>CANTUV010000033.1:11336875-12671250 GCA_947685225.1 Garcia nutans | reverse complement strand
TTTAATTGAGTAGCTGGAGTAATTTAATTAGAAATATAGCAATAAATATTTATGAATTGTAATTTAATAAAATGTTTGCACATACTAAACAAATATTTAATATAATTAACGTTTATCTTAATTAAATAAATTATAAATTTAATATTTATGTAATTTTAAAATTTTTTGATTAATTTATAAAAATATAATAAAGCATTATAAAAAAATATAAATATAGTATTTATTATATTAAAAAAAGTTTTTTTTCAATGCAACATAAAAATATATGAAAAAAAAACCTTTGTAATGGATTTGCAAGGGCCAACATCTGTTGCAAAATTTTCATTTCTATTTTTAAATGATTTTCCAACGGGTAGTTACCGTTGCAAATTTGCAATGGCTACAATCCATTGCAATTGTTGTTGTTAAATTTGCAGTGAAAAGTATCCGTTGCAAAATTAGTTGTAAATTGTGACGCTAAATTTCCCGCTATGAGTTGCAACTGAAAAAATTTAGTTACAAAATTTTATTATAAATTCGTGATAAAGCTATTGCAAATCTGTTACAATATTTCATCTAGAGTATCGGAATATGGGGGTTAAGACTCATATCCAAAAGTTCATCTCTAGCAACAGAAGTTCTAATAAAAAGAAACAGGTCAATACTGAGTGTATAAACATCTGTACTTTACACATTTTCCCGCTACTTGCATCTCTCGCAGGAAAAAATTCTCAAACTAAAAGGATAACCAACAACAGCAAAAAAACATACACTCAGTTTACGCTAATCTATCGAGCCCTTCTTCGTCAGTTAAGACCCAAATTAACGACAATTCTGCGACGAATTATTTTTCTCGCAAATCAGCGACCCATTTAGCGACGAATTAGCGACCAATCACTCTGAAATAGAAAATAAATTTAATTTCTCGCTAATCCGTCGCAATATTCTCGCAAATTAACGACAATTCTGGGACTAACTATTTTTCTCGCAAATCAGCGACGCATTTAGCGACGAATTAGCGAGTAATCACTTTAAAAATCGAAATAAAGTTAATTTCTCGCTAATCCGTCGCAAATATTCTCGCAAATCACCGACAATTCTGCGACTAACTATTTTTCTCGCAAATCAGCGATGCATTTAGCGACGAATTAGCGAGTAATCACTTTAAAAATCGAAATAAAGTTAATTTCTCGCTAATCCATCGCAAATATTCTCGCAAATCACCGACAATTCTGCGACTAACTATTTTTCTCGCAAATCAGCGACGCATTTAGCGACGAATTAGCGAGTAATCACTTTAAAAATCGAAATAAAGTTAATTTCTCGCTAATCCGTCGCAAATATTCTCACAAATCACCGACAAATTCTGCGACTAACTATTTTTCTCGCAAATCAGCGACGCATTTAGCGACGAATTAGCGAGCAATTACTTTAAAGAAGAAAATAAAGTCAATTTCTCGGTAATCCGTCGCAATATTCTCGCAAATCACCGACAATTCTGCGACTAACTATTTTTCTCGCAAATCAGCGACGCATTTAGCGACGAATTAGCGAGTAATCACTTTAAAAATCGAAATAAAGTTAATTTCTCGCTAATCCGTCGCAAATATTCTCTCAAATCACCGACAATTCTGCGACTAACTATTTTTCTCGCAAATCAGCGACGCATTTAGCGACGAATTAGCGAGCAATTACTTTAAAAATTGAAATAAAGTTAATTTCTCGGTAATTCGTCGCAATATTCTCGCAAATCGAAATAAAGTTAATTTCTCGGTAATTCATCTCAATATTCTCGCAAATCACCGACAATTCTACGACTAACTATTTTTCTCGCAAATCAGAGACGCATTTAGCGACGAATTAGCGAGTAATTACTTTAAAAATCGAAATAAAGTTAATTTCTCGCTAATCCGTTGCAATATTCTCGCAAATCACCGACAATTCTGCGACTAACTATTTTTCTCGCAAATCAGCGACGCATTTAGCGACAAATTAGCGACAAAAAACTTTCCATTAAAAAATAAACACATTCTTTGATAATTTGTAGTAAATTAGTCGTACCGTCGTCGCTGATTATTGGCGGCAAAATTTGGCGCAAAATTCAGCGACACATTCAGCGAGAAACGACCTTTTATCGCTATTCAACGACATATTCTACGACCATTTTTTTGTCGTTAATCAACGACTCATTCAGCGACACATTCAGCGACAAAATGTTGGAAAGACGCTTATCTTGATTCTTTGTCGTAAAGTTGTCGTTGATAAAGTCGCTAATCAGCGACGAAATAAGAGTTGTCGCAGAATGCGTCGCTGATTGCGCTTTTTTTTGTAGTGTAATGCTATTGATTATATCCATTTGAATAATGAATTGATTAATGTGATTTGAAATATAACGAAATGTGAAATGTGAAAGATATGATGTTATGAAGAGTTGCTTTATTGTGATTTGAGATCATATGAGATATGAGGCCATGATTGTTGGCTATGATGATGCAAATGAGATGATTGAGACATGGTTGCCTAATTTGCTTATGAAATATAAAATGAATTGATAAAGAGATTATGAAGAGATGAATGAAATGTTTGTGTGTTTAATATGTTATTCATATTTCAAAGTTCTGGGTTTGGCGGCATGCCTATGAAATATATGAATAATAGTAACAGTCTTGCCGGGTTGAGGATCTCCTCGAGATTAGTCGGGTTAAGGTCCAAGAGACTGGGTCTGTTACGTTTGTTTTGGTAACAGTCTTGCTGGGTTGAGGATCTCCTTGAGTCTAGCCAAGTAGAGGTCCAAGAGACTGGGTCTGTTACCTTATCCATGGATAGATATATATATGTGTATATCACCTACGGGCTTGATGATTATGATTATGGACCAAAGCAGTAACTCTGAACTTTGAATAACATATTAGTGTATTTTGGGCCCATGCTTGTCTTTGTTTTCAATGTGAATCATGAATGTTTTGATTAATTATTAAATAATGTAAAATTGTGAAATATAATATTCTCTTGAATTGATCTTGAATCTTGATTGTGTGACATTAGCATGGCATTAAAGCATCATAGCATTGTAGTTTGTATCACTAAGCCGTTGGCTTAGCGCTAATGTGATTTTTCGCGCAGGTGACAAGGAAGAACCAGAGAGTTCCTCTAGGCTGAGTCGAGCCTAGATTTTGAAGAGTGAATAGTGGGCTTTAAGATCGAAGACTGACTGCCAAACATGTATAAATTTTATGTGTTGTAAAACTTGAGTTTTGATGTATATGAATTTGTAAATATTGTTACTTTCCGTTGCATAGTGAACAAATATTTTATCTACTGTATTTCATAATAAACCTTTACTTTATTTTGTACTAGAAGTGTAAATCCTTTTTGCAGGTTGTAGTTGAGGTTATAAGGGGGATTTATTGGAAGTGAACTGAGAATGATTTTGTTTGCATTGGTTTGTGTAAAAAAAATGTTTTCAAAAACCAGAAAAAAACCAGTTTTGTCGACACTTGGGATTGAATTTTTAGGCGAAACTATGCCAAAATTTCTGTAAAAATTGAAACAAAAAATTTGACTAAGTAAAAGTGGTAGCAACATTAGGATAGTGTGGCGCCTCTACTCAGCTTACACACGTAGGTCGGGAAGGGGTGTTACATGTAAGAAATATAAAAGAAAGAGAAATAATAAATAAATCTAATAAATAAATTCCAAAAATGACAATGTGTTTAAAAGCAATTAGTGAATTATTTATTCTAGTAGAATTTCACATGCTTGTATTTAATTAAATTGAGTTTGTACTTTGAATTGTTTATTTAAACTTACTTGGAAGACTAATTAATATCGAAGGAAAGAAAATATGTTTAAATTTAATCTTGAAAGAATTATTTTAAGAAAAATTATTATTTTGACTGTGAAATTGGCTAATTAAGAAAATAATTGAATTGCCCGAATTATACTTGTTACAAACCTAGTTATTGGATAGAATTGCTAGCCAAAGGGTAGATGTTTGTACTGTTACTGGGCATACTGTGCCATTACTGGACACTTTGTGTCTTTACTCTTACTGGGCATACATGTCATTATTGAACCACTAGCCATACTGACTAATGTAATCATAAGTACTATGGTGCTTGCGCTGAGTTTTCTCTTCTTATCTTAAACTCTGTTACTGGGCATTTATTTGCCATTACTAACCTGTTATCCGAGTCTAGGGTTTGAAACTCAGTATATGAGGGCAAAATAAGTGACACTTACTGGTATATGAAAAATACATTGTGACTGCCTGTAATGAAATGTATTGTTAAGTGAAATTTACTGAAATATGAGAAATACATTGTGAATGCATACAATGTCTTGCATTGATAAATGGAATTTACTAAAAAGGTAAGAAATACATTATGAATGTTATGATGAATTATATCAGAAATGGTAAGTGGAAATATGATTTTTACTATAAAAAGTAATGTTTTGGTAAATAATTGCAATGTGAGTAATCCTTATTTATTAAAGTTGAATTTGAACTTATTAATATTAAATATGTTAGCTTAAAAATGTTGACTTTTGCTACATTGATTATTTTAATTATTTTCTTTCGATATTAAGTAGTAAAATATATATATACAAGCAACACTAAGCAATTTGCTTAGCATATTAGATTTTTTGATGCGTATATCAAATGAACCAGAATAGATCAAGCAAGCAAAGTGTAGAGGTTCAAGATCAACTACAACATCAAAAGGTGTCTTTTAAAAGAGCCTTTTGTATTACATATTTAATTATAGTTCATTTAGCAGTATATTGGATCTATGATAGTTGATGAGTTTTGGTTATGGTTACGATTATTGTTAAGAACTAAATTGAACAAATTTTGAGGATTGTATATAATGTAAATTTTTGATGGGATATATGTTTTATTTGAGTTTGGGTTATAATAATTAAGTAAATAATATTAATTTGAAGAATGTAAAGACATACATATATATACATAGGTTGATATACAAATATGATATTTGTTTTGGATTGTGATTAACTATTAATGTATTGGTGTAGTTGAAGTTGAGTTTGATTGAAAGGAAGATAGAAGTCTTTTTATGCAAGTGGTGTTAGGTTGAAGAAAATTTGTCAATGAATATTTAGAGGAAACTCAGCCAAAAGTTTTAGTTGACTTGTTATTAAAGTTTATTTAGAATTGGATATAGGATTGTTATGTACTGAGTAACATCTTTTAACACTTCTCTAACAGAATTGTCAGGGGGATTTACACTTAACATGATCTTCTAGTATTTTACTATAAATTAGTATATCATCAAAATATACAGCATTTTTTCCTAAAAATTCACTTTAACATGGTTCATAAGCCTCATGAAAGTACTTGGTGCATTGGTTAGGCCAAAAGCCATGACCAACCATTCATACAACTTATATTTTGTTTTGAAAGCAACTTTCCATTTATAACCATGTTGAATTCTTATTTGGTAGTATCCACTTTTAAGATTAATTTTAGTTAAAACACATGCACCACTCAAATCATTAAGCATATCATCAAGTCTAGGAACATAGTGTCTACACTTTATACTGATTTTATTGATGGCTCTGCCGTCGACACACATCCTCCAAGTCCCATCCTTTTTTGGAACAAGCAACATAGGTATGGGATATGGACTCAAACTTTCTTGAACATGTCCCTTTTTAATCAGCTCTTCCACTTGCCTTTATAGCTCCTTAGTCTCTGATGGGTTGCTTCTATATGCTGGCCTATTAGGAATTGGAGCTCTAAGTATCAAGTCAATCTTATTCTTAATGCTTCTCAAAGGTGGCAATCCTTTTGGCACTTCCTTTGGAAACATGCCTTCATATTCCTACATAAAAGCAACAGCAAAACTAGGGAAAGAGTCAAGGTCAACTATATTTAGAAAATTCTCCTTATACATAAGTACAATGAGAGATTTTTGGGTACAAAAAACATTTTTCAGCTCTCTTTCTATAGTACAAAAATTGTGTTTCTTTTTCCTCTCAACTACAACTTTTCTCCCATGCTCTTCACTTTTTATACACCTTTAATTTTGGCCCTAAACAAGTTCAATCCTGATTAAAAGAGGCCACGCCAAAGCCAATGCAATTTTAAAATCTTAAACATGGTCTGATATAATTTTAAAAGCTTAAACCTAGTTTGGTTAAATTTTAAAAGCTTGAATTAGGTCTGATACAATCATAAAACCCCAAATCGAGCCCATCCAATAACAAAAACCAAGATCACGACAAATTTGCCTTGGCTAATTCGCCATGAGTCCTTAATTTGGGCTAGATGTTGTTTTAGTTGTGCTTAAACTTAAATAGGTTCGGATAAGCAGATAGTGTTTAAATTAGATGAGGATTAATGAGCCGAGGTTGCCCAAATTGTTGCTTATAAATACAAAACCATAATCAGTAAGAGGGGGTAGTCATGATTATCAATTAGACAATTAATATTACATAAACCAAAAGCAGATACAGAAAGTTAAAACAAAGGAAGACAATAGCCAAAATACCAATTGATCTTTGGATTATTGAAGCACTAGCCAAAACTTAATTTGACCTAGGCAGGAAATAAAATCATCAACTCCAGCTTCTTGGGTTGTGGTGTTTAAACAAAGTTTAGTTCAATAGAATTAAGCTTGTTGGACAAAAAACACAAGTATGACTTTTATTAGCTAATTCAATTTAGTTTTATTGTTTATCTGCATTGATTAGCTCACTGTATTCTCAACTTAAGAATCAATGTTGCAAGTTCTTTACAATAAAGCTATAGATTTAGGATTAAAACCATCTGAAACATCAATTTCATGTTCTAACCATATTATTATAAATTTATAACCCTAATTTGCAAGAATAAAACCCTAGTTTAGGAAAAAACATTAATTTACATGAACAAACCCTAGTTGTGCACGTTTTAATCCCAATTATAATCTCAAACCCTAGTTTCACTTGTAAAACCCTATTTCTAAGATTAAAACCCTAAATTGCATGATTAACCCTAATTTTGCACATTTCAACCCTAGCTTTAGGGTTAAACCCTAATTTGTCATGCTTAAACCCTAATTATATAAACTAACCTTAATTAAAGTTTCAATTTTTTAACTGCTTGATGGTTAATCATGTGTTTAAGTCAATTATTGAATGGTATAATTGCATTTATTATTGTTTGGATTTTGAGGAAGATGTAAAAGGCATGTTTTCACTTCGTAGGTGCCTTATTTGTTTTGCTTATGTAATTTAATTTATTTTATGGACTTTGGGACCACCTTTTGTTAGATATCCTACTTTAATTTTTTTTGTTGTTACTTGGACAATTGTAAGGGTATGTTTCCATCTTATATGGGTGCCCATTTTCTTTAGTTATTTTAATTTATAATATGATGGATGTTTATTTATTATAATTGCATATAGTATGAATAGTATTATAATAATATAAGAATTTAATAATATTTAGACCTGAAAAGGAGGCCGGTTCCAATGAACCGGGCGTTATGGGGATGCTGGGTCACTTCTCACCTTCCTTATGTGTACCCAACTTTCCACACCCAGTAGAGGTTGGGGATTTCTTAGGAATCGAGTCATCCAACCCTTCTATTTTTTTTTGCCTATCTGGGTGGCGACTCCTATTTTATAGGCTTAGGCTCATGTTTTCTATCTAATGTCCAAATTCTAACAGTATCGAAGTTGTAAGAACCATTCCTCTAAGAGTGGGTCAGAAATCTCCGCTCACACTTTCTATTGAGCTTTCTTCTTTTCCACTCACTTTCTTTTTAATTTATATTTTCTTTTAATTTTTTTCTTTTGTATTTTCTCTCTCTTTCTTGCTTTCTTCACTCTCAACTTTACTTTTTTCTCTCATTTTTCTTTTTATCTCTCCCTAATGGACTTCTTTAGGTGATAAAGGAACTAATGTAATCTTCTTCACATCCTTCTCAAAGATGTAGTGGTTAGTGTATCCATTATATGTCACCTCCTATCATATTACCATGGTCTACCCAATAGGAGATGTCTAACTTACATTGGTATGACATCAAATAATATCTCATCCATATACTTGCCAATCTTGAAGGCCATAAGCACTTGCTTGGTCACTCTAATCTCTCCACAATTGTTGAGCCACTTTAACTTGTATGATTATAGATGCATGATAATAGGTAACCCAAGCTTCTCTATTATAAATCCACATTTTTAATAAATATAAAAATAATTAATATGAGAGAATAACTAGATGTGTTAAAAGGGAGATACATAATATATATACACTGCACATATAATACATACACAAGATATACCTAATATATACGCACAATATACACACTCATATATATGCTTATATGCTTAAAAAGAAAAAAAAATGCACATATATATACAAATGCATGGTTCCACGTGAGAATAAGAAAATAAAATGAAAACTCAAAGTGAGAAGAAAATTTTTATGGATGGAAATTATAAGAAATTAAACATATAATATTAAATTAATTAATTATTACAAATATATATATATGGGAATGGAAGATAAAAATTAAAAGTATCATCTTCTTCTTCTTCCTCCACCATGGAAAAGTTTTAGAGCTAAAAAGGGGAGAGTCTTCTTCTTAAATACTCTAAATTTCATTAAAAACCTAAAAAAATCAAGTGGATTTTGAAGATATATCAAGTATTCAAGTAAGATTTATCTCTTTAAGCTTGATTTTCTTTAATTTTAGATTATTTAATTGTTTGGTTAGAGAGATAAATTGGTTTAAATTGAAATAGATGTTAGTTATGAAGCTAATGAGATGTATTTATGTCAATTTAGTGGTTAATTGATGGAAGTGAGCTTAAAACATGAAACTAGGGTTTATGGAAATATTAAACTTATGGTTTTGATGCAGGGGTTTTGTTGGAATTAGTATAATTAAGGGTTTTTGTGAATAATTTAAGTAAGGATATGTTTTTAATTGAAGAGTTGAACTGATTGTTGGATTAGGAGAGGTTAGGCCAAGTTGAGGCAAGTGGTGAAGCTAAGGGATTTTTGAATGTGAAGCTTGGAAAGTGGTTGTGGATTGATTTTGGAGAAAAGAGAGGTTAGCACATACTTTGAAAATATTTAGTTAAAATGTTCATTTTTGACTTAATTGGCATTGGTGTTCTTTAAAGTATGTTACTTTTCTTTTTGATGAAATTTATTATAAATTTGATGTATTGCATCAAAATGGGTTTGGTTATGACTTTGAACTTGGAAGCAATTGGTTATGACAATTTGAAATGTTTTAAATAAGACACATTGATGCTATGAGAAATGGTATACATTGTAAGCATGGCTATGGCATATGATGATTATATGGAAAATATGGGCAAATGATAAATGAGATGAGAATGAGAAAAGTGATGAAATGTGTGATGTTTGGTTGCCTTGCACAATTACTTGCTTCAAAATATTCTTTTTGATACTGTCAAGTTAGCATGCCAATGATATGTCATGACATTTTATATGCCTTGGGGCAAGATATATTGGTATCACATTTATTATTATGCCTTCGAGTGAGACATACTAGTGTCAGACACTTTGTGTTGAGGAGATGGCCTTCGGGTGATAGTCATAATTGGTATCACATGACCCTTAGATCCAGTGTCGGACCTTCAGGTCGTAATAGGCCAAGTTAATCTTTCTGGAACCTGAATATTGTGTAGGGATTTGTTGGGCCCAATATGTGTGATTGTGATATATTTTTAAAATTTAATTGTTAAAGAATGTTAAATGAGTGTTGCCTTGTAATGGAAACCAAATGCATTATGTGCCATGAAAAACATACATTGATTTTTAAATATTTTATGTTATCAAAATGTGTACCACTAAGCTTCTAGCTTAGTTTGATTTAATTTTATTGTGCATGTGATAGGGTCATTGAGAGAGGGAGCGCTAATAGACCTGAACATGTCTGGGACTTAACATTGACATTTAAACTTATAATATTTTCCACGAGACTTGTCTAGCTTGTTAGAATTTTTGCCACGAGACCTGTCTAGCTTGTGCTTCATTGTATAATATGTAAATATATCTTGTTTAGATACATTATGGTTACGTACACTATAAAATTTATAAACATGTTTACATATTTAAGGTATTGTAAAGTTTTGTAAATGTATGTAAAGTACATTACCTATATTTGTTACATACTTGGATATGTAGGGAGAAATGATGGATGTTGTGAAATTATCAATTGAGAGTGTCTTTTTTAATGCATGTTGCATTGTATTGACTTTGGGATTTATTGAAATTATAAATAAAACTCTGGCAAAATTTTTTCATATATTTTTATATAAACTAAACAAAACTATATTTTATTTACACTTATTTAATTTCTAAATATACATATGTATGCCTATTGAATTTATCCTTTTGAAATTATATTTAATTTTTGGTATCAAGTATAAGATTTTATACATATAATTACGGTAGTACTTATTTATTCCATATATGCATTATACATATATAGTTTATAAAGGTATTACATCTACTAAGATGGTACTTGCAACATTTCCCACAATCCCTCAATCTATAATGACATCACAAACTTGATCTACCACAAAACATCTAGTGTGGAAGAGATTTTCTCTTTTATTATCATTCTCATGTTGTACTTGTGAATTCAATGCTCTCCTTTCCATGAGAGACTTACCAAATTTAGCAATGGTAAGATATTCCTCCTCATCCTCACTAACTTTCATTTTAGATATCTCTTTCTCCTTCCCCTTCTCCTCATCAATAGTTGAAAAGTACTCTCCATCAATAGTATAAATAGTCCTTTGGCTGGGTCACTCTCTCTTGTAATGACCAACACCACCACATTTATAGCATTTGATCTTTGAAGTTGAGGTATACTCATACTTACCCTTATCATTGCTAGTACTCTAAGCCTTGGAAACTTCTTTAAGGTTGGTTTTAGGCTTAGATGATATAGCCTTATCTTTTCTCTTCCAAGAAGGCGTGAAACATGACGATGTTGATGAATACCTACTTGAACTAGTTTTCCTTTTCAATTGCCTACCCTCAAATCAATATTTAGTAACTCATCAATCTCCATATATGGCTATAGCTCCACAACATTTATTGTATCTCTATTTAACCCATGGAAAAACCTGGCCATTGTAGATTCTCCATCCTCCTCTACATTTGTTCTAATCATTGAAACCACCATCTCCTTATAATATTCTTCCACGCTCTTGGAGCCTTGAGTGAGGTTTTAAAGTCAGTTGTACAATTCTCTATAGTAGCTTCTCAGTTCAAACCGTCTTCTCATAATTGATTTCAGGTCATTCCACTCTTCAATGGGTCTCTTTCTATTCTTCCTCCTCTTTTGCTTGGTATCATCCCACCATGTGATGGAATAATCCTCAAATGCAGTAATAGCAGGCTTAACTTTCTTGGATTCAATGTAATGTTTGAAAATTTTAAGTACTGATTTTTTGCATTAAGTGCATATACAAGTATATGTATCAACTGATTATGACATTATATGTGATTTGATCAATTAGAATTGGTATAAATAAGGTTGATTAAGCCTTAAAAAGTGGAAAATTAAATCTAGCTATGGATTTAAATTGGCATTTCTTGAAAAGATTTTTAAAGGGGTAAGAAATTATGAAAATACCTTTATGGCCCTGAAATAAAATTGTATTATAATTAGAGTGTGAAATATGGATAATGAGGCTTTAAAATATTTAAAGTAGTTATTTTTATGATTTTATGAAGTTAAAAAAATCATATCAAGAGTTAATTAAAAAAATGTATACTGAAACAATGGTATGAGTGAATACATGGGATTAAAACCCTGAATACTAAAAAATAAAAAAGAGAGAAAGAAAGGAAGAAGCAAAATTGACTTTTGCTTCTTCTTTTTCCATCTTCAACCCATACCCATCATCTCCATCACCACCATCTTCTCCTTTCTTCTTCTTCCTCCATTCTTTAACTTAGAAATTATGGGAATTGTAGAGAAAATCAGGTTTTTGGTGAAAATTAGCTACTTTAAGTATGAATTTTCAAGGAAATAATCATCAGATCAAAGAATTGAAAGGAAGAAGGATGAAAGTGCTACTTTAATGAGGTTAGTGCTTGTATATCATATACTTTGCTATTATTTGAATTTTATTTGAATTTTAATTGCTTATGTAAATATTTGATTGGATGGAATGGAATTATTGTGAAAGAAATTGTATATTGAATGATTTTGTGTATAATATGGATATGGAACTTTACTTCTATGGTAATAAGGTTATTTTTGTAAGGTATAAAGTGTGTATTTATTGGTTATTGAATTGAAACAATGTTTAAAACAGCCATTCAATCATTGATGCACTAATTTAGAATTATGGAATAAATTAGGGTTTTAGTAAGTTTAGGATTTTGGTGGATTTAAGGTTATGGAATTGTCTATCTTTGAAGTTTGATGATGTTTTTGGTACTTGGAAGTGTATTTATTAGGTATTTATTTTAAAATAATGTTTAAAGGAATCTTTGAATTGATGATATGTTAAATTGTTGGATTATGGAAATTTTGTTAAATAAGAAAGAAAAACCTAATTCTTGTTGAATATGATTTAAATGATACTTGGAGTTATTGGAATGTTAAATTAATTGATTTTGAAGTGAATTGTGTTTATGTAACCAATGGCTATTTGAAGTATATAAGTTGACGTATTGAAATTTTCAATTACTTGTTTTTGAAATTCGAAAATGTAAGTGGAGCTAAATGGTTATTTATATATACTAGACAACTTTGGTGTATGTCCAAAATTAAATGTACTAGCTATTATGAAAATCATATGATTAAGTTATGTATAGATAAGAGGATGTGAAGAAAGGAAAAGAAAAGTGCCATTGAATGAGAATTGAAGCAAAAAAAATTAATTTGAGTAAAAAAGACTAGTATTTAGCTTAATGAAATTAAATGTAAGTGTATTGGATTGTATTGTATTTAATTATTTTATTTATAGAAGAATAGGTTTGCAATTTACTACATTTTTGGAGAACTAGAAATTATTTATTTTGTTTAAGTGAAGTTAATAGTGAAATGTTGATTGAATCTTAAAAGCATTTATGAATAATGATAGATTGTTTGTAAGTTTGAAGTGAGATCAATCCAATAAATGGTGAAACTTAGAAAGTGAGGAAAGCATGAGGAAAGTACATGTCCTTGGATATTCAAAATAAGTATATAGTTAAAGAATGGGTAAATGATGATTGAAAGTTATTAGTAGTTTTTAGATTATTCATGGAGAAAAAAGATAACTTGAGAAAAAGATAGCAAGATTGATAGAATGATGAATCATTAGTGATTAAAATAATTTGGAAAGAAAGATAAAGAGAAAAAAAAGAGGATAAGTGATGGTTTGGTTAAGTAATGGAAGTTAAATTTTGAAAATAGTGTGAAGATATGCATATTGTATACCTAATATATACTTGATAGCAATACTATTAGATGATTAAAGATAATTATTAAATTGTTTACATATAAAAGTGTTTAGTGAGTGAAATTTTATTGATTGATAATAGCTAAAGAGAAAGGAATGATTGCATGAAAGGAAAATGTAAAACCCCTATACCTCGTATACGTACACAGCATGCTAGTACGATCGTAATATACGTATACTGAATATAGGTATGCCACTATTTATAAAACATACAGATAATCCCTTTTCAATAATATGGATAAATTTAAAACATTTAAAGGAATTTATAAAACAAAATAGACAAAATGTTTATTAAAAACGCAGCGGAAAATATAACAAATATTTACAATTACATATACATCAAAATTCAAGTTTTACAAAACATAAAATGTATATACATGTTTGGCAATATGTCTTTAATCTTTAAGCTCCACAATCAACACCTCAAGATCTAGACTCTACTTGGCCTGGAGGAACTCTCCGGTTCTTCTCTGTCACCTGCGCGATAAATCATAATCGCGCTAAGCCAACGGCTTAGTGGTACAAACTATAATAATATTATGTTTTGATGCAATGCCAATGTCACACAATCAATTCCATACACCATTCAAAAGAATGTTATACTTCACCATTGTACTTTCCTTAATATCATATCAAACATTCATTCTCAATAAGATACTTATGCATTATAATCAATCTCATTATTCATTGGTTTCACCAATCAAGAATCACATTAAAAACAAAGACAAGCATGGGCCCAAAGACACTAATATGCCATTCAACTTTCAGAGTTAATGTTTTGGTTTAATTATCACATTTATCATTATCATTATCCCAACTAGGCTTCAAGGATTTAGGTTCAACCAAGCTTCAAGGGGAACAAAGCATGCTAAGTATCAACCCAACTTGGCTTCAAGAACCAAACCCAACTTAGCTTCAAGGGTTGTAACATCTCAATTAGGCTTCAAGGACTAGACCCAACCAAGCTTCAAGGGGAGTTACGCATGCTAAACTTCAACCGAACTTGGCTTCAAGGATCAAGCCCAACCTAACTTCAAGAGATTGTTACTATAGGCATGCCACCAACAACAAAACTCTGAAAATGGAATAACACATTAGCCACACAATTCATTAATTATTTCATTATCAATTTCATTCTCATTTACTCATCATCACTTAGGCAACCATGCCTTAATCATCTCATTAGCATCATTATCATTTTAGCCAACAACCATGGCTCCATATCTCATCAAGAGAGTATGTATATATATCAATAATTGCATTGCATATCATCTAGGCAAACATGCCTCAATTATGTCATTTACATCATTATAACCAACCACATTGGTTTCACATCTCATTATATCTCAATTTACATTAATTAATTCACATTATACCAATCATAACATTTATCACATGAAGTAACAATGTAATCAATTACTTAACATATGTACAATCAAACATGTTAAGTATCAAAATCATATAAATGCATGCAACCATGTAGCTTGTACTTACCTTAAGATAACTCACACCAATTTATACCCTTCCTCTTCCAAGAACTCTTCACCACTTAGGTTAAGGCAATTCAACCTCTTCACAACCTAAATCAAAAAGGAATATTACACATGAGACACCAAGGCTAAGAACCAACTAGGGCAAACTCTATACATGACACGCTCAACAACACGGGCGTGTCCCTGACCGTGTCCTAAACTCACAACACAGAAGCTTTGACACGCTTAGAACCACGGGCGTGTCACTGAACGTGTAAATGCTACTGCAACACAGAACCATTGACACGCCCAAAGACTTGGCTGTGCTCATGGGCGTGTTAGGCCAAAAATACAGATTCCGGCAACATCAACACTACATCCAACAAATCACTTTCTTTCACCATTTCCCACTTCAAACAAACTTAACTAAACACACCCAAAAACCATAATAAACTTGCAAAAACACCAAACAATACAAAACATACATCAAACACAAATCATAATCATCACCATAAACCCAAAACACAACCACAACACTTTCTCTTTCAATAACTTATTCTTTCCTTCCATCCAACCTCAAAATCCATAATCAATTAAACCAAACACTCTTAAATACACCACAATCAAACAACACACTCTTACTATCAACAATAATCTATCAAACTCAAACACAACTTCAATTAAAACAAGAGAAATCAAGAGAGAACTTACCAAAGTTGATGAAACTTCAAAATTTTCCAACTTAATCACTTGAATCTTCCTTTAATTTGCTCTTTGAAATCAATAACCCTCTCTTGCTCTCTTGTCTTTGTGATGTCCGGCCAAGCAATTAGAAAAGAAGAAAAGGAAAAGAAAATGAGAAGGAAAGGTCAAATACTCAATCTCTTTAAAACCTCCACCAAGTGTTTTAATAATATAATATTCAAATTTCTCTCTTCCATACACTTAATTTCCTTTAATTACTTAATTAAAAATAGAAATAACAAAATATCTTCTTCTTTTGACTTCCACATTTGACTTGTGTATATGTTATATATATTTCTATATATACAACATATACACTCTCTCTTAAATTCTTTTCTCTTTCAAATTTAACATATACATTCAATCCAATTACAACAATAATATCAAAACTTCTAGGGCATACTTTGGGATATTACAATTCTCCCCCTTTAAAAAGAAATTTCGTCCTCGAAATTACCTGATATCAAGTCTGAAATAGTTGAGGATATTTATCTTGCATTGCTTGCTCACTCTCCCAAGTTGCCTCTTCTTTACCATGATTCTTCCAAAGAACCTTCACCAGTGGCACTTTCTTATGTCTCAACTCTTTCACTTCATGTGCCAAAATAGCAACTGGTTCTTCTTCAAATGTCAAATCCGAACTCACCTCAATAGATTCAACTGGCAAGATATGAGATGGATCTGATCTGTACCTCCACAACATAGAAACGTGGAATACATTATGGATTCTATCCAACTCAGGTGGCAAGGCAAGACGATAAGCAACTGGCCCAACTCTTTCTAAAACTTCATATGGTCCAATGAAACGAGGACTCAGCTTCCCTCTTTGACCAAATCTCAATATTTTTTTCCAAGGAGACACTTTCAAAAAAACTTTATCTCCAACATCAAATTCTATATCTCTCCTCTTAAAATATGAATAAGACTTTTGCTGATCGAAAGCTGCTTTCAACCGATCTCGAATTATCTTTACTTTCTCTTCAGTTTCTTTAACCAAATCAGGACCAATTAACTTGCCCTCTCCAATTTCATTCCAGCATAAAGGCGTTCTACATCTTCTACCATACAATGCCTCAAATGGTGCCATACCAATACTGGATTGATGACTGTTGTTATAAGCAAATTCCACAAGTGGCAAAAATCTGTCCCAACTTCCAGACAAATCAATGACACAGCTTCTCAACATATCCTCAATAATCTGTATCACTCTCTCTGACTGCCCATCTGTCTGTGGATGAAAAGCAGTACTAAAATGCAATCGAGAACCCAAAGCCCCATGTCAACTCTTCTAAAACCTCGAAGTAAATTGGGGATCTCAATCAGACACTAAAGAAATTGGGACTCCATGCAACTTTACTATTTCACATATATACAGCTCAGCCAATCTTTCAAGAGAATAATCCATTCTAACTGGAAGAAAATGAGTTGTCTTCATCAACTGATCAACAATCACCCAAATAGCATCATGCCTCTTCTGAGTCAAAGGCAAACCAGACACAAAATCCATTGTTACTCTCTCCCATTTCCATTCAGGCACTGTTAAAGGTCGAAGCAACCCTGTTGGAACTTGATGCTTAGCTTTCACCCTCTGACAAGTGAGACATTTGGACATAAATTCCGCTATGTCTCTCTTCATACCAGACCACCAGTAGTGCTGTTTCAAATCATAGTACATCTTTGTACTACCCGGATGCATAGCAAAAATCGATTGGTGTGCTTCTTCTAAAATAATCTTTTTCAAACTACCACCATCAGGAACACAACCTATCCTTGAACCATAAACTACCATCATTTTTCACATAAAAATCTCGGCTCACCCCATTTCGGCAATCTGATATAATCTTTTGAATTTTCTCATCCGCCAATTGAGCCTCCTTTATCTGATCCAACAATACTGGTCTCAACTGCAGCTGAGCCAATAATGCACCATCATCACAAACTTCAAAACTAGCATGCAACGCTCTCAACTCAACAAGCAACGAGAGCGAATAAACAGCCAAACCTGCCAAAGATTTCCGACTCAAGGCATCAGCAACTACATTCGCCTTACCAGGATGATAATCAATTAAACAGTCGTAGTCTTTAATCAGTTCTAACCATCGCCTTTTCCGAAGATTCAGCTCCTTCTGAACACCCAAATATTTCAAACTTTTATGATCCGTGAAGATGAAATATTTCTACCCATACAAGTAATGTCGCCAAATCTTCAAAGCAAACACTATAGCTGCCAACTCCAAATCATGAGTCGGATAATTAAGCTCGTGCGGCTTCAACTGCCGAGAAGCATAAGCTATAACTTTACCCTCTTGCATCAAAACACATCCTAAACCATTATGTGAAGCATCACTATAAATCACATATGGTTTATCTTCCACGGGTAAAGTAAGAACAGGTGCTTGAGTCAACATTTCTTTTAACTGCTCAAAGCTAGCTTGACACTGATCCGTCCACACAAATCTAACTCCCTTCCGGAGCAATCTGGTGAGTGGAGTAGCTATCAAAGAAAAACCTTTCACAAACCGTTGATAATAGTCTGCCAAACCCAGAAAACTTCTAACTTCAGTCACTGATTTTGGTGGACTCCAATTCAAAATAGCTTCAAATTTACTTGGATCAACTCTTATACCATCTGCTGAAACTATATGACCCAAAAAAAGTTACTTGGTCAAGCCAAAACTCACACTTTGACAGCTTAGCATACAACTGCTTCTCTCTCAAGATCTGTAATACAATCCGCAGATGCTTGTCATGCTCCTCCTTATTATGTGAATACACTAAAATATCATCGATGAAAACCACCACAAACTGATCCAGATAAGGCCTAAACACCCTATTCATTAAATCCATAAAAACTGCAGGTGCATTTGTCAACCCAAAAGGCATCACCAAAAACTCGTAATGCCCATATCTGGTGTGAAAAGTTGTCTTAGAAACATCTTCACCTTTAACCCTTAATTGATGGTACCCTGATCTCAAATCAATCTTGGAAAACACTGCTGCTCCTTTCAATTGATCAAAGAGATCATCAATCCTAGGCAAAGGATATTTATTCTTAATAGTCACTTTGTTCAATTGCCTATAATCAATGCATAACCTCAACGTACCATCCTTCTTCTTCACAAATAACACAGGAGCTCCCCAAGGAGAAACACTAGGGCGAATAAACCCTTTATCCAACAATTCCTACAACTGCGCCTTCAACTCTCTCAATTCAGCAGGTGCCATTCTATAAGGAGTGATAGAGATGGGAGTGGTACCAGGCAACAAATCGATACCAAACTCAACCTCTCTTTCAGGGGGTAACCTTCGCAACTCCTCAGGAAACACATCCGGAAAATCTGCAACTGTGGTTATATTATTAAGTTGAGAACCCATTACTCTAGTATCCACCACATGAGCAAGATAAGCATCACACCCTTTTCTAATCAACTTTCTAGCTGTTACAGCTGAAACAAACAAGGATGCAAGTTGTCTCTGCTCACTAAATACCATCACACTCCTACCATCACCGGTTCTCAAAGTGACACACTTCTTTTGACAATCGACCACAGCCCCATGCTTAGACAACTAATCCATGCCTAAGATCAAATCATATTCTTTAAAAGGTATTTCAATTAAATCACCAAGAAACCCCTCACCTTGCACCACAACAGCACTATCACGACGTACCCTACTCACCACAACACTATGTCCTAAAGGATTGGTCACTAAGACATCAAATCCTAAGGGCTCTGAATGCAATTCAGACACAGGCAAGATAGATGCACTAATGTATGAATGAGTAGATCCTGGATCACTCAAAGCAAGTACTAAAATGCCAAATAAAGAAAATGTACCTGCTATAACTGCTGAAGCATCCGGCTGCCTCTGCATCACATATACTCTCTGAGAAGATCCGGCCTCATCTGGCCTACTGCCTCTAGATGAAGATCCTCCTCTCGGACTAAACCCGGGTCTACCACCTCTACTAAAACCTCTGCCCCCTCGACTACCTCTGCTAACACTGGGTCGAGAAACTGCAGTATCAATCTCCCTATCATCTTGTATCTCCGGGCAATCTCTAATAAAATGATCTGGTGACCCACATCTAAAGCATACTCTGGATATACCAGTCTTCTAACAAGCACCCCCATGGGGCCTACCACAGTGAACACATACAGGTGGAGTAGACCTCTGAACTACTGGAGTCAGGGCATTAGCTACAGAGACTGTCGGTCTCGGCCTCTGCCTCTGATACTGCACTGATCTGCCTGACTGCCTCTGACTCCTACTGATCCTCGGAACAAAACTTCCTCTACCACTCTTCACCGATGAAGACCCTACCTCAAACTGGGGTCTCCTTATCCTAATCTCCTCCTCAGTAGCAGCTGTAATATCCCAATGTATGCCTTAGAAGTTTTGAATATTGTTGTTGTTTTAAATTGGATTGAATGTATATGTCAATTGGCAGGAGAAAAGAAAATTAAAAGAAAGTGTATATGTTGTATATATGGAAGTATAAATAACATATACCTAAGTCAAAATGGAGAGTCAAGGGATGAAGATATTTATTTGGTTATTGGTGAAATTACTAATTAGGGCATGTAAGTGAAGAGAGCTAAAGTAAGTGAGAAGAGGGTATTTGGGTAATTGACTTTTTAGAAATGCTTGGTGGAGGTTTAAAGAGATGACAAATTTGACTTTGCTTCTTTATTTTCTTTTCTTCTTCCTTGGTGGCCGGACCTCCCAAAGACAAGAGAGAAAGAGGAGATTTTTGAGTTTTTAGATCAAATTCAAAGGAGAATCAAGTGATCAAGTTGGTGATTCAAGAAGTTTCATTATTTTGGTAAGTCCTCTTTTGATTTCTTTGCTTATTTGAAGTTGTGTTGAGAGTTGATAGAGTATGTAAGAGTGTGTTGTTTGATTGTAATATGTTTAACAGTGTTTGATTGAATTGATTATGGATTTTAAGGATGGATTGAAGAAAAGAGTGAGTTGGTTGGAAGTGATGGTGTTGTATTTGTGTTTAGGGTTTGAGACGATGTTGTGATTTGTGTTTGTTATAGATGTGGAGTTGTTTTGGTGGTTTTGTAAGTTTAAGATAGTTTTTGGGTATGTTTTGTTAAGTTTGTTTGAAGAGGATGTTAGTAAAAAGAAGTGTTTTGTTGGATATTTTGTTGTTTGGCCGGAATCTGAGTTTTTGGTCTGACATGCCCGGGAGCACGTCCAGAGTCTTAGGCGTGTCAATTGTGTTGGAGGCAGTAGGTTTGACACGACCAGTAACACACTCGTGTTATTGAGCGTGTCATAGCTACTATGAGATTGGAGAGTTTACACAGCCATGAGCACGTTCACGTTGTTGGACGTGTTGGTATTTTGCAGAGAGGCAGAATGTATTACACGCCCAGTGACACGCCCGTGGTTCTGAGCATGTAAAAGCCTCTGTGTGGTGGAGTTAGGGCACGGTCAGGGACACGCCCGTGTGGTTGAACGTGTCCTGTTTAGGGTTTGCTCTAGTTAACTCTTAATTTGATTATCTCATGTGTATCCCAAAGCAAGTGTATGTTATTATTTTTGGATTAGGTCTTGAAGAAAGTGATTTGTCATGGATCTAAGAAGTAAAAGAATCTTGGAAAAGAAAAGTGTTTAGAGTTGTGTGAATTGTTATTGAGGTAAGTACAAACCTTGCATTGTTGCATACATTCACTTGATATGACATTATTGTTATATATGAATAATGTTACGTTTTGCACATTGTGAATCTTGTGAAATGTACTATGTGTATAATGTGAAATGTATTATATTGTGAATTGAGACATGATGATTCAAATGTGATGAGAAGCCATTGTGAGTGGCTATGGTTATACAAATGAAAGTGTTGAGGCATGATTGCCTATTTGATATTGAGATACAAATTGAGAAAGAGAATAATGATATAATTGTATGTTTAATATGTTATTCAGTTTCAGAATTCTGGATTTGGGTGGCATGCCTATGAAATTATAAATAGTAACAGTCTTGCCGGGTTGAGGATCTCTTCATTTTGAATTGAATTGAGATCCAAGAGACTGGGTCTGTTACATTATGAGAATTGTGATTATCAGATATATGATTGGTAACAGTCTTGCCGGGTTGAGGATCTCCTCAATTTGTTGAGTTGATGGTCCAAGAGACTGGGTCTGTTACACTATCCATTGATAGAGACATATATATATATATATATGTTGCCTACGGGCTTGATTATTGTGATTATGAACCAAAGCAGTAACTCTGAATTCTGAATATCGTATTAAACACTTGTTTGGGCCCATAGGTGTCTATGTCATGTTGATGTTATGAATGAAGTTATAATGTGATGAAATAATGTAATATTCATGAAATATTGTATATTGAGTATGATCTTTATTGTTTGATTGTATATCATTGTTATTGATTAAGCATCATAGCATTATGGTTTGTACTACTGAGTTATTGGCTCAGCGCGATTATGATTCATCGCGCAGTTGATAGAGGTGATAGAGTTGAGATGGAGAATTCCTCTAGACCTAGTTGAGGTTGTTTTGATTGTGAAGAGTTGGATTAAAGCTTAAAGATCAGAGAGTCAAGCTGCCAATCATGTATATATTTCATATTTTGTAATTTTTGAGGTTTAATGTATTTACACTTGTAAGTTTTGGATGAAACTTCCGTTGCGTAATAAACAAACATTTTTATCTATTGTGTCTTATGAATTTCATTTCTCTTTATTTCGTATTTCTTAAATTTTTAGTTTTACTTTAAATATGATTTGTGTATTTTTAATGTGTGTCATTTCTATATTCAGTATACATATAATACGATCGTATAAGCATGCTTTGTACGTATACAGGATATAGGGGGTGTTACAATTGTTTTGGTATCAGAGCCTAGGTTTGAGATTCTCAATCTAGGTAAAATGAAAGAAAAAGAATATTTTGACTTTAAAAGTTAGTTTTTGAATAACATACATGTTTGGTATTGGCAGTCTCTGATCTTTAATGAGATGTATTCTGCTGTGTTTGCAGATATAGGTTGTGATGGATTCTCACTTACTTCAGTCAGTAGAGGGTAGTGCGGAGAGTGTAGCTCCTGATGAGGTTAGAGAGGGAGCTAGAGTGGATAGTGCTGGAGAGGTACATGCTTCCGTGTCGGGGAGACCAGCTGGTGAGGAGGTTCCGCCAGTTTGGTTTAGGCATGTGGTCGATTTGTTGAGGCAAGCACCAGTGCAACCACCGCCACCACCCCCACAGCCTTTAGTATCAGTGAGACAGTATGATAAATTAAGGAAGTATGGAGCAGAAGATTTTCTGGGTACTATTGATCCAGCTGTAGTTGAGCAGTGGCTAGATAAAGTACAGAGAATAGTTGTTCAGTTACAAGCCACTCCAGAAGAAAAATTTGATTATGCAAGACCATTGTTGCAGAAGGATGCATATGACTGGTGGAAGACAGTGCCTCATGCTATGGATGATCCACCTACCTTGTCCTATGCCAATTTTCTAAGAGAGTTTGAATTGAAGTATACTCCAAGGGAGTATAAAGATGTGAAGAAGATGGAGTTTCTGACCTTGAGGCAAGATCACCGGTCTGTGACGGAGTATGAGTTAGAATTTATCCGGTTGAGCCACTACGCCGGGGGAATTATTTCTGACAAGATTGACAGGTGTAGAAGGTTTGAGGAGGGATTGAGACCCTCAATTATGTGTCTTGTGGCTGGTTCTAGATAGCAAGACTTTTCCCAACTGGTTGCAGCAGCTAGAAGTGTGGAAAGAGCTCAGAATATTGCAGCAGCTGCTTCTGAGGAAGAGATCAGGGTTAGTAGACCCCAGTTTGAGGCAGGGTCTTCTTCTGTGAAGAGAGGTAGGGGAAGTTTTGTTCCCAGAATCAGTCGGAGTTAGAGACAGGCTGGTAGGTCGGTTCAGTTTCAGAGACAGAGATCGAGACCTACAGCTTCAGTAGCGAGTGCTCCTACTCCGGTAGTTCAGAGATCCACTCCACTTGTGTGTGCACAGTGTGGTGGAACACATAGGGGTGCTTGTTGGAGGAATAGTGGACCAGCTGTGTGCTTTAGATGTGGATCTCCGGATCATTTTATTAGAGAGTGTTCAGAGATGCGAGAACAGAGGTCAGCAGATTCTGTAGTTTCTCGACCTAGTGTCAGAGGTGGTCGAGGGGGCAGATGTTTTAGCAGAGGGGGTAGACCTGGGTATAGTCAGAGAGGATCTTCATCCAGAGATACTAGACCAGATGAGGCTGGGCCTTCTCAACGAGTTTATGTGATGTAGAGGCAGCTAGATGCTTCGGCAGTCATAGCTGGTACTTTCTCTTTATTTGGTATTTCAGTACTTGCTTTGATTGATCCAGGATCTACACATTCATATATTAGTGCATCTGTTTTGCCTGTGTCTGAATTGCATGCTGAATCCCTAGGATTTGATGTATTGGTGACAAATCCTTTAGGGCATAGTGTGATTGTTAGTAAGGTGCATCGAGACAGTGCAGTAGTGGTGCAAGGTGAGGAGTTCCTTGGAGATTTAATTGAAATGCCTTTTAAGGAATATGACTTCATCCTAGGCATGGACTGGTTATCTAGACATGGAGCTATGGTAGACTGTCAAAAGAAAGTTGTTACCTTGAGAACTGATGATGGTAGAGATGTGATAGTATCTAGTGAGCAGGGACAGTTAGCATCCTTGTTTGTTTCAGCTGTTGCAGCTAGGAGATTGATTAGAAAAGGGTGTGATGCTTACCTTGCTCATATTTTGGATACTAGAGTAAAGGGTTCTCAACTTGATAGTATACCCACAGTTGCAGAGTTTCCAGATGTGTTTCCAGAAGAGTTGCCAGGGTTACCTCCTGAGAGAGAGGTGGAGTTTGGTATTGAATTATTGCCTGGTACCACTCCTATCTCTATTACTCCTTATAGAATGGCACCTACTGAATTGAAAGAATTGAAGGTGCAGTTGCAGGAGTTGTTGGATAAAGGGTTTGTTCGTCCTAGTGTTTCACCGTGGGGAGCTCCTGTTTTGTTTGTGAAGAAGAAGGATGGTACTATGAGATTGTGTATCGATTATAGGCAATTGAACAAGGTGACTATTAAAAATAAATATCCTTTGTCTAGAATTGATGATCTCTTTGATCAATTGAAGGGTGCAGCAGTGTTTTCCAAAATTGATTTGAGATCAGGGTACCATCAGTTAAGAGTCAGAGCTGAAGATGTTCCTAAGACAGCCTTTCGTACAAGGTATGGGCATTATGAGTTTCTAGTTATGCCTTTTGGTTTGACGAATGCACCTGCAGTTTTTATGGATTTGATGAATAGGGTGTTTAGGCCCTATTTGGATCAATTTGTGGTGGTCTTCATCGATGATATTTTGGTGTATTCGCGTGATGAGGAGGAGCATGACAAGCATCTGCGAATTGTGTTGCAAATTTTGAGAGAGAAGCAATTGTTTGCTAAACTGTCGAAGTGTGAATTTTGGCTTGACCAAGTAACTTTTCTCGGTCATATAGTTTCAGCAGAGGGTATTAGAGTTGATCCGAGTAAAGTTGAAGCTATTTTGAATTAGAGTCCACCAAAGTCTGTGGCTGAAGTTAGAAGTTTTCTGGGTTTGGCAGGCTATTACCGACGGTTTGCGAAAGGATTTTCTTTAATAGCTACTCCACTTACCAGATTACTTCGAAAGGGAGTTAGATTTGTATGGACAGATCAGTGTCAGGCTAGCTTTGAGCAGTTGAGGGAAATGTTGACTCAAGCGCCTGTTTTAACTTTACCTGTGGGAGATAAATCATTTGTGATCTACAGTGATGCTTCACATAGTGGTTTGGGTTGTGTGCTGATGCAAGAAGGTAAAGTTATAGCTTATGCTTCTCGACAGTTGAAAGCGCATGAGCTCAACTATCTGACCCATGATTTAGAGTTAGCAGCCATTGTGTTTGCATTGAAGATTTGGCGACACTATTTGTATGGGGAGAAGTGTTTTATTTATACAGACCATAAAAGTTTAAAATATTTGGGTGTCCAAAGAGAGCTCAATCTTCGACAGATGAGATGGTTGGAGTTGATTAAAGACTATGACTGTTTGATTGATTATCATCCTGGTAAAGCAAATGTTGTTGCTGATGCCTTGAGTCGGAAGTCTTTAGCAGGTTTGACTGTTTATTCGCTCTCGTTGCTTATTGAGTTGAGAGCATTGCATGCTAGCTTTGTATCTTGTGATGGTGGTGCATTGTTGGCACAGTTGCAATTGAAACCAGTATTATTGGATCAGATTAAAGAGGCTCAATTGGCTGATGAGAAGATTCAAAAGATTGTTTCAGATTGCCAGAATGGAAAGAGTCAAGATTTTATTGTGAGAAGTGATGGGAGTCTTTGGTTTAAGAACAGATTGTGTGTACCTGATGATGCTAATTTGAGAAGGATCATTTTAGAAGAAGCACATCAATCAGTATTTGCTATGCATCCGGGCAATACAAAGATGTATCATGATTTGAAGCAGCATTACTGGTGGTGGTTTAAAGAGAGACATTGCAGATTTTGTGTCCAAATGTCTCACATGTCAGAGGGTAAAAGCTGAGCATCAAGTTCCAACAGGGTTACTTCAACCGTTATCAGTGCCTGAATGGAAATGGGATAGAGTAACCATGGATTTTGTATCTGGTTTACCATTGACACAAAGGAAGCATGATGCTATTTGGGTGATTGTTGACAGGTTGACTAAGACAGCTCATTTTCTTTCGGTTCGGATGGATTATTCTTTGGAAAGGTTAGCTGAGCTGTATATCCATGAGATTGTAAAGTTGCATGGTATCCCAATTCTGTAGTGTCTGATCGAGATCCCCGATTTACTTCAAGGTTTTGGAAGAGTTTACATGATGCTTTGGGTTCTCGATTACACTTCAACACTGCTTTTCATCCACAGACAGATGGGCAGTCAGAGAGAGTGATACAGATTATCGAGGACATGTTGAGAAGTTGTGTCATTGATTTCTCTGGAAGTTGGGATAGATTTTTACCACTTGTGGAATTTGCTTACAATAATAGTCATCAATCCAGCATTGGTATGGCACTATTCGAAGCATTATATGGTAGACGGTGTAGGACACCTCTATGTTGGAATGAACTTGGAGAAGGTAAGTTAATTGGTCCTGATTTGGTTAAAGAAACTGAAGAGAAAGTGAGAATGATTCGAGATAGGTTGAAAGCAGCTTCAGATCGGCAGAAATCTTATCCAGATTTAAAAAGGAGAGACATAGAGTTTGAGGTTGGAGATAAGGTATTTTTGAAAGTGTCTCCTTGGAAGAAGATATTGAGGTTTGGTCGGAAAGGGAAATTAAGTCCTCGTTTCATTGGACCATATGAAGTTTTGGAAAGAGTTGGGCCAGTTGCTTATCGGCTTGCTTTGCCACCTGAGTTGGATAGGATCCATAATGTATTTCATGTTTCTATGTTGAGAAGGTACAGGTCGGATCCATCTCATGTTTTGCCAATTGAATCTATCGAAGTAAGTTCAGATATGACATTTGAAGAAGAACCAATTGCTATTTTGGCACGTGAAGTGAAAGAATTGAGAAATAAGAAAGTGCCACTTCTGAAGATTTTGTGGAAGAATCATGCAAAGGAAGAGGCAACTTGGGAGAGTGAGGAAGCAATGCGAGATCAATATCCTCAGTTGTTTCGGACTCACTGACAGGTAATTTCGAGGACGAAATTTCTTTTTAGAGGGGGAGAATTGTAATATCGCAATGTATGCCTTAGAAGTTTTGAATATTGTTGTTGTTTTAAATTGGATTGAATGTATATGTCAATTGGCAAGGGAAAAGAAAATTAAAAGAAAGTGTATATGTTGTATATATGGAAGTATAAATAACATATACCTAAGTCAAAATGGAGAGTCAAGGGATGAAGATATTTATTTGGTTATTGGTGAAATTACTAATAAGGGCATGTAAGTGAAGAGAGCTAAAGTAAGTGAGAAGAGGGTATTTGGGTAATTGACTTTTTAGAAATGCTTGGTGGAGGTTTAAAGAGATGACAAATTTGACTTTGCTTCTTTATTTTCTTTTATTCTTCCTTGGTGGCCGGACCTCCCAAAGACAAGAGAGAAAGAGGAGAGTTTTGAGTTCTTAGATCAAATTCAAAGGAGAATCAAGTGATCAAGTTGGTGATTCAAGAAGTTTCATTACTTTGGTAAGTCCTCTTTTGATTTCTTTGCTTATTTGAAGTTGTGTTGTAAGTTGATAGAGTATGTAAGAGTGTGTTGTTTGATTGTAATATGTTCAAGAGTGTTTGATTGAATTGATTATGGATTTTAAGGATAGATTGAAGAAAAGAGTGAGTTGGTTGGAAGTGATGGTGTTGTATTTGTGTTTAGGGGTTTGAGACGATGTTGTGATTTGTGTTTGTTATAGATGTGGAGTTGTTTTGGTGTTTTTGTAAGTTTAAGATAGTTTTTGGGTATGTTTTGTTAAGTTTGTTTGAAGAGGATGTTAGTAAAAAGAAGTGTTTTGTTGGATATTTTGTTGTTTGGCCGGAATCTGAGTTTTTGGTCTGACACTCCTGGGAGCACGTCCAGAGTCTTAGGCGTGTCAATTGTGTTGGAGGCAGTAGGTTTGACACGACCAGTAACACGCCCGTGTTATTGAGCGTGTCATAGCTACTGTGAGATTGGAGAGTTTACACGGCCATGAGCACGCTCACGTTGTTGGACGTGTTGGTATTTTGTAGAGAGGCAGAATGTATTACACGCCCAGTGACACGCCCGTGGTTCTGAGCGCGTAAAAGCCTCTGTGTGGTGGAGTTAGGGCGCGGTCAGTGTAATATCCCAAAATATACCCTAGATGTTTTGGGTTTTATTATTAATTTAATTGGATTTATTGTATATGTTTTATTGGAAGAGAAAAAGGGTTTTTAAAGGGAGTGTATATGTGATGTATATTAGAATATATATAACATATACCTAAGTCAATGGATAGTTTAAGAATGGAGTTAGTGGAAGAAGATATTTGTTGTGTTTGTGTTAATAATTAATTATTAAGGAAACTAATGAATGGAGGAGGTTTATTTGAATTGTTTAATATTTTTAATTGCTTGGTTGAGAGGATTTTAAGAAAAGAGGTGTTGACTTGGAGTTTTCTCTTTCTTCTTTCTTTCTTCTTGCCGTGAATCATTTTCTCCTTCTCCTTCCTTTGTTTTGTTTGGCCGGACAACAAAGAAATAAGAGAACAAGAGGAGTTTTGATCTTCCAACTCAAGATCTAAGGAAGCTTTCAAGAGATTAAGTGGAAAGTCAAGAGATTTCTTCATCCTTGGTAAGTTCTCCACTTGATCCTTTGATTTCTTTGAGTTTTTGAGTTGAGTTTGTGGATGGTTTGTGAATATGTTGTTTAAGATGGGTTTAAGGGTGTTTGGGTAACTGATTTTCTTGTTTTTGGGGATGGTTTGAAGGAAAGAGTAAGTTGTTGGAAGTGATTGTTTTGAGGTTGTGTTTTAGGTTTGTGTTGATGATTTTTGATTTGAGATTTGAAGAATGTTTTAGTTGTTTTGGTGTTTTTATGAGTTTATAATGGTTTTTGGGTATGTTGAGATGAGTTTGGTTGAAGTGGATTTTGGTGAAAGGAAGTGTTTTGTTGGTTGTGGTGTTGTCTTGGCCGGAATCTGGGTTTTTGGCCTGACACGCCCAGGAGCACTTCCAGGTCCTTAGGCGTGTCAATTGTTCTGAGTGGCAGTAGTTGTGACACGGCCATTAACACGCCCGTGTTGTTGAGCGTGTCATAGCTACTGTGAGTTTTGAGAATTTACACGGCCATGAGCACGCTCATGATGTTGGACGTGTCGTTATTTCTGAGAGACAGAATGTATTACACGCCCAGTGACACGCCCGTGGTTCTGAGCGTGTAAATGTTTCTGTGTTGTGGAGTTAGGGCACGGTCAGGGACACGCCCGTGTGTGTGAGCGTGTCAAGATTAGAGTTTGCCCTAGTTGATTCTTAACCTTATGATCTCATGAGAGTTTCCTCATTCTTTTGAAATAGGTTGTGAAGAAGGTGAATTACCCTAATTCAAGTGGTGAAAGATTCTTGTAAGTGTAAGTGTTTAGAGTTGTGTGAGTTTCTTTTTAAGTAAGTTCAAACCACATTATTGCATACATTCATATGATAATGTGAATTGAGATATAATTGGCTATAATATGAATGTTGTGATGAGCATGTAAAATATGTGATAATGCCATTGATTATATCCATGTGAATAATGAATTAATTAATGAGATATGTTTGTTTATATGATGATGAAATGTGAAAGATATGAGGCCATGAGTGTTGGCTATGAGTATGGAAATGAAATGTAAAGTGAGTTGAGAAAGAGATTGATAAAGAGATAAATGAAATAATTGTATGTCTAATATGTTCATTCAATTTTCAGAGTTCTGAGTTTGGCGGCATGCCTATGAATAACTGGATAGGTGAAATGACCGGGTCGTAAGCCGAATCCAGTTGATAAATGTGAAATGTGATGTTTTTGGAGTGAAATGACCGGGTCGTAAACCTCAAAAACATATTATTGAAACTAGATTGAGTGAAATGACCGGGTCGTAAACTCAAATCTAGTTGATTATCCATGGATATATATATTGCCTTCGGGGCTAGACACAAGGTGTCAATATGGACCAAAGCAGTAACTCTGAACTTTGAATAACATATTAGTGAGTTTTGGGCTCGTGTCTGTCTTAATTGTAATATGTGATTTATGAATGAAGAAACAATTGAATAATAAGATCTAATATATAATTATGAAATGTGATATGATTATGTATGATTTATGAAATGTATAATGGTGACATGTGCATCGCATTAAAGCATCATGGTTGTATTAGTTGCACTACTGAGCTGTTAGCTCAGCGCGATTGTGGTTCATCGCGCAGGTAACAGGGTTGAACCCGAGAGTTCTTCGAGACCAAGTGAGTCTAGTCACTGAAGAGTTGAGTTTGGACTTAAAGATCAGAGAAGAGCTGCCAATCATGTATATATTTCATGTCTTGTAAATTTGGATCTTAATGTATTTGTATTTAAAAATATTTGATTTATTTCCGCTGCTTTTTAAATGAATATTTTATCTTTTATCTTTTATCATTTAATTTAAATGATTTAAATTTGGTTATGTTTTTTTTTAAAAAAAGGGGATGTGTCATTTGTTAATTATAACGTGGCATTTCTATATTCAGTATACGTATATTACGATCGTATAAGCATGCTGTGTACGTATACGGGGTATAGGGGTGTTACAGTCAGGGACACGCCCGTGTGGTTGAACGTGTCCTGTTTAGGGTTTGCTCTAGTTAACTCTTAATTTGATTATCTCATGTGTATCCCTAAGCAAGTGTATGTTATTATTTTTGGATTAGGTCTTGAAGAAAGTGATTTGTCATGGATCTAAGAAGTAAAAGAATCTTGGAAAAGAAAAGTGTTTAGAGTTGTGTGAATTGTTATTGAGGTAAGTACAAACCTTGCATTGTTGCATACATTCACTTGATATGACATTATTGTTATATATGAATAATGTTACGTTTTGCACATTGTGAATCTTGTGAAATATACTATGTGTTAATGTGAAATGTATTATATTATGAATTGAGACATGATGATTCAAATGTGATGAGAAGCCATTGTGAGTGGCTATGGTTATACAAATGAAAGTGTTGAGGCATGATTGCCTATTTGATATTGAGATACAAATTGAGAAAGAGAATAATGATATAATTGTATGTTTAATATGTTATTCAGTTTCAGAGTTCTGGATTTGGGTGGCATGCCTATGAAATTATAAATAGTAACAGTCTTGCCGGGTTGAGGATCTCTTCATTTTGAATTGAATTGAGATCTAAGAGACTGGGTCTGTTACATTATGAGAATTGTGATTATGAGATATATAATTGGTAACAGTCTTGCCGGGTTGAGGATCTCCTCGATTTGTTGAGTTGATGGTCCAAGAGACTGGGTCTGTTACACTATCCATGGATAGAGACATATATATATGTTGCCTACGGGCTTGATTATTGTGATTATGAACCAAAGCAGTAACTCTGAATTCTGAATATCGTATTAAACACTTGTTTGGGCCCATAGGTGTCTATGTCATATTGATGTTATGAATGAAGTTATAATGTGATGAAATAATGAAATATTCATGAAATATTGTATATTGAGTATGATCTTTATTGTTTGATTGTATATCATTGTTATTGATTAAGCATCATAGCATTATGGTTTGTACTACTGAGTTGTTGGCTCAGCGCGATTATGATTCATCGCGCAGGTGATAGAGGTGATAGAGTTGAGACGGAGAATTCCTCTAGACCTAGTTGAGGTTGTTTTGATTGTGAAGAGTTGGATTAAAGCTTAAAGATCAGAGAGTCAAGCTGCCAATCATGAATATATTTCATATTTTGTAATTTTTGAGGTTTAATGTATTTACACTTGTAAGTTTTGGATGAAACTTCCGTTGCGTAATAAACAAACATTTTTATCTATTGTGTCTTATGATTTTCATTTCTCTTTATTTGGTATTTCTTAAATTTTTAGTTTTACTTTAATATGATTTGTGTATTTTTAATGTGTGTCATTTCTATATTCAGTATACATATAATACGATCGTATAAGCATGCTTTGTATGTATATAGGATATAGTGGTGTTACAGCAGCTGCTGCAATGCTCTGCGCTCTCTCGACAATTCTAGCTGCTGCAACTAGCTGAGAGAAATCCTGGTACCAAGAACCAGCCACAATGCACATAATAGAGGGCCTCAATCCCTCCTCAAATCTTCTGCACCGATCTATTTCATCAGAGATAATTCCCCTGGCATAAGGACTCAACCGGATGTACTCAATCTCATATTCTTTCACCGTCTGGTTGTCTTGCCTCAAATTCAAGAATTCCATCTTCTTAATATCTTTATACTCCCTCAGAGTATATTTCTGCTCGAACTCCCTCAGAAAATCACTATAAGATAGTGTAGGTGGATCATCCATAGCATGAGGAACCGTCTTCCACCAGTCATAAGCATCTTTTTGTAGGAGGGATCTGGCATAGTCAAATTTCTCATCTGAAGTAGCTTGCAACTGGATGAATATCCTCTGCACTTTATCCAACCACTGTTCAGCCACTGCAGGATCAGTAGTGCCCAAGAAATCCTCAGCCCCATATTTCCTCAACTTATCATAATGTCTTACTGGCACTTGAGGCTGCGGTGGTGGTGGCTGCACTGGAGCTGGCCTCAATAGTTCTATCAAATGCCTTAACCAACCCGGTGGAGCCTCCTCTGCAGCTGATCTCTCTGGCACAGAAACAGGTGCCTCACTAACTCTATCAACTCTAACTCCATCTCTACTCTCTCCTGGAGCTACACCCTCAGCACTTCCTTCTACAGTCTGACGTGAATGGGACTCCATTACTACCTATATCTGCAAACACAGCAGAATATTCCTCATTAAAGATCAAAGACTGCCATACCAAAACATGTATTTTACCCAAAAACCCACTTTTAAATTCAAAATATTCTTTTTCTTACAATTGACCTAGGTTGAGAATCTCAAACCTAGGCTCTGATACCAAAACATTTGTAACACCCCTATACCTCGTATACGTACACAGCATGCTAGTACGATCGTAATATACGTATACTGAATATAGGTATGCCACTGTTTATAAAACATACAGATAATCCCTTTTCAATAATATGGATAAATTTAAAACATTTAAAGGAATTTATAAAACACAATAGACAAAATGTTTATTAAAAACGCAGCGGGAAATATAACAAATATTTACAATTACATATACATCAAAATTCAAGTTTTACAAAACATAAAATGTATATACATATTTGGCAATTTGTCTTTGATCTTTAAGCTCCACAATTAACACCTCAAGATCTAGACTCTACTCGGCCTGGAGGAACTCTCCGGTTCTTCTTTGTCACCTGCGTGATAAAACATAATCGTGCTAAGCCAACGGCTTAGTGGTACAAACTATAATAATATTATGTTTTGATGCAATGCCAATGTCACACAATCAATTCCATACACCATTCAAAAGAATGTTATACTTCACCATCTTACTTTCCTTAATATCATATCAAACATTCATTCTCAATAAGATACTTATGCATTATAATCAATCTCATTATTCATTGGTTTCACCATTCAAGAATCACATTGAAAACAAAGACAAGCGTGGGCCCAAAGACACTAATATGCCATTCGACTTTCAGAGTTAATGTTTTGGTTTAATTATCACATTTATCATTATCATTATCCCAACTAGGCTTCAAGGATTTAGGTTCAACCAAGCTTCAAGGGGAACAAAGCATGCTAAGTATCAACCCAACTTAGCTTCAAGAACCAAACCCAACCTAGCTTCAAGGGTTGTAACATCTCAAATAGGCTTCAAGGACTAGACCCAACCAAGCTTCAAGGGGAGTTAAGCATACTAAACTTCAACCGAACTTGGCTTCAAGGATCAAGCCCAACCTAACTTCAAGAGATTGTTACTATAGGCATGCCACCAACAACAAAACTCTGAAAATGGAATAACACATTAGCCACACAATTCATTAATTATTTCATTATCAATTTCATTCTCATTTACTCATCATCACTTAGGCAACCATGCCTTAATCATCTCATTAGCATCATTATCATTTTAGCCAACAACCATGGCTCCCTATCTCATCAAGAGAGTATGTATATATATCATCAATTGCATTGCATATCATCTAGGCAAACATGCCTCAATTATGTCATTTACATCATTATAACCAACCACATTGGTTTCACATCTCATTATATCTCAATTTACATTAATCAATTCACATTATACCAATCATAACATTTATCACATGAAGTAACAATGTAATCAATTACTTAACATATGTACAATCAAACATGTTAAGTATCAAAATCATATAAATGCATGCAACCATGTAGCTTGTACTTACCTTAAGATAACTCACACCAATTTATACCCTTCCTCTTCCAAGAACTCTTCACCACTTAGGTTAAGGCAATTCAACCTCTTCACAACCTAAATCGAAAAGGAATATTACACATGAGACACTAAGACTAAGAACCAACTAGGGCAAACTCTATACATGACACGCTCAACAACACGGGCGTGTCCCTGACCGTGTCCTAAACTCACAATACAGAAGCTTTGACACGCTCAGAACCACGGGCGTGTCACTGAACGTGTAAATGCTACTGCAACACATAACCATTGACACGCCCAAAGACTTGGCCATGCTCATGGGCGTGTCAGGCCAAAAATACAGATTCCGGCAACATCAACACTACATCCAACAAATCACTTTCTTTCACCATTTCCCACTTCAAACAAACTTAACTAAACACACCCAAAAACCATAATAAACTTGTAAAAGCACCAAACAATACAAAACATACATCAAACACAAATCATAATCATCACCACAGACCCAAAACACAACCACAACACTTTCTCTTTCAATAACTTATTCTTTCCTTCCATCTAACCTCAAAATCCATAATCAATTAAACCAAACACTCTTAAATACACCACAATCAAACAACACACTCTTACTATCAATAATAATCTATCAAACTCAAACACAACTTCAATTAAAACAAGAGAAATCAAGAGAGAACTTACCAAAGTTGTTGAAACTTCAAAATTTTCCAACTTAATCACTTGAATCTTCCTTTAATTTGCTCTTTGAAATCAATAACCCTCTCTTGCTCTCTTGTCTTTGTGATGTCCGGCCAAGCAATTAGAAAAGAAGAAAAGGAAAAGAAAATGAGAAGGAAAGGTCAAATACTCAATCTCTTTAAAACCTCCACCAAGTGTTTTAATAATATAATATTCAAATTTCTCTCTTCCATACAGTTAATTTCCTTTAATTACTTAATTAAAAATAGAAATAACAAAATATCTTCTTCTTTTGACTTCCACATTTGACTTGTGTATATATTTCTATATATACAACATATACACTCTCTCTTAAATTCTTTTCTCTTTCAAATTTAACATATACATTCAATCCAATTACAACAATAATATCAAAAATACAGATTCCGGCCACAACAACACTTCCTCCAACAAAACCCTTCCTTTCACCAACATCCACTTTAAAAAAAAAAAAACTTAACCCAACATACCCAAAACTCATAACAAACTTGTAAAAACACTAAAACAACTCAAAACATATATCAATCACAAATCATAAACATCACCACAAACCCTAAACACAATCACACACTTTCTCTTCCAATCAACTTACTCTTTTCTTCAATCAAAACTCAAAAATCCAAGAATCAAATGAATTAAACACTCTTAAACACAACACAACCAAAACACACTCCTATCATCAACAATAATCTATCAAACTCAAACACAACTTCACAATAAACAAGAGAAATCAAGAGAGAACTTACCAAAGTTGATGAAACCTCAAAATTTCCAACTCAATCACTTGATTCTTCCTTCATTTAGCTCTTAGAATTCAAGAACCCCTCTTGCTCTCTTGTGACTTTGATGAGCCGACCAAGCAAAGGAAAAGAAAAGAAAATGAAGAAATAAAGTCAAACTTTTCTTCTCTTTAAACCTCCACCAAGCAATCTAAAAAGAAAATTACCTACACACCCTCTTCTATAAAATTTTTAATTCTCTTTCACCTTATTGCCCTTTTTAGTAATTTCACAAATAACAAAATAAATATTTTCTTCCTTTGACCAACACATTTGACTTGTATATATGTTGTATATATTTCCATATACACAACATATACACTTCCCTTTAAAGTTCTCTTCTCTTTAAAATTTAACATATACATTCAATACAATTGCAACAATAATATCAAAACTTCTAGGGCATACTTTGGGATATTACAATTCTCCCCCTCTAAAAAGAAATTTTGTCCTCGAAATTACCTGATATCAAGCCTAAAACAGTTGAGGATATTGATCTTGCATTGCTTGCTCGCTTTCCCAAGTTGCCTCTTCTTTCCCATGATTCTTCCATAGAACCTTCACCAATGGCACTTTCTTATTCCTTAACTCTTTCACTTCATGTGCCAAAATAGCAACTGGTTCTTTTTCAAATGTCAGATCCGGACTCACTTCAATATATTCCACTGGCAAGATGTGAGATGGATCTGATCTATACCTCTGTAACATAGAAACATGGAATACATTATGGATTCTATCCAATTCAGGCGGTAATGCTAGACGATAAGCAACTGGCCCAACTCTTTCCAAAACATCATACGGTCCAATGAAACGAGGACTCAGCTTCCCTCTCTGACCAAATCTCAAAATCTTCTTCCAAGGAGACACCTTCAAAAATACTTTATCTCCAATATCAAATTCTATGTCTCTTCTTTTCAAATCTGAATAATATTTCTATCGGTCTGAAGCTGTTCTTAACCGATCCCGAATTATCTTCACTTTCTCTTCAATCTCTTTTACCAAATCAGGGCCAACTAACTTGCCCTCTCCCATTTCATTCCAACATAAAGGCATTCTTCATCTTCTGCCATACAATGCCTCAAATGGTGCCATACCAATACTGGATTGGTGACTGTTGTTGTAAGCAAATTCCACAAGTGGCAAAAATCTGTCCCAACTTCCAGAGAAATCAATGACACAGCTTCTCAACATATCCTCAATAATCTGTATTACTCTCTCTGACTGCCCATCTGTCTGCGGATGAAAAGCAGTACTAAAGTGTAATCGAGAACCCAAAGCACCATGCAAACTCTTCCAAAACCTTGAAGTAAACCGAGGATCTCGATCAGACACTAAAGAAATTAGGACTCCATGCAACTTCACTATCTCACTAATATACAGCTCAGCCAACCTTTCAAGAGAATAGTCCATTCTAACAGGAAGGAAATGAGCTATCTTTGTTAACCGATTAACAATCACCCAAATAGCATCATGTTTCTTCTTAGTCAATGGCAACCCTGATACAAAATCCATTGTCACTCTCTCCCATTTCCATTCAGGCACTGGTAAAGGTTGAAGCAACCCTATTGGAACTTGATGCTCAGCTTTTACCCTCTGACAAGTGAGACATTTGGACACAAATTCTGCTATGTCTCTCTTCATACCAGACCACCAGTAGTGTTGTTTCAAATCATGGTACATCTTTGTACTACCCGGATGCATAGCAAAACTCGATTGGTGTGCTTCCTCTAAAATAATCTTCCTCAAACTATCATCATTAGGTACACACAACCTATCCTTGAACCAAAGACTACCATCACTCTTCACATAGAAATCTTGGCTCTCCCCATTTTGGCAATCTGACACAATCTTCTGAATTTTCTCATCAGCTAATTGAGCCTCTTTAATCTGATCTAACAATATTGGTCATAACTGTAGCTGAGCCAATAATGTACCATCATCACAAACTTTAAAATTAGCATGCAACGCTCTCAATTCAACAATCAACGAGAGCGAATATACAACCAAACCTGCTAAAGACTTTTGACTCAAGGCATCAGCAACCACATTCGCCTTACCAGGATGATAATCGATCAGACAGTCGTAGTCTTTAATCAGTTCTAACCATCGCCTTTGCCGAAGATTCAGCTCCTTCTGTACACCCAAATATTTCAAACTTTTATGATCCATATAGATAAAACATTTCTCCCCATATAAGTGGTGTCGCCAAATCTTCAAAGCAAACACTATAGCTGCCAACTCCAAATCATGAGTCGGATAGTTAAGCTCATGCGGCTTCAATTGTCGAGAAGCATAAGCTATGACTTTACCCTCTTGCATCAAAACACATCCTAAACCATTATGTGAAGCATCACTATAAATCACATATGGTTTATCTTCCACGGGTAAAGTAAGAACAGGTGCTTGAGTTAACATTTCTTTCAACTGCTCAAAGCTAGCTTGACACTGATCCGTCCACACAAATCTAACTCCCTTCCGAAGCAATCTGGTGAGTGGAGTAGCTATCAAAGAAAAACCTTTCACAAACCGTCGGTAATAACCTGCCAAACCCAGAAAACTTCTAACTTCAGTCACTGACTTCAGTGGACTCCAATTCAAAATAGCTTCAACTTTACTTGGGTCGACTCTTATACCATCTGCTGAAACTATATGACCCAGAAAAGTAACTTGGTCAAGCCAAAACTCACACTTTGACAGTTTAGCGTATAACTGCTTTTCTCTCAAAATCTGCAACACAATCCGCAAATGCTTGTCATGCTCCTCCTCATTACGTGAATACACCAAAATATCATCGATGAAAACTACCACAAATTGATCCAGATAAGGCCTAAACACCTTATTCATCAAGTCCATAAAAGCGGCAGGTGCATTCGTCAACCCAAAAGGCATTACTAAAAACTCATAATGCCAATACCTGGTGCGGAAAGCTGTCTTAGAAACATCTTCAGCTTTAACCCTCAACTGATGGTACCCATATCTCAAATCAATCTTGGAAAACACTGCTGCTCCCTTCAATTGATAAAAAAGATCATCAATTCTAGGCAAAGGATATTTATTCTTAATAGTCACTTTGTTCAATTGCCTATAATCAATGCATAACCTCATAGTACCATCCTTCTTCTTTACAAACAACACAGGAGCTCCCCAAGGAGAAACACTGGGGCGAATAAACCCTTTATCTAATAACTCCTGCAACTGCACCCTCAATTCTCTCAATTCAGCTGGTGCCATTCTATAAGGAGTGATAGAGATGGGAGTGGTACCAGGCAGCAGATCGATACAAAACTCAACCTCTCTCTCAGGGGGTAACCCTGGTAACTCCTCAAGCAACACATCCGGAAAATCTGCAACTGTGGTTATATTATCAAGTTGAGAACCCCCTACTCTAGTATCCACAACATGAGCAAGATAAGATTCACACCCTTTTCTAATCAACTTTCTAGCTGTTACTGCTGATACAAACAAGGATGCAAGTTGTCTCTGCTCACTAGATACTATCACATCCCTACCATCACTGGTTCTCAAGGTGACACACTTCTTTTTACAATCCACCACAGCTCCGTGTTTAGACAGCCAATCCATGCCTAAGATCAAGTCATATTCTTTAAAATGCATTTCAATTAAATCACCAAGAAACTCCTCACCTTGCACCACAACAGCACTATCACGGTGCACCTTACTAACAACCACACTATGTCCTAAAGGATTTGTCACCAAAACATCAAATCCTAAGGATTTTGTATGCAATTCAGACACAGGCAATATGGATGCACTTATGTATGAATGAGTAGATCCTGGATCAATTAAAGCAAGTACTGAAATGCCAAATAAAGAAAAAGTACCCGCTATGACTGCTGAAGCATCTGGCTGCCTCTGCATCACATACACCCTCTGAGAAGATCCGGCCTCCTCTGGCTTACTACCTCCGGATGATGATTCTACTCTTTGACTCAACCCAGGTCTACCACCTCTGCTAAAACCTTTGCCCCCTCGACCCCCTCTGCTGGCACTGGGTCGAGAAACTGTAGTAGCAGTCTGCCTATCATCTTGCATCTCTGGGCAATCTCTAATAAAATGATATGGTGATCCACATTTATAACATACTCCGGATACTCCAGTCCTCCAACAAGCACCTCCATGAGGCCTGCCACAGTGAACACATATAGGTAGAGTAGACCTTTGCATCACGGGAGTCGGGGCACTAGCTACAGAGACTGCCAGTCTCGGCCTCTGATACTGCACTGATCTGCCTGACTGCCTCTGACTCCTACTCATCCTTGGAGCAAAACTTCCTCTACCTCTCTTCACAGATGAGGACCCTACCTCAAACTGGGGTCTCCTTAACCTAGTCTCCTACTCAGTAGCAGCTGCGGCTATACTCTGGGCTCTCTCCACACTCCTAGCTGCTGCAACAAGCTGAGAGAAATCCTGATACCAAGAACCAGCCACCAGGCACATGGTAGAGGGCCTCAATCCCTCCTCAAATCTTTGGCACCGGTCTATTTCATCGGAGATAATCCCCCCAGCATATCGACTCAACCGGATGTACTCAATCTCGTATTCTGTCACCGTCCGATTGTCTTGCCTCAAATTCAAAAATTCCATCTTCTTAATATCTTTATACTCCCTCGGAGTATATTTCTGCTCAAACTCCCTCAAGAAATCACCATATGATAGTGTAGGTGGATCATCGATAGCATGAGGGACCGTCTTCCACCAGTCATAGGCATATTTTTGTAAGAGGGATCTGGCATAGTCAAACTTCTCATCCAAAGTGGCTTGCAACTGAATGAATATCCTCTGTACCTTATCCAACCACTGCTCAGCCACTGCAGGATCGGTAGTGCCTAGGAAATATTCAGCCCCATATTTCCTCAACTTGTCATAATGTCTTACCGGCACTTGAGGCTGTGGTGGTGGTGGTGGCTGCACTGGAGCTTGTCTAAATAATTCCACCACATGGCTTAACCAACCTGGCGGAGCCTCATCTGCAGCTGATCTCTCTGGCATAGAAACAGGTGCCTCACTAATTCTCTCAACCCTAGCTCCATCCCTACTCTCTCCTGGAGCTACACTCTCGGTGCTTCCTTCTACTGTCTGACGTGAATGGGACTCCATTACTACCTATATCTGTAAACACAGCAGAATATTCTTCATTAAAGATCAAAGACTGCCATACTAAAACATGTATTTTACTCAAAAACCAACTTTTAAAATCAAAATATTCTTTTTCTTACAATTCACCTAGGTTGAGAATCTCAAACCTAGGCTCTGATACCAAAATAATTGTAACACCCCCATACCCCGTATACGTACACAGCATGCTTATATGATCGTAATATACGTATACCGAATATAGGTATGCCACTGTTTATAAAACATACAAATAATCCTTTCAACAAAAGTATAAATAAATTCAAAACATTTAAAGGAATTTATGAAACATAATAGACTCAATGTTTATTAAATACACAGCGGAAAATGTAACAAATATTTACAAATACATATACATTAAAACTCAAGTTTTACAAAACATAAATATATACATGTTTGGCAGTATGTCTTCGATCTTTAAGCTTCACTAGCAACACCTCAAGATCTAGCCTCTACTCGGCCTAGAGGAACTCTCCGGTTCTTCCCTGCTACCTACGTGATAAATCATAATCGCGCTAAGCCAACGGCTTAGTGGTACAAACTACAATAATACTATGTTTTGATGCAATGGGATGCCAATATAATATGTTCAAACATTATACTTATACATAAGGATATCACCCATCAAAATCTTACATTGAATCTCATTATTCATTAGTCACATTTAAACAAAGACAAGCATGGGCCCAAAGACACTAATATGCCATTCAACTTTCAGAGTTAATGTTTTGGTTTAATTTTCACATTTATCATTATCCCAACTAGGCTTCAAGGATTTAGGTTCAACCAAGCTTCAAGGGGAACAAAGCATGCTAAGTATCAACCCAACTTGGCTTCAAGAACCAAACCCAACCTAGCTTCAAGGATTGTAACATCTCAATTAGGCTTCAAGGACTAGATCTAACCAAGCTTCAAGGGGAGTAAAATATGTTAAACTTCAACCCAACTTGGCTTCAAGGATCAAGCCCAACCTAACTTCAAGAGATTGTTACTATAGGCATGCCACCAACAACAAACTCTGAAAATGGAATAACACATTAGCCACACAATTCATTTATTATTTCATTCTCAATTCCATTCTCAATTCTCATCAGTATCTAGGCAAACATGCCCCACTTATTTCAATTGAATTATCATAGCCAATCACAATGGCTTCTCATCACATTTGAATCATCATGGCCAATTACAATGGCTTCACATCTCAATATTCAAGTATACATAATCAATTACATTGAACATCATCATATAGGCATACATGCCTCAATTATCTCAATTCACATTATGCAAAACATAATATTATTAATATGCATCAACAATGCAATAGAGTACTTATCACATTAATAATCATATGGATTAAGTCTCAAGATCATATGAATGTATGCATTAATTTAGGGTTTGTACTTACATTGAACACCACTTATACAAATCTATATACTTCCTTTTCCAACACTTCTTCACCACTTAAATTAGGGCAAATCAACCTCTTCACAACCTAATCCAAAAGAATAATTCATATGAGATAAAATAGATTAGGTTAACTAGGGCAAACTCTACACATGACACGCTCAACAACACGGACGTGTCCATGACCGTGCCCTAAACTCACAACACAGAAGCTTTGACACGCTTAGAATCACGGGCGTGTCAGTGAACGTGTAATACATTCTGTCTCACAGAAACATTGACACGTCCAACAACATGGGCGTGTCAATTTCTCACCAACACAGTAGCTATGACACGCTCAGTGACTTGGGCGTGTCACTGGACGTGTAAATACTACTACTACACAGAAGCTATGACACGCTCAGTGACATGGGCATGTCACTGCTCGTGTCACCCATCAAAAACACAGAATCATCGACAAGCCCAAAATCCTGGTCGTGCTCATGGGCATGTCAGGCCAAAAATACAGATTCCGGCCACAACAACACTTCCTCCAACAAAACCCTTCCTTTCACCAACATCCACTTAAAAAAAAAAAACTTAACCCAACATACCCAAAACTCATAAAAAACTTGTAAAAACACTAAAACAACTCAAAACATATATCAATCACAAATCATAAACATCACCACAAACCCTAAACACAACCACACACTTTCTCTTCCAATCAACTTACTCTGTTCTTCAATCCAAACTCAAAAATCCAAGAATCAAATGAATTAAACACTCTTAAACACAACACAACCAAAACACACTCCTATCATCAACAATAATCTATCAAACTCAAACACAACTTCACAATAAACAAGAGAAATCAAGAGAGAACTTACCAAAGTTGATGAAACCTCAAAATTTCCAACTCAATCACTTGATTCTTCCTTCAATTAGCTCTTAGAATTCAAGAACCCCTCTTGCTCTCTTGTGACTTTGATGAGCCGGCCAAGCAAAGGAAAAGAAAAGAAAATGAAGAAACAAAGTCAAACTTTTCTTCTCTTTAAACCTCCACCAAGCAATCTAAAAAGAAAATTACCTACACACCCTCTTCTATAAAATTTTTAATTCTCTTTCACCTTATTGCCCTTTTTAGTAATTTCACAAATAAAAAAATAAATATCTTCTTCCTTTGACCAACACATTTGACTTGTATATATGTTGTATATATTTCCATATACACAACATATACACTTCCCTTTAAAGTTCTCTTCTCTTTAAAATTTAACATATACATTCAATACAATTACAACAATAATATCAAAACTTCTAGGGCATACTTTGGGATATTACATAGTGTGCAAGCAATTTCTAGGTTGAATCCAATGAAGTACTTAAGGGAGACACCCTCTTTGATTGGGAAATATGGTCGATGGTTGATAATATTAGAAGAATTTGAGATTGAATATGTAATTAGGAAAATAATCAAAGGTAGAGTGGTGGCAGAATTCCTGGCCCAACAACCATTACCAGAAAGCAAAAAGGTAATCTTGAAATTTCCGGATGAACATTTAGAGGCAATTAAAGTAAAAGGATGGAGAATGTATTTTGACGGAGCAGTAAACAGGAAAGGAGCAAGTTTGGGAGTTATACTAGAATCACCCGAAGGGAAACTTATCCCTTTAGCCAAAAAGTTAAAATTTAGGGCAACCAATAATATGGTGGAGTACGAAGCTTGTATTTTTGGTTTGGAAACTCTAATGATTATGAAGGTGGATAAGGTGGAAGTTTATGGTGAATCATTACTAGTAGTATCCCAAGTAAATGGAGAGTGGGAGTTGAAAGAAGAAAAATTAAAACTATACCACCATTACCTGACCATGATGAAGAAGAACTTTAAGAAGTGTAGGTTTGTACACCTATCAAGAGAAGAAAATCAGATGGCTGATGCCCTAGCCACATTGGCTTCGGTATGGGAAAATTCTGCCAGTTTATTTCTTAAGCCTCTAATTTTGACCAGTTCCTCAACTCCTTGCTATGAATATGAGACAATTATGGAAATTGATATAGACCATGATGAGTGGTATGATACTATAAGGCGATTTTTGGAAGAAAGAGAATACCCACCGGGGGTAACAAAGAAAGAGAGAAGAGCCATAAGGTGGTGGTCATTGCAATACATCACATTTCATGGGGAGTTATATAGAAGATGGCCTGATGGGGGGGTGCATTTAAGATGTTCAAGGAAGCCTGAAGTGGAGAGTATCATGTCAGAGATACATGCGGGAAGTTGCGGTCAGCACATGAGTGGTTTGGCCATAGTTAAGAAGATTATTCGACAGGGTTATTACTGGTTAACCATGGAGAGAGATTGTATTGAGTTTGTAAAGAAGTGCCAATAATGTCAGATGTATGGTAATTTGAATCACATGCCTCCTGAAGAATTGCATTCTATGTCTTCACCCTGGCCATTTGCCACTTGGGGTATCGACATTATAGGAGAGATACATCCGACAGCTTCAAACGGTTACTGTTTCATTGTGGTAGCAGTAAATTATTTTTCAAAATGGGTTGAAACCGAATCCTTTAACAAACTGGGTGTAAGTCAAATGGCTAGATTTATTGAAAAGAACCTCAATTGCATATACAGGGTCCCGCACAGTGTGATATAAGACAATGGGGTACAATTTCAAGGAGTAGTTAAGGATTTATTCTCAAAATACTGAAGCCATCATCATAGATCCTCTCCTTATAGACCAAAGGCTAATGGTGCAGTAGAAGCAACAAACAAAATAATTAAGCAAATTTTGTCTAAGATGACCAAGACTTATAGGGATTGGTTAGAGATGCCTCCCTTTGCTTTATGGGGATATAGGACAAGTGTGCGAACACCTACTGGAATGACCCCATTCTCTTTGGTTTACGGGATGGAAGTAGTGTTGCCAATTGAAATTGAGATTAGGTCATTAAGAGTAGTCTTGGAAGCTGAACTGCCTGAAATAGATTGGGTAGTGAGCAGATACACACAGTTAGCTTTACTAGAAGAGAGAAGGTTAAAGGCACTGTATCATCACCAACTGTATCAAAATAAGATAGCTCGGGCCTATAATAGAAGGGTTAAAATGAAAAAACTCAGAGTCGGGGATTTGGTGTTGAAGCAATGTAGGCATAATATATCTGATCCAAGAGGGAAGTTTAGGCCCAGCTGGGAAGGGCCATATGTCGTGAAACAAGTCATGAACAAAGGTGCGGTGAAGTTATCAGACATGGACGGGAACAAATTTAGTGATCCAGTAAACATTGACAGGTTGAAGAGGTTTTATGTATGATAAAAAAAAAAAAGAAAAGAGAGAGCTTGCTAGGTTGAAAACCCAAAAAGGGCGGCCTAGGCAAAAGTTAGAGCAGTCCGCTAGTCCCGAAAACCCGAACTGGCAGGCTAGGCAACAATTAGGGCTAAATGAGAGAAAATTGTCAATTAGCAAACCCAAAAGGGCTAGTTGGCAAAAGGAGTGATCTTGTGTATGCTGGCTTTATGTTTGGTTGTTCCCGAATTTAATAAAACAGAATTAATGTTAAAATTGTTCTATGTGCACTGTAAATAGTATTTGACTAGAAATGGATGAAATAAACACAATAGTGAAAGTGATGACAAATTATAAATGGAAAAGAAGCATCTTTTATTACTTTAATTATTTTTCATCCTAACGATACACTTTTCTGAATTGATAAATGCAAAATCTATGGCAGATGATAAGTGTAACGTGCAGGCCAGCTTTGTCTTAGCCGATCCAAGTAGGCTTTAGTCAAGCAAGGCATGTCTAAATAAGGAGTAAAGTCAGAACCGAGAGGCTCAGCTCCGTACTGAAGGCTAAGTCAGTAGGGATCATATCATATACCTTGACGAAGAGCAGTAAGGGGAACATACATCAAGTATGTCTGCATGGTGATACGAGAAATCTAAGTGAAAAACCACGAGGGCAGCTTAGCAAAAAGGGACAGCTCGCTAGTTCTGAAAATTCACATGGGCGGACTAGGTAAAAATTAGAGCAATAAGAAGAAAGGAAAAAAAAACCTAAATTGAAAACCCAAAAGGACAGTTTAGGTAAATACCTGAAGCAGTAACAGACTCCCGGTCAGTCTCTTTGACAATCCTGATTTAAGCTTGTCTAACCCTACTAAAGTCTCAGCTAAGATCACAGGTACCGGCGATAAGCCTCCTTCCATTTGGTCCCTAATATCCAATACTCGTGGATCAATATTGCCATTGGAAGAAACAAGCAAGAATTGGCAGAGCAAGTAAAGACAAAGCATGCGTCCCCATGCCTTAGTAGGAGCCAAATTAGAGAGACAAAAATCAATCAAGGGAGCAAGTAGAATTTTTTCACCTCTCATCAATTGAAGAACTTCGGTCTTTGAAATGTGAAATAACATGTGCATCTTCTGTTGAGTTTTGGAAATCAATGTGGGTAACGCCATTTGTTGATTATTTGGATATCCAAGGATGGCCTCAAATTCTTCAATCAAGGGACATATTTCAAAGCCATTAATTTTAAATACCCTAGAATCCATATTCCAAAAGGAAGCCATGACATATAAGAAGGAGTGGTCCAATTTAACATTTTAAAACATCAAGTTTTGACCATGAAATTTGTTTCCAGTGAATGGCATCATATTCTTGAATAAAGTTTTTATCTTCTTTAAATGAAGTTCGGTCATGGTTGATGGAAGAGGAAAAATCAAAATTGTTTACTTTGGAATGGAAAGTATTTTGGTTTCTGTATGAAATATGGCATGAAAGGTGATTTATATAGAGGAAATAAACTTTTCCAAAAGTGATAAGGAGAAGGTGATGGGAAAGAGTGAGACAACATGGCATGAGGAAAAGAATTAGCGACGAAATCCTTTACCGTGTTGCATTTGGTTTTAGCAAATGGTGCTTCTATGAAAAGGAAATTGTGATGCACTATTTATGATGTGATAAAAAAAAGTATAATAACTGTGGCACAGTAATAAAAAAAAGTGAAAACAAAAGTTACAGTAAAGATGGAAATTATATTTTTTTCATTATTGTACAATATTTATACAATTGATACAATATTTATACATCACTAAGAGGGTGGTGGTAGGTCATCAAATAAAGCCCTGAAAAAGTCATCGCATGTTGGAGGAGGGGGCAAATCACTCGTCCAGAGTCCACCCGAAGCGGGAGCACCAAAATCCGGCAAATTACTCGTCCAAGGATCACCCAAAATGGGAGCACCAAAATCTCTATTACCTTGAAGTTTCGATTTGTCACATTCCTCATAAGAAGCAGACGAAAGGATCTCATGGTCATCAGTCTGGGGGCCTTTTGATGAAGAAGCGCCAGGATCCCTCATCCCCTGAAATTGAAAGTCTCAAAAATTTTGTTCAGACTGATGATATAAATTCTCAAAATGAGAAGCCTGCTGACGACTTGCAGCCAACTCTTCTTGAAGTTTTCTATTTTGTTCTTCGAGCATCCGCTGTGAGCCAAAAAGGAAAAAGGTAAGAGTATACATAATCATGCATACATATAGCATAAATTACCATGAAATAAGGAACTTACCAGGTTATTCATATCAATGCCCTACAGATGAGATGGCATATCTGGCGGGCTAGAATGAGCAAATGAAAGGGCAATAAAAGAACGTCTAGCCTCACGATCAAATGAGCCAACAGCCTGCAACAATCATTAAAGAATAAAAAAAAGAAGCAGATGCAAGGGAAAAATGGTAAAAGTTTTACCTGAGAAGTACTAGCCCCGAGATGTGGAATAAACTCTCCTACATCTCCGTGATGTTCCTCTTCATCTCTACCCTCATTTTCTTCGGGAATCTCCCGCACACCAACAGGAGATACATCAAATTTCAAGAGCCTTCTTTGAATAAAATGGGCATAAGTTGCACTCGGCGGATAGAGAAATCCTTCAATACCATAACCATACCGAGCCGGCCACCAGGCATCCTCCGGCATCGATATAATATTTAAAGTGTATTCCGGGCAAGGCATCAGAATCCTCCACTGCTCTGGACTGAAGAACCACTAATAAACTCTCTTCTCGAGAAACCAGTCACTAGACACTGGGCTGGCAATGACTCGGCGAGAATGTTGGAAAGATAGCGCAGCCCTCATGAAAGGAGACCAGTTTGTCCACTCTTCTGGGTTCCACCATTCCAAATTCACTTGCAAAATAACATAAGGTAAGTAAACTTTCACATAAAATTTAAAGTATACTAATATTATTTTACCTGGTCCCAGGTTAAGCAGCTCAACACAAAGTGATGAGTATGTACATGGTGAGAGTCGGGAACGTACAAACGATCTGACAACTAGAAATTTAATCTCGGATACCCAATTATTTCTTGGGAAATACCGGATACCCTCACAAGGTTATGCTCATATGCCCATGCCTACAACAATAATAAAGATCACATTCATGCAAGAAAAGAGTGGAAATGACATTGGTGGAAGAAAAATACCTCGACAACCGCCATCAAGCCAACAAAAGACTTCTTATTTCGGCAAAGTTTATCAAGACCATGGTAAAGACACGCGAGACTAGCTTCACCCTTGCCAGAAGATGGTACTGTCCTAAAGTAAGAAAGGGCATTCAACACTGATAAGTGGATGGAGGATTCAGTGCTGCCTAAGATGGTCGACCTAAGCAAATATAACAAAAATCCTCGAGCATACTGTTGGGCCGTGTCTCTGTGAATCCGTCCTTCGTAGTTCATCCAATAGCTACGAATCGGTTCAATTTTTATCTTAAAAGGCCCTTTATATGATGGTTCCATACCAATTCCTGAATTTCTTCAAATGTTAAAATGTCATTGGTTAGAGGAACCGGAACACCATCATATCGAAGGCCGGTTGTAGCAGTAAAATCAACTGGACCAATTGTCATCTCTCCAATGGGCAAGTGAAAAGTGTGGGTTGTGTCCAACCATCGTTCTGCAAGCGCCTGGACTACGCTTCTGTCTATCTGATATTCCTCGAATGGCAATTGTAAGATGAAGCTTTCAAAGCCACATTTTCGGATAATATGCCTTACCCGAAAAGGCACTACATCGTACTATTATTTGGCTTTATAAATACACCCTCCAGCCTGAACAACGCAACGATCACGCTAACACGGAGCCAGGTAAGTTAATACAAGGTAAGTATATATTATCCTATATGCTTAGATTAATATATTTTTCCTAAATTTTCTAAAAAGATAATAATATTAAAATACAAAATAAAAAATAATAAAGGAAAACACAATAATAATAAAAGAGCATAATATAAAAACATTAATAAAAATTAAAAAATAATCAAAAATAATAAAAAATTAATAATAATAAAAAATGAAATAATAATAATAATAATATAATAAAAAAATAGAAAGATGAAAAATCAAGAAAAAATAAAAATAAAAATAATTACCACGCTCTTTCGGTTGGAACTACGATGAAGCGGCATCCCAGCTAGTAGATCTATATTTCCATCTTCATGATGCCGAATAAACTCCAATAACTCGGTATTAGAATGAGTCCTTGACCTTGAAGCATGCATTTTTTTTTTAAAACTATGTGCTAAATTTAAAAGAATTTGAGAGAATTATAGAAATTGAGAAGTTTTGCCGTTAATTGAATGAAAGAACTCGTAGGTTTATATAGAGAAACGGCAAGGAAAAAAATAAAATTCAAAAGTAAGTTTTACTATTCACAAATAGTAAATTACTATTAATAAATAGTAAATGACTATTTTCAATAGTAAATACTATTTACAACTATTTACGAATAGTAAGTTATTATTTATGAACAGTAAATAGTGCATGAACAGTGATTACATAGTAAATAAACAGTAAATTCAATTATTCACATTAATCATTCAAATGTTTGCCTGTGTATAAATATTTTTACACGCAGGGGGGCAAGAAGAAGACATATTCATAAAATTTTCTAAACTTTTTGAAATAAAAAAATTATTAATTCAGGTCCGGAACACAAATTACCTTAGGTCCAGAACCTAAAATCATTTCTAAGTCCAGAACATCGCTCGGGTCCAGAACCCAAACTTTTCTTAGGTCCAGAACCTAGAATCATTTCTAAGTTCAGAACTTGGCTCGGGTCCAGAACCCAAATTTTTCTTAGGTCCAGAACCTATAATCATTTCTAAGTCCAGAACTTAGCTCGGGTCCAGAACCCAAATTTTTCTTAGGTCCAGAACCTAGAATTATTTCTAAGTCCATAACTTAGCTCGGGTTCAGAACCCAAATTTTCCTTAGGTCCAGAACCTAAAATCTCTTCTAAGTCCAGAACTTAGCTCGGGTCTAGAACCCAAATTTTCCTTAGGTCCAGAACCTAGAATCTCTTCTAAGTCCAGAACCTAGCTCGGGTCCAAAACCCAAATTTTCCAGAACCCAAATTTTCCTTAGGTCCAGAACCTAGAATCTTTCCTAAGTCTAGAACTTAACTCGGGTACAGAACCCAAAAATTTCCTTAGGTCTAGAACCTAGAATCTTTCCTAAGTCCAGAACTTAGCTCGGGTCCAGAACCCAAATTTTTCTTAGGTCCAGAACCTAGAATCTCTTTTAAGTCCAGAACTTAGCTCGGGTCTAGAAACCAAATTATCCTTAGGTCCAAAACCTAGAATCTCTTCTAAGTCCAGAACTTAGCTCGGGTCCAGAACCCAAATTATCCGTAGGTTCAGAATCTAGAATCTTTTCTAAGTCTAGAACATAGCTCGGATCCCGAACCCAAATTTTCTTTAGGTCCAGAACCTAAAATTATATGTATATCCAGAGCCTAAAATTACACTCAGGTCTAGAACCTAAAATTATCCTTGAGTTCAGAACTCGAACCGGGTCCAGAACCCAAAAGCTCAACCATCTCAAAAATTAAGTCTTATTGCTTTTCTCTCTCTTTCACTAATGTCTTAGATCATTCAAGCAGGGGGCAAACTGTAGACCCTTAATTTTTGACCCAGTCCGGTCCAATATATTTTAATTAGTCCAAAATAATTTTTGTGTTGTCCAATATATTTAATTAGTCGAAAATAAACAATAAATTCAATTATTCACTTTAATCCTTCAAATGCTTGCCTGTGTATAAATATTTTTACACGCAGGGGGCAAGAAGAAGACATATGCATAAAAAATTGCTAAACTTTTTGAAATAAAAAAAAATTTATTAATTTAGATCCAGAACACAAATTACCTTAGGTCCAAAACCTAAAATCATTTTTATGTCCAGAACTTAGCTCGGGTCTAGAACCCAAATTTTCCTTAGGTCCAGAACCTAGAATCATTTCTAAGTCCAGAACTTAGCTCGGGTCCAGAACCCAAATTTTTCTTAGGTGCAGAACCTAGAATCATTTCTAAGTCCATAACTTAGCTCGGGTCCAGAACCCAAACTTTCCTTAGGTCCAAAACCTAGAATCTCTTCTAAGTCCAGAACTTAGCTCGGGTCCAGAACCAAAATTTTCCTTAGGTCCAGAACCTAGAATCTCTTCTAAGTCCAGAACTTAGCTCGGGTCCAAAACCCAAATTTTCCTTAGGTCCAGAACCTAGAATCTTTCCAAAGTCTAAAACTTAGCTCAGGTACAGAAACCAAAATTTCCTTAGGTCCAGAACCTAGAATCTTTCCTAAGTCCAGAACTTAGCTCGGGTCCAGAACCCAAATTTTCCTCAGGTCCAGAACCTAGAATCTCTTTTAAGTCCAGAACTTAGATCGGGTCTAGAACCCAAATTATCCTTAGGCCCAAAACCTAGAATCTCTTCTAAGTTCAGAACTTAGCTCGGGTCCAGAACCCAAATTATCCTTAGGTTCAGAATCTAGAATCTTTTCTAAGTCTAGAACATAGCTCGGATCCCGAACCCAAATCTTCTTTAGGTCCAGAACCTAAAATTATATGTATATCCAGAGCCTAAAATTACACTCAGGTCTAGAACCTAAAATTATCCTTGAGTTCAGAACTCGAACCGGGTCCAAAACCCAAAAGCTCAACCATCTCAAAAATTAAGTCTTATTGCTTTTCTCTCTCTTTCACTAAAGTCTCAGATCATTCAAGCAGGGGGCAAACTGTAGACCCTTAATTTTTGACCCAGTCCGGTCCAATATATTTTAATTAGTCCAAAATAATTTTTGTGTTGTCCAATATATTTAATTAGTCGAAAATAAAAAGTAAATTCAATTATTCACTTTAATCCTTCAAATCCTTGCCTGTGTATAAATATTTTTACATGCAGGGGGCAAGAAGAAGACATATGCATAAAAATTTGCTAAACTTTTTGAAATAAAAAAATTTATTAATTCAGGTCCAGAACACAAATTACCTTAGGTCCAGAACCTAAAATCATTTCTATGTCCAAAACTTAGCTCGGGTCCAGAACCCAAATTTTCCTTAGGTCCAGAACCTATAATCATTTCTATGTCCAGAACTTGGCTCGGGTCCAGAACCAAAATTATTCTTAGGTCTAGAACCTAGAATCATTTCTAAGTCCAGAACTTAGCTCGGGTCCAGAACCCAAATTTTTCTTAGGTCCAGAACCTAGAATCATTTCTAAGTCCATAACTTAGCTCGGGTCCAGAACCCAAATTTTCCTTAGGTCCAGAACCTAGAATCTCTTCTAAGTCCAGAACCCAAATTTTTCCTTACGTCCAGAGCCTAGAATCTTTCCTAAGTCCAGAACTTAGCTCAGGTACAGAACCCAAAATTTCCTTAGGTCCAGAACCTAGAATCTTTCCTAAGTCCAGAACTTAGCTCGGGTACAGAATCCAAATTTTCCTTAGGCCCAGAACCTAGAATCTTTCCTAAGTCCAGAACTTAGCTCGGGTCCAGAACCCAAATTTTTCTTAAGTCAAGAACCTAGAATCTCTTTTAAGTCTAGAACTTAGCTCGGGTCTAGAACCCAAATTATCCTTAGGTCCAAAACCTAGAATCTCTTTTAAGTCCAGAACTTAGCTCGGGTCAAGAATCCAAATTATTCTTAGGTTCAGAATCTAGAATCTTTTCTAAGTCTAAAACTTCGCTCGGATCCCATACCCAAATTTTATTTAGGTCTAGAACCTAAAATTATCCGTAGGTCCAGAGCCTAAAATTACACTCAGGTCTAGAATCTAAAATTATCCTTGAGTCCAGAACTCGAACTGGGTCCAGAACCCGAACTGGGTCCAGAACCCAAAAGCTCAACCATCTCAAAAATTAAGTCTTATTGCTTTTCACTCTCTTTCACTAAAGTCTCAGATCATTCGAGCAGGGGGCAAACTGTAGACCCTTAATTTTTGACCCAGTCCGGTACAATATATTTTAATTAGTCCAAAATAATTTTTGTTATCTTAATTAAATAACTTTTGCTTTAGTATCTAATTTTTATTAATAAAAAATAAAAATAAACATAAAAAAAATCGGCGACGAAAAATTTCGTCCCCGAAAAGAGCTGCGGCGAAATAGCCTTGGGCCATTTCGCCCGCAGGATTTTGCTCTGATTATTTCCTGGGGGCGAAATGGCCCCTAGGCCAATTTTCGCCTGCTGCCACAGCCAGCTGCGGCAGTTTTTTTCACCAGTGCATTTTTTCCGTAGCAGTTTTTTTTCGCCAGCGAAAATTTTCTAACGTAAATTTTTTCGAAACCTAATACAATGAGGTTTCAGTTTCCTTTTCTTAATCAATATTAGATTCCATGAATAACTAGAATTAACCATGAAAATCTTTTATAAATAAGACCAAAAACAACACAAAAAGGGGAGGAAATCGATCGGATTTTGGAAGGAGAAATTGAGACTGAAATTGAGAAGGAAAACTTTGAATCAATCTGACTTTTTTGAGAGAGCAAACAAACAATTCAATCCATCAAAGGCAGCAAAGCTTGTCTTTGTTCTTGTTCATCCAAGAAGTGATTTTTGGTGGAACCAACAAACGAAGGTATGAATTTCTTTATTTGTTTCATTAATTCACAGTAGCTTCATCATTCAAAAATCTTAAAATTGTTGCTTCTGTTTCTTCAAAATCAAAAAACCCTAGAACCTCAATTCACCTTTCTAAAGTTTAAAAACCTTAATTCGTTTATTAGTTTTCCAAAAAATCTTAAAATAGTTGTTTTTGTTTCTTCAAAATCTTAAAACCCTAATTTGCTTTCCAAATTTTCAAAATCATAAATTAAATCTGTTTCTTTCCAAAAACCCTAAAAAACATCTTTTCTGTTTCTATAAACTTTAAATCGCTTTGTTTATTTTCATAAAGTTTCATAAAATTATCAATTGATTTTCAAATTCTAAATCTAATGTATTCTCCGAAACCCTAATTCTAAAACTCTAAAACCCTAATTCAACTTCAAAACCCAAAACAGCAAACCCTAACTCCCTTAAAACTTTAAACCCTAATTTTTCTGAACCCTAATCTTTAAAACCTTAAAACCATCTAAATTTAAATGTTATAATTCTACACAGTAAGTAACCGTAAATTATAAATCCAATATTTTAAACTGTCCAAACCCTAGTTTCATGATTTCACTTCTCAAACACTAATTTGGTTAATCAAAGAACTTTATCAACATCTTAAATTCTAAAACTTTGCTCCATTTCAATTCTTTTAAAATTTACAGTAGCTTGAACCCATAAATTCTAAAACCCTAAACACATGAAATAAAGAATCTTAAATAGAAACAGTAACCCTAATTTGAATCTTTATTTGCTTTATTCAATTTTATATTTGATTATGCTTTGATTTATTTTATATGCTTTAATTTATTTAAGTTCAATGCTTGATTTATTTAGTTTATCATGGATGGATGTTTACATTCTATTGTTGTTTAATACCTTTGATGAATGATTTAGCTATGATGAATGGTTATTTACTTTTATCGATTTATCTAGATTCCCAAATGTTGTAAGAGGTATGTTTCCACTTGGTGGGTACCTCATTAGTTAAATATCATGGAATTTAAATTGCTTTTCTATTTTAGAATCAATGTAAAGGACACATTTCTACCTTTCGGTGGGTGTCCTATTTAGGCATGGGATGTAAGGATATGTTTCCATCCTCGGATGGGTGTCCATTTATTTATTTTACTTGGACATTGTTTTGATTTTTAATACATCGATGCTTTATTTTAATTATTGTGTGTAATATGGATAATATTGTTATATTTAAGAATTTTATAATATTAAGACCTGTAAAGGAGGCCGGTTCTAATAAACCGGGTGTTGTAGGGGTGCTGGGCCATTTCTCACCTTCCCCACATGTACCCAACTTTTTGAACCTATTAGGGGTTGGGGATTCCTTAGGAATTGAGTCATCCACCCCTTTCTTTTTCTCGGCCCATCCGGGTGGCGACTCCATTTTCTTCAGACTTAGGTCCGTGTTCTCTAAGGCCCCGAGCCTAAATAGTGCCAAAGTTTGAAGAACCATTCCACCGGGAGTGGGGGCAAAAATCCCCGCTCACACCATCCCTTTTTGACACCGGAGGCAAGCTTCAAATATTTCCCGAAGGCCACCTCCTCTCAACACCAAGGACAAAGTATAAAATATATCACCCAAAGGCTGCCCTCTATGGACACCCGAGATAAAGTGTTTATTATCACCTGAAAGATGTCTCCTTAGCACAAACGTACCCGACACCCATGTGTCTTATCCAAAAGCATAACAAACATCATGACATACCATAGGCAAGCTAACTGAACTATACAAACAACACTTTCCATGACCATTTCCATATTATACTTTACATAATCATGAGTCGCATTCACAATATGACTCATTCCACGCTTTTCATAAACAAATCCATATAGTGCATCATACTACATAACTTTAATATACTTCGTACATTTCATGTATGAACACTAATTTTACATTGGGCAAATGTCTAGTGTGAAAATCATCATATAATTATGCCACATTGCATAGGTTATGTTAATATCCACATTTCAAGAGAACAATTTAAAATATGCCAAATTAGTGTAATGAAATCTCAAAACATTAAAATATGTACTAACCTCATATCTCTTCCAAATCCAACTTTAAACGCCTCCCAAACTATAATTTCCATAGAAAAGTCCTAATTTCTTCACTTGGAAACTTTGGTCTACTCACTTCCTAATCCAAATAACAAGTAAAAGTTTTCAATTCATTCGCACAATTAAAATAACAATTAAAATCATTCGCACAATAATTTTATACAAATTAATCACTAATTCCTCAATTTCTAATCAATTTCTAACCAATTTTTTAACAAAACCCTAATTTCTCCCCTTACTAATTTATCCAAACTTCAACTATCCATAATCTTTTCCATAACCCAACCATAATTCATTACATATGCATCAATATAACATTAGAACAACTCATTTCTATAATTATTGAAATATCTTTCAAAAACCCTAATTTCACATAACCTACCCAAAAATCCTAACTTCACAAAAACCTACTCATATCCAATTTCCAGCCATAAAATCATAACATTTACATTAAAATAACCACCTATATTAAAATCATCCCATTACAATAATTATAACCATCTATATCAAATCATCCCATTACAATAATTATAACCACCTATATTAAAATCCTAATTTTTACATACTCATCCTATAACCCTAATTTCATCGATTATGTCCATTTCAACTAATCAACTAACAAATTGTAACACCCCGATACCCCATATAAGTACTATACATATACCAGGTATACATACAGTAAGTATATAAAGTATGAGGATGTCACTTTTCGTTACAATTTAAAAACCTTTAACAGAGTTTAAACCACAATACATTAATTTAAAGAGCATTTACAAATCATTATACTTTTAATGATCTTACCTATATATAAGAATCTTATCTTTATCAAAACTTCATTTATACATATAAATATACTCTTGTCAGAAATACATCATAATTAAAAATTATACATGTATGCATCACCCTCTAGTTGGTCTCGATAAACTTTTACTCTTCTCGTGGCAACAAAAGACTTCATATCTTCCACCTAGTCACCTGCTCGGTTACACATCCGCGCTAAGCCCGAGAGCTTAGTAGTACAAATATAACATATAAACATACATTATAGAAATTCTAACATATAATGAAATATCACTTCCATGTACCATTAGTTTCTTACCATGTTTTTTTTCCTTTTGAATTGCACCTTTCATATATCTCGACTAATTTCATATATTATATACATATCATTATCACCAACCACAATCCATCATTAATATTCACAATCAATATATCAATATACACATTACACAACATACTTCACAACATTGTTTTATTCACAGTTCATCAAACATAATCCATCACTAACACTCACAATCAATATATCAATACACACATTGCACAACATACTTCATAACATTATTTTATTCACAATTCACCAATCATGAATCACATTTCCAACAAAGTCAACCATAAATCTCATTACTCATTATCTCAACATTTGTATATCATGTTGACAACAAAGACATACTCGGGCCCAAAAGACACTAATATGCCATTCAATTTTCAGAGTTAATGTTTTAGTTTTGTTATCACATTTATCATTATCATAGACCCAACTAGGCTTCAAGGATTTAGGTTCAACCAAGCTTTAAGGGGAACAAAGCATGCTAAGTATCAACCCAACTTGGCTTTAAGAACCAACCCAACCTAGCTTCAAGGGTTGTAACATCTCAATTAGGCTTCAAGGACTAGACCCAACCAAGCTTCAAGGGGAGTAAAACATGTTAAACTTCTACCCAACTTGGCTTCAAGGATCAAGCCCAACCTAACTTCAAGAGATTGTTACTAATATTAGGCATGCCACCAACAACAAACTCTGAAAATGGAATAACACATTAGATACACAATTCATTTATCAATTTCATTCTCAATTCTCATCATCGATTAGGCAAACATGCCTTATGTCTTTCAATTGAATCATCATAGCCAATCACAATGGATTTACATCACATTTGTGTTATCATAGCCAATCACAATGGCTTCATATCTCATTTGAATCATCATATAATATACAACCTCAATTACATTAACTAAACAAACATATCATTATAACTCAGAACATTAGTTTCACATCTCTTTATGTCTCAATTTACATTCAGGTAATTCATCATAAAAGTATTTATCATAATAAATTGCATTGTACATACCTTTTTGAATGATCCTCGTCTCTTTCACACTATACAAGTCATAATACTTGTCACATTATATTAACAATATAATAAATTAATTAACATTGTTTTAAGTCTCGAAATCATATAAAAGAATGCATCTAGGTAAGTTTGAACTTACCTCAAGAACTACTCCCATCAAGCTATACATAATCAATTACTTCATCATCTCCTTCACATTTTACATATAGCATCTTTGATGTAACATTACAAAGTACATTATTTATATAACACATTACCATTTACAAGATTCACAATGCATAAAACATAACCTTGTTCATATAGTATCATATGCATCATCAAATGTATGTTCAATCTCATCAATACAAAAAGAGCAAAGAACCATCACAGTAGCCAACACACTCAAGGGACATGGCCAAGCTTGTGGCCGTGTCTCTCAACACCAAATCAACCGAGGCAGACACGGGCAAGGGACACGGCCGTGTCTCTCAACAAAAATCAGGCAGTGGCAAACACGGGCAAGGGACACGGCCAAGCCAGTGGCCGTGTCTCTCCAAAATTGATCCAACACGGCCAAATTTCCTCAAACATGGCCGTGTCTCCCAAAAATCTTTAGTTTTGGCTGTGTCTCATCCTTAGTTTGGCCGTGTCTCTCATAAACAAAAACCCTAAACATGGCCAATTCTCTTTTGATTGAATTAAAACACATTATACACAACATAACCTTATTCAAATGGATATAATCAATGTCTTTAACACTTATTTTACATGTTCATCACAATAATCACATTAACAATACATTAACAATACATTTAAACACATACCACTTCAAAACCCTAAAACCAACATCATTCTTATTCTTTCCATATCAACATCCACTTAACTTACCATCTTCAAACCAAAACCAACACCAATTTAACTTTGTAACTTACAATCAATTTCAACACTTATAAACACATCTCAAACACACTTAATCATAATAACAACAAATCATAACTCACCTCAAAAACAACTTCACAAATAACAAAAGAAAACAAGAGAGTACTTACCTAAATTGAAGAAATTTCACAAATCTCCAACTTAATCCTTTGATTCTCCCTTCAATTTGATGTTTAGAACTTAGAACACCTCTCTTGCTCTCTCTTTTCTTTGGTAGCCGGCCACACAAAATGAGAAGAGAAGAAAATAAAGACAAGTCAAACTTCTCTTCTTCTTTAAATCTCCACCAAGCAATTCTAACCAAGCAATTACCTAAATGCCCTCAACCATTTAACTTAACTTCTTTTCACTTATATGCCCATTTAAGTAATTTCACATATCACAAATAAAATATCTTCTTCCCTTGACTCCTCATTTTGACCAACATATATGTTATATATATTACCATATACCCAACATATACACTTTCTCTCTACACATTATTTTCCTTTTTAAACAATACCTAAACATTCTCTTTTCAATTTCTTTTCTTATCAACATAACATATACACATAATTCAAATAAACAACAATTGTATCCAAACTTCTAGGGCACACATTGGGATATTACACAAATCTTCATATATTCATCATTTTAACTTTATTACTACTAATTTTAATAATTTAAACATACTTTCTTTCACTAACTCTGTAATATCCCAAATGATACCCTAAAATTTTGGAATTGCTTATTGCTGTAATGGAATTAAATGCTAAGTGTACATTTTATTAAGTGAGAAGATAAAAGAAGGAGTGTGTATATGTTGCATAAATAGAGATATATATAACATATACAAGTCAATATTTTAATTATGGTCAAATGAGATATTTGATTATTCATGGAAGAAGAGGTTGATAGATTGGAGTTTGTTGCTCTTAGAGGTAAGTGCAAACCTTACATGATTGCATACGTTTATATGACTTTGGGACTTAACACATTTGGTTGGAAAATGTGTTAGGTTACCTATTATATTGTTGATATATGAGAATGGTGCTATGATTTGCATTATGTAAACTATGTGAAATATATGTTGAGGATTCAAAATATATGAATAATGTAATTTGTTATGTATACCCTAATGATGATACATGAAGCCATTGTTGATGGCTATATTGAAATAAATGGGATATTTGAAGCATTGTGCTTGTCATGATCATGAGAAAATGAAAGAGGTTTTGATAATGAATTAATAAAAGAATTGTGTGCCTAGTATGTTATTCAATTTTTAGAGTTTTATTGTTGGTAGCATGCCTAAAAGTAATAATCCCTTGAAGCTAGGTTGGGCTTGGTCCTTGAAGCCAGGTTGGGTTGATGTTGAGCTCCCCTTGAAGCTTGGTTGGGCCTAGTCCTTGAAGCCTAGTTGGGATGTTACATATGAGGTCATCCTCATTGTGATAATGATTCGCCTACGAGCTTGATAAATGTGATTAATGGACCAAAATAGTAACTCTAGAATTTGAATGGCATGTTAGTTTCTTTTTGGCCCATGCTTGTCTTTGCTTAAATGTGAATTATGAATAATGGAATAATTGAATGATGTAATGAGATTTAATGTTATGAAATATGATATCCTTGTATATTACTTCTAATTCTTGAAAGTGTGACATTGGCATTACATTTGAATCATATTGTTATCAAGGTTTGTACCATTAAGCCTTTGGCTTAGCGCGATTGTGATTTATCACGCAGGTGATAGGGTAGATCCAGTTGAGCCAAAGAGTTCAGCTAGACCGAGTCAAGTCTAGGCTTGTGATCCCTTATGAAGTGTCAATTTTTGGACTTCAAGATCAGAGACGAACTGCCAGCATGTATAAACTCTATATTTTTGTAAATACTAATTTTGATGTATACATATGTATATTTTGCTACATTTTCCGCTGCTTATTAAACAAATATTTTGGATAAACTTTTGGGACAATGAAGTTATATGTATATGTATTTTAACAAGGGATGTTTCATTTATTACTATCTATGATATAAGTTAAATGTTTTAAGTTTACTCAGTTTGTTGAAATGATGATTTGATGTTCAAATTTATTGATTGGTTTGGTTTAATGAAAATGGACTGTGACATTCTTATATCTTCTATACGTATATTACATATTGTGAGTATATGTGGTGTACATATATTGGATATAGGGGTGTTACAAACTCAATCTCACATAATCATAGAAATTAAAAACAATAAGCTTAAGGAATAACTACTTGAATTCTTGATTTTTCTTTAAAATCTCCTTGAAACCTTTGTATTTCCTATGTAATTTGAAGTATATTACGAAGCAAGACACACACTCTCTCTTTAAACATGGATTTTGGCCATAGCTAGGGGAGAAGGAAGAAGAAGACTCTTTTAATTTCTTTATTAACTTTCCATCCATATATATTAATTTAACTAATTATATAAACAATTGTTTTATTATTTTCCATTAAATCCCATCCACATATTTTTCTTCTTCCTTTGACTTTCTTTTTCTTTTTATTATTTACTTATTTTAATCATCATCTTCCATCCATAAATATATATATATATATTTCATGCATATTTGTTATTTGGAAACTAAGATTGAAGGTGAAGATCCAAGTTATACAAGATTTAAATCAAGAATCAAGGATTGAAGTGAAGAAACACAAATCATTCATCATGGATTATTTGAATTCTTTTACTTATTTCTTTTGTTCTGGTTTTTGGATTATGAACATAAACTAAATTATTTCTATCTAGATATTAATGAACTCTTGCTTTACTATATGGATTGGATAGTTTTTATTAAATTAAATCATTTGATTGAGTTCTCTTATTCTTATGATTATTAATTGCTCATTTCCAATTGATAATAGTATGTTTATTAATCAGTTGCAATTTTCATTGACTTGAGAAAGCTTGAAATGAATAGAATTCTCATTATGATTGAGGCTTGATTAGAGTGCCAGAGATAGACTTACAAGATCCTTTGGTTTATAATTCCTTATTCCTATTGCAAGATTTAGAGGAATGCTAATTCAGCTCTATTATTTCATTTTATTGAATAGATATTCATAAATATTTTTATGGCTAGGGAAATTCAATATCTGGATAGTATTTTTATCATCAATTCTTTTTGCACAATACTCAATTTTTCCATAATTTAATTTATTAGGTAATTCCTCTTTTATTTTAATCAACACAAAAATTATGGATTGCTAAACAACAATTGAAATTTGCACTAGTAATTCACCTTGTCTCCAGTAGAACAATATCTTACTCACTACTTTATTACTTGCGCAACCCGTGCACTTGCGGTAATAGTGTAATAGCATAGATTTTCCACCAAGTTTTTGTTGCCGTTGCCGGGGAAAAGGTTTTCAATATTAATAATATAATTAAGATTGTTGATTTAGCTTTTATTTTATTTGTTTTTAGCATTGGTTCTAGCTTGTTGACTATCATTTTAGGTACTTCTTCCTATTTATGACCCGACCTAGCTCTTCCCATTTACTTGAATTAGATCAAGAACTAGAGAGAACATTGAGGAGAAAGTAAAAGGAATGAAGGGAAATAGTTTTGGAAGAAGCAAAAACAAACCTAAAAGATTCAAGCTTAGAAGAAGAACTTGAAGCAATGGAAAGAACTGAGCCAAGAACAATGAAGGAATTTGCTAAGCCAACTCTCAATGGGGCTAATTCTAGCATACGGTTACCGATAATTGCTGCAAACAACTTTGAAATAAAGCCAAATCTAATTCAAATGATACAGTAAGCTTGCCAGTTTTATGGGTTCCCGGATGAAGATCCTAATGCACATCTTGAGAATTTTCTTTAGATATGTGACACATTTAAGATAAATAAAGTTTTAGATGATGTAATTAGGCTAAGGTTGTTCCCATTTTCACTAAGATAGACAAAAGAAATGGCTGAAATCTTTTCCCCTAAGCGCTTTCACAACATGGGGTCAGTCGAGGAATGATATCTCATCCTTCCTTCAGCAAGATGGTGAGACCCTTTATGATGCTTGGGAAGGTTTAAAGATGTATTGAGAAGGTGTCCTCATCATGGGCTTCCACTATGGCTTCAAATTAAAACTTTTTACAATGGATTGAAGTATGCAAGCAAGCAATCCATTAATGCAGCAGTTGGGGGTACCATAAATAACAAGACACCTAAACAAGCAAGGGATTTGATTGAAGATATGGCCCTTACCAATTATTAGTGGCAAGCTCCAAGGAAACATGCAAAACTGAGAGTCACTGCTTCACATCAATTAGATCCTATGGTGGCTTTGACAGCGCAATTAGAATCAATGAATAAAAAGATTGATTCTTTAGCCTCATCTTATAGGAAATCAATACAGGTGATGACTTGTGAATGATGTGGGGGTGGACATCAAGGTCAAGATTGACAAAGTGGCAATATGTTTGCTAGATAGGAGCAGGTGGATTTTATTGGGAATATGATATAATCCAGGGTGGAGAAATCATCCTAATTTCTCCTAGAATAATCAGAACAATTTAAGAACTCCCCCTGGATTTTAGCAGCCTCAACACCAACAAGCTGCTCCTCCAAGAAAGAGCAATTTGGAAGACATGATGGAGAAGTTCATAGCAGCTTCAGAAAATATATTTCAATCAACTGAAACCACCTTTAGAAATCATCAAGCCTCTATTCATAATTTGAAAAATCAAGTGGGGCCAATTGCCAAGTTACTCAGTGAAAGACTATAAGGGAGTTTACCTAGAAATATTGAGGCAAACCCAAAGGAGCAGCTAAAGGCAATCACTTTGAGGAGTGGAAGAGAAATTAAGGGTGGTGTGGTTGAGAAAAGAGAAGAAGTTATAAACGAAGTAGTTGAGGCACAAGAAAAAGAAAAAGAAGATGATCCTACTATCACTTCGAGAGAGAAGGCTACAGTAGAAAATGAGAAAGGAACCAACCATAAGAGCCCAGTCCAATAGTGAAGGAATACGGACCTCAAGTGCCATATCCACCAAGGTTAAACAAGGACAAGATGGATGCTCATTTTGATAAGTTTCTTGAACTCTTTAAAAAATTGCACATTAATATTTCATTTGCCAAAGCTTTATCGCAAATGCCAAAATATGCTAAATTTTTGAAAGATCTCCTTTTGAGCAAAAGGAAACTTAAGGAAGTATCTTTGGTGCATTTTTCAAAAAAGAGTTCATCAATTTTGCAAAAGAGGTTACCAAAGAAATTAAAAGATCCTGGTAGTTTTACTATTCCATTTTTGATAGGTAATCATGAAGTTAAAAGTGCATAGGCTAATTTGGGGGCTAGCATAAGTGTTATGCCCTAAAAGAAGTTTAAAGAGTTAGGTATCGGAGAACCTACAAAAACACTCATGACCATTCAACTTGTTGATAAGTCAGTAGTCCACCCTCATTGTATTATAGAGGATGTGTTGGTAAAAGTTGAGGATTTCATTTTCCCCAATGACTTTGTTGTCATTAATATAGATGAGGATGCAAATGTTTGGCTTGTCCTTTCCAGGCCATTTTTAAATACAGCCTGTGCCCTTATCGATGTCCATGATGGCACTTTGACTGTGAGAGTGGGAAGCAAGAAAGTTATTTTTAATGTACATTATGCTATGAAGCACCCACTTACACTTTATGAGGTAGATTTATGCTATGATATTATTGAGTATGAAACCTTAAATTTTGTTACTAACATTGTTTCCAAAGATCTCCTTGAGTTGTGTTTAATGTGGGATAATGTTGAGGATCAAGAAGCAATGGAGCAGCTTGCAAGCAAATCATTCAAGTGTTGTGCATATGAAACCACTGAGATGCCAAAAGAAAAGAAGCTGAAACCATCTATGATTGATCCACCCATCTTGCAACTCAAGTCCCTTTCAGATCATCTTGAGTGTGGATGACTGTACTTTTAACAAGTATGTATTTTTGTTTCTTTTCCTTTTCTTTTTTTTTATTTTGTATTTATTTCTTTCTATTTTTTTATATGTCTAAATGAATCTTCACAATTTTGCTTGTCAATCTTTGTTCTATAGCTATTTTGACTTCATAACGCTTTTGGGACCATATTCATATATGTCAGTTCATGGACATGACAGGGAAATTCTCTCTCTCTCTCTTTTGTTGTTTTTCTTATTTTACACACATTGAGGACAATGTGCATCTTAAGTGTGGGGGAGATGTACATTTCCTAGGTTGTGTTTTATTGTTATTTATTTTTATTCTTGACATTTGCTTCATTAGTCTCATTCAGTTTCTTTAACTTGTTTTTGGGTTCAAGTAAACTAGATTGCCATAATAGTATGACTTGAAATGGTTCCTCTTCATATTAAATTAATGGTTGACTTGCTAAATGACAATATTTTATTGAGGTTGACTCGGCTATTTTACTCAATTACTAAGGATTGAATGTGATAATCATAATTAGGTAGTTAATTGATGAGAATTTTACACCTGATGTTTGACACCTTAGTTACATTTTTTAGCATGCTAAAATTCTTTAAATACTTGAGACGAACTTGATAGGACATACTTAGTATCTTAGGTTCTTGACTACTTGAGTATTTTTATAAAAACAATTTGCATAAGAAGCTTTGAAAATTAATCCATATTTTGTTGATTTTAAGTCTTGAATTGAAACAAAGTAATTGGAAACATAAATAGGACTAGTAGCTTTTTGAACAGTGATTCTAACTAAATAATCATGGGTCGGCATCACAAATATTTACCTTCATGTCAAAAAGCTAGTATTAGTTCAAACAAGTAGGGTTTTTTTTTAAAAAAAAAGGGTTAAAGAACTTAAGAGAAAAAATCTACATTTTCTTACTTTGTTCGTGACTTTTTTAGTTTAAAAAAAATCTACATTTTCTTACATTTTATGCTCAATCTTTTAAAGCTGGATTTTTAAATTTTGGGTCTGTAAAATTTTGTTTTGAAACTTCTTAATTCAACTATCATGTTTGTGAATTAGTTTTTAGTTGAGAATGCCAAGTTTTTTTATTCAACTATTGCAAAACTTTTCTTTTTTCTTTTTGGATATAGAGGGGTCCTTCATTTCTGCTTATTATAGTGATTTAGTTTGCTTGAGGAGAAGCAAAAACTCAAGTGTGGGGGAATTAAATAAGTGTATAATTGATGATATTTTTACCCCTATTTCTTAGTATATTTATTGTTAAATTGAGTTTAATTTGTTCGTTCAACTTCTTGTTAGGGTTGATTTTGGGAATCTTTTACATTTTGAGGCCTTATGGTCATTTGGGAAAATTCTTCAAGTGACACACCCAATAACATGGGCATGTCACTGACCATTAATCCAACATTACAGTAGCTGGGACATGCCCCTAGACATGGCCTTGTCGTTGCCTCTTTCATCAACGATGAAAAAATAGCATCATCGACACACCCAGTGACATGGCCATGTCACCAGGCATGTCAGGCTAAATCTCTGGGGTGTAAAATATGAACTGAAGTGCAAATTAGGTATCCAGTTTTTATCACTTAGAGATGACTTCCTTATAAGAAAAAGAGTTTTGGCAACTAAGATTAAAGGTGAAGATCCAAGTTATACAAGATTTGAAATTAAGAATCAAGGATTAAAGTGAAAAAACACAAATCATTCATCATGAATTGTTTGAATTCTTTTACTTATTTCTTTTGTTCTGCTTTTCTGATTATGAACATGAACTAAATCATTTCTATTTAGATATTGATGAACCATAGCTTTATTGTATGGGTTGAGTAGTTTTTATTAAATTAAATCATTTAATTGTGTTGTCTTATTCTTAGGATTCTTAATTGTTCATTTCCAATTGATGATAACATGTTTTTTAATTGGCTGCAATTTTCATATTTTTGACTTGAGAAAGCTTGATATGAATAGAATTCTCATTAGGATTGAGGGTTGATTGGAGTGCTATAGATAGACTTACAAGATCCTTTTGTTTATAATTCCTTGTTCCTATTGCAAGATCTATTTAATTATACTTGAGAAGAGATTCCTAGCATTCTACTTAGTGATTAGGGATTAACTCACTCGAGAGAGGTTTTAGTCTAATTTAGAGGAATGCCAATTCAGCTCTGTTATTTGATTTAATTGAAATGATATTCATAAATATTTTTATGGCTAGAGGGATTCAATATCTAGATAGTATTTTTATCATCAATTATTTTTGCATAATACTCAACTTTTTCTTAATTTAATGTATTAGGTAATTTGTCTTTTATTTTAATCAACACAAAAATTACTAGATTGTTAAACAACAGTTGAAATTTGTACTAGTAATTGACCTTAACCCCAGTTGAATGATATCTTACTCATTACTTTATTACTTGCGTAACTCGTGCACTTGCGGTAACATTGTAATAGCATAGATTCGCCACTAATGTTCTTTATATCATTATGATATGTATATGTAATGTATATTTTATGCATACATCAAGTATACAATATGTATATATCTTATGCATATTATGTGTATATCTTGTATTTCTCTCTTCCAACATACCTAATTAATGCTCCATATTAATTATTTAATTGTCTCCAAAAATGAGGGTGTCACAACACCTTTGGGCGATATGTGACACTTAGATCTCCATTGTCACTACTAGCTAAAACAATATTTTTGGAACATAAATATTGTATAGAGACTTTTGGGCCTAATGTATGTGATTGTGAAACTTTGGTGACATTTTTGAACAATGTGCGCATTTAATTATCTTACATTACTTGGTATATCAAAGGGCATAATGCATTGTTTTAAAATTACTTTTTTTAAGTATGTACTGCTAAGCTAGAAGCTTAGCTTAATTGTTTTGAACATGTAGGTGACAAGGTGGAGGCAGATAGCCCTGCTACACCTTAACAGGTCTAGGTGTTTGGACTAGCACTTGAAGTTTGACATTTTGCCACAAGACCAAAACCTACCTGCATATCATGTAAATATTTATTTCTATTAAATTCACTATGTTTATTTACATTATGCTATTATGTAAAATGTTGTAAAATATTTGGATTACATTATATATATACATGTGGTTATGAGATGTTGAATGATTTTGGAGAAATATGGAGATTTAGAATTTATAATGTTATTGGGAGTGTTGTTTTTTTTTAGATTGTGATTATTTGACTTTGGGGAATGTCCAATTTATAATTGAAACTCTAGCAAATTTTTTCTAGAGATTTTATTATAAAATTTATTAAAATACTAAACTTAAATATATATTTTCCTTATAAATTACCTTTAAATAAATTATATTTATTTTTTATATTAAGAGAGAATTTTTTATAGTTATTTATATTGATATTTTTGTATCATATATAAATATTTTATATATACATGGTGTATGTATTATACATATATAATAAGCGTATTACATTTATTTTGCTATTAGTGCCTAATTTGAGATTCTTGACCTAGATGGGTTTTAAAGTAAAAAGGGGATTTTAAATGTTGATTTTAAAATGTGATACATGCATTGTATTGGAACCTAAACTAGTCTCTAATATGGCAATATTTGTTATTGTGACAAATATAGGTTGAAATGGAGTCTAGGATGCACAGATCTGATGAGGGAAGTGCTAAGAGTATTGCTCCAAATAAGGGTAGAGTTGGAGCCAGTGCGAAGGGTACTGGAGAGGCACCAGTACCATCTAGACTAGTAGCACAGGGTCTTCTTCCAGTATGTATGCGGCAAATGGAGAAATATTTTTTACATGCCCTGGCACTGTAGCATAGCAATAAATATGACAAGCTCAAGAAATATGGAGCTACTAAATTTATGGGTAGTACAAATCCAATAGAGGAAGAGCAGTGGCTAGATAGAGTGGAGCAAGTGTTTATTTAGCTGGAGGCCACAACAGAGGAGAAATATGATTATGCTCTCTCTCTTCTACAGGGGGATGCCTATGATTGGTGGACAACAGTTCCACACGAGTTAGATCAATCACCAGTGTTGACGTATGATTATTTATTGTGAGAGTTTGGGAGGAAGTATACACCCCTAGATTATAAAGATGGTTTAGACCCTTAATTTTTGACCCAGTCTGGTACGATATTTTTTATATAGTTCAAAATAATTTTTATGGTATTTTAATTAAATAATATTTATTTTAGTATTTATTATTTATAATTTCTAATAAAAATAAAAATGGTAAAGTTAAATTAATAAAGATAAATAAATAAATAAAAATCGGCGACAAAAAAATTTGTCGCCGAAGGTGAATCAGCCACAAGCCTATTCGCCCGCAGGGATTTCCTGTGGGCGAATCAGCCATAGGCCATTTAGCCGCAGGAAATTCCTGTGATGAATTGGCGCCCGCCAGCAATTTTCCCTTGTAGCTCTCCCAATTCCAACCCGTAGTAAGTTTTTTGCCAGCGCAATTTTCCAACGCAGTTTTTTCCGAAACCAAATTCTATTTGGTTTTGGTTTCTTTTCCTAATTGGTTTTAATTTCCTTAAATAATTAGAAGTAGGCTTATTATTTTTCCTATAAATACCACATTAAAACATAGAATTAAGGGACTTTTGATCGAGAGAAAAAATTGTTTGACTGGATTGGAGACTCAACCATTCGATCGACCTAAAGAAAAGCCCTAGCAAGCAAGAAACAAGAAGCAATCAATCCATCAATGGCAGTGACACTGGCTTTGACTTTGTTCATCTAGAAGCAAATTTTGGAGGAACCAACGAACGAAGGTTTGATTATAAATCTTTGATTTGATGTTATTTACAATGTTTCTATCGTTTGTTTTTGATATTAAGTCAGTAACCTAAATTATTAAACCTAGTAATATGTTTTACATTAAATTGTACATTCATCCAGTGACCTTAGTCGGTGATCAAAATTTCAAAACCCTAAAACTGTTCTTCTCTTTCCAGAAACCTTTAAAACCCTAAATTATTTCTCTCCCATTTCAAAAACTTCAAAAACCTTAAATTACTCTTTTGCTTCCAAAAACCTTAAAAACCCTAAATTGTTTCTTCTGTTTCCAAAAACTTTAAAACCCTAGATTGTTTTCCCCGAACTATTTTCATCTAAACCCTAACTTTTTGTCCAAAGTTTCCAAATGTCTTCTTAAATCTCCAAACCCTAATCTTCTTTACAGTTTCTAAAAATCATAATTATTTTCATAAAACTCTAAAATTTTTTCTTAAATCCTAAAATCAAATATGTTTTCCAAAATATCAAAAACCCTAATTTTCTCAAAACCCAATACAGTAAACCCTAGTTTTCCTAAGCCCTAATTCTTAAAACCTCAAAATTTTATGACAAATAAATCTAAACCCTAAAACCATAATCTGGTAAACCTAAAATCACAATCCAGTAAACATGAATTATAAACCTAATGTCTTAAGATTCCAAAACCCTAATTTCACGATGTTAGCCCTAAACCCTAATTTGATTAACCAAAACCCTTACTACTTTCTTAAATTTATAAAACCCTAATCCATTCCATTTTTTCAAAATCTTCACAGTAGTCTAAATAATAATAATAATAATAATTCCAAAATCCCCCAATACCCTAAATGTTAATTAAAGAACCCTAAATTCAGACATAAACCTAAATTTATATCTTTACTTTATTTAACTTTAGATTTGATTATGTAGTTTATTATATGTTTTCATGGTTGATTTATTTAATTTCAATGCTTGATTTATTTAATTTATCATGGATGGATATTTTCTTTATTATTATGATTATTATTTGTTTGTTTTAGTATTCAAATTATAAGAGGTATGTTTCCATTATTGGATACCTCATTAGTTAAATTTTATGTAATTTAAATTGCTTTTATATTTTGGATCAATGTAAAAGACATGTTTCCATCTTTCGGTGGGTGTCCTATTTAGTTTAGATGTGGATGATGTAAGGACATGTTTCCATCCTCGGATGCGTGTCCATTTATTTGCTTTGTTTGGACATTACTTTGATTTTAATATAATGATGCTTTATTTTAGTTATTGCTTGTAGTATGGATAATATTGTTATATTTAAGAATTTTATAATATTAAGACCTGCAAAGGAGGCCAGTTCCAATGAACCAGGCGTTGTGGGGGTGCTAGGCCATTGCTCTCCTTCCCCACACGTATCCAACTTTCCAAACCCATTAGGAGGTTGGGGATTCCTTAGACCCCTTTCTTTTTCCTGGCCTGTCCGGGTGGTGACTCCATTTTTCTCCGGGCTTAGGTCCGTGTTCTCTAAGGCCCCGAGCATAAACAGTGCCGAAGTCGCAAGAACCATTCCACCGGGAGTTGGGGCGAAAATCCCCATAAACAGATGGGAAGAAAAGAGAGTTTTTGAATTTGATGCAAAGGGGAAAGACTTTCACTAGTGTGAGAAAGAGTTTCTCCAATTGAGTAAGTATGCCGATGAGATTATGTCCGATGAGGTAGATAGATGAGGAAGGTTTGAAGAGAGATTAACGCCAGCTATTATGTGTTAAGTGGCTAAAATGCAATATGGGAATTTCTCTAGATCGGTATCAGCTAATCGAGTATGGAGAAGGTCCAGGGGATTGCAACTACTGTATTTAGGGAGGAGAGTAGGAGTAGGAGACCTCAAGTTAAGGTAGGATCATCATCTTCAAATAGAGGCAAAGGGAGTTTTTCATAGAGATTTGGCATAGGCCAGGAGCAATTGGGCAGATCTTACCGTAGAGGCAGAGACCTACAACATCAGTGGCTAGTACACCTACCCCAACATCTCAGAGATCTACTCTACCTACCTGTTCTCAGTGTGGCAGGGCACAATGGGGTGTCTATTGGAGGACTAGTGCACCAAGAGCTTGTTTCAGATGTGGGTCTCTAGAGCATTTTGTTATAGATTGTCCAAAGCCACTAGAGGATAGATAGATAGAGATAGCAGTGTCCAGACCCAGTGTTCAAGGAGGTAGAGGTAGCAGAGCTAGCAGATGGGATCTAGTCATAAGGCATGGAATATGTCATCCTTATATTGATTAATTAAAATTTCTTAATTCCCAGGCATATTGTCTTAACAAATAACATTAATAACTCTTATTAATTTATTTTAACATCTATATCTCTCTCAAGATATGAGAGGAACAAATTCCATCTAGATAATCTATATCCCTCTCCATGACTCATTAAATGCCCAACAATAATCCATATTAAATTTGTTTAAAGATAAAATGGAGTTATATCAAAATATAGAACTCCACATGCAGAGAACTATAGTGATTTTGAGTCAAAGAACTACGTAGCATTGTTGCGATGAGAATCACTTATGACACTAATTCATATATTATTCTCATTTTGGGTCTATCCAATACAATATTATCTAACATGTACTTGTGTTTTGACTTAATATATCCTCTTAGTCTCAACTTTAGGAATCATTTTTTTTTGTTATCTTTTTTTGAGAACCGCCTAAAGTTCCAACTAAAAAGGTAAAATGATTTTTTATTATCTTAATTGAACTAAAGAACCTACCAATTTTCATTTTAGGAGGCTGTTTACTTCGACTAGTCCCCAAATTCATTGAATGGATCTCATAGTTATTGAGAGGGTTGCCCAAAAGTAGTATATAAGGCATACCCAGTAAAACTTACATGTAAACTAGATATAGAGATGGCAATTAGAGTTGTTATTTACATTATTATATAATTTCAAGACCACAATGGATCTATGATCAGATCATTTATTTACAATACAATGGTATACAAAGTTAGCATATCTCAATTAGTATAAATAGGAATCATGATTAGTAAAATGTGATCATCATTCAAACTACATACTAGTTTTTATACATTATCATTCCATCAATAATGATTGACTAGGGATAATTTAGAACAAAATTCATATTACTTTAAGGTTTTACTATCAAGTCACATATTTGATGATATAAAGTTGAATTATCTATTCATGGAACTTTAAAATAAAAAACATGCTCATGAAAATAAAAATCCTCATTATTTTATTGAATGTAATAGGCATACATCCCATTGGCCTAGGATACAACACAAACAATCTTCACTTCCCTTATAGCCTTAGGGTTTGGGAATTCATGTTGACGGCTATAAACACATCTAGAACCAAAATTTAAGGATAATTTCTTTTTTTTTATAAACAACTTCAACATTTTTTTTTTGAATTTAATTGTATTCTAATATGAACACAATCTGACGAAAATTAAGATTTGGAATTGAATAAAACAGTTTCCAAGAATGGAAATTAAAGATAACAATGGATTTTTTTTATAATATTTGAATACGAGTAACAAATAATGAAAGGGAAATAATTAGGATAGAAAGATTATAGATGGAACTAGATTTCGAGTATAAGCTCTAATACCAAGCTAACGCAAACCATTAGTATATGGACTAGCGACCCTCTCGCCTTTATGTGAGATACTAATCCCTCAAAGATTAAATTAAATCTTTTGCCAAGTCCTTGACCCAATTCCAATATATATAAGAGAACCTTGGAATTGACTTATCAATAGAGCGATTAACTCTATTATAGAAACCTTGATCCAACAAGAACCAAGAAACAATATATAGAAACCTCTTAAAATAAATTATATTCAATAATAAAACCATCTAACCTTCTTAGAAAGAAAAAGAAACATCTAACCATTACAAGATTAAGAAATCCTAGGTCAAGTTGTTTGGAGAGAAGAACAACTCTAACTTTGACCTACTAATCTAGTTTTAGCAAACCTTTAGGCCTAAAACATATGTAGCCCATAGTATAATAGTTTGGGAGTCCAAATAATTTAAACCCCTCCAAATACTATATAACATACATAAGAGTGAAATATATGAACAATATACAAAATTTATTTTGGTCTGGATAGTGAAGTTTATGGTGAAATTCACAACTATGTGGCTAAGCATAAAACCATAATAGTGATTACGATACTTGTTGGTCGACTACAAAGTAGTATACTTCTCTAAATATTTTGTTCTTGATGCTTCCAAAAAAAATTTATTAGCTTCTCCTTATCTCTACTTGGGCCTTATAATTCCATGTGAAGCTTTGAACATATGTTTGCAAGGCTTCCTTAATTTTCTTGGCTCTTTTTCTCATGATTGGTCCAATAGGAATCTTCAAGATTTGTGTTCCAAGGCTTCCTTCCATGGGTTTTAGGTCCTTACTCACATTAGTTCTGGTATGTTTGTTCTTACATGTATTGACCTAAAAAATAAAAAATAAAAACCTTTTTGATTGCTATTTTAGTGAATAGAATAGGATTTAACTTTTATCACATGCATAAACACAAATGATACTTTTAAAATATTAACATCAATGTCAGTTGAAATTGAGGGGCAATCATTCACACCTTACGTGCATTTACCCAAGTAGGGATGTGAGAGATATGATGTCACCCATTAGCTTTCTTATCTTTCTAACACAAGACAGTACTTACCAAGCCAATCACCACCTTTTGAGGGCCCTAGTAGAGAAATGGTGGTAAAATTTTCATTTCCTTTGTGGCAATAAGATCTTCATCTTCTAGCTAGGGTATGATTTAGGACCTAACCTCTAGATCTTTATGTTAACTAGTGGGCTCTTCATGTGTAACATATTTTGGGCCTCTTTAGTGTCATTTCAAACATGACTGAGTCATACATCACTAGAGGCTAACTTACATTGCGTATCGACACTACCTTGGGAGAACTGATGCCTTTTTCATAGATTCCACTTATCAAGTTGCATGTTAATTGCTTTTATTGATCCCATGGTGCTCTTTCTAGCATATAGGTGGGATATAATTGAATTAAACCTCTTTTAGAGCTTAGAGGATCTTTCCCTCTTGCATGAGTATGATTGGGGTAGCACCCACTATGTACCAAGAAAAGGGGAGGTTGTCTCGAGGCATCCTTCACTCAATTAGGGTCACATACATCATTTGGAAGGTATTTCTTCATACTCACCTATTTTTTTCTTATAATTTGGTTTCCTTTTTTAACCTTGTCTTGTACTTGCAAATGTAGGCTTATCAGTACTTACCATTACTTAGCCCTACCCTGAGGGACTCACAGTTGGAGGTATTCTCGATTGGTCATTGTTTGATTCAGAGCAATTGGTCCTGCTCCCTAAGATTGATGAACTATGCTTTTGAATTTATAACCTTCATTTAATTGTGTAACTTTTGACATTTCATCCTTTTTACAACTCTGTTGGTCCCCTTTTAGGGGTATTTTACAATAGACAATGACCATCATACTTTTGTAGCTATCCTTTTAAACATTTGGGTGCTATTTCGTGCTACCAAGTCCTAGATGTATTATTTAGGGGAGCAAGTTAGGGCATAGGTATCCCGACATAGAGTTGTCTCATGTGCACCACTAGATGTTATTAGAGATAACCTAGAGATTATTTCTAGACTGCATCTCTATACCAGTATTGATGTTGTAGAGTTCTTATTACCCAAGATAGACTATAACATCTTCTGCAGGGTTTCCTTAATGCCCAAGATTTCTACAGCTCCTCTCAGTAGACCTATCATTCTTCTGGAGGTTCCCACACCAAGACTAGTGTAGCTTGTAACACCCCCTAATAGTCCTATTAGAGAACTATCAGAAGATGCTACACAGTACTTATCAATCTTATTTCCAATTTTAAATAAACTTTACAAATAAATAAAATAAAAATTTTGATAGAGTTTCCTCTATAATATTCACTACCAAATTTATTTATTCTTAGCAGCACTTGTAGAAATGCACTTCTATTTTCCTTTCAATCAAACTTAACTCCAACAACACTATATCATCATTAATCAATCACAATCCCAAATAAAATACCACATACTTGCATCAATTTGTATACATATTCCTATATCCAAACATTCTTTCAAAATACAATCTTCACTAAGGTTTTATAACCAAATAATACAAGTTCAGAAATAAAATATGCATCAAATAAAAAATTTACATCATATATAATCTATATACTTGCCCTTTAAAGGTCTTAACAAAAAATCATATTTGTAATCAAAACTATACAACTGGCATATAACTAAAATATATTAATATGTTAATTACAATTAAATATATAATACAAAATCTTTAAAAAAGGCACCTTCTATGTAGCAGTTGATTCTAGGACTCTAAAATCCACTTACCGGATCCTCTCTGGTCCATTTGATCTACTTGTCAAAATTCTAACATACTAAGCAAAATGCTTAGTGGTGCTTATACATACATAATTTGCTATTTAATAATGTAGGAAAATAATTACAATAAATAGTGTAACAATAAACACCATTTTAAACAAGTTATTTAATCAAATAATCTCAAACTAACTCATTAACATTTTAACAAGCTCAAATTCAACTTAAATAATAAGAAATGTTCATATTGCAATTATTTACAAAAACATTATTTGTTCAGATAAAAATCACACTTTCACATACAATTACCAATACACTCTTTACAAATACTCATAATGTACTTTTCATGTTCAATAAATTCCACTTGTTTTGTCCTTATATATTGAGTTTAAATCCTATACTCAGATAATGGGTGTGAGCGGGGATTTTCGCCCCCACTCCCGGTGGAATGGTTCTTGCGACTTTGGCACTGTTTAGGCTCGGGGCTTTAAAGAACACAGACCTAAGTCCGGAGAAAATGGAGTCACCACTCGGACGGGCCAGGAAAAAAGAAAGGGGTGGATGACTCAATTTTTAAGGAATCCCCAACCCCCTAATGGGTTCGAAAATTGGGTACGTGTGGGGAAGGTGAGAAATGGCCCAGCACCCCCACAACGCCCGGTTCATTGGAACCGGCCTCCTTTACAGGTCTTAATATTATAAAATTCTTAAATATAACAATATTATCCATATTACACACAATAATTAAAATAAAGCATCGATATATTGAAAATCAAAACAATGTCAAAACAAAACAAATAAATGGACACCCATCCGAGGATGGAAACATGTCCTTACATCCCATGCCTAAATAGGACACCCACCGAAAGGTAAAAACATGTCCTTTACATTGGTTTTAAAATAGAAAAGCAATTTAAATTACATGATATTTAACTAATGAGGTACCCACCAAGTGGAAACATATCTCTTACAATATTTGGAAATCTAAATAAATCGATAAAAGTAAATAACCATTCATAATAAATAAATCATTCATCAAAGATATTAAACATCAATGAAAATATAAATATTCATCCATGATAAATTAAATAAATCAAGCATTGGAATTAAAGCATATAAATTAAATCAAAGCATAATCAAATATAAAATTGAATAAAGCAAATAAAGATTCAAATTAGGGCTACTTTTCCATTTAAGGTTCTTTATTTAATGTGTTTAGGGTTTTGGAATTGATGGGCTTAAGCTACTGTGAGTTTTAATGGAATTGATATGAATTAAAATTTTATAATTTAAGAGGTTGATAAGATTCTTTGATTAACCGAATTAGTGTTTGAGATGTAAAATATGAAATTAGGGTTTGGACTCTTTAAAATATTTAGATTTATGATTTACAGTTACTGGATTATTATTTATATTTACCATATTGAATTTTAAGCTTATTGCGTTTGAATTTTAGGTTTATAAGGTTTTAGAGTTTAAAGGATTAGGGTTTAGAAAAATTAGGGTTTAAGGTTTTAAGGGAGTTAGGGTTCACTGTTTTGGGTTTTGGAGTTGAATTAGGGTTTAGTGTTTTAGAATTAGGGTTTCAGAGAATGCATTAAATTTTGGAATTTGAAAAATCAATTGATAATTTTATGAAACTTTATGAAAATAAACAAAATGATTTAAGGTTTATAGAAATAGAAAAGATGTTTTTTAGGGTTTTTGAAAAGAAACAGATTCATTTTATGGTTTTGAAAAGAAACAGATTCAAATTAGGGTTTTAAGATTTTAAAGAAACAAAAAACAACTATTTTAAGATTTTTGAAAAACAAAGAGACGAATTAAGGTTTTTTAAGCTTTAGAAAAGGTAAATTAAATTTCTAGGGTTTTTTGATTTTGAGGAAATAGAAACAACTTTTGACCTTGAACTACTGTAAATTAATGAAACAAATAGAGAAATTCATACCTTCGTTTGTTGGTTCTACCAAAAATCACTTCTTGGATGAACAATAACAAAGACAAGCTTTACTGCCTTTGTAGGATTGAATTGTTTATTTGCTCTCTCAAAATAAATCAGATTGATTCAAAGTTTTCCTTCTCAATTTCTCCTCCCAAAATTTCATCCAATTTTCCCCCCCTTTTGTGTTGTTTTTGGTTTTATTTATAGAAGATTTTTTTGATTAATTCTAGTTATTCACGGAATCTAATATTAATTAAGAAAAGGAAACCGAAACCTAATTGTATTAGGTTTCAGAAAAATTTATGTTGAAAAAATTTCAGTGGCGAAAAAAAACTGCTGTGGAAAAAAATGCACTGGCAAAAAAAAACTACAGTAGCTGGCTGCGGCAGCGGGCGAGAATTGGCCTGCCGGCCATTTCGCCGCACTGATTTTCTGCGATGATATTTTCATCGCCGATTTTTCCATCGCCAATTTTTATTTTTATTTTTATTAAAAATAACTATGAAATAATATTAGTAATTAAAATATTATTAAAATAAATAAAATACCACAAAAAATTATTTTAGACTATCGAATTTGAATGAGTCAAAAATTAAGGGTCTACAGTTTGCCCCCTGCTTGAACGATATAAGACTATGGCAAAAGAGAATGAAAAGCAATAAGACTTAATTTTGATGAGATGGTTATTTGAATTTAATTTGGGTACTTGGACCTGAGGATGAACTTGATTTGGGTACTTGGACCCGAGGCTGAACTTGATTTGGGTACTTGGACCCGAGATTGGGTACTTGGACCCGAGCTTGAATTTGATTTGGATACTTGGACCCGAGATTGGATTGAATTTGGGTACTTGGACCCGAGATTGGGTACTTGGACCCGAGATTGGGTACTTGGACCCGAGATTGAATATTATTTGGGTACTTTGACCCGAGATTAGATTGAATTTGGGTACTTGGACCCGATATTGAATTTGATTTGGGTACTTGGACTCGAGATTAGATTGAATTTGGGTACTTGGATCCAGGATTGGGTACTTGGACTCGAGATTGATTTGATTTGGGTACTTGGACCCGAGTTTAGGTTCTTGGACCCAAGATTGGGTACTTGGACCCATGATTGGATTTTATTTGGGTACTTGGACCCGAGATTGATTTGATTTGGGTACTTGGACCCGAGATTGGGTACTTGGACCCGAGATTGATTCGAGATTGAATTTGATTTGGGTACTTGGACCTGAGATTGATTTGATTTGGGTACTTGGACCCGAGATTGATTTGATTTGGGTACTTGGACCCGAGAATGAATTTGATTTGGGTACTTAGACCTGGGATTGAATTTGGTTTGAGTACTTGGACTCGAGATTGGGTACTCGGACCCAAGATTGGGTAATTGGACCCGAGATTGATTTGATTTGGGTACTTGGACCCGAGATTGGGTACTTGGACCCGAGACTGATTTGATTTGGGTGCTTGGACCCGAGATTGGGTTTGACTGACCTTTGATCAATTGAGAAGTCTGACTGCTCCGGCTGTTCTATGCATCGTGGTTCTTCACCCTCAAAATGGATCTTCATCCTTTGAGATCGGGTCTTCACCCTTGAAAATGGATCTTCATCCTTTGAGATCGGGTCTTCACCCTTGAAAATGGATCTTCATTCTTTGAAATCGGGTCTTCACCCTTGAAAATGGATCTTCATCCTTTGAGATTGGGTCTTTACCCTTGCTTCAGCTTTTTTTAGCTGGACTGATCTTTTTTCTTTTGCATCTTCATTCTTTTGAGAATTCTAATGTTCCATTCTTTTATTCTTCCTTTTTACAAAAATTCAGCTAATTTTAATTGGACCTTATATCCTCTCCTTGCCCCCTTGCGTGGCAAAATATTTGTAAGTGAGTTTGAAAATATTTTATATATAGACTCAAAAAATCGAAAAGGAGAAACTTTGCCCCCTGTGTAGGCTCAAACCCATGATTTTTCTATGCGGGCTTTGATTGATGTTTTTGTCGTCTACTTCATCGCACAAGCACGTATTTCTTCTTTTGCAAAATGAATGGAGCTCCTACAAGCAAATAGGCTTTTCGTGCCCTCTTGATTCAATATCTTCTTTTGATTCTTTACTTCGCAGGGTGTTTGTTGTTCATTTTGACAAGGAATAGACAACACAAGACAAGAAAGTGCGATGTGATATGCTCATGTATGCATGATATGCATGAATGATACTTACAGTCATTCCATTGACTCACATACCAAGGTGTTCAGCAGAAGTGTTCTCATTGGTTCCTTTCATATACTCGTTCAGGTCTTGCATAGGAATAAAAGAATGATTCCCATTTATGACTTTTATCTTTGAGATATTGAAAACATGAATAATGGAGGCCCCAAGCAGCAGAGTCAGGGATTCATGTATTTCAAACTATGTTTTAGAATGTTGGTTGATAGCTTCTTCATGACCTTGCCAATAATCATTTCCTTTGCCCAATGTGTCCTTTGGAGGTTCAACATACTTCCCTTAACTTGAAGGCTTTGTATGACAAAACACTTTTTTTTTTGAAATTTTGATTTTGAAATTGAATGTTGGCTTTGCCAAATTAATGTCAATAAACCTTAGGACTTGATTTTCCATATTAACATATCTATAACATGACAACCCTAGTTACCGTACTAAACTCGGGAATCATTTCTATTTAAGCAAGAATTGTTGCACTTTAGATATGCACATACACATTACTTGGCCAAAGGTCTCATTTGAGTTTAAATATTGTCTATCTCATATGCATGATTATCCAAACTATCTCCACTAATAGACTCTACCTACAAAGAGAGATCAACAGGTCTTTAATAGGCTTGAAATGGGGTCTATAAAGGACACAAGTTTAAATGAAGGCCATTTGTAAGTTGGAGCTGATGTGACACAATGGGTAAACCTTCATGCTACAAATTTCTTGTCTGAACTTTAGGCAGCTGGGAGCAATATTGCTAGACTCCAAATTCTTTCTATATCTTCTTGGCATTAATTTGGATCTTGATTAGGACAGTTTTTGCCCTTGCACAAAGTTTGGTTCCCAAATTCATTTCTTTTCTTCTTCTCCCTTTTCTTTATTTTTCTTACTCTTCCCTTTCTTTGAGCATTTTATCATTTTGTCCTTCTTCCTTGTAGGACTATCAAGTATAGAACTTTAAGAACTGGATGGTCTTCCTCCTTTTTCTTTGATCGAATCTTTGATTGGGTTGGACCAATTCAAGTCAAACTGTCCTTATAAACCAAATGGAAGCCTTTTACTACTTTAGGTAAAAGAGAACTCAATTAACTTTTCCAACCGCCTTTTTAGGTTTTATTTCTCTTCTTTTCTTTTTCTTTGTCTTTTTCTTCTTCTTCTTATTTTTTCTTTTTTTCTTGCCCTCATTTCTCTTATTTTCTTTTCTTCTCTTTTTATTTTGGTTCTAGCTCTAAAAGAGTTGTCTTGTTTATACTAACTTGGCCTTCCAATAATGGATGAGTGAAGTGACATAAATCTTCTTTAACAGGAATAAATCATTTGCTATTCTGATGTTGTCTTGATATATTGGAGATATTAGGTGAACATCAACTACCCTTATGGCCTTGATAACACCAACTATTTTTACAGTCTTGGCTATGCATTCAATTCCTTGATCTTCTTGCCTCTTCACCTTAGTGATCATAAGACTTGTCAAAAGTATCAAAGCAGATCAGGGTAGGTTATTGGGGTTTGTAAGCCAATGAAAAGAAAGCTAAAATTTTATGAAGGCTCAAAGGGACAACTAAGGATTGATATTTAATAGGGTATATACTAGTTGTTGGCTCGTCAAACAATGCCTAGATCATCTCTCCCTTAAATAAGCAGAGTTCAATTTCTTCTAGAAAGTTTGTCAAAGTATGTTCTAAGACTGACTAGAGCTTAAACAAAGGTAAATATGCAGGAGCCCTTTCTAAGTAAGCATACACAACTCAATATTATAGAGTAATTCCCTCATCTAGTAAAGTCATTCAAGTCATGACGCATAAATATATTAATTCATGAATTATCAAGCTAGATTCCTCATTGGTTGAGCACCAAAATGAACAAAGACCAACAAAATTTTGATGAAAATAATTTATTTAAAGCAACTTTAAGTTTGAAAAGCACAATAGTACCAAAATATTAAAGAAAGTAAGATTGAAAAGCAACATTCAAGCTAAGGAAAGGTCATTGAGTTTAAGCATCTTTTCCTTTCATATCTTTAATATTTCCATCTTGAAAGGATGATAAAAAAAAATCTTCTTCTAATCCTTTTCCCACCATGAAGGTTGCCGGTGGAGGCACTCTGTTGAAACTTGGAAATGGATTATCTTTGGTGTTGGGCTTATCCGTCTCGGGCAACTTGCCATTATCAATTAAATTATGGATCTCATGCCTCAACTTCATGCAATTATCCGTTTCATGTCTAGGCCTTTGATGGAATTGGCAAAATGCACTAGTATCAAAGTTAGGTGGAAGAGGATTAGGCAAAGGACGAGGTGTCAAGGGTTGTAACAATCCCTTCTTTTGTAGCTTATTGAGAACCCAAGATAGTGGCTTCCCCAATTCTGAAAAGTACCTCATTCCTCCTTGACTAGTGGCATTAACATCAACTTCTTTTTGCATGCTTTGATTGCCCGACTGGTAGTTCCCTTTCTCATTCCTTTTTATAGAAAAATGATTCTTCTCTCTTTCCCACTCTTTAATTTGTAGTCCAGCTTGGAGAAGATCTTTGAAGTCCTTTATAAGGGTGTGAGACAGCCTTTCACGGAGGTTGGGCAGGATGCCTCTGACGATCATCCTTATTTGATCAAATTCATCGGGCCTTTTCTTGAGCAAAGCAGCCTTATTTCTCCACCTTTTCACATAGTCCACAAAATTCTCATTTGGCCTTTGTCTAATGGACTCCACTTCCATTAAGGTAACTTCCATCTCAACATTATACCCATATTGTTGGAGGAAGGCTTTGTATAGCAGATCCCAACTCTTTTGTGTTTCTTCTTCCAAGGTATTGAACCAATTTTGGACAACAGGGTCCAATGAGAGCATGAAGTACCTTAAAGTTTGAGCCTGAGTAGCTCGGGTAGATTGCATAGCAATGATATACTGCTTCACATGGAGATGAGGATTTCCGGTTCCATCAAACTTCGCAAAAGATGGCATCTTGAATTTGCGTGGAACTTCTTCATCTAGCTCAAATAATTTGTCGATCTCGGACATTTCTTCGGTTTTCAGTTTCTTCTCAAATTTCTTTTCTAAATTCGCGATCATCTTTTCAACATCAGAATTTTTAGTCTTTTCAAAAGTTGCCTTCTCAACAACCTTCGGCTCCTTTTTGTCTTGAGGATCTTGGTAGTATTGAGCCCATCATCACCAACTTTAGCCTTCTCTTTATCATTTGGCTTCTTGGAACTAGCAGACACTTCGGCATTATTTTCTAAAATTGTAGCCAATTGGTTCTTCACGGTCTTAGCCATGGCCTTTTTTATTTCTTTCATCTTGGCATTGAGGGTGTCATCCACCATTTTTTGAATTTGTTCGGGATCCATTATTTTTGGGGAGCAAAAGATTGAGTCGTTGCTAGATACTTCATCTCCGGCATAGGTTGGATTGCCGTAAGCTTTTGAACTATCATAATCTAGGGCTGTGAGCCAGAGAGGATCAATGATATGAGATGCAAATGCATGTATGTATGCATGCATGCACAAACAATCAACAAACAAGGACAAATAGGATGTTCCTTCCAACCTTATAACATCCACACACGAATGGCGAGTCTCTTTTTCTAGGTATATGGTTAACAAAATACCAACATGGGGATTCTTATTTTCGAATAATTCCCTCGGACTTTTCAACTAATAGTTATATTTTCAAAAATGAAAATCAACTCATAATAATTCCCATTAATTGGGTTTTAATCCATTTAACCAACTATAGTAGCTTTTATGCTATATTGGATTAAAACTAAATTAAGAGGTTTATTATAGATAGATTTCTCATTTGAAAAAGTAACTAATGATTCATGCCAAAAACAAACCCATGGTTAATTTATTCTTAGTATAAACTAGGCTCACAATTGATTTTTGGTATTTCATAATTGACCCAAATATTTTGCAAGCTCTTTGTAAGAAAAGGTTGAATGAAAAATAATTTTGTTTCTAAGCCCATTGTAAAAAGATTTTAGAAAAAATGGATTTTGGGCTTAGTATTTGGGCCATGAGCAAAAGAATTTTTGATTTATTTTTAGAAAAGTCTTATGTCCAAAGACCATCTTGAAAAGTTTTGAAAATAGCTTTGGTCTTTTAGACTTTAAAGAAAAATTTATTTGAGCTTGCAAATATACTTAGGTCATATTAGAAAAAGAGCAAACCAAATAAGCCATGATTTAAGCCAAGATAAATTAACCATAGTCAAGCAACATGCATTTGGGGTAAAACCCTAAGGAAAGTAACTAGGCCAATTACATGAGCTTTAGTATTCAGGTAAAAAGGCTTAGGTTCCCATAGCAAGTATATTCCAAATGGTACGAGGCTATGAGTGGCATATACCTTGAGTGAAAGTATGGTATCCCTTACATAACATAACACGGGTAACACGGGCGTTCTAACTCATGCACATGATGCAATATAATATGATGCAATGGATAATATCATTATAAAAAAGAATAGAATAATAAAAGACCAACGGAATCAACTTCTCTTAACCCCAGTGGAGTAGCCACTCTGAGCAGGGATTTTTGCCCCACTCCCAGTGGAATGGTTCTTGCGACTTCGGCACTATTTAGGCTCGGAGCCTTAGAGAACACAGACCTAAGTCCGGAGAAAATGGAGTCGCCACCCTGACGGGCCGGGAAAAAAGAAAGGGGTGGATGACTCGATTCCTATGGAATCCCCAACCCTCTAATGGATTCGGAAAGTTGGGTACATGTGGGGAAGGTGAGAAATGGCCCAGCACCCCCACAATGCCCAGTTCATTGGAACATGCCTCCTTTACAGGTCTTAATATTATAAAATTCTTAAATATAACAATATTATCCATATTACACACAATAATTAAAATAAAGCATCAATATATTGAAAATCAAAACAATGTCCAAACAAAACAAATAAATGGACACCCATCCGAGGATGGAAACATGTCCTTACATCCCATGCCTAAATAGGACACCCACCGAAAGGTAGAAACATGTCCTTTACATTGGTTCTAAAATAGAAAAGCAATTTAAATTACATGATATTTAACTAATGAGGTACCCGCCAAATGGAAACATACCTTTTACAATATTTGAAAATCTAAATAAATCGATAAAAGTAAATAACCATTCATAATAAATAAATCATTCATCAAAGATATTAAACATCAATGAAAATATAAACATTCATCCATGATAAATTAAATAAATCAAGCATTGGAATTAAAGTATATAAATTAAATAAAAGCATAATCAAATATAAAATTGAATAAAGCAAATAAAGATTCAAATTAGGGCTACTGTTTCCATTTAAGGTTCTTTATTTAATGTGTTTAGGGTTTTGGAATTGATGGGCTTAAGCTGTAATATCCTCATATATGCCCTAGAAGTTGTGATTATGTTGTTGTTGTTGTTATATAATTGGATTGAATATATGTGTTAAATTACAAGAGAAAAGAAATAGAGAAAAGAATGTTTATGTATATGTGATTTGGGAAAGAATTTAGGGTTTAGAGAGAATGGTATATGTTGTGTATATGATGATATATATAACATATAAGTTGGTCAAAATGAAGAGTCAAGGAAAGAAGATATTTATTTTTGTTAAGTGTGAAGTTACTATAAAGGGCATGTAATGAATGGTAATCAAGACAAATGGTATAAGGGTGTTTAGGTAATTACTCTTGTTGAATCACTTGGTGGAGATTTAAAGAGGTGATATTTTGTCTTTTCTTCATTTCCTTCTTCTTCTTCTTCTCTTCTCCACGTTGGTTGGCTCCTCCTTAGACAAGAGAGAGCAAAGTGAGATTTGTTTAATTCTAACATCAAATTGAAGGGAGAATCAAAGGATTTAATTGAAGATTTGTGGAATTCAACAACTTAGGTAAGTTCTTTCTCTTGATTTTCCTTTGTTCTTTTGAAATTGTGTTTGGGATTGGTGAGTTGATATGGATGGTTGATGGAGTGTGTTTGTGTATGGTGTGTGTAAAAGTGTTGAAATGGAATTAAAGATAAGAAGCTAGGTTGGTGTTGGTGATGGAAGAGTAAGAGTTGTGTTTAGTGAATTTTTTTCTGTTTTACAATTAGTAAAGGCTGTGACTTGTATGATTTTTAATTAATTATAGAAAAATGTTCTTGAAGTGAATTTTTTATATGTTGTGCCTCTATGAGTCTAGAATGACTGAAAAATATGTTGATTCGATTTTGGAATGGTTATGAGTTTAGAAAGATTATTTTTATTAGACCTGTTCCAGCAGGTACCTTAACTGAGACAGCTATATTTCGGGATTTTTAATAAAATGTAGAAAAATCATATCCAATTGAATTTTGGATATGTTGTTGCTTAGTGAGTTTAGTATTTGATAAAAATAATTTGGAACCACGTTGATTGAATTTGATTTATGGAATTCACAAAGTTCAGAACTGCTGCCAGGATGCAGGGCAATTGGGGCAGTCTGGTTAGGTGAACTATTTGACCAAGATTTTGTGTTCAATTTGATCTGAAAATGGTAAAGGAATGATTTTAAGATACAAAACTAACTTCTGTAAAAAATTTAGAATTTTTAGTCAAGTAGATTATTTTATACAATTTTTCAAAATAAGGATAAAATGGAGTCTTAAACCAGAATATACTATTCATATGGTCATTTTGCTAATATTCCTTTGGATTAGGTTTTGAAGAGATTGGGTTGCATTAACCTAAATGTGGAGAATTCTTGGAAAGAAAAGAAATGTATAGATTGATGGGACTAGTTCTTGAGGTAAGTACCAATACATATGATTGTATTTAATTACATAATTTGAGGCTTAACACATTTGTTTGCAAATGTGTTAAGTGATCTATTATATTGTTAACATAATTGGACTAAGGTGATGATTGAATGATGTGAAGGATGTGAAGATCATTAACCAGGTAAGCATAAACCCTATTTGATTGTATATCCTTATATGTCTTTGAACATTAACACATTGGGATGAAAGTGTTAAATAAGCTATTATATTGTGAATGTAAATGAAGAATATATATAAAGGATGAAATATGAAATGGGAAAGGTAGGAAGAAATGAGGATCATTCTTAAGGTATGTGCAATTTGTTATGATAAATGCTCTAGTAATGAATGATGTTAATGTGTTTTGAGAAGTGAGAAAATGTTATGTTATATGCATTGTGAATCTTGTGTATGGCAATGTATTATATGAATAATATACTTTGAAATGTGATATCAATGATGCTATATGTATCATATGGATTGAGATATGATATGATATGAAGCCATTGTGATTGGCTATGATAATTCAATTGAAAGAGATAAGGCATGTTGGCCTAATTGATGATGAGATTGATAATGAAATAATAAATGAATTGATTGTTTAATATGTTATTCAGTTTCAGAGTTCTGGATTTGGGTGGCATGCCTAAGAAATGATGAAAGGTAACAGTCTTGCCGGGTTGAGGATCTCCTCATATGTGTTGAGTTGATGGTCCAAGAGACTGGGTCTGTTACACTATGAGAATTGTGAATATGAGATATATGATTTGTAACAGTCTTGCCGGGTTGAGGATCTCCTCATATGTGTTGAGTTGATGGTCCAAGAGACTGGGTCTGTTACACTATCCATGGATAGAGATACACGTATATACATTGCCTACGGGCGTGATGATTGTGATTATGAACCAAAGCAGTAACTCTGAACTTTGAATAACATATTAGTGTTTTGGGCCCGAGTCTGTCTTTATTGTCAATGTGAATTGCAAGTATTGAAATATTGATTGTGAGTATTAATAATGAATTATGCTTGGTGAATTGTGAATAATATAATGTTATTAAGTGTAATATGTAAATGAATTGTGGTTGATGATAAAGGTTGTCTTTATTGTAAATGTGATTTATGATTTGTATGATATGTAATTTGTGTATTGCAATAATGATTGGTATGGTATATATAATGTAGGGGTATTAATATATTGGTTTTGAGTATTGGTGATGCATTGGGGTTGGTGATAATATTATGTATATATGTACATCATATTTGAAATTAGCTAGGATATATTAAAGATGAAATTAAAAAGAAAAGAAGATATGATAAGAACTAATTATATATTGAATTGATGTATCATTATATGTCAATACTTCTATACTATATGTTTATATTTTATAGTTGGACTACTAAGCTCTCGGGCTTAGCGCGGGTGTTTATTCGCGCAGGTATATAGATGGAAGATATGAAGTCTTTTGTTATGCCACAAGAAGAGTAAAGTTTGTCGAGACCAACTAGAGGGTAATGCATACATGTATAAACTTTAATTATGATGTATTTCTGGCGAGAGAGTATTTATATGTATAAATGAAGTTTTTGATAAAGATAATGATTTTGTAAATGTTATTTAAATTAATGTATTATGGTTTGAACTCTGTTACAGCTTTTTAAAAGGTAACGAAAAGTGACATCCTTATACTTTATATATTTACTGTATGTATACTAGGTATACGCATAGTACTTATATAGGGTATCGGGGTGTTACATAAGCTACTGTGAGTTTTAATGGAATTGAAATGAATTAAAATTTTATAATTTAAGAGGTTGATAAGATTCTTTGATTAACCGAATTAGTGTTTGAGATGTAAAACCATGAAATTAGGGTTTGGACACTTTAAAACATTCAGATTTATGATTTATGGTTACTGGATTATTATTTGTATTTACCATATTGAATTTAAACTTACTGTGTTTGAATTTTAGGTTTATAAGGTTTTAGAGTTTAAAGGATTAGGGTTTAGAAAAATTAGGGTTTAAGGTTTTAAGGGAGTTAGGGTTCACTGTTTTGGGTTTTGGAGTTGAATTAGGGTTTAGTGTTTTAGAATTAGGGTTCTGGAGAATGCATTAAATTTTGGAATTTGAAAAATAAATTGATAATTTTATAAAACTTTATGAAAATAAACAAAATGATTTAAGGTTTATAGAAACAGAAAAGATGTTTTTTAGGGTTTTTGAAAAGAAACGAATTCATTTTATGGTTTTGAAAAGAAACAGATTCAAATTAGGGTTTTAAGATTTTGAAGAAACAAAAACAACTATTTTAAGATTTTTGAAAAACAAAGAGACGAATTAAGGTTTTTTAAGCTTTAGAAAAGGTAAATTAAATTTCTAGGGTTTTTTTATTTTGAGGAAACAGAAACAATTTTTGACCCTGAGCTACTGTAAATTAATGAAACAAATAGAGAAATTTATACCTTTATTTGTTGGTTCCACCAAAAATCACTTCTTGGATGAACAATAACAAAGACAAGCTTTGCTGCCTTTGATGGATTGAATTATTTGTTTGCTCTCTCAAAAAAAATCAGATTGACTCAAAGTTTTCCTTATCAATTTTGGTCTCAATTTCTCCTGCCAAAATCCGATCCAATTTTCCCCACTTTTGTGTTGTTTTTGGTTTTTTTTATAGAAAATTTTTTTGATTAATTCTAGTTATTCAAGGAATATAATATTAATTAAGAAAAGGAAACCGAAACCTAATTGTATTAGGTTTCAAAAAAATTGCATCAGAAAAATTTTGCTAGTGAAAAAAAATTGCTGCGGAAAAAATGTGCTGGCAAAAAAAAACTGCCGCAGCTAGCTGCGGCAGCGGGCGAGAATTGGATTTGAATGGGTCATAATATTATTAAAATAAATAATATAAAATAACTATGAAATAATATTAGTAATTATAATATTATTAAAATAAATAAAATACCACAAAAAATTATTTAAGACTATCGGATTTGAATGGGTCAAAAATTAAGGGTCTACAATGGGTTTAGTAATGATAATTAAATGCCCAGTAATATAATTTAAGATAAGGAGAGAAAAGTCAGCATAAGCTCTATAGTACTTATACATACAACAGTCAATGTGGCAAGTGGCCCAGTAATGGCGCATGCCCAAAAATAGAAATGACATAAAGTGTCCAATATTGGCACAATATGCCCAATAACATTATAGACGTCTACCATATGGCTAGTCGTTCTATCTAATAACTAGGTTTTTCACTAGTATAATTTGGGCAATTAATTATTTTTTCATTTCTAGTCAATTTTACAGTCAAAATAATAATTATTTTAGGTTGTATTCAATCAATAATTATATATATACATAAGGTAATTATGTTTCAACATACATATTCCATTTTTAATCAATTCATAAAATATTCCAACTTTGAATCGCTCCATGCGTATATCAAATTAATAATTAAATATTAAAGAATGTAAGCAAACATTAAAGTGTATAATCAACTCAATAAAACTTCTCAAGCTCTTCAAATTATAGTTTAATAAAGTTCCAAATAATAATCTTCCAATCAAACGTCACATATAAAAGTAGCACCATACATAAATCTATGGACTTTACAGCATCACATGCATGAAAATATTAGAATTCATAAACTGGAACAATTTGGCCAACTTGGTACCATTAGTAATTTTATCTTCTCAAGTTGATATTTCATATTCTACTTGTGATAATAAAATTTCTAAATAGACATTCTAATTTCTCCTAGTCAGTTCTTCCCAAATATATAAATTTTATAAAATATCATCATTATTCTAAGATCATCATTATTCTAAGGGTGTATTTATTGTATAGACAGAGTGTATAATGTTACATATTTATTTTTTTGTATTCATGATCAATTTTAAATCCAAAACTAGTTTACTTAGCTTTTCTTTACATATTTAGCTACCTCTTTTAAAATTCTAGTAAGGTTTCCTCCAACCATACCTTAAGTGTACCACATGTATACATTAATTCTTCTATTTGTTAATCTTGTATTCTATATTATCTAACCTTATTCTATACAATTATCATCATCAACTTATTACACATATTGTATATATATTCATATCATATTGATCCTTCACAACACAATTAACACAATCCACATATCATGTAACAACAAACACTAACATCACATTTAAAATTGCAAAGTAAAATTTACCATTTTTTGCTCTTTTCACCACTTAAAATTTAAAAGCTTATATTTTTACTTTTACATGTTAAAATTGGTTTCTAATTTAATATTCTTTTCTTTTCATCTTCATCCACCTGTGCAAAGTAATATTCTCATAAATTGTCATTAACTTTTGAAAAGTTGTATCCAAGTATATACTGTGTATATTGTTGCGCTCAAATTAACTCTACCACAAAGCGTCACTCGCAAGTATACGAGGTAGCTGTAGCAAAGGTGATCGCCCCAAGGTCATCTCACAAGGAAGCTAAAGTAGCTAATTGATTATCAGATAATAAATAACAAGTAATGAAGAAATTTAAATTGCTAACAATTAATAAAGACAGATTGATTGAAATTTAAAACAGTAAAAGAAAATTGAGCTGATGATTTGATTCACTTAATAAGAAGGTCTAGGGTTTGCACTTCTCTACTACTTATATGTATGAACGGTTATTCCTCTTAACTAATTTAATTTCAAAGATTAAATCTCAAACAACTCAATTAATCGAGTCAAGGAAATAAGCTCTCTCATTCAAACCTCTTTCAACTAATCTTGTTATAATAGAAATTATCTTTTTATTAGGTTATGTCTCTAATTCACCTAAGTCCCTATTTGAATTGTTCCAGCATTAGACTTCATCTCTCAATCCTTCATCTAATACCTAAAACACATAATTGGTGGCCAATCAATTATATATTAACAATATTCCATTCAATCAAGGCTAAAGAAATTATTAGCTAAGAGAATAACCAATTCATACAATCATAGCAGATCCATACAAACCCTAGACTTGATCAAATTAGTTCATAATGCTATCAAACATACTCATCTCATTAATATTCAAAGAAATCAATTCAGACATGATAATATCCATAAATACAATTCCAATGAAAATAAAGAGATAAAGTTCAAGAACAAAACAAAATTACAAACTCCTTGAAGCTTCTGAAGAATCTCTTGTTCAAATCTTGCAAGAAGGATGTATCAATGGCTAGAACAATCTAATCTAAGCTAGTTTAATCCAAAGTGTTATTAAAAATCAAAGAAAACAAAGTTATCAAAACCTAAACTGTCTTTGACGGCTAAAACGCTCTCAAAATCTCAACAAACCCTTAAGAAAACCCTAAATCCATATTTATACGAATCTCCGCTTTTAAAAATCCACGTTGCCTTTGGTCCATGAGAGACACGGCCAAGATGGATGAGATTTGGCCGTGTTGGTTGTCTTTGGAGGGACACGGCCAGTGACTTGGCCGTGTCCCTTGCTTGTGTCTTCTACTGCCTGGTTTTGATCTTTTCTACTTTGGTTGAGTGACACGGCCGTGTTGGACCATTTTGGAGGGACACGGCCAGTGACTTGGCCGTATCCCTTGCCTGTGTTTGCTTCTGTGAGAATTGTTCTTCTTTGCTTTGGATGTAAGTGAGACACGGCCAAGTTGGAGCAACTTGGCCGTGTTTGAGCATCTTTGGAGGGACACGGCCACTGACTTGGCCGTGTCCTTTGCATGTGTCCCTCTCTGTGTCTTGAACTTCCTCTTTAACTTGGTATGGGACACGGCCACAAGCTTGGCCATATCCTCTGCCTATGTCAGCCACTGTCCCTTTTTTCCTTCAATTTAGTTCCTTGGCTTTTTAATCTAAAACAAAACTTGAAAGAAACCTTAAACACAGAGTAAATAAACAATAACCAACAAAACATAAACACCATACTAAAAACTAGATCAAAAACGACATAAACACTGAAATAAACTAAAACTACCAAAATTAATGAAAACACTAAATAAACATATTAAAACTAACAAAATACCTAAAGAAAACAATAATTATCATAATAAACAAGACACAAATCTATAACAAAAACTAATAAAACAACTACCCCACACTTAAAACTTTACTTGTCCTCAAGCAAATTCACATGGCATAAATTAAAATTTCAAACAACCTTAACTATAATTCCAGTATATAAGATGAAATACTTTAATAGTCAGACATAAATAATTGCAATTTCCTGCAATCAAGATTTTCTTAACTCATCCATTAATCCAGACATACAAATCTTATCTCTCATCTAAGTGTTTCACTCGATTTCAAAGGTTAATCACTCAAACCACTCATGACTGCATACTACCATAAACTTGCTTAATTATCCAATCTCTCTCACTAATTTTCTCAAGAAATAATCCGAAGGTATTTCATTTGGATGTAATGGGGCTAAGGTAAAGGTGTGAGAAAAGACATTTAAGCTGTAGCATCAAGAAATGGAGTATCTAAATTAGACAATACTCTTGCTAAGAAATTCATAACTCCCTCAAATGGCATACTCACAATCCATTAATACTTCACATACTTGCATACTTCAAGAAAAATAACAAGTCAACATTCCTCCTTTGATAACCAATGCTAGAACATATATGAATTTTGTATACATATATATACTCTTTTATTTTTTTCTTCTTCTCTTTTTTCTTTTTTTCTTATCATATATATATATATATTTTAAATACATATATATACAAAATATAACATTGCATAGAACATCTAGCTTAAAATGTAGAGGAAAAGAATAATCAACTCTTAATCAAATACAATGTACAAAGTATGCATTTCAACCCCAAATAGCAATACCATTTTTTATTTGCTTACCCCACACTTTGAAATAAACCACCCTATTGTCATATCATAAGAACTCTATTCCTTAATGCAGGTATGATGATAATAAGAGAAAGTTGAGTTGATAATTGTATTGATCAATCAAGAAAAGGTCAAAGGCTCAACTTGGCTCACTAAGTAATTCAATATTAAGGGAGGTCTTTTTAAGCTAAAGGGCTAACCTAATTTGCCTTCATCATTTTAAAACTTGAGATTAAATCATAATGTGAGTTCAATCAGTATGCAAAAGCAAGCTCTAGAGATGCAAAATCATGAAGGTGCACACTTAAGAAAAGAAAATCAATTATAATAATAATAAATTATGAGGCTCAAAACTCACACAGGTGGGTTCTCAAAGATATATATGTCATAAATTGCAGAATGTGAAAATTGATCCTGAATGAATTCAAATGCTCATTTCTATGCTGATACTAAAGTCTCAACTATGATGCTAAAATCACATAAAAGATTAATAAGATTTTCAATAATTATGCCATGCAAAACAAACACAATAAACAAAACAAGATAAACTAAACAAAAATTAAAGAAAAGTTTAAAGATTACCCCACACTTTAGAATTTACATTGTCCTCAATGGAAAACAAGAATAATAAAGAAAAAGAGTTAAAGGACAACCTGTCTTCCATCGTACCCTGGTAAGGCAAAACTCTAACTTTTCATCACAAACACAAATGTTCAAAAATAAACAAAATAAAATATCCAAATATAAAATGTTAACATTAAAACAAAAACAAAAAATAATAACAAAAATACACTAAACACAATAAAGCAAGGAACTCAAAATCTACAGTGAAGGAGGGTGTGAAGATGATGCAGCTGAGGGGTGGAGACTCAAAATCTTTGCAAGGTTGCTATTAATCTGTTCCAACTGCTGCAAGACCTCAGCATGGTTATGGTCCACCTCTACCTTTCCCTCCAGGGCCTCAATCCTAATAAGTACCTCTTGACTTTCCGAGACCAGAGCATCCTCATCTAGATCAAGAGAATCCGAGTCGGACTCTTCTTTAACCCGTGGCCTCTTCTGCCTGTCCCCCAGAGCTTCTGGCTCAGCTGAAGCCATCATATAAGCCCCTTTTCTGTGCACCACCATGTGCATCTTTTCTAGTGTAGCTAAATCCAAAGAGTCATTAGCCGAAATTCTAGTCATACGACTGGTACTCGGGTCAAAATCCTCAAGAAGGGTTACTGCCAATGTGGTAATCAACCCTCCAACACAAATTGCCCCCCTCCTTTTATTAGCCACAGTATCAAAAATATCGGCTAACCAATAGCCGGCACTAACAGGCATTGCATTACAAGCACAATCTAGGAAAAATAGCTCACTCAATTTCACCACACCCGGGCTCTCTTTCCGAGCAAAGAATCCGCAAGACATGAAACGATGCAAATACCTCAAAGCTAAATTTCTTAATTTAGATGCTTTGGCCGATTTGGCCACATAGGTCCCTGAGCCTAATGCTCCCCAAGCAAATTGTTGTTTAAATTCTTTAGGTACCGACCTTTCCCCATGCTGATGGAAACCATATATAGCATTCAATTGTTCAATATTAAGCACAAATGATTTACCAAGCAATTTAAAACTTATTCTAGTGCAGATTTTTTTATCATCTCTTTCAACCTTAAGAGATGTCAGAAATTCCAAAGTCAGCTCCTCAAACTGCAAAGGTCGCAAGGAGACTAGATTCTCCCACCCAAGAATTTGCACATAACGATAAAAATTAGTCCTAATTTGCAGAGCATCAAGTGATTCATCATTAACATACCTCGTCGGGAAGAAACCCCGAGCCAAAAAATTTGCTCTCTTCAAAGATGAAATTGATGAAGAGGAAGAAGCTCCTTCAGTTGTAGGCCTCTTCTTCTTGCGGTGTGAAACAATCTTTGTTCTTGGCATCTTGAGAAATCTGAAAAAATTCAAACCAAAACTTTATCAAATCAAACTTTTATGAGCAAAGAAGATGTTTTAATTGATTATTTCTAGTTTTGGTGAAGAAATTTGAGGTTTAATGGAGGATTTGGAGCTTGGAATCACAAAGAATGGAGGTTGCGAGAGAGAAAGCGAGAGAGCGAGAAGATGAACAAACAGGAAACTAGGGACTGAATGAGGAAAAAGGTGAAAGAATAGTGTTTTTTTAAAGTGAAAAAGTGAGAGACACGGCCAAGTTAGGGTTAACACGGCCGTGTCTTATGTGTTGAGGGACATGGCCAGTGACTTGGCCGTGTCCCATGGGCGTGTCTGCTACTGGAAGAAAAGGTGCAAAATAAAATCAAGAACAATTTTGGTGAAGTCTTGGCCGTGTCCCATGTGACACGGCCAAGGGACACGGCCAAGTCCTTTGGCCGTGTCACTCACTGTGACAAAATGCAAAAATAACAAATTGGTGAGGCTTGGCTGTGTCCCATGTGACACGGCCAAGTCCTTTGGCCGTGTCTCCTTCTGCCACTTTTAACATTTTTTTATTTGTAATTTGAAATCTTAATTTTATAACACCAAATATCAAAGAAATTGCAAACCTCTTCTTCGATCAACCCTGAAACACGTTAGAAAAATAAAAACCGATCAAAGCACCCATTCCATTTATTTAGAGTAAACATAAAATCAAAACTTGCTAAATCTAAAATTACAACTATGAAAAATAAATGCAAACCGATGGGTTGCCTCCCATTTAGCGCTTCTTTAATGTCATACAGCTGGACATCATGCAAGACTTTGGATCATGGATCAAAGTGCTATCAATGATCCTCACTTCCTGAAATCCTTCATTGTATAGTTTAACTCTATGTCTATTTGCTTTAAAAATCTTATTGGTTCTAGAGTTAAGCAATTCAATGGCACCAGAAGGACATACCTTAGTTACCTCAAAAAGACCACTCCATCGAGATTTGAGTTTACCTTGAAACAGATTGAGTCGAGAATTAAAAAGTAAAACTTTCATACCTGGACTCAATGTCTGTCGCACAATAAATCTGTCATGAATTGCCTTAGTGCAATCCTTGTAAACTCTCGAGCTCTCATATGCCTTTGGGTTAAAGCACCTTTGGGTCTCCCTCACTGATTTAGCCCCCTCTTCTAAAGTCAGTGTCAGCTCCAATTTATCTGGGGAGTCTGTCTGCAACACAACATCTGAAAGAACTGCTTCAACACTATTAATTAAAGAACATTCCTCATATAAAGCAGTTGTAGGAATAGGAGAAGTGTTAAAAATAGAAAATTCAACAGTTTGCCCTAAGACAATCATTGAAAACTTACCATTTTTAACATCTATTAAGGTGTTGGTAGTAGCCATGAAAGGCCTATCCAGCAATATAGTATGTGCTGATGGTGCAGGGTTACTCCCTTCCATGTCAAGAACTATGAAATCCACAGGTACTATTAACCCACCAACCTTAACTAACACATCTTCTATAACCCCTTTCGGGAATCTAAAAGATCTATCAGCTAATTGCAACACCATTTTGGTCGGTTTAAGTTCCCCTAGTTCTAATTCTTTATACACAAAGTAAGGCATCAAATTTACACTGGCTCCTAGATCACACATACCATCAGTCCCCTTTCCATTCCCCACAGTAATTTGAATTATAAAGCTACAAGGATCCTTTAGCTTGAGAGGTAGTTTATGCTGTAGAACAGCACTAGCTACCTCTGAAACTATCACCTTTTCATTTGGCTCATACCTCTTTTTCTTGGTGATCAGTTCTTTGAAGAATTTTGCATAAGCCGGCATGTTCTTTATAGCTTCCAGTAAGGGTAAGTTAATACTTACCTTAGATAGCATGTTGAAGATGTTAGAAAATTGCTTATCTGGTTTATCATCCTTCAACCTACTGGGGAATGGTATAGGTGGCTGGTATGGATAGCTTGCCTTATGTAGATCTGCTGTAGGGGACTTCTCCACTGATCTTTCTCCAGCACCTTTGTTCTTTGGTTCTCCTTCCTTCTTGTTCTCTTGGTCACCTGCACTCACAGAATTATCTTCAACATTATTGTCAATTACCTTACCACTTCTAAGAACAGTCACTGATTGTGCCTGCTCAGGTTGACTTGGGAACTTCCCCTTTTGTTGAATCTGCATCTGTTGTGCAAGTTTCCCTACTGGAGTCTCCACTTTCTTAAAAGATGCTTCTAAGGAATCCAGCCTCTTATTGGTCATCTCTTGATTTTTTGCACTGACTTGGATAAAAGCTTGTAAACTTTCCTCCAAACTCTCTATCTTAAACTGCCCTTGATTTGAGGATTGGCCTTGTTGTTGGTTCTATCTCTGGAGCAAATGGAAAGGCTGCTGAGAATTATTTGTTGCCCATGAAAAATTTGGGTGATTCCTCCAACCAGGGTTATAAGAGTTGGAGTAAGGATCGTTCCGGGCCCTTGGTTGAAATCCCCCCATGGCATTGACTTGCTCAGCTTCATTCCCATAAGACTCATATGCGGAGGGGCAAATATTTGCTCCATGCCCAAAAGTTCCACAGATTTCACACGCTTCTTGAGTAGATGAAGAAATATTGTTCTTCATGTTCAGCATCTGCACTTGCCTTGTAAACTCAGCTATCTGATTTACCATATCACTATTGGCTTCCAATTGGTTCACCCCTTTACTTCTTCCTCTTACACTCTTCTGTTGAGAATTAGCTCCCAACATCTCAAAAATATCATAAGTTTCATTAGTTGTCTTTTCTCCCATAACTCCCCCAGCTGCATTATCGACAGTGTTATGAAATTGCTGGGTGAGACCATCATAGAAAAACTGATTCAGAAGTTGAAGTGGATAATGATGGTGTGGACACTGGATCAATAACATCTTGAATCTGTCCCAGGGCCTCATGAAATGGTTCTCCTTCAAATTGAGAGAATGTAGCAATCTTCCCTCTCAATTCAGCGGTCTTTTGATGTGAGTAGAACTTGCCCATAAATTTATTATAAACTTGCTCCCAAGTTGTCAAAGAATTCTCGGGCAACATCATAAGCCAGCTCTTTACCCTATCCTTCAATGTATACGGGAAACATCTCATCCTCAACTGGTCCTCTATTAGTCCTCCCAATAGAAAAGTGTTGAGGGTAGAATAAAAATCCCAAATAAAGTTCAAAGGATCTTCATTTGGAACTCCATAGAATGATGGCAGCATGTTATAATGAATGTTCTTCAACTCATAGTTTCTTGCTGCATCTGTCAGTCTTATGCAAGAAGTGGAAGTTCCAATGACAGGTCTAGCAAAATCTCTCATAGTCCTTTGTCTTTCTTCAGCCATTTTAACAGATTGTGCAGATTCTGACTCAAAATCAGAAGTGTCCTCTTCTGTAGTATCAAATCTTGTGTACAGTTCAAACTCTTCCTGCTCCTTTTTACTCTCTGAATTTCTGGAATGACTGGGTATAGCTCTCCTCCAAGTGATCTCCTGCCTTGCATAAATAAAATTTCTAGAAAAAGAAATTATTAAAAGCAAAAGACAAAGTAAAATCAAAAGTAAATAATGAAAAATAATCTAAAATATCTATGCTAATAAACAATTTCGCCAATTAGCTTCCCCGGCAATGGCGCCAAAAACTTGTTGCGCTCAAATTAACTCTACCACAAAGCGTCACTTGCAAGTATACGAGGTAGCTATAGCAAAGGTGATCATCCCAAGGTCATCTCACAAGGAAGCTAAAGTAGCTAATTGATTATCAGATAATAAATAACAAGTAATGAAGAAATTTAAATTGCAAACAATTAATAAAGACAGATTGATTGAAGTTTAAAACAGTAAAAGAAAATTGAGCTGATGATTTGATTCACTTAATAAGAAGGTCTAGGGTTTGCACTTCTCTACTACTTATATGTATGAACGGTTATTCCTCTTAACTAATTTAATTTCAAAGATTAAATCTCAAACAACTCAATTAATCGATTCAAGGAAATAAGCTCTCGCATTCAAACCTCTTTCAACTAATCTTGTTATAATAGAAATTATCTTTTTAATAGGTTATATCTCTAATTCACCTAAGTCCCTAATTGAATTGTTCCAGCATTAGACTTCATCTCTCAATCCATCATCTAATACCTAAAATACATAATTGGTGGCCAATCAATTATATATTAACAATATTCCATTCAATCAAGGCTAAAGAAATTATTAGCTAAGAGAATAACCAATTCATACAATCATAGCAGATCCATACCAACCCTAGACTTGATCAAATTAGTTCATAATGCTATCAAACATACTCATCTCATTAATATTCAAAGAAATCAATTCAGACATGATAATATCCATAAATACAATTCCAATGAAAATAAAGAGATAAAGTTCAAGAACAAAACCAAATTACAAACTCCTTAAAGCTTCTGAAGAATCTCTTGTTCAAATCTTGCAAGAAGGATGTATCAATGGCTAGAACAATCTAATCTAAGCTAGTTTAATCCAAAGTGTTATCAAAAATCAAAGAAAACAAAGTTATCAAAACCTAAACTGTCTTTGACGGCTAAAACGCTCTCAAAATCTCAACAAACCCTTAAGAAAACCCTAAATCCATATTTATACGAATCTCCGCTTTTAAAAATCCGCGTTGCCTTTGGTCCATGAGAGACACGGCCAAGATGGATGAGACTTGGCCGTGTTGGTGGTCTTTGGAGGGACACGGCCAGTGACTTGGCTGTGTCCCTTGCTTGTGTCTTCTACTGCCTGGTTTTGATCTTTTCTTCTTTGGTTGAGTGACACGGTCGTGTTGGAGGTTGACTTGGCCGTGTTGGACCATTTTGGAGGGACACGGCCAGTGACTTGGCTGTGTCCCTTGCCAGTGTTTTCTTCTGTGAGAATTGTTCTTCTTTGCTTTGTATGTAAGTGAGACACGGCCAAGTTGGAGCAACTTGGCCGTGTTTGAGCATCTTTGGAGGGACACGGCCACTGACTTGGCTGTGTCCCTCTCTGTGTCTTGAACTTCCTCTTTAACTTGGTATGGGACACGGCCACAAGCTTGGCCGTGTCCTCTGCCTGTGTCAGCTACTGTCCCTTTTTCCTTCAATTTAGTTCCTTGCCTTTTTAACCTAAAACAAAACTTGAAACAAACCTTAAACACAAAGTAAATAAACAATAACCAACAAAACATAAACTCCATACTAAAAACTAGATCAAAAACGACATAAACACTGAAATAAACTAAAACTACCAAAATTAACGAAAACACTAAATAAACATATTAAAACTAACAAAATACCTAAAGAAAACAATAATTATCATAATAAACAAGACACAAATCTATAACAAAAACTAATAAAACATATATATAGTGTAAATCATATATATTCCGTTATTTATGTATTATCCGTTAAAAACTTCATCATTTCCTTCTAATATTTTGTTTACTCTCTTCATACATTTAACTCAACCTTTAAATATCCTTTCCCTTAATCCTAGTAGCAACACAACTTACTAAACTCATTCCTCATTTGGTTCTCCCTACATGCAACCATTTTTATCATCTAATGAGTTTCATTCTTTCATAACTTTATATTTCTTATTCCTATACTTTTAATCTTCATTATCTCCATTTAAATGATTAAATTTTCCTTAAAATTTCTTCCATTATTCTTATTAAATTCATTCCTTATTTCTCTTTTCTCAAATTATCTTCATTTTATTGTGTTGTTCTTACAAAATCACTCACAAATTAATTAATTTCAATAAAAATCTTAAATATTTTCCTAAGGATTCAATGGTTTCTTATGTGAGAGGTGAAAGAAGAAGAAGAAAGTAGATGATAGAGATAGTGATGGTGAAGAACTAAGCCAAATGAGAGGAAGAAGAAGAAATGAAGAATTCAAACTAACTTTCATAATATCTTAGGGTTTTGTTTCCATGTAATGCACACATCTTTAGTTTGGTAACCTACTTTTTTAATTGTCTCTTGATTTAGTTTTTAACTCCGTAAAATTACAGAAATATTTACTTTAATTATTTTAAAGCCCTATTACCCATATTTCTTATCCCAACTCTAGTAGAATTTTATTTTATGGCCATAGTAGTATTTTCATAATCTTCTTTCTATTTTAAAATTATTTTCGGAAATACCAAATAAATAAATGCCCGAATTTAATTTTTCTCCTTTAAGGCTTATCCAATCTTATTTCCATCAAATCCAAATACTCAGGCCACAAATAACCTCATACATAGTCCTGTATATATTTATAATTTCAAATTTCACAACTTCAAATTTCAGACATTACACAACTAGTACTAGTTGCACTGCCCTTCGACAAGGGGGGACTATCGATCTATGTAGTGATGATATTGTTGGTACAAAAACCAAGCTTGTTGGCTCCCAATTTGCCTTTGTGAGTCCCTAATTTGTTGCCCCATCTTTCAAAGGCATTCTGAGCTTCTATTAGTTGAGCGATGAGATAGATAAATGAGGGGATGAATTATAGCTTTAGCAGTTCCAAGTGCCCTAATTGAGGCCTGTAAACCTGCAGAGGCAGTTGCCACCCAATTGGCCCGTTCTATAAAAGGACCCAAACTGTCTTTTTTTATTTATTTCTAATTTTTAAGCCCTTTTTGATTTTTTCTTGAGCTTTTAAAGTATTTTTTAGGGCTTTTTTAAGTTTGTTATAATATTTTTACTATTTTGCAATTTTCTAGGCTTTTTTGGCATTTTTTTTTTGCTATTTTTTGTATTTTTGGCCTTATGGAGCCATATTTTAGTCACTCCCTTCACCTGTGGATAACCTAGTTAGATAAGGTGGACGAGATAAACCTAGGGAGGTATGGGACTAACCCAGCTATTACATAGAGGGGAAAAAGTTGAAGAGGAATTTGGGACCCTATGGACCATGTATACAAGTTTGGCGCTATGATGGAGGAGATATGTCATACATTTTCATATTTTAGTGCTATCTTGGGTTATGACACAAAGGTTGTTCTGGTTGTGCCCGAGCACCTAATGTGACACTTTTGGACTTTTCAGAGGCTATTTTCTCTAAGTGAGGAGCATGCTACGATGATGGTAGTTGAGGATAGAGTGAACTTAGGCACCTTTATGGTTAAGTTTTTGGAGGACACCAAGGATTGGGATAGACAGAGACTGAGGCTGAGAACTCTGACCTTTTACCTCACTGGAGGTTTTCTGTTTGCTAGGGAGTTAGGTTGGGAGATGATTGAGCTTACTTCTTTGGTCTTACAGATGGAAGATTCTATATCGATAGTTGCATTTATATTGGCTGAGACATTTTTTAGTATGGATAGGGCATATAAGGTAGAGAAAGGATGGTTTATGAAACTAGTGCTCCTTTACACCCTTTTGGGTTCATGCTTTATCTTAAATTCTTTCCCTTTACTAGTTCTAGCTGATAGATCACCTTTGGGTTATTGTTGCTCTGACTAGGTTCCCTTATTCACCATTTTCCTATATGTCCACACAAATCCTATTGTGAGCTGGCATTTTCGCCCCCACTCCCAATGGAATGTTCTTGCGACTTCGGCACTATTTAAGCTCGGGGTCTTATAGAAATGGGCCTAAATCCAGAGAAAATGGAGTCGCCACTCGGACGAGCCGGAAAAAAAAGGGGTGGATGACTTAATTCCTAAGGAATCTCCAACTTTCTAATGGGTTCGAAAAGTTGAGTACGAGTGGGGAAGGTGAGAAATGGCCTAGCACCCCCATAACGCCCGGTTCATTGGAACCGGCCCCCTTTGTAGGTCTTAATATTATAAAATTCTTAAATATAATAATATTATCCATATTACATGCAATAATTCAAATAAAGCATCATTATATTATAATCAAAGCAATGTCCAAACAAAGCAAATAAATGGACACCCATCCGAGGATGGAAACATGTCCTTACATCGTCCATGATATAAAAGCAATTTAAATTACATAAAATTTAACTAATGAGGTACCCACAAAGTGGAAACATACCTCTTACAATTTTAGTACTAAAACAAACAAATAATAATCATAATAATAAAGAAAATATCCTTCTATGATAAATTAAATAAATCAAACATTGAAATTAAATAAATCAACCATCAAAACATATAATAAACTACATAATCAAATCTAAAATTAAATAAAGCAAATAAAGATACACATTTAGGTTTATGTCTCAATTTAGAGTTCTTTAATTAACATTTAAGGTTTTGGGATTTTAGAATTATTATTATTGTTTTAGGCTACTGTGAGGATTTTTAAAAAAAATGAAATTGATTAGGGTTTTATAATTTTAAGAAAGTAGTAAGGTTTATAGTTAATCAAATTAGGGTTTAAGGCTAACATCATGAAATTAGGGGTTTTGGATTTCAAAACTTAGCATGCTGGATATTAAGATTTTAGGGTTTTATGGTTTGAAACCTTGATTCTATAGATTATGATTTTGAATTTAGGATTTGATGCTTTACCGTGATCAAAGTTAAGTATGGTTTCAATATTGGGTATAATAACTACTTAAGTATTTTTTAGGTGAAACAAACATAGAAAGCCAAATTAATTATTGAAAGATTAAAATAACTCAACGTGTAAAATTATAAAAACTAGTGTGAAGGTTTTAAAATAAAATTAATTAAGATTTAAGGTTTCAATAACTTAGGTTTTAAGGAATTAGAATTGTGTTTTGAATGATAATATTATTTACTTTAATTAAGACCTTATGTATTGTATGAATTAATTTATGCTACTGTGTAAATTAGATTAAATGAAGAATTAATAACTAAGGCAGTGTGATGATGGCTTGAAAGATGAAGAGGATTAATGATTCAATAAACTGAATTTAGAGCATTTTACCTACGATTGAAGGCTCCACCAAATTGAAAAAATTAAACCAAGCTGTTGCCTGATTCATATTTGGTTTTGGTTGAGCAAAGCAATCTGGAGACGATTGCTTGTTGCCTCCTTTGGTTGTTGTGTCTTGCATTTCTTCTTGCTTGCTAGGGTTTTCTTTTGGCTGAAAGAATTCAAGAGTCCCAAGTCCGGTTAAAAAATTTTAGTTCAAGAATTTTCTCCCCTTTTTTAAAAGATCCAAAGTCTCTTTCTGTGTGTTTTAATGTAGTATTTATAGGAAAAATAAAAAAGCTACTTCTAATTGTCTATGGAAATAAAAATCATTTAGGAAAAGAAATAAAAACCAAATAGAATTCTGTTTCAAAAAAAACTACGCTAGCAAAAATTGCGCTGGCTAATTGGCAAGTTTTTCCTGCGGCGAATTGGCCCAAGGCAATTCATCTTCGGCAATGAAAATTTTTCGTCATCAATTCTTCCATCGCCGATTTTAATTTATTTATTTTTTATCTTTTTTTATTGTTACCTTTTTTTATTTTTATTATAAATAAATATTATAAGTAACGATGTTAAAATAAATATTATTTAATTACAATAGCAAAAAAAAATATTTTGGATTGTTTTAAAAATATTGGACCGGGCGGCTGAATAAAAATTAAGGGTCTATAGTTTGTCCACTGCTTGAGCGATCTGAGACTATGGCAAAAGAGAGCAAAAAGTAATGTGAATTTTGACTGGGTTTAGAGCCATACTGGACTCCATACCTAAGGTTGGTTTGAGTTCTAGACTCAAAAATGATTTAGGTTCTAGACCCAAGGTAAATTTAAGATTTGAGAGTAATTTTGGGTTCTGGATCGGATCTAAGTTCTGGACTTAAGAGGAAATTTAGGTTCTGGACCTAAGCTAAGTTTTAGACTTAAGGATAATTTGGGTTCTGGACCCGAGCTAAGTTCTGGACTTAAGGGTAATTTGGGTTCTAGACATGAGCTAAGTTCCGAACTTAAGAGGGAATTTAGGTTCTGGACCTAAGCTAAGTTCTAGAATTAAGAATAATTTAGGTTCTGCACCCGAGCTAAGTTATGGACTTAAGAATAATTCGGGTTCTGGACCCGAGCTAAGTTCTGGTCTTAAGAGGGAATTTAAATTCTAGACCTAAGATAAGTTCTAGACTTAAGGATAATTTGGGTTTTGGAACCGAGCTAAGTTCTAGACTTAAGGATAATTCAGGTTCTGGACCAGAGCTAAGTTCTGGACTTAAGAGGGAATTTAGGTTCTAGACCTAAGCTAAGTTCTGGACTTAAGGATAATTTTGGTTCTGGACCCGAGCTAAGTTCCAGACTTAAGGGTAATTTGGGTTCTGGACCCGAGCTATGTTCTGGACTTAAGGGGGAATTTAGGTTATGGACCTAAGCTAAGTTCTGGACATAAGGATAATTTGGGTTCTGGACCCGAGCTAAGTTCTGGACTTAAGGGTAATTTGGCTTCTGGACCCGAGCTAAGTTCTGGACTTAAGAGGGAATTTAGGTTCTAAACCTAAGCTAAGTTCTAAACTTAAGGATAATTTGGATTCTGGACCAGAGCTAAGTTCTGGACTTAATGGTAATTTGGGTTCTGGACCAGAGCTAAGTTCTGGACTTAATAGGGAATTTAGGTTTTGGACCTAAGCTAAGTTCTGGACTTAAGGGTAATTTGGATTCTGGACCCGAGCTAAGTTCTGGACTTAAGGGTAATTTGGGTTCTGGACACGAGCTAAGTTTTGGACTTAAGAGGAAATTTAGGTTCTGGACCTAAGCTAAGTTCTAAACTTAAGGATAATTTGGGTTCTAGACCCGAGCTAAGTTCTGAACTTAAGGGTAATTTGGGATCTGGACCCGAGCTAAGCTCTGGACTTAAGCGGAAATTTAGGTTCTGGACCTAAGCTAAGTTCTGGACTTAAGGATAATTTGGGTTTTGGACCTGAGCTAAGTTCTGGACTTAAGAGGGAATTTAGTTTCTAGACCTAAGCTAAGTTCTGGACTTAAGGATAATTTAGGTTCTGGACTTGAGCTAAGTTTTGGACTTAAGGGTAACTTGGGTTCTGGACCCGAGCTAAGTTCTGGACTTAAGAGGGAATTTAGGTTCGGGACCTAAGCTAAGTTCTGGACTTAAGGATAATTTTTGGTTCTAGACCCGAGCTAAGTTCTTGTCTTAAGAGGGAATTTAGGTTTTAGACCTAAGCTAAGTTCTGGGCTTAAAGATAATTTGTGTTCTGGACCCGAGCTAAGTTCTGGACTTAAGAGGAAATTTAGGTTCTGGACCTAAGCTAAGTTCTTGACTTAAGAGATTCTGGACCAAAATATTTGAAAGTGAGTTTGAAAATATTTTGTATACTCATAAACTCAAAATTTAAAATGGAGAAAATTTGCCCCCTGTGTAGGCTCAAACCAATAATTTTTCTCATGTGGGCTCTAATTGATGTTTGTATTTTGTTTGGTTCCTTTCCATAAGCATGTATCTCTTCTTTCTTTTGCGAAATGACTAGAGCTTCCTCAAGCAATGGGTCTTCCATGCCCCTTCATTCTATATCTTCTTTTGATTCTTTACTTCACAGGATGTTTGCTATTCACTTTGACAAAGAATAGACAATACAACACAAAAAAAGTGCAATGCGATAAGCTCATGTATGCATGATATGCATGAATAATACTTACAATGGTTCTATCAACTCATAGACCGAGATGTTCAACTGAAGTGTTCTCATTGGCTCCTTCCAGACACCTATTCAAATCATTCATTGGAATGATAGAAGGCTCTACATTTATGGCTTTTATTTTTAAGATGCCGAGGATATGAGTGGTAAGACCCAAGCAGCGGAGTCAGGGACACATCCATTTCAAACTATGTTTTGGCACGTCAGCTGGTAGCTTCTTCATGACCTTGCCAATTGAACAATGTGTCCTTCGAGGTTCGGCTATTCAAGAAACTTCTCTTAACTTGAAGGGTTTGTATGACAAAAACATTTTTTATTTTTGAATTTTGATTTTGAAATCAAATGTTGGTTTTTCCAAATCAATGTCAATTTACCTCAGGACTTAATTTTTTTTTTAAATTAACATATCTATAACATGACAACCCTAGTTACCGTACTAAACTCGAAAATTATTTCTACTTAAATAAGAATTGTTGCACTTTATATAGGCACATACATATTACTTAGTCAAAGGTCTCACTAAGTTTGAATATGATCTATCTCATATGCATGCTTATCCAAACTATCTCCACTAATAGACTCTACCTACCAAGAGAGATCAACAGGTCTTTGATAGGCTTGAAATGGGGTCTATAAGGGATACGTGTCAAATGAAGGCCCTTTGTAATTTTGAGCCATTGTGACACTATGGGCAAACCCTCACACTACAAATTTCTTGTTTGAATATTAGGCAGTTGGAAGCAATCTTGCTAGACTCCAAATTCCTTCTATCTTCTTGGCATTAATCTGGATCTTGATTAGGACAGTCTTTGCCCTTGTAAAAAGTTTAGTACCCAAAATCGCTTCTTTTCTTCTTCTCCCTTTTCTTTCTTTTTATTTTTCTTACTCTTCCCTTTCTTTGAGCATTTTATCATTTTGTCCTTCTTCTTTGTAGGACTGTCAGGTACAGAACTTTCAAGAACTAAATGGTCTTTCTCCTTTTTCTCTGATTTTGAACGAATCTTTGGTTGGGTTGAACCAATTCAAGTCAAACTGTCCTTATAAACCAAATGGAAGCCTTTTGCTGCTTTAGGTAAAAGAGAACTTAGTTGGCTTTCTGAACCGCCTTTTTAGGTTTTATCTTTCTTTTTTTTTCTTTTTTTTTCTTTTTCCTTTTTTTCCTTTTTTTTCTTTTTTTCTCTTTTCTTTTTTTTTCTTTTTTTAGTTCTAGCTCTAAAAGAGTTGTCTTGTTTGTACCAACTTGTATTTCTAATAATGGATGAGTGGAGTGGTATTAATCTGCTTCAGTCCTAACTTTATTTGTGATATTTGGTCTAATTCAAGCAAACTTCAACTACCCTTATGGTCTTGAAAACATCAACTACCCTTATGGTCTTGAGAACTTCATTCCTTTCTTTGATCTTCTTACCTCTTCATCTTAGTGATCATAAGACTTGTCAATAGTGTAACAACAGGTCAGGGTAGGTTGTTGGGCTTATAAGTCAATGAAAAAAAGCTAAAATTTTATGAAGGCTCAAAGGGACAACTAGGGATTGATATTTAATTGGGTGGATACTAGTTGTTGGATCGTTAAACAATACCTAGATCATCACTCCCTTAAACAAGCAGAGTTCAATTTCACCTTGAAAGTTTGTCAAAGCATGTTCTAAGACCGACTAGGACCTAGACAAAGGTAATTATGCAGAAGCCCTCTCTAAGTAAGCATACACAACTTAATGCTATAGAGCAATTCCCTCACCTAGTAAAGTCATTCAAATCATGATGCATAAATATATTAATTTATGAATTATCAAGCTAGATTCCTCATTGGTTGAGCACCAAAATGAACAAAGACCATGAAAAATTTGATGAAAATAATTTATTCAAACAAACATATTTTGGAAAACATAATTGTTCCAAATAAGTACTAAAGAAAGGGAAATAAAATAAAAAGAGCAACACTCCAAGCTAATTGAGAATCGTTCAGTTGGAATAAAAAAATTTTCATTTATTTAGACATATTAAGGGCAAGGATTTTTCCATCATTGAGGATCATTGCTTCATCATCCACAGTTAGTCCAAGCACATCATCTTTAACAGCTTCTCTATCCATATCATCACAGGATGACAAGATAAAACTCTTCATGAAGGTCGTAAGCAGTGGCGCCCTTCCAAATTTAGGCAGAGAATTATTCTTAGTGTTGGGCTTATTAGGCTCAGACAGCTTTCCACTATCAATTAAATTCTAGATCTCATGTTACAACTTCATATAATTGTTCATTTTATGTCCAAGCCTTTGATGGAATTGGCAAAATGCCTTAATAATAAAGTGAGGTGGAAGAGGATTAGGCAAAGGACGAGGAGTCAAGGGTTGCAACAATCCCTTCTTTTGTAGCTTATTGAGAATTCAAGATAGCGGCTTCCCTAATTTCAAAAACTACCTCATTCCTCCTTGACCAGTGGCAATAACATCAGCTTCCTTTTGTGTATTTTGATTGCTAGGCTGATAATTCCATTTTGCAGAAAAATGGTTCTTCTCTCTTTCCCTTCAACCTTGCCCACTAGGGTGGTAACCACCCTTATTGCTCCATTTAGATAGCACATGGTTCGGCTGGTCTCATAGAATAGGGATTGATCCCTCATTTTTTATTCGATCTCTATTAGTGAACATGTTCTCCATGGATGTTGCCTTAGCATAGCTGATGAGCTCCAATATTTCAATCAACTGGATCTTCATAATTTCAACCAATTGATCTCGTAGCTCGGCCATCCTAGCTTTGACAACTTCATCGACTATGTCCCTTAGCTGGTTTGCTCCCATCCTTCCAATGAAGCACTTGAATCAATGTTGTAGGTGGTGTCATTGTATGCTCTTGAATTGCCGTACTCTAGGTCTGTGAGCCAGAAAGGATTAATGATATGTCATGTGATGCATGTATGCATGTATGCATAATAAACAAACAAGGATAAATAGGACGTTCCTTCCAACCTTATAACTTCAACACACGAATGGCGAGTGTCTTTTCCTAGGTATATGGTTAATAAAATACCAACATGGGGTATCTTGTTTTCGAATATTTCCCTCGGACTTTTCAACCAATAGTTATATTTTCAAAAATGGAAATCAGTTCATGATAATTCCTATTAATTAGGTTTTAATCCATTCAACCAACTATTGGATTAAAACTAAATTAAAAGGTTTATTATAAATAGATTTCTCACTTGAAAAAGTAACTAATGATTCATGCCAAAAACAAGCCCATGATTAATAACTCTTAGTATAAACTAGGCTCACAATTGATTTTTGGTATTTCATAATTGACCTAAATATTTGTAAGCTCTTTTAAAGGTTGGATGAAAATAGTTTTGTTTCTAAGCCCATTGTAAAAGATTTTAGAGAAAATGAATTTTAGGCTTTGTATTTGGTTCTTGAGAAAAGAATTTTTGATTTTTTTTAGAAACGTTTTATATCCAAAGACCACCTTGAAAAGTTTTGAAAATAGCTTTGGTCTTTTGGATTTAGAGAAAAAATTTATTTTGAGCTTACAATGTACTTAGGTCATATTATAACATGATAAATTAAATAAATTAAACATTAAAATTAAATAAATTAACCATCAAAACATTTAATAAACTATATAATCAAATCTAAAATTAAATAAAGCAAATAAAGATACAAATTTAGGTTTATGTCTCAATTTATATTTCTTTAATTAACATTTAGGGTTTTGGAATTTTAGAATTATTATTATTGTTATTTAGGCTACTGTGAGAATTTTTGGAAAAATGGAATAAATTAGGGTTTTATAATTTTAAGAAAGTAGTAAGGTTTTTAGTTAATCAAATTAGGGTTTAAGGCTAACATCATGAAATAAGGGGTTTTGGATTTCAAAACTTAGCATGCTCGATATTAAGGTATTAGGGTTTTATGGTTTGAAACCTTGATTCTGTAAATTATAATTTTGAATTTAGGATTTGATGCTTTACTGTGATCAAAGTTAATTGTGGTTTCAATATTGGATATAATAACAACTTAAGTATTTTTTTAGGTGAAACAAACATAGAAAGCCAAATTAATTATTGAAAGATTAAAATAACTCAATGAGTAAAATTATAAAAACTATTGTGAGGGTTTTAAAATAGAATTAATTAAGATTTAGGGTTTGAATAACTTAGGGTTTAAGGAATTAGATTTGTGTTTTGAATGATTATATTATTTACTTTAATTAAGACCTTAGGTATTGTATGAATTAATTTATGCTACTGTGTAAATTAGATTAAAGGAAGAATTAAATAACTAAGGCAGTGTGATGATGGCTTGAAAGATGAAGTGGATTAATGATTTAATAAACTGAATTTTGAACAATTTACCTACGATTGAAGGCTCCACCAAATTGAAGAAATTAAATCAAGTTGTTGCCTACTTTAGATTTGGTTTTGGTTGAGCAAAGCAATCTGGAGACGATTGCTTGTTGCCTCCTTTGGTTGCTGTGTCTTGAATTTCTTCTTGCTTTCTAGGGTTTTCTTTTGGCTGAAAGAATCCAAAAGTCCCAAGTCCGATTAAAAAATTCCAATTCAAGAATTTTCTCCCCTTTTTTAAAAGATCCAAAGTCCCTTTCTGTGTGTTTTAATGTGGTATTTATAGAAAAAATAAAAAACCTACTTCTAATTGTCTAAGGAAATAAAAACCAAATAGAATTTAGTTTTGGAAAAACTGCACTAGCAAAAATTGCGCTGGAAAAAGTTGTTGTGGGTTATAGGCTGGCCAGCTGCGAGAATTGTGTGCGAGTGGGTGCGGGCTAGCCAATTTGCAGCAGGAATTTTCTGCAGCGAAGTGGCCCAAGCTAATTCATCTTCGGCAATGAAAATAAATATTATTTAATTAAAATACCACAAAAATTATTTTGGACTGTTTTAAAAATATCGGACTAGACTGGGTCAAAAATTAAGGGTCTACACCTATTACTTCATGATTCTGAGAAAGCATTGACTTTTTAGTTACTAAAACTTGGCATATATGAAGTACTTTAGTTTTGTGCTTGGCATCAGGTCAGTTCTTTTATGACCGTGAGTTTCGGCTATCGGGCGGTATGCCTCTTTAGACTCTCAATGTTAACCTTTTATCAAGGGACTAGAATTTTGCGCACTTCAACAATTAGTAGATATTGTTACAGACACATTCTTCAAATGATTTGATAGCAGGTAATGCATATTTGCTATCAAATATACCATTAATAACTAATTATAATTTCATTAGCTATGAAAATTATGCTCTCAAAACAAATTCTTCACTTTTGTTTCAATTTTTATTTCTCATAGCAATAATCTACTACTAATCATAAATTTTAAGTTCTAGAAGCACAACAAATGTGTTAGCTATATGTGTGAAATTTGCATAGCAATAGTTCTTATTATTAGCCATGAAAATTAATTTTTGGTAAAAAAAATTAACATTAAATGCTATAAAATATATGATTTGTGACTAATTATAATTTTATTAGCTATGAAACATTGTCTATCAAGTAATAATTATCCTTTTAGCTATGACATTTTAATCCTAATTGTGAAATATTGTAAGAGAAATCCCACATTTGAAAAAGATGAATTTAATAAGGACTATATAATTGAAAAAAGACCCATATATCCATTGATTTATGGTTATGGGTTGGAGTGTGGTGTCAGCTCCAATAGTGTGTTCTCTTACAAGACCCATGAAAAAAATCTCCCAAATAACTGGACTCCTTGATTTATATAGCCAATGGTTTGTAGAAACAATTCAGCAGAAATGAGTATGGAGACAATAGTTAAATACCATTTATCCCGGTGGACCTGATCCATATTTTCAAGTTTTAGTTGTAAATATATATGTTTGTAGCTAATATACAAGCATAGCTATAGATACTATTTACCATGGCTAAATGAAATAATCTTTTGCTATAAGTTAATTATTTTTTCATAACCTTTTGATGAAAACTTGAGTATTTGGAAGAAGCAAAAGCTTCCCTCTTCATCCGTGGATAAATACGTTATATTAAAAGGAAGAAGAAGAAGAAGAAAAAAAGTGATGTTTTTTTTTAAAAATTTCTTTCTTCTTCAACTCCTAGCATTATATATAAACATTTAATTTATTAATTTATTAATAATAATTATATTTAGTCTTCCACCATCCAAAAATAAATTAATATCAAATTATTTTTATTTACTGTTTGTCATTAATTAATTAATTATTAATTATAAAATATTACACTTTTCCATCATCTTCCACTATCTAAAATTATTTTTTATTTTAATTTATTTTATTATTATTATTTAACTTTTTACTATTCACCATTTGGCTTTTGCTATTTAACTTTTGTCTTTTATGAAAAGGTATATACCATGTATATGTAATAAATATGTAACATATATGTAATGTGTATTCCATGTATACATTAAGTATACATTATGTATATATTATGTATATATCATATATTTCTCTCATCCAACATACCCTCCAAATTAATTATTTAACAATATCTAAAATCCTTAAACTTAGTACTTGAAACAATTTAAGATGAATGATGAACATGTATGGTTTATGGATGTATGAACATGTATGGTTTATTGATTTATGAACATGTATGGTTTATGGATTTCTTCTTTATGTTATAATTTTTATATTATTTATGTAAATAAAATTTTATTTATTTTTTATTTTATTTTTTGGAGGGACAAAAACAAACCCAAAAAAGCAAGTAAAAATACCCAATGCGGCTGTCACGCTTTGGTCAGTGCAGCTCATTTTTCATCATCTATATTTCTAGGCTTGTTTTGGGACTATTCAAAGTCTGATTTGAGTGATTTCACTTGTATAGGAACAATTATCATGTGCACTTCATCCTTCGTACAAAATTAGGAGTTCACATCTACTTGTCTCTTCATAGACCCATATCGAGCTTCTAGTTCATTTTCTTCATCATCGATGTCTGTTTTCCTAAGATGACAACCAAGAAGGAGCGTGAATTAGTTTATTTGAGGAATAAAAGGAAAATTTAAAATGAAAAACAAAATTAAAGTAAGAGAATGAGTAGAGAAGAATGAACACAAGGGAATTTATAGTGGTTCGGATTACCTCAATCCTGCATCCACTTCCTTAACAACTTGTTAAGGTTCTACTAATCTTGAGCTTTTACAAGCTCAACTATAACTTGGGTCACACTGAACTTTTACAAGGTTTGAGTAACTCCATCACAACCCCAATAAGAGTTTTCCTAGGCTAACTCTAAAACCTAAGTGTTTCAAAGCTCACACTCAAACTTACAATGGTGTTTAATGCTCACACCCAATACTCAATGAATACAATTATAGATTTTGATGCAAGAAAATGAAAAGATCTTTATCTTAGCAATTACAATCACAATCTTACACAAAAATGAGGTTTCTTATGGTATTTATAGCCTTTAAGTCTTTAACTAGCCATTTAGAGTGGAAGCCAACATGTTTGATTCTTGTCTCCCACTTTTCTAACTTTTTCGAGCGGGTTCATAGTCTGATTACCATTGGTCAGTTGGTTCGGGCTCGGCATGGTTGGACTGCACTTAGTTAGGTTAGCTTGAGCTCAACATCATTTGATTGGGCTTAGTCTGCTCATGCTCTTTATATTTTTTGATAAAAGTTCTTCGACTGCTAGTACACATGGCATCCACTAATTGAGTGGATAAGTAAAGGCTATAATATTTGAATCCCATTCCACTGGTATAGTCGGTATGTCTTTAGTATGGTTGGATTATTCGTGGTACGCTAAGATTTTGGGAGTACTAGTGACTATGATTACTACTAGAACTTTGTTGGATTTTTGCCTATAGCTCGGTTTGGATTTTTGCCTATAGCTCGGTTTGGTTGGAATGAATCCGGTCCAGTTGGTCCAAACATAGTATGCTGAAACTTTCAGAGTACCAAGGACCTTAAGCTCTATTGTATATTTTAAGAATTTATCAATGAGTTTGGTATGCTCGAACTTCATAATAGTTCATTCAAAAAGTGTGACTGATGTTGAGCATGAGCTCTTCTGAATACTTTGGCTTGAGTCAAGTCTAATATGCTCGTGCTTAATTCTATCAGCCTAAGACTCGATATGTTCGATTCGTTGCTCAGCACATGCTCTATTTAGTCAGCTCATGTTATATCTAATCAGCTCATCCCTAATACATTTTCTAGTCTAGTTAGCTGGATTTTAGAATGATCATGCTCATTCCTTCTTTGCTCATTAGTTCGGTAGACTTTCAAAGGGTTTGATAAGGAATAACTGCTTTACCCAATATCATCATTCCTTAGCTTGGTATGGAAAACTACTCTTTGAATCTGGTTAGCTTGAATGTTAGTCCGGTTGGGCTCTAGAGAAATCTTCAACAATTTAACTCTTGCAAAATGTAGCTTGATACAAATATTAGTTTTATTCAATTTGATTGCCTAAGATTAAAATAGAGATTAATTGTTTGGCCAACAATCTCTTCCTTTTTGACTTTAGCAATTAAATTGAATTAATATTGAATTAAGTGTTTTTCCATCTCTCCCTCTTTGCAAGCTCACCCTTAACATGTGCTATAGTTTTTTATTTAACTCCCCCTTAACATATAATCTCTCACCTTTTGACAAATATTATTATTGACAAATATTATCTTCAATCCAAGTAATATCTCCCCCTTTGACAAAGACAAAAAGAATGTAAACATTAATTAATAAAGCTAAAACTTTTATTAAATTTAAGCAAAAGATAGGAAAACATGTATGTATGGTCATTTTCATTTAAGGGCCAATAAATATATAGAGATCATACAATAAAATAGACAAAATTGAAAAATAAAATTAATTAAAAAGATAAAATTAAGGTAGTGGTGTATAAGGTGGATAATCAAAATCATCATCACCATTTCCATGTCACTCTTCCTCTTCTTCATTCTTATCCCCTTCATCAAAAATTCCAATTGGCTCTCCTTCATATGATGGAGGACATTTAAGAATGCCCATGAACTTTTGCATATCCCTAAAGTCCATATGAAGGTTGAAGACTCTTTTGGTAAGATCATCAATGTGGGAGGATTGTTAGGAAATTTGATCTTGAATTTGATGGAGGATCTTAAGGATTGAACCTTGTGCTCTAGAGAGTTGAGGTCTTGGAAACTCCACTTGAAAAGACTCTTGACTTTCATCAATAATTCTTGGCCTTTTTTTGTTGAGTTCTAATACTTAGAGCACCAAAGGTATAATTGTATCTTCCATCTTCTTCAATTATGCATTTGGAATGTTTAAGTATTTAATATTGATTGGATTCTTGGCCGGATGAAAGGGAATTAAAAGAGTGGCTAAATTGTTAGGGGTGAGAGCATTCACATACTTGGCTATTTGAGTGATGAAGGAAGTGATCAAAAGTGTGCCGGTAGATTTGTTTCAGAGGATGAGAAAATGGACAATTAGAAACTTTTTGGTTTGAATTTTCACCTTTTTTTCCAAGCAATAGAGAAACAAAAGATCTTTGTGAGTTACTTTCTCATTGCTTTCACCTCTTGCATTGATTTTATAGGTGATGATTCTATGAAGAATCCAAAGAGGTAAGGTTCTAAGGTGTTTAGCAATAGATAGCTTATGGAAATCAATTTCTAAACAAATTTCTTTCCAAAAATCAAGCAAGATAGCATTGGAAATGGAAGGATCAAATAGATAATAAATACCTTCCATGTTGAATCCCTAAATGGATGAAAATTCTTGAAAAGAAAGTTAATAGGTCATATTGAAAAGTTTAAATGTGATAGAATAGGGTCCTAAAGGTTCCAAGTCTCTCTTCTAAACAACCAAAGTAGTGAGAAATTCGTTGGTTAAAGATTCCCATCCAAGATCACCTTTTTCTAAGAACACAAATTTTTTCACCCAAGATATGATAAAGCTTCATGAAAATAGGATTCAATGCTTAGGGATTCTAGAGTGAATCAAGAAGGGATTTTGTTTCGTTCATACTTCTTGTTTTGGATAATAGCATACCTTTATTTTCCATCTTCACTTAAGTGTCTAGGTTTGTGAGTTCTTAGCCTAGATTCTTCTATGGGAGTGGAAGAAGTGACAGTTCCCTTTCCCTTCTCAAGTCTTGAAGTTTTCCTCTTAGAAGTTTTGGGAGCCATGAAGAAGATGATAATGATATTGAATGATAAATGGATGCTCTAAGTGTTTATGAGTGAAGTCAAGTGTTAAATATCATAAAATTTGAGTATAAGTGGGTCTATATAGAATTTGGAGGTCAAACTAGACATTTTTATAGCTGTTGGAGAAGAGTTATGCATGTTTTGAAAATGTTTCCAATAGTTACAAATTTTAAAAATTTGAGTCTACCTGGGCGGACTACATTTAGTATGGTAAGACCAAGCCTAGCTTTCATGCATGTTTTGAAAATGTTTCCAATAGTTACAAATTTTAAAAATTTGAGTCTACCTGGGCGGACTACATTTAGTATGGTAAGACCAAGCCTGGCTTTCAGTAATTTGAGCATGTATAGAAGAGTTTGGGCGAATTGAGCTAACTTTAACAAAAATTTTAGAGTGCTCGATTGTGCATGAGATAGTCTGGTCAGACCGAGTAGACAGTATAATGATGGTCAAGAAAATTTTGAAGTAGCTCAGTCAGACCAGATCTCAGCATGCTCAGTTGAGTTAGACAATCTATGGTTCGATAAGGCTAGAGGTGGTTCGATCATCCCAGTCCGGGTGAGCGAGGGTAATTTTTTTAAAAGAAAAAAAGAAAGAATTTTTTATCTCAATTTGTGGCCTTTAATGCATGATCGAAATAGATGTAATGAGGAATTAGGTCATGTAAAATAAATATTATGAGCGGGGATTTTTGCCCCTACTCCCGGTGGAATGGTTCTTGCGACTTTAGCACTGTTAGGATCAAGGACTTAGATAACATGGGCCAAAATCTGGAGAAAATGGAGTCACCACCCGGATAGGCCCGGAAAAAGAAAGGGGTGGATGACTCGATTCCTAAGAAATTCCCAACCCTTTATTGGGTTCGAAAAGTTAGGTATGCATGGGGAAGGTGAGAAGTGGCCCAGCAACACCATAACACCTGGTTCATTGGAATTGGCCTTCTTTTCAAGTCTAGATATTATAAAATTCTTAATTATTATGATATTATCTATATTACATGTAATAGAAATAAAGAAATAAACATCCCTCATATTATTGAGATAAAATAAACAAAACGGGCACCCATCCAAGGATGGAAATATGCCCTTAAAATAATGTCCAATTTCCAAATAATAAATAAGATAAATAAATAAAATGAGACACCCACCAAAAGGTGAAAATGTGTCCCTTACAATTATCTCAAAGTCCTTAAATAATTTAAAATATAGAAAATAAATAAATTAGACAAACAAGGCATCCACGAGTGGAAATATGCCTTTTATAATCTCAAAATCAAAAATAATAAGAAATTACAATCCATAAGCAAATAAATCATAATGACGCACATTATCATTAAAAAACAATAGGACTTAAATATAATGAAATCACAAAAACGGTACAATCCATAAGTAAACAAGTTTAGGGTTTTCGGCCTTTAGAAAAAATAAGATTAGGGTTTCAAAGTTTTGAAAATTAGTTTTAGGGTTTTGGGATGTAAATTCTGGTTTGGGATTTTTAGGATTAAAAACTGACTTTTGGGTCTTAATATTAAAAAAACTGATCTTAGGGTTTTACTATTGAAGACTGTTTAGATTTTTTATTATTAAAACAAGGAGGGTTTTATTATTGAAGACTGTTTAGATTTTTTATTATTAAAATAAGGATACTGTCTTTATTTTATAGACTAAACTATTGTGGCTATAATTATAATTTTAGAACACTAGACACATTTAATTCAAATTAATACTACATGGAATCGATGGTTATCGTTATTATGAATATTGAATCAAGGTCACTATTATATTGGACAAGGGTTAACCACAATACCTTAGATAAAATAATTTACTGAAACATTAAAATAGATTTTAAGCACGTAAGTATCTTAAATAATTTACTAGATACCTTATAGAAGTGCTAGAATGAAATAAAATAATGAAGCAACAATGGATGAATTACTGTAAATTTAAAACAAACTAAATAAGAGATTGTAAATCTCCATTGTTGGTTCCACTGATATTTTTAAGTTTATACAATCTTTATATTTGCACCATGGTTAAATCTTGGTTGAATGGAAAGAAGGCAGTCATTCATTGCCTTATTGTTTTGATGGTTTAATGTTATGTGTCTTTAATCACTTAACTGATAATGTTTGTTGTTTTCTTTTTTTACTACTTGTTTCTTTGTTTCCACACTCTACGGATTCTTAAAACCTATCTTTCTAAGGAATGACTGGGTTAAACTTTGTAAACCCATATCAGTTTCCTAATTAAACACAGTTGTCTGAGGCATATCGACTTAAAATAATTTGAATTCATGATCAAATGTGACCATGCCGAACCGAATTTGAAGCCAAAACAAATCCATATCAAACTGGGGAAGGCCTAATTTGATATGGACCTTCCCATATAGAATTAGGGACTCCCAAATCGATATGGGAGTCCCATATCAAACTGGAAAGGTCCCAATTTGATATAGGACCTTCGCATATCAATTCAGTGCTTCCCAAATCGATATAAGAGTCCCATATTGAATTGGGAAGGTCCCAATTCGATATGGGACTGTCCCATATCTAATTAGAACCAACCAAACCTTCAAAATAGGCCCATTTAGGGTTTCAAATATTGAACCACCATATTTTAGACCTTTAAAATTGGACCAATCAAATTTAAAAGCTTAAAATAGGTTTAAGTCATTAAAAATGGACTGATAAATACGTATGCCATTTTTAATTAAGACTAAACTAGCTTAGGGCCAAAATCAAGGGTTTATATATATATTTGTAAGCAATTCTAATTCCATCATTAATATGTGCACAAAAATTAATTAAGAGTGTTACCATCTATCATACCCATGTGTTGTTTTATAAAATTCAATATTTCTTCATTCAAGGGTTTTGTAAAAATATCAGCAAGTTGATTTTTAGTTTTTATAAATTCTAGAATAATATTTTGATTTTGAACATTATCTCTCAAGAAATGATGCCTAATATCTATATTTTTTTACCTAGAATATTGGATTGGATTTTTTGATAGATTAATGGCACTTGTATTATCACATTTAATGAGAATATGATCAAAGTTCTTACCATAGTCAAACAATTTTTGCTTCATCTATAAAAATTGTGTACAACAAAAATATGCAGCAACATATTCAACTTCTATGGTAGAAAGAGCAACCGACACTGGTTTCTTACTAAACTAAGAAATAAGGCAATCACCAAGAAACTAGAATGCACATTCGTACTTTTTTCTATCCAATAGGTTACAGCCAAAATCCGCATCTGAAAAATCTAAAATGTCAAATGAAGTATTCCTAAGATACCAAAGACCTAATTGCAATGTTCCACTCAAGTATTTTAAAATTCTTTTAGTCCCATTTAAATGTGATTCTCTAGGACAAGATTGAAATATAGCACACAAACAAACATTATGCATTATATCGGGTTTAGAAGTGATTAAGTAAAGTAGGGATTCAATAATTCCTTAATATTTCTTCTCATCTATTTTCTTACCACTTTCATTTTTGTCTATCTTCACAAGTGTACTCATTGGAGTTTTTCTAGCTTTGCAACCATCTATGCCAAACATCTTGAGAAGTTCCTTTGTGTATTTGGATTTGTTGATGAAAATGCTATCCTTGCATTACTTGACTTATAAACCAAGAGAAAAATATAAGTTCACCCATCATGCTCATTTCAAATTCCCTAGTCATATAAGAGGCAAATTCTTTGTACAAAGATTCATTAGTGGCACCAAATATAATGTCATCAACATAAATTTGTATAATCAAAATGTTATGTTCTTTTCTTTTAACAAATAATGTAGTGTCAACTTTACCTTTTGTAAAATCATTTTCCAACAAATATGTGCTAAGTCTATCATACAAGCACTTGGAGCTTGTTTTAGACCATATAATGTCTTGGTTAACTTGAAAATTGGAAATTGATAATCTTTAAAACCAAGAGGTTTTCCTACACAAACTACCTCATTTATAAACCCATTTAGAAATGCACTTTTTACATCCATTTGAAAAGGTTTAAAATTCATGTTACATGCAAATACAAGCAATATTCTAATAGCTTCTAACCTAGTAACGGGGGAAAATGTCTCATCATAGTCAATGCCTTCCTCTTGGTTATAGCCTTTGGCCATTAATCTACCTTTGTTTCGAGTAATGAGACCATCTTCATCAAGTTTGTTCCTATATACCCATTTACAACCAATAATTGGATGATCCTTAGGTCTATGGACAAGCTCGAATACTTTGTTTCTTTCAAATTGGTTGAGTTCATCTTGCATGGAAATTATCCAACATTCATCACTAAGAGCCTCCTCAGTAGTCCTTGGCTGAATTTGTGAAACAAAGGCAATATTAGAGTCTAAATATTTAAATTTTGACCTAGTAGTTACTCCCTTTGAAGTATCACAAATGATGAGTTCCTTTGGATGATCCTTTTGATATTGCTAATCATTAGGAAGTGGTTGAGTTTCTTATTGTTCCATAATTTGTTCTTGTTTATCATCGTTCTCCATTTGATTATTGTTTATCTTAAGATCTTCAAGTGTACCTACAACATCATCAAGAGTGATACCTTTCCTATGATCAATCTTAAATGATTCATCAAACATAACATGTATTGATTCTTCAACAACTAAAGTTCTCATATTAAACACTTTATATGACTTGCTAGAAGATGTATACCCTAAGAATATCCCTTCATCCAATTTGGATGAGAATTTTCCAAGATTGTCCTTGGTGTAGCATTTACATCCAAATACTCTAAGGTATGAAATTCTTGGTTTTCTTCCATTCCATAGCTCATAAGAAGTTTTGTTTATTAAAGGTCTTTTGAACACACAATTTGCAATATAACAAGCAGTATTGATGGCTTTTGCCTAGAGTAAGAAGGTAAAGTATACTCATTAGGCATTATTCTAGCCATTTCTACCAAGGTTCTATTTTTCCTTTCAACCATACCATTTTATTATGGTATACTAGGAGTTGAAAAATTGTGTGAAATTCCAAGTTCATTGTAAAAGTTTTCAAAGTTTTCATTTTCAAATTCTTTGCCATGATCACATTGATCACATCTAATAGATGTGATCACATAACCTTTTTTCATTTTGAACTCTTTTTGCAAAAATTTTGAAATGATTAAAAATTTCATTCTTTTGAGCTATGAAATTAACCCATATAAACCTTGAGTAATCATCGACAAACACAAATGCATACAACTTGCCTCCTAGACTAGCAACTCTATTAGGACCAAATAAATCCAAATGAATTAGTTCTAGAGGTCTAGAAGTGCTAACAACATTTTTAGTTTTGAAGGAGCTCTTACATTGTTTTCCAAATTGAGATGGTTCATAAATTTATCTTTGTTGAATTTTATTTTAAGGAGTCCACCTACAAGTTCTTCTTCACTAAATAATGCAATTAATCCATATTAGTATGTCCTAATCTTCTTTGTCATAGCCAAGCATCATTACTAATTGTGACTAAACATTCAAAAGCATTATTAAAGTGTAGATCAATTTTGTAGGTGTTACCAATTATAGTTTCATTGAATGCAATTTCACCACTAGAAGAGATAATTTTGCATCCTTTAGACTTAAAATTGACATCATTTCCTTTGTCACACAATTGACTATCATTAAGCAAATTATGTTTCAATCCATCAACCAACCATACATCATAAATCATGTTCTTTCTTAATATATCAATAGAACCAATGCATATGATTTTCCCTTTAGCATTATTTTCAAAAGTCACATTACCTCCTTGCTTGTAGGTGAGAGATGTGAAAATTTTTGCATCACTAGTCATGTGCCTTGAGCATCCATTATCTACAGCAAAACATTTTTATTGATAGTAGACTTTAGGCATACCTATAACACAATAAGATTTATCTTCTTTTAGGTACCCAAATGAACTTGAGTCTTTGGGGTAGTAGAAGGATCCTTCGATTTGAGATGAGCCTTCCTAATGTAGCAATATGTACTTTTGTGACCAAATTTCATGCAATATTGGCTTTGATATATGACCTTATATTTTTGCATTCCTTTTCTATAAGATTTCAAAGAATTTGTTTGGCAATTGCATGAATGTATGGAATGGGATTGTATGTGTGCATGCTTGTGATTATGTTTATGCCTTGTGTATATGTATGCATAATTTACCCTTGGAATATTAGTTTTAGAGCTTAGTGAGCCTTGTGTGGTCCTTTATGGACTTTTAGGCTTAGTGTGTGTATGTGTATTCTGCATAAGTTCAACACTAGATGTTTAAGTTATAGATGTTTTAACAAATATTGATACTTTAGATGAACTGGTAGATAAGCCATTGAACCCTAAGCCAAACTTGGAGGAGGGTGACCTTTGGACACTAATTATCATATCGAAGGCCTCCTTACCTTTATGAAACTTTCAAATAGAATTCTTTGATTCATTTATTTCTTCTTTTAAAATGTCATTCTCTTTAGAAATCATCTCTAAGCTATGTGAATTTTTAGACACTTCATCAATAGATTTTGATAGTTGTTCATTTGATGTCTTTAATTCTAATGTAGAATTTTCAAAGAGATAAAATCCTTTTCTAGCTTATAACATTTTTCTTTATAAAACTTCATTTTAGAAAAGTATTTTTGGACTCTTAAGTTCATATGCTCAATCGAATCATTATCATCCAAACCATTATCAATATCATCACTAAGTGCATTAAAATTTAGAGATTGAGTACCTACCTCATTGGTGTGATCATCATCCTCAAAAGCCATGAGACATAAATTTGTAATTCCTTGCTCCTCTTCCTCTTCTTCTTCACTTGAGGAGTTATCATCCCACGTGACTTTGAGAGATTTATTCTTCTCTTTAACTCATTTCATCTTGTTCTTCATCTTGAAGCAATCCATTTTAATGTGTCCTGATTTGCCACATTCATAACACTTTACTTCACTCTTTTTCCCCTTATCTTTGAAAGAGGATTCCCTTTGTTATCATGCCTTCACCTCTTTCTTTTCTATTCACTTACCCTTTTGGAAAGCATGGCCATCTCTTTATCATCATCACTATCCTCCTTACTTGAGCTCTCATCTTCCTTGATGACTTTGAGTGCAATTGCCTTCCTCTTATCCTTTTCATCTTTGTCATCTTCTTTTTTGGTGTGCAAATTGAAGATGAGGAGTTTTTCAACTAGCTCATCAGTTCTCAATGTGCTAAGATCATGAGCTTCTTCAACTGAGGAGACTTTTGATTCAAAGTTCTTCTTGGCTCTAACTTCCCTTAATATTTTGCTATTGACATCTCCTTGATTATAGAATTTTTCATATTTCGTCAGGTCATTGACAATAACAAGTAACCAATTTGTCATTTTAGTGACATTTTTGTTGGGCTTCATCTTAAAGAGTTCATAATCATGTACAAGCATTTGGGTCTTGGCAAGGGTGGTACCCTCATGATAATTCTCAAGAGCCTTCCAAATATAATGTGCACATATAAGATTTTGGACTCTTCCACCTTCTTCTCTTAACAAGGAGTTCATCAAGATGGATGGTGCCCTATTATTGTTGTAGAAAGCCCTTTCTTAAGCAACGATCCATTTATCTTTAGGAAGAGGCACATGAACACCCTCAACTTCACAGGTAGGACATTTCCACTCTTTTTCCATATATTTACAAAGTTCAACTCCCTCACTATCAAGGACCAAGTACATCTTATATTTATAATAAGAGTAATACATTCCATCAAAGTAAGTTTCAAGGTAGGGATTAAGATTTTCATGTGAAGATGAATTTGAAGTATTAGAGCTGGTTGCCATGGTGGATAAAATTTAACAATTAAGCTTTTAGAAATTTTGAAGCTCTAATACCAATTGTTATCCCAAGGTAAGATCCAAGAGGGGTGAATTGATTGATTTGAAGAATTGATAGAAAATTGAAAATTAAAAGCAAAATCAAATCAAGGGATGGAATAAAGAAGAATGAACACAAGAAAATTTATAGTGGTTCAGATTACCTTAATCCTACATCCACATCCTTAACAACTTGTTAAGGTTCCACTAATCTTGAGTTTTTACAACAAGCTCACTCCAACTTGGTGTTTTCACAAGCTCACACCGAACTTATATAAGGTTTGAAAACTTCCATATAACCCAAACAAGAGTTTTCTTAGGCTCACTCTAAAACATAAGTATTTCCAAGCTCACACTCAAACATACAATGGTGTTTAATGCTCACAACCAACACTCAAAATTGAATAAAAGTATAAATTTTAATGTAGGAAAATGAAACATGTTAAACTTGGCTATTGCAATCACAAATCTTCTTGAAAATTAAGTTTCTTGGGATATTTATAGCCTACAAGACTTGACATACCCGTTTGAAGTGGTGTCCAACATTTTTTATTCTTGGTCCCTGCTTGAAACATCAGTCAAAGCAATTTTTATGGTCAGAAAACTAATTTTCCAATCATAAAATGATTGGTACGGTCAGAATTTTCATGGTCCAATTGAAATATTTGATTTTCTGATAGACACCCCTCCAATGGTTGGAAGACGTGGCTTCTACCAATTGGGTGAAAAAATAATGAACATTTTTTCAAAAAGTTCGGTCGGAAAATATATGGACCGGTCGAACTATATGAGGTACATTCAAATTTTGAGATTGGCATCCACCGTGAAACTCTCTGGAAGTTTTTGCAATTTTAATTCCCTTCAAGGTCTAATCGGGCTGACATTGGTTCTGTCTGCTCTCTTGTGGTCTAGTGAGAATGTGGGAGGACTTTAGGTTATGAAATTCTCTGTGATTTTTGTTCAAAGTTCATATCAAAAGTCCAGTTGGAATTGTCTATGGTTCAGTTTGTCTATTCCTTGTATGGTGACAAAATGAGAGTGCTTTTGGCTGTAAACCCTACTGGATGAATTTGACAATTTCTTCTTCAATGGTATGATCAGACTTTAACTAGGTCTGATCAGGCTTTACCTGATTTCTCCAAAAAATAAGTTTTTACAAAAAGTAGCTTGGTAAAAAAAGTTAGTGTTATTCAATTTAGTTATTTAAGATCAGCAATAAAGTAGTTTGGCTAACAAAGATGACGAAGGTGAGAAGGACAAGAGGAAAGCAATTACTCTCAAAGTCACTAAATATGTTGAGAGCTCAAGTAAAGAAGATAGTGATGATGATGAAGAAATGATCATGCTATCTAAAAGAGTAAGTGAATGGAAAAGAAAGAGGAGATGGCAAGCAAATAAAGGTAATTAATCAAAATCCTCTTTCAAAGAAAAGGAGAAGATGAATGAAATAAAATGCTATTAATGTGGCAAAATGAGTCACATCAAAATGGTTTGCTTCGAATTGAAAAGAAAGAAGAAATGGGACAAGGAAAAGAAAAAATCTCTCGAAGGCACATGGGATGATGACTCCTTAAGGGAAGAAGAAGAGGAGGAAGAGCAACTCTTGGTCCCATGGCTATTAGAGATAATAATGTTCACACCAATGAGGCAGGTACTCAATCCTTAAATTATAATGCATATAGTGATAATGTTGATGATGCCTTAGATGATAATGACTTAGTTGAGCATATGAACTTAAGAGTCCAAAAATATTTCTCTAATATGAATATCTATAAAAAAAATGTTCTAAACTAGAAAAAGACTTTGTTTCTTTAAAAAAAAAAACTCTACTTTAGAATTGAAGACATCAAATGAACAATTATTGAAATCTATTGATTAAATGTCTAGAAACTCATCTAGCTCGGAGAAAATTTCCAAGGAAAAAATATTTTAAAAGGAGAAATAAATGAACTAAAGAACTCTATTGTTAAGTTTCATAAAGGTAAGGAATCCTTAGATACATTGATAAATGCTCAAAGGTCACCTTCCTCTAAGTATGGCTTAGGGTTCAATGGCTCTACCACTACTACATCTAATGCACCAATATTTCTTAAAGCCTCCACAAGTCAATCCTTTAGTGTTGAAGTTGTAAAAAACACCAATGCACACACTAAGCCTAAAAGTCCTAAAAGACTACTCAAGGCTCACTTAGCTTTAAAACTAAGATTCCAAGAGAAAATTATGCATATATTTACACAAAGCTTGAACACAACCACAAGCATTCACATAGACAATCCTATCCAATACACACTTGTGATTTCCAATTTAAGTTAAAAAGAAAAAGGGGACAAAAACATAAAACCTTATATCAATGTTAATATTGCATGAAATTGGGTCACAAAAGTACATATTGCTACATTAGGAAGGCTCACTTCAATTTGCAAGATCCTTCTATAACTAACCCCTAAGGATCTAAGTTCATTTGTGTACCTAAAAGAAGGTAAATCTCATTGTTTTGTAGGTATGCCTAAAGTCTATTATCAATGAAAGCGTTTGGCTTATAGATAGTGGATGCTCAAGGAAATTGACCAGTAATACAAAACTTTTCACAAAACTTATTTATAAGCATGCAGGTAATGTAACTTTTGGAAATAATGCTAAAGGAAAATTTATAGGAATTGGTTCCATTGGTATGCTTGGTAAGACCATGATTCATGATGTATGGTTGGTTGATGGATTGAACCATAACTTGTTAAGTTTTTGTCAATTATGTGATAAAGGATATAATTTCAATTTTAATTCTAAAGGATGCAAAATTATCTCTTTAAGTGGTGAACTTGCATTTAATGGTAATAGAATTGGCAACACATATAAAATTAATCTATTCTATAACAATGCCTTTGAATGCTTAGTCACTTTTAGTAATGATGATTGGCTTTGGCATAGAAGACTAGGACATGCTAATATGGATCAATTACATTGTTTAAGCAAAGAAGAACTTATAAACGGACTACCCAAAATGAAATTTATTAAAGATAATATTTGGTGTCAAAATTCGCCATGAGCTGATGACCATGGCGAATTAGGCATTCCTGATTAGCCATGGTCTTTAAAATTTGATTTTTAATTTTCACCTGGCTATTTTAATTTCATTAATTAAGATTACACTTTGTTTTAATCATCAAATTAAGTGTAATAGGGTTTTGAATTAAACCTTCTTTGCCTATAAATAACAAGTTTAATGTTAAAATAAAAAAATTAACAATTATGAAGTAAATAATCAACAACTAACACGGTTTAGCTAAAAGTAACACAGAAGCAAGAGCAAGGCAGTCTTGTTGTGCTTGACTAACACTACTACAAGCGACACTCACAAGTATAAGAGGTAATTGTAGCAACGGTGATCACTCCATGGTCATCTCATAAGGAAGGAATTGTTTTGCAATAGTTTGATTAACAAATAAATTAAAAAGTAAGAGTGTGATATGTTATAATGGTGGAAAGCAATTTAAATTTAAAAGTAATGCGTGTAATGCCTGTACAAGATTAATTCAATTCTAAAAACGGTGCCTAGGGTTGTAGATCAATTTAATCAAAGCTTAATTCTCAAATTATCCATTAATATAACCTTGTATTTTAATTTGTTCCTTGAGTTTAATTAGTAATTAACAATTCATTAGTTTTCACATTCATGAATTAACAACAACCAATTGTTTTGAAAATGCAAATTAATAAAACCCTAGAACTTATATTTCTAATTCATTCTTAGGGTAGTTGAATGCATAATTCCAATATTAAATTTCACCTCGTGGTCCTTCATTCAATATCTAGAGATCAATAGGTATCTAATCTATCAATCTAACATTCAATCCAATACAATCAACTAATAACAAGGTATATTAATTGAAATATCAAGTCAAGTCATTCAATCAAATCTACTACAAACCCTAGGCATGAGTAATTTAGGTCATCATCATCCATTTAAAATAAATATTCATCTTAATATAAATCAAATCACAATTGTCCAGTGAAATATTAATGTTCTTAACAAACAACAACAATATAAATATGAATTAAAAGAGAGAATATAAAAACTCCTTTGAAGATGCTAAGAGTTGAACTTCTAGTCTTCCTCCTATCTCCACTTTGAATATGATGAAGAACTAACAAGTCTTCTTCAATCAATAGCTCTCCTCTTGAAAGATGCAACGGTAACTCTCTCAAGCCCCCAACTCTTCAATCAAGCTTTCTTCAAACCCTAACCTTCACAACAGCTTGCTCACCATATTTTTTTCCCCAAAAATGTTAAGAATCTTCTCTATGGAAGAAATAGAAGGTGAAGATGAAGGTGATGTTCATGGTCTCTCTCAAGACGAAGAACAAGAAGATGAACAAAGGATCAAGATTAGGACCAAGCCCCCCAACGTGTATATATCTCCACTCTCCATGCTTTTTAATTTCTTAAGCCACCAAGCATATATTGACAACTCACACAGTCCACTTTGTCTCCCACTTTTTTCATTATTTAAATCTTCATCCCATGAATTAGGCAACCTTTTTCTTCTTTTATTATTTCTTTCTAAAATATAACACTTGTTGTCTCCCACTTTGTCCCCCATCTCGTGTAAAATAATTCAAAGCTATCACATGAGACATGGACAAGCCTTAAGTCACTTGGCCGTGTCATACATTCTTCTTAGCACACAGCCAAGCCTTGAGGCTGTGTCCTGGGCTTCCCAAAATTTCTTCCTCTTTTCCAGGTGTGACTGTGAGCGGGAATTTTTGCCCCCACTCCCGGTGGAATGGTTCTTGCGACTTCGGCACTGTTTAGGCTCGGGGCCTTAGAGAACACAGACCTAAGTCCAGAGAAAATGGAGTCGCCACCCGGACGGGCCGGGAAAAAGAATGGGGTGGATGACTCGATTCCTAAGGAATCCCCAACCCCCTAATGGGTTCAAAAAGTTGCGTACATGTGGGGAAGGTGAGAAATGACCCAGCACCCCCCACAACTCCCGATTCATTGGAACCGGCCTCCTTTATAGGTCTTAATATTATAAAATTCTTAAATATAACAATATTATCCATATTACACACAATAATTAAAATAAAGCATCATTATATTAAAAGAATCAAAGCAATGTCCAAGCAAAACAAATAAATGGACATCCATCCGAAGATGGAAATATGCCCTTACATAATCCATGCCTAAATAGGACAACTACCGAAAGGTAGAAACATGTCATTTACATTGGTTCTAAAATATAAAAGCAATTTAAATTACATGATATTTAACTAATGAGGTACCCACAAAGTGGAAACATACCTCTTACAACATTTGAAAATCTAAATAAATCGATAAAAGTAAATAACCATTCATCATAAATAAATCATTCATCAAAGATACCAAATATCAATAGAAAGTAAACATCCATCCATGATAAATTAGATAAACCAAGCATTGAACTTAAATAAATTAAACCATATAAAATAAATCAAAGCATAATCAAATATAAAATTGAATAAGGCAAATTAAGATTCAAATTAGGGCTACTGTTTCTATTTAAGATCCTTTATTCCATGTGTTTAGGGTTTTGGAATTTATGGGTTCAAGCTACTGTGATTTTTAAAAGAATTGAAACGGAGCAAAGTTTTAGAATTTAATAGGTTGATAAATTTCTTTGATTAACCAAATTAGTGTTTGACTGGTAAAATCATGAAATTAGGGTTTGAACACTTTAAAACACTTAGATTTATGATTTATGGTTACTCATTGAATTATGGTTTTAAGCTTACTGTGTTTGAATTATAATATTTAAATTTATAAAATTTTAAAGTTTAAAGGATTAGGGTTTAGAAAAAATTAGGGTTTAAGGTTTTAAGGGGGGTTAGGGTTCACTGTTTTAAGTTTTGGAATTGAATTAAGGCTTTAGAATTTTTATTTAAGGTTTCGGGGAATGCATTAGATTTTTAGGATTTGAAAATCAATTGATAATTTTATGAAGTTTTATAAAAATAAACAAAACAATTTAAAGTTTATAGAAGCAAAAAAGAAGTTTTTAAGGCTTTTGGAAAGAAACAAAACTCAATTTAGGGTTTTGAAAATTTGGAAAGCAAATTAGGGTTTTGGAGTTTTGAAGAAACAAAACTAACAACTTTAAACTTTTTGGAAAATAAAGCAATGAATTAAGGTTTTTAAACTTTAGAAAAAGTGAATTGAGGTTCTAGGGTTTTTGAATTAAAAGAAACAATGGGATGATTTAGCTACTGTGAAGAATAAAATTTAGACAATTGATGCATACCTCCGTTTGTTGGTTCCACCAAAAATTTCTTCTTGGATGAACAAAAACAAAGACAAGCTTTGCTACCTTTGATGAATTGAATTGTTGTCTACTCTCAAAAAACCAAATCAGGTTGATTCACTGCCTTTCCTACTTAGTTTCGGTCTAAATTTTTTTCCCAAATCCGATCCAATTTTTGATATTTCTCCTTCGATTTCTTGATTGATTTTTGTGTTGTTTTTGGTCTTATTTATAGAAGAATTTTATGGTTCATTCCTAGTTATTCACGAAAGCTAATATTGATAAGAAAAGAAAATCGAAACCTAATTTCATTAGGTTTCGGAAAAATTTATGTCGAAAAAATTTTGCTGGCGAAAAAAAAACTACTGCTGAAAAATTGTGCTGGCTTAAAAAAATTGCCACAGTTGGCTGCGGCAGGGGCGAGGACTGGCCTGCAAGCGAAATGGCCCACGGCCATTCGTCCCGCAAGCTGGTTTTCGGCGACGATTTTTCCGTCACCAATTTTTTATTTTTATTTTTATTTTTATTTGTTTATTTTTATTTTTTATTAATAAAAATTAGATACTAAAGCAAAAATTATTTAATTAAGATAACAAAAATTATTTTTGACTAATTAAAATATATTGGACAACACAAAATTTATTTTAGACTATTTAAAATATATTGGACCTGACTGGGCTAAAAATTAAGGATCTACAGCTTGCCCCCTGCTTGAATGATCTGAAACTTTAGTGAAAGAGAGTAAAAAGCAATAAGACTTAATTTTTGAGATGGTGAGGTTTAGGGTTCTGGACCCGGTTCGAGTTCCGGACTCAAGGATAATTCTAGGTTCTGGACTTAAGGAAAATTTGGGTTCTGGACCCGATTCGAGTTCTGGACTTAGGAAAGATTCTAGGTTCTAGACCTTAGGGTAATTTGGGTTCTGAACCCAAGCTAAGTTTTGGACTTAGAAGAGATTCTAGGTTCTGGACCCGAGCTAAGTTCTGGACTTAGAAGAGATTCTAGGTTCTGGACCTAAGTAAAATTTGGATTTTGGACCCGATTCGAGTTATGAACTCAAGGATAATTCTAGGTTCTGGACCTAAGAAAAATTTGGGTTCTGGACCCGAGCTAAGTTCTTGGACTTACAAAGAGATTCTAGGTTCTGGACCTAAGAGTAATTTGGGTTCTGGACCCGAGCTAAGTTCTGGACTTAGAAAAAATTCTAAGTTCTGGACCTAAGAAAAATTTGGGCTCTGAACCCGAGCTAATAATTTTTTATTTCAAAAAGTTTGGCTAATTTTTATGCATGTATTTTCTTCTTGCCCCATGCATGTAAAAATATTTATATATACGTAATTATTTGAATAATTAAAGTGAATAATTGAATTTTCTGTTTATTTATTGTGTAGTCACTGTTCATGCACGATTTACTATTCATAAATAGTAAAGTCACTATTTGCAAATAGTAGCAAATAGTATTTACTATTGGAAATAGTAATGTTACTATTCATCAATAGTAATACTATTTATGAATAGTAAATTTTACTATTCATAAATAGTAAAGTTTACTATTCATAAACAATAAACTTACTTTTGAATTTTATTTTTTTGCTTGCCATTTCTCTATATAAAGGAGCTAATTCTTTCATTCAATTCATAGCATAACTCCTCAATTCTATAATTCTCTCAAATTCTTTCAGTTTTAGCAAATATTTTTCAAAAAAAAAATGCATGCTTCAAGGTTAGGGACTCATTCTAATGCCGAGTTATTGGAGTTTATTCGGCATCATGAAGATGAAAATTTAGACATACTAGCCGGGATACCGCTTCACCGAAGTTTCAATGAAAAGAACGCGGTAATTATTTTTCTTTCCTTTTCTCTTAATTTTTTGTCTTTCTGTTTTGTTTTTGTTTTTTTTATTATCAATTATTATTTTTTATTTATGATCATTTTTTATTTTTGTTTCATTTTTTATTATTTTTATTGTGTTTACCTTTATTATTATTTTGTATTATGATATTATTATCTTTTTTTAGAAAATTTAGGAAAAACATATTAATTTAAGCAGATAGGATAATATGTACTTACCTGGTATTACCTTACCTGACTCTGTGTTAGCATGATCATTGCGTTGTTCGGGCTGGAGGGTGTATTTACAAAGCCCGACAATGGTACGATGTAGTGCCTTCTCGGGTAAGGCGAATTATCCGAGATTACGACTTTGAGCAGTTCATCTTATAATTGTCATCCGAGAAATATCAGATAGACCGGAGTGTAGTCTAGACACTTACAGAATGATGGTTGGACACAACCCACACTTTTCACTTGCCCGTTGGAGAGATGACAATTGGTCCGATCAATTTTACTGCTATAACCGGCCTTAGATATGATGGTGTTTCGGTTCCTCTGACCAATGATATTTTAACATTTGAAGAAATTCAAGAATTAATTGGTATGGAACCATCATATAAAGGGCCTTTTAAGATAAAAATCGAGCTAATTCATAGTTATTTGATGAACTATGAAGGATGGGTTGGCAGAGACACGGCCGAACAGTATGCTCAAGGATTTTTATTATATCTGCTCGGGTCAACCATTTTAGGCAGCACTGAATCCTCCATTCACTTGTCAATATTGAGTGCCCTTTCTTATTTCAGAATGGTACCATCTTCTGGCTGGGGTGAAGCTGGTCTCGCGTGTCTTTACCATGGTCTCAATAAACTTTGCCGAAATAAGAAGTCTTTTGTCGGTTTGATGGCGGTTGTCGAGGTATTCTTTCTTCCACCAATGTCATTTCCACTCTTTTCTTGCATGAATGTGATCTTTATTATTATTTTAGGTATGGGCATATGAACACAACCTCGTGAGAGTACCCGGTATTTCCCGAGATAGGGTCGGGTATCCGAGATTAAATTTCTGGTTGTCCGATCGTGTGGACGCTCCCCTCTCTCGCATGTGCATACTCATCACTTTGTGTTGAGCCATTTAACCTGGGATCAGGTAAAATAACATTAGTATGCTTTAAATTTTATGTGAAGGTTTACTTACCTTATGTTATTTTGCAAGTGAATTTGGCCTGGTGGAACCCAGAAGAGCGAACAAACTGGTCTCCTTTGATGAGGGTTGCACTATCTTTCCAACATTCTCGCCGAGTCATCGCTGGCCCAGTGTCTAGTGACTGGCTTCTCAGAGAGAGAGTTTATGAGTGGTTTCTCAGTCCAGAGCAGCAGAGAGTTCTGATGCATATCCCAAAATATACTCTAAATATTATGTCGATGCCGAAGGATGCCTGGTGGCCGGCTCAGTACGGTTATGGTGCTGAGTCATTTCTCCATCCGCTGGGTGCATTCTATGCCCATTTTATTCAAAGAAGGCTCTTGAACTTTGAGGTATCTCCTATTGGTGTGCGGGAGGTTTTTGATGAAAATGAGGGTAGATATGAAGAAGAACATCACAAAGCTACAGGAGAGTCTGTTTAACATCTCGAGGCTAGTACTTCTCAGGTAAAACTTTTACCACTTTTCCCTTGCAACTGCTTTTTTCTTTCTTTGATTCTTTAATGATTGTTACAGGCTGTTGTCTCATTTGATCATGAGGCTGGACCTTCTTTTACTGCCCCTTCATTTGCTCATTCTGGTCCGCCCGAGATGCCATCTCATCCGCAGGGCATTGATTTGAACTACTTGGTACGTTTCTTATTTCATGGTAATTTATGCTATATGTATGCATGATTATGTATGCTCTCACCTTTTTCCTTTTTGGCTCACAGCGGATGCTCGAAGAACAAAATAAGAAACTTCAAGAAGAATTGGCTGCAAGTCGTCAGCAGGCTTCTCATTTTGAAAATTTATATCATCAATCCGAACAACATTTTCGTACTTTCGATTTCAGGGGATGAGGGATCCCGGTGCTTCTTCATCAAGAGGCCCTCAGACTGATGACCATGAGATCCTTTCATCTGCTTCTGATGAGGGCCATGACGGATCGGAACTTCAAGGTAAAAGGGATTTTGGTGCTCCCGCTTCGGGTGATCCCGGGACGAATAACTTGCCGAATTTTGGTGCTCTCGCTTTCATGCGGACTCGGGATGAGTTATTTGCCCCCTCCTTTAACAGGCGACGACTTTTTCAAGGCTTTATTTGATGACCTACCACCACCCTCTTAGTGATATGTAAATATTGTAGCAATTGTAAAATATTGTATAATAATGAAAAAATACAATTTCCATCTTTACTGTAACTCTCTTTTTTTTTACTGCGCCACCTTTTTTTTTATATCACATCATAAACAGTGCATCACAACTTCCCTTTTCACAGCTGCACCATTTGCTAAACCAAATCCAACATGGTAAAGGAAATTTGTTGCTAATTCCATTCCTTATGCCATACTATCTTATTCTTTCCCATCACCTTTTCCTCTTCCCTTTTGGAAAAGGTTATTTCCTCTATATAGATCACCTTTCATGTCATATTTCATACATAATCCAAAATTCTTTTCATTCCCACGCAAAGAACTCCCTTTAACAATTTTAATTTTTCTTTATTCATCCACCATGACCGAACATCATTTAAAGAAGATAAAAATTCTATTTAAGAATGTGGATGCCATTCATTGGAAGCAAATTTCATGGTCAAAACTTGATGTTTTAAAGTGTTTTCAAAATGTTAAATTAGAGCACTCCTTCTTACATGTCGTGGCTTCCTTTTGGGATACGGATTCTAGGCTATTTAAAATTAATGGCTTTGAATTATGTCCCTTGATTGAAGAATTTTGAGGCCATCATTGGATATCCAAATAATCAACAAATGGTGTTAGTCACATTGGTTTCCAAAACTCAACAGAAGATGCAGATGTTATTTCAAATTCCAAAACCCGAAGTCCTTCGATTGATGAGAGGTGAAAAAATTCTACTTGCTCCTTTGATTGTCTTTTGTCTCTCTCATTTGGACCCTACTAAGGCATGGGGACGCATGCTCTATCTTTGATTGCTCGGCCAATTCTTGCTCGTTTCTTCTGATAGAAATATTAATCAACGGGTATTGGATATTATGGACCAAATGGAAGGAGGCTTGTAGCCGGTACCTGTGATCTTAGCCGAAACCTTAGTTGGATTAGACTAACTTAAATCAAGATTGTCAAAGAGACTGACTGGGAGTCCGTTGCTGCTTCAGGTAATTACCTAAACTGCCCTTTTAGGTTTTCAACTTAGGTTTTCTTTTTTCTTCTTTTTATTGCTCTAATTTTTGCCTAGTCCACCCATATGGGTTTTTGGAACTAGCGAGCTATCCTAATTTTTTCCTAAGCTGCCCTTGCGGGTTTTCAACTTAGCATACCTTTTTTTTATAATTCTTTCTTCACAGATTTGGCTTTAGGAGCATCTTTGGTTGCTTGATACTCCATCCATGAATTTTTCCAGATATCTGCCACATCATCATTCTGCTAGGAAACTACTCCATCCTGCTTCTTCATATGCTGAATGGGTTGACTGGATCCACTCACGCGCTGAAGTCAATATCTGTTGGTTGGTACCTTGGTGGAATATTTCTCGTATCACCGTACGAACATACTTGATGTACGTTCCCCTTGCTGCTCTTCGTCAAGGTACATGGTATGATCCTCACCGACTTGGCCTCCGGTATGGAGCTGGGCCTTGTGATTCTGACTTTACTCCCGACTTAGACATGCCTTGCTTGACTAAGGCCTACTTGGATCGACTGAGGCAGAGCTGGCCTGCACGTTGCATTTATTGACTGCCATAGATTTTACATTTGTCAATTCAGAAAGTGCATTGTTAGGGTGAAAAAATAATTAAAGTAATAAAAGATGTTTCTTTTCCCTTTAAAATTTGTCATCACCTTTTGCTATTGTGTTTATTTATTTCATCCATACCTGGTCAAATACTTATAACAGTGCACATAGAACAATTTTAACATTAATTCTATTTTATTAAATTAGGGAACAACCAAACATAAAGCCAACATACACAAGATCACTCCTGTTGCCAACTAGCCCTTTCGGGTTTTCTAATTGATGATTTTCTCTCTTTTAGCCCTAATTGTTGCCTAGCCCACCCTTTCAGGTTTTCAGAACTAGCGGACTGCTCTAACTTTTGCCTAGGCCGCCCTTTTTGGGTTTTCAATCTAGCGAGCTTCCCTTTTTTTTTATCATACATAAAACATCTTTAACCTATCAATGTTTACTGGCTCACTAAATTCATTCCCGTTCATGTCTGATAACTTCACCGCACCTTTGTTCATGACTTGTTTCATGACATATGGCCCCTCCCAGCTAGGCTTGAACTTCCCTCTTGGATCAGATACATTAGGCTTACATTGCTTTAACACCAAATCCCCAACTCTGAATTTTCTGATTTTAACCCTTCTATTGTAGGCCTGAGCTATCTTCTTTTGATAAAGTTGGTGATGATACAGTGCCTTTAGCCTTTTCTCTTCTAGTAAAGCTAACTGTGTGTATTTGCTCGCTACCCATTTCATTTTAGGCAGTTCAGCTTCCAAGACTACTCTCAATGACTTGATTTCTATTTCAATTGGCAACACTGCTTCCATCCCATAAACAAAAGAGAACGGTGTCATTCCAGTGGGTGTTCGTACACTTGTCCTATATCCCCATAAAGCAAAGGGAAGCATTTCTGACCAATCTCGGTAAGTCTTGGTAATCTTGGATAGAATTTGCTTAATTGTTTTGTTTGTTGTTTCTACTGCACCATTTGTAACACCCCGATACCCTATATAAGTACTATGCGTATACCTAGTATACATACAGTAAATATATAAAGTATAAGGATGTCACTTTTCGTTACCTTTTAAAAACCTGTAACAGAGTTCAAACCATAATACATTAATTTAAATAACATTTACAAAATCATTATCTTTATTAAAACTTCATTTATACATATAAATACTCTCTCGTCAGAAATACATCATAATTAAAATTTATACATGTATGCATTACTCTCTAGTTGGTCTCGACAAACTTTACTCTTCTTGTGGCATAACAAAAGACTTCATATCTTCCATCTATATACCTGCGCGAATAAACACCCGCGCTAAGCCCGAGAGCTTAGTAGTCCAAATATAAAATATAAACATATAGTATAGAAGTATTGATCTATATAATGATACATCGATTCAATATATAATTAGTTCTTATTATATCTTCTTTTCTTTTTAATTTTATCTTTAATATATCCTAGCTAATTTCATATATGATGTATATATATACATAATATTATCACCAACCCCAATGCATCACCAATACTCAAAACCAATATATTAATACCCCTACATTATATATATACCACACCAACCATTATTGCAATACACACTTTACATATCATACCAATTATTATTGCAATACACACATTACATATCATACACTCATTATTGCAATACACACATTACACATCATATCACTCATTATTGCAATACACAATTTACATATCATATAAATCATAAATCATATTTCCAATAAAGACAACCTTTATCATCAACCACAATTCATTTACATATTACACTTAATAACATTATATTATTCACAATTCACCAAGCATAATTCATTATTAATACTCACAATCAATATTTCAATACTTGCATTTCACATTGACAATAAAGACAGACTCGGGCCCAAAACACTAATATGTTATTCAAAGTTCAGAGTTACTGCTTTGGTTCATAGTCACAATCATCACGCCCGTAGGCAATGTATATACATGTATCTCTATCCATGGATAGTGTAACAGACCCAGTCTCTTGGACCATCAACTCAACACATATGAGGAGATCCTCAACTCGGCAAGACTGTTACAAATCATATATCTCATATTCACAATTCTCATAGTGTAACAGACCCAGTCTCTTGGACCATCAACTCAACACATATGAGGAGATCCTCAACCCGGCAAGACTGTTACCTTTCATCATTTCTTAGGCATGCCACCCAAATCCAGAACTCTGAAACTGAATAACATATTAAACAAACAATTCATTTATTATTTCATTATCAATCTCATCATCAATTAGGCCAACATGCCTTATCTCTTTCAATTGAATTATCATAGCCAATCACAATGGCTTCATATCATATCATATCTCAATCCATATGATACATATAGCATCATTGATATCACATTTCAAAGTATATTATTCATATAATACATTGCCATACACAAGATTCACAATGCATATAACATAACATTTTCTCACTTCTCAAAACACATTAACATCATTCATTACTAGAGCATTTATCATAACAAATTGCACATACCTTAAGAATGATCCTCATTTCTTCCTACCTTTCCCATTTCATATTTCATCCTTTATATATATTCTTCATTTACATTCACAATATAATAGCTTATTTAACACTTTCATCCCAATGTGTTAATGTTCAAAGACATATAAGGATATACAATCAAATAGGGTTTATGCTTACCTTGTTAATGATCTTCACATCCTTCACATCATTCAATCATCACCTTAGTCCAATTATGTTAACAATATAATAGATCACTTAACACATTTGCAAACAAATGTGTTAAGCCTCAAATTATGTAATTAAATACAATCATATGTATTGGTACTTACCTCAAGAACTAGTCCTATCAATCTATACATTTCTTTTCTTTCCAAGAATTCTCCACATTTAGGTTAATGCAACCCAATCTCTTCAAAACCTTTGAGGGACACGGGCAGCACCACTTGAGGGACACGGTTAGGGCAATTCAACCTCTTCACAATCTAATCCAAAAGGAATATTAGCAAAATGACCATATGAATAGTACATTCTGGTTTAAGACTCCTTTTTATCCTTATTTTGAAAAATTGTATAAAATAATCTACTTGACTAAAAATTCTAATATTTTTACAGAATTTAGTTTTGTATCTTAAAATCATTCCTTTAAAATTTCAGATCAAACTGAACACAAAATCTTGGTCAAATAGTTCACCTAACCAGACTGCCCCAATTGCCCTGCATCCTGGCAGCAGTTCTGAACTTTGTGAATTCCATAAATCAAATTCAATCAACGTGGTTTCAAATTATTTTTCTCAAATACTAGACTCACTAAGAAACAACATATCCAAAATTCAATTGGATATGATTTTTCTACATTTTATTAAAAATCCCGAAATATAGCTGTCTCAGTTAAGGTACCTGCTGGAACAGGTCTAATAAAAATAATCTTTCTAAACTCATAAACATTCCAAAATCGAATCAACATATTTTTCAGTCATTCTAGACTCATAGAGGCACAACATATCAAAAATTCAATTCAAGAACATTTTTCTATAATTAATTAAAAATCATACAAGTCACAGCCTTTACTAATTGTAAAACAGAAATAAATTCACTAAACACAACTCTTACTCTTCCATTACCAACACCAACCTAGCTTCTTATCTTTAATTCCATTTCAACACTTTTACACACACCATACACAAACACACTCCATCAAACTCAAACAAAATTCCAAATAGAACAAGAGAAATCAAGAGAAAACTTACCTTAAATGAAGAAATTCCACAAATCTCTAACCAAAACCCTTGATTCCTTCTTCAATTTGATTATAGAACTTCAAACACCTCCCTAGCTCTTTCTCTTCTTCAATGGCCGGCCTCTTCAAGAAAGAAAGAAGAAAATACCAACAAGTCAACCACTTTTCTTCTTTTAATCTCCACCATGCAACTTAACCAAAGAAAATTACCTCCATGCCCTTCATCCATTTAATTAATCTTTTGTCTCATATATACCCATATATATAATTTCACATGCCACAAATAAATATCATCTTGTATTGACCAACCCTTTTGACCAATGTATATGTTAGTTATACAACCATATAAACAACATATACACTTCTCTCTACACCCTCTTTTCTTCTCAAAACACAAATACCTATACATTCTTTTCCCAACTTCTTTTCTCTTGTAATTTAACACATATATTCAATCCAATATATAACAATAACATAATCAAAACTTTTAAGGTATACATGAGGATATTACAATTCTCTCCCCCTTAAATAATTTCGTCCTCGAAATTATCTAGCATAATTGTAATCCATTCATAATACTATACCATCTTAACTTCCATATGAAGTTAATTATACGCTTAAGTCATTATATCATCAAATTATATAGCTTCAACTCTCCTCTTTAGAATCAACCACCTTCTTTAAATTCCATAACTCATCATTCTATATGTTTATACATCTTGTTATTTCCTTAATCAAACATTCAAAAGAACTCATTACATTTCTTGTTAATGTCTTTATATAAGAATCAGATCATTCTATAGTACACTTATACTCCATCTAATCTTTATATTTAATATATTTTGTTATTTCACTTCTGTATAATTACTCTCTTAACTTTAACATTAAAAATCATTGACTTATATCTGAACATTAATTATCCCTTCATTACAATCACTGTCTAAATAGACATTTATCACCCTCAATAGATAACAAAATCCTGATTTTTCATAAATGGAGTTATTTCTTTAGCATGCTTTTCACTTAACTTACATATTAATACATTATCTTTCAACTTATTTATAAATAACCAATCTTTTTCTCTTCTTATCATGATTAACAACTACTATACTCCACTCATTCATGTCCAATCATACTTTAAAATTTACATCATATACATTATCATGTAAATACCTATTTGCTTAATACAACTATACACATTAAATTTTATTAATGATCCATAATCTTAGCCAAATCCAGATCAATTAATCTATCTGTCACAATATACCCACGTTCCAATCTTGTTCAATTCCAACCAACGATTAAGTAATCTAACTTATCATGAAATTTCACAATTTTCATATAAGTATAAATATAACTTAATTCCATAAGAGCAAACTTATATTCAATTTCTGCTCTCTTTCAATCTATTTTCAGTCAAATCATCATGATAACAAATCACTTCTAATATCTTTTAATATACACATAGTTTATTCTTTATTATCTTAGTAAAATTTCCACCAATTCTCATAAAATGTTATATCATACTTAATATCTATAATTCATTCACTCAAACTTTGAGTTCATTCCCTTAAACCTCAAGTTACATACCATAAACATATTCAGTATAACTTTCATTCATATAATATAATTTCTCCCTTTTTCTAACTCTTCACATTTCCTATCATTGGTATATTTATTTTGATTACCTTTTTGTCATATTATCCATAACTCAACACATTTCAAATTTTTTTTTTCACAGTTATAACCAAATTCTTAACATAAAAAAAAATAATAAGGTACAACTTTAACCATCATAATTTTTAACTATACTTCTCAAACAAAATTGTCAACCTCACCAAATCCGTATTACAATCATTATATCTAAGATCCAAATCCATGGATAACAAATTAACCGATCCAAAATACTGAACAAAACACATGACTTTAAGAGATTAATATTCAAACCCAGAACTTTCAATTCAATACTGTTCTTTTATAATTCTATTCTCAATCTTAACATTTTTAGTATAACAGAAGTTAACACATTCCAACTTCGTTTCAACCAATTTGTATTCGCTTATATGATCCTTATCAACTTAACTCATGCTTTAACAATATTACTATATACATATTCAATCATATACAGTTCTTATACAATTTATATTCATCACTTCATTTCTAATCCATCTACAATCTCTTATAATATAATTACATAGAACTTTTCATATGTGAATACTTTGAAACTCTAAATATAATATAATCATCAAGTTCAATACTCATTATAACAATTTCCACTGTCCAATATTACTCAAGTTCTTTCCATTCTCACTTCCATCACATAATCCATCTAGCTTTACACAGTTCAAGACCTAATCTCTCTTAGGTCCACTAATACATATAACATTGTTTTTCCATATTACTAATTCTATAATTATACCACATATATCTTCATAAGCCATCCTCATAATGTGATTCACAAATGTGTTTATATATCATAATTTCATTCATATTGGAAAACTCAATTCACATATCATATACATGTATACACTTAATTATATGCTCTTATAGTATTTTCCTTTTTCATACATTCAATACAAATTTAGTGTTTATCATTTTCTTTTAAACACTATCCTTCTCATTCTTCCAATATGATATAAGTATTTATTCACACTACAAACATATATATATTCCGACTATAGTAACACTTCATATTCATCTCAGTCACATTCCCAATGTGACATCTCTTTCACTTTCGTCTTTAAAAATATTTAATACACTCCCATATTCATTCTTACCTTGTTCAGTAAAATGACTTAAAATAACTCATTTCTATTTACTTATCCACTTCCTTGATTATTTCAAAACAAATTCTCATACTATCAATCACATTACTCAATTCATAATACTTCCATATGCAATACTAGTCATTTCACTTAGCTCATGCATTGCATATACAGTTAACTATCAATATCCCAATAATCTTTATCAAATTCCACTAAAACTTTAACTTCTCAATTTACTACTTCGTTTAAGCTTCAATTTGCCAAACTCATCTTTTCTATCATCACTTTAAAAACATCTTAGAAATATATATCACAAAGCAATATTAAAACATATAATTTCCACAATCATAAAGCTCACTTCAAAAATCTCAAATATCACATATTATCACCATTACCATGAGCTTTCACAATATCCAAGCATCTCACATTTCTAACATTGAATTTACCATGTTCGCATTAAAATAACAATATCAACTTATTTTCTTACTTAACCAATATCATCTCTTTTTCCTTTAAACAAAACCTTAATTTTATATACATATATCCCAACTTTAAATAATCACACTTTGTCTATACTAACTAACTCATTCACTATTCCACCATTCTTTCCTCATTTTAGTAACATATCTTTCAATAATAACAATCCAGCAATATTTTCTCTGTCTAACAACCTCAACATAAACATTATTATAAAGAGGTTCAAAGTATAAAGGAAAGAATACATATTTTAATCTTGATTTTGATTGCTACTTATTTTCAACTTTATTCTCCTTTTTATTTCTTTATGTTTCAATTCACACTATGCCCTACATAATATTGCTCATAAATATCAACATTACATTTCATGTTGCACACAACATGACATTTTTCATATGCATCATTAATATACAAATATCACATTACATTTCACAATGCGTTTCTCATAATCAATTAGGCACTATGCCTCAATTATAATTCATTTCCAACATCATTGTCAACAATCATAATTTCTCATCACATCAAAATAGTATACACATATATCATCAACTATATTGAACATCTCATATAACACAAATATTCTACAATTTATATTATGCCACATCCGAGACCAACCTAGATGTCAATGCATATGCACGTATTACAAATTTCATTTCAAAACTTTTCCTTTTTATTTCTATTTAAACTTTTCAAAAAAAAAATTTTTTTTTTAATCTCACTTAGGCCTAGAATCTAGAACCTAAGCTCTGATACCAAAACAATTGTAACACCCCGATACCCTATATAAGTACTATGCGTATACCTAGTATACATACAGTAAATATATAAAGTATAAGGATGTCACTTTCGTTACCTTTTAAAAACCTGTAACAGAGTTCAAACCATAATACATTAATTTAAATAACATTTACAAAATCATTATCTTTATTAAAACTTCATTTATACATATAAATACTCTCTCGTCAGAAATACATCATAATTAAAATTTATACATGTATGCATTACCCTCTAGTTGGTCTCGACAAACTTTACTCTTCTTGTGGCATAACAAAAGACTTCATATCTTCCATCTATATACCTGCGCGAATAAACACCCGCGCTAAGCCCGAGAGCTTAGTAGTCCAAATATAAAATATAAACATATAGTATAGAAGTATTGATCTATATAATGATACATCGATTCAATATATAATTAGTTCTTATCATATCTTCTTTTCTTTTTAATTTTATCTTTAATATATCCTAGCTAATTTCATATATGATGTATATATATACATAATATTATCACCAACCCCAATGCATCACCAATACTCAAAACCAATATATTAATACCCCTACATTATATATATACCACACCAACCATTATTGCAATACACACTTTACATATCATACCAATTATTATTGCAATACACACATTACATATCATACACTCATTATTGCAATACACACATTACACATCATATCACTCATTATTGCAATACACAATTTACATATCATATAAATCATAAATCATATTTCCAATAAAGACAACCTTTATCATCAACCACAATTCATTTACATATTACACTTAATAACATTATATTATTCACAATTCACCAAGCATAATTCATTATTAATACTCACAATCAATATTTCAATACTTGCATTTCACATTGACAATAAAGACAGACTCGGGCCCAAAACACTAATATGTTATTCAAAGTTCAGAGTTACTGCTTTGGTTCATAGTCACAATCATCACGCCCGTAGGCAATGTATATACATGTATCTCTATCCATGGATAGTGTAACAGACCCAGTCTCTTGGACCATCAACTCAACACATATGAGGAGATCCTCAACTCGGCAAGACTGTTACAAATCATATATCTCATATTCACAATTCTCATAGTGTAACAGACCCAGTCTCTTGGACCATCAACTCAACACATATGAGGAGATCCTCAACCCGGCAAGACTGTTACCTTTCATCATTTCTTAGGCATGCCACCCAAATCCAGAACTCTGAAACTGAATAACATATTAAATAAACAATTCATTTATTATTTCATTATCAATCTCATCATCAATTAGGCCAACATGCCTTATCTCTTTCAATTGAATTATCATAGCCAATCACAATGGCTTCATATCATATCATATCTCAATCCATATGATACATATAGCATCATTGATATCACATTTCAAAGTATATTATTCATATAATACATTGCCATACACAAGATTCACAATGCATATAACATAACATTTTCTCACTTCTCAAAACACATTAACATCATTCATTACTAGAGCATTTATCATAACAAATTGCACATACCTTAAGAATGATCCTCATTTCTTCCTACCTTTCCCATTTCATATTTCATCCTTTATATATATTCTTCATTTACATTCACAATATAATAGCTTATTTAACACTTTCATCCCAATGTGTTAATGTTCAAAGACATATAAGGATATACAATCAAATAGGGTTTATGCTTACCTTGTTAATGATCTTCACATCCTTCACATCATTCAATCATCACCTTAGTCCAATTATGTTAACAATATAATAGATCACTTAACACATTTGCAAACAAATGTGTTAAGCCTCAAATTATGTAATTAAATACAATCATATGTATTGGTACTTACCTCAAGAACTAGTCCCATCAATCTATACATTTCTTTTCTTTCCAAGAATTCTCCACATTTAGGTTAATGCAACCCAATCTCTTCAAAACCTTTGAGGGACACGGGCAGCACCACTTGAGGGACACGGTTAGGGCAATTCAACCTCTTCACAATCTAATCCAAAAGGAATATTAGCAAAATGACCATATGAATAGTACATTCTGGTTTAAGACTCCATTTTATCCTTATTTTGAAAAATTGTATAAAATAATCTACTTGACTAAAAATTCTAAAATTTTTATAGAATTTAGTTTTGTATCTTAAAATCATTCCTTTAAAATTTCAGATCAAACTGAACACAAAATCTTGGTCAAATAGTTCACCTAACCAGACTGCCCCAATTGCCCTGCATCCTGGCAGCAGTTCTGAACTTTGTGAATTCCATAAATCAAATTCAATCAACGTGGTTCCAAATTATTTTTCTCAAATACTAGACTCACTAAGCAACAACATATCCAAAATTCAATTGGATATGATTTTTCTACATTTTATTAAAAATCCCGAAATATAGCTGTCTCAGTTAAGGTACCTGCTGGAACAGGTCTAATAAAAATAATCTTTCTAAACTCATAACCATTCCAAAATCGAATCAACATATTTTTCAGTCATTCTAGACTCATAGAGGCACAACATATCAAAAATTCACTTCAAGAACATTTTTCTATAATTAATTAAAAATCATACAAGTCACAGCCTTTACTAATTGTAAAACAGAAAAATATTCACTAAACACAACTCTTACTCTTCCATTACCAACACCAACCTAGCTTCTTATCTTTAATTTCATTTCAACACTTTTACACACACCATACACAAACACACTCCATCAAACTCAAACAAAATTCCAAATAGAACAAGAGAAATCACGAGAAAACTTACCTTAAATGAAGAAATTCCACAAATCTCTAACCAAAACCCTTGATTCCTTCTTCAATTTGATTATAGAACTTCAAACACCTCCCTAGCTCTTTCTCTTCTTCAATGGCCGGCCTCTTCAAGAAAGAAAGAAGAAAATACCAACAAGTCAACCACTTTTCTTCTTTTAATCTCCACCATGCAACTTAACCAAAGAAAATTACCTCCATGCCCTTCATCCATTTAATTAATCTTTTGTCTCATATATACCCATATATATAATTTCACATGCCACAAATAAATATCATCTTGTATTGACCAACCCTTTTGACCAATGTATATGTTAGTTATACAACCATATAAACAACATATACACTTCTCTCTACACCCTCTTTTCTTCTCAAAACACAAATACCTATACATTCTTTTCCCAACTTCTTTTCTCTTGTAATTTAACACATATATTCAATCCAATATATAACAATAACATAATCAAAACTTTTAAGGTATACATGAGGATATTACACCATTAGCCTTTGGTCTATAAGGAGAGGATCAATGATGATGGATTTGGTACTTTGAGAATAAATCCTTAACTGCTCCTTGAAACTATACCCCATTGTCTGATATCACACTGTGCTGGACCTCGTATCTGCAGATGAGGTTCTTTTCAATAAATCTAGCCATTTGGCTTGCACCCAGTTTGTTGAAGGATTCGGCTTTGACCCATTTTCAAAAATAATCTACTACTACCACAATGAATCAGTGACCATTTGAAGCTGTCGGATGTATCTCTCCTATAATGTCGATACCCCAAGTGGCAAATGGCCAGGGTGAAGACATAGAATGCAATTCTTCAGGAGGCATGTGATTCAAGTTACCATACATCTGACATTGTTGGAACTTCTTTACAAACTCAATACAATCTTTCTCCATGGTCAACCAGTAGTAACCTTGTCGAATAATCTTCTTAACTAGGGCCAAAGCACTCATGTGTGGACCGCAATTTCCCATATGTATTTCTGACATGATACGCTCCACTTCAGGTTTTCTTAAACATCTTAAATGCACCCCCATCAGGCCATCTTCGATATAACTCCCCATGGAATGTGATGTATTATAAAGACCACCGCCTTATAGCTCTTCTCTCTTTCTTTGTTGCCCCCGATGGGTATTCTCTTTCCTCCAAAAATCACCTTATAGTATCATACCACGCATCATGGTCTGTATCAATTTCCATGATTGTTTCATATTCATAGCAAGGAGGTTATGAACTAGTCAAGATCATAAGCTTAAGGAATAAGCTGACAGGGTTTTCCCATACCGAAGCCAATGTGGCTAGGGCATCAGCCATCTGATTTTTTTTATCTTGATAGGTGTATAAACCTACACTCCTTAAAGTTCTTCTTCATCATGGTCAGGTAATGATGGTATGGTTTTAATTTTTCCTCTTTCAGCTCCCACTCTCCATTTACTTGGGACACTACTAGCAATGAATCGCCAAAAACTTCCACCTTATCCACCTTCATAATCATTAGGGTTTTCAAACCAAAAATACAAGCTTCGTACTCAACCATATTATTGGTTACCCTAAATTTCAACTTTTTGGCTAAAGGGATAAGTTCCCCTTTGGGCGATTCTAGTATAACTCCCAAACCTGCTCCTTTCCTGTTTACTGCTCCATCAAAATACATTTTCCACCCTTATACTTCAATTGCTTCTAAATGTTCATCCGAAAATTCCAAGATTACCTCTTCGCTATCTGATAATGGTTGTTGGGCCAGGAATTCTGCCACCGCTCTACCTTTCATTGTTTTCCTAGTTACATACTCAATCTCAAATTCTTCTAATATTATCAGCCATCGAGCATATTTCCCAATCAAAGAGGGTGTCTCCCTTAAGTACTTCATTGGATCCAACCTGGAAATTGCTTGCACACTATACGATTGAAAGTAATGCCGCAACTTCTTTGTAGACCAAACCATGGCTATACATGTTTTTTCAATGATACTATACATAATTTCATAAGGTAGGAGCTTTCTACACAAATTGTAAACTGTATGCTCAATCCCTGATTCATCTGCTTGGGCTAGCATGGCTCCTATCGACTCATCTTCTACTGCTAAGTATAGTAATAGAGGTTTGCCGGGTTTAGGTGGTTTTAAAATAGGTGGATTCAACAAATACTCTTTTATTCGCTCAAAGGCCTTTTGGCATTCTTCATTGCAAATGACTGGCTGATTCTTTCTAAGTAATTTGAAGATAGGCTTACAAATTATTGTGAGTTTTGCTATGATTATGCTAATGTATTGTAATTTACCAATAAATCCTCGAACTTCTCTCTCCGTCTTAGGGGCTGGCATATCTCTGATTGCTTTAACTTTGTCAGGATCAATCTCAATGCCATTTGGACCAATCACATGTCCTAATAATTTGCTTGAAGTAACACCGAATACACACTTCTTCGGGTTCAATCTTAGCTTATATTTCAAAGCTCTATCAAAGAATAATTCCAAGTTTTGTAAATGTTATTTTCTCTTGTATCTGATTTAACCATCATATCATCAACATATACTTCAACTTCTTTGTGCATCATGTCATGAAATAGTGTGGTGGCCATCCTTTGGTAGGTCGCTGCAGCATTCTTTAAGCCGAACGGCATCACCCTATAACAAAATATACCCCATGTAGTAATGAAAGCAGTTTTGGTTTTATCCTCTTGGGCCATTAACACTTGATTGTATCAGAAAAATCCATCTACAAACAAGTGTAGTAAGCTAGAGGATGCACTATCAATGAGGAAATCTATATGAGGTAAAGGAAAATCATCCTTAGGGGAAGCCTTGTTCAAATCTCTATAGTCCACACAGACCCTTATTCTCCCATCTTTTTTTATCACGGGTACTATGTTGGCTAGCCAATCTGGATATTCTATCACTTCAAGGAACTTCACTTGTATTTGCTTAGTGACCTCTTCTTTAACCAATTCAGCCCACTCAGGTCTTAATCGCCTAAGCTTTTGTTTGACAAGTTTTATGTGAATGTAAGTAGGAATATGATGCTCGGCTATGTCTCGATCTATTCCAGGCATATCCTCATAAGACCAAGCAAACACTTCTTCATATTTTTTGAATATTTTTTCAAATCTCTCTTTCTCATCAGGAGTAAGGTCGGATGCTATGCTAATGTTTTTAGGATTTTTAGTTGTTCCCAAATTTAATGATTGTGTGTTAACAGAATTAATGTTAAAGATGCTTACGTAACTGCTATTTGAATGTATACAACCATCAGGAGAAACATCACACAAGTAAGCAAAATCAGACTTTATTGCATTCATTTTGGAGAAGAAAACATCATCATCATCATACAAAGCAGACAAATTAAAATCAAAATCAAAATCATTGTTCTCAAAATCATAAGGCAGGATATCTTCAAACTTTTCTTCAACCAGGGCAGCAATCTCCTCCGGAGTCTTCTCGGCTTTCAGGACTGCTTCATTCTTCTCTTTTGGATGGGATTCTTTGTTGGATGACAAGGTGAGCTATTTCTTCACTTGGTCCACTAGTTCCGCCACATCTACAAAAATTTCAAAACCTGGGATCATCTTACCCATGAACATGATTGGCTCGGGCTTTCCTTGGAGTGGTCCCACATCTGGAGCTTTGACAAAGATCTCTTCAAGTGGTGGGAAGCTCATCTTCTCATCATTCTTTGGCTGGACATTGTTGCCTTCATCATATCCCAAGCCTTTCTTGGAAGTTTGAGTTCTAAAGTCTGGCAGCTTTGTCAAACCGGCCTTACCTTTTCCAAGACCAGCTCCGGGAAGGTAGTTCATGCTCTTCATCATATTCAAAATTTTGAAGTCCACTACTTCATCATCAGAAATTGCAGCTACTTGAAAACCATTTAGAGGCCTCTCAATCATTAGAGCATTAACAATCTCATTATCTTTAGCTTTGATGACCACTGTCTCATCTCCGTTGGGGAACTTAATCTTTTGATGAAGGGTGGAAGGAACTCCACCAAGAGGATGAAACCATGGTCGCCCCAAGAGTAAGGTAAAGGTAACCGGTATGTCTAAAATAACAAATTCAACAATAGATTCAATTGGACCAACCTTGACAGCGGCTTTGAAAGTCCTTTCAGCATGTCTCTTAGTGTTGTCATAAGCTCGAATTGTTACCTCGGTCGGGTTTAGATCTCTTGTTGACATGGCTAGCTTTAGCAATATCTTAAGTGGACAAACATTTATGGCGGACCCATCATCGACCATTACACATGGAGTCCTCTTCCCCTTGACTTTTATTTTGATAAAGAGAGGGCAGATGTGGTCTCTCCCCTCCTCCGGTAAGTCAGCATCCGAAAAAGAAACTGCTCCCATATTAACTTCACTCTTTTCTTGAACCTCTTCACATTTCATTACCCCTCCAATTTTTATGAAGTTGATCAGCTCCTCCAGTGTTGTGAAGGTAGAAATTGGCATGCTAGCTAAGGCTTTGGCCATAGTTTCGCGGTGCTTTTTAGAAGTAGCTAATAAGTTCCAAATGCTAACACTTGCTTGAGTTCTTTTCAATTGCTTGAGCACAGCATCATCTTCCTCTTCTTTATTTCCTACTTCAACTTCCTTACCCTTATTAGTTTCTACCTCCTTAGGTGGTGGCCTTGCATAAGGCTTACCGAATCTATTGTTCATTACTTCATATTCTTCGGGCTCGGACCAAGTCCACTCCTCCTTCTTGGATACAAGATCATCAACACTATCGCTTGAATCCCAAAACCCATTGACAACATAAATTGCTACTTCTTTACCCATCATAGCTTGTTTAATTTTTCCAAATACCTCTTCTTCTTCGGTTGCTTCTCTACCCACATCTTGAAAAGAAGACATGACAAAGTCCTCATGCAAACCTCCTCCAATCATGAAGGTTGCCGATGGTGGTACTCTATTGAACTTTGGTAATGGGTTGTCTTTGTTGTTTGGCATATTGGGCTCGGGTAGCTTCCCATTATCAATTAGATTTTGGATCTCATGTCTCAACCTCACACATCTATTAGTGTCATGTCCTTGCATTTGATGAAACTGACAAAATGCTTTAGTGTCGAAATTAGGTGGGAGAGGATTAGGCAAAGGGCAAGGATTTAAGGGTTGTAGCAATCCCTTTCTTTGAAGTTTATTGAGAACCCAAGACATCGGTTTCCCCAATTTCAAAAATTGTCTCCTTGTTCCTTGGTTAGTAGCATTAACACCGACTGCCTTTTGTATGCTTTGGCTACTAGATTGATAGTTCTCTTTCTCGTTCCTTCTTGTTGAAACATGGTTCTTCTCTCTTTCCCATTCTTCAATTTGCAAACCCACTTGGAGAAGGTCTTTGAAATCACGGATGAGTGTATGGGACATCCTCTCAAGAAGACTAGGAAACACCCCTCTCACAATCATCCTTATTTGATCGGATTCATCAGGCCTCTTCTTGAGTAAAGCAGCCTTGTTTCTCCATCTCTTCACATAATCCACAAAGTTCTCATTCGACCTTTGCCTAATGGGCTCTACTTCCATTAAGGTAACTTCCATCTCGACATATATCCATATTGTTGGATGAAGGCTTTGTAAAGCAGATCCCAACTCTTTTGTGTTCCATCATCTAAGGTATTGAACCAATTTTGGACAATAGGGTCCAATGAGAGCATAAAGTACCTTAGAGTTTGAGCCTTAGTAGCTCGAGCGGACTGCATGGTAGTGATATACTGCTTCACATGGAGTTGAGGATTTCCGGTTCCATCAAACTTTTTGAAAGATGGCATCTTGAATTTGTATGGAACTTCTTCATCTAGCTCAAATAATTTGTCAACTTCGGACATTTCTTCAGTTTTTAGCTTCTTCTCATTCTTTTCCAAATTAGCAATCATCTTTTCAACATCAGAAATTTCGGTCTTCTCTATAGTTGATCTTTCAACAATCTTCGGTTCCTTTTTTTTCTCTTGAGCTTCTTGGTAGTATTGAGCCCAATCATCATCATCATCAATGATCACCTTTTCATCATCAAAAACCACTTCACCAACTTTAGTCTTCCCTTTGTCCTTTGGCTTCTTAGTGCTAGCTGATGCCTCGGCATGATTCTTTAAGATTGCAGTCAACTGGTTCTTCATGGTCTCAGCTAGGGCCTCTTTTATTTCTTCCATCTTGGAGTTGAGGGCCTCATCCACCATCCTTTGAATTTGTTCGGGTTCCATTGTTTTTGGTGAGCAAGTGATTGAGTCATTGCTAGATACTTTGTCTCCAGCATAGGTCAGATTGTTGTAAGCTTTTGAACTGTCGTAATCCAAGGCTGTGAGCCAGAGAGGACCAATGATATGAGATGCAAATGTATGCATGTATACATGTATGCCCAAACAATCAACAAACAAGGATAATTATAACGTTCCTTCCAACCTTATATCATCCACACACGAATGGGGAGTCTCTTTTCCTAGGTATATGGTTAACAAAATACCAACATGGGGTACCTTGCTTTCAAATAATTCCCTCGGACATTTCAACCAATAGTTATATTTTCGAAAATGGAAATCAATCCATGATAATTCCCTTTAATTAGGCTTTAATCCATTCAACCAACTAAAGTAGCTTTTATGCTATATTGGATTAAAACTAAATTAAGAGGTTTATTATAGATAGATTTCTCACTTGAAAAAGGTAACTAATGATTCATGCCAAAAACAAGCCCATGGTTAATTTATTCTTAGTATAAACTAGGCCCACAATTGATTTTTGGTATTTCTTAATTGACCTAAATAATTTGCAAGCTCTTTGTAAAAAAAGGTTGGATAAAAACAATTTTGTTTCTAAGCCCATTGTAAAAAGATCTTAGAAAAAATGGATTTTGGGCTTAGTATTTGGGCCATGAGCCAAAAGAATTTTAGAAAGATTTTATGTCCAAAGACCGTCTTGAAAAGTTTTGAAAATAGCTTTGGTCTTTTGGGCTTTAAAGAAAAATTTATTTTGAGCTTACAATATACTTAGGTCATATTAGAAAAAGAACAAACCAAATAAACCATTATTTAGACAAAGATAAACTAACCATTGTAAAACAACATGCATTTGGGATAAAACCTAAGGAAAGTAACTAGGCCAATAACACAAGCTTTAGTCTTTGGGTAAAAAGGTTTAGGTTCCCATAGCAAGTATATACCAAATGGTACGAGGCTATGAGTGGTTATGCCATGCTCGATCTCCATATCTTGAGTGAAAGTATAGTATCCCTTACATAACAAAACACGGGTAACACGGGCGTCCTAACTCACACACACAATGCAATCTAATATGATGCAATGGATAATATCATTATAAGAAAGAATAGAATAATATAAAGACCAATGGAATTAACTTCTCTTATCCCCAATGGAGTCACCACTATGAGCGGGGATTTTCGCCCCCACTCCCGGTGGAATGGTTCTTGCGACTTCGGCACTATTTAGGCTCGGGGCTTTAGAGAACATGGACCTAAGTCCGGAGAAAATGGAATCGCCACCCGGACGGGCCGGGAAAAAGAAAGGGGTGGATGACTCGATTCCTAAGGAATCCCCAACCCCCTAATGGGTTTGGAAAGTTGGGTACATGTGGGGAAGGTGAGAAATGGCCCAACACCCCCACAACGCCCGGTTCATTGGAACCGGCCTCCTTTACAGGTCTTAATATTATAAAATTCTTAAATATAACAATATTATCCATATTACACATAATAATTAAAATAAAGCATCGTTATATTAAAAGAATCAAAGCAATGTCCAAGCAAAACAAATAAATGGACATCCATCTGAAGATGGAAACATGCCCTTACATAATCCATGCCTAAATAGGACACCCACCGAAAGGTAGAAACATGTCCTTTACATTGGTTCTAAAATATAAAAGCAATTTAAATTACATGATATTTAACTAATGAGGTACCCACAAAGTGGAAACATACCTCTTACAACATATGGAAATCTAAATAAATCGATAAAAGTAAATAACCATTCATCATAAATAAATCATTCATCAAAGGTACCAAATATCAATAGAAAGTAAACATCCATCCATGATAAATTAGATAAACCAAGTATTGAACTTAAATAAATTAAATCATTTAAAATAAATCAAAGCATAATCAAATATAAAATTGAATAAGGCAAATAAAGATTCAAATTAGGGCTACTATTTCTATTTAAGATCCTTTATTCCATGTGTTTAGGGTTTTGGAATTTTAAGGTTCAAGCTACTGTGAATTTTAAAAGATTTGAAATGGAGCAAAGTTTTAGAATTTAATAGGTTGATAAAGTTCTTTGATTAACCAAATTAGTATTTGAGTGGTAAAATCATGAAATTAGGGTTTGAACACTTTAAAACACTTAGATTTATGATTTACGGTTACTCATTGAATTATGGTTTTAAGCCTACTGTGTTTGAATTATAATATTTAAATTTATAAGATTTTAAAGTTTAAAGGATTAGGGTTTAGAAAAAATTAGGGTTTAAGGTTTTAAGGTTTTAAGGGGGTTAGGGTTCACTGTTTTGTGTTTTGGAATTTAATTAAGGCTTTAGAATTTTTGATTTAGTGTTTCAAGGAATGCATTAGATTTTTAGGATTTGAAAATCAATTGATAATTTTATGAAGTTTTATGAAAATAAACAAAACAATTTAAAGTTTATAGAAGCAAAAAAGAAGTTTTTAAGGCTTTTAGAAAGAAACAGAACTCAATTTAGGGTTTTGAAAATTTAGAAAGCAAATTAGGGTTTTGGGGTTTTGAAGAAACAAAACTATTAACTTTAAACTTTTTGGAAAACAAAGCAACGAATTAAGGTTTTTAAACTTTAGAAAAAGTGAATTGAGGTTCTATGGTTTTTGAATTAAAAGAAACAATGGGATGATTTAGCTACTGTGAAGAATAAAATTTAGACAATTGATGCATAAATTCGTTTGTTGGTTCCACCAAAAATTTCTTTTTGGATGAACAAAAACAAAGACAAGCTTTGCTGCCTTTGATGGATTGAATTGTTGTCTACTCTCAAAAAATGAAATCAGGTTGATTCACTGCCTTTCCTACTTAGTTTCGATCTAAATTTTTTTCCCAAATCCGATCCAATTTTTGATCAATTTCTCCTCCGATTTCTTGGTTGATTTTTGTGTTGTTTTTGGTCTTATTTATAGAAGAATTTTATGGTTCATTCCTAGTTATTCACTGAAGCTAATATTGATAAGAAAAGGAAACTGAAACCTAATTGCATTAGGTTTCGAAAAAATTTGCGTCAGAAAAATTTCACTGGCGAAAAAAAAACTGCTGCGGAAAAATTGCACTGAAGAAAAAAATTGCCGCAGTTGGCTGCTGCAGGGGCGAGGACTGGCCTGCGGGCCATTTTGCCCGCAGGAAACTCCTGCTGGCGAAATGGCCTATGGCCATTCGTCCCGCACGCTGGTTTTTGGCGATGATTTTTCATTGCCGATTTTTCCGTCGCCAACTTTTTTATTTTTATTTTTATTTTTTATTTTTAATTTTTATTTGTTTCTTTTTATTTTTTATTAATAAAAATTAGATACTAAAGTAAAAATTATTTAATTAAGATAACAAAAATTATTTTGGACTAATTAAAATATATTAGACAACATAAAAATTATTTTGGACTATTTAAAATATATTGGACCGAACTAGGTCAAAAATTAAGGGTCTACAGTGACACGGTCAAGTCACTGACCATGTCAAGTGACACGGCCAATGGCTTGGCCATGTCTTCTACTTGTGTTCACCTCTGCCATTTTCTTCCTCTTTTCTTATTTTGTTCAATTGGTGAGACACAACCAAGACCTTGGCTATGTCATATGACACGGCTAGTGGCTTGGCCATGTCTCTTGGATGTAGTCTCTCTTCTTGATCTTCTCTTTGCTTTGTTCTTCAAGTGAGACAAGGCCAGTGGCTTGGCCGTGTCATTGGACACGCCCAGCAGCTTGGTCGTGTCTCTTGAATATGTCAGTCTCTACCCAATTCCTCTTATGGACACAGCCAAGCCAATTTGTCATGGCCGTGTCCTACTTGTGCCTTGTCCTTCCTGCCATTTATGATAGACATGGCCAAGTCATGAAGTGTCTTGGTCGTGTCCCATGCCTTTTCACCATTTTGCTCCATCAAATTTGAGTTAAAGCTTTATTATTTTGCACTTCAACCTATATTAAACACTTTAAACAAACTTAAGCACAAATTTAAAGAAACATCAATCAAAAGCCAATAAAATTACGCTAAAAATAAATACACAAATGATCAAAACAAATACCCCACACTTAATTTTTTGCTTGTCCCCAAGCAAAGTTAAAATCAAAACAAACTAAACAAGATAAATTTAGTCAAGTTCAAGAGTTATAAGGATGTATCATGACTCCCATTTTATTAATCCACAATCATTTTCAAATCAAGAATAATCAGTACTCAAGCAATTTAATGGCTAATCCATGCATACCAAAAACTTGTCACTCCCTCACAAAACCTCTTAATTGTTTAATCAGGTAGTGTTTAAGCTCTCAACATTCAATGAAGGAATATCTCTATAGGCTTACTTATCAATCAAATCTCCACCACCTAATTATAATCAAGCATGAATCTTAAGGTATTTCATTGGGTTGTAATGGGGCTAAGGTAAAAGCATGAAATTTAGGAAATGTGAGCTTATTCATTAAGTTCAACAACACTTTAAGAATGATGTAATTGATCATATGTATAACCCAACAATCCCAAAACACCTTTCACTCACCTGCCACTTGACATTAAAGAGCTTTTCAAGGGAACTCATTTATTAAATTTTGCAATGATCATTCCCAAACTTATTCCAACCCTATGAAAAAGAATAACAACTTTTATTATTTTGATTTTTTCTCTCTTTTTTATTTTTTTATTTTTTATTATTATTTTTTATTTTTTATTTTCTTAATCAAAATAAGGTTTGCAGCTAAAGAACACAATACTTTGTAATTTTAAACCCACTAAATTTACCCCCACTCTTTATTTAACACAATACTCAATCATAAATGCTCTTAAAATGCTTTTGACCTAATGAAAGGGTAAGAGTTAAAACAACAAGGTTCAAGCTAATGGTGTTGTGAAAAAGAAAGAAAAGGAAAAATGAAATTTGGCTAACTAAGGTCGGATATAAGGTTATTCTTTTAAGCCAAAATGGGTTCACCTAATTGCCTTAATCATATTGATGCCTAATTCAAATTTTTATATAGCCTCAAAATGCATGTCAAAGCAAGTTCTAGCAATTTATCAATTAAAGATGTTTACACACAATAAAGAATAATAAGTTGATATCCAACTTAATAGGCTCAATTCCTCACTAGTTTAAAGGTGATGCAAAGAATAACCATCGAAATTGACAATAAGCACCAATTCTAATCAATTCTCAAATTCATGCTTCAAAATTTCAAAGGTCATCTATCAACAATCTTCTAACAATTGAACTTTTCAAAATTCATTTATTCAAAGAAAAACATTAACTATTAAGCATTGATAAGTTAAAAGTAAAAATTGCACCCCACACTTAAAGATTCACATTATCCCTAATGTGAGCATGCATAAATTAAAAGAGAAGAGTTCAGATGAAACCTAATTTCCATCGTTCCCATATGTGATATGAAGTGCTTCTTCCATCCTTAATGAATTTGTCACCCATGTTTGAAAAGAAGAATACAATGCAACTCCAAAAGGTACCGAGTGTATTGCAAAGCCTAAAAGGCATCCTTTGAAGAGCAAATGTCCAAAGGGAACATGTGAAGGTTGTCTTGGGGTGATCCTTCAATCCTATAGGAATTTGGTAAAAACCTTTTTTAGTATACAACATGATTATTGTAGACCCTTAATTTTTGACCCAATCCGGTCCATTATGTTTTATTTGGTTTAAAATGATTTTTGTTGTTTAATTGGTCCAAAATAATTTTAATTAAATAATTTTTACCTTAGTATCTAATTTTTATTAAGAAAAAATAAAAATCAAAATCAAAATCAAAAAATAAAAATAAAAATAAAAATCAGAGTCGGAAAAAAAATCGGTAGCAAAAAGTGGTCGCGCTGGCCTGTCGGGCCAGCAGCACCTCACCCGCAGGCCTGCGGGCAAAATAACTTTCCCGCAGGAATTTCCTGCGGGCTGGGGCGCCCACACGCCCAGCCACGGGCCCAGCAGCAGTTTTTGCCAGCGCAAAAATTTTTGACGCAAAATTTTTTTAACTTAATCCAATTAGGTTTTAATTTCTTTTTTTTATTAATATTAATTGCCGTGTGGAATTAGGAAGAAATAACCTAAAAACCACTATAAATAAGGATCAATTAAACCAAATTAGGGGAGGAAAAAATTTACACAGTGAGCTTGGGATTGGAAACCAAATCAAGGAAGGAAAAGCAATAAATCAATTCAATTGATTTTTAGGGGAGGAGCACCACGAATTAAGGAATTCAAAGGCAACAAAGGCTTGTCTTTGGAGCTAGTTCATCCAAGAAGAATTATTTTTGGAAGAATCAACAAAAGAAGGTATGTTAAATTCTTTTTGATTTATGTTTTACAGTAGCCAAATTATGGAATTAGGGTTTTTTAAATTAAAAAACTTTAGAACTTTAACTTAATTTTTCCAAGATTAAAACACTAAAATGTGACTTTATTTTCTAAAAAGACTTAAAATTGTTATTTTTTCTTCTTAAAAACCTTAAAACTCTAATTGAACATATTTTTCTACAAAACCAAAATCAAATTCTGTTTCTTTCAAAATTTTAAATTAGGTTCTATTTCATTCAAAAACATATTTTCTACTTATAAAATCTTCAATCCATGTGTTTAAATTCATAAAACTTTATAAATCATCAAATTGTCTTTTTGAAACCTAATTCAACAAATCACCCGTGACCTAAATTCTAAAACCCTAAAATCCAAAATTCTACTTTTAAACCTAAAATAATGAATCATAACCCTTTTAAAATCTTAAACCCTAATTTTTATGAACCCTAATCCCTTTAAAACATTAAAAAACATAAAAACATAAAAACTCAAAAATTACACAGTAACTTAAATCACTATTTAAAAATCACAAATTAAAGTATTTTAAGGTATTTAAAACCCTAGTTTCATGATTTCATCATTCAAACCTTAATTTGGTTAATCAAAAGGTCTTACCAATCTTTTAAAACATAAAACCCTAATCTATTTTAATTTCATAAAAAGTCACAGTAGCTATAATTGAACTTTTATTTGCTTTGTTCAATTCCATATTTATTTATACCTTGATTTATCTCTTATGCTTTAATCTATTTAATTTTAATACTTGATTTATTTAATTTATCATGGATGGATGTTTATTTTATTGATATTTAAATACTTTTAATGAATGATTTATTTATTGTGAATGATTATTTACTTTTTTCAATTAATTTAGACTTCCAAAAGTTATAAGAGGTATGTTTCCACTTGGTGGGTACATCATTAGTTAAACATAATGTAATTTAATTTTCTTTTTTATTTTAGAACTTATGTAAAGGGCATGTTTCTACCTTTTGGTGGGTGTCCTATCTAGGCATGTGATGTAAGGACATGTTTCCATCCTTGGATGGGTGTCCATTTATTTACTTTGTTTGGACATTGCTTTGATTTTAATATAATGATGCTTTCTTTTTATTGTGTGTAATATGGATAATGTTATTATACTTAAGAATTTTATAATATTAAGACCTGTAAAGGAGGCCGGTTCCAATGAACCGGGCGTTGTGGGGGTGCTGGGCCATTTCTCACCTTCCCCACATGTACCCAACTTTCCGAACCCATTAGGGGGTTGGGGATTCCTTAGGAATTGAGTCATCCACCCCTTTCTTTTTTCCCGGCCCGTTCGGGTGGCGACTCCATTTTCTCCGAACTTAGGTCCGTGTTCTCTAAGGTCCCGAGCCTAAACAGTGCCGAAGTCGCAAGAACCATTCCACCGGGAGTAGGGGCGAAAATCCCCGCTCACAGTTATATTCATTTTTTGCTCTTCCTAACCACCAAGAGTGGAAGAGATGATCATTGTTTGCATATTGTTCTCCCCAACAAAAATAAATTTAAAAATTTTTGGGGTCTTCTTAAGTTCAACCAAGTTTTGTTGAATCTCTTTCTCATCCTCTTTAGCAATCTGAATTCCCCTCTCAACAACCTCGACATTTAAGATTAACTTGCACTCCTCAATTTTTGAATTGAAAATTTTAGGCTCTACTTCCAAGGTCATGGCCATCTCAAGCTTATCTTCACTATCTTCTTTGGAGGGCATGTCATAGACTTCAGAAAGTTGCTTACCTTGTTTCTCATCCTTCAATCTACTTGGGAATAGATGTTGTGCTCGACTTATTACTACTACAAGAGACACTCACAAGTATACGAGGTAATTATAGCAACGGTGATCGCCCCAAGATCATCTCATAAGGAAGGAATTATTTTGTAATAGTTTGATTAGCAAGAAATTTAAAAGCAAGAGTGTGATGTTTGAAGTAGTGGTGAAAAGCAATTAAAATTAAAAGTAACATCTTTAATGGTTGTATAAGATTATTTCAATTCTAGGAATGGTGCCTAGGGTTGTAGATCAATTTAATCAAAGCTTAACTCTTAAATTATCCATTAACATGACCTTGTATTTTAATTTATTCCTTGATTTTAATTAGTAATTACCAATTCATTAGTTTTCACATTCATGAATTAACAACAATCAATTGTTTTTAATTTGCAAATTAATAAACCCTAGAACTTATATTTCTAATTCGATTTAGGGTAGTTGATTGCATAATTCCAATATCAAATTTCACCTCTCGGTCCTTCATACAATATCTAGAGATCAATAAGTAGCTAATCTATCAACCTAACTTTCAATCCAATGCAATCAACCAATAACAAGGTATATTAATGGAAATATCAAATCAAGTCATTTAATCAAATCTACTACAAACCTTAGGCTTGAGTAATTTAGCTCAACATCATCAATTTAAAATAAATATTCATCTCAATATAAATCAAATAAAAATTGTCCATTGAAATATTAATGTTCTTAACAAACATTAATAATCTAGAAATGAATTAAAAGAGAGAATATAAAAACCCCTTTGAAGATGCTAAGAGTTGAACTTCTAGTCTTCCTCCTAGCTCCACCTTGAATATGATGAAGAACTAACAAGCCTTCTTCAATCAATGGCTCTCCTCTTGAAAGATGGAATCGCCACTCTCTTAAGCCCCCAACTCCTCAATCAATCTTTCTTCAAACCCTAACCTTCACAAGAGCTTGCTCACCCAATTTTATCCCAAAAATATCAAAGATCTTGTTTATGGAAGAAATGGAAGATGAAGATGAAGGTGATGTTCTTGGTCTCTCTCAAGACCAAGAACAAGATGATGAACCAAAGGAGAACCCCCTTCAAGCCTCCAAAATGAGTATATGTACATCCCTCTTCCTTCTAATCTTTTTAATTTCTTAAGACACGAAGTATACTTTCCAACTCACACACTTCACCTTGTCTCCCACTTATTTCATTATTTAATTTTTCATCCCATGAATTAGGCAACCTTTTTCTTCTTTTAATATTTCTTTTTAAAAGATGGCACTTGTTGTCTCCTACTTTATCCCCCATTTCATGTAAATAATTGAAAGAATTCTCACAAGACATGGCCAAGTCATGAGTGACTTGGCCATGTCACTCAATTTTCTTATGGACACAGTCAAGCCATGTGACCGTGTCCATGGCTGCCTCAATATTAATGTTCTTAACAAACAACAAGAATCTAAAAATTAATTAAAAGAGAGAATATAAAATCCCCTTTGAAGATGCTAAGAGTTGAACTTCTACTTTTCCTCCTAACTCCACTTTGAATATGATAAAGAAATAACAAGCCTTCTTCAATCAGTGGCTCTCCTCTTGAAAGATGGAATGGTAACTCTCTCAATCCCCCAACTCCTCAATTAAGCTTTCTTCAAACCCTAACCTTCACAAGAGCTTGCTCATCCAATTTTATCCCTAAAAATGTTAAGAATCTTCTCTATGGAAGAAATAGAAGGTGATGATGAAGATGATGTTCATGGTCTCTCTCAAGACCAAGAACAAGAAGATGAACTAAGGAACAAGATTAGGACCAAGCCCCCCAGCGTGTATATATATCCACTTTCCATTCTTTTTAATTTCTTAAGACACCAAGCATATATTGACAACTCACACACTTCACTTTGTCTCCCACTTTTTCATTATTTAAATCTTCATCCCATGAATTTGGCAACCTTTTTCTTCTTTTATTATTTCTTTTTAAAAGAAAGCACTTGTTGTCTTCCACTTTGTCCCCCATCTCATGTAAAATAATTCAAAACTATCACATGAGACACAACCAAGCCTTAAGTGACTTGGTTGTGTCACTCATTCTCCTTGGGACACGGCCAAGCCTTGAGGCCGTGTCCATGGCTGTCCAAAATTTCTTCCTCTTTTCTAGGTGTGACACGGCCAACTCACTGACCGTGTCATGTGACACAGCCAATGACTTGGCCATGTCTTCTGCTTGTGTTCACCTCTACCATTTTCTTCCTTTCTTCTTGTTTTGTTCAATTGGTGAGACATGGCCAAGATCTTGGCCGTGTCATGTGACAAGGCAGTGGCTTGGCAGTGTCTCTTGAATGTAGTCTCTCTTCTTGATCTTCTCTTTACTTTGATCTCCAAGTGAGACACATTCAGTCGCCTAGCCGTGTCATTGGACACGGCCATTGACTTGGCCATGTCTCTTGAATGTGTCAGTCTCTACCCAATTCCTCTTAGGGACACGGCCAAGCCAATTTTTTTTGTCATGACCTGCTCGTGCCTCTTCCTTCCTGCCATTTATGATGGACACAGCTAAGACACTTCATGACTTGGTCGTGTCCCATGCTTTTTCACCATTTTGCTCTATCAAATTTGAGTTAAAGCTCCATTATTTTGCACTTCAACCTAGATTAAACACTTCAAACAAACTTAAGCACAAATTTAAAGAAACATCAATGAAAATAAAATAAAATTACACTAAAAATAAATACACAAATGATTAAAACAAGTCTATGGCCAAAGAACGAAAATTGGTGTAGGCAAACTAAAAAGCTTGAATCAATAAATCCAACTTTGGTGGAACCAACAATGGAGGTTTGGCTTCAATCATTAAATTAGTTTAAATGCACAGTAGCTTCACCTATTAATTTACAATTTGTGAGGGATACCATACTTTCACTCAAGGTATGGAGACCAAGCATCACATAACCACTCATAGTCTTGTACCTTTTTATATATACTTGCTATGGGAGCCTAAGCTTTTTCAACCCAAAGACTAAAGCCCATGCAGTTAGCTTAGTAATTTTCCTTAGAATTACCCTAAAAGGCTTGTTGTTTGACTATGATTAACATGTTTTAACTGAGTTATGGCCCATTTGGTTTGCCTTCTTTCCTAATATGACCTATTTAGGATGTAAGTCCAAAATAATTCTTTTAAGGCCTAAAAGACCAAAATTATTTTCAAACCCTTTTTCAAAGTGGTCTTTTGACTTAAAACCTTTTTATGATGGGTCACAAATCCTTTTTCTTATGGCCCAAGCTCAAAGTCCAAAAACTAATTTTTAAACAAACCTTTTTCAATGGGCTTCTATGTAACACCCTTATACCCTATATACGTACAATAAATATTTATAGCATATGTAAAATATGCATATACGGTACAAAAATGTCACAGACCGGTTTACTATTTTTTTTCACATTTCCAATTTAAAATTTTAAATTCAAAATATATAAAAATTAAATAGAATATAAATATTCTTTACTTATTATAAGAACCCAAAATAAATAATGTATATAAAAATCACTGGGAAAAATTCGCCAGAGTTTTGTCTGTATTTTGGATATCCCAAAATTTATCAAAACACAACCTGCAAAAAAGAAAACACTCCCAAATAATTTCCAATAATCATCTCAACCACACTTATCAATTTCACCAAGTTTCTCAAACATTTATACATATAGATATATATAATTTAAAACACACTTGCTCTCCCATTTCAAATACATTGACCCAAACATTCTTTATAATATACAATACGTAAAATTCAAAATATAATATATATTATGCATAAAACTCAAAATGTACAATAACATAAAAATATATACATGCTGCAAGCAGTGTTTTTGATCTCGATAGCAACTCAACAAGCTCAACTACAAGTCTAGACCCGACCTGGTCTAGAAGAACTCTCTAGCTCAGCTGGGTCTACCTTGTCACCTGCGCGATGGAAATAATCGTGCTAAGCCGAAGCCTAGTGGTACAAACTTTGATAATAACAATATAACTCAATGCAATACTAATGCACAATGCATTTAGATGTCACACCATTCCACTTTCTTATATTTTTCAAATATTTCATAATTCAAGTTAAAACAAAGACAAGCATGGTCCCAAAAAGGATCTAATATGCTATTCAAATTTCAGAGTTACTGCTTTGGTCCATAATGACACCATGTGTGTAGCCACGTAGGCAATATATATATCCATGGATAATGTAACAGCCCCAGTCTCTTGGACCTCAACCCGGCTAGACCCTTAGGCCCCAGTATCATGGTCCTCAACCCGGCTAGACTGCTACAGTTTTTGAGGCTTACGACCCAATCTTTTCACCCCAAAAACATCATATTTATCAGCTGGCCTGGCTTACGACCCAGTCTTTTGACCATTCCAGCGTGTAGCCCGTAGGAAATCATAGGCATGTCACCAAACCCAGAACTCTAAAAATTGAATAACATACTAGGCACACAATTTATTCATATTTCTCATTATTAATCTCTTTCCCATTTTTACATATTCAATCTAGGCATATTGCCTTATTTTCACTTTTTTTTCTCATGTTTCTCATTTTTCACATCTTTCTCATTTTTCTCACTTTTCTCATTTTTATCAATATCAATTTATTTCATTATTACACATCTCATTTTTGCATTCACAACACGTTACCCAATTACTTTGGGCATTTTCACATAATATGCATATTTCACATGTTACACAAATTAGCCATTATCAATGGCTTTTTACAATGCATTTAACACATATATGACATTACAAATGTCATAGCATATTATTCATACACAATCAATGAACCAAGTAACTTAACACATTTTCCAACCAAATGTGTTAAGTCCAAATGTTATGCAAATATAGACATTATATTCAAAGTTTGTACATACCTCCACTAGCAACCCAAAGCAAGCTAAAAACAACCTTCAATCCAATCTTTCCAACTTGCCCTTTACCACTTGGATGAAGCAAATCAACCTCCCTCAATGCCTAAACCAAATGTGATAGCAAATAATCATTTAGTATCACATTTAATGGCATTTCCAACATTAAACCATAATTACACATCACTCCTACAAATTTTAAAAATTTAGCCTTTCCTTACTTCAACATTGGAATTCCATTCTACTACATTTAAATTAGTGTTTTAATTTTATTTATATTATTAAAAACATATTTTAATACATTTAAATCATTTACATTATAAAAATACACTCTTATACACAAATTCTCAAAAATGGCATAACCTTCCCCCATTGAAGGTTTTCCATTCCAACACAATCCATTACTCATTCTAAGATTATATTCATCACTTTTAACACTAAACAACATGCTTAAACAAATAAAATCACACAATTCAACCACTTTGGAAAATCACTTTTCCAAAACCCTAAATCTCCACTTCCATTCTCAAACTCCAACCCAACACCACCAAATTCAATATTTGACTTTAAAATACTTGTTTATGAATCAAAACAACTCATTTGAAATCAATTTGCACAATTAAAGTTCATGTTTTCAAAACCCCAAAAATCCATAACCCTAAATTCTCTCTCTTTACCATTCTTTAACCAAACTCCATCATCTCTTTAATCTAACCTTAGAATCATTGTTAACTACCCAAAATAACATCATCCAACAATTATAACATACTACATCAAAATCTCAAAACTCACATAATCTCATCTTCCATGGAATTCAAAGAAAAGAGATGGAATTTTACTAATTTTGGTGGAAATCACCAAAAATCCACTTGAAACTTGTTAATTCCTTCAATTTATGGAGTATGGAAGAAGCAAAATCCTTGGTCTTCAAACTCCCATGGAAGCCACATTCTTGAAGAAGAAGAAGAAGAAGATGAAGACTTTTAATATTCTTTCATTTTCATCTTTTTTTAACCACATATATATATATTAAAATAATTTAATATTTAATATTTAATTATTTTTTTAATAAATTAAAAGTCTTAATTTCCCTCTTCCATTCAAAATTAATTTATTTTTGAATTATTTTATTAATTTTAAATTTATAAGATTTAATTACTAAAATACCCTTTTCTTTTAAAAAGTGTTGACTTTTATATATGTTATGTATATTTTGCATATAGATCACATATATATTCCACTTTTTCATTTAAAATCCCTTCATTTTACATTTAAAATCATTAATTTAATTTATCTTTTTTAATTATAATTTATTTTGCCCAATTTTTCAAAAATTAAAAATTTTCAAAAATTATAGGATGTTACAATTCTCTCCCCCCTAAAATAAATTTCGTCCCTGAAATTACCTTTCCTCAAGTCTGGAACAAATGGGGAAATTGACACTGCATCGCCTGCTCACTTTCCCATGTCACCTCCTCAGTGACATGATTCCTCCAAAAGACTTTCACAAGTGGTACCCTCTTATTCCTCAATTCTTTAACCTCTCATGACAAAATTGCCATTGGTTCTTCCTCATAAGTCAGATTTGGACTCACCTCAATGGACTCCACTGACAAGATATGAGATGGGTCAGACCTGTATCGCTGAAGCATCGAGACATGGAAAACATTATGTATTCAATCCAACTTAGGCAAAAAAGCTAGTCTATAAGCCACTGGACCAACTCTCTCCAACACCTCATATGGTCCTATGAAACGAGGACTGAACTTCCCTTTGAGACCAAATCTCAAAATCTTCTTCCATGGAGACACCTTCAGAAACACTTTATCTCCCAAACTAAACTCTATGTCTCTTCTCTTAAATTTGAATAGGATTTTTGTCGGTCTAAAGCTGCTTTCAAATGACCCCGAATCACCTTCACTTTCTCCTCTGTTTCCTTAATCAAATCGGGACCAACCGGTTTACATTCTCCAACTTCATCCCAACACAAAGGTGTCCTGCATCTCCTGCCATATAAAGCCTCATAAGGAGTCATCCCAATACTCAACTGATGACTGTTGTTATAAGCAAATTCAATTAATGGAAAAAATTTGTCCCAATTCCCGGTAAAATCAATGATACAGCTCCTCAACATATCCTCCAAAATATGTATCACTCTCTCCGACTGTCCATCTGTCTGAGGATGGAAAGCAGTGCTAAAATGCAATCGAGAACCCAGAGCATTATGCAAACTCTTCCAAAATCTCGAAGTAAATTGGGGATCTCTATCTGACACCAAAGAAACTGGGACTCCATGCAACCTGACTATCTCATTGATATACAGCTCAGCCAATCTCTCAAGAGAAAAATCCATTTGAACTGGAAGAAAATGAGCTGTCTTCATCATCCGATCAACTATCACCCAGATTGCATCATGCTTCTTCTGGTTCAAAGGCAGTCCAGTCACAAAATCCATTGTCACTCGCTCCCATTTCCACTCTGGCATTGATAAAGGTTGGAGCAATCCTAAAGGAACTTGGTGCTCAGCCTTCACTTTTTGGCAAGTGAGACATTTGGATACAAACTCTGCTATGTCCCTCTTCATACCTGACCACCAATAATGTCGCTTCAAGTCCTGATACATCTTGGTACTCCCAGGGTGCATAGAAAAAAGTGACTGATGTGCTTCCTCTAATATCATTCTTTTCAATTCTGCATCATCAGGAATACACAATCTATCTCTATACCATAGACTGCCATCATCCCTCACATAAAAGTCTCGACTTTCCCCTTTCTAACAAACCAACACAATTTTTTGAATTCTCTCATCTTCTAATTGAGCCTACCTAATATGATCCAATAAGACTAGCCTCAACTGCAACTGAGCCATTAGAGCACCATCATCAGAAGATTCAAATCTAGCGTGCAACGCTCTCAACTCAACAAGCAACGAGAGCAAATAAGCAGTCAAACCTGCCAAAGATTTTCAACTCAAGGCATCAACAACAACATTTGCCTTACTAGGATGATAATCGATCAAACAGTCATAGTCTTTAATCAACTCTAACCACCGTCTCTGCCGAAGATTCAGCTCTCTCTGAACACCCAGGTATTTCAAACTCTTATGATCCGTATAAATGAAACACTTTTCCCCATACAAATAATGCCGCCAAATCTTCAAGGCAAAAACTATTGCTGCTAATTCCAAATCATGTGTCAGATAATTCAGCTCATGCAGTTTCAACTATCGAGAGGCATAAGCAATGACTCTACCCTCCTGCATCAGAACACAACCTAAACCACTGTGTGAAGCATCACTGTATATCACATATGGTTTACCTTACACAGGCAGGGTAAGGATAGAAGCTTGAGTTAACATCTCCCTCAGCTGCTCAAAACTCGCCTGACACTGATCTGTCCACGCAAATTTAACTCCTTTCTAAAGTAATCTGGTGAGTGGTGTAGCTATTATAGAAAAACCCTTCACAAATCAATGATAATAGCCTACCAATCCTAGAAAACTTCTAACCTCTGCCACAGTCTTCGGTGGACTCAAATTCAAGATAGCCTCAACTTTACTCGGATCAACTCTAATACCCTCTGCTGAAACCACATGACCAAGAAAAGCTACCTGATCGAGTCAGAACTCACACTTAGACAATTTAGCATACAACTGCTTCTCTCTCAGAGTCTGCAATACGATCCGCAAATGCCTATCATGATCCTCCTCATTATGCGAATACACCAAGATGTCATCAATGAAGACTACCACAAACTGATCCAAAAATGGTATGAATACCCTGTTCATCAAATCCATAAAAGTTGATGGTGCATTCGTCAATCCAAAGGGCATCACCAGAAACTCATAATGCCCATACCTCATACGAAAAGCTGTCTTGGGTACATCCACATCTCTGACTCTCAACTGATGGTACCCTGATCTCAGATCAATCTTAGAGGATACTGCTGCTCCCTTCAACTGATCAAAGAGATCATCTATCCGAGGCAAAGGATACTTGTTCTTGATGGTCACCTTATTCAACTGCCTATAATAAATACACAATCTCATGGTGTCATCCTTCTTCTTCACAAACAACACAGGCGCTCCCCATGGGGACACACTAGGGAAAATAAACCCTTTTATCCAATAACTCCTGCAACTGCAGCTTCGACTCTCTCAACTCAGCTAATGCCATCCGATAAGGGGTAATAGAGATAGGAGAGGTACCAGGCAACAAATCAATACCAAACTCCACTTCTCTCTCAGGAGGTACCCCTAGAAACTCATCAGGGAAAACATCTGGAAACTTGGCAACTGTGGGTATACTTTCAAGCAGGGATCCCACTACTCTAGCATCTACAACATGAGCAAGATAAGCCTCACATCCCTTCCGAATCATTCTCCCAATTGAAACAAACATAGATGAAAGATACCTCTGCTCACTAGATACTATAACATCCCTACCATCCCGTGTTCTCAAAGTAACACATTTCATCTGACAGTCTACCACAACCCCATGCTTGGATAACCAATCCATCCCCAAAATCAGATTATATTCCCTGAAAGGCATCTCAATTAGGTCATCAAGAAACTCCTCATCCTGAACAATAACTGGACTATCTCGGTGCACCCTGCTCACCACAATACTATGCCCTAAAAAATTTGTCACCATGACATCAAATCCTAGGGACTCAGAATGCAATTCAGTCACAGGCAAGATGGATGCACTTATGTATGAATGCGTAGATCTAGGATAGAGCAAGGACTGAAATACCAAATAAAAGAAAATGTACCCGCAATGACGGCTGAAGCATCCGGCCACCTCTGCATCACATAAACCCGCTGAGATGGCCCAGCCTCATTTGGCCTACTGCCTCCGAATGTATAGCCTTCTCTCTAACTAAACCCAGGGCGACCACCTCTACTAAAACTGTAACATCCGTGAATTTGGAGATATAAAATTGTATATACTCAATATATATATCTAGAGTATATATAACATATACGTATGGTATATTAATTGTATATGTTGGATTAATACATTACATACTTAATATTTAATACACATATAAGGTATATTTGATGTGTATATAAGATACACATTACTTGTGCATATGTGTAATATCCAAAATTTTTGAAAAGTTCTAATGTTTGAAAATTTAATAGAATAAATTATAATTTAAATGGATAAATTAAATTAATGGTTTTAAATGAAAAATGAAGGAGTTTTAAATGAAAAAGTGGAACATATATATGATATATATGTAAAATATATACAACATATAAAAGTCAACACTTTTTAAAAGAAAAGTCAAAGTAAAAGGGTATTTTGGTAATTAAATCTTAGAAATTCAAAATTAATAAAATAATTCAAAAATAAATTATTTTTGAATGGAAGAGAGAATTTAGGACTTTTAATTTATTAAATAAATAATTAAATAATTAATTATTAAATTATTTTAATATATATATATGGTTAAAAAAAGATGAAAAGGAAAAGAAATATTAAAAAAAGTCTTCTTCTTCTTCTTCTTCTTCCTTTAGGATGTATTCCATGGGAGTTTGGAGCATGAATTTGATTCTTCAATCTCCATAAATTGAAAGATTTAATAAGTTTCAAGTGGATTTTTAGTGATTTCATCCAAAACTAGTAAGTTCCCAACTCTTTTCTTTGAATTCCTTGGAAATTTGTATCATGTGAGAATTTGGATTTTGATGTAGTATATTATAATTGTTGGAATTGGTGTGCATGATGTTATTTTGGGTAGTTAACAATGATTCTAAGGTTAGATTGAAGAGATGATGGAGTTTGGTTAAAGAATGGTGAAGAGAGAGAATTTAGGGAAACATAAGCTTTAATTGTGAAAATTGGTTCCAATGTGTTGTTTTGATTCATAAACAAGTATTTTAAAGTCAAATATTGGATTTGGTTATATTTGGTTGGAGTTTGAGAATGGTCGTATTGATTTAGGATTTTGGAAAAGTGAATTTTCAAAGAATGATTAATTGTTTGATTTTAATGCTTAAATCATGTTATTTAATGATATAAGTGGTAGAAATAAGATTGAAATGATAATTGGATTGAGCTAGAATGGAGATCCTTCGATGGTGAAGGTTATGCCATTTTAGGGTTTTGGACATAAGCATGTGGTTAATTAATATAATTGGTTTAAACATGCTAAAACATGTTTCTAATGATATTAATAAACTTAAAACACTAATTTAAATGGCTTGATATGGTTTTTCAAAGTTAAAGTGAGGTGACGCTTAACTTTGGGATTTGGTTTAGAGTGATGTTTAATTATGGTTTGATGTTGAGAATACCTTAGAATGTGATATTAAATGATTATGTATGACCACATTTGGTATAGGCATTGAGGGAGGTTGATTTACTTATCCAAGTGGTGAAGGGCAAGTTGGAAGGATAGGATTAGAGGTTGTGTTAAGCTTGCTTTGGGTTGCTAGTGGAGGTATGTACAAACTTTGAATATAGTGTCTATATTTGTATAACATTTGGACTTAACACATTTTGGTTGAAAAATGTGTTAAGCTACTTGGTTCATTGATTGTGTATGAATAATATGCTATGACATTTGTAATGTCATATATGTGTTAAATGTATTGTGAAAAGCCATTGATAATGGTTAATTTGTGTAACATGTGAAATATGTGTATTATGTGAAAATACCCAAAGTAATTGAGTAATGTGTTGTGGATATGAAAAATGAGAAAGATGTGAAAAAAATGAGAAAAATGAAAAAATTGTGAAAATAAGGCAATGTGCCTAGATTGAATATGTGACAAAAAGAAAGAGATTAATAATGAGAAAAATGAATAAATTGTGTGCCTAGTATGTTATTCAATTTTTAGAGTTCTGAGTTTGGCGGCATGCCTATGATTGCCTACGGGCTAAAAGCTTGAATGGTGAAAAGACTGGGTCGTAAGCCAGGCCAGCTGATAAATATGATGTTTTTGGGGTGAAAAGACTGGGTCGTAAGCCTCAAAAACTGTAGCAGTTTAGCCGGGTTGAGGACCAAGATACTGGAGTCTAAGGGTCTAGCCGGGTTGAGGTCCAAGAGACTGGGGTTGTTACATTATCCATGGATATATATTGCCTACGGGGCTAGACACATGGTGTTATTATGGACCAAAGCAGTAACTCTGAAATTTGAATAGCATATTAGATCCTTTTGGGCCAATGCTTGTCTTTGCTTTAATGTAAATTATGAATTGTGATACAATGACCAATATAATGCTATGAGTTGTGATTATAAAATATTTAAAAAATATAAGAAAGTAGAATGATGTGACATCTATATGCATTGTGCATTGACATTGCATTGAGTTTTATTGTTATTATCAAAGTTTGTACCACTAGGCTTCGGCTTAGGGCGATTGTAATTCGTCGCACAGGTGTCATGGATGATTTGGCAGAGCCGGATAGTTCTACTAGTCCTGGTCAGGTCTAGGTTTGTATTTATTGAGCTTGAAGAGTTGTTTTTGGGTACCAGGTACTGGATTGCGCTCGCTGGCTCTCTTAAGGGAGAGGTCAGGTGTTCGATCCGGGGAGGCGACCTGCACTCATGACTGTTGGGTGTGGGCCAAATAAACAAATCCTACTGGAGGGCCCGTGAGGGCAGTCCAGTACTATAGTGGCCTACCTACGAGAGAAAAGGCTGGGTTGCCTGGGTTTCTTCGCCAGCATGGGCTGGGTCTGGAATGGCTCGGAGGGCCTGGCTGGGGTCGTTACAAGTTTGAAAATTTAATGAAAAGTTTTTCTATATTTTAGAATCTAATGTATAAAATTTCATAATTTTTAAAGATGAATTACTAATTAAGAAAGGTAGAAGAACATAGATTGTTGGAGGAGTTTCAGAAATTCAGAATCTGTAGAAATTGAGAAAACATAAATTTAGAAACTATGGTAAACTAACCCAGAAAAATCTGGAAATTTACACAAAATATCATACGTATTCATATAACATATGGTTAAAATTTCATGAATTTTTATTAAGTTTTGATACCTGAAAAAAATGGACAACCGGGTGCTGCCAGAGAAATTATTAAAGAGACAGATTCTCTGATTTTGGAAGATTTAATTTTTAAATATATTAAATCAGCTTCGAAAAATCTAAAACTTTAAATATAAGTTCATATATGTGTCAAGTGCACATGGATAAACTTTTACAAGCTTTTATAAAGAATTGGTAAGGAATATAAAAATTGGAAGTGAGATTGACATGAAACTGAGGAAGCCATGCAGTTTTGTGTAAGTAAGTAATAAATTAATTTTATGAGACAAATGAATGAAGAAAATTATAAAACTTTATATGCATATGGGTATAAGTATAGAAGGAATATGGAGTTTTTAATAATTTGCAATAAAGAGTTCATAATTAAAATCAAAGAGTGAAATCATATATGATAGCGAATTATTTATTATGGAACAATGATGCTTAATTTAGGGTTGAGTGTGTAAAATTAAAGTATCTAAATGGATGATGTTAATTAGTGTAATGAAATAAATTAGTGTTGTTTATATGTAAATGTTATGATTTTAAGATTGAAAATGTGACATGGACGAGATTTGGTGAGGTTCATGTTGTTGGTTGCAATATATGAAATTTGAATTTTTGAAATGGGTTTCCATAATTGTGAAAGTGATGTGTTTTGATGTTATATTAATATAAAAATAAAGTTTATAAAGTTAGCTCTTGAAAATGAGATTAATAGAATGAAGTTTAAGTAAAGTAGTAAGTTGGAAATTTAGAGTTGTAAGAGAATTTTGATGAAGATTGATTAGATGTTGATAGTTTAATGTTTAATAAGCATGGAAGTAATTTTGAATGAGTAATATTATTTATGAAAATATCATGTAACGTGTAATGTGGTTGATAATATAGAAATTTGTTATGAAATAAAAGGGAAATGATTAAGTAAAAATGAGTTACTTTAGGTAATTGCATTGGAAATGATGAAAAGGGATATGAAGGGTATGATAAATGCATAAAAAAATGTGAGAGAGATGTCACATTGGAAATGTGACTAAGATTTGTGTGAGGTGTTAAATATATATATATATATAATAAGAAACTTATTTAAGAGATGGGCAATTAAATAAGGAAGATATTAATTATGTTGCGGTCAGAGTGTATATATATGTTGAATTGATGAATAACCTAAGTAATGTCAAAAGAATGAGAAATGATAATGTTCTCTGAAAGGTGATAAATGTTAACTTTGTATAGGTTGTATGTAAAAGAGGAATTGAGTATAATTGTATGATTTGTGTGATGAGATTTTTTTTCTATATAAACACAAATATGATATGTAAGAAAATGTGGAAAGTAAGTCATATTGTGATTATGACTTACGAAGGTGTATGTGGATGATTAAAAAAATGTTATCAAGTGGTTACTACCTTATACAAATACGTGTCTGGTGATATTGAGAATGATATTGCATGTATTAATAGACCTAAGAGAAATTAGGTCTTGACCTAGATAGAGTTAGGTCATATGATGAATTGAGATTGAGAATGGACCCGAACAGCGCTGACAGTGAAATTGTTATTGTAACAACTGAACTTGATGATCGTATAGCAATTTGGGCCCAAAGTATATGCGTATATATGAGAGATTGTAAGGAAAAGGAAAGTATAATGAAAAAAAAGTATGGAAATGGAAATATATATATATATATATGAATGAAAATTTTTATAAGAGATAGATCAAAAATGGAGTAATAAATGAAAATTGTGTAAATTAGCATATGAACGAATGTGTATATGTAAGAGATGTTAATGATAATATTGTTGAAACATGAGTTAGGCTAATGATGATCATGTGAATAAGAGTAAATTGCTTTGAAACAGAGTTGAAACGTGTTAACTTTTTGTGTAGCAAAAGATTAGAAAATGAATATGTGATTTTTGCAATACGAACTTAACCTTGTGATTGAAAATGTTTGAAGAAGAATGATAGAGGAGCAGTATTTATTTATAAGCCACAAGTGTGACCATTATTATGGCATGACCGTTGGATAGTTTTGGTGATATTGATAGTTATGCTTCAAGAAACATGGTCAAGACTTATGGTTTGCATAGTTATATCTTATAATTTTATACTAGAAATTTGTTTATAATTATAGAAAGTGTGGAAATAGAAGAGAATTATGAAAATATGATGAGCTTTAAATGATGTGTAAGAAAAGTGATTTTTGTAAATAGGGTAACTATAAGAAATGTGAGTAAGAGTTATAATGAATGTGTTTGAAAGTGGTATAAAATGAATAAGTTGATGAAAATGATGTGTAAAGTAAATGAGACTATGGGAAGTGAATATTATTTGTAATGATGAATTCGAAGAGAATTAAAATTTGAGAATAAATTTGACCTAATAGAATTCGGTCATGAATTGAAACCAGATTGATGAATTTAAAATAGACTAAAGGTTGGTCAGAATAGAATAAGGTTGTGATGGTCATATTATGATAGTTAGATCAATTGATCCGAAATGTAATAAGTTTACAAGTATTCATTGAAATTCAATGTGTGTAGTTGTATTAAGAATATGCAAGCTATATGATAATGTGTTTAATACATCATTCTGATATGTATATGCATATGAAAGGAGCTAAGTTATATTAGTTTCAAGTAATTATAAGAGAAAAATGTTAGTTATAGTATAATATGAATGAATCTTATTAAGGAAATAAGATTTTGCTGTTGTATAATGGTGATGTCAAACTAATATTTGGTAATATTATAAAGAGTAGGATCAAAGTGAAGATGTGTAAAATTATTATGTTAAGATAAAAGTTATCAACATTTGAATTTAAGGTGATGAGAGTATATTTTTAAGATAATGAAGTGATCAAATATTTTGAATGCAATAGATATGTGGGTATATATATTAAAGAGAAGAACTAATTTTTGTCTAATGACAATTCAATTGATGATATGATAATTTGTTGTGACTGTTTGAGTAAATAGACAGTATAATGACGTGTTAGGGAATAATAAAAAAAATTAAGAATGAACCTAAGGGGGAGAATAAAAATTACGTAATTTGCTAAAATAATGATTTGGATGATTTATTACCATACTGGATAATTTCGAGGACGAAATTATTTAAGGGGGAGAAAATTGTAACATCCGTGATTTTGGAGATATAAAATTGTATATACTTAATATATATATCTAGAGTATATATAACATATATGTATGATATATTAATTGTATATGTTGGGTTAATACATTACATACTTAATATTTAATACACATATAAGGTACATTTGATGTGTATATAAGATACACATTACTTGTGCATATGTGTAATATTCCAAATTTTTGAAAAGTTTTAATTTTTGAAAATTTAATAAAATAAATTATAATTTAAATGGATAAATTAAATTAATGGTTTTAAATGAAAAATAAAGGAGTTTTAAATGAAAAAGTGGAACATATATGTGATATATATGTAAAATATATACAACATCTAAAACTCAACACTTTTTAAAGGAAAAGTCAAAGTAAAAGGGTATTTTGGTAATTAAATCTTAGAAATTCAAAATTAATAAAATAATTCAAAAATAAATTATTTTTGAATGGAAGAAGGAATTTAGGACTTTTAATTTATTAAATAAATAAATAAATAATAATTAAATTATTTTAATATATATATATGGTTAAAAAAAGATGAAAAGGAAAAGAAATATTAAAAAAAAAGTCTTCTTCTTCTTCTTCTTCTTCCTTTAGGATGTTTTCCATGGGAGTTTGGAGCATGAATTTGATTCTTAAATCTCCATAAATTGAAGGATTTAACAAGTTTCAAGTGGATTTTTAGTGATTTAATCCAAAACTGGTAAGTTCCTAACTCTTTTCTTTGAATTGCTTGGAAATTTGTATTATGTGAGAATTTAGATTTTGATGTAGTATATTATAATTGCTGGAATTGGTGTGTATGATGTTATTTTGGGTAGTTAACAATGATTCTATGGTTAGATTGAAGAGATGATGGAGTTTGGTTAAAGAATGGTGAAGAGAGAGAATTTAGGATTATGGAACTTTTGGGTTTGGGGAAACATGAGCTTTAATTGTGCAAATTGGTTCCAAATGTATTGTTTTGATTCATAAACAATTATTTTAAAGTCAAATATTGGATTTGGTTGTATTTGGAGTTTGAGAATGGTAGTATTGATTTAGGGTTTTGGAAAAGTGAATTTTCAAAGAATGATTAATTGTTTGATTTTAATGCTTAAATCATATTATTTAATGATATAAGTGGTAGAAATAAGATTGAAATGATAATTCGATTGAGCTGGAATGGAGATCCTTCAATGGTGAAGGTTATGCCATTTTAGGGTTTTGGACATAAGCATGTGGTTAATTAATGTAATTGGTTTAAACATGCTAAAACATGTTTCTAATGATATTAATAAACTTAAAACACTAACTTAAATGACTTCATATGGTTTTTCAAAGTTAAAGTGAGGTGAAGCTTAACTTTGGGATTTGGTTTAGAGTGATGTTTAATTATGGTTTGATGTTGAGAATACCTTAGAATGTGATATTAAATGATTATGTATGACCACATTTGGTATAGGCATTAAGGGAGGTTGATTTACTTATCCAAGTGGTGAAGGGCAAGTTGGAAGGATAGGATTGGAGGTTGTGTTAAGCTTGCTTTGGGTTGCTAGTGGAGGTATGTACAAACTTTGAATATAATGTCTATATTTGCATAACATTTGGACTTAACACATTTTGGTTGAAAAATGTGTTAAGCTACTTGGTTCATTGATTATGTTTGAATAATATGCTATGACATTTGCAATATCATATATTTGTTAAATGCATTGTGAAAAGCCATTGATAATGGCTAATTTGTGTAACATGTGAAATATCATAACATATGGCTAATTTACATTATATGCTTCCAAAAATATATCATAACATATATAATATCAAAATACATTTTTAGCATATTTTCACATAATATGCATATTTCACATGTTACACAAATTAGCCATTATCAATGGCTTTTCACAATGCATTTAACACATATATGACATTACAAATGTCATAGCATATTATTCATACACAATCAATGAACCAAGTAACTTAACACATTTTCCAACCAAATGTTATGCAAATATAGACATTATATTCAAAGTTTGTACATACCTCCACTAGCAACCCAAAGCAAGCTAAAAACAACCTTCAATCCAATCTTTCCAACTTGCCCTTCACCACTTGGATGAAGCAAATCAACCTCCCTCAATGCCTAAATCAAATGTGATAGCGAATAATCATTTAGTATCACATTTAATTGCATTTCCAACATTAAACCATAATTGCACATCACTCCTACAAATTTTCAAAAATTTAGCCTTTCCTTACTTCAACATTGGAATTCCATTCTACTACAATTAAATTAGTGTTTTAAGTTTATTTATTTTATTGAAAACATATTTTAATACATTTAAATCATTTACATTATAAAAAAACACTCTTATACACAAATTCTCAAAAATGGCATAGCCTTCCCCCATTGAAGGTTTTCCATTCCAACACAATCCATTACTCATTCTAAGCTTATATTCATCGCTTTTAACACTAAACAACATGCTTAAACAAATAAAATCACACAATTCAACCACTTTGGAAAATCACTTTTCCAAAACCCTAAATCTCCACTTCCATTCTCAAACTCCAACCCAACACCACCAAATCTAATAGTTGACTTTAAAATACTTGTTTATGAATCAAAAAAACTCATTTGGAATCAATTTGCACAATTAAGGTTCATGTTTTCAAAACCCCAAAAATCCATAACCCTAAATTCTCTCTCTTTATCATTTTTTAACAAAACTCCATCATCTCTTGAATCTAACCTTAGAATCATTGTTAACTACCCAAAATAACATCATGCACACCAATTCCAACAATTATAACATACTACATCAAAATCTCAAAACTCATAATCTCATCTTACATGGAATTCAAAGAAAAGAGATGGAAACTTACTAATTTTGGTGGAAATCATCAAAAATTAACTTGAAACTTGTTAATTCCTTCAATTGATGGAGTATGGAAGAAGCAAAATCCTTGGTCTTCAAACTCCCATGGAAGCCACGTTCTTGAAGAAGAAGAAGAAGAAGATGAAGACTTTTAATATTCTTTCCTTTTCATCTTTTTTTTAACCACATATATATATTAACATAATTTAATATTTAATATTTAATTATTTTTTTAATAAATTAAAAGTCTTAATTTCCCTCTTCCATTCAAAATTAATTTGTTTTTTAATTATTTTATTAATTTTGAATTTATAAGATTTAATTACCAAAATACCCTTTTCTTTTAAAAAGTGTTGACTTTTATATATGTTATGTATATTTTGCATATATATCACATATATATTCTACTTTTTCATTTAAAATCCCTTCATTTTTCATTTAAAACCATTAATTTTATTTATCCTTTTTAATTATAATTTATTTTGCCCAATTTTCCAAAAATTAGAAATTTTCAAAAATTTTAGGATGTTACATTCTAAAACATTTATGAAAACATTTTCTTAAATGGACTTACATATAGCTAGGTCAGTTATGGAATATTAAAATGAACTGTGGGCCTAATTTATACCAAGACTTATTAATCATGGGCTTGTTTGTGGCATAGATCATTAGTTGTTTTTTTCAACTAAGCAATCTACTTATGATAAACCCTTAAATTAACGTTTTAATCCATAATATTTCTCAATTAACCCAATGGATTAAGGCTCATTTAGTGGGAGTTATCATCGACTGAGTTCTTATTTGAAAATACAACTATTGGTTAATTCATCCAAGTGACTCGAAAACAAAGTATCCCCTATTGATATCTTTGTTGGCCATAATACCTAGGAAAAGAGACTCGCCACTCGAGTGTTGATGATATAAGGTTAGAAGAGAGGTCATGAGTTTACTTGTTTGTTTGTTTGCTACATGTGCACATGTGCATACATGCATACATGCATTGCATCACATAAGCATTGATCCTTTCTGGCTCATAGACCTGGAGTACAACAGTTCAAAGGTTTTCAACAATCCAACTTACAACCAAGAGTCAGAGTGCAATGAAGGCTCAATTAACTTTGAAACAAGACCAATGGACCGTGAATAAGTTCAAAATATAGTGAATGAGGCATTTGCATCCAAGATGGAAGAACTGAAGGGGGCCCTATTTGAGATTGTGAGTAGTCAACTACTTTCACTGTTGAAGGACAATAATGCTGAAGCATCTGCTAGTAACAAGAAGCAAAAAGATAAGGGAAAGGCCAAGATAGTAGAGGTGGCCTCTGATGAAGACAAGGTAGTAATAGATGATGCCGATTGGGATGCGTATTTCTAAGACTAACAAGAAAAACTAAAAGAGAAGAAGGTTGTGAAGAATATTGAGTCTGTTGGTTTTGAAAAGTTGATTGCTAATTTGGAGAAGTTTGAAAAGAAGTTGAAGGCTGAAGAGGTGTCGGAGGTGGACAAGCTATTTGAGCAATATGAAGAAGTTTCTTACAAGTTCAAGATGCCTTCTTTTGCCAAATTTGATCGAACTGGGAATCCTCATCTGCATGTCAAGCAGTAAATCACTGCCATACAGTCTGCTAGAGCTACTAGAGTTCAAACCTTAGAAGAAAATACTCAAAAGACTAGCATTTTCTGTAAAAGCCTTCATCCAGTAGTACGGGTACAATGTTGAATTAGAAGTAACCCTGATGTAGGTAGAATCAATTAGACAAAAGCAAAATGAGAACCGTGTTGACTATGTCAAGAGATAGAGAAATAAGGCAGCACTTCTTAAGAAGAGGCCGAATGAGTCTGATCATATTCGAATGATAGTATGAGACATACTACCAAATCTTTGTGAGTGGATGTCCCACATTCTTATTAGGGACTTTAAGGACCTTCTCCAAGCTAGATTGCAAATAGAAGAATGGTAAAGGGAGAAGAACCATTTTGATGGGAGAAGGAATGAAAAGGGGAGTTATCAGTCTGGTCAAGAAAATAGAAGACAGTTATCAGAATTAAGGAAACCTCTGCCTTGGATTCGCAATAAACTTTAAAAGAAAGGGTTGTTGTAGCCACTGGCTTCTCGGCATTTGCCAAATCCTTTACCAACAAACTTTGATATCAAAGCTTTATGTAAGTTCATCAAATGCAAGGGTATGAGATAGACAATTGCATGTGGTTAAGGCATAACATTCAAAATTGGATTGATAGTGGAAAGTTGTCTGAACCCAATAAGCCTAGCATAAAAGACATCCCTTTGCCTAGGTTCAACAGAGTGCCACCACCAGCAACCTTCATGATAGGAGGGGGATAGAATAAAAAGGTTGTCTTGTCATTATTTCAAAACATAGGGGGAGAAGTTACACAAGAAGAATAAAGAAGCTGGCCCAAAATTCTTGAAGACTCCATAAGAGATTGCAACATTCATTAAAGATCAATTTGAGAATCTTGCAATATGTGATGATAAGAACATTGATGTTGTTCTTGATTTTAATTTATCTACTCTTTATGAGGATGATGATGTTTTCTTTTCCAAAATGAATGCAATAAAGTTTGATTTTGCTTACTTGTGTAATGTTTTCCTGATGGTTGCATACATTCATGTGGTGATTACATGAGCATTTTTAATATTAACTCTATTGACACAAAATTATTAAATTTGGGAATGACTGAAAATCCTAAAAGCATTAGCATAACATCCAACCTTACTCCTAAAGAGAGAGAGATATTTGAAAAAAAATATTCAAAAAATATGAAGAAGTTTTTTGCTTGGTCTTATATAGATATGCCTTGGGATTGATCGGGATATTGCTGAACACATGATTCCAACCTACACTCACATGAAGCCCATCAAGCAGAAGTTGAGGCATCTAAGACCGGAATGGGCAGAATTGATAAAAGAAGAAGTCACCAAATGGATACAAGTGAAGTTCTTAGAAGCTAGAGATTACCCCGACTGGTTGGCCAACATCATCCCCATACTAAAGAAGGATGGAAGGATTAAGGTCTGTGTCAACTACACGGACTTGAATAAAGCTTCCCATAAGGATGACTTCCTTTGACCCCATATATATGTTTTAATTGATAGCACAACCTTTAGTGTGTTGCACTCATTTGTAAATGAATTTTTTGGATATAATCAAGTGTTAATGGCCCCAGAGGATGAAGCCAAAATTGCTTTTATAACTACATGGGGTATATTCTGTTACAGGGTGATGCTGTTTGGATTAAAGAACACAAGAGCAACTTATTAGAGAATGGCCACCACCTTGTTCCATGATATGATGCATAAAGAGGTTGAAGTATATGTCGACGATATGATGGTAAAGTCAGAAATAAGAGAGCAACATTTTCAAAATTTAGAAATTTTCTTTGAAAGAGCAGTCAAGTATAACCTTAGGTTGAACCAAAAGAAGTGTGTGTTTGGAGTTACCTCAGGTAAGATGTTAGGGCATGTCATTAGCCCAAACAACATTGAGATTGATCCTGACAAGGTTAAGGCAATCAGGGATATGTCGGCCCCTAAGACAGAGAAGGAGGTTAGGGGTTTATCGAAATATTATAATACATAAGCAGATTCATTGCAAAACTCACAACCATTTGTGAGCCCATCTTTAAGGTACTCAAGAAAAACTAACCGATAGAATGGAATGATGAGTGTCAGAAGGATTTCGAGTGCATAAAAGAATACATGTTGAATCCACCTATCCTAAAATCACCTAAGCCTGGCAAACCATGTAACACCCCTTCCCGACCTACGTGTGTAAGCTGAGTAGAGGCGCCACACTAACCTAATGTTGCTACCAATTTTACTTAGTCAAATTTTAGTTCCACTTTTTATAGAAATTTTGCCATAGTTTCACTTAAAAATTGAGTCCCAAGTGTCGACAAAACTGTTTTTTTTTTCTGATTTTTGAAAATATTTTTACACAAACCAATGCAACCAAAATCATTCTCAGTACACTTCCAATAAATCCCCCTTATAACCTCAACTACAACCTGCAAAAAGGATTTACACTTCTTGTAACACCCCCATATCCAATGCCCACACACTACAACCACAACAATGTAGCATAAGTGCATCAAACATAGGGATGCTACGGTTTTCTTAATATTCAAAACACTTTAAACTTGATACAATACCCTTATCATTATACATTATAGAAAAGTAGATCATTTACTTATAAAACAAAACATATTAGTTATATATATATACATTTAAATATTACCCAGCGGAAGTTATAAAATATGTACATATTTACAAACACTTGATTACATATTTAAATATATCCATACTTTTACATTATAAACATTACTTTACAAAATATAAAGAAATATACATGATTGGCAATTCTCTTCTGATCTTTAAGTTCCCAAAATCAACTCTTCAAGGTCTACTCTCACTTGGTCTTGATGAACTCTCGGGTTCGACTCTATCAGCTCTATTACCTGCGCGATTAAACACTATCGCGCTAAGCCAAGGGCTTAGTAAGATAATTCATGCTAAAATGCAATGTCACAAATTAATTACATATATCAATCAAAAGCATATTATTTATTCAATATGTTGCTTTGTTCAATGTCACATCAATATTCATATAATAGCACCATTCATTATACTCATTTAAATTTATCATTATAGCCAACAACTATGACTTTATATACGTACCCTTTCCCAACCAGGTCGGTTGCCCTCCAATCCCAAGGGTCCGCAGGAGGCAAAAAGGCACGTATAACATTATCAGTAACATACCTTTCCCCATCCAGGTCGGTTGTCCAAGTTCGGTTGCCCATTCCAATGGGTCCGCATGGTTCCGCAGGAGGCAAATAGGTACGTATAATACTGACTATATCGAACCTTCCTCCTACCAGATCGGTAGTCCAAGATCGGTTGCCCAACTCACTGGGTCCGCATGGTTCCGCAGGAGACGGATAGGTCCGTTCATTAAACTTATCAATACCTTTTTAATTCATTTCTTTTTCACAAGCAAGTTAAGCAATCATTATATACAATATTCATTACATTATCTAAACACTCACATTATTATTCAATCCTATCATCAATGCATGCTTCAATCATATTTCATTTGAATCACTATAACATCTTTGGTATAACATTTCAATGTGCATTGCTCATGAAACACATTACCATTCACAATGCATAACATAACATTATTCAATCTCAACAATGCAATTAGGGCAATTCAACCTCTTCACAACCTAATCCAAAAGGAATATTAGCAAAATGACCATATGAATAGTACATTCTGGTTTTAGACTCCATTTTATCCTTATTTTGAAAAATTGTATAAAATAATCTACTTGACTAAAAATTCTAAAATTTTTACAGAATTTAGTTTTGTATCTTAAAATCATTCCTTTAAAATTTCAGATCAAACTGAACACAAAATCTTGGTCAAATAGTTCACCTAACCAGACTGCCTCAATTGCCCTGCATCCTGGCAGCAATTCTGAACTTTGTGAATTCCATAAATCAAATTCAATCAACGTGGTTCCAAATTATTTTTCTCAAATACTAGACTCACTAAGCAACAACATATCCAAAATTCAATTGGATATGATTTTTCTACATTTTATTAAAAATCCCGAAATACAGCTGTCTCAGTTAAGGTACCTGCTGGAACAGGTCTAATAAAAATAATCTTTCTAAACTCATAACCATTCCAAAATCGAATCAACATATTTTTCAGTCATTCTAGACTCATAGAGACACAACATATCAAAAATTCACTTCAAAAACATTTTTCTATAATTAATTAAAAATCATACAAATCACAGCCTTTACTAATTGTAAAACAGAAACAATTTCACTAAACACAACTCTTACTCTTCCATCACCAACACCAACCCAACTTCTCATCTATCAAGCAAAATCAATACTTAAAATCACACCATAAGCAACTTAATCATACCATCATCAAATCACAACTCAACTCAAGCATAACTTCAAAAATAACAAGGGTAAACAAGAGCAAACTTACTAAATAATGAAATTCCTTGAAACTCCAACTTGTAACTTTGAAAACTTCCTTCACTTTGAACTTGAAATCATCAAAACCATCACTTGTTCTCTTGCTCTCTTCTCTCTTTAATGAGCCGGCCACCCAACAACAACAAGAAGAAGAAATGATGAAGAAACACAAAGTCAATAGGCATTAAATACCCATCCAAAAGAAAATTACTATAATACCCTCATCCATTTAACTAAGCTTTTGTCATATCTATACCCATTTAAGTAATTCACAACCAACACAAAAATATCCTCTTTCCTTGACTTTCCATTTTGACCACTTTATATGTTATATATATCACTATATAAGCAACATATACAATTATCTCTAAACCCTCTTTTCTTTCCCAACCACCATACAAAAACATTCTCTTCCCATTTCTCAATTCAAACCAACAACAACAACAACAAAACTTCTAGGGCATGCATAGGGATATTACAATTCTCCCCCTCTAAAAAGAAAATTTCGTCCTCGAAATTACCTGATATCAAAGTTGAAACAACTGCGGATATTGCTCTCGCATGGATTGTTCACTCTCCCAAGTCGCTTCTTCTTTTGCATGATTCTTCCAAAGAATCTTCACCAATGGCACTTGCTTGTTTCTCAATTCTTTCACATCATGTGCCAAGATAGCAACTGGTTCCTCTTCAAATGTCAAATCTGGGCTCACTTCGATAGACTCAAATGGCAACACATGAGATGGATCCGACCTATATCTCCTCAACATAGAAACATGGAATACACTATGAATACGATCCAACTCAGGTGGCAAAGCAAGTCGATACGCCACTGGCCCAACTCTTTCTAACACTTCATACGGCCCAATGAAACGAGGACTCAATTTTCCTTTCCGACCGAACCTCAAAATCTTTTTCCAAGGAGACACTTTCAGAAATACCTTATCTCCAACATTAAACTCTATATCTCTTCTTTTCAGATCTGCATAAGATTTCTGTCGGTCTGAAGCTGCTTTTAACCTGCCTCGAATCAACTTTACTTTTTCTTCAGTTTCTTGAATCAAATCAGGACCAACCAACTTATTATCTCCAAGCTCATTCCAACAAAGAGGTGTCCTACACCGTCTGCCATACAATGCTTCAAACGGTGCCATACCAATGCTGGATTGGTGACTGTTGTTGTAAGCAAACTCCACAAGAGGTAAAAACCTATCCCAACTTCCAGAGAAATCGATGACACAGCTTCTCAACATGTCCTCAATAATCTGTATCACCCTCTCTGACTGTCCATCCGTCTGTGGATGAAAAGCAGTGCTGAAGTGCAGTCGAGAACCCAAAGCACTATGCAAACTCTTCCAAAATCTGGAAGTAAACCTGGGATCTCGATCAGACACTAAAGAAGTTGGAACACCATGCAGTTTCACAATCTCATGGATATACAGCTCAGCCAATCTCTCCAAAGAGTAATCCATTCGAACCGGAAGGAAATGAGCTGTCTTAGTCAATCTATCCACAATCACCCATATAGCATCATGCTTCTTTTGTGTCAATGGCAAACCAGACACAAAATCCATTGTCACTCTTTCCCACTTCCATTCTGGCACTGACAATGGTTGAAGCAACCCGGTTGGAACTTGATGCTCTGCTTTAACCTTCTGACAAGTGAGACATTTCGACACAAAATCTGCAATGTCTCTCTTCAACCCAATCCACCAATAATGCTGTCTCAAATCATGATACATCTTCGTATTACCCGGATGCATAGCAAACACTGACTGATGTGCTTCTTCTAAAATGACTCTTTTCAATTCAGCATCATCGGGTACACACAATCGGTTTTTAAACCAGAGACTCCCATCGTCTTTCACAACAAAATCTCTTGTCTTCCCATTCTTACAATCGGAAATAATCTTCTGAATCTTCTTATCGGCCAACTGAGCTTCTTTGATCTGATCTAACAAAATCGGCTTCAATTGCAACTGTGCCAATAATGCACCATCAACACAAGGTACAAAACTGGCATGCAATGCTCTCAACTCAACAAGCAACGAGAGCGAGTAAACTGTTAAACCAGCTAAAGACTTCCGACTCAAGGCATCAGCAACAACATTTGCTTTACCTGGATGATAGTCAATCAAGCAGTCGTAGTCTTTAATCAATTCTAACCATCTCCTCTGACGAAGATTGAGTTCTTTTTGGACACCCAAATACTTCAAACTCTTGTGATCAGTGTAGATGAAACATTTCTCCCCAAACAGATAGTGGCGCCAAATCTTTAATGCAAACACAATGGCAGCCAATTCCAAATCATGTGTCGGATAGTTAAGCTCATGCGGTTTCAACTGTCGAGATGCATAAGCTATAACTTTCCCTTCCTGCATCAATACACACCCCAAACCTCTATGTGAAGCATCACTGTAGATCACATATGGTTTGCCTTCAACAGGTAAAGTAAGAACAGGCGCTTGAGTCAACAACTCTCTCAACTGCTCAAAACTAGCCTGACACTGATCTATCCACACAAATCTCACTCCCTTTCGAAGTAATCTGGTGGGTGGAGTAGCTATCAAAGAAAACCCTTTCACAAACCGTCGGTAATAGCCTGCCAAACTCAGAAAACTTCTAATCTCTGTCACAGACTTGGGTGGACTCCAATTCAGAATAGCTTCAACTTTACTTGGATCAACTCTAATGCCTTCCGCTGAAACAATATGTCCGAGAAAAGCAACTTGATCCAACCAGAACTCACACTTCGACAATTTGGCAAATAACTGCTTCTCTCTCAAAATCTGCAACACAATCCGCAGATGCATATCATGTTCCTCTTCATTCCGCGAATACACCAGTATATCATCAATGAAGACCACTACAAACTGATCCAAATAGGGCCTAAACACCCTATTCATCAAATCCATAAAAGCTGCAGGTGCATTCGTTAGACCAAAAGGCATAACTAGAAATTCATAATGCCCATACCTGGTCCGAAAGGCAGTCTTCGGAACATCCTCAGCTCTGACTCTCAGCTGATGGTACCCAGATCTCAAATCAATTTTAGAAAACACAGATGCACCTTTCAATTGATCAAAGAGATCATCGATTATAGGCAAAGGATATTTATTTTTAATAGTCACCTTGTTCAATTGCCTATAATCGATACACAACCTCATAGTACCATCTTTCTTCTTCACAAATAGCACAGGAGCTCCCCAAGGAGAAACACTGGGGCGAATAAATCCTTTGTCCAACAACTCCTGTAATTGCACTTTCAACTCCCTCAATTCTGCTGGTGCCATTCTGTAAGGAGTAATAGAGATAGGAGTGGTACCAGGCAACAATTCAATACCAAACTCCACCTCTCTCTCAGGAGGCAATCCTGGCAACTCCTCTGGAAAAACATCAGGGAACTCTGCAACTGTGGCAATACTATCAATGGAAGAACCCTTCACTCTAGTATCTACCACATGAGCAAGATAGGCTTCACACCCCTTTCTAATCAACCTCCTGGCTGCAACAGCTGAAACAAATAAGGAGGCTAGCTGTTCCTGCTCATTAGATACTATCACCTCTCTACCATCACCCGTTCTCAAAGAAACAATTTTCTTTTTACAATCCACCACAGCTCCATGTCGAGATAGCCAATCCATACCTAAGATCACGTCATATTCCTTAAATGGCATCTCAATCAAATCCCCAAGGAGCTCCTCACCCTGCACCACTACTGCACTATCTCTATGCACCTTACTCACAACCACACTATGCCCTAATGGATTTGTCACCAACACATCAAATCCTAGGGACTCAGCATGCACATCAAATACAGGCAAAACAGATGCACTAATATATGAATGCGTGGAACCCGGATCAATCAAAGCAAGTACTGGAGTATTAAATAAAGAAAAAGTACCAGCTATGACTGCCGATGTATCTGGCTGCCTCTGCATAACATACATCCTCTGGGAAGATCCAACCTCCTCTGGTCTACCCTCCCTGGATGTAGCACCTCCTCTAGAACTGAATCCTGGTCTACCTCCCCGGCTGGCACCTCTGCCTCCTCTGCCTCCCCTCACACTAGCTCGAGAAGCAGCAGAATCAACTGGCATCTGCTCCTGCCTCTCAAGACAGTCTCTCACAAAGTGGTCAGGTGATCCACACCTGAAGCATACAGCTGGTCCACCACTCTTCCAACAAACACCTCTATGATAACCCCCACACTGAGCACATCTAGGTGGAGCGGATCTCTGAGTCATAGGGATTGGAGCACTTGCCACTGAAGCTGCAGGTCTAAATCTCTGTCTCTGGAACTGCACAGACCTACCAGCTGGTCTCTGGCTCCTACTACTCTGAGGAACAAAACTTCCTATACCCCTCTTCGCAGTGGAAGACCCTGCCTCGAACTGGGGCCTTCTAACCCTAACCTCTTCTTCTGAAGCAGCTGCAATAACTTGAGCTCGCTCTATACTTCGAGCTGCTGTCACAAGCTGTGAGAAATCCTGATATCTGGATCCAGCCACTAAGCACATGATCGAGGGCCTCAATCCCTCCTCAAACCTCCTGCATCTATCAATCTCATCAGCAATGATACCCCCAACATACTGACTCAGTCAAATAAACTCAACTTCATACTCAGTTACGGTCCGATGATCTTGCTTCAAATCTAGAAACTCTCTTTTCTTCCCATCTTTATACTCCCTAGGAGTATACTTCAACTCAAATTCCCTCAGAAAATCAGTGTAAGACAGTGTTGGAGGATCATCCATAGAATGGGGCACCGTCTTCCACCAATCGTAGGCATCTTTCTGCAGCAAAGATCTTGCATAGTCAAATTTTTCCTCAGGGGTAGCTTGTAACTGAATAAAGATCCTCTGTACTTTGTCAAGCCACTGTTCTGCTACAGCTGGATCAGTAGTACCAAGGAAATCCTCCGCTCCATACTTCCTTAGTTTATCATAGTGCCTCACAGATACCAAAGGCTGAGGGGGTGGTGGCACTGGTTGCACTGGTGCTTGTCTCATAACTTCCATCATATGTCTAAACCAGGCTGGCGGAACCTCCTCTCCAGCTGGTCTACCCGACACCGAAGCAGGTGCCTCCTCAACACTATCAACTCTAGCTCCCTCAGCAGGAGCGATACTCTCGGCACTACCCTCAATCGACTGACGTGAGTGAGAATCCATCACAACCTAAGTCTGCAAACACAACATACTACATCTTATTAAAGATCAGAGGTTGCCAATCCCAAACATGTATATTATTTCAAAACCAACTTTTTAAGTAAAATATTCTTTTTATTACATTTTACCTAGGCTGAGAATCTCAAACCTAGGCTCTGATACCAAAAATTGTAACACCCCTTCCCGACCTACGTGTGTAAGCTGAGTAGAGGCGCCACACTAACCTAATGTTGCTACCAATTTTACTTAGTCAAATTTTAGTTCCAATTTTTATAGAAATTTTGCCATAGTTTCACTTAAAAATTGAGTCCCAAGTGTCGACAAAACTGTTTTTTTTTTCTGATTTTTGAAAATATTTTTACACAAACCAATGCAACCAAAATCATTCTCAGTACACTTCCAATAAATCCCCCTTATAACCTCAACTACAACCTGCAAAAAGGATTTACACTTCTTGTAACACCCCCATATCCAATGCCCACACACTACAACCACAACAATGTAGCATAAGTGCATCAAACATAGGGATGCTACGGTTTTCTTAATATTCAAAACACTTTAAACTTGATACAATACCCTTATCATTATACATTATAGAAAAGTAGATCATTTACTTATAAAACAAAACATATTAGTTATATATATATATACATTTAAATATTACCCAGCGGAAGTTATAAAATATGTACATATTTACAAACACTTGATTACATATTTAAATATATCCATACTTTTACATTATAAACATTACTTTACAAAATATAAAGAAATATACATGATTGGCAATTCTCTTCTGATCTTTAAGTTCCCAAAATTAACTCTTCAAGGTCTACTCTCACTTGGTCTTGATGAACTCTCGGGTTCGACTCTATCAGCTCTATTACCTGCGCGATTAAACACTATCGCGCTAAGCCAAGGGCTTAGTAAGATAATTCATGCTAAAATGCAATGTCACAAATTAATTACATATATCAATCAAAAGCATATTATTTATTCAATATGTTGCTTTGTTCAATGTCACATCAATATTCATATAATAGCACCATTCATTATACTAATTTAAATTTATCATTATAGCCAACAACTATGACTTTATATACGTACCCTTTCCCAACCAGGTCGGTTGCCCTCCAATCCCAAGGGTCCGCAGGAGGCAAAAAGGCACGTATAACATTATCAGTAACATACCTTTCCCCATCCAGGTCGGTTGTCCAAGTTCGGTTGCCCATTCCAATGGGTCCGCATGGTTCCGCAGGAGGCAAATAGGTACGTATAATACTGACTATATCGAACCTTCTTCCTACCAGATCGGTAGTCCAAGATCGGTTGCCCAACCCACTGGGTCCGCATGGTTCCGCAGGAGACGGATAGGTCCGTTCATTAAACTTATCAATACCTTTTTAATTCATTTCTTTTTCACAAGCAAGTTAAGCAATCATTATATACAATATTCATTACATTATCTAAACACTCACATTATTATTCAATCCTATCATCAATGCATGCTTCAATCATATTTCATTTGAATCACTATAACATCTTTGGTATAACATTTCAATGTGCATTGCTCATGAAACACATTACCATTCACAATGCATAACATAACATTATTCAATCTCAACAATGCAATTAGGGCAATTCAACCTCTTCACAACCTAATCCAAAAGGAATATTAGCAAAATGACCATATGAATAGTACATTCTGGTTTTAGACTCCATTTTATCCTTATTTTGAAAAATTGTATAAAATAATCTACTTGACTAAAAATTCTAAAATTTTTACAGAATTTAGTTTTGTATCTTAAAATCATTCCTTTAAAATTTCAGATCAAACTGAACACAAAATCTTGGTCAAATAGTTCACCTAACTAGACTGCCCCAATTGCCCTGCATCCTGGCAGCAATTCTGAACTTTGTGAATTCCATAAATCAAATTCAATCAACGTGGTTCCAAATTATTTTTCTCAAATACTAGACTCACTAAGCAACAACATATCCAAAATTCAATTGGATATGATTTTTCTACATTTTATTAAAAATCCCGAAATACAGCTGTCTCAGTTAAGGTACCTGCTGGAACAGGTCTAATAAAAATAATCTTTCTAAACTCATAACCATTCCAAAATCGAATCAACATATTTTTCAGTCATTCTAGACTCATAGAGACACAACATATCAAAAATTCACTTCAAAAACATTTTTCTATAATTAATTAAAAATCATACAAATCACAGCCTTTACTAATTGTAAAACAGAAACAATTTCACTAAACACAACTCTTACTCTTCCATCACCAACACCAACCCAACTTCTCATCTATCAAGCAAAATCAATACTTAAAATCACACCATAAGCAACTTAATCATACCATCATCAAATCACAACTCAACTCAAGCATAACTTCAAAAATAACAAGGGTAAACAAGAGCAAACTTACTAAATAATGAAATTCCTTGAAACTCCAACTTGTAACTTTGAAAACTTCCTTCACTTTGAACTTGAAAATCATCAAAACCATCACTTGTTCTCTTGCTCTCTTCTCTCTTTAATGAGCCGGCCACCCAACAACAACAAGAAGAAGAAATGATGAAGAAACACAAAGTCAATAGGCATTAAATATCCATCCAAAAGAAAATTACTATAATACCCTCATCCATTTAACTAAGCTTTTGTCATATCTATACCCATTTAAGTAATTCACAACCAACACAAAAATATCCTCTTTCCTTGACATTCCATTTTGACCACTTTATATGTTATATATATCACCATATAAGCAACATATACAATTATCTCTAAACCCTCTTTTCTTTCCCAACCACCATACAAAAACATTCTCTTCCCATTTCTCAATTCAAACCAACAACAACAACAACAAAACTTCTAGGGCATGCATAGGGATATTACAAACCATTGATATTATACTTAACAGTAGAAGAAGGATCAATAGGGGTAATGCTAGCTCAAGCAGACGAATCGGGGGCCTAGTGTGCAATCTACTACTTGAGTAGAAAACTCCTACCTTATGAGGTCAAGTATAGTATTATTGAAAAGACTTGTATTACCATGGTTTGGTCATCTAACAGGTTGCGGCATCACTTTCAATCTTATAATGTGCAAGCAATTTCCAAGTTGGATCCAGTCAAATATTTCAGAGAGACACCCTCGCTAATTGGGAAATATAGTCATTGGTTGATAATCCTAGAAGAATTTGAGATCAAATGCATAACCAGGAAGACCATTAAAGGTAGATCATTAGCAAATTTTCTGGGTCAAAAACTACTACATAACAGTGAAGAAGTAACTTTTGAATTCCCCGATGAGCATTTAAAGGCCATGGAAGTACAAGAATGGAAGATGTATTTTGATGGCATAGTTAATAGAAGATGAGTTGGGTTGGGAGTTGTATTGGAGTCACCTGAAGGTAACCAAATTCAAGGTAACCAACAACATGGTAGAATATGAAGCATGCATTTTTGGCTTGGAGACCTTGATGATTATGAGGGTTGATAGAGTGCAAGTTTTCGACGACTCATTGCTGGTGGTATCCCAAGTAAATGGAGAATGGGAGCTGAAGGAAGAAAGATTGAAGTTGTACCATGACTACTTAACTGTGATGAGAAAGAATTTCAAGGATTATAGGTTCCTACACCTTCCAAGGGAGGAAAACTTTATGGTTGATGCCTGTGGCGCTCGATTAATTACTACTACAAAGCGACACTCACAAGTATACGAGGTAATTGTACCAATGGTGATTATCCCTAGGTCATATCACAAGGAAGGAATTGTTTTGAAATAGTTTAATTAACAAATAAATTAAAATTAAGTGTGTGTTGTTGAATTGGTGAGTTGTAATTAAATTTTGAAAGTAAAAAAGGAGTAGTAGTTGTGTAAGATTAATTCAATTCTTGGAATGGTGCCTAAGGTTGTAGGTCAAATTTGATTAAATCTTGATTCTCAAATTATCCATTAATATAACCTTGTATTTTAATTTGTTCCTTGAGTTTAATTAGTAATTACCAATTCAATAGTTTTCACATTCATGAATTAACAACAACCAATTATTTTGAAATTGCAAATTAAATAAACCCTAGAACATATATTTCTAATTCATTCTTAGGGTGGTTGATTATGTAGTTTCGATATTGAATTTCACCTCTCGGTCCATCGTTCAATATTAAGTGATTAATAGGTGGCCAATCTATCAAACTAACTTTAAGTCCAATGCAATCAACCAATAACAAGGTATACTAATGGAATTATCAAATCAAGTCATTTAATCAAATCTACTACAGCCCAAGGCACGAGTAAATTACCTCATCATTAATTTAAAACAAATATCCATCTCAATATTTATCAAATCAAAATTATAAATTGTAATATTAATGTTCATAATAGACAACAAAATCTAGAAATGAATTAAAAGAGAGAATATGAAAAATCCCTTGTAAACTCCAAGAGTTAAACTACTTGCCTTCCTTCTAGCTTCTGCCTTGATGTATGATGAACAACTTCCAAGCCCTATTCAATCAATGGCTTTCTTCTTGAAGGATGGAATGGTAACTCTGTCAAGCTTAAATCTTCAATCAAGCTTTCTTCAAACCCTAATCTTCTAAGGAGCTTGCTCACTCAATTTAATCCCCAAACTTGATTAAGTCTTGTCTATGGAAGAAATGAAAGATGAATGGAAATGAAGATGAAGAGAGAATGGTGTCTCCCTCTTTTGAAAAAATAAGAACCAATCTAATAACTAGACAGATCTCCAAAATAAGCCAAAATGTGTATGTTATTCCATACCCCCCACTTCATTCCTTTCCATTTTTTAAGACACCAACCATGTCTTGCCAACTCACACACCACTCTTTGTCTCCCTCTTTTTCTTTGTTTTATATTTCTTCCCATAAATCCATCCAACTTTTACTCATTTTTAATATTTCTTTTTTAAAAAGAAAGAGTCTTTTGTCCCCCAATTGTCCCTCACTTCGTGTAAAATAATTCAAAGGACCATATGAGACACAACCAAGCCTTGAGTGACTTGGCTGTGTCACTCATTCTTCTTGGGACACGGCCAAGCCTTAAGGTCGTGTCCATAGCGGCCCATCTTTCTTCTTCTTTTCTAGGTGTGACAAGGCCAAGTCACTGGTCGTGTCATGTGACATAGCCAGTGGCTTGGCCATGTATTCAGCTTGTGTTCACCTCTGCCATTCACTTTGCCATTCACTTTGCTCTTTGGTTTCATCAAGTGGGACATGGCCAAGGCCTTAGCCATGTCTCTTGCTAGTGTCTAACTCTGCCTAATTTTTTTGAAGGACACGGCCAAGCCATGAAATGTCTTGGCGGTGTCTCATGTTTTTCCAGCATTTTGATCCATCAATCCATTCTTTTGTGCTTCCATCTAAATCAAACACTTCAAGCAAACTTTAAACACAAATTAAAAGAAAAATTAACTTAAAGCTAATAAAAATAACCTAAACATGTATACATACTTGATCAAAACAATGCCCTAGCCACATTGGCTTCGGTATGGGAGGATCCTATCAAATTATTCCTTAAATATCTAGTTTTGCCTAGTTCAATAACTCCTTGCTATGAGTTTGAAATGGTCATAGAAATTGATATGGACCATGATGCATGGTATGATACTATAAGGCAAATTTTAGAAAAAAGGGAATACCCATTAGGGGCAACAAGAGAAGAAAGAAGAGCAATAAGGCAATGGTCTTTGCAATACATCACCTTCCAAGGAGAGCTATATTGAAGATGGCTTGATTGGGTGCATTTAAGATGTCTTAGGAAGTCTAAAGTTGAGCAGATTTTGTCAGAAATACATGCAGGAACTTGTGGATCCCATATGAATGTTTAGCCCTAGTTAAGAAGATAATCCGCCAAGGCTACTATTGGTTGACCATGGAAAAAGATAGTATTATTTTTTTACTGAAATGTCAATAATGCCAGCTGTAGAATTACATTCTATGTCTTCACCATGGCCGTTCGCGACTTAGGGAATAGAAATTATTAGGGAAATACATCCGACAGCTTCAAATGGTCACCGGTACATATTGGTAGCAGTTGATTACTTTTTAAAATGGGTTGAAGTAGAATCTTTCAATAAAGTGGGGGTAAAAAATGGCTTGATTTATTGAAAGAAACCTCATCTACAGATATGGAGACCCGTACAATGTAGAATCAGATAGCAGGGTATAATTCTAGGGAGTTATTAGGGATCTATTTAGTAAATATCGATCAGTCATCATCGATCCTCCCTTTACAGACCAAAAGCTAATGGTGTGATGGAAGTGATTAATAAGATTATTATGTAGATTCTTTCCAAGATGACCAAGATGTATAGGGACTAGTCAGATATGTTGGCTTTTGCTTTATGGGGATATATAACAAGCATGCGAACGCCGACCAAAATGATGCCATTATGTTTGGTCTATGGAATGGAAGTGAAGTTACCTATTGAGATTGAGATCAAGTCGCTAGGGTTAGTATTGGAAATGAAATTTCCCGAGATAGAATAGGCATTAAGCATATACATGCAGTTGACTTTGTCGGAAGAAAAAAGGTTAAAGGCATTGTATCATCATCAACTTTACCAAAAAAAGATAGCCTGGGCTAATAATAAAAGAGTCCATGTTAGAAGGCTTAAGGTTGGTGATTTAGTATTAAAACAATGCAAGCCAAATGTCCCAGATTTGAGAGGAAAGTTCAGACCAAGTTGGCCTTATGTTGTGAAAGAAATAATGAAAAAGGGTGCAATCAAGATAGCTGACATGGATGGAAATGAGTTCAGCGAACCAGTAAATATTGATCGGCTAAAGAGTTTCTATGTCTAATTTAAAAAAAAAAGTAAGCCCTCTAGGTCGAAAACTGAAAAGGGTGGCCTAGGCAAAAATGAAAGCAGTCTGCTAGTTTCAAAAGCCTAAAAGGGTAGGCTAGGCAACAATTAGGGCTAAATAAGAGAAAATTATCAATTACAAAACCTGGAAAGGCTAGTTCGCAACAGGAGTGATCTTATGTATGTTGGCTTCATATTTTTAGTTGTTCTCGATTTAATGAGATAGAGTTAATAATAAAATTATTTTATGTGCATCATTTCGAATATCTGACCAACACAGTGACATAAATTATATAATAGCAAAAAGTGATGACAAATCATAATAAAAAGAAAATGTCTTTCATCTTAACATTATTTTATCTAAAGACTGACAATTACAGATTCATGGAAGTCGGTAAGTGTAACGTGTAGGCCAGTTTTGCCTTAGATAGTCCAAGAAAGCTTATGTCAGTAAGGGCATGTCTACGTTTGTAGTAAAATTAGAATCCCAAGATTGCGCTCCATACTGGCGACCAAGGCGGAGAGGATCAGATACCTCGACAAAGAGCAGCAAGTGGAACATCCATCAAATATGTCTGAGTGGTAACATGTCTGATTTTCCACCAAGGTGCTAACTAACAAATATGGTGTCGAGGTAAGTATCTTGCATGATCTATAGCTGGAAATTCAAGCAAGCAAAAGTGTTCCTACAGCCAGATCTAAAAAGAGAGAAGACATAAAAAAAGGGCCCACTAGGTTGAAAACCCACAAGGGTGGCCTAGGCAAACATTAGGGCGATCCGTTAGTTCTGAAGACCAGCAAGGGTGAACTAGACAAAAAAACTGAATTAGAAACATAAAAGGGCAGTTTAGGTAATTACCTAGAGTAACAGAGGACTTCTAGTCAATATTCTTGAAGAATCAGCCATGAATTGATCCAACCCAACCAAGATTTCTGATAGGATCATGGGTATTGGAGAAAATCCTCCCTCCATTTGGTCCACAATATCCAATACTCATCAATGTCACCTTCAAAAGAAATAAGCAGAAATTGACAAAGCAAGCATAGACAAAATATGCATCCCCATATTTTGATGGGAGCCAAATAGGAAGCACAAAAATCGATCAAAAGTTTGAGCAAGATCTTCTCACCTCTGGTCAATTAAAGAACTTTAGACTTTGAAAGGTGAAGTAGCATCCGCATTTTTTAATGAGTTTTTAAGGACAATATGGGCAATGTTATTTTATGATCACTTGGATAACTGAGTATAGCTTCAAATTTTTCAATCATGGGGCACAATTTGAAGTTTTTAACTTTAAAAGTCCTAGATTTCACATTCCAAAGGGAAGCCATAGTATGTAAGAATGGGTGGTTCAATTTAATATTTTGAAAATACTTCAAAGTATCAATAAGAGACCAAGATATTTGTTCCCAATGTGTATTTCTGAGGGTCTTGAATAAATCTTTCATCCTCTTTAAATTTGCTTTAGTCATAATCGAAATTGCTAGGATTAAAATTGATTGAGTACAATGAACAATTCACATTTGAAAAGCTACAGATAAATTGGGAGAATAAAAGCAAAGTGTTTAGGATTGTGAGTTGAATTTGCTTTCTTGGATCTAAGGGTTGTTCTAATGAATAAGGTTTGAATTGGAAAGAGAGAAGCGTGGACTAATGGTTTAAATTGATGATGAATTGGAAACCATATTACGTAAGGAAGATAAAATTTGCAATGAATTAATATTAGATTGCCGAAGTTTGGATGGTTTTTAAACCATTACACCTAATCCATGTTGAATCTATGAATTTGGATTCGACATGAACACTGGACGTGCATGGATAATTGTTCTCTTTTGTTTTGTAAAAGTCAAAAGTGATAGTCACAGAAAAGTGATAAAAAAAGTGTTACTGTGAACACTCGAATTTTGAGGCTCGGAAAGCCAATTTTCTCAGACTACTGAAAACCGGGCCGGACCGGACGTCCCCGGTAAAATTCACCGGAAGTATATCGATATGGTACTTGAAATGTCCGGGAAGACGTGAGGATCACGGATATGGTCCCGGAATAATTTTTGGAGGTCTCTAGCTCCCGAAAAATCAGTTTGAGCGAAAAACCAGCCAAAATCGGCGGCTCAGCCGCCGTGATCCCAGCAGCTCAGCCGCCAAAGTCGGCGGCTCGGCCGCCGTGACCGGCGGTTCAGCCGCCGTGGACGGCGGCTCGGCCGTCGTGACCCGCGGCCCGGCCGCCGTGACCCGCGGCTCGGCCGCCGTACAGTCCGATTTTGCCTATAAATAGCAGTTCAGATTTTCAGAAAGGTTGGACTTTTCCGGGGGGGCCTCATGCTGTCGAATTCTTTTCACGCTTAAAAACGATTAAGAACTTTTATTTGCATAAATCTAACCGTGTGCTGCAGGAAACAATCTGTAATCAAGAATCATAATCCCCGGTTCAAGAAAACGAGATCTGGAACTTCGAGGCGGGAAAATCCTAAGCAAGGTAATATTCTAATCCATCAATTGTCAATTTAAGCATATCATAAGCATTCTATCTTCTTCTCAATTTCTTCTCGGTCAAAGACCTAATCATTTTAGGTCTAAGGCCTAATGGACTAATCAATCAGCCTCTTTGGCACAAAGACTTAAATTAGATCTTTTTGGTACAAAGTACCTACATTTCACAATTAAAATCAATCTGTTGGCACGGAGCCTAAATTACACCATTTTGGTACGAAGTACCTAAAATTTCACAATTTAGCACTAAGTGCTGAAATTCACATTTTTGGCATGGAGCCCAACCACACTTGGCCAAAGGCTCAAAATTTGCACTCTTTTGGTACAAAGTACCTAAAATTGGAGAATTTAGCACTAAGTGCTAAATCTCACATCTTTGGCATGAAGCCCGACAACACTTGGCCAAAGGCCTAAATTGCACTCTTTTGGTACAAAGTACCTAAAATTGCACCATTTAGCACTAAGTGCTAAATTTCACAACTCTGGCATGAAGCCCGACTCAATTAAAATCAACCTTTGGCATGGAGCCTAAATTCCACTCTTTTGGTACAAAGTACCTAAATCTCACATCTTTGGCATGAAGCCCGACAATGCACGAAGCATACACACACACATGCATGAAGCATAATTTTCATCGCCTTTAAATAGGCTTTTCCGAACTACATGGGCTTTGATCTCCTATTCAAACGGGAGTATGTAGGCATGTTTGGGATTCACCCCAAATAGCAAGTCCACCAAACTACCAACAATCTCTTTGTCTTTAAATTTGTTCCATTTTTGCAAGTTAATCAAATGCATGACATAGTCCCCGAATCCTCCTTGGGTTCGCAGACTAGAAGCCTTTACATTGGATGCATTATTGGAGTCAAACAAGGGTTTTCTTAGTTTTTCCCTTCGAACAAAATAAACTGAGTGGCGACTCCCGACAATGAGTGAACTTTCGCCCGGATCCTTTTCAGGCGGAAAACCGAGGTTCACAAGCTGGCGACTCCACTGGGGACTATAAAAACCATTTATGGGATCCTAGTGGACTACTATTGATTATTTGATTAACTTGTCACGGGAGACCATAAAAATAATTTATGGGATCCTAGTAGGCTACTATTGCTTATTTGACTAATTTGCCCTTCTTTAGGGTGTTTTTACTCATTTTGCAGGGTACCTTAGCAATATATATCCTTCCTTTAAGGATATTGGACTGAAGATTGAAGAAAGGAATCTTTTTCCTTGGATGGATCTCTTGTTTGGCTAAATGTGCATTTGTTTTGTCATTCAGAGAATCTTTTTCTCTTGCATATATGGGGGAATCATTTTCCTCCATTGCATAAAAAATTGTTTTCAAATGAATTTCTTCTCTTTCTGTTCAAAGTTCTGAGTCTGGATAGCAAGTAGCGCTGACCGGCAGGTCTCCTTGATTATGCCGGCGGACAGCCAAAGCGTCCTCCCTGTTGTCGCAAACCATTCCAATCCTTTTGGAGTGGCCTATGAGTAATCGTACTGTTGGACCCACGCGAAACTCCTTGTTTCACATGTGGTTAGGTATATCTTACTCAAGACTCAAGAGTCCCTATTATAAGCCGATTCTCTATTTTTCATGTGCCAATAGAACCTTCCCTTAGGTTGTATGTACCCAATGATAGTGCCACATACCATTAAAATGAATTGTGATGTGATGAGGTGCATTCATGCAACATAACAACACGGTTTTGGGGAAAATCTTTTGATATGTGCAAGTGGACCAAGAGTTTTCCTACCCTACACACTACCCTGATCCTTTACCCTTGACCTTTTCAGGTATCCACCATCCGTGTGCCGTCACCTACACAAACTACACCAACTCCAACTGGGCAATCACCCACAAGCTCTACCACTCCAACTTCACCAACCACTCCAATTCCTGAAATGGCTACAATTGAACAGATCAAGGCCTTGTTAGATGGACAGGCTAAGGAAATTGAAGCTAGGATGCAAGAAAAGATTGATGAAGCTTTAGCCGCCCAGAGGGTAGCCATCTTGGCTGAATTGGGAGGGTACCAAAGACAGCCACTACTTCTGGAAATTTAGGGAAAGAACCTATTGTGGGACAAACTAGTACCCCCATGACTGCTCAGAATACCCCTATCATCAATTTGGAGGATCCACCCTCTAAGAATGTCACTGAAATTGATGAACTGAAAAGAAAACTTGAATTGCTTGAGAGGTCAATCACTGCCATGAAAACTCACAAAGAGGTGGTAGACATGGATTCCTTATCCTTGTTTCCCCAAGCTAGATTGCCTCCAAAATTCAAGATGCCTGGGATGGACAGATTTGATGGGACTACTTGCCCTAAAACTCACCTCAAGATGTATGTGGGGGCATTAAGCCCTTGGGGTCTAAATGATGAGCTCTTTGCTCAACTATTCCAACAATCTTTGACTGGTGCTGCCCTCAAGTGGTTTGTAAGCCTGGACCATGCCAAGATTAAGACCTGGGAAGACATCTGCAATGCATTTAACACTCAATACCACTACAATATTGAGGTGGATGTCACCAGAAGGGAACTTGAGACTACCAAGCAGAACAGCAATGAACCCTTCTCCTCTTTCCTTACGAGGTGGAGGGCAAAGGCCGCCCAAATGATCGATCGCCCTTCAGAACAAGAGCAGATTGATATCATAATCAGAAATTTAAGGCCTACATATCAAGCCCAACTGCAAACCCAATACCTACCTACTTTCAAATCGCTCATTGCGACTGCAACCAAGGTAGAAGATCTGATACAATTGGGTAAGATAGTAGATGAAGAAGCTATCTCGAAGTATAAAAAACAAGGCCAAGCTGCTAATGAAGTGGCCAATATTGCCCCTGCGAATCCTTTACGTGTGGGCAATCTTGGGCAAAGAAATCAGCCAAGAAGGCAATATACCGACATTGGGATGCCCCTTCACCTAGTGTTTAAAAAGGCCGTGGAAGGGAAATATTTGAAGCCTTTGGACCCAAGGCCTCCTCCAAACCCATTACCCTCCAATTACAGGGCCGATGAGTACTGTGAGTACCACCAAGGAAATGGGCACAGAACAGATGCTTGCTGGACTTTGAAAAACCACATCCAGGATTTGGTGGATAGTGGTGACATCATTCCTCTCAGGAGGCAACCAAACATTAACACTAACCCCTTGCTCAATCATTCCATCAATGCCATCACTGTGGAAGATTTCATGCAGCCTAGTCTCTTTGATGAGGTTGCTATGGTAACTAATTTTGAAGACAAAAAGGGGCTTCACCAAGCTGATCAAGACCATAGATGGGCCACTAATGAACTGGTATGCCGAGGAGAGACAAGCTGCTCTAGTCAAACCTAGTCCAGTGTCACATCCTGAACCTGAGTCTCTTACCGAGTCAAATCTTGAGTCAAACACCAAGCCAGAGTCTAGTTTTGAGTCCTCTATAGCTTCAGGTTTAGAGAACCCAAATGTCACATTTAATGTAATCTTGGAGAATGACTCCGCCATTATCAATGAAACTCTTCAAATTCTTGGTTACCCTGTGTCTTTTGCTTTCCAAGTATTATCTAGCAAAAATGAAATAAATGAAATAAAAGAAATAAATTAAAAGATAATAATTGGCAAAGAAAATGAACATACATATAATGCATGTGATTGTGTGGATAAGGAACAGGTTCTTGAGTGCATCAGAAAGTATGCCAACTGCTTCATGTGGAAGACAAGTGATGTCACGGGAATAGACCCAGCCATAGCAGTTCACAAGATCTCGCTATACCCCGATGCAAAGCCGGGTAAGCAAAAATTGAGCAGAATGAAGCCAGAATGGTCTTTGAAGATTAAAAAAGAGGTTGCCAAGCAACTGGACAATAAGTTCATAGAACCAATTGCCTACCCTTTCTGGTTAGCAAACATTGTACCGGTCCCGAAGAAAGACGGAAAGGTCAGGATTTGTGTTGACTACAGATATTTGAATAAAGCTTGTCCCAAGGACGATTTCCCGCTACCACACATCGATTTGCTAATAGACGGGATGGCAACGACAATCTTTCATGACATGATTTACAAAGAAGTAAAAGTGTATGTTGATGATATGATTGTCAAGTCAAAATCTCCAGAAGAGCACGTCTAAGCACTTGAGAAGTTCTTCCTTAGACTTCGCAAGTACAATTTGAAGCTTAAATCCTGCAAAGTGACTCTTTGGTGTAACATCAGGCCAATTTGGGATATTATTGGTCCGCCATGAATACAGACTGTGTATCATTTGTGCAAGAATGCCATCAGTGTCAGATATTTGCTAAGCTGAAGCAACCTCCCGTTGCCCTGAATACAATCACTTCTCCATGGCCCTTCGCTACTTGGGGAATTGATATAATTGGAAAAATACATCCAAAAGCCTCGAATGGACATCAGTTTATCTTGGTAGCAGTGGATTACTTCACAAAGTGGGTTGAAGCAGCTTCCTATGCAGAATTAGATGCCAAAAAGGCCGCGCAGTTTGTCCGAACCAACATCCTTTGTCGGTACGGAACACCATTTGAGATTATCACTGATAATGGAACTCATTTCCACGCAGAGTTTGCCAAACTCTTGAAGGATAAGAAAATCCAGCATCATAAGTCCTCTCCTTATAGACCTCAAACAAATGGAGCTGTAGAAGCAGCGAATAAGTCTATAAAGGTGATCATACAAAAAATGATCAAGGAACATAGGCGTTGGCATGAGAAGTTGCCATTGGCCTTGTGGGGATACAGAACATCAGTTAGAACTCCTACTGGGGCAACCCCGTATTCACTGGTATACGGAATGGAAGCAGTACTCCCCATTGAACTGGAAGTTCAATCGGCGAGGATAATTCAAGAAAGTCAGATAAATGAAGCTGAATGGATCAGCAATTATCATCATCAGTTGTTGAGTTTGGATGAAAAAAGACTTCAAGCTCTACATCAGATTCAAGGGTATCAAAGGCGAATGGCCAGACATTTCAACAAAAAGGTCAAAGATCGAAAGTTGGAAGAAGGTTGTTTGGTCCTGAAAGAGATCAGAACACCTGTTACAGATCCTCGTGGGAAGTTTCGTCCTCATTGGGCGGGACCCTACATTTTGAAGAAAATACTTTCCGGCGGAGCCGTCATCTTGTCTGATTTGGATGGTCTGGAGTTCACAAACCCATGCAATCTGGATCAACTAAAGAAATATTATGCATGATCATGCATTGTAATGAACTACATTAGACCTGATTCTCGCAAACTAATTCGAGATATGTAGGCAGCTCTCCTTGAGCACGGTCTAAATTTTAATAAAAATCATTCATTCATCTTTCTTTTGCCAACAAAAAAAAAACAAAAAACAAAAAATCCCGCTAAGCCGAAAACCCACAAAGGGCGGCTTAGGCAATAGTGGGGCCCGCTAAGCTGAAAACCCGCAAAGGGCGGCTTAGGCAAGAATGGGTAAGAGCTCGCTAAGTTGAAAATCCGAAAGGACGGCTTAGGCAAAAATTAGAGCAAATAAATAAAGTAGATGATGCTTGGAAAGCAAATTAAAGGGTCCTTCATTCAAAAAAGAGTCATTCATCCCAAGAAGAGTCATTCATTTCCAAGGGAGTCATTTATTCAAAAAGAGTCATTCCTTTCATAAAGTACCAAAAACCAACAAAAAAGAGTCAGACCATAAGTCCAAAAAAAAAAAAGTCAACCCTAGAGTCTGCAGCGTCTGCCTTCTCCTCGTTAAGAGGAACCACCTCATTTCCCTCCAGCTCTTGCAGCAATGCACGTCTCCTTGGCTTTTCAATTGGCCAAACTTCAGCTATAAACCAAGTTCTGTACTCGGGAGTAGTCTGAACAAGGGAAGGCTCTGCAAAAAGCCTGATCATCTGATGGTCCCTAACTTAAGTTTGAAGAACAGTTTGAGTAACTCCGGGAATAATTTGGGGGGCAACTTCAGAAAAATTCAAGTTCCTTCCCCAGTGGAGTTGGACTTCCTAGAGGATTATTTCTAAGTTCTTTACTAGAAATAATTACTGATTGCTTGAGCTTGAGGCCTTGTAAAGTTGAAAAGCCCCTGAAAAGACCCCACATAGCCAATTTGAACCTCATGACTTACAAAGGGGGGCATTTGAGTCACATCCAATGATTGAGCAGAATTCCTCAAAAAGAGGACACATCTCGTCCATCCGGGCACCAAACCTGAAGACATGAGCTTGTGAAGACATGAGCTTGTGGATTCCAAAATCTGATACAAGCGTGCAAGAAATCCCAATCCCCAGCTGCGCCTCTAAGAGTAGCATCAGCTCACAACCCAAGTAGCAACAGCGCACCATCCATATCTTCCCATATTGATCCTTTCAACCTTATGGAGACTCTTGGTCCAGTTGTTCATACAACGGTTAAAAAAAATGCCTTTTTGAAAAAATAGAAGAGGACATCATGCATACATATGTACTGTTTGTGCTTAACAAAAGTGCAGGTACAGAAAAATCAGAAATGTTGCAAGCGATCCAGAAGTGCCAAAAGGCATATCTTTTACCCCTCGCTCAAAATTCGCTCTTCAGAAGCCACTGGGCCCCATAAATCATTTTTATAGACCCCAGTGGGGGGCAATTGTGAACACTCGAATTTTGAGGCTCGGAAAGCCAATTTTCTCAGACTACTGAAAACCGGGCCGGACCGGACATCCCCGGTAAAATTCACTGGAAGTATATCGATATGGTACTTGAAATGTTCGGGAAGACGTGAGGATCACGGATATGGTCCCGGAATAATTTTTGGAGGTCTCTAGCTCCCGAAAAATCAGTTTGAGCGAAAAACCGGCCAAAATCGGCGGCTCAGCCGCCGTGATCCCGGCAGCTCAACCGCCAAAATCGGCGGCTCGGCCGCCGTGACCGGCGGTTCAGCTGCCGTGGACGGCGGCTCGGCCGTCGTGACCCGCGGCCCGGCCGCCGTGACCCGCGGCTCGGCCGCCGTACAATCCGATTTTGCCTATAAATAGCAGTTCAGATTTTCAGAAAGGTTGGACTTTTCCGGGGGGCCTCATGCTGTCGAATTCTTTTCACGCTTAAAAACGATTAAGAACTTTTATTTGCATAAATCTAACCGTGTGCTGCAGGAAACAATCTGTAATCAAGAATCATAATCCCCGGTTCAAGAAAACGAGATCTGGAACTTCGAGGCGGGAAAATCCTAAGCAAGGTAATATTCTAATCCATCAATTGTCAATTTAAGCATATCATAAGCATTCTATCTTCTTCTCAATTTCTTCTCGGTCAAAGACCTAATCATTTTAGGTCTAAGGCCTAATGGACTAATCAATCAGCCTCTTTGGCACAAAGACTTAAATTAGATCTTTTTGGTACAAAGTACCTACATTTCACAATTAAAATCAATCTGTTGGCACGGAGCCTAAATTACACCATTTTGGTACGAAGTACCTAAAATTTCACAATTTAGCACTAAGTGCTGAAATTCACATTTTTGGCATGGAGCCCAACCACACTTGGCCAAAGGCTCAAAATTTGCACTCTTTTGGTACAAAGTACCTAAAATTGGAGAATTTAGCACTAAGTGCTAAATCTCACAATTTTGGCATGAAGCCCGACAACACTTGGCCAAAGGCCTAAATTGCACTCTTTTGGTACAAAGTACCTAAAATCGCACCATTTAGCACTAAGTGCTAAATTTCACAACTCTGGCATGAAGCCCGACTCAATTAAAATCAACCTTTGGCATGGAGCCTAAATTCCACTCTTTTGGTACAAAGTACCTAAATCTCACATCTTTGGCATGAAGCCCGACAATGCACGAAGCATACACACACACATGCATGAAGCATAATTTTCATCGCCTTTAAATAGGCTTTTCCGAACTACATGGGCTTTGATCTCCTATTCAAACGGGAGTATGTAGGCATGTTTGGGATTCACCCCAAATAGCAAGTCCACCAAACTACCAACAATCTCTTTGTCTTTAAATTTGTTCCATTTTTGCAAGTTAATCAAATGCATGACATAGTCCCCGAATCCTCCTTGGGTTCGCAGACTAGAAGCCTTTACATTGGATGCATTATTGGAGTCAAACAAGGGTTTTCTTAGTTTTTCCCTTCGAACAAAATAAACTGAGTGGCGACTCCAGACAACGAGTGAACTTTCGCCCGGATCCTTTTCGGGCGAAAAACCGAGGTTCACAGTTACATAAAAGTTTTAAAAAATGATGATGAAATGAGAAAGTCAAAAAGTTAAAATGTTAATTTATTTTATTGCAGTCTATTTATTTTACATTTATTATACAAGTTGATTAAATTACATGATCACTGAGATGAAGGAGGCGGTCCAAAATCAAATAAAGCTTGGGAGGAGGAGGCATATCATCTACCCAAGATCTACTTTATGAAGAAGCACTAAGATCTCTATTGCTTTCAACATCGTCCCTAGAGTAGTCAAAGAAGATGCACTAGGATCCCTCATGCCCTGAAATTGGAAGTCCCAGAAGTTTTGTTTTGACCGATAATATAAATCTTGGAATTGAGTAGCATCTTGATGGTTGACGTCTAACTCCCAATGACTGGCGGCTAACTCCTCTTAAAACTTCTTGTTTTATTCCTTAAGCATTCTCTGTGAGCCAGAAAAGGAAAAAGGTAAGGACATACATAATCATGCCTACATGTAGTATAAATCAATATTAAACTAGGACTACAGACCTGTAATATCCCAAAGTATACCCTAAAAGTTTTGGAATATTTATTGTTGTATTTGGATTAAGTGTATTTGTTTTAGTGGGAAGAGAAAAGAGGTAATGAGGAGAGTGTATATGTTGTATATATTGGGATATATACAACATATACAAGTCAAAGAAGTGAAAAGTCAAGGAAAGAGTTAAATTTTTATTAATTAATTATAAGGATATTAATTAAGTGGGATTTGAGTGAGTGGAAGTGGATGGAGATATTTTGAATATTTTATTGTTTAAATGCTTGGAGGAGAGGGTTTTGAGGAGAGAGTTGTTGAGGGTTGACTTTGTTTTCTTTCTTTTCTTCTTGTTTCTTTTTTCTTCTTCGTGCATCTTCATCTCTTCTTTTTCTTTTCTTTTCTTTTGGCCGGCACTCCATAGCAAGAGAGCAAGAGAGAGATTTGATCTTCCAAACTCAAGATTGAAGGAAGTTTTCAAGTGATCAAGTTGGAAATTTAAGAGTTTCTTCATCTTTGTTAAGTTTTCCACTTGATTCTTTGATTTTTCTTTGAGTTTGTGAGTTAAGGTTGTGGTTGATATGTGTTTGTTGGATTGTGGTGTGTTTAAGAGTGTTTGGTTCAATTGATTTTGATTTTGAGGTTGGATTGGAAAGAAGGTGTAACACCCCTTCCCGACCTACATGTGTAAGCTGAGTAGAGGCGCCACACTAACCTAATGTTGCTACCAATTTTACTTAGTCAAATTTTAGTTCCGATTTTTTTTACAAAAATTTTGCCATAGTTTCGCCTAAAAATTGAGTCCCAAGTGTCGACAAAACCGGTTTTTTTTTCTTATTTTTAAAAACATTTTACACAAACCAATGCAAACAAAATCATTCTCAGTACACTCCCAATAAATCCCCCTTGTAACCTCAACTACAACCTGCAAAAAGAATTTACACTTCTAGTGCAACATAAAATAAAGGTTTTGTGACAACCCCTATATTTAAATATTACACAGCGGAAGTTATAAAATATTTACATATTTACATACTAAACATTTCTTTACAAAATATAAAGAAATATACATGATTGGCAAGTCTGCTCTGATCTTTAAGCTCCAAAAATGGATTCAACAAGGTCTACTCTCACTTGGTCTTGATGAACTCTCGGGTTCAACTCTATCCACTCTATTACCTGCGCGATTAAACACTATCGCGCTAAGCCAACGACTTAGTAAGATAAAACATGTTAATGGTATGCTTAAATGTAATGCAATGCCACATATGTTATTGATAAGATCAACATCATAAATATAAAGTTAACACATAATTATGCATTTCACAAATCATAGTCATATGAGTATACCACATTTCAACATCTTTCCACATTCAACATTACTCAATCATACTCAATAACCAACATCTCATTTCATTAACTCATAACATTATTTAGGACATTCATATAACCTTGACACCTATGGGCCCAACAAGTATTTAATATGATATTCAGAGTTCAGAGTTACTGATTTGGTTCATAGTCACAATAATCACGCCCGTAGGCAATGTATATACATGTATCTCTATCCATGGATAGTGTAACAGACCCAGTCTCTTGGACCATCACTCAACACATATGAGGAGATCCTCAACCCGGCAAGACTGTTACAAATCATATATCTTATATTCACAATTCTCATAGTGTAACAGACCCAGTCTCTTGGACCATCAACTCAACACATATGAGGAGATCCTCAACCCGGCAAGACTGTTACCTTTCATCATTTCTTAGGCATGCCACCCAAATCCAGAACTCTGAAACTGAATAACATATTAAACAAACAATTCATTTATTATATAGTTACCATTTCCATTCTCAAATTCTCATCACATTTAGGCAAACATGCCTTCTTTCTTTCAATATCATCATCATAGCCAATCACAATGGCATTGTCTCATATCATGTCTTATTTGAATTATCATTTCAATTTCAATGTATATTATTCATGAAACACATAACCATTCACAATGCATAACATAACATTGTTCAATCTCAACAATGCAATTAGGGCAAAGAACAATTGATATGATTCATATGAATAATACATTCTGGTTTTAGACTCCATTTTATCCTTATTTTGAAAAATTGTATAAAATAATCTACTTGATTAAAAATTCTAAAATTTTTACAGAATTTATTTTTGTATCTTAAAATAATTCCTTTAAAATTTCAGATCAAACTGAACACAAAATCTTGGTCAAATAGTTCACCTAACCAGACTGCCCCAATTGCCCTGCATCCTGGCAGCAGTTCTGAACTTTGTGAATTCCATAAATCAAATTCAATCAACGTGGTTCCAAATTATTTTTTTCAAATACTAGACTCACTAAGAAACAACATATCCAAAATTCAATTTAATATGATTTTTCTACATTTTATTAAAAATCCCGAAATATAGCTGTCTCAGTTAAGGTACCTGCTGGAACAGTTCTACTAAAAATAATCTTTCTAAACTCATAACCATTCCAAAATCGAATCAACATATTTTTCAGTCATTCTAGACTCATAGAGGCACAACACATCAAAAATTCACTTCAAGAACATTTTTCTATAATTAATTAAAAATCATACAAGTCACAGCCTTTACTAATTGTAAAACAGAAAAAGAATTTCACTAAACACAACTCATCTCATCATCAAACCAACAAACCCTAATTCCTTTCTCACACCACTTCAAAAGAATTGAAGAATTTAAAGAAAAGATCTTACCTTAGATGAAGAAATCCACAAATCTTTAACCAAAACCCTTGCTTCCTTCTTCAAATTGCTTCAAACCTCAAGATCACCTCTCTTTCTCTCTTGGTTTTTGGAGAGCCGGCACCTCTTGAAAGAAAGAAGGAAATGATGAAGACACAAAGTCAAATTTGCTTTTAATCTCCACCAAGTGATCTTATCCAAGCAATTACCAAAATGCCCTCAATCATATAACTAACTTTTTGTCTCATATAAGCCCTTATATGTAATTGCACATTCCACAAAAATATCTTCTTGCATTGACTCTTCCTTTGACCCATTTATATGTTATATATATCATCATATACACAACATATACATTTGTCTCTAAACCCTAAATTTCTTCTCCAAAACACATACAAAAACATTCTCTTCCAATTTCTTATCAACTTATCATATATACATAATTCAAGTGCAACAACACTAACACCAAGACTACTAGGGCATAATTAGGGATATTACAGAAGGAGTTAGGTTTGGTGTTGGAAGAGTAAAAGTTGTGTTGATGATTATGATTTGCGATTGATGTATGTATTGAGTTGTTTTAGTGTTTTTGCAAGTTATATTGGTTTATGGGTGTGTTTAATTAAGTTTGTTTGAAGTGGAAATGGTGGAAGTAAGAGGTTTGTTGGATGTGTTGTTGTTGTTGCCGGAATCTGGATTTTTGGCCTGACATGCCCATACGACCAGGTCTTTAGGCGTGTCAATGGTTTTGTGTTCTTGGATGGGTGACACGAGCAGTGACACGCCCATGTCACTGAGCGTGTCACAGCTTCTGTGTTGTAGTAGTATTGACACGTCCAGTGACACCCCCATGTCACTGAGCGTGTCATAGCTACTGTGTTGGTGAAGATTTGACACGGCCATGAGCACGCCCGTGTTTTTGGACGTGTCAATGTTTCTATGAGACAGAATGTATTACACGTTTAGTGACACGCTCGTGGTTCTGAGCGTGTCAAAACTTCTGTGTTGTGAGTTTAGGGCACGGTCAGGGACACACCTGTGTTGTTGAGCGTGTCATGTGTAGAGTTTGCCCTAGTTAGTCCTTAGTCTTATTATCTCATGTTTATCTCTAAGTGAGTGTGTATTATTCCTTTTGGATTAGGTTGTGAAGAGGTTGAGCTGCCCTAACCTAAGTCTTGAGGATTCTTGGAAGAGGAAGTGTATAGATTGGTTTGAGTTGTTCTTGAGGTAAGTACAAACCCTACATTATTGCATACATTTACATGACATTGGGACTTAACACATTTGGTTGTAAATGTGTTAAGTAATCTATTATATTGTTGATACATTTGCTTAATGCTATGATTTGTATAATGTGAAAGATATAATGATTGTTCAAAATGTATGTTCAATGCATTTGGTTATGAATACTTTAATGATGAATTGCTTTAATGTGAATTGAGATATGATGTAATGTGAAGCCATTGTTGTTGGCTATGATAGTGCAAATGAAATGATTGGGGCATGATTGCCTATTTGATTATGGAATATGAAATGAGAAATGAAATGAATTGAGAAGAGATTGATAAAGAGATAAATGAAATAATTGTGTGCTTAATATGTTATTCAATTTTCAGAGTTCTGGGTTTGGCAGCATGCCTATGAATCACTGGATAGGTGAAAAGACCGGGTCGTAAGCCAAGTCCAGCTGAAAAATGTGAAATGTGATGTTTTTGGGGTGAAAAGACTGGGCCATAAGCCTCAAAAACAAATCCTTGAAGCTAGATTGAGTGAAAAGACTGGGTCGTAAGCTCAAATCTAGTTGGATTATCCATGGATAAATATATATATATTGATGATTGTAATTATGGACCAAAGCAGTAACTCTAAACTTTGAATAACATATTAGTGTCTTTTGGGCCCATGCTTGTCTTTGTTTCAATGTGATTCATGAATGGTGAAACAATTGAATAAAATAATGGAATGTAGTGTTATGAAAAATATTGATATATCATTTATGAACATTGTCTTTATTGTTGAAATGTGTGACATTGACATTGCATTGAAACATATTGTTATTGTAGTTTATACCACTAAGCCGTTGGCTTAGCGCGATTGTCGTTCATCTTGCAGGTGACAGGATAGAACCAGAGAGTTTAGCTAGACCGAGTTGAGTCTAGATTTTGAAGTGTTGATTGTGGGCTTAAAGATCAGAGACGAACTGCCAAACATGTATAAACTTTATGTTTTGTAACTATTGATTTTGATGTATTTATATATGTAAATACCGCTACATTTTCCGCTGCTTAATAAATAAATGTTTTAACTATTTTGTTTTATAATACAAATTAAATGTTTTAACTTTCCTATATTATATAATTTGAAAGATTGGTTTGGTTTAAAATAGACCGTAACATTTCTATACCCGGTATACGTATATTACAGATGTGGTGGTACGTAGTGTGCGTATATGGGGTATAGGGATGTTACAAGACCAAGTAATTCAAATCAAAGCTCTAAGGCGGAACATAAGGAGGAGCAAATGGCGATAATTATCGTTGAATCAGAGTAGCATATGACAGCCTAGCTTTTTGATCAAACGAACTGATAACCTGCAGTGATTATAAAAGGAGTAAAAAAAAGCAATTATAATGGTAAAATGTTAAGCATTCACCTGAGAAATGTTGGCCTTGGAATCACCATGAGAATGGGAATAAAGCTTCTTCTCCTCCTTCTCATTTTCTTCTTCTTCATCTTCTTATTCTTCTTATTTTTCCTCTTCCCCTTCTTCCATGTCTTCCTCTTCTTCTTCTTCCTCTTCTTCCTCGTGAAGCCCTTAAACACAGATAGGAGAAACTTCAAAATTTATAAGTTGATCCCGAATAAACTAGACATATGATACATCCGGTGAAAGCAAAAAGGTCCCGATGTCAAAGCCATTGCAAGCATGTCTCCAGAAATGTTTTGGCATGGACATGGTGTTTAGCTTAAATGATGGGATGTTTGCGGTTACCCTTCACTGATCAGGACTGAGGAACAAGTTATACACTCATTCACCAAGGAACAAGGCACTAGAGGCTGGTAATGATATGATGAGAATTTTGTAAGGGCAATGCATCATTCATACATGTAGTCCAGTTGTTTTTCTTGTCAGCTCCCCACCAAGCCACTTCCACCTGCATAAAAACAAACAGGTAAGTTATTTTGCTCATAAGTTTTGATATCAATATTAACATTTCTCTTACTTGGTTCTAGGTTAAATGACTTATGTGGTAGCAGTGAGTATGTACATGATGGTTGTTAGGCACCTCTATGCAACCCGATAGCTAAAAGCTTAACTTAGCCTTAGAAATTCTACTTACAGACTAGTAATGTTGGGAACCCTCACCATATTATGCTCATATGCCCAAGCCTATACATAAAAAAAAGGGAAGATCAAAATCCATACTCAAGAACTATTTGGATCAATAGCTTTAAGAAAGTGATACCTCATCAACAACCATAAAACCAGTGAAGGATCTTTTATTCCTGTAAATTGCAACAAAATCATGATAAAGGCAGGCAAGGCTAGCCTCTCCCCACACATAAAGGGGCATAGGGTCAAAATTGGCAAGGGCATGTAATAGCGACAAGTGGATTGCAAACTCAGTGCTACCCAATATGGTCGCCCCCAATAGATATAATAAGAACCTCTAGGTATATTGTTTCGCCCTCTCATCTTGCACGAGTCGAGTATACTTTATCTGGTTCTCTTGGATTGGCTCATATTTGATTTGTAAGGTCCTCTAAAATGAGGCTTAACACCGATCAATTGTTGAATTTCATCATTGATTAAAATATTATTGTTTAAAGGGACAGGGATCCCTTAACATTGAAGGCCAGTTATGGCAGCAAATTCAATCGAACCATTGGTCACTTCTCCAACAGGCAAGTGAAAGGTATGGGCAGTGTCCATCCATCCCTTTGCAAGTACTTGGATCACACTCCTATCAATTTGAAATCCTCAGGATGGTAATTGCAAAATAAAATCTTCAAAGATACTTTCTCGAACCATTCTTTTTACTGTAGGTGGGGCCCAATTGTACCATTGGCGGGCCTTGTGAATGTTTCCCCCGCTATGAATTTCACAACTATCATACTATCTAAAAAAAAGGTAATTCAAGTAAGGTCAATAAACATATTTTTTTTCTGCACTTTAATAATAGTCATAATCTATATTTATACATATATCCTTTTTCTACTTTAATTTATCAAATTTTCTTATGGATTTTTGTTAAATAAGTTCTATAAAATAATTTTCATACATATTGTTGTGTGATGGTATTTATTATTAAATTATACTAATAAAATGTGTGCCAATAAGCAATAAAATTGCAGGAAAATAATGCTTACTTGCATTTTTCCTTCCTACTACTATAAAGATGCATCCCGGCTAAGAGAGGAATTTGTTCAACCCTGCTATCATAGAAGTAAGTAAGAAGCTCATTGTTTGGATGTGTTCCAACCCTAGAAGAATGCTAATTATTTGCCATTTGAAGGGTGCTAACGAAGTTTAAATTGAATTTTAGAGATGGACAAAATTTTCAAGTTTTTGGATCAAAGTGATAATGCACTTTCATTATTTAGTTTATATAGAAAACTGAATGGCAATAAATAAAGATAACTTAAAAAAAGTGAAGTGAAAGAAAAGAAAAGAACAAAAGTATGTCTAAAGTAAAGAAGGGAATCAGTTCAGTGATTACTTCATCCACTACACAAGCACAAATAATTGATCACATGTTAATAGAATATTGATGTCACATCCCAAAGGCTAGATAGTCGAGTAATAGGCAAGGAGGACATGAACGAGTGGTCAAATAGAGGCTCGAGATAGTCAAATATGAAATTGGTGTACACAGTGGACCTGACGGGACCTAAGTGGAAATTTCTCAAAAGTTATGGGCAACTATGTAAACTTAAAAATTAAGTGTCGGAAGTTCTTAATAGTGCCCATATCCGACCCCGGAAGAATATTCTCGAGATTAATTGGGTCATAACCGTGAGTTTCAATTTTTCCCGAAAACGCATGGTTTAAAAGTTACAATCGATTAATCGCTGGAGGGTATTTTGATATTTTCACACCCTAGACTATAAAATTACAGCACAAGAAAGTTGAGGGGGGTCAAAATATGAATAAAAGGAAGCCTAATGGCTTGCTAAATAAATAGATAAAAGAAGAAGGCAAGTGGACCAATTAAAAGTGGCCATTTTTGCTATAAGGTGTACCAATTGGAAGTCAACATTTATACCAACATATTTTCACCACTTATGGCTGCCATTTGGATCAAAATAAGCTAAGGAAAGAAAATAAAAGCCCTCTCTTACATGGTGAACTCGTCCAAACCATAAGAGAAGGAAGAAGGAGGTGAGTTTTCCAAAGTTTAAGGCTTTTGGTTGAAGATTTTGGTGACAAACAAGATTATAAGGTAAGAGAAACCTATCTCTTGTTTTAATTTCATGGATTAATGGTTAATTTAAGAGATTGAAATTAGGGTTCATGTAGCTAGATTTGGAGAAAATTCAAGAAATAATTATTGGATTTGATGAAAGAAATAATGGTGTTTAATGGTGAAAATAAGCTAGCAACCATTAGAAAAATCATAAGATAAGACTATGTCTATACCTAGGGTTCTTACCTTTGTATATGTGATGTTAAATTTCATAGGAAATCAAGGAGACAAGGAAGGAAAGGAAGTGATATAGATAAAGGACTAAGAAATAGTAAGGTTTGGTACTTTAACCATTGAACTCCTTTTGAAATTTTTCTGTTTTACAATTAGTAAAATACTGTGAATTTTATGATTTTTAATTAAATATAGAAAAATTATCTTGAGTTGAATATTTGATATGTTGTGTCACAATGAGTCTAGAATGACTAAAAAATATGTTGAGCTGAATTTGGAATGGTTATGATTTTGGAAAGATTATTTTTATTAGACCTACTCCAGCAGGTACCTTGACTGAGACAGCCATATTTCTAGATTTTTAATAAAATGTAGAAACATAATATCCAATTGAATTTTGGATATGTTGTTTTTTAGTGAGTCTAATATTTGAGAAAAATAATTTGGAACCACATTGATTGAATTTAATTTACGGAATTCACAAAATTCAGAACTGCTACCAGGATGCAGGGCAACTGGAGCAGGGAGCAGTCTGGTTGGGTGAACTAGTTGAACAAGATTTTGTGTCCAGTTTGATATAAAATTTTAAAGGAATGATTTTAGGATGCAAAACTAAATTCTTTAAAAAGTTTAGAGTTTTTAGCCAAGTGGATTATTTTATACAAATTTTCTAAAACAAGGATCAAGTTGGGTCAAGAATCAGAGTTTATTGTTCATATGGTAATTTTTCATTATTAACTTGGTCAAAAACTTGGTGTGGGTGTTTTATCATTTTATTTTTGGTATTGAGTTTAAGTATGAATATGAAGAATAAATTAGATGGAAAAGAGGAGAAAATCAATCTGAATTTCATAACCGTGATAAAAGTCACGTGATGGAATATATGTTCGTTATCATGTGAATATATAGATAAGGTATATACGTGGGGAATACGCGTATATATGGTATATATATATATGCGTGTATATGGTATATATGTGAATACATATGATACATATGTGAGTATATGTGGTATTTGTGTAAGTATATATTGTATATACATGGAGAATATGTGGTATATATACGAAGTGAATGGGTATATATGAAAAGTTATATATGCTCTACTCGGTAAATGGGTAAAATCGGTCTGGAATGGGGGTTTGGCATGCCATCCTACTGGCAGTCCTGTCTTAACAGCTTCGGTCTGCATATTACTTACGCACACATGGTTATATCGTGTGAGGTCAAGATCATGGCAATTAGTCGTGTGAGACCAAGACCACGCAGTTATGTTGTATATTCCATATTGTGTGAGACCAAGACCATGGCAATTAGTCGTGTGAGGTCAAGACCACGCGTAACTCTATTCGAGGCCTCATTTCGAGATCGGTGTATTCATAATTACCTAGTGGAGCAGATTAACTCGTAATTATAATGAAGTTATATTACATGTTGTTTACATACAGAATGTGAATCTTAACTTAATTAGAAAATATAAATATGATGATTGTATGAAAATAGTTTAATTATGCAGTATTCTACTTTTATATGTGTTTCAACAACCTTCCTTGCACTATTTATATTCGGCAATGGGTAAAGTACCCACTGGGCAATAAGTTGCTCAGCGAGTTATATGTCTAACTCGCAGGTAATGGATAGAAGATCAGCATTTCTGCAGCGGCCCGCACCAGCTCGATGGCGAATAGGATAGGACTTTTGACATAAAATATTAGTATGGCAAGTATGTTATATCTATTGTAAAGGTTTGTTAAACATATTAAGTATTATGGTGTATGTAACAAGAGAATAAACAGTAGTATGGTAATGAAACTTAGCAAATGATATGCAATCTTGAGAAACGATATAGAAGTGTGAAATTTTCTTGCAGGGTGTAGTTGAGGATATAAGGGAGATTATTATTGGGATTGTTCTTGAGTTGAATTGTGAACAAAAGTGTTTTAAAAAAAATCAGTTTTGGCGACACTTGGGAACCCCGCTTTTTAGGGGAAACTCCGCCCAATTTTTCAAAAAAATTTTCATAAGAATTCTTAATTAAGATATTGTAACCAGAGCTCGCATCCCAATGTGACATTCCTCCCTGGCTTATTCGTAGGTCGGGAAGGGGTGTTATAATTTGTGGTATCAGAGCATTGGTTTAGTCGTTCCTGGGCGGTTAGACATAGGAAAGTTTATGATAATTAGGATATCGAGAGATAGTAAACGAAGTGAGTTAGAAAGACTTTAGATAGGAAGAGGAAAATATAGGAGGATATACATTTTATGTTGGGAGTGGCCATTACCAACGTAAAACGAGATACCCTGAAGTAGTTATGGTATTTATGAAACAGTTATATATGAAATTATGTTTGTGAAATAAGAAAGAGTCGAGAATAATAAAGCATGAGTTATTGAGTCTAATGTACATGCCATATAGGAAAAAGGTTATATGTCGAGATGTGCAGACTGCTGATTACTTTTATATTGTAGGATGTTTCTAGACTCGCAACAAGCAAGTTTCGGGGTGAAACTTAAATTAAGGAGGGTAGAACTGTCACATCCCAAAGGCTAGATAGTCGAGTAATAGGCAAGGAGGACATGAACGAGTGGTCAAATAGAGGCTCGGGATAGTCAAATATGAAATTGGTGTACACAGTGGAGCTGACGGGACCTAAGTGGAAATTACTCAAAAGTTAGGGGCAACTATGTAAACTTAAAAATTAAGTGTCGGAAGTTCTTAATAGTGCCCATATCCGACCCCGAAAAAATATTCTCGAGATTAATTGGGTCATAACTGTGGGTTTCAATTTTTCCCGAAAATGCACGGTTTAAAAGTTGCAATCGATTAATCGCTGGAGGGTATTTTGATATTTTCACACCCTAGACTATAAAATTACAGCACAAGAAAGTTGAGGGGGTCAAAATATGAATAAAAGAAAGCCTAATGGCTTGCTAAATAAATAGATAAAAGAAGAAGGCAAGTGGACCAATTAAAAGTGGCCATTTTTGCTATAAGGTGTACCAATTGGAAGTCAACATCTATACCAACATATTTTCACCACTTATGGCTGCCATTTGGATCAAAATAAGCTAAGGAAAGAAAATAAAAGCCCTCTCTTACATGGTGAACTCGTCCAAACCATAAGAGAAGGAAGAATGAGGTGATTTTTCCAAAGTTTAAGGCTTTTGGTTGAAGATTTTGGTGACAAACAAGATTATAAGGTAAGAGAAACCTATCTCTTGTTTTAATTTCATGGATTAATGGTCAATTTAAGAGATTGAAATTAGGGTTCATGTAGCTAGATTTGGAGAAAATTCAAGAAATAATTATTTGAAGGATTTGATGAAAGAAATAATGGTGTTTAATGGTGAAAATAAGCTAGCAACCATTAGAAAAATCATAAGATAAGACTATGTCTATACCTAGGGTTCTTACCTTTGTATATGTGATGTTAAATTTCATAGGAAATCAAGGATACAAGGAAGGAAAGGAAGTGATATAGATAAAGGATGAAGAAATAGTAAGGTTTGGTACTTTAACCATTGAACTCCTTTTGAAATTTTTCTGTTTTACAATTAGTAAAATGCTGTGACTTGTATGATTTTTAATTAAAGATAGAAACATTATCTTGAGTTGATTTTTGATATGTTGTGTCTCAATGAGTCTATAATGACTGAAAAATATGTTGAGTTGAATTTGGAATGGTTATGATTTTGGACAGATTATTTTTAGACCTGCTCCAGTAGGTACCTTGACTGAGACAGCCATCTTTCAAGATTTTTAATAAACTTTAGAAAAATAATATCCAATTGCATTTTGGATATTTTTTTTTAGTGAGTCTAGTATTTTAGAAAAATAATTTGGAACCACATTGATTGAATTTAATTTACGGAATTCACAAAATTCAGAACTGCTGCTAGGATGCAGGGCAACTGGAGCAGTCTGGTTGGGTGAACTAGTTGACCAAGATTTTGTGTCCAGTTTGATATAAAATTTTAAAGGAATGATTTTAAGATGCAAAACTAAATTTTGTAAAAATTTTAGAGTTTTTAGCCAAGTGGATTATTTTATACAAATTTCCTAAAACAAGGATCAAGTTGGGTCAAGAATCAGAGTTTATTGTTCATATGGTAATTTTTCATTATTAACTTGGTCAAAAACTTGGTGTGGGTGTTTTATCATTTTATTTTTGGTATTGAGTTTAAGTGTGAATATGAAGAATAAATTAGATGGAAAAGAGGAGAAAATCAATCTGAATTTCATAACCGTGATAAAAGTCACGTGATGGAATACATGTTCGTTATCATGTGAATATATGGATAAGGTATATATGTGGGGAATACGTGTATATGGTATATATATTGTATATACATGGAGAATATATGGTATATATGCAAAGTGAATGGGTATATATGAAATGTTATATATGCTCTACTCGGTAAATGGGTAAAACCGGTCTGGAATGGGGGTTTGGCATGCCATCCGACCGGCAGTACTGTCTTAACGGCTTCGGTCTAGATATTACTTACGCGCGCGTAGTTATATCGTGTGAGGTCAAGATCATGGCAATTAGTTATGTGAGACCAAGACCACGCAGTTATGTTGTATATTCCATATCGTGTGAGACCAAGACCATGGCAATTAGTCGTGTGAGGTCAAGACCACGCGTAACTCTATTCGAGGCCTCATTTCGAGATCGGTGTATTCATAATTACCTAGTTGAGAAGATTAACTCGTAATTATAATGAAGTTATATTACATGTTGTTTACATACAGAATGTGAATCTTAACTTAATTAGAAAATATAAATATGATGATTGTATGAAAATAGTTTAATTATGCGGTATTCTACTTTTATATGTGTTTCAACAACCTTCCTTGCACTATTTATATTCAGCAATGGGTAAAGTACCCACTGGGCAATAAGTTGCTCAGCGAGTTATATGTCTAACTCGCAGGTAGTGGATAGAAGATCAGCATTTCTGCAGCGGCACACACCAGCTCAACGGCGAATAGGATAGGACTTTTGACATAAAATAGTAGTATGACATGTATGTTATATCTATTGTAAAGGTTTGTTAATCATATTAAGTATTATGGTGTATGTAACAAGAGAATAAACAGTAGTATGGTAATAAAACTTAGCAAATGACATGCGATCTTGAGAAACGATATAGAAATGTGAAATTTTCTTGCAGGGTGTAGTTGAGGATATAAGGGAGATTATTATTGGGAGTGTTCTTGAGTTGAATTGTGAACAAAAGTGTTTTAAAAAAAAATCAGTTTTTGCGACACTTGGGAACCCCGCTTTTTAGGGGAAACTCCACCCAATTTTTTGAAAAATTTTTCATAAGAATTCTTAATTAAGATATTGTAACCAGAGCTCGCATCCTGATGTGACATTCCTCCCCGGCTTATTAGTAGGTCGGGAAGGGGTGTTACAATTGATATTTATTGTGGGTCTAAATTTATACGTGTTTAAAAATATTTTTCAGTAAAAATATTTTTCCACACAGGGGGTAAGGATATATGGGGATATGGTTAAAAATAGCAAATTTTTTTTTGCTAAAATAACCAAAATTTTGGGTCCAAACCCAAACTAAATTCTCGGGTCTAGAACTCAAACCAAATTTTTTGGTCCAGAACTCAAACTAAATTCTCGGGTCCAGAACTCAAATCAAATTCTTAGATCCAGAACCCAAATTAAATTTTTGGGTCCAAAACCTAACATGCCAAGGCAATCCGGTTCTATTTTTTCCAAACCAAATCGGAATGTCTGAGATTAACTGATAATAAATTGCTTTTTACACTCTCAATAAATTCAGGATCATTCAAGCAGGAGGCAAAACTGTAAACCCTTAATTTTGGCCCATATTAAATTCAAGAAGCTTAACCTGATCCATTACAGTTTTAAAGAGCATAAACCTAGTTTAAAAAAATCTTGAATCAAACTGGTTGGCCCAAATTAAATTTATAAATCATGTTCGGTAAAAAGCTTGAATCAAACTGGTCCAATTTATGAAGGCCCAAATTAAAATTTATAGAACAGGTTTGGTTAGAAAATTAGAAAAAATGGGTTCGGTTTGAGTTGGACTAGGCCCAAATTGATATGAGAATGACTCATGTCGATTTAAAGTGTCCAAATAGACATGATCGAAGGCTCATATCGATTTGGCTACTCCAAATCAACATGAGGTCAATCATGTTGATTTGGACACTTCAAATCGGCATGAACCCTAATTTTAAAGGAATTTAGCCTGCTTAGGAATCCTGATTGTGTTAAGCTAGTAACATTTTGGAACCATCAACCCTAATTGACACATTATAAATAGAAGGCAAGAGAGAAAAGAAAAGAAAAGGGGTTTTTAATAATTAAAAGCCGAACTTATAAACAATAAAAAATAGAGAGAGAGGAAATAGTAACAATAGACAATAGCATCAGATCTTCAAGGTATCGACCAATACTTTCTTTAATCCAGGCTTTCAAAGACACAAGCTTGATTCAACATATCACATTAGGTGGACCCAACGAAAGCAGGTTTCAATTCTTAAATTCAATATGTTTCAATATTATATGATGTCTTCATTCGATAACTTAATCCAACAAAAGTTAATTAAAATTGGTTATTTGTAGTTTAAGGTCATCGAGTAGATAATAATTTTTAGTTCAATATCATTCAGATCTTTATTACATAATATACTTTGTTTAAAACCTAATTCAATACATCTTAAGCTCTAGTTTGTTAGTTAACATTAGCATGAATGTTTAATGTGTGCAATTAAGCCAAAAACCTAATCCTAAAACTTAACCCTAATCTTAAATATGTAAAACCAAAAACCTAATCCCAAACCTTAACCCTAATCCTAAATCTGTAACACCAAAACCTTAATCTAAATACCTAACACTAATCTGCAAACCTTAATCCTAAATATCAAATACCCAAATCCTAAAACCCAAAACCTAAAACCTCAAAACCCTAATTTCAAAAACCCTAATTTATAAAACTCTAATCCTAAAACCTTAATCCTAAAAACCCTAGTTTCTAAAACCCTAGTCCTAAAACCCTAATTTCTAAAACTATAATGTAATACTCTTATACCCTATATATAATACATACAAGTTGTATATTATAATACATATATAGAATGCAAGAATGTTATCATCTTTCATATTTATAAAATTTTCCATATTTATATGAAAACATTTGAATATTCTAAATGTACCTTAATAAGTTTATAAGTAATATATAAAAATAATTTAATTAACAAAAATATAAATTTTAAAGAAAAATTTTTGAAAAAAAATTCGCTAGAGTTTCGACTGTATTTTGGACATTCACCAAAAATTAATAACTCAACCTGCATAAAAATTTTGCACTTCCAAAAATCATACATTCAGCAGCCTCCGGTATTTCTCAAAATCACAAAAGCATATATAAATACATATTTAAAAATATATATATATATATACAAACTTCTCATTTATTCCAAATATTTATATTTTACAACATTTTCATATATATGCATAAATAATGTACATAATTAAAACAAGTTTTACAAGTGGATGTTTACATGTTTGCAAACTAGTTATAGTCCCAAATAACAAAAAAAAAAAAACCTTTCAGAAAAATTTGAACTACCTAAACCTGCTCAGGTCCAGCAGGGCTTTTTGTACTAACCCTGTTAATAAACAAAATTGCGCTAAGTATATTTCTAAGTGATACATATTTTAATAACAATATAAATTAAAATAAATAATGTAAATGGCTTTTTAACTAAAACTAATGATGCAACATGAAATTTCCTTTGAAAATTTTGTTTATTATCTTTCAAATTATAATTTAATACAATCACATATATTGGGCCCAAAAGACCATATATAATATTTAGGTTCCAGAGATAATGTTTTGGACTATATTTGACACCCATTGTCTAGCCAGAAGGCAAATATCAATGACACCCAGCATCTAGCCTAATGGAAAAATACATAATGGTGATGCCCAATGTCTAGCCCAAAGGCAAATCAAAAATTAATGACGCGTAGCGTCTAGGTCGAAGGTAATCATAGGCATGCCGCCAAACACAAAATTCTGAAAATGATATTATATAAGGTTTCACACAGAACATATAAAATTTCACATTTTTCTCATACTTTGGCACTTATACCAACTTTCATTCTTTTGATAATTTTTCCATCTATTAATCACATTTCCAATCATAAATTTCATAGTCCATTCCAATTTCATAATGTAACCAATATAAAATTACAATTTGGTATACAACACTTTTTTATGTAACTACATTTCATAATACCATTAGTTATTCTAAAATGGCTTAAATGTTCATACATCATGCAATTCATGCCTTTAAACATATAGCTAAGTAATTTACATGTGAATTCACACATCAAAGTGACAAATCATCAAAACCAAAACATATTGTAGTATGCCATTTACAATGCATTATAATACAATTCATTCAAAGTATGTATTAACCTTGTTTAAACAACTTCCAATCTACCAAAACCACCACTTTCTCACCACTATTCACAATGACCTTTACCAGCAAAGTTGGTCAAATACAGTATACTTAATACCTACTCAAAATGTAAGTTTATATTATGCATTAGAATCACATTTCTACACATTCTAACTAATAAAAATCAATCTAGCAAATTTCCCTCAAATTTTCAAATTTTAATCCTAACTTTATTTTATTTTCAATATCCATTCTACTCATTTCTAATTGATATTCTAAGTTTATTTCTATCATTAAAAACATTTAATAACATTATTTAAATTATAAAATCAAATAAAATAGCAATTCTTTATGATTACTATTCCAAAACCCTAACTTTCTTACTACCTCTTCCAAACTCCATCTATACTTAACCAAATGAACTATCCAACCATATAATCTTTGTATCCTCATCAAATTAACACTTCCTATACCCATTAAACAAATTAAAACACACCCCATCAAAAAACCAAATCCTACATAATCAAATTTTCCTACCTAACTTAAAATCAAGGAAAAAAACTTACCAATATGTTGGAAAATCACCAGAACTCCTGGATTCTTGAAAATCTACTCAAATTTTAGTGTTTGGAAGAGGTGAAAGCTTCTCTTTTCCTCCCATGGAGGTTCGACCACCAAAGAGACGAAGAAGAAGATGGTTTCTTCTTTTTTTTTAACTTTTTAATTTCTTTTTCCTTTTTAAAAACATATTTATTTAAAAATTAATTATTTTTATTTATTTATTTATTTTAAGAAACATATTTTTCATTTCCCATTCAAAATTATTGAAACTTTAAATTTTTTTAACCGTAACTTTAATTTTTATAATTTACCATTTTACCCTTTGATTTTATTATGCAATTTTTTGACTTTTATATGTTATATATATTTAACATATACATCACATATACACTTCATATTTCTCACTTCCAACTCTTCATTCAACATTCTAACTTTTTAAATTTTGGATTAATTTAATTTAATTTAATTGTTGTAAATCCAAGGATGTGACAACTCCCTCCCCCTTAAATAATTTTGTCCTCAAAATTACCTAATATCAGTTCTAAAACAACTGAGGATACGGGATTCAATAGTTTGCTCACTTTCCCAGGTTGCTTCCTCAGTGGAATGGTTTCTACAAAGAACTTTCACTAATGGCACCTTCTTATTTCTCAATTCATTTACTTCTCATGCCAGTATCACTGCTGGCACCTCTTCGTATGTAAGATCCAGATTCACCTCAATAGATTTCATTGATAAAACATGAGATGGATCCGATTTATACCTCCAAAGCATAGAGACATGGAAGACATTACACATCTGATCTAGCTCGGACGGAAAAGCCAGTCTATAAGCCATTGATTTCACTCTTTCCAGTACGTCATATGGACCAATGAAAGAAGGAATCAACTTTTCTTTCCTTTAAAATCATAAAATCTTCTTCCAATGAGACACTTTCAGGAATACCTTATCCCCCACACTAAACTCTATATCTTTTCTCTTTAAGTCTGTGTATGATTTCTGTCAGTCTGAAGCTGCTTTCAAATGATCCCAAATTATTTTCACTTTCTCTTTTGTTTCTTTGATTAAGTCGGGACCTACCAGTTTACCTTCTCCGACCTCATCCCAATATAATCGTGCCATGCAGTTTCTGTCATACAAAGCCTCATAAGGAGCCATCCCAATACTAAACTGAAAGCTATTGTTGTATGCACACTAAACCAAAGATAAGTGCCTATCCTAACTCCCAGTAAACTAGATAACACAACTCCTCAACATGTCCTCCATGACCTGTATTACTTTTTCTGACTTTCCATCTGTCTGTTGATGGAAAGCAATACTGAAATGTAACTGAGAACCCAAGGCATCCTGCAAACTCTTCCAAAATCTAGATGTAAATCTTGGATCTAGATCTAACACAATAGAAACTGGAACTCCATACAATCTTACCACCTCATTAATATACAACTCAGCTAGTTTATCAAGTGAGTAGTCTATCTTATCCAGAAGAAAATGATCTAACTTGGTTAACCTGTCAACTATCACCCATATTGCATAATGCTTTCTCTAGGTCAAAGGTAGTCCAACCATAAAATCCATGGCCACTCTCTCCCATTTCCATTCAAGAACTGATAATGGTTGTAACAACCCTCACGGAACTTGGTGCTTAGCTTTCACTCTCTGACAAGTAAGGCATTGAGATGCAAATTTTGCTATGTCCTTTTTCATCCCTGACCACCAATAGTACCATTTCAAATCCTGATACATCTTGGTACTTCCAGGGTGTATAGCATAGGATTATAGATGTGCCTCCTCTAAAATTCTCTTCTTCAATTTCATATCATCAGGAATACATAATCTATCTCTGTACCACACACTGCCATCATCTTTCACATAAAAACTCCTACTCTCCCCTTTTTGGCAATCCTCCACAATCTTCTAAATTCTCTCATCTGTTTTCTATGCCTCTTTAATATGATCAAGTAGTATTGGCTTTACTTACAACTGGACCAAAAGAGCACCATCATCACAATTCTCAAAGCTGACTTGTAAAGCTCTCAATTCAACAAGCAATGAGAGAACATAGGCAGTCAACCCTGCCATGGACTTTTGACTCAAGGCATCTGTAACCATAAATGCCTTATCCAGGCGGTAATCAATCAAATAGTCATAATCTTTAAACAATTCTAACCATCTTTACCGAAGATTCAATTCTTTTTGAACACCTAGATATTTCAAACTATTGTGATCTATGTAAATAAAACATTTCTCTCCATATAAGTGGTGTCTCTAAATCTTCAATGCAAACACAATGGCTGCAAACTCCAAATCATGAGTTGGATAATTCAGCTTATGAGGCTTTGATTATCTAGAGTCACAAGTAATAACTCTACCCTCTTGCATCAAAACACTGCCTAAACCATTTTGTGAAGCATCACTATATATCACATATGGTTTACTCTCTATAGGCAAAGTAAGGATTGGAGCTTGAGTCAACACATCTCTCAACTGCTTAATGGTTTCCTGATAATGATCCATACATAAAAATTCACATCCTTTCAAAGTAATCTCATAAGTGGAAAAGCTATCATGGAAAATCCTTTCATAAACCAATCATAATAACTAGCCAACAACAGAAAACTTTTGATCTCTGTCACATTCTTTGGTGGATCCCAATTTAATATTGCCTCTACCTTTCTCGAATCAACTCTAATACCCTATGCTAAATGTGAGCGGGGATTTTCCCCCCCACTCCCGGTGGAATGGTTCTTGCGACTTCGGCACTATTTAGGCTCGGGGCCTTAGAGAACACGGACTTAAGTTAGGAGAAAATGGAGTCGCCACCCGGACGGGCCGGGAAAAAAGAAAGGGGTGGATGACTCGATTCCTAAGGAATCCCCAACCCCTTAATGGATTTGAAAAGTTGGGTACGTGTGGGGAAGGTGAGAAATGGCCCAGCACCCCCACAACGCCCGGTTCATTGGAACCGACCTCCTTTACAGGTCTTAATATTATAAAATTCTTAAATATAACAATATTATCCATATTACACACAATAATTAAAAGAAAGCATCATTATATTAAAATCAAAACAATGTCCAAACAAAGCAAATAAATGGACACCCATCCAAGTATGGAAACATGTCCTTACATCACATGCCTAAATAGGACACCCACCAAAAGGTAGAAACATGCCCTTTACATTGGTTCTAAGATAGAAAAGCAAATTAAATTACATGATGTTTAACTAATGAGGTACCCACCAAGTGAAAACATACCTCTTACAACATTTGGAAGTCTAAATAAATTGACAAAAGTAAATAACCATTCATAATAAGTAAATCATTCATCAAAGGTATTTAAATATCAATAAAAAGTAAACATCCAGCCATGATAAATAAAATAAACTAAGTATTAAACTTAAATAAATTAAATCATATAAAATAAATCAAAGCATAATTAAATATAGAATTGAATAAAGCAAATAAAAAGTCCAAATTATAGCTACTATTTCCATTTAGGGTTCTTTATCTCATGTGTTAAGGTTTTGGAAATTTCATGAATTTAAGCTACTGTGACTTTTATGGAATTAAAATAGATTAAAGATTTTATGTTTTTAAAAGGTTGGTAAGACACTTTGATTAAACAAATTAAAGTTTGAATGGTGAAATCATGAAACTAGGGTTTTAGATACTTTAAAATACTTTGATTTATGATTTTCGGTTATTGGGTTTCTAAGCTACTGTGTAAATTTAATCTTTTTATGGTTTTATGGTTTTTAATGTTTTAAAAGGATTAGGGTTTATAAAAATTAGGGTTTAAAGTTTTAAAAGGATTAGGGTTCATTATTTTGAATTTTGGAGTTGAATTAGGATTTTTAGAATTTAGGGTCACTGTGATGCATGATTTTTAAGAATTTAGAAATCAATTTGATAATTTCATGAAGTTTTATGAATTTAAACAAACAAATTAAAGTTTTTATAAGTAGAAAAGATGTTTTTTAAGGATTTTTGAATGAAATAGAACCTACTTTAAAATTTTAAAAGAAACAGAATTTAAATCTTAGTTTTGTTGAAAAATATGTTCAATTAGAGTTTTAAGATTTTTAAGAAGTAAAAATAACAATTTTAAGCCTTTTGGAAGATAAACCAACGAAATAAGGTTTTTTGGCTTTAGAAAAACTAAATTAAAGTTCTAAGATTTTAACTTTTGAAAAACACAAAATCCTAGTTTTAGCTACTGTGAAAAAAAAATAAAGAAATTAGAATTTCATATCTTCTTTTGTAAGTTGAACCAAAATTGCTTCTTGGATGAACAAGCTCAAAAGACTAGCCTTTTTTCCTTTTGAATCCCTTAAATCGTGTTTCTGCTACTTTAAAATCAATTGAATTTAAGTTTTTCATTTATGAATTTGGATTTTCTTTTTTCCTTATCCCTCTCGGACTCTCCTAAATTAATTGCCTTTGGTTCTTATTTATAGTGGTTTGATGTGGTTTATTCCTAATTAGTTAAGGTAAGTAATATTAATAAAAAAAAGAAACCGAGACCTAATTGAATTAGGTTTCAAAAAATTTGCATTGGAAAAATTGTGCTGCCGAAAAAAATTGCCGCAGGAAAAATTGCGCTGCCGAAAAAAAATCTGCTACAGTTGGCTGTGGCAGCGCGCGCGGAATGGGCCCATAGCAATTTCGCAGGCAGAAAAATTCTGCGTGGCTATTTCGCAGGCAGCTTTTTTCTGCGTGCGAAATGCCCACGGGCCCACGCTACTGTTTTTTCATCGCCGATTTTTCTAACTCTGATTTTTATTTTTATTGTTTGACTTTTATTTGTTTATTTCTATTTTTTATTAATAAAAATTAGATACTAAAGCAAAAATTAATTAATAAAAATTATTTTGGACCAATTAGACAACAAAAATCATTTTAGACTAAACAAAACATATTGGACCTGATTGGGTAAAAAATTAAGGGTCTACAGTTTTTCCTCTGCTTGAATGATCTGAAACTTAAGTGAAAGAGAGTGAAAAGCAATAAGATTTAATTTTTGAGATGGCGATTTAAATTTGTTTTGGGTACTTGGACCCGAAATTGGGTACTTGGACCCGAGATTGATTGAATTTGGGTACTTGGACTCGAGATTGGGTACTTGATTTTGGGTACTTGGACCCAAGATTGAATTTGATTTGGGTACTTGGACTCGAGATTGGGTACTTGGACTCGAGATTGGGTACTTGGACCCGAGATCAGGTACTTGGACCCGAGATTGATTTGATTTGGGTACTTGGACCCAAGATTGAGTACTTGGACTTGAGATTGGGTACTTGGACCCGAGATTGGGTAGAATTCGATTTGGGTACTTGGACCCAAGATTGGATGGAATTTGGGTACTTGGACCCGAGATTGATTTGATTTGGGTACTTGGACCCGAGCTTGAATTGATTTGGGTACTTGGACCCGAGATTGGGTACTTGGACCTGAGTTTGAATTGATTTAGGTACTTGGACCTAAGAATGGGTGCTTGGACCAGAGATTGAGTTTGACTGACCTTTTATCATTTGAGAAATCTGATTGCTCTGGTTATTCTATGCATTGTGGTTTTTCACCCTCAAAATGGATCTTCATCCTTTGAGATCGGGTCTTCATCCTTGAAAATGAATCTTCATCTTTTGGCATCGGGTCTTCATCCTTTAAAAAAATGGATCTTCATCCTTTGAGATCGGGTCTTCACCCTTGTAAATGGATCTTCATCCTTTGAGATTGGGTCTTTACCCTTGAAACATGGGTCTTTATCCATTGGAGATCGGGTCTTTACCCTGGCTTCAGCTCTTTTAGCTGGATTGGTCTTTTATCTTTTGCATCTTCATTCTTTTGAGAGTTCTAATGTTCTTTTCTTTTGTTCTTCCTTTTTGCAAAGATTTAGCTATTTTTAATTGGACCTTATATCCTCTCCATGCCCCCCTGTGTGGCAAAATATTTGTAAGTGAGTTTAAAAATATTTGGTATATAAACTCAAAAAATTGAAAAGGAGAAACTTTGCCCCCTGTGTAGGCTCAAACCAAAGATTTTATCCATGCAAGCTTTGATTGATGTTGTTGTTGTCTAGTTCTTTGCACAAGCATGTACTTCTTCTTTTAACAAAATTACTGGAGCTTTCTCAAGCAATGGACTTTTCATGCCCCCCTGATTTGACATCTTCTTTTGATTCTTTACTTCGTAGGGTGTTTGCTGTTCATTTTGACAAGGAATAGACAATACAAGACAAGAAAGTGTGATGTGATATGCTCATGTATGCATGAATAATTCTTACAGTTGTTCCATCGACTCATAGACCGAGGCGATCAGCAGAAGTGTTCTCATTGGTTCCCTTTTGACGCTCGTTCAAGTCTCGCATTGGAAAGATCGAAAGCTTTGCATTTGTGGCTTTTTCCTTCAAGATGTTGAAAACATGAGTAGTGGAGATCCCAAGTTGCAGAGTCAGGGATACATCCTTTTTATATTTCAGTATGTCTGCTGGTAGCTCCTTCATGACCTTGCCAATAATCATTTCCTTTGCCCAATGTGTCCTTTGGAGGTTCAACATACTTTCCTTAACTTTAAGGCTTTGTATGACAAAATACCTTTTTTTTTTTTTAATTTTGATTTTGAAATCAAATGTTGGCTTTGCCAAATTAATGTCAATGCACCTCAGGACTTGATTTTCCAAATTAACATATCTATAACATGACAACCCTAGTTACCGTACTAAACTCGGGAATCATTTCTATTTAAGCAAGAATTGTTGCACTTCATATAGGCACATACACATTACTTGGCCAAAGGTCTCATTTGAGTTTAAATATTGTCTATCTTATATGCATGCTTATCCAAACTATCTCGACTAATAGACTCTACCTACCAAGAGAGATCAACATGTCTTTGATAGGCTTGAAATGTGGTCTATAAGGGACACAGTTTTAAATGAAAGCCACTTTGAGATTGGAGCTGGTGTGACACAAAGGACAAACCTTCACACTACAAATTTCTTGTTGGAACTTTAGACAGTTGGGAGCAATCATTTTAGACTCCAAATTCATTCTATCTTTTCGGCATTAATCTAGATATTGATTAGGATAGTCTTTGCCCTTGCAAAAAGTTTAAGACCCAAATATGTTTCTTTTCCTCCTTTTTTTCTCCTTTTCTTTCCATTTTATTTTTCTTACTCTTCCCTTTCTTTGAGCATTTTATCATTTTGTCCTTCTTTCTTGTAGAACTATCAGGTACAGAACTTTCAAGAACTGGATGGTCTTTCTCCTTTTCCTTTGATTTTGATCGAATCTTTGGTTGAATTGGACCAATTCAAGTCAAAATGTCCTTATAAACCAAATGGAAGCCTTTTGTTGTCTTAGGTAAAAGAGAACTCAGTTGGCTTTTTGAACCATTTTGGGTTTTCTTTTCTTTTTTCTCTTCTTTTTTCCTTTTTTCTTTTCTTTTTCTTTTCTTTTGTCCTTTTTTATTTTCTTTCCCTCTCTCTCTTTTTTGTTTGATTCTTTTTTTTTCTTTTTTTTAGCTCAAACTGAGTTGTCTTGTTTGTACCAACTTGGGCTTCCAATAATAGATGAGGGGAGTAACATAAATCTTCATTAACAGGGATAAACCATTTGTTACTCTAATGTTGTCTTGATATATTAGAGATATCAAGTGAACTTCAACTACCCTTATGGTCTTTGAAAAATTCAACTACCCTTATGATCTTGAGAACTTCAACTATCTTTATGGTCTTGAGAACTTCAACTATCTTCATGGTCTTGAAACTTCAACTATCCTAATGATCTTGAATAATCATTGCTTTCTTTGATCTTCTTGCCTATTCATCTTAGTGATCATAAGACTTGTCAAAAGTATCACAATAGCTCAGGTAGTTTATTGGGGTTTGTAAGCCAATGAAAGGAAAGCTAAAATTTTATGAAGGCTCAAAGGGACAACTAGGGATTGATATTTAATAGGTGGATACTAGTTGTTGGCTAAGCAAATAATGCCTAGATCATTTCTCTCTTAAATAAGTAGAGTTCAATTTCGCCTCGAAAGTTTGTCAAAGCATGTTCTAAGACTGAATAGGACCTAGACAAAGGTAACTATGCAGGCGCCCTCTCTAAGTAAGCATACACAACTCAATGCTACAGAGCAATTCCCTCACCTAGTAAAGTCATTCAAGCTATGATGCATTAATTCAAGAATTATCAAGCTGGATTCCTCATTGGTTGAGCACCAAAATGAACAAAGACCAACAAAATTTTTTATAAAAGTAATTTATTCACACAAATTTAAATTTGAAAAACACGATAGTTCCAATTAAATATTAAAGAAAGTAAAATTGAAAAGCAATGTTCAAGCTAAGGAAAGTTCATTGAGTTAGGCTTCTTTTCCTTTCATATCTTCAATATCCCCATCTTGAAAAGAGGATATGTAATATCCCTATGCATGCCCTAGAAGTTTTGTATGTTGTTGTTGTTGTTGTTGTTGTTGTTGTTGGTTTAAATTGAGAAAAGAAAAGTATATGTATATGTGTTTTGGGAAGAAATAGGGTTTAGAGACAAGTTTATATGTTGTGTATATGATGATATATATAACATATACATTGGTCAAAAGGGTTGGTCAATGCAAGAGGAGATTTTTTTTAGGGCATGTGAAATTACCAAAGTGGGCAAGAAATTTTAAAGGGAATTAAGATGTGTATGAGGGTATTATAGTAATTTTCTTTTGGATGGGTATTTAATGAGTGTTTGACTTTGAGATTTCTTCATCATCTTCTCTTCTTCTTCTTGATGTTGGCCGGCTCACCAAAGGCAAAGGAAAACAAGAGAGCAAAGGAAGATTTTGATGTTCTTAGCTCAAAGGCTAAGGAGATTTCAAGTAAACAAGTTGGAATTTCAAGAAATTTCATTATTTGGTAAGTATTCTTTTGTTTTCTTTACTTATTTTGAAGTGGTGTTAAAGTGAATTAGAGTTTGTTGATTTTGTGATTTAGTGTGTTTGAGATGTGTTTGTGTTGTGTTTTCAAGTGTTGAATTGGTTTTAAGTTAAGAGTTTAAATAGGTATTGTTGTTGGAAGTGGTGGATGTTGAGTTTGAAAGATGGAAAAGGATGAGGATTTTAGGGTTTGTGTTTAATGTAATATTAATGTTTTGTGAGGTGATTATTGTGATAAACATGTAGAATTTGTGTTTAGAACATTGATTCCATTCATTTGAAACATGTTATATGGTGTTTGATGAGTTTGAGTGCAATTTGGAGGAGAGTTGTGCATATTAGGGTTGTGTTTTGAGAGACACGGCCAAAAGCAATGTGTGACACGGCCAAGCCAAGGGATTTTGGGCGTGTTGGATTAGTTTTTGGGTGACATGGTCGTGTTCCCAAGCCGTGTTAGCTACTGTGAGTTTTGGTTTAAGAGACACGGCCACAAGCTTGGCCGTGTCCCTTGCCTGTGTTGCTTACTGTCCAAGTGGGTTGAGTGACACGGCCACAAGCTTGGCCGTGTCCCTCGAGTGGCTGCCCGTGTCCCTCAATTGTGTGGGTTGGGGTTTTTATTCTTTGTTCTAATTGCATTGTTTTGGTTCTCCAAGGGTAGGTTGGTCCCTAAACCTAACCCTAAACACTTTAAACACACTTGAATCAATGAATGATATAATCAAATGCATGTGTAAGGTCCTAAAACTATGAATCATATCAATTGTTCTTTGCCCTAATTGCATTGTTGAGATTGAACAATGTTATGTTATGCATTGTGAATGGTAATGTGTTTCATGAGTAATATACATTGAAATTGAAATTGTATATCAAAGATGCAATGATAATTCAAATAAGACATGATATGAGACAATGCCATTGTGTTTGGCTATGATGATGCAATTGAAAGAAATAAGGCATGTTTGCCTAAATGTTGTTGAGAATTGAGAATGAAAATGATAATTGAATAATAAATGAATTGTGTGGCTAATGTGTTATTCCATTTTCAGAGTTGGTTGTTGGTGGCATGCCTAATAAGTGTAACAATCTCTTGAAGTTAGGTTGGATTGAATCCTTGAAGCCTAATTGAGATGTTACCACCCTTGAAGCTAGGTTGGGTTAGTTCTTGAAGCCAAGTTGGGTAGAAGCTTAGCATGCTTTGCTCCCCTTGAAGCTTGGTTGAACTTAATCCTTGAAGCCTAGTTGGGTATATGATATTGATAAATGTGATAACAAAACCAAAGCATTAACTCTGAAAATTGAATGGCATATTAGTGTGTCTTGGGCCCATGCTTGTCTTTGTTTAGTGTTGATTATGAATGGTTAAATGAATACTAATGAGGTATATGAAAAGATATGTAATGTGAAAGTATGTTGTTTGTTTTGCATATATGATGTTACATGTATAATATGGATTGTGAAATGACATTGCATTGCACTAAGTCATATCATTAGCATGATTATCTTACTAAGCCGTTGGCTTAGCGCGATAGTGTTTAATCGCGCAGGTAATAGAGTTGATAGAGTTGAACCCGAGAGTTCATCAAGACCAAGTGAGAGTAGACCTTGAAGAATCCATTTTGGGAACTTAAAGATCAGAGCAGACTTGCCAATCATGTATACTTCTTTATATTTTGTAAAAAAATGTTTAATATGTAAATATGTACATATTTTATAACTTCCGCTGTGTAATATTTAAATGTATATATATATAACTAATATGTTTGGTTTTATAAGTAAATGATCTACTTTTCTATAATGTATAATGATAAGGGTATTGTATCAAGTTTAAAGTGTTTTGAATGTTAAGAAAACCGTAGCATCCCTATGTTTGGTGCACTTATGCTACATTGTTGTGGTTGTAGTGTGTGTGCATTGGATATGGGGGTGTTACAATTGTTTTGGTATCAGAGCCTAGGTTTGAGATTCTCAACCTAGGTAAAATGTAACAAAAAGAATATTTTACTTAAAAAGTTGGTTTTGAATAAAAATACATGTTTGGGATTGGCAATCTCTGATCTTTAATAAGGTGTGTCCTTTTGTGTTTACAGTGTTAGGTGTTGATGGATCCTCATTTGAGACAGTTAGTTGAGGGTAGTGAGGAGAGCGTTGCTCCTGATGATGGAACTAGGGTTGATAGTGTTGAGGAGGCACCTGCTTCGGTGTCGGGTAGACCAGCTGGAGAGGAGGTTCCGCCAGCCTGGTTTAGACATATGATGGAAGTTATGAGGCAAGCACCAGTGCAACCAGTGCCACCACCCCCTCAGCCTGTGGTACCAGTGAGGCACTATGACAAACTAAGGAAGTATGGAGCGGAGGATTTCCTTGGTACTACTGACCCAGCTGTAGCAGAGCAGTGGCTTGACAAAGTTCAGAGGATCTTTATTCAGTTGCAAGCCACCCCTGAGGAAAAGTTTGACTATGCAAGATCTTTGCTACAGAAGGACGCCTACGACTGGTGGAAGACAGTGCCACATTCTATGGAAGATCCACCAACCTTGTCATATGCCGATTTTCTGAGGGAATTTGTGTTGAAGTATACTCCTAGGGAGTATAAGGACATGAAGAAGATGGAGTTCTTGAGCTTGAAGCAAGACAACAAGACTGTTACTGAGTATGAAGTTGAGTTTATTCGGCTGAGTCAGTATGCTGGGGGTATCATTGCTGATGAGATTGATAGATGTCGGCGATTTGAGGAGGGATTGAGGCCCTCGATCATGTGCTTAGTGGCTGGATCCAGATATCAGGATTTCTCACAGCTGGTGGCAGCAGCTCGAAGTGTAGAGCGAGCTCAGGGTATTGCGGTTGCTTCAGAAGAAGAGGTTAGGGTTAGAAGGCCCCAGTTCGAGCAGGGTCTTCTTCTGCGAAGAGGGGTAGAGGAAGTTTTGTTCCTCGGAGTAGTAGGAGCCAGAGACCCGCGGGTAGGTCAGTGCAGTTACAGAGGCAGAGATTTAGACCTGCAGCTTCAGTGGCGAGTGCTCCGACCCCTATGGTTCAGAGATCCACCTTACCCATCTGCATCCATTGTGGTAGGCCGCATGGTGGTCCTTGTTGGAAGGCTGGTGTTGCAGGGGTATGTTTCAGGTGTGGGTCACCTGATCACTTTGTGAGAGATTGCCCTGAGAGGCAAGAGCAGATGTCAGTTGATACAGCAGCTTCTCGACCTAGTGCGAGGGGAGGCCGAGGAGGCAGAGGTGTCAGCCGAGGAGGTAGACCGGGGTACAGTTCTAGAGGAGGTGCTACCTCCAGGGAGAGTAGACCAGAGGAGGTTGGTTCTTCCCAGAGGATGTATGTTATGCAGAGGCAGCCTGATGCATCGGCAGTCATAGCTGGTACTTTTTCTTTATTTAATACTCCAGTACTTGCTTTGATTGATCCGGGTTCCACGCATTCATATATTAGTGCATCTGTTCTGCCTGTATTTGATGTGCATGCTGAGTCCCTAGGATTTGATGTGTTGGTGACAAATCCGTTAGGGCATAGTGTGGGTGTGAGTAAGGTGCACCGAGATAGTGCAGTGAGGGTGCAGGGTGAGGAGTTCCTTGGAGATTTGATTGAGATGCCATTTAAGGAATATGATGTGATCTTAGGTATGGATTGGCTATCTCGACATGGAGCTGTGGTGGATTGTAAAAAGAAAATTGTTTCTTTGAGAACGGGTGATGGTAGAGAGGTGATAGTATCTAATGAGCAGGAACAGCTAGCCTCCTTATTTGTTTCAGCTGTTGCAGCTAGGAGATTGATTAGAAAGGGGTGTGAAGCCTATCTTGCTCATGTGGTGGATACTAGAGTGAAGGGTTCCCCTATTGATAGCATTGCCACAGTTGCTGAGTTCCCGGATGTGTTTCCAGAGGAGTTGCCAGGGTTGCCTCCTGAGAGAGAGGTGGAGTTCGGTATTGAATTGTTGCCTGGTACCACTCCTATCTCTATTACTCCTTATAGAATGGCACCAGCAGAATTGAGGGAGTTGAAAGTGCAATTACAGGAGTTGTTGGACAAAGGATTTATTCGCCCCAGTGTTTCTCCTTGGGGAGCTCCTGTGCTATTTGTGAAGAAGAAAGATGGTACTATGAGGTTGTGTATCAATTATAGGCAATTGAACAAGGTGACTATTAAAAATAAATATCCTTTGCCTAGAATCGATGATCTCTTTGATCAATTGAAGGGTGCAGCTGTATTTTCTAAAATTGATCTGAGATCAGGGTACCATCAGCTGAGAGTCAGAGCTGAAGACATTTCCAAGACTGCCTTTCGGACCAGGTATGGGCATTATGAATTTTTAGTTATGCCTTTTGGTCTAACGAATGCACCTGCAGCTTTTATGGATTTGATGAATAGGGTGTTCAGGCCCTATCTAGATCAGTTTGTAGTGGTCTTCATTGATGACATTCTGGTGTATTCGCGGAATGAAGAGGAACATTATATGCATCTGTGGATTGTGTTGCAGATTTTGAGAGAAAAGCAGTTGTTTGCCAAATTGTCGAAGTGTGAGTTCTGGTTGGATCAAGTCACTTTTCTCGGACATATAGTTTCAGCAGAGGGTATTAGAGTTGATCCGAGCAAAGTTGAAGCAATTTTGAATTGGAGTCCACCCAAGTCTGTGACAGAGATTAGAAGTTTTCTGGGTTTGGCAGGCTATTACTGGCAGTTTGTGAAAGGGTTTTCTTTGATAGCTACTCCACTCACCAGATTGCTTCGTAAGGGAGTGAGGTTTTTGTGGACAGATCAGTGTCAGGCGAGCTTTGAACAGTTGAGAGAAATGTTAACTCAAGCACCTGTTCTTACTTTACCTGTTGAAGGCAAACCATATGTGATCTACAGTGATGCTTCACATAGAGGTTTGGGGTGTGTATTGATGCAGGAAGGGAAAGTTATAGCTTATGCATCTCGACAGTTGAAATTGCATGAGCTTAACTATCCGACCCATGATTTGGAATTGGCTGCCATTGTGTTTGCATTGAAGATTTGGCGCCACTATCTGTTTGGGGAGAAATGTTTTATCTACACTGATCACAAGAGTTTGAAGTATTTGGGTGTCCAGAAAGAACTCAATCTTCGTCAGAGGAGATGGTTAGAATTGATTAAAGACTACGACTGCTTGATTGACTATCATCCAGGTAAAGCAAATGTTGTTGCTGATGCCTTGAGTCCGAAGTCTTTAGCTGGTTTAACAGTTTACTCGCTCTCGTTGCTTGTTGAGTTGAGAGCATTGCATGCCAGTTTTGTACCTTGTGTTGATGGTGCATTATTGGCACAGTTGCAATTGAAGCCGGTTTTGTTAGATCAGATCAAAGAAGCTCAGTTGGCCGATAAGAAGATACAAAAGATTGTTTTGGATTGTCAGAGTGGAAAGGGTAGAGATTTTATTGTGAAGAGTGATGGAAGTCTCTGGTTCAAGAGCAGATTGTGTGTACCTGATGATGCTGATTTGAAAAGGGTCATTTTGGAAGAAGCTCATCAGTCGATGTTTGCTATGCATCCGGGTAATACGAAGATGTATCATGATTTGAGACAGCATTATTGGTGGATGGGGTTGAAGAGAGACATTGCTGAGTTTGTATCGAAATGTCTCACTTGTCAGAAGGTTAAAGCAGAGCATCAAGTTCCAACCGGGTTGCTTCAACCGTTGTCAGTGCCAGAATGGAAGTGGGAAAGAGTGACAATGGACTTTGTGTCTGGATTGCCATTGACACAAAGGAAACATGATGCCATATGGGTGATTGTGGATAGATTGACAAAGACAGCTCATTTCCTTCCGGTGCGGATGGATTACTCTTTGGAGAGGTTAGCTGAGCTGTATATCCATGAGATTGTGAAGTTGCATGGGGTTCCAACTTCTTTGGTGTCTGATCGAGATCCCAGGTTTACTTCAAGATTTTGGAAGAGTTTGCATAGTGCTTTGGGTTCTCGACTGCACTTCAGCACTGCTTTTCATCCACAGACAGATGGACAGTCAGAGAGGGTGATACAGATTCTTGAAGATATGTTGAGAAGCTGTGTCATCGATTTCTCTGGAAGTTGGGATAGGTTTTTACCTCTTGTGGAGTTTGCTTACAACAACAGTTACCAATCTAGCATTGGTATGGCACCGTTTGAAGCATTGTATGGCAGACGGTGTAGGACACCTCTTTGTTGGAATGAGCTTGGAGATAATAAGTTGGTTGGTCCTGATTTGATTCAAGAAACTGAAGAAAAAGTAAAGTTGATTCGAGGCAGGTTAAAAGCAGCTTCAGACCGACAGAAGTCTTATGCAGATCTGAAAAGGAGAGACATAGAGTTTGATGTTGGAGATAAGGTATTTCTGAAAGTGTCTCCTTGGAAGAAGATTTTGAGGTTCGGTCGGAAAGGAAAATTGAGTCCTCGTTTCATTGGGCCGTATGAAGTGTTAGAAAGAGTTGGGCCAGTGGCGTATCGACTTGCTTTGCCACCTGAGTTGGATCGTATTCATAATGTATTCCATGTTTCTATGTTGAGGAGATATAGGTCGGATCCATCTCATGTGTTGCCATTTGAATCTATTGAAGTGAGCCCAGACTTGACATTTGAAGAGGAACCAGTTGCTATCTTGGCACGGGAAGTGAAAGAGTTGAGAAATAAGAGAGTGCCATTGGTGAAGATTTTGTGGAAGAATCATGGAAAAGAAGAAGCAACTTGGGAAAGCGAACAAACCATGCGAGAACAATATCCTCAGTTGATTCAGAGTTGATATCAGGTAATTTCGAGGACGAAATTTTCTTTTTAGAGGGGGAGAATTGTAATATCCCTATGCATGCCCTAGAAGTTTTGTATGTTGTTGTTGTTGTTGTTGTTGTTGTTGGTTTAAATTGAGAAAAGAAAAGTATATGTATATGTGTTTTGGGAAGAAATAGGGTTTAGAGACAAGTTTATATGTTGTGTATATGATGATATATATAACATATACATTGGTCAAAAGGGTTGGTCAATGCAAGAGGAGATTTTTTTTTAGGGCATGTGAAATTACCAAAGTGGGCAAGAAATTTTAAAGGGAATTAAGATGTGTATGAGGGTATTATAGTAATTTTCTTTTGGATGGGTATTTAATGAGTGTTTGACTTTGAGATTTCTTCATCATCTTCTCTTCTTCTTCTTGATGTTGGCCGGCTCACCAAAGGCAAAGGAAAACAAGAGAGCAAAGGAAGATTTTGATGTTCTTAGCTCAAAGGTTGAAGGAGATTTCAAGTAAACAAGTTGGAATTTCAAGAAATTTCATTATTTGGTAAGTATTCTTTTGTTTTCTTTACTTATTTTGAAGTGGTGTTAAAGTGAATTAGAGTTTGTTGATTTTGTGATTTAGTGTGTTTGAGATGTGTTTGTGTTGTGTTTTCAAGTGTTGAATTGGTTTTAAGTTAAGAGTTTAAATAGGTATTGTTGTTGGAAGTGGTGGATGTTGAGTTTGAAAGATGGAAAAGGATGAGGATTTTAGGGTTTGTGTTTAATGTAATATTAATGTTTTGTGAGGTGATTATTGTGATAAACATGTAGAATTTGTGTTTAGAACATTGATTCCATTCATTTGAAACATGTTATATGGTGTTTGATGAGTTTGAGTGCAATTTGGAGGAGAGTTGTGCATATTAGGGTTGTGTTTTGAGAGACACGGCCAAAAGCAATGTGTGACACGGCCAAGCCAAGGGATTTTGGGCGTGTTGGATTAGTTTTTGGGTGACATGGCCGTGTTCCCAAGCCGTGTTAGCTACTGTGAGTTTTGGTTTAAGAGACATGGCCACAAGCTTGGCCGTGTCCCTTACCTGTGTTGCTTACTGTCCAAGTGGGTTGAGTGACACGGCCACAAGCTTGGCCATGTCCCTCAAGTGGCTGCCCGTGTCCCTCAATTGTGTGGGTTGGGGTTTTTATTCTTTGTTCTAATTGCATTGTTTTGGTTCTCCAAGGGTAGGTTGGTCCCTAAACCTAACCCTAAACACTTTAAACACACTTGAATCAATGAATGATATAATCAAATGCATGTGTAAGGTCCTAAAACTATGAATCATATCAATTGTTCTTTGCCCTAATTTCATTATTGAGATTGAACAATGTTATGTTATGCATTGTGAATGGTAATGTGTTTAATGAGTAATATACATTGAAATTGAAATTGTATATCAAAGATGCAATGATAATTCAAATAAGACATGATATGAGACAATGCCATTGTGTTTGGCTATGATGATGCAATTGAAAGAAATAAGGCATGTTTGCCTAAATGTTATTGAGAATTGAGAATGAAAATGATAATTGAATAATAAATGAATTGTGTGGCTAATGTGTTACAATCCAACCTAACTTCAAGAGATTGTTAAATCCTTGAAGCCTAATTGAGATGTTACCACCCTTGATGCTAGGTTGGGTTAGTTCTTGAAGCCAAGTTGGGTAGAAGCTTAGCATGCTTTGCTCCCCTTGAAGCTTGGTTGAACTTAATCCTTGAAGCCTAGTTGGGTATATGATATTGATAAATGTGATAACAAAACCAAAGCATTAACTCTGAAAATTGAATGGCATATTAGTGTGTCTTGGGCCCATGCTTGTCTTTGTTTAGTGTTGATTATGAATGGTTAAATGAATACTAATGAGGTATATGAAAAGATATGTAATGTGAAAGTATGTTGTTTGTTTTGCATATATGATGTTACATGTATAATATGGATTGTGAAATGACATTGCATTGCACTAAGTCATATCATTAGCATGATTATCTTACTAAGCCGTTGGCTTAGCGCGATAGTGTTTAATCGCGCAGGTAATAGAGTTGATAGAGTTGAACCCGAGAGTTCATCAAGACCAAGTGAGAGTAGACCTTGAAGAATCCATTTTGGGAACTTAAAGATCAGAGCAGACTTGCCAATCATGTATACTTCTTTATATTTTGTAAAAAAATGTTTAATATGTAAATATGTACATATTTTATAACTTCCGCTGTGTAATATTTAAATGTATATATATATAACTAATATGTTTGGTTTTATAAGTAAATGATCTACTTTTCTATAATGTATAATGATAAGGGTATTGTATCAAGTTTAAAGTGTTTTGAATGTTAAGAAAACCGTAGCATCATTATGTTTGGTAATGCTACATTGTTGTGGTTGTAGTGTGTGTGCATTGGATATGGGGGTGTTACAGGATAAAACAAAATCTTCTTCCAATCCTTTTCCCACCATGAAGGTTGCTAGTGGAGGCACCATGTTGAACCTTGGAAATGGATTATCTTTGGTGTTGGGCTTATCCGGCTAGGGTAGCTTGCCGCTATCAATTAAATTCTGGATCTCATGCCTCAACTTCATACAATTGTCTGTTTCGTGTCCAGGCCTTTGATGGAATTGACAAAATGCATTAGCATCAAAGTTAGGTGGAAGAGGATTAGGCAAAGGACGAGGAATCAAGGGTTGTAACAATCCCTTTTTTTGTAGCTTATTGAGAACCCATGATAGAGGCTTCCCCATATTTGAAAATTGTCTTTTAGTTCCTTGACTAGTTACATTAACATCAACTTCTTTTTGTGTGCTTTGATTGTTAGGCTGGTAATTCCCTTTCTCATTCCTTTTTATTGAAAAACGATTCTTCTCCCTTTTCCACTCTTCAATTTGTAGACCAGCTTAGAGAAGATCTTTGAAGTCACAGATGAGTGTATGAGACATCCTTTCATGAAGATTAGGCAACACCTCTCACAATCATCCTTATTTGATCGGATTCATCGGGCCTCTTCTTGAGTAAAGTGGCCTTGTTTCTCCACCTTTTCACATAGTCCACAAAATTCTCATTCGGCCTTTGCCTAATGGACTCTACTTCCATCATGGTAACTTCCAACTCAACATTATATCCATATTGTTGGATGAAGGCTTTGTAAAGTAGATCCTAACTCTTTTGTGTTCCATCATCTAAGGTATTGAACCAATTTTGGACAACAGGGTCCAATGAGAGCATAAAGTACCTTAGGGTTTGAGCCTTAGTAGCTCGGACAAACTGCATGACAGTGATATACTGCTTCATGTGGAGATGAGGATTTCCGGTGCCATTGTACTTAGCAAAGGAAGGCATCTTGAATTTATAAGGGACCTCTTCATCTTGTTCAAATAGTTTGTCGATCTCAGACATCTCTTCGATTTTCAGCTTCTTCTCAAATTTCTTTTCTAAATTAGCAATCATCTTTTCAACATCAGAAATTTTGGTCTTCTCAATAGTTGCCTTCTCAATGACCTTTGGCTCCTTTTTGTCTTGAAGATCTTGGTAGTATTGAGCCCAATCATCATCATTGATGATCACCTTATCATCATCAAAAGCTACTTCATCAATTTTAGCCTTCCCCTTGACTTTCTTGGTGCTAGCAGATGCTTCGGCATTGTTTCCTAAAATTGCGGCTAGTTGATTCTTTATGGTCTCAGCCATGGCCTCTTTTATTTCTTCCATATTGGCGTTGAGGGCCTCATCCACCATTCTTTGGATTTGTTCGGGTTCCATTATTTTTGGTGAGCAAGTGATTGAGTCGTTGCTAGACACTTCGTCTCCGGCGTAAGTCGGATTGTCATAAGCTTTTGAACTTTCGTAATCTAGGGCTGTGAGCCAGAGAGGATCAATGATATGAGATGCAAATGTATGCATGTATGCATGTATGCACAAATAATTAACAAACAAGGACAAATAGGACGTTCCTTCCAACCTTATAACATCCACACACGAATGGCGAGTCTCTTTTCCTAGGTATATGGTTAATAAAATACCAACATGGAGTATCTTGCTTTCGAATAATTCCCTCAGACGTTTCAACCAATAGTTGTATTTTCAAAAATGGAAATCAATCCATGATAATTCCCATTAATTAGGTTTTAATCCATTCAACCAACTAAAGTAGCCTTTATGCTATATTGGATTAAAACTAAATTAAGAGGTTTATTATAGATAGATTTCTAACTTGAAAAAGGTAACTAATGGTTCATGCCAAAAACAAGCCTATGGTTAATTTATTCTTAGTGTAAACTAGGCCCACAATTAATTTTTGGTATTTCATAATTGACCTAAATGTTTTTGCAAGCTCTTTGTAAGAAAAGATTGGGTGAAAAATAGTTTTGTTTCTAAGGCCATTGTAAAAGATTTTAGAAAAATGGATTTAGGGCTTAGTATTTGGGCCATGGGCCAAAGAAATTTTGATTTGATTTTAGAAAAGTTTTATGTCCAAAGACCATCTTGAAAAATAAATTTTGAAAATAGTTTTGGTCTTTTGGGCTTTAAGAAAAATTTATTTTGAGCTTACAATATACTTAGGTCATATTAGAAAAAGGACAAACCAAATAAGTCATGATTTAAGCCAAGATAAATTAACCATAGTCAAATAACATGCATTTGGGGGAAAAACCTAAGGAAAGTAACTAGGCCAATTACATGAGCTTTAGTCTTTGGGTTAAAAGGCTTAGGTTCCCATAGCAAGTATATACTAAATGGTACCAGGCTACGAGTGGTTATGCCATGCTCGATCTCCATACCTTGAGTGAAAGTATGGTATCCCTCACATAACATAACACGGGTAACACGTGTAACACCCCTATACCCCGTATACGCACACTACATATTACTACACCTGTAATATACGTATACCGAATATAAGAATGCTACGGTTTACTAAACAAACAATTCATTCCTTTATACAATAATATGAGCAAACTCAAAACATTTAAGTTATATCATAAAATACAATAAATAAAACGTTCATTCAATACACAGCGGAAAATGTAGAGATATTTACAAATACATAAACATCAAAATCAAATTTTTACAAAACATAAAATTTATACATGTTTTCCAGTCAGTCTTTGATCTTTAAGCTCACAATCAAGACTTCAAAATCTAGACTCGATTCGGTCTAGATGAACTTTCTGGCTCGACCCTGTCACCTGCGCGATGAACTACAATCGCGCTAAGCCAACGGCTTAGTGGTACAAACCCCAATGACAATATGTTTCAATGCAATGCCAATATCATATGTTCAAACATTATAAACAATACATAAGAATATCACATTTCAAAGTCTTACATTGAATCTCATTATTCATTTGTTTCACCATTCATAAATCACATTTAAACAAAGACAAGCATGGGCCCAAAAGACACTAATATGCCATTCAACTTTCAGAGTTAATGTTTTGGTTCAATTATCACATTTATCATTATCATTATCCCAACTAGGCTTCAAGGATTAGGCTCAACCAAGCTTCAAGGGGAACAAAGCATGCTAAGTATCAACCTAACTTGGCTTCAAGAACCAAACCCAACCTAGCTTCAAGGGTTGTAACATCTCAACTAGGCTTCAAGGACTAGACCCAACAAAGCTTCAAGGGGAGTTAAGCATGCTAAACTTCAACCCAACTTGGCTTCAAGGATCAAGCCCAACCTAGCTTCAAGAGATTGTTACTATTAGGCATGCCACCAACAACAAAACTCTGAAAATGGAATAACACATTAGACACACAATTTATTCATTATTTCATTATCAATTCCATTCTCATTTTCTCATGATCATTTAGGCAACCATGCCTCAATTATCTCATTTGCATCATTATAGCCAACAACAATGGCTTCACATCTCATCAATAGAGTATACATAATTAATTGCATTGGACATCATCATCTAGGTAAACATGCCCCACTTATTTCATTTGAATCATTATAGCCAACCACAATGGCTTCACATCTTATCATATCTCAATTCATATCAAAGCAATTCATAACCAATTGCATTGAGCATACATTATGAATGATCATCATATCTTTCACATTATACAAATCATAACATTAATCAAATGTATCAACAATGTAATAGATTACTTAACACATTTACAACTAAATGTGTTAAGTCCCAATGTCATGTAAATGTATGCAATAATGTAGGGTTTGTACTTACCTCAAGAACAACTTACACCAATCTATACACTTCCTCTTCCAAGAATCCTCAACACTTAGGTTAGGACAATTCAACCTCTTCACAACCTAATCTAAAAGGAATAATACACACTTAATTACAAATTCACATGAATTCCAATATAATTATTCACCTATTAGTCTCATACTAAACCTATAGATCATAAACTACAAGCCAACATCTCTCTCTAGGACCCCACGGTCGTGGCCTCCCAACCCCCACGGGCGTGGGTTAGCAAATGGATTTGCCTCCCTTGCTCAAAACCCCCCACGGCCATGGCTTCCAATGGCCACGATCGTGGCAGCCAAAGGCCACGGGCGTGGCATCCAGAATGCTTCTGTTTCAGACCAAACTCATATATTCTATGCTTCTAACTTCATTAAACACCAATATCATGAAGATCTACAAGAATAATTAATCAAACTCGACATCTACAACAATAATCACAAATTCACAATCCTAACACAAACACAACTCATACACTTCCAACACTAACATCAACCTAACTCCTTATTTCAATTCAAATCCAACACTCTCAAACACACCACAAACAAACACACTCTTATTATCAACAACAATCTATCAAACTCAAACACAACTTCAAATAAAACAAGAGAATCAAGAGGGAACTTACCAAAAATGATGAAACTTCTTGGATTTCCAACTTAACTACTTGAAATCTTCCTTTAATTTTGATCTTGGAAAATCAAAACTCTCTCTTGCTCTCTTGCTTTGGAAAGAGCCGGCCAAGAAAGGAAAAGAAGAAGAGAAGAAGAAAAATGAGAAGCAAAGTCACATACTCAATCTTTTTAAACCTCCATCAAACAAAAATAATATTAAAATAATCAATTATTTTCCTCTTCCACTCATATTAAATTTCCTTTTTAATTACTTAATTAAATTTAAAATAAATAAATATCTTCTTTTGACCATATAATAATTTGACTTATATATGTTGTATATATCTCTATATATACAACATATACACATCTCTCTTTACTTCTTTTCTCTTTCTATTAAACATATACTTCAAATCCAAATACAACAATAATTCCAAAACTTCTAGGGCATACTTTGGGATATTACAATTCTCCCCCTCTAAAAAGAAATTTCGTCCTCGAAATTACCTAATATCAAGTATGAAACAACTGAGGATATTGATCTCGCATTGCTTGCTCACTCTCCCAAGTTGCTTCTTCCTTTGCATGATTCTTCCAAAGAACTTTCGCAAGTGACACTTTCTTTTTTCTCAACTCTTTCACTTCATGTGCCAAAATAGCAATTGGTTCTTCTTCAAATGTCAGATCCAAACTCATCTCAATAGATTCAACTGGTAAAATATGAGATGGATCTGATCTGTACCTCCATAGCATAGAAACATGGAAAACATTATGGATTCTATCCAACTCAAGCGGCAAAGCAAGTCGATAAGCAACTGGTCCAACTCTTTCTAATACTTCATAAGGTCCAATAAAATGAGGACTTAGTTTTCATTTTCGACCAAATCTTAAAATCTTTTTCCAAGGAGATACTTTCAAAAATACTTTATCTCCAACATCAAATTCTATGTCTCCTCTTCAAATCTGAATAAGATTTCTGCCGATCTGAAGCTGCTTTTAATCGATCCCGAATTATTTTCACTTTTTCTTCCGTCTCTTTAATCAAATCAGGACCAACCAATTTGCCTTTTCCATCTTCATTCTAACACAGAGGCGTTCTGCATCTTCTTCCATACAAAGCCTCAAATGGTGTCATTTTAATACTAAATTGATGGTTGTTGTTGTAAGCAAATTCCACAAGTGGCAAAAATCTGTCCCAACTTCCAGAAAAATCAATGACACAGCTTCTCAACATATCCTCTATAATCTGTATCACTCTCTCTGACTTCCCATCTGACTGTGGATGAAAAGCAGTGCTAAAGTACAATCGAGAACCCAAAGCACCATGTAAACTTCTCCAAAACCTTAAAGTAAACCAAGGATCTCGATCCGATACTAAAGAAATTGGAACTCCATGCAAGTTCACTATCTCACTAATATACAACTCAGCCAACTTCTCAAGAGAATAGTCCATTCTAACTGGAAGAAAATGAGCTATCTTCGTCAACCGATCAACAACCACCCATATAGCATCATGCTTCTTTTGAGTCAATGGCAAACCAGACACAAAATCCATTGTCACACATTCCCATTTCCATTCAGGTACTGCTAAAGGTTGAAGCAACCCTGTTGGAACTTGATGCTCAGCTTTCACCCTCTGACAAGTGAGACACTTGGACACAAATTCTGCTATGTCTTTCTTCATACCTGACCACCAGTAATGTTGCTTCAAATCCTGATACATTTTAGTACTCCCAGGGTGCATAGCAAAAACCGATTGATGTGCTTCTTCCAAAATAATCTTTCTTAAAATAATATCATCAGGAACACACAATCTATCCTTGAACCAAAGGCTACCATCACTTCTCACATGGAATTCTTGGCTCTCTCCATTTTGGCAATATGAAACAATCTTTTGAATTTTCTCATCAACCAATTGATCCTCTTTAATCTGATCCAACAACACCGGTCTCAAATGCAACTGAGCTATCAAGGCTCCATCATCACATAATTCTAAACTAGCATGCAACGCTCTCAACTCAACAAGCAACGAGAGCGAATAAACAGCCAAACTTGCCAAAGACTTTCGACTCAAGGCATCAGCAACAACATTTGCCTTACCAGGATGATAATCAATCAAACACTCGTAGTCTTTGATCAGCTCCAACCATCATCTTTGCCGAAGATTAAGCTCTCTTTGAACCCCCAAATATTTCAAACTCTTATGATCTGTATAAATAAAACATTTCTCTCCATACAAGTAGTGTCGCCAAATCTTCAAAGCAAACACTATGGCTGCTAACTCCAAATCATGCGTCGGGTAATTAAGCTCATGTGGCTTCAACTGCCGAGAAGCATAAGCTATAACTTTACCCTCTTGCATCAAAATACAACCTAAACCATTATGTGAAGCATCACTGTAAATCACATATGGTTTATCTTCCACAGGAAAAGCAAGAACAAGAGCTTGAGTCAACATCTCCTTCAACTGCTCAAAACTAGCTTGACACTGATCTATCCACACAATCTCCCTTTTGAAGTAATCTGGTGAGTGGAGTAGCTATCAAAGAAAAACCTTTCACAAAGGGTCGATAATAGCCTGCCAAACCCAGAAAACTTCTAACTTCAATTACAGACTTCGGTGGACTCCAACTCAAAATAGCCTCAACTTTACTCATATCAACTTTTATACCATCTGCTGAAACTATATGACCCAGAAAAGTTACTTGATCAAGCCAAAACTCACACTTCGACAGCTTAGCATACAATTATTTCTCTCTCAAGGTCTGCAACACAATCCGCAAATGCTTGTCATGCTCCTCTTCATTACATGAATACACCAAAATATCATCAATAAAAACCACCACAAACTGATCCAGGTAGGGCCTAAACACCCTATTCATCAAATCCATAAAAGCTGCAGGTGCATTCGTCAATCCAAAAGGCATCACTAAAACTCATAATGCCCATATCTTGTGCGGAAAGCTGTCTTAGAAACATCTTCAGCTCTAACCCTCAACTGATGGTACCCTGATCTCAAATCAATCTTGGAAAACACTGCTGCTCCCTTCAACTGATCGAAGAGATCATCAATTCGAGGCAAAGGATACTTATTCTTGATAGTCACTTTGTTCAATTGCCTATAATCGATGCATAATCTCAAAGTACCATCCTTCTTCTTTACAAACAAAACAGGAGCTCCCCACGGAGAAACACTAGGGCGAACAAACCCTTTATCCAACAACTCTTGTAACTGCACCTTCAACTCTCTCAACTCAGCAGGTGCCATTCGATAAGGAGTAATAGAGATGGGAGTGGTACCAGGCAACAAATCGATACCAAACTCAACCTCTCTCTCAGGGGGTAACCCTGGCAACTCCTTAGGAAAAACATCTGGAAATTCCACAACTGTGGGTATACTATCAAGTTGAGAACCCACTACTCCAGAACATGAGCAAGATAAGCATCACACCCTTTTCTAATCAACTTTCTAGCTGTAAAAACTGATACAACCAAGGATGCAAGTTGTTTCTGCTCACTAGACACTATCACACTTCGACCATCATTGGTTCTCAGAGTAACACACTTCTTTTGACAGTCTACCACAGCTCCATGCTTAGACAACCAATCCATGCCTAAGATCAAATCATACTCCTTAAAAGGCATTTCAATCGAATCACCCAAAAACTCCTCACCTTGCACCACAACTGAACTATCACGATGCACCTTACTCACCACAACACTATGTCCTAAAGGATTTGTCACCAAAACATCAATTCCTAAGGACTCTGAATGCAATTCAGACATAGGCAAGATAGATGCACTTATATATGAATGAGTGGATCCTGGATCAATCATGTAATATCCCAATGTGTGCCCTAGAAGTTTGGATACAATTGTTGTTTGTTTGAATTATGTGTATATGTTATGTTGATAAGAAAACAAATTGAAAAGAGAATGTTTAGGTTTTGTTTAAAGGAAAATAATGTGTAGAGAGAAAGTGTATATGTTGGGTATATGGTAATATATATAACATATATGTTGGTCAAAATGAGGAGTCAAGGGAAGAAGATATTTTATTTGTGATATGTGAAATTACTTCAATGGGCATATAAGTGAAAAGAAGTTAAGTTAAATGGATGAAGGGCATTTAGGTAATTGTTTTGTTAGAATTGCTTGGTGAAGATTTAAAGAAGAAGAATAGTTTGACTTGTCTTCATTTTTCTTTTCTTTGCTTGGTGTGGCCGGCTACCAAAGGAAGAAGAGAGCAAGAGAGGTGCTTTGATTTCTAAAATCAAATTGAAGGAAGAATCAAAGGATTAAGTTGGAGATTTGTGAAATTTCTTCAATTGAGGTAAGTACTCTCTTGTTTTCCTTTGTTATTTGTGAAGTTGTGTTTGAGGTGAGTTATGATTTGTTGGTATCATGATTAAGTGTGTTTGAGATGTGTTTATAAGTGTTGAGATTGATTGTAAGTTATAAAGTTAAATTGGGATTGGTTTTGGTTTAAAAATGGTAAGTTAAATGGATGTGGATATTGAAAGAACAAGAGTGAGATTGGTTTAGGGTTTTGAAGTGTTCAGTGATCAAATGTGTTGTTAATGTGAATATTGTGATGAGCATGCATGATATGTGTTAATGATATTGTTTATATTCATTTGAATGAGGTTATGTTGTGCATAATGTGTTTAAATTCAATTAAAAGAGATTTGGCCATGTTTAGGGTTTTTAATCATGAGAGACACGGCCAAACCAAGGAAGAGACACGGCCAACCTATAGAATTTTGGAGACACGGCCAAGTCTAAGGAAAAATGTGGCCGTGTTGGATGATTTTTGGAGAGACACGACCGTGTCCCTTGCCCATGTCTGCCACTGCCAATTCGTTTTGAGAGACACGGCCATAAGCTTGGCCGTGTCCCTTGAATGTGTTGGCTACTGTGATTATTTCTTTGCTCTTCTTACATTGTTGAGATTCAATATACATTTGAAGATAATGATAATGCATATGATACTATATGAACAAGGTTATCTTATATACATTGTGAATCTTGTGAATGGTAATGTGTTATATGAATAATATACTTCATAATGTTACATCAATGATGCTATATGTAAAATGTGAAGGATATGATGAGGTAAATGATTATGTATAGCTTGATGGGAGTGGCTCTTGAGGTAAGTACAAACCCTAATCCACATAATAATATTATGTTTGGCATAATATGAGCTTTATGAAATGTGAATTGAGATAATTGAAGCATATTTGCTTGGATGATAATGTTCAATGTAATTGATTATGTATACTTGAATAATGAAGTATTAATATGTGAATTGAAATATAATGTGGTGTGAAGCCATTGTGATTGGCTATGATGATTCAATTGAAAGACATAAGGCATGTTTGCCTAATTGATGAAGAGAATTGAGAATGAAATTGATAAATGAATGGTGTGGCTAATGTGTTATTCCATTTTCAGAGTTTGTTGTTGGTGGCATGCCTAATGATAGTAACAATCTCTTGAAGTTAGGTTGGGCTTGATCCTTGAAGCCAAATATACATAATCAATTATTCAAATATACATAATCAATTACATTGAACATCATCATATAGGCATACATGCCTCAATTATCTCAATTCACATTATGCAAAACATAACATTATTATTATGCATCAACAATGCAATAGATTACTTATCACATTTATAATCATATGTGTTAAGTCTCAAAATCATATAAAAGTATGCATTAATTTAGGGTTTGTACTTACCTTAGGAACAACTCCCACCAATTTATAACTTAACTCTTCCAAAACTTCTTCACCACTTAGGTTCAGGCAAATCAACCTCTTCACACCCTAAACCAAAAGAAATAGTACACATGAGATGCAAAACTCTACACATGACAAGCTCAACAACATGAGTGTGTCCCTGACCGTGCCCTAAACTCACAACACAGAAGCTTTGACACGCTCAGAACCACGGGCATGTCACTGGACGTGTAATACATTCTGTCTCACAGAAACATTGACACGTCCAACAACATGGGCGTGTTCATGGCCGTGTCAATTCCTCACCAACACAGTAGCTATGACACGCTCAGTGACATGGGCTTGTCACTGCTCGTGCCACCCATCCAAAAACACAGAACTATTGACACGCCTAAAACCTGGTCGTGCTCATGGGTGTGTCAGGCCAAAAATACAGATTCCGGCCACAACAACACTTAATCCAACAAATCACTTCCTTTCACCAAAATCCACTTCAAACAAACTTAGCTCAACATACCCAAGAACCATAACAACTTGCAAAAACACCAAAACAACTAAAAACATACATCCAACACAAATCAAAATCATCACCACAAACCCAAAACACACCTACAACACTACCTCTTCCAACAAACTTACTCTTTCTTTAATCCAAACTCAAAAATCCAAAAATTAAATGAATCAAACACTCTTAAACACAACACAATAAAAACACACTCCTATCATCAACAATAATCCTTCAAACTCAAACATAACTCCAAAATAAACAAGAGAAATCAAGAGAGAACTTACCAAAGTTGATGATAGTTCACAAATTTCAACTTATTCCCTTGAATCTTCCTTCAATTTGAGCTTGGATCACAAAACTCACTCTCTCTCTTTCTTGCTTTAGATGGCCAGCCAACAAAAGGAAAAGGAAAGAAATGAAAAAGAAAATGAAGAAACCAAAGTCAAATACTCCTCTCTTTAAACCTCCTCCAAGAAATTATAATATTAAATAATCCAAATTAATCTCTTCCATTCATTTAAATTTCCCATTTTCCACTAATTAACTTAATTAATTAAAATAACTAAATATCTTCTTCCTTTGACCATCACCATTGACTTGTATATATGTTGTATATATTTCCACATACACAACATATACACTTTCCTTTAAATTTCTCTTCTCTATAAAATTTAGCATATACATTCAATACAATTACAACTATAATATCAAGACTTCTAGGGCATACTTTGGGATATTACAATTCTCCCCCTCTAAAAAGAAATTTCGTCCTCGAAATTACCTGATATCAAGTCTGAAACAGTTGAGGATATTGATCTCGCATTGCTTGCTCTCTTTCCCAAGTTGCCTCTTCTTTACCATGATTCTTCCAAAGAACCTTCACCAATGGCACTTTCTTATTCCTTAACTCTTTCAGTTCATGTGCCAAAATAGCAACTGGTTCTTCTTCAAATGTCAGATCCGAACTCACTTCAATGGATTCAACTAGAAAGATATGAGATAGATCCGATCTATACCTCCGCAACATAGAAACATGGAATACATTATGGATTCTATCCAACTCAGGCGGCAAAGCAAGACGATAAGCAACTGGCCCAACTCTTTCCAAAACTTCATATGGTCCAATGAAATGAGGACTCAGCTTCCCTTTCCGACCAAATCTCAAATTTTTCTTCCAAGGAGACACTTTCAAAAATACTTTATCTCCAATATCAAATTCTATGTCTCTCCTTTTCAAGTCTGAATAAGATTTCTATCGATCTGAAGCTGCTTTCAACCGATCCCGAATTATCTTCACTTTCTCTTCAGTTTCTTTAATCAAATCAAGACCAATTAATTTGCCCTCTCCAGTTTCATTCCAACATAAAGGTGTTCTGCATCTTCTACCATACAATGCCTCAAATGGTGCCATACCAATACTGGATTGGTGACTGTTGTTGTAAGCAAATTCCACAAGTGGCAGAAATCTGTCCCAGAGAAATCAATGACACAACTTCTCAACATATCCTCAATAATCTGTATCACTCTGTCTGACTGCCCATCTGTCTGCGGATGAAAAGCAGTACTAAAGTGTAATTGAGAACCCAAAGCACCATGTAAACTCTTCCAAAACCTCGAAGTAAACCGGGGATCTCGATCACACACTAAAGAAATTGGGACTCCATGCAACTTCACTATCTCACTAATATACAGCTCAGCCAACCTTTCAAGAGAATAGTCCATTCTAGCAGGAAGGAAATGAGCTGTCTTTATTAACTAATCAACAATCACCCAAATAGCATCATGCTTCTTCTGAGTCAACGGCAATCCAGACACAAAATCCATTGTTACTCTTTCCCATTTCCATTCAGGCACAGTTAAAGGTTGAAGCAACCCAGTTGGAACTTGATGCTCAGCTTTCACCCTCTGACAAGTGAGACATTTGGACACAAATTTCGCTATGTCTCTCTTCATACCAGACCACCAGTAGTGCTGTTTCAAATCATGATACATCTTTGTACTACCCGGATGCATAGAAAAACCCGATTGGTGTGCTTCCTCTAAAATAATCCTCTTCAAACTATCATCACCAGGTACACACAACCTATCCTTGAACCAAAGACTACCATCACTCTTCACATAGAAATCTCGGCTCTCCCCATTTTGGCAATCTGACACAATCTTCTGAATTTTCTCATTAGCCAATTGAGCCTCTTTAATCTGATCTAACAATACTGGTCTTAACTGCAGCTGAGCCAATAATGTACCATCATCACATACTTCAAAACTAGCATGTAACGCTCTCAATTCAACAAGCAACGAGAGCGAATACACAGCCAAACCTGCTAAAGACTTTCGACTCAAGGCATCAGCAACCACATTTGCCTTACCAGGATGATAGTCAATCAGACAGTCGTAGTCTTTAATCAGTTCTAACCATCACCTTTGCCGAAGATTCAGCTCCTTCTGAACACCCAAATATTTTAAACTTTTATGATCCATATAGATAAAATATTTCTCCCCATATAAGTAGTGTCGCCAAATCTTCAAAGCAAATACTATAGCTGCTAATTCCAAATCATGTGTCGGATAATTGAGCTCATGCGGCTTCAGCTGCTGAGAAGCATAGGCTACTACTTTACCCTCTTGCATTAAAACACATCCTAAACCATTATGTGAAGCATCACTATAAATCACATATGGTTTATCTTCCATTGGTAAAGTAAGAACAGGCGCTTGAGTCAACATCTCTTTCAACTGTTCAAAACTAGCTTGACACTGATCCGTCCACACAAATCTAACTCCCTTCCGAAGGAATCTGGTGAGTGGAGTAGCTATTAAAGAAAAACCTTTCACAAATCGACGATAATAACCTGCCAAACCCAGAAAACTTCTAACTTCAGTCACAGACTTTGGTGGACTCCAATTCAAAATAGCTTCAACTTTACTTGGATCGACTCTTATACCATCTGTTGAAACTATATGACCCAGAAAAGTTACTTGATCAAGCCAAAATTCACACTTTGACAGTTTAGCATACAACTGCTTCTCACTCAAGATCTGTAATACCATTCGCAGATGCTTGTCATGCTCCTCCTCATTACAGGAATATACCAAAATATCATCGATGAAAACCACTACAAACTAATCCAAATAGGGCCTAAACACCCTATTCATCAAATCCATGAAAGTTGCAGGTGCATTCGTTAACCCAAAAGGCATTACTAAAAACTCACAATGTAATATCCCAAAATATACCCTAAAAGTTTGGAGTAATTATTGTTGTATATGGATTTAATGTGAATGTCTATTGAAAATCAAAAGAAGAGTAACGAATTCCCCGATTTTGGTGTACATTGGAGTAGTAGCTGTGAGAAGATATGTTGGTAATATATGTAAGGATAATATGTATATATGGTATTTGGGAAAAAATATGGGAATATAAAAAGTGATATATAAGAAATATACATATACCAACATATACATCACATATACATGAGGTATAAAGTGGTGTGGGAAAGTAAGCTTAATTAATTAATAATAATAATAATTAAAAGAAAAAGAAGAAAGAAAGTCAAAGAGTGACAAGTGTATGGTGAAGATTTGAAGGTATTTAATTATTAATATATATATATATATGATAAGCATGAGAAAAAGAAGAAAAGATCTTCTTTTCATCTTCTTCTTCTTCTTGGACGAGAGAGAGAGAGAGAGAAAGAGGGATAGAGAGAAAGAGAGGTGATTTTATCTACATATACACCAAATTCTTATGGGTTTTGAGAGAATTGAAGATGGTTATTGAAGATTTGACATAACAGTCAAGTAAGTATTCATTTCCTTGTATTGATTTCTATTGTTTGAGTTTGGATTTGATATGATTGATGTGTGATGATGAAGATAATGAAAGATTGAAATATATATATGTGTGGAATTGGTATTTAGATGATGATAATATGGTTAATTGTGAGATAATATGGTTAATTGTGAGGATGATGATGAATTGTTGAAATTATTGAGTAAGGGTTTCATATGAATGAATTGGGGAAATTGAGTAGTTGATATATGGTGGTGTATATAATGATTATTATTATGATATATTGAAGTGATATAAGTGTTAAATTGATAGGTAATTGATGAATATAACCAAGATGTTGATTAAGGGTGATGAAGTATGAGTTTTGAAGTGTTTGTGTTTTCATGGATGAGAGTTTGAATTCATGATTTTTGGCTGACACGGCCACAATGTTGGGCGTGTCAATGGTACTGAGTTGGATGTTTGCAACACGACCATTAACACAGCCATGTTACTGAGCGTGTCGTAGCTACTGTGTGAAAAAGTAATTGACACGGCCATGAACACGCCCGTGTTGTTGGGCATGTCAATGTTTCTGTGAGGCAGAATGAGTGACACGTCCATTAACACGCCCATGTTACTGAGCGTGTCAAAGCTTCTGTATTGTTGGTTTAGGGTACGATCAGGAACACGCCCATGTTGGTGAGCGTGTCATGTGTTGTGTTTGCCCTAGTCAGTCATCATTCTTACTTCTTATGGGTGTAATTATCTTTAGATTAGGTTTGGAAGAGATTATGTTGCAATAACCTAATGTGAGAACTCTTGGAAGAGGAAGTGTATAGATTAATGGGAGTAGTTCTTGAGGTAAGTACAACTTACATAGATGCATTCTTTTATATGATTTTGTGACCTACAACAATGTTAAGTAATTTATTATATGGTTAATACAATGTGACTAATGTTATTAATTGTATAGTGTGAAAGTTATGGTGATCATTCAAAAAGGTATGTGCAATGCAATTGGTTATGATAAATATATTAATGATGAATTATATTAATGTGCCTTGAGAAGTGATGAAATGTGATGTCATTATGGTTGGTAATAGTGATTGCAATGAAATAAATGGACATATTGTCTATATGTTCAATGAAATTGATTATGTATACTTGAATGATGAAGTGTTGTAATGTGAATTGAGATATAATTCAAATGACATGTGAAGCCATTGTGATTAGCTATGATAATTCAAATGACATGTGAAGCCATTGTGATTGGCTATGATGATTCAATTGAAACAAGTGGGGCATGTTTGCCTAGATAATGATGAGAATTGAGAATGGAATTGATAATGAAATAATAAATGAATTGTGTGGCTAATGTGTTATTCCATTTTCAGAGTTTGTTGTTGGTGGCATGCCTATAGTAACAATCTCTTGAAGTTAGGTTGGGCTTGATCCTTGAAGCCAAGTTGGGCAGAAGTTTAACATGTTTTACTCCCCTTGAAGCTTGGTTGGGTCTAGTCCTTGAAGCCTAATTGAGATGTTACAATCCCTGAAGCTAGGTTGGATTGGTTCTTGAAGCCAAGTTGGGTTGATACTTAGCATGCTTTGTTCCCCTTGAAGCTTGGTTGAACCTAATCCTTGAAGCCTAGTTGGGATAATGATAAATGAGAAAATTAAACCAAAACATTAACTCTGAAAGTTGAATGGCATATTAGTGTCTTGTGGGCCCATGCATGTCTTTGTTTTAATGTGAATTATGGAATGAAATATAACATTATGTGATATATGATGATAATCATGGAATGAGATGTATACAATACATAAGTAAATGATTGAAAGTGAATATGGCTTGAGAAGCTATGTTGAATGATGAGTTTATGAAAACATAATATGATGTGTAAAATGTTTATGGATGTGGAAATTGTGAGCATTATTTCATGAAGGTTTTGTTAAGTCATTGAATTATGATTTGTTGGAATGATGTATAGGAGTATATATATATATATATATTATGAGAATGGTGGAAATATATAGAGAGTGCATTAAAAAGGGTAAATATGATAAGAAAATGGTAATACATGATGTTAATATATGAAATATGATTAATTTGAAATGTATATTTTAAATTATTTCTTTGTACTACTAAGCTTTTTAGCTTAGCGTGGTTATGTAAATCGCGCAGGTGAATAGGTGGTTGATCTAAAAGTCAATCGGTATGCCACGAGTAAGGTAAGTGTGTTCTGAGACCAACTAGAGTGTGTTGCATACATGTATAATTTAATTATGCTGTATTTTACTACAAAAATGTATTCATATGTATAAATGAAGTTTTGTTAAAGACAAGATTATTATTATATTTAAGTATAAGATCATTAAAAGAAATACTTTATGAAAGATATGATTTGAACTCAGTTAAAGGTTTTTAAAGTGTAACGAAAAGTGACATCCTTATACTTTATATGCTTACTGTATGTATACAAGGTATATGTATAGTATTTATATGGAGTATCGGGGTGTTACAATTATTTTGGTATCAGAGCTTAGGTTCGAGATTCTCGGCCTAAGTGGAATTAAAAAGGAAAAAGGTTTTAAAAAAAAGTTTAAATAGAATTGAAAGGAAGAGTTTTGAAATGTAAATGGGTAATACATGCATATGCATTAACACCTAGGTTGGTCTCGAATGTGGCATTATGTGATTTGTGATGTATCTGAATTACATGAGATGGATGATAGTGTGTGAATAAGATTTTATATGAAAGTAATGTTGGAAAAAGAAATGATATGAAAAATTGGTACAAGTTTAATTGGTAAGTTCAAGAATGGGAATTTACTTAAGGAAAGTAAATTTTGAAATATTGATTATTGAAAAGTGATTGTAATATAAAGAAATGAATAGGAGAATAAAGTTGAAAATGATTTGAAAAATAAAATCAAGAATAAAGTATATACTTCTTCCTCTATATTTTAAAATAGAGTTTATGTTGGGTTTGCTAGAAAGAGGAAATATTGTTGGATTGTTAATATGGAAGAATATGTTATTAAAATGAAAAGAGTATGGTGAAATAGTGAGTGAATTGATTGGTATAGACAAAGTGTGATTATGTAAGGTTCGGGTATATTAAGTTAAGATTTTGTTTAAAAGAAAAAAAAGATCATGTTAGTTAAATAAGAAGACATATTGGTGTTGTTTGTATGGTTATGTTAATGCAAACATTGTAATTTTCAATGTTAAAAATGTGATATGCTTTGAATATTGTGAAAGCTCATGTTGATGGTGGTAATATGTGATATTTGAGATTTTTGAAATGAGCTTGATAATTGTAAAAATTATATGTTTTGATGTTGCTTTATGGTATATATATATATATAAGATGTTTTTAAAGTTAATATTAAGAAAAGATGAGTTTGGCAAATTGAAGTTTAAGTGAAGTAGTGAGTTGAAAAGTTAAAGTTTTAAATGGAATTTGATAAAGAATATTTGGATATTGATGGTTTAATGTATATTCAATACATAAGCTATGTGAAATGAATAAAATTGCACATGAAAGTATTATGAATTGAGTAATGTGATTGATAGTATGAAAATTGTTTTGAAGTCAAAAGAAAGTGAGTAAGCAAGTGAAAATGGGTTATTTTAAGTTATTTGAGTAGAAAGGATAAAAGTGGATATAAAGGTATATTAAATGCTTTTAAAGACAAAAGTGAAAGAGATGTCACATTGGGAATGTGACTAAGATGTATGTGAATTGTTATTATGGTTAGAATATATATATATATATATATTTGTTTTGATGATAAATACTTTACATCATATTGAAGGAATGAAAATGATAGTGTTCAAAGGAAAGTGATAAACATTAAATTTGTATGGAATGTATGAAGAAGAAAATAGAATAAGAGCATATAATTAAGTGTATACATGTATAGGATATGTGAGCTGAGTTTTTCAAAATGAATGAAATTATGATATGTAAGAAATGTGAATCACATTATGAAAGTGATCTATGAATGTGTACGTGATATAACTATTGGATAAGTGATATGGAGAATGATATTGCATGTATTAGTGAACCTAAGAAAGATTAGGTTATGATTTGAGCAACTAGATAAATTATATGACGGAATTGAGAGTAAGAATAGACTCGTGTAATATTGGACAATGAAATTGTTATGGTGATCACTGAATTTGATGATCATATGATATTTAGAATCCCAAAGTATTCACATATGAAAAGTTCTATATATTTGTATATTATAAGAGATTGTGAATGAATTAGAAATGGAGTGATAAATAGAAATTGTGTAAGAACTGCATATAATTGAATATGTATATAGTAAGAAATGTTCATAGTAATATTGTTGAAACATGAATTAAGTTGATGAAGATCATATAATCGAGTGCAAATTGGTTTGAAACGGAGTTGGAATGTGTTAACTTCTGGTATAGCAAGGGTTTAAAGAATGAATATGGAATTCTTGTTATCTAATTTAGTTTTGTAATTGGAAAGGTTGGAAACAGAATAATAGAGAAACCATATGGATTAATAAGTTTTAAACATGACCCTTAATCTTTATAATCCTATGATTTGTTTAGTATATTTTGGTTGATTAGTTTTGTTATCTACAGATTTGGGACCTGAGATAATATGATTATAGCAACCATTTGATGAGATTGATAATTTTGTTTCTAGAAATATGGTCAAGAATTATGATTTGGTAAAGTTATATCTTATCATTTTATGTTAGAAATTTGTTTATAATTATGAATCGTAAGGAAAAAAAAGAGAATTATGAAAATGTGTTGAGTTATGGATAACAATTATTGTAAAGATAGCAATGATATGAAATGTGAGAAGATGTTAAAAAGAGAAAAAAATTACAAATGTGATTGAAAGTTATACTGAACATATTTATTGTATAAAGTGAATAAATGAATGGAATTAAGGTTTAATTGAATGAACTATAGATAGTAAATATGGTATAAAATTTATCATGAGAATTGATGGAAATTATATTAAGATACTAGAAAATAAACTATATGTATATTAAAGGACAATTTGGAGTGATTTGTTATCATGATAATTTGACTGAATATGAATCTAAAGAGATAAGGATTTGAAAATAAGTTTGATCTAATGGAATTAGGTCATCTATATAATGTGAAAACTAACGATGAGTTTAAATAAGTTAATTGTTGGTTTTATTTGAACAAGATTGAAATGTGGATATTTTGTGACAGATAGATCAATTGATCTAGATTTTACGAAAATTATGAATCATTATGGAAATTTAATATGAATAGTTATACTCAGAGTATAAAATTTACATGATAATGTATATGATGTAAAATTTTAAAGTGTGATTGGACATGAATGAATGGAGTTATATTAGTTATAAAAAAATTAATAAAAGGGAAAAGATTGATTATTTATAAAATATGGATCTTGTTATCCACTGAGATTTGATAAATGTCTATTTTGACAGTGATTGTAATGACGGGATAATCAATACTAAGATATAAATCAGTAATTTTTAAGGTTAAAGTTAAGAGAGTAATTATTAAGAGGTGAAGGAATAAAATATTTTAAATATAAAGATTGGATAAAGCATAAATGTATTATAAGACGATCTGATTGTGGTATAAGGATAAATTCATTGGGAATGTGAGGAATTATCTTGATTGCTTTGTTAAGAAAGTAATAAGACATATAAATATATATATATAATGATGAACTATGAAATTTAGATAAGATGAATGACTCTAAGGCGGAGAGTTGAAGTTATATGATTGGATGACATAATAACTTAATGATGTACTGAATTTTGTATGAAAGTTAAGATGGTAGTTGTTTAGAATGGATTGATGCGATACTAAATAATTTCGGGGACGAAATTATTTAAGGGGGAGAGAATTGTAATATCCCAAAATATACCCTAAAAGTTTGGAGTAATTATTGTTGTATATGGATTTAATGTGAATGTCTATTGAAAATCAAAAGAAGAGTAACGAATTAATTTAATACCCCGATTTTGGTGTACATTGGAGTAGTAGCTGTGAGAAGATATGTTGGTAATATATGTAAGGATAATATGTATATATGGTATTTGGGAAAATATATGGGAATATAAAAGTGATATATAAGAAATATACATATACCAACATATACATCACATATACATGAGGTATAAAGTGGTGTGGGAAAGTAAGCTTAATTAATTAATAATAATAATAATTAAAAGAAAAAGAAGAAAGAAAGTCAAAGAGTGACAAGTGTATGGTGAAGATTTGAAGGTATTTAATTATTAATATATATATATATATGATAAGCATGAGAAAAAGAAGAAAAGATCTTCTTTTCATCTTCTTCTTCTTCTTGGACGAGAGAGAGAGAAAGAGAAAGAGGGATAGAGAGAAAGAGAGGTGATTTTATCTACATATACACCAAATTCTTATGGGTTTTGAGAGAATTGAAGATGGTTATTGAAGATTTGACATAACAGTCAAGTAAGTATTCATTTCCTTGTATTGATTTCTATTGTTTGAGTTTGGATTTGATATGATTGATGTGTGATGATGATGATAATGAAAGATTGAAATATATATATGTGTGGAATTGGTATTTAGATGATGATAATATGGTTAATTGTGAGATAATATGGTTAATTGTGAGGATGATGATGAATTGTTGAAATTATTGAGTAAGGGTTTCATATGAATGAATTGGGGAAATTGAGTAGTTGATATATGGTGGTGTACATAATGATTATTATTATGATATATTGAAGTGATATAAATGTTAAATTGATAGGTAATTGATGAATATAACCAAGATGTTGATTAAGGGTGATGAAGTATGAGTTTTGAAGTGTTTGTGTTTTCATGGATGAGAGTTCGAATTCATGATTTTTGGCTGACACGGCCACAATGTTGGACGTGTCAATGGTACTGAGTTGGATGTTTGCGACACGACCATTAACACGGCCATGTTACTGAGCGTGTCATAGCTACTGTGAGAAAAAGTAATTGACACGGCCATGAACACGCCCGTGTTGTTGGGCGTGTCAATATTTCTGTGAGGCAGAATGAGTGACACGTCCATTAACACGCCCGTGTTACTGAGCGTGTCAAAGCTTCTGTATTGTTGGTTTAGGGCACGATCAGGAACACGCCCGTGTTGGTGAGCATGTCATGTGTTGTGTTTGCCCTAGTCAGTCATCATTCTTACTTCTTATGGGTGTAATTATCTTTGGATTAGGTTTGGAAGAGATTATGTTGCAATAACCTAATGTGAGAACTCTTGGAAGAGGAAGTGTATAGATTAATGGGAGTAGTTCTTGAGGTAAGTACAACTTACATAGATGCATTCTTTTATATGATTTTGTGACCTACAACAATGTTAAGTAATTTATTATATGGTTAATACAATGTGACTAATGTTATTAATAGTATAGTGTGAAAGTTATGGTGATCATTCAAAAAGGTATGTGCAATGCAATTGGTTATGATAAATATATTAATGATGAATTATATTAATGTGCCTTGAGAAGTGATGAAATGTGATGTCATTATGGTTGGTAATAGTGATTGCAATGAAATAAATGGACATATTGTCTATATGTTCAATGAAATTGATTATGTATACTTGAATGATGAAGCGTTGTAATGTGAATTGAGATATAATTCAAATGACATGTGAAGCCATTGTGATTGGCTATGATAATTCAAATGACATGTGAAGCCATTGTGATTGGCTATGATGATTCAATTGAAACAAGTGGGGCATGTTTGCCTAGATAATGATGAGAATTGAGAATGGAATTGATAATGAAATAATAAATGAATTGTGTGGCTAATGTGTTATTCCATTTTCAGAGTTTGTTGTTGTTGGCATGCCTATAGTAACAATCTCTTGAAGTTAGGTTGGGCTTGATCCTTGAAGCCAAGTTGGGTAGAAGTTTAACATGTTTTACTCCCCTTGAAGCTTGGTTGGGTCTAGTCCTTGAAGCCTACTTGAGATGTTACAACCCTTGAAGCTAGGTTGGATTGGTTCTTGAAGCCAAGTTGGGTTGATACTTAGCATGCTTTGTTCCCCTTGAAGCTTGGTTGAACCTAATCCTTGAAGCCTAGTTGGGATAATGATAAATGAGAAAATTAAACCAAAACATTAACTCTGAAAGTTGAATGGCATATTAGTGTCTTGTGGGCCCATGCATGTCTTTGTTTTAATGTGAATTATGGAATGAAATATAACATTATGTGATATATGATGATAATCATGGAATGAGATGTATACAATACATAAGTAAATGATTGAAACTGAATATGGCTTGAGAAGCTATGTTGAATGATGAGTTTATGAAAACATAATATGATGTGTAAAATGTTTATGGATGTGGAAATTGTGAGCATTATTTCATGAAGGTTTTGTTAAGTCATTGAATTGTGATTTGTTGGAATGATGTATAGGAGTATATATATATATATTATGAGAATGGTGGAAATATATAGAGAGTGCATTAAAAAGGGTAAATATAATAAGAAAATGGTAATACATGATGTTAATATATGAAATATGATTTATTTGAAATGTATATTTTAAATTATTTCTTTGTACTACTAAGCTTTTTAGCTTAGCGTGGTTATGTAAATCACGCAGGTGAATAGGTGGTTGATCTAATAGTCAATCGGTATGCCACGAGTAAGGTAAGTGTGTTCTGAGACCAACTAAAGTGTGTTGCATACATGTATAATTTAATTATGCTGTATTTTACTACAAAAATGTATTCATATGTATAAATGAAGTTTTGTTAAAGACAAGATTATTATTATATTTAAGTATAAGATCATTAAAAGAAATACTTTATGAAAGATATGATTTGAACTCAGTTAAAGGTTTTTAAAGTGTAACGAAAAGTGACATCCTTATACTTTATATGCTTACTGTATGTATACAAGGTATATGTATAGTATTTATATGGAGTATCGGGGTGTTACACATAATGCCCATACCTGGTGCGGAAAGCTGTCTTAAAAACATCTTCAGCTCTAACCCTCAACTGATGGTACCCTAATCTCAAATCAATCTTGGAAAACACTGCTGCTCCCTTCAATTGATCAAAGAGATCATCAATCCTAGGCAAAGGATATTTATTCTTAATAGTCACTTTGTTCAATTGCCTATAATCAATGCATAACCTCATAGTACCATCCTTCTTCTTCACAAACAACACAGGAGATCCCCAAGGAGAAACACTAGGGCAAATAAAACCTTTATCCAACAACTCCTGTAACTGTACCTTCAACTCTCTCAATTCAGCAGGTGCCATTCAATAAGGGGTGATAGAGATGGGAGTGGTACCAGGAAACAGATCGATACCAAACTAAACCTCCCTCTCAGGGGGTAACCCTGGCAACTCCTCAGGAAACACATCTGGAAAATCTGCAACTGTGGTGATATTATCAAGTTGAGAACCCATGACTCTAGTATCCACCACATGATCAAGATAAGCATCACACCCTTTTCTAATCAACTTCCTAGCTATTACAGCTGATACAAACAAGGATGCAAGTTGTCTCTGCTCACTAGATACTATCACATTCCTACCATCACTGGTTCTCAAGGTGACACACTTCTTTTGACAATCCACCACAGCTCCATGTTTAGACAGCGAATCCATGCCTAAGATCAAATCATATTCTTTAAAAGGCTTTTCAATCAGATCACCAAGAAACTCCTCACCTTGCACCACAACTGCACTATCACGGTGCACTTTACTAACAACCACACTATGTCCTAAAGGATTTGTCACCAAAACATCAAATCCTAAGGATTCTGAATGCAATTCAGACACAGGCAATATGGATGCACTTATGTATGAATGAGTAGATCCTGGATCAATCAAAGCAAGTACTGAAATGCCAAATAAAGAAAATGTACCCTCTATAATTGCTGAAGCATCTGGCTGCCTTTGCATCACGTATACTCTCTGAGAAGATCCGGCCTCCTCTGGCCTACTGCCTCTAGATGAAGATCCTCCTCTTTGACTAGACCCGGGTCTACCACCTCTGCTAAAACCTCTGCCCCCTCGACCCCCTCTACTGACACTGGGTCGAGAAACTGCAGTATCAGTCTGCCTATCATCTTGCATATCAGGGCAATCTTTAATAAAATGATCTGGTGACCCACATCTATAACATTCTTTGGATACACCAGTCCTCCAACAAACACCTCCATGGGGCCTACCACAGTGAACACATACCGTTGGAGTAGACCTTTGCATCATGGGAGTCGGGGCACTAGCTACAGAGACTGTCGGTCTCGGCCTCTGCCTCTGATACTGCACTGATCTGCCTGACTGCCTCTGACTCCTACTAACCCTCGGAGCAAAACTTCCTCTACCCCTCTTCACAGATGAAGACACTGCCTCAAACTAGGGTCTCCTTACCCTACTCTCCTCCTCAGTAGCAGCTGCGGCTATACTCTGAGCTCTCTCCACACTCCTAGCTGCTGCAACAAGCTGAGAGAAATCTTGATATGACTGAGACGCCATCACTACCTATATCTGCAAACAAAGAGAATATACCTCATCAAAGATCAAAGATTGCCAATACCAAAGCATGTATCTTATTTAAAAATCACATTTTAAAATCAAAATTTTCTTTTTCCTTACAATTTACCTAGGTTGAGAATCTCAAACCTAGGCTCTGATACCAAAACAATTGTAATACCCCTATACCCCGTATACACACATTACATATTACTACACCCGTAATATACGTATACCGAATATAAGAATGCTCGACCCTGTCACCTGCGCGATTAACCACAATTGCGCTAAGCCAACGGCTTAGTGGTACAAACTTCAATGACAATATGTTTCAATGCAATGCCAATATCATATGTTCAAACATTATAAACAATACATAAGAATATCACATTTCAAAGTCTTACATTGAATCTCATTATTCATTTGTTTCACCATTCATAAATCACATTTAAACAAAGACAAGCATGGGCCCAAAAAGACACTAATATGCCATTCAACTTTCAGAGTTAATGTTTTGGTTCAATTATCACATTTATCATTATCATTATCCCAACTAGGCTTCAAGGATTAGGCTCAACCAAGCTTCAAGGGGAACAAAGCATGCTAAGTATGAACCCAACTTGGCTTCAAGAACCAAACCCAACCTAGCTTCAAGGGTCGTAACATCTCAACTAGGCTTCAAGGACTAGACCCAACCAAGCTTCAAGGGGAGTTAAGCATGCTAAACTTCAACGCAACTTGGCTTCAAGGATCAAGCCCAACCTAGCTTCAAGAGATTGTTACTATTAGGCATGCCACCAACAACAAAACTCTAAAAATGGAATAACACATTAGACACACAATTTATTCATTATTTCATTATCAATTCCATTCTCATTTTCTCATGATCATTTAGGCAACCATGCCTCAATTATCTCATTTGCATCATTATAGCCAACAACAATGGCTTCACATCTCATCAATAGAGTATACATAATTAATTGTATTGGACATCATCATCTAGGCAAACATGCCCCACTTATTTCATTTGAATCATTATAGCCAACCACAATGGCTTCACATCTTATCATATCTCAATTCATATCAAAGCAATTCATAACCAATTGCATTGAGCATACATTATGAATGATCATCATATCTTTCACATTATACAAATCATAACATTAATCAAATGTATCAACAATGTAATAGATTACTTAACACATTTACAACTAAATGTGTTAAGTCCCAATGTCATGTAAATGTATGCAATAATGTAGAGTTTGTACTTACCTCAAGAACAACTTACACCAATCTATACACTTCCTCTTCCAAGAATCCTCAACACTTAGGTTAGGGCAATTCAACCTCTTCACAACCTAATCCAAAAGGAATAATACACACTTAATTACAAATTCACATGAATTCCAATACAATTATTCACCTATTAGTCTCATACTAAACCCATAGATCATAAACTACAAGCCAACATCTCTCTCTAGGACCCCACGGTCGTGGCCTCCCAACCCCCACGGGCGTGGGTTAGCAAATGGATCTGCCTCCCTTGCTCAAAACCCCCACGGCCATGGCTTCCAATGGCCACGGTCGTGGCAGCCAAAGGCCACGGGCGTGGCATCCAGAATGCTTCTGTTTCGGACCAAACTCATATATTCTATGCTTCTAACTTCATTAAACACCAATATCATGAAGATCTACAAGAATAATTAATCAAACTCAACATCTACAACAATAATCACAAATTCACAATCCTAACACAAACATAACTCATACACTTCCAACACCAACATCAACCTAACTCCTTATTTCAATTCAAATCCAACACTCTCAAACACACCACAATCAAACACACTCTTATTATCAACAACAATCTATCAAACTCAAACACAACTTCAAATAAAATAAGAGAATCAAGAGGGAACTTACCAAAAATGATGAAACTTCTTGGATTTCCAACTTAACTACTTGAAATCTTCCTTTAATTTTGATCTTAGAAAATCAAAACTCTCTCTTGCTCTCTTGCTTTGGAAAGAGCCTGCCAAGAAAGGAAAAGAAGAAGAGAAGAAGAAAAATGAGAAGCAAAGTCACATACTCAATCTCTTTAAACCTCCATAAAAAAAATAATATTAAAATATTCAATTATTTTCCTCTTTCACTCATATTAAATTTCCTTTTTAATTACTTAATTAAATTTAAAATAAATAAATATCTTCTTTTGACCATATAATAATTTGACTTGTATATGTTGTATATATCTCTATATATACAACATAGACATATCTCTCTTTACTTCTTTTCTCTTTCCATTAAACATATACTTCAAATCCAAATACAACAATAATTCCAAAACTTCTAGGGCATACTTTGGGATATTACAACACGGGCGTCCTAACTCACGCACACGATGCAATCTAAGATGATGCAATGGATAATATCATTATAAGAAAGAATAGAATAATATAAAGACCAACGGAATCAACTTCTCTTATCCCCAGTGGAGTAGCCACTGTGAGCGGGCATTTTCACCCCCACTCCCGGTGGAATAGTTCTTCCGACTTCGGCACTATTTAGGCTCGGGGCCTTAGAGAACACGGACCTAAGTCCGGAGAAAATGGAGTCGCCACCCGGACGGGCCGGGAAAAAAAAAGGGGTGGATGACTCAATTCTTAAGGAATCCCCAACCCTTTAATGGGTTTGAAAAGTTGGGTACCTGTGGGAAAGGTGAGAAATGGCCCAGCACCCCCACAATGCCCGGTTCATTAGAACCGGCCTCCTTTACAGGTCTTAATATTATAAAATTCTTAAATTTAACAATATTATCCATATTACACACAATAATTAAAAGAAAGCATCATTATATTAAAATCAAAGCAATGTCCAAACAAAGAAAATAAATGGACGCCCATCGAAGGATGGAAACATGTCCTTACATCACATGCCTATATAGGACACCCACCAAAAGGTAGAAACATGTCCTTTACATTGGTTCTAAGATAGAAAAGCAAATTAAATTACATGATGTTTAACTAATGAGGTACCCACCAAGTGGAAACATACCTCTTACAACATTTGGAAGTCTAAATAAATTGATAAAAGTAAATAACCATTCATAATAAGTAAATCATTCATCAAAGGTATTTAAATATCAATAAAAAGTAAACATCCAGTCATGATAAATAAAATAAACTAAGTACTGAACTTAAATAAATTAAAGCATATAAAATAAATCAAAGCATAATCAAATATAGAATTGAATAAAGCAAATAAAAAGTCAAAATTATAGCTACTATTTCCATTTAGGGTTCTTTTTCTCATGTGTTAAGGTTTTGGAAATTTCATGAATTTAAGCTACTGTGACTTTTATGGAATTAAAATAGATTAAAGATTTTATGTTTTTAAAAGGTTGGTAAGATACTTTGACTAAAAAATTAAGGTTTGAATGGTGAAATCATGAAACTAGGGTTTTAGATACTTTAAAATACTTTGATTTATGATTTTCGGTTATTGGATTTCTAAGCTACTGTGTAAATTTAATCTATTTATGGTTTTATGGTTTTTAATGTTTTAAAAGGATTAGGGTTCATAAAAATTAGGGTTTAAAGTTTTAAAAGGATTAGAGTTCATTATTTTGAATTTTGGAGTTGAATTAGAATTTTTAGAATTTAGGGTCACGGTGATGCATGATTTTTAAAATTTTAGAAATCAATTTGATAATTTTATGAAGTTTTATGAATTTAAACAAACAAATTAAAGTTTTTATACGTAGAAAAGATGTTTTTAAGGCTTTTTGAATGAAATAGAACCTACTTTAAAATTTTAAAATAAACAGAATTTAAATCTTAGTTTTGTTGAAAAATATGTTAAATTAGAGTTTTAAGATTTTTAAGAAGTAAAAATAACAATTTTAAACCTTTTGGAAGATAAACCAATGAAATAAAGATTTTTGGCTTTAGAAAAACTAAATTAAAGTTCTAAGATTTTAACTTTTGAAAAACACAAAATCCTAGTTTTAGCTACTATGGAAAAAAAAAAAGAAATTAGAATTTCATGCCTTTTTTTGTAAGTTGCACCAAAATTGCTTCTTGGATGAACAAGCTTAAAAGACCAGCCTTTTTTGCCTTTTGAATCCCTTAAGTCGTGTTTCTGCTACTTTAAAATCAATTGAATTCAAGCTTTTCCTTTATGAATTTGGATTTTCTTTTTTCCTTGTCTCTCTCGACCTCTCCTAAATTAATTGCCTTTGGTCCTTATTTATAGTGGTTTAATGTGGTTTATTCCTAATTAGTTAAGGTAAGTAATATTAATAAAAAAATCGAAACCTAATTGAATTAGGTTTCGAAAAATTTGTGTCCGAAAAATTGCGCTGTTGAAAAAAATTGCCGTAGAAAAAATTGCACTGGCGAAAAAAAATCTGCCGCAGTTGGCTGCGGCAGGGCGCGTGGAACGGGCCCGTAGCCATTTCGCAGGCAGAAAAATTCTGCGTACGAAATGCCCACAGGCCCGTGCCCACAAGTCCGCGCGATGATTTTTTCGTCGCCGATTTTTTCGACTCCGATTTTTATTTTTATTTTTATTTTTAGACTTTTTTTTGTTTATTTCTATTTTTTATTAATAAAAATTAGATACTAAAGAAAAAATTATTTAATAAAAATTATTTTGGACCAATTAGACAACAAAAATCATTTTAGACTAAATAAAACATATTGGACCGGATTGGGTCAAAAATTAAGGGTCTACACTAAAACAACATGTCCGGAGAAGGTTACTTAATCTAACCAAAACTCACATTTAGACAACTTAGCATATAATTGTTTCTCCCTTAAGTCTGTAATACAATCTGCTTATGCCTATCATGTTCTTCTTTACTACGAGAGTAAACCAAAATATTGTCGATAAACACCACCACAAACTAATCCAAATATGGCCTAAAGACTCGATTCATCAAATCCATAAATGTTGCTGGTACATTCATTAACCAAAAAGGCATCACCAAAAACTCATAATGGCTATATCTTACATGGAAAGGCACGTCTGCATCTCTAACCCTCAATTGATGATACCCAGATCTCATATCAATCTTGGAAAATATTGTTGCTCCCTTTAACTAATCAAAGAGATCATCAATGCAAGGCAATGCTTATTTATTTTTATGGTCACTTTATTCAGTTGCCGGTAATCAATACACAACCTTAAAGTTCCACCCTTATTCTTTACAAATAATACATGTGCTCCCTACAGTGACACACTAGGATGGATAAACCCTTTATCAAGCAACTCTTTCAATTGCATCTTTAACTCCTTTAATTCTGTAGGTGCCATTCGATAAGGGATAAAAGAGATAGGATTGGTACTCAGCATCAAATTGATACCAAATTCTACCTCTCTCTCAGGTGGTAGCCTTGGCAACTCATCGGGAAATACATCTACAAACTTAGCCACTACAGGTATACTTTCAAGCTTTGACCCTACCATGCTGGTATCCACAACATGAGCCAAATATGCCTAACACCCCTTTTGGATCATTTGCTTAGCTGATATATTTGAAATAAACATGAATGCAAGGTGTCTTTGCTCATTAGATACCACTACATCTCTCCCATCTCGTGTTTTTAGAATAACATGTTTTCTGCTAAAAGTCTGCTACTACCCAATATTTGGAAAACCAATCCATACCCAGAATGAGATCATAATCTCTAAAGGGCATCTCAATTAGGTCACTGAGAAACTCCTCATCATCCACTACAACTAAACTATCCTGGTAGACTCTACTAACCACTATGTTGTGCCCTAAAGGGTTGGTAACTAGCACATCAAACCCTAAGGATTCTGAATGCACATCATGCATAGACAAGATGGATGCACTGATATATAAATGCATTGAAACAGGGTCTATCAGCTATCATGACTAAATCATCTGGCTACCTCTGCATCACATATACTCTCTGTGATGATCCTGTCTGCTCTGATCTACCATTCCTCACTATAGATCCTCCTCTCTGGCTAAATCGTAATCGGCCACCTCTAGCACCTCCTCTACCTCCATGAACCCCTCTGACACTAGGTTTAGATGCGGCTTTATTAGTTTGTCTGTCATCCGGTGGTGGCTCTAGATAATTTATGATAAAGTGATATGGTGATCCACATTTAAAACAAACCACAGATACACTAGCCCTCTAACAAACACCCCAATGTGCCCTGCCACATGTAGCACAAATAGGTGAGTAGATCTCTGTGATGCTGGAATCAGAGCACTAGCCACTGAAACAACAGATCCATATCTCTGTCTCTACTACTAAAACCCCCCGCTAGGTTATCCCTGACCTCTACTAAAACTTTATGAAGAACCTCCTCTGCCCCTTTTTGATGATGAAGACCCTACATTAGTCTAAGGTCTTCTATCTCTACTCTCAATTTTGGTAGCTGCTGCAAGTTCCTGTGCCTTCTCTACACTTCTAGTAGCTGCATCTAACTTGGAGAAATCCTCATACTGTAAGCATGCTACTAGACACATGATAGATGGCCTTAGACCCTCCTCAAATCTCTGACATCTATCAATCTCATCAGACACAAATCCCTCCTGCGTACTAACTCAATCGGATGAAATCTTTCTCATAATCTATCATTGTCTTTGACTCTTGCTTCAAACTCAGATACTCTTTCTTCTTGGCATCTTTATACTCCTAAGGGGTGTATTTCTTTTCAAACTCTTGCATAAAGTCATCATATGTAAATATTGGAGGATCCTCTGTTGCATAGGGAATCGTCTTCCACCAATCATAGGCATCCTCCTACATAAGCGACATGAGATAATCAAACTTCTCTTCCACGTCATCTTGTAACTGGATAAATATCCTCTGAACCCTATCTGGCCACTACTCCATTATAGTTGGATTAGTAGTTCTAAAGAAATCTATAGCTCCAAATTTTCTTAGCTTGTCATATCTTTTGGTTGATAGCTACTGTTGTTGTGGCCGCGGCTGTACTAGAGCTTATGGTAACAATTCCACCATATGCGTACCCACATTGGCGGAACCTCCTCAACTGCTAGTCTAGCTAGTACTGATGCCTTCCCAGCAATCTCTGCACAAAATCTAAGATCACCCTCTCTAAGAGCAACACTCTCGGAGCTCCCCTCACTAGACTCATGCATCCAAGATGCCATGTCCGCCAATGTATATAAATATAGAAAGAATCACCACATCAGGGTTCAAATAAAATGCTAGTACAATGCATGTATAACATGTTAAAAATCACATTTAAAGTCTTATTTTCTCTCTCCAAAAACCAGCCTAGGTCGAGAACCTCAAACTTATGCTCTAATATCAAAATAAATATAACACCCTTATACCCTATATATATAGTACATACAACTCGTATATGTATAATACATATATAGAATACAAAAATGTTATCATCTTTGATATTTATAAAATTTGCCATATTTATATGTAAACATTTAAATCTTGTAAATGTACCTTAACAAGTTTATAAGTAAAAATATAAAAATAATTTAATTAACAAAAATATAAATTTTAAAGAAAAATTTCTAGAAAAAATTTGCTAGAGTTTTGGCTGTATTTTGGACATTCCCCAAAAATCAATAACTCAACATGCATAAAATTTTGCACTCCCATAAATCACGTTAGCCAAATAATATCAATTTTGATCTTTAGCCAAATTGAATGATCTTTAGCACTCCCTGTGGAAATTTTTGTTTAACACAACAACTAGCCTACTAATATTCATCACATGACTTATAATGTCGAGTTGGACCATATTGGCCATAAATACCCCAAGAAACATCTTATTCATAGGCATTTTTTTATTATAATAGCCTAAGCAATGTACTTTCATTTACATTTACTATAATTAACAATTGAATTGTTATAGTATCGGGTGTGAGATCAAACATCATTAAAAGTTTAAGTGTGAACTTGGAAACATTTAGGTTGTTAGAGTGAGCTTGGGAAAACTTTTGTAAGGGTTGTGAGGATTGATCTCAAACCATTGTAAGGTTAGGTGTGAGCTTGCGAAAACACCAAGTTAGAGTTAAGCTTGTAAAAGCTCAAGACTAGTGGAACCTTAATAAGTTGTTAAGGAAGTGGAAGTAGAATTGAGGTAATCTGAACCACTATAAATTCTCTTATGTTCATTCTTCTCTTCTACTACTCTTGCTTTGGTTTGATCTTCAGTTTTCAATTTTTCTTCAATTATTCAAATCAACCAATTCACCCCCCCCCCCCTATTGGTTGCTATCTTGGGACAATAATTGGTATCAGAGCCTCAACATTTCTTAAATTTAATTGTGAAATTTGATCCAAATCTTCATCTACCTCAACCTCTCATGGAAATCTCAATTCTCTTCGTAGACCCTACTTTGATGGAATTGATTATTCTCATTGAAAACACAAGATATTTTTGTTCCTAAATAGTGAAGGAATAAAGCTTTGGGATTACATTGAAAATTAGTGGAAACCTCCTACTCATGAAGTTGATGGTGTCAAGGTTCCTCTTCATAAATCACAATGGTCAAATGCCAATGTGAGAGAGATCGGTTCAAGAACCATAGGGCAGCCTCCATCTTGATGAATTCAATATCAAGAGATAAAGGTGGGAGAGTTCAACATCTCACTTGTGCACATTACATTTGAAAAACTCTTGAGAACTATCATGAGGGTACTACCCAAGTGAGACTCACCAAGAAGCAAATGTATGTATATGAGTATGAGCTATTCAAGATAAAGTCCAATGAAAATGTCATTGACATGACAAACCGATTGCTTGCCATTGTCCATGAATTAAAGAAATATGGTAAGATATATGATCAAGATGATGTTAATAGCAAGATCTTGAAAGCACTTAGATTAAGGAAGAATTTTGAGTCTAAGGTTTCTTCAATTGAAGAAGCTCATGACCTTAGCTCTTTTAGAACTGATGAACTTGTTAAAAAACTACTCACCTTTAAATTGCACACCGAAAGAGAAGAAGAACAAGGTGAAAAGGATAAGAGGAAAGCAATAGCTCTCAAGGAAATCAAAGAAGTTGAGAGCTCAAGTAATGAAGATAGTGATGATGAAGAAGAAATGCAATGTTTTCAAAGAAAATGAATGATTGGAAGAGAAAGAGAAAATTGCAAGCTAACAAAGGTACCTTTTCTAAATCTTCCTTCAAAGATAAAGATAAAAAGAATGAAGTGAAATGTTATGAATGTGGCAAATCCAGTCACATCAAATCATATTGCTTCAAGTTGTAAAACAAAAAGAAGCGAGATAAAGAAAAGAATAAATCACTAAAAGCTATATAGGATGATTCTTCCTTAAGTGAAGAAGAAGAAGAGGAGGAGGATGAAGGATGTAATATCCTAATTTTTGAAATCCCTAATTTGTGGAAATTTAATAAAATAAATTAAAAGTAATTGGATAAAATAAATAAATGATTTTAAATGAAAAATGAAAGGATTTTAAAGGGAAAGTGAAATTTATATGTGATATTTATGTAACATATACAAAATCAACAAAAGTCAAAAGTCAAAGGTTATTTAAATAATTCAAAAGTAAATTTTTATTAATGGAAGATGATATTTTGGAGAAATCCCAAAATTTTGAAATAAATATTAATTGTTGAAAATTAATTAAAGGATTTAAAAGTGTATATATTTAATTAAGTGAAAAGAAAGGAAAAAGGGAAGTGTGTATATGTTGTATAAATGAAGATATATACATTATATACAAGTCAACATGTTTAGTTGGTCAAATGATATTTTAAATTATTAAGATATTAATATGTTATGATAGTGGAAGATGATATTATAATATAATATTATTAATGCTTGGTGGAGATTAATAGAGGGAAGAGTGGGGATTGTGTGGTTACAGGGATTTAGTTGGTAAAAAGAGGAGTTGACCATTTTCATCTTCTTCTTTCTTCTCCAAGAGGGCCTGCCATCACCATTACCATCAAAAAGAAAAGAGGTTTTGTTTCTTCTTAACTCAAGCAATTGGGATTTCAAGTGATCAAGTTGGAGTTTTAAGGATTTTTCTTCATATTCGGTAAGTTTCCAACTTGTTTCTTTGATTTCCTTTGGGAGTGTGTTTATGAGTTTGTTGGATGTTTGATGTAGTTGTGTTTATGGTTGATTTTGGTATATTTGAAATTCTTTTGTCTAGATTGCTATGAATTTGGGGTTGGATTGAAGAAAAGGTTAAGTTTGGTGAAAAGAATAAGAGTTGTGGATTGTGTAATTGTTGAGTTGTGAAGTATGGTTGTGATTGTGTATATTTCTGCTTTTAATTGAGTTGTGTTGATGTTTATACAAGTTTATTGTGCTATTATAATGGTTTTGGTTGTGTTGGTTTGGAGTTAAGGGTAAAGAAAGATGATTGTGAATATGGCATTATTGAGTGGATATTAGGATTTTTGGCCCGACACGCCCGGTAGCACGGCCATTCCTTTGGGCGTGTCAATGGTTCTATTTTCGATGTTGGTGACACGCGCAGTGACAATCCCATGTCACTGAGCATGTCATAGCTACTGTGTTGTGGTAGAATTGACACGTGAAGTGACACGCCCATGTCACTGAGCGTGTCATATCTACTGTGTTGTTGTAGAATTGACACATGCAGTGACATGCCCATGTCACTGAGCGTGTCATAGCTACTTTGTTGGAGGAGAATTAACACGTTCAGTGACACACCCATGTCACTGAGCATGTCAAAGCTTTTGTGTTGTGGGTTTGGGGCATGGTCAAGGACACTCCCGTGTTGTTGAGCATGTCATGTGTAGGGTTTGCCGTAGATAATGCTTTTCCTTATTTCCTTTGTGTATCACTTAGTGATTTGTTATAATCACATTTGGTTTAGGCTTGGAAGAGATTTGAGTACCCCAATCCAAGTGTTGAGGGATATCTTAGAACAGGAGGTTGAAGTGGTGTTGTTGCTTTTAGAGGTATGTACAAACTTTGAATGATTTAATACATTTACATGATGGTGCACGCGAGCTACGCTATAGCAATACCGCAAGTGCACGGGTCGACCAAGTAATAAGTAGTGAGTGAGTTATCATTCCACTTAGGACAAGGTCAAGTACTAGTGCAAATCTTAACCGTTGTTTAGCAAATCAATAGGTTTGTGATGTGGTGTAATTAAAAACAATTACTCTAATGACTGAAAGTAAAGGGAAAGTAAATGTTGAGCAAAAAGGATTGATGGTAATAAAACTATCCAGATATTGAATCCCCCTAGTTCAATGTTATTTATGAACATCAATTCAGTTAAATCATTTAATATAGTTGAGTTGGCATTCCTCTAACTTAGACTAAAACCTCTCTCGAGTGAATTAATCCCTAATCACTAAGTAGAGTGCCGGAATCTCTTCTCAAACACAATTAATTAGATCTTGCATTAAGAACAAGGAACTATAAACCAAAGGATCTTGTAAGTCTATCTCTAGTACTCCAATCAATCCTCAACCCTTATGAGTATTCAATTCATATCAAGCTTTCTCAAGTCAATAATATGAAAATTGCAACCAATCAATAAGCATGCTATTATCAATTGGAAATAGATCATTAAGTATCATAAGAATAAAACAACTCAATCAAATGATTCAACTAAATATAATTATTCAATCCATACAAATAAGCTAGGGTTCATCAATATCTAGACAGAGAATGAATTAGTTCATATTCAAAACCAGAAAAATAGAACAAGAAAAATGAATAAAAGAAACCAATCCATGGCGAATAATTTGTATTTCTTCACTTCAATTCTTGATTCTTGATTTAGATCTTGTTTAGAGTATGTTTTCACCCTCAATTTCAGCTCCAAAACTCTCCTCTTTGCTTTAGAAGTCGGCTCTAGGTTATAAAATATGAAATTCAGATCCTTAATTTGTGCTTCTGCGCAGCTTTTATATTGTAGATAATTTCGCCCGACACGCCCATTGACACGCCCATGTCACTGGGCATGTTATTGCCACTGAGATTTTGAACATAAGGCACGTTCAGTGACACGCCCATGTCACTGGGCATGTCACAGCTACTGTGAAACATTGCAAAAGGCACGCTTGGTGACACGCCCATGTCACTGGGCGTGTCAATGCTTCTGTATGCAGCATCAAGGGCACGTCCATCGCCACGCCCATGTCCAGGGCGTGTCCATTGATGAATTTTGCCCTTTTATTCTACTTTCATTCGTAATTCTTCCAAAATGACCATAAGCCTCAAAATACAGAGAATTCTTAAAATTAACCCTAAAATACACTTTGAACAAACAAATTAAACTCAATTGGATAATAATCATATTAAGAAATAGGAATAAATATCATCAATTGTGCACTTATCAAATTCCCCCACACTTGAGTTTTTGCTTGTCCTCATGCAAACTAAATCACTATAATAAGTAGAAATGACAGAACCCCTCTATATTAAAAAAGAAAAGTAAAGTTTTGACAATACTCAAATCAGAAAACCTCACTTTCTCAACCAAAAACTGATTCACAATCATAACAGCTGAATCAAGAAGTTTCAAAACAAAAAAAATTTCACAGACCTAAACCCTAAAAATCCAGAGTTAAAAGATTGAGCATAAAATTCTAGAAAATCAGAAAGCCATGAGCAAAGTACGAAAAATGTAAATTTTCTCTTAAGTTCTCTAACCCTCAAATTTTTTTTTCAAATGTATATACACATGTATATACATTTTAAGGAGCCCGACTTGTTTGAACTGATACTAACCTTTTGACACGAAGGTAAACATTTGTGATGCCGACCCCCGATTACTCAGCCAGAATCACCGTTCAAATGGCTACTAGCACTACTCATGATTCCAACTCATTTGTTTTAATTCAAGAGTAAAAATCAGTGGAACAGGGATACATTTTCAAAGCTCCTTTAATTAGAATTATTTATTCATTATTTTATTATTATTTTTTTTAAACAACTCAAGGGTCAGAAACTTAAGGGTCATACTAAGTCCGACTCAAGAATCTAAGGAATTATAACATGCTCAAAAATGTAACTAAGGTTTTAAACTTTAGATGTGTCCAATTTCCATCAATCCACAACCCAACTATAGCTATTACAATCGATCCTCAACAATTGATCAAGATCACTAAGTTAACCTCAACAAGAAATTTTCATTTAGGAAATCTCAAATTAGTTCAACATATAAAGGGAAACCACATCAATTCACACTTATTACAACAATCTAGCTTACTTAAATCCAAAAAGAAAAATAATTTGCAGAAATTAATTGAGACAAATGAATCAAATAGAAAGAATGAAATAATAAAAATTCAATCAAGAAAGTATACCTCTCCCCCACACTTAAGACGTACATTGTCCCCAATGTGTGTGCAAAATAAGAAATAATGAAGAGAGAGAAAATTGCCCTTTTCATGTCCATGAATGGATAAATATGAGTACGGTGCCAAGAGTATCGTGAAGGAGGATTTTCCTCAAAACAAAAATCTAAAATGCAAAAAGAAGAAAAACAAGGTTAAGACATAAATAACTAAAATAAACAAACAAAAGAAACAGTTCTTAAAGAAAATAACAATAGTCCAAAAGCAATGAAAAAGAAAGAAAACTAAAAAGAATATTAAACAAGCAAAGAAATGAAAATAAAATAAAAACAAAATAAAATAAAAATGTGGGCTAGTCAAAAATCGGTGCATCACTGGAATCATCACTGCCAGTCTCATCATTGGAAACATCAACTTGAGGTGCAAGTGCAGGTGCAGGTGCAAGGGCAGGTGGCTGATATGGTGGAGGTGGTGGTTGCAAAGGGTGAAACCCTTGATGCCACCAGAACTCCAACATGGATTGCTCCAGCCATTGCCGTCTCAAGATCTTGTGATCCAACTGGGCTTGGAAAGAAGTAGTCTGGTCAAGTATAAACTGCTGCAGCTGCTCTTGCTGGGTTAAGATCTTATTTTGATTCAACTCAATATTCCCTATCTTCCCTTCAATCCTACAAATCTGACGCTCTAAATCTGTGGGTTTCCTATCGTCATCCCACTCAACATTATCTGACTACCGCCAATCCCGGAATGCAGGAGTCTGGACAAAAGAAGGTCCAGCAGAAGAAGAAGGTGCAGCAGCAGCGGTTGAAGGCCCAGCGGCGGTGGATGAACCCAGAAAATCTAACGGTGGAGGTGGTGGTATATCCGAAGGAGGAGCAGAAGGAGCTGCCTCTGGTATATCTGAATCCATAGGAGTTGCCTGCAGCCCAGCTACCTTCTTTCGGTTCAATCTCTTTAATGCGTCCATACCCAACAACTTAGGCATACCATCCACCATCATAGGTAGGCAGCCATCTAACACACCCAGACGACGAGCGAGTCTTGTGACATACATGCCACCATGTAAAGTAACTGATGCTCCTTTTTTAGACTACTCATAGAAAAAATGTGTGATGGCATGTGCGACATTGCATCGGGTCTTCTGTACCATGCAGTGCAGGAAAAATAGATCTCATAAGCTTACCACCCCTGTGCTACTCAGCCGAGCTGTAAGAGTGTGAACTAATAGGTTGTGCATCACTCGGCAGGGGAAAGACTCGAAAGTTGGATGCCTTAGAAACCTTGGGTTGATACTTATCGACAGTGAGTGCAAAGGTCCGCCAAACCCTAGGAGGAGCAACCTCGTACTCAACAAAATCCACCTCGGAGTTTAGATAATCAAAGGTCTATACTTACTCTTCAGTATATAACCCGAGATGCACCCCAAGGTCATTAATGCTCATGTTGAATCTTTGCCCTCCCTGTCTGAATTTAATCGTTGGCTCAGTAATTGAAACCTTGGTCTTCTGGAACTGGAAGGTGCAGTAAAATTCCAGTGTCAGCTCTCGATAGGAAGGCTCATTAATGGAGAATAGTTGGTCCCACCCTGGTTGATTAATAAATTCCTGAATATCTGCTGCAATATTAGCCAATTCCATAGCAACCCAATCTGAAACACAAGGTGGGGACCATTCTTTATTGCCGAAAAGTTCGAATCGCCTTCTTTCCTCGGCATTCAAAAATCTAAGGCATTTTTTGGTGGCCATGAATTTAGAAGTTGGACGGGTAGCGAATTGGCTAGAACTGCCTTCCCCTCATGCACGCTTGGTGGGAAGCTGGGAAGATGATTGTTTGCGAGGACCCATTGTCAGTTAGTCTGCAAAACAAACCAAAGAGATTCCTCAATAACAACACAAGTATAGCATGATACAAGGTTACCGAAATGCCGGCATTATAACGACAAAGCATAACCAAACGTAATCCACCTATACCAATACACGCTTAATCAACCAAAAGCAACAAACCAATCCGAACAGCAATAAACATAATCAACCAAAAGCAACAAACCAATCCGAACTACAGCAATAAACATACCAAAACAAAGGCAATTCCCACAATAACAAGACATTTTCCAAAAATAAAGAGTAATTAGAATAAAACAAATGAAACAATCAATATATAACTCAAACCACAAACCAATTCAAAAATAAACAACCGCCGAATCAAAACGGAATTCATAACAAACAAAATCAAAATTAATCAAATGCCGCAAAAATTACGAGAAATAAAAACACATCAGAATAAAGCAAACACATCATGAAACTTCCAACTTCAAGGTAAAGACAAGAAGATACAAGGAATGTACACGAAAAATGAAAGAAAAACGAAAGAAAACAAAAAAATAGCAAAAATTGAGATTCCGTACCTGAAAAGCAAAAATCTCGTGGAACGAGTGAATTCAATGGAAAACGAGTAAATGCACGCAAATAATGCAAGCCGGGAGTGAGAATCTCTCCTAAAGTGAGTGGGTGTGTGAATGCGCCGGTGGGAGTGCAAGAAAGTTGAGAGAAAATGAGAAAGAAAACTGAAAATTTCGTGAAAAATGGCATCGGTTCTATATATAAAGACGTCGGCACGCCCATTGACATGCCTGTGTTACTGGGCGTGCCGTATAGTATAAAAGACAGTGTACACGACAGACTCACAGACACAACCGTGTCAATGGGTGTGTCACAGGTACTGGATGAAATGATAATTGACACGCCCACAAACACGGGCGTGTCCATGGGCGTGTCACATGTACTGTGACAACAAGCAAATGACACGCCCACTAGTTTGGGCGTGTTCTGAGGGAGTGCTGGATAATTTTTCATCATTTTTCATTTTTTTTAGAGACATGTCCATGGACATAGGCGTGTTACTGGGCGTGTTATAGCTACTGTTTCTCATGCAAAATGACACGCTCATAGACACGACCGTGTCACTGGACGTGTTGTAGCTACTGCCTGAAAAAAATAATAACACGCCCAATGACACGGGCGTGTCCTTTAATATGCTCAATTTACTCCTCAAAATAAAAATTTCCTCTACAAATTCCAATGAATGCAAAACAAACAAACAACCACCCAATAAAAGAAAGATAAAACAAAAACAAAATGACGACACAAACCAAAAACATAAAATGGTGGGTTGTCTCCCACCCAGCACTTCTTTAACATCATATTAGTTGGACGGTAGGGTAAACTTCCCTAGTCTTGGAGGTGTAAAACCTCCTTCAAGTCTTGTATTTCCCCTCCGAGGTATAATTTGAGCCTATGCCCATTAACTTTAAAATCTCCTTTTTCCGGGTGAGTTATTTCAACCACTCCGTAGGGGAAAACTTCCTTGACAGTAAAAGGACCAGACCATCGAGACTTTAACTTACCCGGAAAGAGTCGAAGCCTTGAATTGTACAATAATACCTGATCTCCCGCTTGAAACTCTTTCCTATCCTTAATGTGAGCATCATGCCATTTCTTGGTACACTCCTTATACATTCTGGCATTGTCATAAGCTTGCAACCTCCACTCATCCAACTCGTTTACCTGCAACTTTCTCTGTTTAACTGCACGAGCTAGATCAAGGTTAATCTGTTTAATAGCCCAATATGCATTGTGTTCAATTTCGACAGGTAAATGACAAGCTTTTCCATATACTAGTCTGAACGGCGTAGTGCCCAAAGGAGTTTTAAATGCAATCCTAAAAGCCCATAGAGCATTGTCCAATTTCTCGGACCAATCCTTTCGGGATCGTTGTACAGTTTTTTCCAGAATTCGTTTAATATCCCTATTCGTGTTCTCAACTTGGCCACTAGTTTGGGGATGATAGGGAGTAGCAAACCTATGTGTAACTCCTAGTCTTTTGAAAACTTTCTCAAGCTGATAGTTACAAAAGTTAGTACCCCTATCACTTATAATTGCTTTTGGTGTACCAAATCGAGAAAACAACTTCTTCAAAAACTTCATCACAACCCTAGCATCATTGGTTGCCAAGGCTTGGGCTTCCGGCCATTTAGAGACATAATCTATAGCTACAAGAATATATTTGTTAACAAAAGAATTTGGAAACGGTCCTATAAAATTGATCCCCTATACATCAAAGACATCACACACTAAAATTCAATTTTGGGGCATCTCATCACGAGATGAAATGTTTCCAGTCCTTTGGCAACGATCACATCTGTTCACAAATTCATAGCTATCACTAAACAAAGTGGGCCAATAAAATCCTGATTCTAGAACCTTTTGAGCAGTCCTATTGGCTCCCATATGACCACCAGCTGGTCTAGCATGGCATTGATTAAGAATGTTCATTGTTTCGGGCCATGCCACACATCATCGGATCATGTGATCCTTACATAATCTAAACAAAAATGGATCCTCCCAAAAATAATACTTTAAGTCAGAAAAGAATTTCTTCTTTGCTTGATAAGTTAAGTCCTTAGGAAGTTCCCTAGCAGCTAAATAGTTAGCAAAATCTGCAAACCAAGGTGTTCCAAAATTTAAATTACTTACCTCACTTACCATGGCATATAGCTTCTCATCGAGGAAGTGATCATCAATGTCCCCTTCTTCAAATCTCTCTAAGGTTGGATTTTCCAAGAGAGAAAGGTGATCGGCTGTAAGATTTTCAGCTCCCTTCTTGTCTTGAATCGTCAAGTCAAATTCCTGCAGCAACAAAACCCAACAGATTAGCCTAGGCTTAGCATCAATCTTCTCAAATAAGTACCTCAAAGCCAAATGATCCGTATAAACAATCACTTTTGACAAGATTAGATATGATCTAAACTTGTCAAAAGCAAAAACCACAGCTAGCAGCTCTTTCTCCGTAGTTGTGTAATTAGCTTGAGCTGTGTTCAGAGTCTTGCTTGCATAATAGATAGGCTGGAAGTATTTCTCCTTGCGTTGACCCAAGACTACTCCCACTGTAAAGTCACTTGCATCGCACATTAGTTTAAATGGTAGATTCCAATTGGGAGCTACCATGATTGGAGAATGGGTCAATTTCTCCTTAAGGGTTGTGAGTGCTCTCAGACATTCATCATCAAAAACAAAATCCACATCCTTCTCAAGGAGTCTTGTCAATGGACGGGCTATCTTAGAAAAATCTCGAATGAACCTCCGATAAAAACCTGCATGTCCTAGAAAACTTCTGATGGCCTTCACAGATGTGGGTGGTGGTAACTTCTCAATGGTGTCTACCTTAGCCTGATCCACCTCAATGCCCTTGTTTGAAATTTTTTGTCCCAACACAATTCCCTCTTGAACCATGAAATGAATCAATTTACTGCGTATTCGAAGATCAAGGTACTGTGTGTTCAAAGATAAAGTTACTGCATGCATGTTTTTATTAATCAAAGAAACGAAGTTGCTGTGATCATGAGTAATTTATAATTAAAGATCAAACCTCCGTTCGTTGGTTCCTCCAAATTGATTTCTGGATGAACAATGTGAAGACAGTATGTAATCTGCCTTCTTCTTTGGTTATCTTGATATTTCTATTTATGGTTTCCTTCGTTCTCCAAAAAGCTGCTGCTATTCTTCTCTCCTTGTTGCCGTCTCTTCTGCTTTGTGGTTTAATCCTCTATTAATCTCACTTGCCGACCCTTGTTCCTGTTAATTCTCCCTTGTTAATGTTTTCCTCTTCTCTGAATTCTGAAACGTTAATATTTATAGCTGAACCTTACTCAGAATCCTTAACCTAATATAAATCAGTCCCTAAAACAAATTCTAGTTGAATTAGGAAAGTTATTGAACCCATGTCGACCTGATTGCCCTAGGTCGACATGAGACCAACCTCATTTCGACCTTGGGATGCCTAGGTCGACATGAATCATGCTCATGTCGACCTTGAGCTGCCAAGGTCGACATGAAGCATGCTCATGTTAGCCTAGCCTGCCAAGGTTGACATGAAGCATGCTTATGTCGACCTAGCTTGCCCAGGTTGACATGAGTCCAATCTCATGTCGATCTGGGCTGCCAGATTGACATGAGGCATGCTCATGTCTCCCCGGCCGGCCTCACTCAAATTATTCTAGCCTTTTTTAACTTATGGACTGAAAAGTTTTAATTTGGGCCAATTCCACTTGATTTTAAGGTTTTACAATTGAATTTATCCCTCTTTAATCCGAACCGACTCCTTTAAAAATTATAAACTAGGTTTAAATATTTAAAGTTGGATCAAATTTATTTTGGCATCCTTTAATTAGGATTGTATCAAATTGGGGTCAAAAATTAAGGGTCTACAGATATATTGCCTACGGGGCTAGATACAAGGTGTTATTATGGACCAAAGCAGTAGCTCTGAAATTTTAATAGCATATTAGATCCTTTTAGGCCCATGCTTGTCTTTGCCTTAATGTGAATGATGAATTGTGATACAATTGAACAATATAATGAGATATAAGGTTATGGGTTGTGATATATATGTGTTGTGCATTGACATTACATTTGGACTATATTGTTATCAAAGTTTGTACCACTAAGCTTTTGGCCTAGCACGATTGTGGTTTATCATGCAGGTAACAAGGTAGATCTGGTTGACCCAGAGAGTTCAGCTAGGCTGAGTTGAGTCTAGGCTTGAAACATTGAGATCAAAGTTGTTAGTGGAACATCAAGATCATAGACAAACTGCCATCATGTATAAATCTTATATTTTTGTACATATTAATTTTGATGTATATATGTATATTCAGCTGCATATTCCCCTGCTTATTAAAAATGTTTTGGATAAACTTTTGGGTAATGAAGATACATATATGTTTTAACAAGAAATGTTTCCTCTATTATTTATATAATTTAAGTTAAATGTTTTAAGTTTATACAGATTTTTCAAATGATAATTTGATTGTTTCTAAATGGTTGTGACATTCTTGTATCCTCTATACATATATTACATATATGAGTTTATGTAGTATACATATATTGGGTATAAGGGTGTTATATAATCAATTAAATAATATATATACTAAGTGGAAATTGAAAGTGGAAAGTATATGGTTAAAATTGAAAGTGGATGGAAAGAGATAACTATTTGGTCTTCTTCTTCTTCTTCTTCTTCTTTTCTTCCTTAGTCAATTTCCATACCCATCAAAGAGAGGATTTTTGCTTCTTCTAAGCTTCCTAAGGTGAAGGATTTTCAAGGTTTCAAGGGAATATTTGGTGATTTCCATCATTATTGGTAAGTTTTTAACTTGTTTTCTTGAATTTTCTTAAATATGTGAAGTTTGGCTTGTTGTGATAGTATGATTTAATTGTTGGAATTGGTATGTATGAAGTTCTTTTGAGTAGTTAATAGTGATTCTAAGGTTGGATTAAACAAATGGTTGAATTTAAGTTGAGTTTGTTGAAGAGAGAGAATTTAAGGTTATGGGAATTGGATTTTTGGAATCATGTGATTTGAATTGTGCAATTTGATTTTAAATGAGTTGTTTTGATGCATAAATAATTATTTTTAAAGTTAAATGATGTATTTGGTTGAGTTTGAATAGAGTTAGAAATGGAAGTGTTGATTTAGAGTTTTGAAAAAAGGGATTGTTCAAAGTATAATAAAGAATGATAACTTTGGATATGTGACAATTTTGTATTAATACTCAGGAATTTGGCCTGACATGCCTAGTGACACGGCTATGTCATTAGGTGTGTCGACGATGTTGTTTTTCTATGTTAGTGACATGTGCAATGACAAGCCCATGTCATTGGACGTGTCAAAGCTATTGTAATACAATATGTTTGGCACGACAATAACATGCCCATGTCACTAGGTGTGTCAAAGCTTCTGTAAGGAGGGCAAATGGCATGGTTATTGACATGCCCATATCATTGGGCGTGTTACTTGTAGAATTTACTCACAATAGCTCTTTTCCTTATTTTTCTTCAGTGGTTCTTACCCTTGTGTTGAGAGATCATGTATATGTATTATAATGTGGAAAGTTTAAGATTTGGAAATGCCTTTAAGTGTGATACTAAATGATTATTTATGATCACATTTGATATAGGCATTGAAGAGAATTGTTTTGCCCAATCCAAGTGTTGAAGGGAAAGTTGGAACAGAAGGTTAAAGGTGGTGTTTGAGCTTGTTTTTGGTTGCTTTTAGAGGTAAGTACAAACTTTGAATAAATTGGTTATGTTTGCATGACATTTGGGCTTAACACATTTTGGTTGAAAAATGTATTAAGTTACTTGATGCATTGAATATGCATGAATAATGTGCTATGATATGTGTAATGTCATAGATATATTAAATGCATTATGAAAAGCCATTGATAATGGCTAAATTGAGTAAAAAGTGAAATATGTGCAATATGTGAAAATGACCCAAAGTATTTGGGTAATATGGTTTGTTGTGTATGTATTAAAGATATTGTGAAAAGCCATTGGTTATGGCTAGATTGCATAAAATGTGATTCATATGTAAATTATGTAAAAATACCCAAAATAATTGGGTAATGTGTTGTAAATATAAAATGTAAAATGTGATACATTGTAATGATATGTTGAGAGATGATGAAATGAAATGGATTGACATTGATATAAATGAGATAAATGAGGCAATGTGCCTAGTTTGATTATGGGAAAATGAGAAAGAAATTGATGATGGAAAAATATTAAATAATTATGTGCCTAGTATGTTCTTTAATTTCTAGAGTTTTGTGTTTGGCAGCATGCCTATGAGGTTATCCTCATTATTTGCTTTCAGGGGTAGCTTTTGAGCAATTATTTGATTTCCCTTCGGGGCTAGACACTTGGCGTCACTATGATATGATTTGCCTTCGGAGCTAGGTTTTGAGCAATTATTATGATCTGCCTTCGAGGCTAGCTTTTGAGCAATTACTTGATTTGTCTTCGGGGCTAGACACATGGTGTCAACTTGGACCAAAACAGTAACTCTGGGATTTGAATACATATTAGATCTTTTGGGCCCATGCTTGTGTTTGTTGTTATGTGAATTGTAAAATGATTTATAAATATGTTAAAAATAAAATGGTATGTTACATGGTGACATGATATACATAAGCATTGTGTGTTGGCATTATATATAAATTTTATTGTTATCAAAGTTTGTACCGCTAGGCTTTTGGTTTAGCGCGATTGTAATTTATCACTCAGGTGACAAGGGAGATCCGGTAGAGCCGGAGTGTTCGTCTAAACCAGGTCTAGTCTAGCTTTGAGATTGCTTGAGTTGATTTTGTTGTTTCTTCGAGATCAGTGCCGACTGCCAGCATGTATATATTTTACATTCTCGTATATTTTGTTATTACTTATATTATCTTATGTTTTGGTATATACATGTTAAAATTAAAAATAATGTTTTGGATAAATTTTGTAATGGAGGTTTGATATGTGTTTTTGATAAGTAATATTTTATTTTTTATTTAAGTATATACTTTAAAGTATTTAGGATTTTAAAATTTGAAAAGTAAGGGTTTTTATTAAACTGGGTTGTGATATTTTTATACTGTGTATGTGTATTTTACATATATTAGGTGTATGTATTATACGTATATAGGGTATAAGAGTGTTACAAAGGAATTGCCAATATATGTCTCATGGCTATTGAGGATGAAAAAGACTCTAATGAGATAAGTACTTAATCCTTGAATCTAATTGCATATGATGACAATGATAATGATGCTTTAGATGATAGTGATATGATTGAACATATGAACCTTAAAGTAGAATAGTATTTTTCTAAGATGAAATTTTATAAGGATAAATGTTCTAAGCTAGAAAAGGATTTCGTGTGCTTAAAAAATTCTATATTAGAATTAAAAACCTCAAATGAACAATTGTTGAAATCCGTTGATGAAATAAATAAATAATCACATAGCTTAGAAAATGTGATCAAGGAAAATGAAATTTTGAAGCATGAACTAAAAGAACTTAAAGAATCAATTTTAAAATTTAACAAGGGAAAAGAGGCATTAGACACATTGATAGACAATCAAAGGTCACCCTCCTTGAAACATAGTTTAGGATTCAAAGGCTCATCCAACACCGCATCCAACGCACCAATATTTGTAAAAGCATCTATAACTCAAACCTCTAGTTTTAACGTTGTAAAGAACACTAATGCACAAACCAAACCTAAAAATCCTAAAAGGATTACATTGGATACACAAGGCTCTAGAACTAAAGTTCCAAGAGCAAATCATGCATTCATGTATACTAGGCATGAACATAAACATAAAAATGGGCAAAAATAAACTCATTCAACACATACTTGTAATTGTATGCATAGTTCATTGAATTTCAATAGAAAAGTGCATAAGTATAGAACATTGTATCAATGCACATATTGTATGAAATTTGGGCATAAGAGCACATTTTGCTACATTAGGAAGGCTCATCTCAAGTTAGAGGATCCTTCTACTACTAACCCCCAAGGACCTAACCTCATTTGGGTACCTAAAAGAAGATGAACGTTAATATTTTTATAGGTATGCATAAAATCTACTATCAATGAGAGTACTTGGCTTGTGAATAATGGATGTTCAAGGCATATGACGGGGAGTACAAAGCTTTTTACAACTCCCACTTACAAGCAGGAGGTAATGTTACTTTTGGGAATAATGCTAAAGGCAAAATAATTAGCATTAGTTCCATTGGCATACTTGGTAAGAATTTAATTGAAAATGTTTGGCCTATTGATGGATTGAAGCACAATTTACTTAGTGTAAGTCAATTATGTGATATAGGATATGATGTAAGTTTTGATTCCAAAGGATGCAAAGTTACTAATTCAAATGGTGAACTTGTATTCAAAGGAGCTAGAGTTAGTAACACATATAAAATTGACATACATTCCAACAATGCATTTGAATGTTCGATTTCTATTAATAATGATGCTTGTTTATAGTATAGAAGACTAGGACATGCTAGTATGGATCATTTACAATGCATTAGCAAAGAATAACTAGTTGATGGTCTCCCTAAAATAAAATTTGGCAAAAATAGAACATATAAACCTTGTCAATTTGTCAAGCAACATAAAAGTTTATTCAAATCTAAAAATGTTGAAAGTACTTCTAGACTCTTAAAACTCATTCACTTGGATTTGTTTGGACCAAATAAAGTTGCTAGCTTGGGTGGCAAGTTATATATTTGTACTTGTTGATGATTACTTAAGGTTTACATGGGTAAATTTCTTAGCTCAAAAGAATGAAGCTTTCAATCATTTTAAAATATTTGCAAAAAGAGTTTAAAATGAAAAATTCTATGTAATCACATCTATTAGAAATGATCATGGTAAAGAATTTGAAAATGAAAATTTTGAAAACTTTTGCAATGAATTTGGTAATTCACACAACTTTTCTGCTCCTAGAACACCACAACAAAATGGTGTGGTTGAAAGGAAAAATAGAACTTTGGTTGAAATGGCTAGTACAATGCTCAATGAGTATGAGTTACCATCTTACTTTCGGGCGAAAGCTGTTAATACCGCTTGTTATATTTCAAATCATGTTTACAAAAGGCCTTTGATAAACAAAACTTCTTATAAGCTATGGAATGGAAGAATACCTAAAATTTCATATTATAGAGTATTTGGATGCAAATGCTTTATATTGAGCACCAAGGATAATCTTAGAAAATTCTCATCCAAATCGAATGAAGGCATATTTTTAGGATATTTATCATCTAGCAAAGCATATAGGGTATTTAATAAAAGAACTCTAGTAGTTGAAGAATCAATACATGTTGTTTTTGATGAATATTCTAAACTTGATCAAAGGAAAGGTAGTGCTCTTCATCATTTTGTAGGTACATGTTGCGGCCTCAGCCTCACTATCTGCAAGTGCATAGATCGTTAACAAGTAATATAATGATGAGTAGAGTATCATTCCCACGAGGAGGTTAATTCTAAGTACCAAACAATTAAACCAATTAATATTTGGATAATCAAATTTAATTTATGAGTTAACTAACTAAAATGATAATAAATTAAGAATAAATTTCTAATGATTTAAAATTTAGGGTTTGGTCACCTTTATTGATTTATCATGGATTTTCTAAGGTATCGATTTTATTCAGTCATCCTTTTGATTAATGGTTGGATTCTCCTAAATTAAATTCAAGTCTCTTTCAAGTACTAGAAATAATATCAACTTTAATCCTTACGTCCACTCTCGTGATCATAAGTAATTAAATCAATTCATTAAGTTTTATGAGAATCTTGAATCAACCTCTTAAGGGTTTAACCTTATCTCTAAGTGAGAAACTTACTTAAGATTGTTATCTCCTTGGACTAATGTCATGCTTCCACTCTCGCTCCATCACACAACATCTCAAATCAATTAATCATTGGCCAAATAATCAAAGCATTAAGATTAAAGACAATAAAATAATCAAAGGATAACTAAATTAACCAAATAGACATTTATAACTCCATGATAAATTCAATTAAAGGGACCAACCCTAAAAAGAATTAGTTCTTCATTATTGAAATAAAAACATTACAAATATTCAAAATGGTAAATGAAAACATAATTAAAAGGAACAAGAAATATCAAACTCTATTTCTTTGAAGAAGATCTTGACTTGGATCTTGAGCTCCTCCTTGAAGTAGAATTTCATACCTCTAAACTAAATTTATTTGGATGAATCTAATCTAATCTATTACATCTCTCATACCTTGGAGGAAGTGTATTTAAATAGAGTGTTTGGAAGCTTCTTTAATGGGGAAAAACTAAAAAAGGTTAGGCCACATCTTGTTTGGTTCAACACCTACCCAATTGTTTGCTCAAAGTCATGATTTTCGGCCCCACGGTCGTGGCTTTTGAGTGCCACGGTTGTGGCCTGAGTTAGTTTGGTCGATTTAAGCACTTTAGAGCTGTAAAATGGTCAGTTTGGAAGGCCACGGTCGTGGCCTTTGGGAGGCCATGGTCGTGGCTTTTGAAATGAGGCTGCCAGACTTATTTTCTTCTAGTTCTTGGCTCGGGCAGTGACGAAATGGAACCCACGGTCGTGGCCTTTGGGAGGCCACAGTCGTGGCTTTCAAAAATGCTTCTAAATATGCAAAATCTCTTCAAAATATAGCCAAAATCCATGCCATGGTCGTGGCCTTTGAGCCCCATGGCCGTGGCTTTCCAAATGCTTCTGCCCTTGCAATTTCTGTTATTGAAAAACTTGGACATCTTCAAATCAAATCCCATGGCCATGGATTTTTGACAGCTTTGGCCCTGAGATTCAAAACGACTCTGTACCTCTTGATTTCTCATCTTTAATCCCATTTTCAAGTTCAAAATCATGTATCATGGTTTATAAGACCATGTAAATTCATTTTCTTCCATTTTTGAGCTTGATTTGACCTCCTTTCCATTTTTCCATGATTTTTAGCCAAAATAAGCTTTTTATTCATACTTGCAACTCTGTACTTGAAATGATGAATATTCTAGCTTTCACAATAAAGATTGATCAAATTCAATTGATAACAATAAAAATATAACTAGAATAATCATTAAATTATGTGCAAAATATATTCTTATCAACTCCCCCAAACTTAAATCATTGCTTGCCCTCAAGCAACAAGAACAATCTCATTCACAATAGGCCTCATTAAAACAGTCCCAAGATTTTGATATACAAATAAAATTTCAAAATTCAATTCTAAATCACTTTTCATAACTGTACTTACTTCATTCTCCCTTCCTTCATTCAAGAAGTTATTCGATTGTAACTAATTGTTGCTCTTTAGATAAACACATACCCCTTGCATTAAAAGTTTTATATAGTTTAAAGAAATTTGCCTTTCTCATATGCATGTTTAATCAAACCTTCTCCACTAATAGACCTTACTAACTCAAGGAAAATCAAAAGGTCTTTTTAAGCTTGTAATGTGGTTTAAAAAGGGTTGAGGTTAAAGTGACGCTTAACTTTTTGAATACCTTCCAAGGTTTCGATTGCAGCTCTTCTTAATGGTTTTGGAGAGTTCGTTAATATATATGATTTTTCCTCAATTGCTTTAGCACACTTGTAGGGAAATTTTATTTTTACTATCTTTATATATATATATATATTATATTTTATATTTTCCCCTAAAACTTGAAATTTTATTAATAAGAAACCTAAAGGTGCTTTCCCATTTTATTTTCTCTCTCCAATTGAGCATAAATAATAGGAAGATATACCAAAAGATAATTAACCAAAAAAAGGTAGATATTAGTGTTTAATGAGAAAGAACAACAAGCTAGAATATTCAATTTGGCTCAAAGGGGACAACTAGAGGCAATGTTCAAATATGGTGGATATAAGAATTTGGCTACACAAGCAATGCCTAAATCATCTTTTCCCCTACTTAGCAAGGTTCAATTTTGCCTCAAAAGTTCTTTCAAACATGTTCTAGGCTTAGGCATAAGATAATAAAAAAATAAATGACAAAAGAGTAGGAGTCATCTCTAAGTAAGCATATACCATTGATCACTTTCAACTAAAATCAAGAATGTATTCAGGTCAAAATCTATAAAGTACAGTTCTTCACAACAAATTTATTTCAAAAGATAAATTTAAGTAATTAGCATCACAAAATCACAAAATTTTATTAGCCTGTTATGAATTCAATAGAAAGAAAAAAAAATTTCAAAAAATTTTTCGTAGGTACCCCATATCCCAACATTTATAAAAGAGTAATAAAATTCAAAAAGGGAATGGAATACATTACTAAATTTTGGGCTAAACTCCCCCAAACTTGAAGTGTTCCACTGTCCTTAGTGGTTTAGGCATTGGGTGGTAGAGGGGTTGTGCATGCCCATTCTTAAATTTGCCCTTTGCAAGAAGAATTCGTCAAAAGCTCATTTCCATCCAAGTTCATCCTGAAATAAAAACACAAAACATAAAATCAAAACACAAAAATAAAACCAAAAATAAAAGACAAAGTTTAAATAAAACATTGGGTTGCCTCCCAAAAAGCTCTAATTTATAGTCTTTAGCTTGACTATAACTTCTTATCCTCAAGGTGGAAGATAACAATGTTGCCCACTATGTTGCTTGCTATAGTTGACTTGGAATTTTGCTTCCCAAGTTCATTATACCCTTCAAATTGTGCTTGTGAGCATGATGAGGCTAAATTGTATTTTTCCCTCTTTTGGATTGGAATTTTGAATTTGGCAATCCTTGAGTGCATTTGGAGATTTGATCATGTTAATTTCCACTTGTTCATCTTCAATCTTTGAAGTGAGTTTGCCATTTTTAACATCAATTACAGCTCCAATCGTGGCTAAGAAGGCTCTCCCAAAAATCAATGGAGCATCTTCATCCTTATTTAAATCAACGATCATGAAATCAACAGGGATGTAAAATTTTTCCATTTTTACAAGCACATTTTCTGCAATTCCTCTTGGGCATTTGACTAATTTATCTACAAGCTGTAATACTAAATTGGTAGGTTTTATTTGTGCAAGTTTTAATTTCCTGAAAATAGATAAAGGCATTAAATTAATACTAGCACCTGAATCACATAATGCATTTTGAAATTTTAATTTACCAATTTGACAAGGAATCAAAATAGTCCCTGGGTCTTCAAGATTAGAAGGGATTTTATCCTGAAGAAGATTGTTGCACTCCTCAGTAAGTGCAATCTTCGCATTTTCCTCCATATTTTTCTTTAACCTTTGAGGAAAAGGAATAGGTGGCACATAAGTTCTGACCTCTTGTTTTAATGGCTCCTCTTGTTTAGCTTCACTTTCTTTCATTTGAGAAGAAGAGATTTGATAAAATTGGCACTGTAGTGAAGAATTTTTAAGTTGTATGCTATTTAGGAAAATAACATTACAATGTTCTCTTGGATTGATTTCTGTCTGTCTAGGAAGAGCTCCTTGATTTTGATTATGGAGAGAACTTGCAATTTGACCTACTTGAATTTTAAGATTTCTATTTTGAACTACAATTTGTTCCATCCTTGATTCAAGCTTGTCATATTATTTTTTCCAGCTTGTCAAACCTTTCTGAAGTTTCACCAATAAATTTTTCCAAAGCCAATTCATAAGATGGTTTTTCAAGAGGATGAATTTGGCCTTGGCTTTGATTTTTCATGTATGGTGGCTGATATGGTGCTTTTTGATTGCCTTCATTTCCCCATGCCAAGTTAGGGTGATTTTTCCATGTGGGGTTGTAAGTGTTTCCTTGTGGGAAAGTTGGGCCTCTATTTTGATTCCCCAAAAATTGGACGTGCTCCATAATTTTGCAATCAGCTATATCGTGGCTTCCTCCACATCCTTCACAAATTGGAGATGATGATGACAAATTGACGTGCTCTAATTTCTTGGCAATTGTATCTACTTTAGCTGCAAGTAAAGAAAAATGGTCAATCTCATGTAAACCTGCAACTCTTTTTTGCATACCTCATTATGAAGTCCAATGATAATTATTTGCAGCCATTTCTTCAATTAAATCAGTTGCTTCAGAAGGAGCTTTGTTCTTTAGAGCACCTCCTGATGCTGCATCAATCATTCCCTTAATATTTGGATGAAGTCCATTATAAAAGGTTTGAATTAGAAGCCATTCCGGGACTCCATGGTGAGGACATTTTCTTTGCAAATTCTTGAACCGTTCCCAAGCTTCATATAAGCTCTCCCCATCTTGTTGAATGAAGCTTGTGATATCATTCCTTAATTTAGCCATCTTTGCAGGCGGAAAATATTTTTCCAAAAATGCTGCGGCTAATTGATCCTAAGTGGAGAATGTACCTGGTGCCTTAGAAATGAGCCAATCTTTTGCTTGATCTCTTAACGAAACTGGAAAAAGTTGCAAGCTAATAGTATCATCAGATACACCATTAATTTTAAATGTATCACACATTTCTAAAAAAATTGAAATATGAGCATAAGCATCCTCATGTGGTAAGCCATGAAAAATAGATTGCTGAATTAAATTAATAAGTGCTGGTTTTAGATCAAATGTGTTGGCTTGCACAGGAGGTTTGACTATGCTAGATCTTGGGTGAGCAGATGGCATAGAATATTGTTTCAAGGTCATGTTCTGTGGATCTCCTATGATTTCTTTTTATAACTGGATTTCTGTTGAAGTTCCTTCTCCTCTTTGTCTTTCTCTTCTTTCCTTGTTTTGCTGTTTATAAAATTTTTCAATTTCAGGATTATAGGGTACAAGTTGAGTGTGTGGATTGTTACGCATGTACCCTTAAAATTTAAAGAAATAATGCAAAAAAGTAAAAATCCAAAGTAATAACAGTTTAATATTATCAATATTAGAATGATTGCCTCCCCGGCAACGGCACCAAAAACTTATTACGGCCTCAGCCTCACTATCTGTAAGTGCACAGATCGTTAACAAGTAATATAATGATGAGTAGAGTATCGTTCCCATGAGGAGGTTAATTCTAAGTACCAAACAATTAAACTGATTAATATTTGGATAATCAAATTTAATTTATGATTTAACTAACTAAAATGACATTAAATTAAGAATAAATTTCTAATGATTTAAAATTTAGGGTTTGGTCACCTTTATTGATTTATCATGGATTTTCTAAGGTATCGATTTTATTCAGTCATCCTTTTGATTAATGGTTGGATTCTCCTAAATTAAATTCAAGTCTCTCTCAAGTACTAGAACTAATATCAACTTTAATCCTTAAGTCTACTCTCGTGATCATAAGTAATTAAATCAATTCATTAAGTTTTATGAGAATCTTGAATCAACCTCTTAAGGGTTTAACCTTATCTCTAAGTGAGAAACTTACTTAAGATTGTTATCTCCTTGGACTAATGTCATGCTTTCACTCTCACTCCATTACACAACATCTCAAATCAATTAATCATTGGCCAAATAATCAAAGCATTAAGATTAAAGACAACAAAATAATCAAAGGATAACTAAATTAACCAAATAGACATTTATAACTCCATGATAAATTCAATTAAAGGGACCAACCCTAAAAAGAATTAGTTCTTCATTATTGAAATAAAAACATTACAAATATTCAAAATGGTAAATGAAAACATAATTAAAAGGAATAAGAAATATCAAACTCTATTTCTTTGAAGAAGATCTTGACTTGGATCTTGAGTTAATCCTTGAAGTAGAATTTCACACCTCTAAACTAAATTTATTTGGATGAATCTAATATAATCTATTACATCTCTCATACCTTGGAGGAAGTGTATTTAAATAGAGTGTTTGGAAGCTTCTTTAATGGGGAAAAACTGAAAAAGGCTAGGCCCCACCTTGTTTGGTTCAACACCTACCCAATTGTTTGCTCAAAGTCATGATTTTCGGCCCCACGGTCGTGGCTTTTGAGTGCCACGGTCGTGGCCTGAGTTGGTTTGGTTGGTTTGAGCACTTTAGAGCTGTAAAATGGTCAGTTTGGAAGGCCACGGTCGTGGCTTTTGAAATAAGGCTGCCAGACTTATTTTCTTCTAGTTCTTGGCTCAGGCAGTGACGAAATGGAACCCACGGTCGTGGCTTTCAAAAATGCTTCTAAATATGCAAAATCTCTTCAAAATATAGCCAAAATCCATGCCATGGTCGTGGCCTTTGAGCCCCATGGTCATGGCTTTCCAAATACTTCTGCCCTTGCAATTTCTGTCATTGAAAAACTTGGACATCTTCAAATCAAATCCCATGGCCATGGATTTTTGACAGCTTTTGCCCTGAGATTCAAAACGACTCTGGACCTCTTTATTTCTCATCTTTAATTCCATTTTCAAGTTAAAAATCATGTATCATGGTTTATAAGACCATGTAAATTCATTTTCTTCCATTTTTTAGCTTGATTTGACCTCCTTTCCATTTTTCCATGATTTTAGCCAAAATAAGCTTTTTCTTCATACTTGCAACTCTATACTTGAAATGATGAATATTCTAGCTTTACAATAAAGATTGATCAAATTCAATTGATAAAAATAAAAATATAACTAGAATAATCATTAAATTATGTGCAAAATATAGTCCTATCAGTACGTTTGAACAATAAGAAATAATTGATGCTCCAAATAACAATCATGATGAACAAGAAGAGGAGACTCAAGAACTACTCAAGGATTGGGAATACAAGAAGGATCATCTAAAAGAGCTCATCATTGGTGATGCATCAAAGGGAGTAACTACTAGATCCAAATCTAAACACTTAGATGTTAATGTTGCTTTTGTTTCTCAAATTGAGCCAAGGACCATTGATGAGGCTCTTAATGATAAAAGTTGGGTGATTGTAATTCAAGATGAACTCAACCAATTTAAGAGAAATAATGTGTGGGAACTTGTTTCTAGACCTAAAGGCCATCCAATTATAGGATGTAAATGAGTATATAGGAATAAGCTTGATGAAAATGGTCTTATTACTACAAATATAGCTAGATTGGTAGCCAAAGGTTATAATTAAGAGGAAGGCATTGACTATGATAAGACATTTGCCCTCGTAGCTAGATTAGAAGCAATTAGGATTTTACTTGCATTTGCATGTCATATGAACTTTAAACTCTTTCAAATAGATGTTAAAAGTGCTTTTTTAAATGGTTTTATCAATGAGGAAGTTTATGTTGAACAACCTCCTGGTTTTGAAGACTATAAACTTCCAAATCGTGTTTTTAAACTTACAAAAGTACTATATGGATTGAAACAAGCTCCAAGATCTTGGTATGGTAGACTTAGTGTATATTTGCTTGAAAATGAGTTTTCAAAAGGGAAAGTTGACACAACTCTTTTTGTTAAAAAGAAAATGCATAACATTTTAATTGTGCAAATTTATGTTGATGACATTATATTTGGTGCTACTAATGAATCTTTGTGTAAGGAATTTGCTTCTTATATGACTAGATAATTTGAAATGAGCATGATGTGTGAACTCAAATTCTTCCTTGGATGACAAATCAAGTAATGCAAGGATGGGATGTTCATTAACCAATCCAAGAACACAAAGGAACTCCTCAGAAAATTTGGAATGGATGGTTGTAAGACCAGCAAGACTCCCATGAGCACATCCTTGAAACTTGACAAAGATGAAAGTGGTAAGGTAGTAGATGAGAAGAAATATAGAGGTATTATCAGATCAATACTTTACTTAACCACTTCTAGACCCAATGTAATGTATAGCGTATGTTTGTATGCTAGATTTCAATAATGCCCTAAAGAATCACATTTGAATGCCACTAAAAGAAGTTTGAAATATTTGAATGGTACATTGCATTTAGGACTTTGGTATCCTAGAAATACATCATTTGGCATTTTAGGTTTTTAGAATGCAAATTATACCGGTAGTCTTTTGGATAGGAAAAACACGATCGGGGCATGTCATTTTCTTGGTGATTACCTAGTTTCTTGGTTTAGCAAGAACTAGAGTTGATTGCTTTATCTACAATGAAAGTCAAATATATTGCAGCATGTTTTTGTTATAAGCAAGTTTAATGAATGAAGCAATAATTGCTTGACTATGGAAAAGTGTTTGATCATATTCCTATTAAGCGTGATAACACTAGTGCCATTGACTTATCCAAGAATCTGATTTAACATTCTAAGTCTAAACATATAGATATTAGGCATCATTTCTTAAGAGATAACGTGCAAAACCAAAACATTGTCTTGGAATTTATTGATACACAAAATCAACTTGCTGATATCTTTACAAAACCTTTGAATGAAGATAAACTAAACTTCACCAAGTATAACTTAGGAATGTTTGATGGAAGCTCCTTGACTGAATAAATGATGTAATGTGTTAAGTATTAATGTGTATGCAATGCTTTATCATCTGTTAAAACATTCAATTTTGATCATACATTATTCATAACAAATCCTATTTTCTTTCTTTCTTTCTATTCTTTTTTTCTTGGTTTAGCACAGTCATCCTTCCATGTATCATGGTCGTGAGTCCATTGGATAGGTTCATCCCAAATGACCTTTCAGATAGCAGTCGGGTAGAGAGGATGGATGGTAGCAAGAATTTGAAAAGTCTTAAGTATTATAGGCCTTCTAACAAGTAGTGAGCGTGCCTCGCTGTATAACAGTTACACCATTGCTTTTCACGGGATCCTTATGCAAAAAGGTGCTCACACCCTGTACACTCTGCACAATATTTTCTAACCATTAGTAGTGTGTCAGTTCGCATTTTTCCAATCTTCAATAGCCATAAACGGCTATTTTTTCATCATTTCTCTATTTAAACCCATTAAACTTCAGTTACATACTTCTTTAATCACTCTTATCATATAAACTCCCCTTAAACAAAAGAATCATCTCAAAATCCCTCACTCTAAAAAAAAAATACTCTGTTTCTCTGTTTCTTTCATCTTTCTTACACCAAATGGCTCCTAAGTAGAAAATTCCATCAAGGGAAAGAGCAAGGGGAAGAAACCTTCAGGTATAGTCATTAGGAAACAACAAGAGTCTCCTCCCTCTCCTCCACCACCTAGAAGAGGTGAGAAAATCCACAAACCTCATTACCAAATTTCTGAAGAAGACATAAGATATGCCATTCTTAAGAGGAAGAAGATGGAGGGAATCAAAAGTTATTTTGGAGGCATACTTATAGCCCTTAATATCAAGGATGAAATTGATAGATTTCTTAATGTTCTTAGGTGGAGAAAGTTTGTTTTCCCCAATGAGGTAGGTTACCCTAGCTTGAGTAGAGAATTTCTCATGTCTCTTCAAATAGTGAAGAGTGAAAACTCAGCCTTAGGGTGGTATGGGACTAGGTTCAAGTTGTTTGACTTCTATATTGCCTTAACCCTAGAAGATTTTGAGAAATTTTGGGATTTTCCAATAGGTGAAGCCATATCCTACAATGATACTACTTTCTCAAATTCAACCCTCTCTACCTTTTAGTAAGAAATTTCAGCAGATAAGTCTTTTGTGAAGGAATCCAAGGCTAGACACATCAAATCCCTCTCCCATTGATGCTCCATAGGATCATTACCTACACCATTCATCAAAGGGCTGATGGAAATGAAAAGGTCACCAAAAGGGACTTAATTTTCCTATATGCCTTCACCCACAACATTTCCATCAACACACTAAAATTCTTGATAGACACCCTCTATGATCATGAAACTACTAAGTTAGGAACTTTCTTTCTTTCCTCTCACATCACCCAAATAGCTAAACATTTGCATTTGCTAAATGACCATAATCTAGCTATCTTGAGGAATTCATTTGATCTATCCTCTAATGCCATCACTATGGAATACTTAGAGCATACTGGTAATGTTAGGAGATTGATAACTCTTATGTTTATCTTTTTGGTAAGAAAGGTGTGGTGGATAGGCATGAGAAGATACCAAGGCATACCATTGAGGGAGAAGGAGAATTTATAGAAGTTGCTATGGAAATGCCTCACAAACCCTATTCCTCTAAGCCTATCAAAATCTATTCTCCAACCAAACTCATCCTTAGAGCTATCAAATCTCTCTCCAAGCGATTTGCTCACTTCAAAAGGGATTTGTCCAAGAGGTTTCAACACTTGAATAAGAGAATTGATCCGTTATCCCTTATGCACCATGATCTTTATGACATGCAAGGCAAGATGGAGTTGCCTCAATGTGATTTAAATGAATGGGATGTAAGTGATCATGAAATAATCCCCTTTGAAGAAGAATCTTAGGAGATGATGTTAGCACTAGCTCCAGCAACAATGTTCATGCTCCTTTTGACTAGGGCAAGGACACTATGGAAGAAGAAGAGCATGAAGATGAAGAATCTAATTGACCTTTCCTTATTGATTCATATTATATGTTTTTCTACTTTTATGTTTCTGTTTATGTATTATTGTTTCATGTTTCTATGTTTTCTTTTTCGTTTCATGTTTTGTACTTCATGCCTCATCAATGAACATCTAGTTTTCTTTTATTGATGTCTTCAATTCGATTTATCTTTTTGCCTTTGTCAAAGGGGAAGAAGATAAAATGATGATGCATTGAAAAGATAAGATGCAAATTAAAACATGCAAATAATAAGATGATGTTTTAAATATAAATTAAAAGATAATCAATTGGTTAAGGTAAAGGACAATTAAAATGAAACAAACCATCTTAGATAAAGCATACATTAAGGGGGAGATTAAAAAGATTAAAAGAAACAAGTTGATTGACTTAAAAACTTAAACAAAGATTGTCATTATTTTGCTTATCTTTTATCATCATTCCATTTGATCGTAAAAGTCATAAAGGGAAAGATTTGATAGCCAAGTAATCTCAATTTTGATCTTTAGCACTCAAATTGAATGATTTATTTAATATGTCTTTAAGTTACTTGATGCATGAATAGGTTGCTCAATATATTACCAGAAAAGGGCAAAAGGTCCAGTCACACTAGGCCAAAGGGCGACTGCCCTTGATGATTTGAAGAACAAGTTGAGTTACACTAGGGTTCGAGGTTAGAGTCCCAACCTCAGTAGCAGCCATGACAGCTTAGTCGCGACCGTCCATTTCCTAGGACGATCATACCTCAAGCGACCAAATCTCCAACATTCACAGTAGGGAACACGGTGACAAGCATGGTTTGAGGATTGGAAGTAGTGTTCTTTCCATATACCTTATTGCGACCATTCTTTCCATATAGCGACCATCAATTAATTTTAAGAGAAAATCACAAGAATTGGAAGTAGTGTTTGCGACATCAGGTGTGCCCAAAAGTTTGATGTAAGTCACCCAATTCGACTATAAATTCAGCACTAGCGTGACCGCCCCTTTCATATTTTAGAGAAAAAACTTTTTGTCAAATAAGGAAGTGACATGTGGAATGACCGTTGTAAAGCAACTTTCAAATTCAAAAAGGGTTACCATCCCTAGACCTTGTGTGACCATCCCAACAACCATAGTATAGGCAAGATTCCACCAGCAGAGTACTCACATTTGACTGTTAGAAGAATTTCAAAAGGAGCAACCATCCCTGTCTAAAGGACTACCACCCAACATGCTAGGGCAACCATCCCATGTACCAGGACGACCATTCCCTATGGAAATTTTTGTTTAACACAAGGACTAGCCTATTAATATTTATCACATGACTTATAATAGCTAGTTGGACCATATTGGCTATAAATACCCCAAGAAACATCTTGTTCAAAGGTAATTTTTATTGTAATAGCCTAAGCAATATACTTTCATTTACATTGACTACAATTAACAATTGAATTGTTAGAGTGTTGGGTGTGAACATTAAACATCATAAAAAGTTTGAGTGTGAGCTTAGAAACACTTAGGTTGTTAGAGTGAGCCTGGGAAAACTCTTGTAAGGGTTATGAGGATTGATCTCAAATCATTGTAAAGTTTGGTGTGAGCTTATGAAAACACCAAGTTAGAGTTAAGCTTGTAAAAACTCAAGACTAGTGGAACCTTAACAAGTTGTTAAGGAAGTGGATATATGATAGAGGTAATCCAAACCACTATTCATTCTTCTCTTCTACTACTCTTGCTTTGGTTTGATTTTGAGTTTTTTAATTTGCCTTTAATTCTTCAAATCAACCAATTCAACCCCCCCCCCCCCTCTTGGTTGCTATCTTGGGACAACAAATCATACATTCATCATCCTTCAATATTTATCAAAATAACACAAATATATATAAATAAATATTTAAAAATATATATACAAACTTCTTATTTATCCCAAACACTTTATATTTTACAACATTTTCAGATATGCATAAATAATATACATAATTAAAATAAATTTTACAAGTGGATGTTTACATGCTTGCAAACTGGCTATGGTCCCAAATAACAAAACAAACTTTTCAGTAAAATTTAAACTCCCTAGACCTACTCAGGTTCAGCAGAGCTTTTGGTACTAACCTTGTCACCTGCGTGATAAACAAAATCACGCTAAGCATATCGCATAGTGATACATACTTTGATAATAATATAAATTAAAATAAATAATGTAAATTACTTTTTCATCAAATCTAATGATGCAATATGAAATTTTCTTTCAAAATTTTGTTTATTATCTTTCAAATTATAATTTAACACAATCACATGCATTGGGCCCAAAAGACCATATATAATATTTAGGTCCCAGAGATAATGCTTTGGACTATATTTGACACCCAGTATCTAGCTTAAAGGCAAATATCAATGCCGCCCAGCATCTAGTCTGAAAGCAAAATACATAATGATGATGCCCAGTATGTAGACAAATCAAATATCAGCGATGCCCAGCGTCTAGCCCGAGGTTAATCATAGGCATGCATCCAAACACAAAATTCTGAAAAATGATATTATATAAGGTTTGACATATAACATATAAAATTTCACATTTTTCTCATACTTTGGCACTTATACCAACTTTCATCCTTTTTATACTTTTTCCATCTATTAATCACATTTCCAATCATAAATTTCATATTCCAATCCAATTTCATAATGTAACCAATATAAAATTACAATTTGGTATATAACACTTTTTCATGTAACTACATTTCATAATACCATTAGTTATTCTAAAATGGCTTAAATATTCATACATTATGCAATTCATGCCTTTAAACATGCAGCTAAGCACTTTACATGTGAATTCACACATCAAAGTGACAAAGCATCAAAACGAAAATATATTATAGTATGCCATTTACAATGCATTATAATGCAATTCATTCAAAGTATGTATTAACCTTGTTTAAACAACTTCCAAGCTACCAAAACCACCACTTTCTCACCACTTTCTACAATGCCCGTTACCACCAAAGTTGGGCAAATACAATCTACTTAATGGCTACTCAAAATGTAAGTTTATATTATGCATTAGAATCACATTTCTACACATTCTAACTAATAAAAATCTTAGCAAATTTCCCTCAAATTTTCAAATTTTAATCCTAACTTTCTTTAATTTTCAATATCCATTCTACTTAATTCTAATTGATATTCTAAGTTCATTAAAATCATTTTATGACATCATTTAAATCATAAAATCAAATAAACATCAATTCTTTATTATTACTATTCCAAAACCCTAATTTTCTTACTATCTCTTCTAAACTCCATCTATACTTAACCAAATCAACTATCCAACCATATAATCTTTTTGTCCTCATCAAAATAACACTTCCTATACCCATTAAACAAAAAATCTTACATAGTCAAATCTTCCTACCTAACTTAAAAATCAAAGAAGAAAACTTACCAATTTGTTGAAAAATCACCAAAACTCCTTTTTATTCTTGAAAATCTACTCAAAATTTAGTGTTTGGAAGAGGAGAAAGCTTCTCTTTTCGTCCCATGGAGGTTCGGCCACCAAAGAGAAGAAGAAGAATATGGTTTCTTCTTTTTTAACTTTTTAGTTTCTTTTTCCTTTCTAAAAACATATTTATTTAAAAAATAATTATTTTTATTTATTTTAAAAATCATATTTTCCATCTCTTATTCAAAATTATTTAAATTTTAAATTTTTTTTAACCTTAACTTTAATTTTTTTTAATTTACCATTTTACCCTTTGACTTTACTATACATTTTTTGACTTTTATATGTTATATATTTTTAACATATACATCATATATACACTTCATATTTCTAACTTCCAACTCTTCATTCAACATTCTAACTTTTTAAATTTTTGTTTAGTTTAATTTAATTTAATTATAGTAAATTTGAGGATGTTACACATAATCCAAAACCCTAAATCCAAATTCCCAAAAGCCCTAATCCAAAACCCTAATTCTATAGATTTCAAAACCCTAATCCAAGACCTTAATCATTTAGGTTTAACTCTAGTTTGTATGTTTTAGCCCTTAATTGCACTTTTAACCCAACTTTGTATATTTTAATGTTAACTTGTATCTTTCTACCTTGATCTTGATTGTTTGATTTATTTCATGATGGATGAATGATATGATTACTTGTTGATGATTAATCATGTGATTTAAATTAATTATTTATTGTGGATGATTGATTTATATTTGATTATCATTTGGATTTTAAGGTATGTAAAAGGTATGTTTCCACCATGTAGGCACTTTAGTTATTTTTAATTATGTAATTTACTTTATGAACTTTGGGACTTTCTAAAGGACATGTTTCCACCTTTTAGCTGGTGTCCTATTTTATTTATTTTTATGGACTTGGATAATTGTAAGGGTATGTTTTCATCATAGAATGGGTATCCATTTTGATTGGTTTGTTTGACTTAATAATATGATGAATATTTATTTTATAATTGCATGAAATATGGTTAATACTATAATGATTTAAGAATTTTATAATATTTACACCTGAAATAGAGGCCGGTTCCAATGAACTGGGTGCTATGGGGATGCTGAGTCATTCTCACCTTCCCCATGCATACTCAACTTTCTAAACCCAATAGGGGGTTGGAGAATCCTTAAGAATCAAGTCATCCATCCCTTTCTTTTCTTCCCGGCCGATCCGAGTGGTGATCTTTTTTCTCTAGATTTAGGCATGTGTTCTCTAAGGTCCAAAGCCTAACAGTGTCGTAATCACAAGAACCATTCCACCATGAGATGGGGGCGAAAATCCCCATTCACAAATGCATTTTTCATACCTTTCACAATTTGTACAAAACATATATATTTTCCACAATACAATGTCTTATCATTTCATATTTCATGCATTAAACATGCTTTTATGTAACACAATGCACTTAGCATATGAAAACCAATAACAAAGTAGCATAACACATTCACCAAATCACAATGTGTTATGCCAAATCAAATGTAATTAAAACATAAACTATCAAAGTATGTACCAACCTCAAATAGTTCCAAATCAATGCAATTTCTCCTTTCCAACCTTTACTTCATCTACAAAACCCTTATTCCTTCAATTAGGTAAATTGGATCTACACACTCCTAAACCAAATAATAAATCAAATTATTTCATTAGAACTATATTTCTACTCATTAAACACCAACTAATCACTAATTACACAATTTCCATCAAAACCCTAATTTTTCCCTCGCTACCTTTCTCAAACACCACTTAACCAAAGTCATTTTCATCATCCTATCATAAAATTATCACTTACACATCAAAATAAACCATTTTAATAATTAAGAGAACCTCCATCACAAACCCTAATTTCACATAATCAACCCTAAAACCCTAACTTCACCAACACATCTCAACCAATTAATAACCAAATCATCATATATCCCTCATATTAAGTTTATCATAATCAATTTAACAATTTAAATCAACTTTCTCTCTCTACCCTTAACATAATATAACTCATAAAACCAAAGAGTACAAAGCTTTAAAAAGAGCACTTACTTGATTTCTTTGATTCCTCTTCAAAACCAACTTGACTCACTATGATTTCTTTGTGAAATTTGAAGAAAACACTCTTCATTTCTTTGAAAACTTTAGCCACCATGGGAGTAGGAAGAAGAAGATGAGTTGTTTTAATTTTCTTCCTCTTCTCCCATCCATATATATTAATTATTTATTTATTTAATTAATTTTAAAATTTTTCTCTTTTTTTCCCAACCATATATTTATTTCTTTCTTTGACTTTTCTTTTCTTTATTTATTTATTTATTATTATTATTATCTTTCAACCATAAATATATTTTTATATATTTATATATCATATATACGTTATGTATATGTTATGTATATATTTATGTATGTGTATATATCGTATATATTTTAGGAATATGATATGTAACCAATGTTTATAGTAAGTATACATTAGGTATATACCTTGTATACACAATGTATATCCAATGTATATCTTATATATATCTTGTGTATATATTAGATATATATTATGCATATCCTTATTCCTTCACTCTAATTACCCCTCCTTATTGCTTATTTAATTGTATTTAAAATCACAAATGTTACAGAATGACAGTGTTTAACTCTTATTAAATAATATTAATATTTTTTTTGATACCCTGATTATTATTTACCTTAATTTGCATTCTCTGTTTATTGAGGTATTGTTGCTTCTTATTTATTATTATTGATAAATTCCTTCTGATATTGTGTTTATTGAAAAGCCTATCATTGTTGACTCTCTATACTATTTATTATTGGACTATTTTTATTAGGCTCTGATATTTACTTATGATCATTTATCATTATTGATTTCTACTCCTGATTATTTGTTTGGCTTATCAATTGAGGTTATTGTTGGGCTAATTTTATTGACTCTAATTCTTCTATTGACTTGTTACTTTTGTTGACTTATTAATCATAATTGTCAATTTTTTATTATTCTGATACGATTGTTGTTGAGCTTTATTGTTTGACCTCCATTGTTGTGACATGGTCAAACTGTGGTGGGGCTTAAACTGCTGGACGACATACACTAGTATACTATTATGTGCAAAAGGGGGAAGTTACCACCCTAATTCACTGATTATAGTTTTTCTATTCACGATAAATGGTTGTTATGTATTATGTTGAATGTCGCAATATCTATTTATAACTTATATTATGTATATTATTATCTATTTATCATATGTATATATTGATATATTTTCTATTAATTGATTACTCCTAGATATTTGTTATGCTCTATTGCTTATGATTTCTTACTGATTTATGAATAATGACTGATCATTTGAATTCTAATATGTTATCTCTGTTTATTTATTTCAGTTCCATTGATCACTCTTTATTTCACTCACTATGTCTATGCCTCTATTTAAGGTAAATTTATTTATTATCCCACCTAGCTGCATGTTAGATTATGATTCACTAAGTTGACGACTTACCCATCATCACCATTTTTTTAGATTAGTGATCTACAGGTTGGAGCACTTGGATTTCTACTTCCCAATTGCTTACTCTTTTGGTTAGTACTAGAAATAATAAATAAAGTCTGTCAAATATTTATGTTTTGTAGCTCTCTATTGGGTACAATATAATATTTGGATTAGCATTTATGTCTGTAAGACTTAAACACAAGTAAAGTTGTATTCATAAAATATATTTTTCTATAATGATATTTAATAATCTAAATATGATATCGGGAAGGTTCTTCGTGGTATCTAGTGGATTAAAGATAACTCGAACCCTAGGGACCATAGCACCTCACCTCCCCCAACTGAACCGAGAGACTGGATGTGACAATGGTCCTCAACATATCCTAGAAAGGTTACCCTATTGGATATTTCTATGTGTACTACTTGAGGTTTAAGTTTCATAAGGGTGAAGGTCAAAGGCTCTTGTATCATGATATACTCGAAGTTACGATGCGCACTAGTTGTCATATAGTGATCATTCTCCATATCTTGAGTGAACATATGGTATTCCTCTCATATATGCAAAACATGTAAAATATATGTCTCAACACACATACCAAAAATGTAGTTCCACTGATGTAAAGTAAAAAATAAACCCTAATGGAGTTGCCACTATGAGATAGGGATATGGCTTCCACTCATAGCAACTTCAAGGAAACTTAAGGTCAAACCCTAGGGATTATGAGCCTAAACTAGTAGCAAGGAGTCACCGATGGGAAGACCGGGAAAGCTTGGGTAAAGACTCTTATTAAGGAATCCCCAACCTTACTAGATTCAGAATGCTAGGTATACATGGAAAAGGTAGGAAATTACCTAGACTCTATGCACCCAGTTTATTGGAACTGACTTACTTTTAGGTTCTAGAAGTATTTCATCAATGATTGTCAACAAATTATTTGATTAAACATCATAAAAAATAATTTAAATAAATATTAATATTATATAAATTGATCAATGCATGGATAAATGTACATATATATTAAAATAGGCATCCACTCGTGTGAAAACATGCCCTTGCAATTTGGATGTTTAAAAGAAACAAATTACGTAAAAAAATTAAAATTGCAACATAAGCATCCTACTACATTGATTTTAAGAAAACAAAATTAAATTAACATGTTAACCTAATACAACCCATCTAAGAAAGCAAAATAAATATGCATGCATGAGATGTTATGAGGATGCAAATGGCAATAATAAAATACTCAGAAAGATAAAAACAATAGGTATAAAAAGTATAACCATAATAACATAGATGTATGATAATGATAAAAACTCTCCAACATAATAATAATAACAAAATTGCGCTAAACAAATCAATAGTTAGGCATAAAAAAAGGCATTAATGATCAAACTAAAAATCTTCAATAAAAGCAAGCAATGTTATTAAGAATGGAATATAAAAAAGTAATAAAGATAATAATGATAGAAAATAAAGCATGCCAATTAAACAGATAACTCAACGATAAAAGTTAACCAATATATGGATACATAAACATATATCGAATATTGATAACTTTTAGACAATTTAAAATACTTCTACTTTACTTAGTTTCAAATCTTTACAAGTCCACAAATAGAAAATCTTAGTTGTCCATATGGTCCAAGGTAATAAAGTATGTAACTCTCTAGTTATGCATGGAAGGAGGGACTATTACCACTTGGAGCAATGTGAATGTCACAAGGAGTGTCAACCATGTCACTCCCCTTGGCGTCCATTCCAGAAAGAGTGATGATGGCGTCATTCACTTAGATTTCACATTGTTCTTGGCAATGATCTTTCCTTTAGAGAAATGATGACTAAGGTGCACCATGGTTAGGGTCAAAAATGTCTCAAAATCCTAACACATCCCATCTATTGACTCTTATAGCAAATAAGGGAATATAATTACATGCTAGTGATTATGGAACAAATGTCACAATGAATGGTAGTTGTGTCATTCCCTCTTATGTTACTACTAGTGAGAGTGGTGCTACCCTTATTCCTTAGCCTCACTCACCATTATTGATTGTGTCTTTCTTCCTCAACCCCACCAAAACACTGTGAAACACCATAGTTAGAGTAAAGGGATCCTTTATAAGGTCTAGATGTAACACCCCATCTTAGCCTACATTTATAGACCAAGATGAACTGTTATCACATGGTGATTGTGTCTTAATATTTTACTTAGCAAATTTTAAGTGCAGATTTTAAAAAAAAATTTGCCATAACCTCCCCTAAAAATGGAGGTCCCAAGTGTCGACAAAACTGTTTTTTTTTTTTGAAAACATTTTTACACAAACCAATGCGAATACAAACAAATTCAATACACTCCCAATGATCCACCCTTATAACCTCAACTACAATCCTGCAAGAAGAATTCACACTTCTATATTCACAACCCAACTCAATTCAAAACCATACAGTTATTATACATTACTAGACTTACATGTTACATCAAGTTATCTCTTTGTATTGTTCAAATAAGTACATGCCAGTTTCTAATACCAAAATACAAAATAAAGAGCACCACTTAAGTTTGTTGATGACCGACAAATCGCAGGACTCCTCTGCTCGCTACTGGCTTCTTGCTAATAACCTACGAGTTTAGAAGAAACTAAACTCGCTAAGCATTGCTTAGTGGGTACTTTAACCATTGCCGAATATAAATAGTGCAAGGAAGGTTTGTTGAAACACATGTAAAGTAGAATACTGCATAATTAAACTATTTTCATACAATCATCATATTTATATTTTCTAATTAAGTTAAGATTCACATTCTGTATGTAAACAACATGTAATATAACTTCATTATAATTACGAGTTAATCTGCTCCACTCGGTAATTATGAATACACCGATCTCGAAATGAGGCCTCATATAGAGTTACGCATAGTCTTGACCTCACACGAATAATTGCCATGGTCTTGGTCTCACACGATATAGAATAACTGTGTGGTCTTGGTCTCACACGACTAGTTGCCATGATCTTGACCTCACACGATATAATCCTCATTCCAGACCGGTTTTACCCATTTATCAAGTAGAGCATATATAACATTTCATATATACCCATTCACTTCGTATATATACCACATATTCTCCATGTGTATACAATATATATTTACACAAATATCACATATACTCACATATGTATCATATGTATTCACATATTTTCCATCTTAATTTATTCTTCATATCATAATTAAACTCAATACTAAAAATAAAATGATAAAACACCCACACCAAGTTTTTGACCAAGTTAATAATGAAAATTTTCCATATGAACAATAAACTCTGGTTCTTGACCCAACTTGATCCTTGTTTTAGAAAATTTGTATAAAATAATACACTTGGCTAAAAACTCTAAAATTTTTACAGAATTTAGTTTTTCATCTTAAAATCATTCCTTTAAAATTTTATATCAAACTGGACACAAAATCTTGGTCAACTAGTTCACCCAACCAGACTGCTCCAGTTGCCCTGCATCCTGGCAGCAGTTCTGAATTTTATGAATTCCGTAAATTAAATTCAATCAATGTGGTTCCAAATTATTTTTATCAAATACTAGACTTACTAAAAAACAACATATCCAAAACTCAACTCAAGATAATTTTTCTATATTTAATTAAAAATCATACAAATCACAGCATTTTACTAATTGTAAAACAGAAAAATTTTAAAAGGAGTTCAATGGTTAAAGTACCAAACCTTGCTCTTTAATTCCCTTTTGCTTTTCCTATTGTGGCCGAAATTTGTAAGTGGAAAAAAGAGAAATTGGTTCTTCATATCATGATATATGTATATATAAGGGAAAAAATGATGATCACCTTATGTGTTGGATAAATCCTTAAAGACCACTTATCCACCTTTCTCTTTCTTCATTTAATACTCATGCTAAATGGTTACTTTTGATTGGCCAACAAGAGATTTTTATAGTTTTCTTTCCCATTACTTCTTCCCACTTGTCCCTCTTTCCATTGGATACCCTAAGTTGTCCCGTGTTACCCATACGGTCCCGACACGAAACCGGGCCCACTTTACGTTCCGGCGATTAATCGATTGTAACTTTTAAACCGTGAGTTTTCAGGAAAAATTAAAATCCATGGTTATGACCCGATTAATCTTGAGAATATTCTTCCAGGGTCGGATATGGGCACTATTAAGAACTTCCGACACTTAATTTTTAAATTTACATAGTTGCCCCTAACTTTTGAGAAATTCTCACTTAGGTCCTTTTGATATCCCTTCCTGACCTTTCTGTCTTTCTTTATTAATATCTTTTTACTCACGACTCCAAATTAAGTAATTATTATTCCCACTGAAACTAGACATCCGGGGCTACATTTTGTCGAAATTTCAGGTCGATCCGAGCTATATCTGATTTTTGACGGTCCTTTGAAGTCAAGCCTACTATGCTGTCCTGAGGCAGCTTGCACATTGTCTACTAAATCCATCATATCTTATTCTGTACAACTCCAAATTGGGTAATTTAAAGTTATACGTCTATCTAAGACACAAATAAACAATTAAGTCTTCTTTGAGACTCTCTAAATCTGTCATTAACTTGGATGAAATTCGAGCTCAAGTTATAGGTCATGTTCTAAGTTCCTTTGTTCTAAGCCTAAATCATATCCTCTATGTCTGTTTCTTACCAATCTGGAATTCGGGATGTTACACTAGATATCCTTATCCTCATCAAGGTAGTATTTTCAGTAGCCTTTTGTAATATCCATGGTTTTAATTAAATTAAATAAGTATTTGATGATTAATTAAAGTGTGGATAGAAGTATATGTGAGTGTGTACTTAATGTTTACATAAAAGATATATTATATATATAAAGTATATACCTAGCATATACCTATTGTATATGCTGAATACATATTATACACCTAATATATATGAGATATACACATAAAATATACTTTGTCTATGTATTAATTATATAAAGTATATGTAGAATATAAATAACATATACATAAACATAAGATATACCATACATATATATCTAGTATACAATTGTGGTGGAAAAAGTAGTAGTAGTAAGGAAAGAAAGAAAGTCAAAGAAGGAAGAAAGTTGATTGGTGGGAATTATATAATTAATTATTAAATATGTATAATTATGAATGGGAAGTTGTTAAATAAGTAAATAAATAATTCAAAATTAAAATAATTTTAGGATAGTGAAAAATTTTGGAAAATTTTGGAAATTAATTAAATAATTCAAAATTAAATTAATTTTGAATGGAAAAAGGAAATTAGAATTTTAATTAAATAAATATTTAAATAATAAAAAAATATATATGTGGTTAGTAAAATAAGAGAAAAAAGAAAACATATTTCATCTTCTTCTTCATCCTTTCTTCTTCTCCAAAAACGTTGCTCTCCATGGATGTCCAAGGAAATTTTTGACTTCTTCAAAACACTTAGAATTTTACAAGAATTTCAAAGTAACTAAGTGGATTTTGAAGAGAAATCAAGAAAATCAAGAAAGTTCACATCTTTAAGCTTTTATTTTTGGGCATTTAAGTTTATGTATGGAATGTCTAGAGAGAGAAAGTGTGATTTAATTGTTTAAATTGATAATAATTAAGTTAAAGTGATGGATGAGTGATGATTTGATGAGTAATTAGTGAAGATAAGCTTAAATGATTAAAGTAAGGTTATGTAGTGAAGATGTATGAATTAGGGTTTTGGATGGGACGATTATAATTGTTTCCATGGAATAATTAAATGTTATTTTAATGTATATGGTATGATTCTTTGGTTAGAATTTTGATATGGATGAGTTTGGATAAGTTTAGGATTATGGAAAGAATATGTATAATTAGGGTTTCCAAAATAGGTGATTTTAATTATTGAAATGAAATGAATTAGGGTTGTTAAAATGAAAATGTTATGAATTTATGAGTGGAAAAGTGATATGAGGGGATTATGATAAAGTTGATATTTATAGTTATAATATGTGAAATAAGGATTTAGAAGGAGGATATTATAATTGTTGTAACAAGATGAATTAGTGTTGTTTTAATGTAAATAATATGATTGTAAGGATTGAAATGTGATTTGGATATGTTTTGGTGAAATATATATTGATGGTTGTATTATGTAAAAATTGGATTTTTGAAAGAGATTTCCATAATTGTGAAGGTGAGTTATTTTGATGTTATATTAATGTATAAATAATGTTTTGAAGGATAAATGTTGAAAATGAGATTTGTAGGTTGAAATTTAAACAAACTGGTAAATGGTGGAATTGGAGTATTAATGAGATTTTGATGAGAATTGAATTAATAATGATAAGTTAATAATTGGTGAGCATGTAAGTGACTTTAAATGAGTAGTGTTGTTATTATTGAGTTATGCATGTGTATGTTAAAGAGATAAAGGAAGTGAAATTAAGAGTTTGGCTTGGGAAAGGAGAAGGGAAGTTAGTATATATTTATTTAAATGATTGAGATTATATATAAATGTGATTTTGGCACAATGTCTATGATTGTTTTGCAATATGGGTATTCACATAATCTATGCAAGGTGACATAGTTATGTGATGTGTATTACATTGGTCATTTGCCAATATGGGATTAATATTTATACAAAAGATATGTAAAATATATTAATGTTAAATAGCAAGGTTTACTCAACAGATAAGTTTATAGAAAGTGATAATATGTGGAATGAGTCACATTGTGATGTGTCTCATGGTTATACATTGTAAATCTGCTTTAATGTGTAATGTTTGTGAAATGTAAAGAATGAGCCACATTGTGATGTGACTCATGGCTATGTATACTGAAATGTGCATGTGAGGTATGTTTTAATGTGTAAAATGAAAATGGTCATAAAAGATTTATGTTGGCATTGTGGAGTCAGTTTGCCAATGGTATGTCATGATGTTATTGTGCTTACAGGCAAGACACATTTGAATGTGTAAAATGAAAATGGTCATAAAAGATTTATGTTGACACTGTGGAGTTAGTTTGCCAATCGCATGTCATGATGTTATTGTGCTTACAGGCAAGACACATTTGTTTTGAATATCTTTGTGCTGAGAAGACAGCCTTCAAGCGATGATAGACACTTTATCTTTGGTATCAAGAGAGGTCGGCCTACGGGTGATTTAAGTGACACTTGCCCTCGGTGTCAATAGAGGCGGCCTACGGGTGATGGTATGACACTAGCCTCAGTGTCCATAGAGGCGGCCTTCGGGTGATTGTTGTGACACTTGACCTAGTGTCGAAATGAATTAAATTGTTTTTTTTTTTTTGCAAAAACTGGTTGGGCCCAACGTGTGTATCTGTATGAGAATGTGTGCATGTATAAGCTGTTAAGGTGTTTTGTGTTAGGGTTTACGAAATCTTAAGTATCTTTTGGAAATATGTGATACATTATATAATGGTCTTTATATGCTGATAAGTATTTATTTTTATATTTTTAATTGTTTATTGTTATTGCTTTATGATTAAGTGGGCTCGATACTTGGACTAAAATTCCAAATAAGCCTTCATATCCCATTTGAATAGGAACTAGAGTCTATGCAGTTTTATCCATTTTGCAGTGTTGAGTTTTGAACTTATTAATTTTGGTTTTCCTAGTCTTCACTTAAGCTAACCTAATTTCCAAGTCCAATTTTAGGTTTACCTTCAAAAAAGCTAAGTCTAAAGTTCAATTTTAGGTTTACCTTCAGTAAGCCTAAGTCTAAAATTTAATTTTTAAGTTTACTAATTTTAGGTTTACCTTCAATAAGCCTAAGTCTAAAGTTTAATTTTAGGTTTACCTTCAATAAACCAAAGTATAAAGTTCAATTTTAGGTTTACATTCAATAAATCTAAGTCTAAAGTTTGATTTTAGATTTACCTTCAATAAACCTAAGTCTAAAGTTAAATTTTAGGTTTACCTTCAATAAATATAAGTCTAAAGTTTGATTTTAGGTTTACCTTCAATAGACCTAAGTCTAAAGTTGAATTTTAGGTTTTCCTTCAATAAACCTAAGTCTAAAATTTGATTTTAGGTTCTCCTTCAATAAACTTAAGTCTAAAATTTGATTTTATATTTACCTTCAATAAACCTAAGTCTAAAAGTTGAAATTTAGGCAGTGTGCAGCAACAGGCCCAATTTTCTCAGAAAACTTCTAGAGGCCCGTTAGGGCTCTCCCGATGTCCATTTTAAGTGATTATCGATGCCACATGACCATAACAGACTAAATTTTAATATGGGGTAAAAAATTAAGAGTTCATACATTTCATGCTTAAATCCATACTTTTATGCTAATAACTCATATTATATATCATCCTTTTCATCTTATTAATTTCAGCCAGACTCATCAATTTCATTAATCTCCACCAAAACCATACTTCATTTACTTCCATATCACCACATTAAATCATCCATGGCAAGCGAGTTCAATATAAACTAAGGTGTGAAATTCTTTATGAACAAATTATGCTTAAAAATGTCTTGACAACCATTAACTTTTAATTCAATCCCTTCCTCCATCAAGTTAAATTTAATTTACATCCACAAACATATAAGATCATCCATAATAATTAAATTTAATTGAAATATCAATAAGAATTTTTCATAAGACAAGGTAAGCTTCATCTTCAAAGACACTTCCAACTCTTAAGCAAATTCAAATTTTCATTAAAACTCATTATTCTCCATCATAAACCATCATCCATATGTTCAATAATTCAATAACAACAAGAAGAATCCAACCAACAAAAATCAACATTTATAATTTATGAACAAATATTAAATATTTCCTTACTTTGGCTTATTTTCCTTTACTTGAAGTCCTAGCCTTGTTTTAATATTCCAAATAATCTAACCAAGTGCTTGGAAAGAAAATAGAAGAAAAGAAAATTCGAAGAAATTAAGAAAGAAAGGGATCAAAACATAAGAAACAAAAATGAGCATATATTTATGCTATGTTCGAAATGATTTTTATTTTTTTTTGTTTTAGCTTTTTTTAAGGAAAAAAATAAAACATGTTCGATAATCTCTAAGTTTGGGATTTTTTTATTATATAATAAATGATTTTGCGCTAAGTATAGAATTCATAAGATACAATTTTGATGATTTTGGTTATGAGAAAGCATTTATATCAACACAATTATTATTTTTTTTCATCATTGTTGTCTCATACCATTCTCCTTCAGTCATCAAAAGCCATTTGTTTATCCTTTCATTATATTTATTTTATCTATTCAATATAGTTTGAGAAAATTTTTTCTCTTTACTTTTTTTCATATATTCTACATGTAATTTTTTATTCTCTTTCATTTTTCTGCAAATCTAATAATAAAGGTTGTGATTGATGTTTTTCTTTTTTTCAAATTTTTTATTATTTTAATAATTTATTTTATTTTAATTATTATCTATAATATCTAATTAATATTATGAATGATGCATCATTAGAATAAAAATATATGTATAATTTTTCTAATAGGTGAATAAATTTAAGGAGTATGAAAAGTTATGCATCGCATATGGTAATAAAACTGCTACAGGATTTAATTCTTATCCTTCTACTAAAAATCTTTTAATCAGTAATGGTGAAGGAAAAATAAAGAAATTGATAGTTCTGATTAAAAGTGCGAAAACACTCATAAAAATTTAAAAGAAAATCTCAAAATGCAACTGATGAAGGATCTAATCATACAACAATAAGAAAAATTTTCAAAAAAGCACAGCCACTCAAGCCTTAGCCAAAATTAGAGAAAATTTGAATGAAAAGGTAGAATTTTTTATTACGTTTGATCGGTTTTTTTTTATATTTATAATTGGTATTTTTTATTTAATTACGATAATTATTAATTATTTTTAGAATATTTATTTTTAATTATTACAAATTGTATGTTTATATAAGCATAGTTAAAAATTAGGATATAGTCTTTAAAAATATATAACAGATTTTTTAAAAAATATATAAAATAAAAATTGAAAATAATTTCAATTTTGAAAAACAAAAAACTAAAACTTACAATATAGGTTGTGTTCGTTTAAATTGTAGATTTTTTTATTTTTTTATTTTTTATTTTTTAAAATCAAAACTATTTTGAGTTTTTATTTTATATATTTTAAAAACTTGTTATTTTTAAAAATTATATCATAATTATTAAAATTTTAATTACTAAAAATAAAGAATAACAAATATAAAAAGTTGACATTTACAGTAAAAAAAAGGTCTTATTGATATAAATTTTTTTCTCAAAATCAAAACTCTCAAAACCATATCTTATGGATTTCATATTAAGGCGTAAAAACAATTTTTATTTTATCAAAAAATTTAAAAATTAAATCAAAAAATAAAAACCATTTATAGCATAGCCTAAATAATAGGGACTTAGTTTTTAGCTCCTATCTTCGTGGAACTAAGCTGGACAAATTTCAGAATTTTTTGTGTTAAAATATGTTTTTTTTTTTATTCTTCGGGTAAAATTACAATTTAGTTCTCCTTTTTTTTTTTTCATTTTATGCATTTATAACCCCCCCACCCCCTTCTCCTTTCCACTTTCTCCAAAAAACCCTAATTAAATGTGTGATTTTTGCAATAAAAATTTTAATAATATCTTTTTAATATTCCTTTATCTTATTTGAATGCATTATACTCATCCCAAAGCATACAAAGTAATTTTCGGATCATTTCTGCTACATTGCATTTTAAGTCAATTAACCTTTTAAATTTACTTGGTTACTAAGTATCAAAAAGATAAATTTAATTCTTGAATACTTTAACTCTCCAAAGATATTTAATTAATGGGAAAATTGCACTATTTATGGCATTTAGTTGTTCCAATTGCGAAACTATGACTCTTATTTTTTCTTTCAAAATTATGTAATTTTACTTTTTTTTCATTTCTATATTTTCTACAGTGATTCTTATTTTTTTATATTTTTATTTTTTGTTTATAGTTATATTTTTTATTCATAAATAATTTTTTATAATATTCTCAACATACACACAAAAAATAAACATATATACAATATATATAATATATACAAAAATACAAACAACAAATATAGACATGTACACTAAATATACACACAACATCTGTACAACATCTATACAATTTATTTATTATTATTTTAATTTTAATTTTTTAATTTTATATATATACAAAATATATATAATATCCACATAATATGTATATAATATACATATAACATATACAATAAATATATAATATACATGTAACATATGCGCAACATCTACATAATAAAATTAATATTTTTGAACTTTATTTTTTATGTGTATAATATGTAAAATTTGTTTAAAAATAAATTTGATAATGTTTATTAATATATTTTTATATATTTTACTTTTTTATATTATTTTTGTTAGTATTATTTGTTATTTGTATTCAAATTTAAAATTTTTCTTTATAAAAATTAATATATTTTATATGTTAAAAATATAATTTAAAATATTAATTTTTTATTATTTTATAGAAATATATTTATTTTATAATAAAGTTAGAAAAAAAGGTGAAAATTGATGTAAAATATTGTATGTAGTAAGGGAACATGTATTTAAAAAAAAAGAAAGAAAAATATTTTTTCAGCAAGGAATAAGGTCCTTTTGAAATTTTGGCCCAATTTTTTTAGAAGTGCAAATATTTTTTTTGTTCAATATTTTTGAAAAAAAAAATATAGATAGTTTTGTAAATGTTCCTTAATTAATTTTATACTGGAAAAATGGAGTATTATAAGTTGAGACAAAAATCTTATGTCCAGGAAATAGAGAGATAGAAAGACAAAAAATGAGTCGCCTATCATTGAAGAGATTTCCTTATGTTCTATTTAGGCATTTTGAGATGTCTGATATATAATAAATAGATACAGAATTGTATTCATAATAAATTTAAGGCATTAATTGATAAGATCTAATTAATTCATAAAATTTTTTCCTAGAAATTCATTCATATAATATTTAATTGTAATATACATATAATAGTATCAAAATTATATTTAAAGTTGATAGGCAACCATTTCGAATAATAATAATAATAATAATAATAATAAGGGGGAAAAGGTGAAAATCTAAAAAGGAAAAAAATAGATCTTCTTAAGGAGGAAGTTGAAAGAGATATAATTGATCGTCTTTTATAATCAACCACAAGTTAAGGTTAGGAAATCGTTGTCCAAATCCAATAATCTCATATGATCGCACCACCTGCTACTTGGTGGGCTCCATTGAATTTTTTTTTATTACAGCAATGATGGAAGAAGCCAAAGCTTTGGACCTCTTGTTAGACTCTTTTCGTGGCAGGTCGATCTCTTTTATATGTTGGTGCTTCAAGTTAAGGATTTTGCCATTGTCTTTACTTATTGATTAGGAGAAAGTGATGTAAAGTTGAGAAATTGGAGAAAAAAGGTGAGAGGTGAAATAGAGAAAATCATAGAAAAAAGGAAGGGCTTATTTTGAGAGTTTTACAGGGTGAGCAAGTGAAAGTACATTCGTTAATCCATGTGATAGGAAAATATAATAAATATTTTAATGTTGGGGTGTAAAAATTAATAAAATATATTAATTATTAAAAAGTAACTATTGGTAATTGATTTAAGAGATATCTCTTATTTATTTAATTTTGAAGGGAAAATAAAGTGAGATTTTATATGATAACTGAACTATAATTAATTTTCTTTTTTTTTTTTTTTGAAATTACTAGACTCTCAAATAATAGATAATTCTTATCATACGCTTTTTTTTTTCTTTCTTATTCCTATTTTCAAATAAACCTAAAAAGGGTATGAGAGGAGAGGAATGAAAAAAAGGGCGTTTAGAGATGAATTAAGGATGGAAAATTATTGTCGATAAGGACAAATTCTCAGGGTTTTATTTGACTCATTTTTTGGTTGACTACTAAAATTGAAAAACACCCAAATCTTAATATATAAGGACAAACACTCATTTTCAATATGTTGATATAACATAAACTTAGTTAATTTTGTTATTATCTATTTATCAATTGTATTGATATTTTTAAACTTAATTTGATATATGTTTATTATGCATGTTATTGACATAATTCATCTAATTTATTCATATACATGAATCCAAGGCCGGCTGGGCTTCAAGGCCATTTAGGCAATGGCCTAAGAGGAAATTACATCCTTTATCTGTCATAAATTTTGATTTTTCAACAATATGGGACACGCTTTTTGTTTTTCAAAATTATTGTTTTTGACATTAATTTTTTTTTTTTGTAATTTTTTTGGTTATTTTATTTGTGTTTTTTAAAAAAAAAAATTCTATTATCATATTTTTAGTATATGCACAAAAAAATAAACATATATATAGCACATATAAAATATACATTCAATAATACAAACTATAAATACAACATAATTCATCTACAATAAATTTATGATACAACTATAGCACATCTATATAATATTTTTATAACACCCTTATACCTTATATCTAATATATATATAATACGTGATAAGGTTATAATTGATGATATTTTTGCCCTTATTTCTTAGTATAATTATTGTCAAATTGAATTTAATTTGTTTGTTCAAATATTTGATAGGGTTGATTTCAGGAATCTTTTATATTTTGAGGTCGTGTGGTCATTTAGGCTGGAATCACGAATAAAAGACAAAGAAAAAAGTTATTTTTGGCATATTTTTTAAATGACACGCCCAACGATATGGGAGTGTCAATGCACATGTCATTGATCCTGAATTATAGTAGTTACAACACGACCAAGGACATGGGCATGTCACTGCCCATGTCATTAACTTTGGAAACAACATCGTTAATACGTCCAGCAGCATGGACGTGTCTCTGGGCGCGTCAAGCAAAATTTTTGGGCGTGACATGGCCGTGTCACTGCCCATTTCATTAATGTTGGAAACAACATTGTTAATATGCTCAGCGTCATAGCCGTGTCCCTAGGCTTGTCAAGCAAAATTTCTGGGCTATAAAATCTGAGCATAAGTGCAAATTAGATATCCAATTTTTATCACTTAGAGTTGACTTCCTTAGAAGAAAAAGAGTCTTTGCAACTGAGACTGAAGGTGAAGATCTAATCTATACAATATTTAAATCAAGAATCAAGGATTGAAGTGAAAAAATACAAATCACGCATATTGGATTGTTTGAATTCTTTTTCTTATTTCTTTTATTTTGGTTTTCTGGTTATGAACATGAGCTAAATTATTTCTATCTGGATGTTGATGAACCCTAGCTTTATTGTATGGATTGAATAATTTTTATTTAATTAAATCATTAATTGAGTTGTCTTATTCTTATGATTCTTAATTGTTTATTTTTAACTGATAATAGTATGCTTATTAATTGGTTGTAATTTTCATATTATTGACTTGAGAAAGCTTGATATTAATAGAATTCTCATGAGGGTTGAGGGTTGATTGGACTGCTAGAGATAGACTTACAAGATCATTTGGTTTATAATTTCGTGTTCTTATTGCAAGATTTATTTAATTATGCTTGAGAAGAAATTCCTAGTATTCTACTTAGTTATTAGGGATTAACTCACTCGAGAGAGGTTTTTGTCTAATTTAGAGGAATGTCATTCAACTCTATTATTTGATTTAATTGAATTGATATTCATAAATATTTTTAATGCTTGGGGGATTCAATATCCGGATAGTGTTTCTATCATCATATCTTTTTGCACAATACTCAATTTTTCTTTAACTTAATTTATTAAGTAATTCGTCTTTAATTTTAATCATCACAAAAACTATTAAATTGCTAAACAACAATTAAAATTTGCACTAGTAATTAACTTTTGTCCTCAGTGGAATGATATCTTACTCACTATTTTATTATTTGACCTATGCTCTTACAGTAACATTGCAATAGCACAGATTCACTATCAATAAGCATATATAATACAAGAATATCACAGTTTTTATCATTAAAAAATTTTTATAATTTCAAGAAAACTATTTTATACCATAAAATGTACTTTAATAATTTTATATAAATATTCATTAATGGTTTAAATTACTAAAAACACATATTTTAGAGAAAAATCTCTGAAAAAAAATTTATCAGAGTTTTGTCTGAAATTTGAGTAATCCCAAAATCCAAACATACACAACCTGCATTAAAAGTTCACATTCTCAAAACATATTGATTCATTTATATCTCCAAATAAATATTTTCATAATCCAGCATCAATGGTATTGCATGTTCATTTCATTACACAGATGGTGTTTTGAAGATTTACATTACTTAACTTATACTAAACTTATAACAATTTAATAAGATTCATAATATATACAAAACATAATATGTTTATTAAAACAAATAAACATTTACATGTTATGCAATGGCCTCTAGTCTGGTGGCAACTTGATAAATTTCAGGAATTATCCAAAGACTCAAGAACTAGTTATGTCAATTAAAGTTTTCCGCCTCTATCATGTCACCTGCACAATGGACAATTCGCTAAGCTTTTTTACTTAGTGGTATATACTTTGATAATAGTGAAAATTTAAAGACAATAATGTAAAATGTTTTTCTTTCATAAATCACAATATTACATGCAACTACACTTTAAAACTTATGCATTTTTCATCTTAAACCATCACGTAGTTACATTCACATGCATTGGGCCCAAATAATCCTGTATAATATTCAAGTTCAAGAGATATTGCTTTGAACTATATTTGACACCAAGTGTTTGACTCAAAGGCAAATAATAATGATGTCCAGCATCTGGCTTGAAGACAATAATAATAATGATATCCAGCGTCTGGCTTGAAAACAATAATAATAATGATATCCAGCATCTGGTCCGAAGGCAATCATCAGTATACCTTAACACCAAATATAAGACTCTGAAAAATGATATTACATAAGGTTTCACACATATCATCTACAATTTTACACTTTTCTAATACTTTGGCAATTATGCCATTTTTCATTCTTTTTGCACTTTTCCCATCATTTTATAAGGTTTCCATATTTTTTCACCATTTTCATCAATTTCTTCACCACAACTTCAATGTGGTTGAATTATGTCCTATAGTAGGCATAATTCAATTTTTTTCTATAAGTATATTATTCAATGTTATTAGTCATTTTAAAATGACTTATTTAATCACACATTATGTATTTCATACCTTTAAATATATATCTATGTACTTTTCATGTGAATTCACAAGTCAAAGGAGTATAGTCAATATTCACACATACAATGCAATATACTAAATAAAGCATTTCAACACATTACAATCAAAGTATGTACTAACCTTTAGTTTAAGCTATTTTCAAGCTAAAAATCACTACTTTCCCTTCACTTCTCTAGGTATCCTTCACTACTTGGTATGGAAAACTTGCTCCTCCTCAATGTCTATTCAAAATGTGAATTTTTACAATTATTTAGAATCACATTTTAAGGTATTTAGGCTATTAAAAATCAATTAAATATCATTCCCTCCAATTTTCAAATTTTAACCTTTAATTCTCTTTGATTTATGAAACTTCCCTTTACTTAGCCTAAACCACATTAAAAGTTTCAATTTAGCATTAGGAATCCATTTAAATTTATTTTAATCATTCAAATACCATTTACATTAATTCCACCAAGAATTCTACTAAAACATTGTTTTCATCATTAATACCTTAAACTTCATCTATCAATCTCATTTTTAACATTTAACTATAAAAATAACACTTATACATTAATATAACTGTGAGCGGAGATTATTGCCTCCACTTTCGGTGGAATAATTTTTTCGACTTCGGCATTGTTAGGCTCTTGACCTTAGAGAACACGAGCCCAAGCCCGGAGAAAATGGAGTCGTCACCCGGACTGGCCGGGAAGAAAGAAGTGGATGACTCGATTCCTAGAGAATTCTCAACCCATTATTAGGTTTAAAAAGTTGGGTATGCACAGGGGATGTGAGAAATTGCCCAGCACTCCCATAACGCCCAGTTTATTAAAACCAGCCTCCATTTTAGGTCTAAATATTATTGAATTCTTAATTATTATAATATTATCTATACTACATGCAATTATTGAAATAAATAATTAATATATTATAAAATAAATAAATAAATAAAATAAACACTCATCCAAAGATGAAAATATACCTTTACGAATGTCCAAATGTTCATAAAGAAAATAAATAAAATAGGACACCCATCAAAAGGTAAAAACGTGTCCCTTATAATTATCCCAAAGCCTTTAAATAAATTATAAAAAATAAATAAATTAAACAAATAAGGCACCTATGAGTAAAAAATTTACCTTCTACATTCTTAAAATTCAAATAATAAAATTAACATCATTCGACCATTTATAGCAAAATAAATACTCAATATGTAGCTTAATTATCACAAAAAAAATAATAAATTAGAATTTAATAAAAAAATTAAAGTTAATCACTAATTGTAATCTACAAAATAAATATTGATCCCATTGACAAGGAATCGTGTACGGTAGTCCCGTTAGCCGGTTAGTGGGTTGGGGTCAAAAAGGCAGCGCCGCTGAAAAGTAAATGGTTTACCTGATATGGTTTTGCTGAAAAATTAGAATTTCTAACTAAACTAGAATTTTACATGTGAACTAGGGTTTTTAGGGTTTTGAATCAAGTTAAATCATATTATTAGGGTTTTGATGAAACTAATAATTTTAATTCTACTGAAGGCTTAGCTATTGAGTATTCTAACAAATTATTGTGCAAAATAATAATGATTTAAAGGATTAATGTAAATTGTAAGCTAAGATCAATTTACTGCCCAACAGTGTTTGAAAACTAATTGCTAACTGATACTCTGATTTTAGAAACAATGTTAATAAACAGTGTTCTAGACTTATCTAAACAATGTTAATTGCTACTGTAATTTAATTAATTGCTATTGTGATTTTAAAAATAATGTTAATAAATGAAATAGCTACTATAAATTTAAAGCAAGTTAGATAAAGAACTCAAATCTTCGTTTGTTAGCTCTACTAATATTTTACTTTAATCCAAGCCTTCTGCCTGCACTAATGTTGAGTCTTGGTTGAGTGAGATGAAGATAGTAGCTACTGTCTTTCTATTGTGTGTTGTTTTCTGTATGTTGGTAGTATTATGTGTTTGTTGCTTTTGACTGATTGTTATTGTTTTTCTTTTGATAATTGTCACTCTCTGCCTTTATGCTAAATTGTTTTGCTCTCGGTTCTTTTCCAATTACAGATTATAGCTCCCCCTTTTCTTTGCTTTCTTACCTTCTATTTATAATGTGTCAATTAAGGTTAATGGTTCCAAAATTTTACTAAAATTTCCTTCAGAATTAGGGTTCATGTTAATTTGGAGTGTCTAAATCAGCATGGGTTGAGCTCACATGTCGATTTGGAGTAGCCAAATCGACATGGGCTAGGCTCATGTCCATTTGGACACTCCAAATTGACATGAGCACTAGCTCATGTTGATTTGGGTCCATTTTGACTCAAACCTAATCCAAACTTTTAATTTTCGGATAGAACCTTTTTTACAAATTTAATTTGAATTTTTATAAATTGGACCAATTTAATTTCAAGCTTTTAAATTAGGTTTAAGTTCTTTAAAATTATAACGGACCAAGTTAAGCTTATTGAATTTAATCCGGACTAAAATTAAGGGTTTACAATAATATTAAAACAGTTTACTTCCATAATTATGAAAATCTCTTTCAAAAATTTAAATTTCACATAATGTGACTATTAACATTAACTTCACCAAAACATACTCATACCATATTTTCAACCTTAAAATCATAATATTTACATCAAAACAACACTAATTCATCTCATTAAAATAATTATCAACATCCAGATTAGAAACCCTAATTTCACATAATAGATCTATTACCATAAACTTAACCAAGCTCTCTCATAATCAATTTCTAAATATAAAATCACTGCATACATATTAAAACAACATTAAATTATTCTATTTCAATAATTATAACTATCCACACCAAAACCCTAATTTAAATATAACATTTCTCATAACCCTAAATTCAGCAATTATAGCCTTTTTAATTATTTAATCAATAAATCACTATACAACCATCATTCTAACTTCATTTCTATTTATTCTAGCAATTAAAATTTAATTTCTCTCTATATCAAACATATTCATACATATTTAAAATTACGAGCTTTAATAAAAATGCTTACTTGATTCTTAATTTTTCTTCAAAAATTTCTTAAAATTCTTAGATTTTCTATGTAATTTAGTGTATAATGAACAATTGATCTCTCCCTCTCTCTACTTCAGTATTTCATCCATGGCCAAAGAAGAAATGAGATGAAGACTTATTTTTATGTTCTTCCTAATTTCCTATCCATAAAAACAAATATATATTAATTATTTACTTAATTAATTAATTTTACTTTGAATTCCCACCACTCATTCTTTTCCTTCCTTTTGACTTTCTTATCTATATTTTTTTCATAATTATCTCCTCATACATAAATATATGACAATTAATTAATTTAAATAATTTCAACCAATCAACTTATTTTCTTCTTTGACTTTTCTCTCTTCTCTTATTATTATTATTATTAACTTTTCAACACTAATTTATACTTCACATATATATAGTATATATTTTATATATATGTATATATCATATATATGTTACTTATATGTTACATATAATTATATATATATATATGTTTATATAATGTATTTATATTATGTATATATATATTATATTTAATATATATATATATATCACGTGTACCTTATGTACACATTAAGTATACTATATATATTATATATAATATAATATATATCCAACATATAATTTATATATTATATATATACTAAGTATAAACTAGATATATATACTACATATACTTTTAAATACTTATTTAATTTCTCCAAGATACAGATATTATAGTTTTTAATATTTGTTTAATTTTATTTTATTTTTTAATTTTTTATTCTCACAATATCTACATAATATTCAATAATTTTTACATAAAATATATATAACTTAAATAATAAAAATATCACATACACACTATATTTATAATAAATCTACAATATATTTACTATACATTTACATAATGAAATTGTGTGTATTTTTTATTTTTTATGTGCATAATATGTAAATTTTGTTTAAAAATAAATTTAATAATTTTTATTAATATATTTTTATATGTTTTACTTTTAAATTTTTTTGTGAATGTTATTTATTTTTTAAAATTAAAATTTTGTCTTTTTTAAAAAAAATTGTGATTTTATATGATAAAAATAATTAAAAATATTATTTTTTTTATTATTTTATTAGAATTTTTTATTTAATAGTAAATTTTTAAAAAAAAGATAAAAATTGAAGTATAATATTGATTGTAGTGTGGGGAGATGTATTTTAAAAGAAAAACTTTTATTTTAGTGAAAAATAAGGTATATTTGAAATTTTACTCTAAATTTTTATAAAAGTGTAAATATTTTTAACTTTTGTATTTTTTTTAAAAATAAAGTATTTTTTAATAATTATGTAAATGTCTCATGGCCTAAAGCCACCACCGGTAAATTCTTTTTTATTTGGTAAAAATAAATTATTTTTTTAAAAAAAATTAATTATAATAACCTAAAAAATAGTTAAAATGAAATATATAGAGTTAATGATTCATGGTTTATTGGAAATCTAAAAAATGCCTTCCACATTTTAAGTTGTAATGATAAAAAAAAATCCACTACACATTCACATTTTAATACATTTTTTTAAGGCTCATTCTTTTCTTTCTTTTTCTCTAAATCAAATTCTTCTTATTTTTTCTTTAAATTTTATTTTATATAAATTGTAATGTTATGATTAATATATAATATAAGGTTTAAATTTAAATTATCACATAACGCCTAAAATAAATTGAGTTGGCCCATCATGGATTGAGACAGGTTATAGTATTTATAATAAAATATAAATATTTATCTTATTAGTATTAATTTAAAGACATTAGCATATTTATTATAATAAACTATAACATATAAATATTTAGTTTATTACTATTAATTTAAAGACATTAGAATACTTAATATTAAAAAAATATTAACACAAAGAGAATAGAGGAATTGACAAACGTAATTAATTATTAGGCAAAGGTATTTCTGTAAATTTTCATTTATGTTCAACTACTTGAATTAATTATTGTAGTTATAGTTTGTACAAATAAAAAAATTTATAATATAAATAATTATGCTTATATTATGAGTATTTATTTATTATAAGCTTCTGATTTTTATCATGTTTAACAAGTTATAATTAATCAAGTTGATTCATGTATAATATGAACCTCAACATACCTAATTTAAGTCAATTTAATTATGTGTGGGATATGTGTAAACAAATCTTGTAATATCCCTATGCATGCCCTAGAAGTTTTGTATGTTGTTGTTGTTGTTGTTGGTTTAAATTGAGAAAAGAAAAGTATATGTATATGTGTTTTGGGAAGAAATAGGGTTTAGAGACAAGTTTATATGTTGTGTATATGGTGATATATATAACATATAAAATGGTCAAAGAGAGAGAGTCAATGCAAGAGGAGATTTTTTTATATGGCATGTGAAATTACTTAATTGGGTTTATAAGAGACAAAAGCTAAGTTAAGTGGTGAGGGGTATATGAGTAATTGCTTGAAATGAAATGCATGGTGGAGATTAAAAGAAGAAAAGGTGTTTGACTTGTGCATTTTTCTTCTTTCTTTCTTGAAGTGGCCGGCTCTCCAAATAGCAAAGAGAAAGGGAGGTGTTCTTGAGGCAAGAAGTAAATTGAAGAGGCAATCAAAGAGTTTGGTTAGAGATTTGTGAAATTTCTCCATCTAAGGTAAGAAATCTCTTATTTTCCTTTGTTAATTTTGAAGTTATGTTTAAAGAGAAGTGTGATTTGTTGATGTAATGATTTGGTGTATTTGATATGTGTTTGCAAGTGTTAGAATTGATTTAAAGTTAAAAATTGGAATTGGTGTTGGTTTGGTTGTGATTATGGAAAAATAAGTGAAGATTGATAGTGGAAAATCAAGAGTAAAGTTTGAGTTAGGGTTTTGAGATGGTTTGTGTTCAAATGTGTTGTTTAAGTGGTTATTGTGATGAATATGTGTTATGACATGAGTTATATCCATTTGAGTGAGTTTGTGTTGGGAATTATATGTTAAAATGCATTTGGAAGAGGGTTGGTTACATTTAGGGTTTTGGTGATGAGTGACACGGCCAAAGGAAAGGAGAGACACGGCCAAGCCAAGGAAATTTGGGCGTGTTGGTTGAGTTTTTGAGAGACACGGCAGTGTCCCTTAGCCGTGTTCACTACTGGATTTTGGTTTTGGGAGACACGGTCACAAGCTTGACCGTGTCCCTTGCCCGTGTTGCTTACTGTCCAATTGGGTTGAGTGACACGGTCACAAGCTTGGCCGTGTCCCTCAAGTGGCTGCCCGTGTCCCTCAATTGTGTGGGTTGGGATTTTTATTCTTTATTCTAATTGCATTGTTTTGGTTCTCCAAGGGTAGGTTGGTCCCTAAACCTAACCCTAAACACTTTAAACACACTTGAATCAATGAATGATATAATCAAATGCATGTGTAAGGTCCTAAAACTATGAATCATATCAATTGTTCTTTGCCCTAATTGCATTGTTGAGATTGAACAATGTTATGTTATGCATTGTGAATGGTAATGTGTTTCATGAGTAATATACATTGAAATGTATATCAAAGATGCAATGATAATTCAAATAAGACATGATATGAGACAATGCCATTGTGTTTTTCTATGATGATGCGATTGAAAGAAATAAGGCATGTTTGCCTAAATGTTGTTGAGAATTGAGAATGAAAATGATAATTGAATAATAAATGAATTGTGTGGCTAATGTGTTATTCCATTTTCAGAGTTGGTTGTTGGTGGCATGCCTAATAAGTGTAACAATCTCTTGAAGTTAGGTTGGATTGAATCCTTGAAGCCTAATTGAGATGTTACCACCCTTGAAGCTAGGTTGGGTTAGTTCTTGAAGCCAAGTTAGGTAGAAGCTTAGCATGCTTTGCTCCCCTTGAAGCTTGGTTGAACTTAATCCTTGAAGCCTAGTTGGGTATATGATATTGATAAATGTGATAACAAAACCAAAGCATTAACTTTGAAAATTGAATGGCATATTAGTGTGTCTTGGGCCCATGCTTGTCTTTGTTTAGTGTTGATTATGAATGGTTAAATGAATACTAATGAAGTATATGAAATGTGATATGTAATGTGAAAGTATGTTGTTAGTTTTGCATATATGATGTTACATGTATAATATGGATTGAGAAATGACATTGCATTGCACTAAGTCATATCATTTGCATGATTATCTTACTCAGCCGTTGGCTTAGCGCGATAGTGTTTAATCGCGCAGGTAATAAAGTTGATAGAGTTGAACCCGAGAGTTCATCAAGACCAAGTGAGAGTAGACCTTAAAGAATCCATTTTGGGAGCTTAAAGATCAGAGCAAACTTGCCAATCATGTATACTTCTTTATATTTTGTAAAGAAATGTATTAATATGTAAACATGTAAATATTTTATAACTTCCGCTGTGTAATATTTAAATGTATATATATATATAACTAATATGTTTTGTTTTATAAGTAAATGATCTACTTTTCTATAATGTATAATGATAAGGGTATTGTATCAAGTTTTAAAGTGTTTTGAATGTTAAGAGAACCGTAGCATCCCTATGTTTGGTGCACTTATGCTACATTGTTGTGGTTGTAGTGTGTGTGCATTGGATATGGGGGTGTTACAATTGTTTTGGTATCAGAGCCTAGGTTTGAGATTCTCAACCTAGGTAAAATGTAACAAAAAGAATATTTTTACTTAAAAAGTTGGTTTTGAATAAAAATACATGTTTGGGATTGGCAATCTCTGATCTTTAATAAGGTGTGTCCTTTTGTGTTTGCAGTGTTAGGTGTTGATGGATCCTCATTTGAGACAGTCAGTTGAGGGTAGTGAGGAGAGCGTTGCTCCTGATGATGGAGCTAGGGTTGATAGTGTTGAGGAGGCACCTGCTTCGGTGTCGGGTAGACCAGTTGGTGAGGAGGTTCCGCCAGCCTGGTTTAGACATATGATGGAAGTTATGAGGCAAGCACCAGTGCAACCAGTGCCACCACCCCCTCAGCCTGTGGTACTAGTGAGGCACTATGACAAACTAAGGAAGTATGGAGCAGAGGATTTCCTTGGTACTACTGATCCAGCTGTAGCAGAACAGTGGCTTGACAAAGTTCAGAGGATCTTTATTCAGTTGCAAGCCACCCCTGAGGAAAAGTTTGATTATGCAAGATCATTGCTACAGAAAGATGCCTACGACTGGTGGAAGACAGTGCCACATTCTATGGAAGATCCACCAACCTTGTCATATGCCGATTTTCTGAGGGAATTTGAGTTGAAGTATACTCCTAGGGAGTATAAGGACATGAAGAAGATGGAGTTCTTGAGCTTGAAGCAAGACAGCAAGACTGTTACTGAGTATGAAGTTGAGTTTATTCGACTGAGTCAGTATGCTGGGGGTATCATTGCTGATGAGATTGATAGATGTCGGCGATTTAAGGAGGGATTGAGGCCCTCGATCATGTGCTTAGTGGCTGGATCCAGATATCAGGATTTCTCACAGCTTGTGGCAGCAGCTCGAAGTGTAGAGCGAGCTCAGGGTATTGCGATTGCTTCAGAAGAAGAGGTTAGAGTTAGAAGGCCCCAGTTCGAGGCAGGGTCTTCTTCTGCGAAGAGGGGTAGAGGAAGTTTTGTTCCTCGGAATAGTAGGAGCCAGAGACCAGCGGGTAGGTCAGTGCAATTACAGAGGCAGAGATTTAGACCTGCAGCTTCAGTGGCGAGTGCTCCGACCCCTATGGTTCAGAGATCCACCTTACCCATCTGCATCCATTGTGGTAGGCCGCATGGTGGTCCTTGTTGGAAGGCTGGTGTTGCAGGGGTATGTTTCAGGTGTGGGTCACCTGATCACTTTGTGAGAGATTGCCCTGAGAGGCAAGAGCAGATGTCAGTTGATACAGCAGCTTCTCGACCTAGTGCGAGGGGAGGCCGAGGAGGCAGAGGTGTCAGCCGAGGAGGTAGACCGGGGTACAGTTCTAGAGGAGGTGCTACCTCCAGGGAGAGTAGACCAGAGGAGGTTGGTTCTTCCCAGAGGATGTATGTTATGCAGAGGCAGCCAGATGCATCGGCAGTCATAGCTGGTACTTTTTCTTTATTTAATACTCCAGTACTTGCTTTGATTGATCCGGGTTCCACGCATTCATATATTAGTGCATCTGTTTTGCCTGTATTTGATGTGCATGCTGAGTCCCTAGGATTTGATGTGTTGGTGACAAATCCGTTAGGGCATAGTGTGGTTGTGAGTAAGGTGCACCGAGATAGTGCAGTGAGGGTGCAAGGTGAGGAGTTCCTTGGAGACTTGATTGAGATGCCATTTAAGGAATATGATGTGATCTTAGGTATGGATTGGCTATCTCGACATGGAGCTGTGGTGGATTGTAAAAAGAAAATTGTTTCTTTGAGATCGGGTGATGGTAGAGAGGTGATAGTATCTAATGAGCAGGAACAGCTAGCCTCCTTATTTGTTTCAGCTGTTGCAGCTAGGAGATTGATTAGAAAGGGGTGTGAAGCCTATCTTGCTCATGTGGTGGATACTAGAGTGAAGGGTTCTCCCATTGATAGTATTGCCACAGTTGCAGAGTTCCCTGATGTTTTTCCAGAGGAGTTGCCAGGGTTGCCTCCTGAGAGAGAGGTGGAGTTTGGTATTGAATTGTTGCCTGGTACCACTCCTATCTCGATTACTTCTTACAGAATGGCACCAGCAGAATTAAGGGAGTTGAAAGTGCAATTACAGGAGTTGTTGGATAAGGGATTTATTCGCCCCAGTGTTTCTCCTTGGGGAGCTCCTGTATTATTTGTGAGGAAGAAGGATGGTACAATGAGATTGTGTATCGATTATAGGCAATTGAATAAGGTGACCATTAAGAATAAATATCCTTTGCCTAGAATCGATGATCTCTTTGATCAATTGAAGGGTGCAGCTGTATTTTCTAAAATTGATTTGAGATCTGGGTACCATCAATTGAGAGTTAAAGCTGAAGACATTTCCAAGACCGCCTTTCGGACCAGGTATGGGCATTATGAATTTTTAGTTATGCCTTTTGGTCTGACGAATGCACCTGCAGCTTTTATGGATTTGATGAATAGGGTGTTTAGGCCCTATCTGGATCAGTTTGTAGTGGTCTTCATTGATGACATTCTGGTGTATTCGCGGAATGAAGAGGAACATGATATGCATCTGCGGATTGTGTTGCAGATTTTGAGAGAGAAGCAGTTGTTTGCCAAATTGTCGAAGTGTGAGTTCTGGTTGGATCAAGTAGCTTTTCTCGGACATATTGTTTCTGCAGAAGGCATCAGAGTTGATCCGAGCAAAGTTGAAGCTATATTGAATTGGAGTCCACCAAAGTCTGTGACAGAGATTAGAAGTTTTCTGGGTTTGGCAGGCTATTACCGGCGGTTTGTGAAAGGGTTTTCTTTGATAGCTACTCCACTCACCAGATTGCTTCGTAAGGGAGTGAGGTTTTTGTGGACGAATCAGTGTCAGGCGAGCTTTGAGCAGTTGAGAGATATGTTAACTCAAGCGCCTGTTCTTACTTTACCTGTTGAAGGCAAACCATATGTGATCTACAGTGATGCTTCACATAGAGGTTTGGGGTGTGTATTGATGCAGGAAGGGAAAGTTATAGCTTATGCATCTCGACAGTTGAAATTGCATGAGCTTAACTATCCGACCCATGATTTGGAATTGGCTGCCATTGTGTTTGCATTGAAGATTTGGCGCCACTATCTGTTTGGGGAGAAATGTTTCATCTACACTGATCACAAGAGTTTGAAGTATTTGGGTGTCCAGAAAGAACTCAATCTTCGTCAGAGGAGATGGTTAGAATTGATTAAAGACTACGACTGCTTGATTGACTATCATCCAAGTAAAGCAAATGTTGTTGCTGATGCCTTGAGTTTGAAGTCTTTAGCTGGTTTAACAGTTTACTCGCTCTCGTTGCTTGTTGAGTTGAGAGCATTGCATGCCAGTTTTGTACCTTGTGTTGATGGTGCATTATTGGCACAGTTGCAATTGAAGCCGGTTTTGTTAGATCAGATTAAAGAAACTCAGTTGGCTGATAAGAAGATACAGAAGATTGTTTCGGATTGTCAGAGTGGAAAGGGTAGAGATTTTATTGTGAAGAGTGATGGAAGTCTCTGGTTCAAGAGCAGATTGTGTGTACCCGATGATGCTAATTTGAAAAGGGTCATTTTGGAAGAAGCTCATCAGTCGATGTTTGCTATGCATCCGGGTAATACGAAGATGTATCATGATTTGAGACAGCATTATTGGTGGATTGGGTTGAAGAGAGACATTGCTGAGTTTGTATCGAAATGTCTCACTTGTCAGAAGGTTAAAGCAGAGCATCAAGTTCCAACCGGGTTGCTGCAACCGTTGTCAGTGCCAGAATGGAAGTGGGATAGAGTGACGAAGGATTTTGTGTCTGGTTTGCCATTGACACAAAAGAAGCATGATGCTATATGGGTGATTGTGGATAGATTGACTAAGACAGCTCATTTCCTTCCGGTGCGGATGGATTACTCTTTGGAGAGGTTGGCTGAGCTGTATATCCATGAGATTGTGAAACTGCATGGTGTTCCAACTTCTTTAGTGTCTGATTGAGATCCCAGGTTTACTTCAAGATTTTGGAAGAGTTTGCATAGTGCTTTGGGTTCTCGATTACACTTCAGTACTGCTTTTCATCCACAGACGGATGGACAGTCAGAGAGGGTGATACAGATTATTGAGGACATGTTGAGAAGCTGTGTCATCGATTTCTCTGGAAGTTGGGATAGGTTTTTACCTCTTATGGAGTTTGCATACAACAACAGTCACCAATCTAGCATTGGTATGGCACCGTTTGAAGCATTGTATGGTAGACGGTGCAGGACACCTCTTTGTTGGAGTGAACTTGGTGAAGGTAAAATAATTGGGCCTGATTTGATTCAAGAAACTGAAGAGAAAGTAAAGTTGATTCGAAGCAGATTAAAAGCAGCTTCAGACCGACAGAAGTCTTATGCAGATCTAAAGAGGAGAGACATTCAATTTGATGTTGGAGATAAGGTGTTTTTGAAAGTATCTCCTTGGAAGAAGATTTTGAGGTTCGGTCGGAAAGGGAAATTGAGTCCTCGTTTCATTGGGCCGTATGAAGTGTTAGAAAGAGTTGGGCCAGTGGCGTATCGACTTGCTTTGCCACCTGAGTTGGATCGTATTCATAATGTATTCCATGTTTCTATGTTGAGGAGATATAGGTAGGATCCATCTCATGTGTTGCCATTTGAATCTATTGAAGTGAGCCCAGACTTGACATTTGAAGAGGAACCAGTTGCTATCTTGGCACGAGAAGTGAAAGAGTTGAGGAACAAGAGTGTGCCATTGGTGAAAGTTCTATGGAAGAATCATGGAAAAGAAGAAGCAACTTGGGAAAGTGAACAATCCATGCAAGAACAATATCCGCAGTTGTTTCAGCTTTGATATCAGGTAATTTCGAGGACGAAATTTTCTTTTTAGAGGGGGAGAATTGTAATATCCCTATGCATGCCCTAGAAGTTTTGTATGTTGTTGTTGTTGTTGTTGTTGTTGGTTTAAATTGAGAAAAGAAAAGTATATGTATATGTGTTTTGGGAAGAAATAGGGTTTAGAGACAAGTTTATATGTTGTGTATATGGTGATATATATAACATATAAAATGGTCAAAGAGAGAGAGTCAATGCAAGAGGAGATTTTTTTATATGGCATGTGAAATTACTTAATTGGGTTTATAAGAGACAAAAGCTAAGTTAAGTGGTGAGGGGTATATGAGTAATTGCTTGAAATGAAATGCATGGTGGAGATTAAAAGAAGAAAAGGTGTTTGACTTGTGCATTTTTCTTCTTTCTTTCTTGAAGTGGCCGGCTCTCCAAATAGCAAAGAGAAAGGGAGGTGTTCTTGAGGCAAGAAGTAAATTGAAGAGGCAATCAAAGAGTTTGGTTAGAGATTTGTGAAATTTCTCCATCTAAGGTAAGAAATCTCTTGTTTTCCTTTGTTAATTTTGAAGTTATGTTTAAAGTGAAGTGTGATTTGTTGATGTAATGATTTGGTGTATTTGATATGTGTTTGCAAGTGTTAGAATTGATTTAAAGTTAAAAATTGGAATTGGTGTTGGTTTGGTTGTGATTATGGAAAAATAAGTGAAGATTGATAGTGGAAAATCAAGAGTAAAGTTTGAGTTAGGGTTTTGAGATGGTTTGTGTTCAAATGTGTTGTTTAAGTGGTTATTGTGATGAATATGTGTTATGACATGAGTTATATCCATTTGAGTGAGTTTGTGTTGGGAATTATATGTTAAAATGCATTTGGAAGAGGGTTGGTTACATTTAGGGTTTTGGTGATGAGTGACACGGCCAAAGGAAAGGAGAGACACGGCCAAGCCAAGGAAATTTGGGCGTGTTGGTTGAGTTTTTGAGAGACGGCCGTGTCCCTTAGTCGTGTTCACTACTGGATTTTGGTTTTGGGAGACACGGTCACAAGCTTGGCCGTGTCCCTTGCCCGTATTGCTTACTGTCCAATTGGGTTGAGTGACACGGTCACAAGCTTGGTCGTGTCCCTCAATTGTGTGGGTTGGGGTTTTTATTCTTTGTTCTAATTGCATTGTTTTGGTTCTCCAAGGGTAGGTTGGTCCCTAAACCTAACCCTAAACACTTTAAACACACTTGAATCAATGAATGATATAATCAAATGCATGTGTAAGGTCCTAAAACTATGAATCATATCAATTGTTCTTTGCCCTAATTGCATTGTTGAGATTGAACAATGTTATGTTATGCATTGTGAATGGTAATGTGTTTCATGAGTAATATACATTGAAATGTATATCAAAGATGCAATGATAATTCAAATAAGACATGATATGAGACAATGCCATTGTGTTTGGCTATGATGATGCGACTGAAAGAAATAAGGCATGTTTGCCTAAATGTTGTTGAGAATTGAGAATGAAAATGATAATTGAATAATAAATGAATTGTGTGGCTAATGTGTTATTCCATTTTCAGAGTTGGTTGTTGGTGGCATGCCTAATAAGTGTAACAATCTCTTGAAGTTAGGTTGGATTGAATCCTTGAAGCCTAATTGAGATGTTACCACCCTTGAAGCTAGGTTGGGTTAGTTCTTGAAGCCAAGTTGGGTAGAAGCTTAGCATACTTTGCTCCCCTTGAAGCTTGGTTGAACTTAATCCTTGAAGCCTAGTTGGGTATATGATATTGATAAATGTGATAATAAAACCAAAGCATTAACTTTGAAAATTGAATGGCATATTAGTGTGTCTTGGGCCCATGCTTGTCTTTGTTTAGTGTTGATTATGAATGGTTAAATGAATACTAATGAAGTATATGAAATGTGATATGTAATGTGAAAGTATGTTGTTAGTTTTGCATATATGATGTTACATGTATAATATGGATTGAGAAATGACATTGCATTGCACTAAGTCATATCATTTGCATGATTATCTTACTAAGCCGTTGGCTTAGCGCAATAGTGTTTAATCGCGCAGGTAATAGAGTTGATAGAGTTGAACCCGAGAGTTCATCAAGACCAAGTGAGAGTAGACCTTGAAGAATCCATTTTGGGAGCTTAAAGATCAGAGCAAACTTGCCAATCATGTATACTTCTTTATATTTTGTAAAGAAATGTATTAATATGTAAACATGTAAATATTTTATAACTTCCGCTGTGTAATATTTAAATGTATATATATATAACTAATATGTTTTGTTTTATAAGTAAATGATCTACTTTTCTATAATGTATAATGATAAGGGTATTGTATCAAGTTTTAAAGTGTTTTGAATGTTAAGAGAACCGTAGCATCCCTATGTTTGGTGCACTTATGCTACATTGTTGTGGTTGTAGTGTGTGTGCATTGGATATGGGGGTGTTACAAATCTTATTAAAAAAATTGTCAACCCTTTACTGTGTACATGAAAAACAAAGGTCTTTGCAAAATATTAGTGAGTTTCTTGCTTAGGAAATTCCAAATAAACGAACAACTAAATATATTTAGTAAGGATTAAGTGTAAAAATTTTTCAAACATATATATATTTATTCCTCCAAATAAAATTTTATAATGTTATAAAGCACCTAAAAGTGTCTTAATTTTCCATATTGCAAGGAATATTTTATAAAAAAAAACTAAAATAATAATAGAGAACAAAGAAAAAAAGAAAAGGAAAATGAAGTCTTCATATTTAAATTTATTTTTCCTTTGGTTGGGGGTGTGGAACGTGGAGTTTTAGACTTTGACAGAACCTTAATCTTATGCTATTATATGAAGATTATTTAATTAAACTATGTGAACCAACAACTCCTTGGTCTAATCACTTTTTTTTAATAGACTTTACTCAATTATGTTATTAGTTTAATTAAAATATTGTTTATATTAAATCTTTAATTAAAATAGCATTTTTCCCAAGGGTACCCTATGCAGACCAACTTTCTAAAAACAAATTAATAATGAAGGCCCTATCAACTTCATCTAAACAAGAAAAACATAAAAATCTAATAATTTAACAATTTAATTAATTAAAAATAAACCATCTAATTCTTGGTGAATTTGTGATTGGATAAATGAGTACCCATTGACGTTCCCTAATTTATTAAATCTTATAATCAGAGCAGTATAGTTCTGTGGTGTCAAGGTCATCATGCCAATTGGTTAGTTGGACTTTCTCCATCAATTTAACGTTTTTCTAATTTGAACTATTATTTTCCCTTTCTTTCTTTAAAAGTTTACACGGTCGTATATATCTTAAAATTATAAGTAACATTCGGTAACAAAACATACATATAAGAAATTAACTTGTACAGCATAGAGAAATTATTATGAGTTTTGAATTTTTTTTTTTGACCTTTTAATTAATTATAAGTTAACTAATTAAATAAGATATAGGTAACTAAATAAATTATTCAAATTTAAGTATGATATATTTTGCACTAGCCGCTTTATATTGTTTTACATTTGGAAAGGGTCCTATAAATTTAATTTATAACAAAATTCAGAATATATAGTTACATGATAGAGTATCCAAAAATATATTATTAATTTTAAATTATAATTAATAAGTTATATAAGATACTAAACTTTTGACATTAGAAAGTTGGATAAACCAATTTAATTTTGGCATTAAATATTATATATATATATATATGAACACATGCATATAAATATTCAAGATAGAGTAAAAGAAATACGAATTCAACATTAGTAAAAATATATACATATAAATTATTATGTTTCATCAGTAAGACTATAAGGTAATATTATTCTGTATCTTGTTTAGTATACTTGTTTGATAAAAAGAAATTATCCACATCAAGATTAAAATTTATTAATTAATTATTTTTTCACTAAATTGCAATTATACATATTTTTATTAATTAAATGTGAAAAATGGGACATTTAAAACATGAAACTAATATCTAAATCAGAGTAACATATGTTTTTAGTGATCAGGTGTGGTGGTTAAATTGCAACTTTACTAGTAGATGATAAATAATCCACACTAAGCACATCACATTTGAGGCAGTCAAGCCAAGTTGGCAATGGGTGGCAGTCTAAAAGGGCAGGAAGGGAGAAGATAGAGCAGAGCCGTGGGTGGGAGTGGAGAAGACAAAGAGAATGGGACCCAAGCGCCGCAGCAACAATCTCCCACTTGCCCACTCTCTCTCTCTCCTCTCTCCCTGGTTTTTTGCATTTTATATTTATTTTATTCAATTCATTAAATTATTTCTTTATTTATTTTTTAAAATAAAATTGTCTCTCTATCCGATTCCAAAACTCAACTAATGTTGGTCAACTTTACATCTTAACCATAGTTAATTTTCCAACATGAAAGTCTAAACTCCCCTGACAAACATCAGCTAACCCCATCCACACACTCTTCCTCCTTCTAGGGTTCATTTGCTCAAATGCTTAATATCATTATATCACACAATTTAAACTGCCATGCCATCCCCCACTCTCCTTTCACAGCGCGTGCAATATTTCAATTTTTTTTTCTCTAAAGAAACATGCAACTTAAGTTATATCATAATATATGTGGTTCTTCTTGATAAGCATTTGCAGCTTTATACATTAAATAAGTTCCAAATTCTTCAACTTTGTTAGGCTTTTGTTTGTTTCGTATAAAATAAATTATTTTATACAATATAAAAAATTAATTTTCTAAGATTATTAATCTGTATATTTAAACTTATACAAATTTTTATACTGACCAAAATTTTGAGGCTGTTGATGGCTGGTGATAATGATGGATGATTGAATGGTCAGTAGATTAATGAGTATATACTCAAATGTTTTTGTTAAACACTCATTTCCTATTAATAATTTTTTTTTTGAATTTTATAAAGAAAAAAAATCCATTTACATTAAAAACGGTTTGTATTCCTTTCTCTCAGAAAAAAAAAACAATGTTCATCAAATTTTTAGAACAGACAGTTGGAAATAAAAAAGAAAGAAAAACTCAATAGTGGCAATCCCTTCTGTCCATATGAAAAAAAAAAAAAAAGGAAAAGTTGGAACGCTAAAATTATGTATTTGTGTGGAAGATCATCATTAAATTTTTTTTTATAATATATTATTAGATGTATGTCGTAGTTTATTTTTAATATTATAAATTGTTAGTTTACTTAATAAAAAAATTTCTTTTTAATTGTTTAATCATAATCATATTTTTTATGAGCATTATAAAATTTGTATTGTGCATATGATTTATGTATTTAATATGAATTAACAATGTCGAAGTTTCATGGCCGCTTTTTTCAATATATATATTTTAATATTTGTGTGGGGTGGTTTTAAATATACATATTTAAATTACAAAAAAAGATGTCTATCATCTTTATTTATGATAATCCAATTTTGTTTAATTAAGCATTGAAAGAGTAATTTATAAGTGTTGGATAAACCTTCGACTTAATTAATGGCATTAAAATGTTAAAATTTATGAAGTTGTAATTGTAATTCCATTAAAAAAAATTGTATGTAATATTATTTATTTATTTTAAGGAATTAATGATTTATAAATAAATTATGTTAATCAGGCTCAGGTCTAGTTTGATTATTCTTCCCCTTTTCTATTTTGTGGCCTGAATTATTATTTCCACCAATTCTCAACACAGTTTAGAGAGTGAGAATTGGACCACACTTCAACATTTCATAAAATTGAAAAAAAAAGAAAAAAAAGAAGCATTCTCAACAAATGATTATTCTATATACATATATTTAAACTTTTGTGGGTATGACAGAAATGACTGCGTTTTAGTCTTTGTATCCTCTCTTCTCTTCTCTTCTCCTCTCCTTCCATTCCCTCTTTCTGCACTGATCGATTCCCTTCCTTTCTTCTTCGTTTTTCCTTCCAAAATATTCATAAATAAATCTTTGCTTTTCTTTCTTCGAGCTTCCTTCCCCTTTCCTCTTTGTTTCTTTTCTTTAAAAGAGAGGAAAAAAAAGAAGAATTTTCTTTATAATTTCCCTCTCCTCCTTCTCTTTCTCTCTCTCATAATATCTTATTATATAAATTAATTAAACAAATAAAACCCATAAACAGTTTTTAATCATCTATATTAATTTTTTTAATTTTTTTTTTTTAAAAATCATTCCCCCGTTCTCTTAATTTTCTTTTTTGATGTTGGCATGGCTGGTTTAGATTTGGGTACTACTCATTCTCGTTACGTTCACCAACTCCACCACAGACCTGACCTTCACCTTCAACACCAGCCTGAAACTGATCAAGACCACGATTCCAATCGCGGTGTTGGTGCTCCTCATTTCTCTTCTGATCATCTTCAACACGAAGATAACACTCATCAAGGTCTTGACCTTGTTGCGGGAGCTGAAAACTCTGGAGGAGCAGCAGACCTCGTTGCCCGCCGGCCAAGAGGTCGTCCCCCAGGTTCAAAAAATAAACCGAAACCTCCTGTAATCATAACTAGAGAAAGCGCAAATACTCTTCGGGCCCATATTCTGGAAGTTGGAAATGGATGCGATGTGTTTGACTGTGTGGCCAACTACGCCCGGAGAAGACAAAAAGGAATTTTCATACTTAGTGGAGCTGGAACGGTGACTAATGTTAGCATGAGGCAGCCAGCTGCAGCTGGAGCTGTTGTTACTTTACATGGAAGATTTGAGATCTTATCTTTATCTGGATCTTTCTTGCCTCCTCCAGCTCCTCCTGGTGCTACTAGTCTAACAATATTTCTCGCCGGTGGTCAAGGACAGGTGGTGGGAGGAAGCGTTGTTGGAGAGCTGACGGCAGCAGGACCTGTAATAGTCATCGCAGCATCATTCACAAACGTGGAATATGAAAGGCTGCCTTTGGAAGAGGATGAGCAGATTCAGATGCAGAACAGCGGTGGTGGTGGTGGAGATAGAAATAATCCTTTTCCAGATGGGTCGTCTGCAGCAACATCAGGTGGATTGCCATTCTTTAATTTGCCGTTGAATATGCCGCCGAATGTGCAGTTGCCGGTGGATGGATGGGCAGGGAATTCAGGTAGTAGGGCTCCGTTTTAAGAGAAAAAAAAAATAAAAATTAGTAATTTCATGTTGGGGGTAGTTTCTGATGATTGGGTGAAAGTGTGATCTATGAAAAGAGGTGGTCAAATTAATTTTGTGGGTTTTGTTTTGGATATGAAGCAGATCGATACTAATGGGCTCCGTTAGATCATTAAGGTCAGCTAATTTCATGGATTTCTTGTATTCAACATCATCATATCACCACGTTTCTTTTTTCTTCTTCTTCTTGATCTTTTGTGATGTTTACTTATTTTTAGTTTTTAGTTTTTTATAGAGCACTATCTCTTCTATGGTTTCTGGAAATAATCTTTTTCCTTGTTCATTGTGGAACTATTATCATCATCTTCTCTTTAGTTCTTAAAAAAAAAAGTTTGTGAATGTATTTTGAATAATAATCATATCTATATGTTCATTAAAAGCTGCAACTAATTAATTATCAACTAAAGTACTAAACACATGTCAACTGACTTAGGGTTTCTTCTAATCTTTAATTTCCTTCTGGATCTAACCTTAGCTGGTAGAAGTGTCAACTTTAGACCTATCTCTGCTACCATTTCTTTTTAAGATGCAAAGATGAAAATAAATAAAGAAAGAAAGAAAGAATTACAGTGCTAGAAGTAAAACTTTTGTGGGAATTGACAATGTTTTTAAAAATAAATAATTTTTTGTATACATTGTTTTCAGGAGGGAATAAATATGGCCATATTAATTAAGGAAAAGAGTATTGGAAGGGTTTTTAATCAGAAATGCAAATTCCTTTCTCATTGGATGATGTGTATATAAATATAAACATCATCAAAGTTTAAATTTAATTTGGGAGTTCAATAGCTGATTTTAATTATTTGATCTATTTCTCATGGGAATCAGCTATTTCTCTTGATCTATTTATACTTTAAAAATAGTTTAAATTTCTGTAGTACAAGTAACATTCCTGTCTTCAAAATCATTTGTTTTTTTTTTTGTTTTCTGTAATAAATAAACATTCACACATCAAAAATCAAAGCAGCTTGTCGATTGGCAAGTTAGTACTGGTGTTAAAGTACTCCCTCTGAGATAGAGTATTAATTTACAAGCTACCTAATAAATTAAAAGTACTGTTAAATGAATTAAATTAATTTAAATTAAAAATATTTTATATATTAATTATATTAAAAAAATAAATATTTTAATCTTATATTTATTATTGTCTTTTAACAATAAATATAAAATTAAAATAATTATTCCTCTAATTTAATTAATATTTAAATACTTTTAATTCAAATTAATTTAATTTACATAGTATTTTTGATAAATTAATAAACCAAAAATGCCCCGACTTTTTTTTTTAATGTTCTTCTGCCATTTAATTATTAGGCGGATTATAGTCCCCTATTAGATCCTACTTGGTGCAGATAAATTTTGCAAAATTTTATAATATTCATTTAGAATTCATATTTAGAAACACAATTGGTAAAGTAGGGTTCACTAGAGGATTTTCATTAATTCTAATTTTTTAAAACCCTCTCCATGTTCTTCTTTATATTAGTTGAGGAAATCTTTATATTACCTAATGAACTGAAATATTCACATATCAAAATTATAGATATTAATCATGTTTTGTTTATACTATTTTTTCTGTACTAATACAACTAAGCAGATACTTTACTTCAAGGAGCATATATTGTTTTAGTAGGTCAAAACATTCTCTAGCTATTGTTCTCAGCTAAGAAGTATCTTGTTCTTGTTTACTACATAAATCTATTTTCTTCTTTTAAACATTTCAATTGTAATGTATCTTTTTTTCTTTATAAACCTCCTAATCCAAATGAACAGTTTGATTTTGATTGAACCAAAAGATTGACTTGGTATGATGCACTAGATTTGTAGCCACAAGTTTAGTTAAAACCATAAACACTGAGATGACTGCAAAAAAAAAAAAAAATCTACTTCACATGAGTAAATACATTGGTGCTTTTGCATATGCATGTTTTTCCTTCTATGCATGTATACATTGCTTCTCATCTGTAATTAACTTCCATACGTCAACGACCGGTTTCAATATAAAGTACACAATAATTTCTCCAATATAGTTTGGTATGACATAATTAAACGTAATAGAATATTGTAATTAAAGGAATTTTTACTTCATCAGCATTCTCTTTATAATTTAGTCATAAAAAATAAATTGCAAAGAAGTAATGTCAAACTGACTTTATTCTCTATTTTGGGATTTGATCGTTTTGTTTGCTGGGTTCCATAGCTGATGAAGTAAAGTGCTTGCCTTGCCACCAATTAATGAAATTCTCATAATGCTTTTTTTTGGAGGATTGCATTTGATTCCTCAATGCACCCAAGTTTAGAATATGCTTATAATAGTTCTTAATTAATTTGGTGTAATTTTAATTAGATCACCTAAATGTTGTTAATTAAAATTTTGCACTTGCCATTTGGTTATGCTGATGAAGATGGTATTGAGCTAACTAATTGGCATAAATTAGAATGCACACACACACACACACACATATATATATATTAAAAAGTATTCTCTTAAAAGTTCATTGCATAATGGATCATTTTAGCCTGCAGCAGTGTATTACTGAAAAATTTTCTAGCTTCAATTTGCAAATTCTTTCTTTTAATTAACTTCTGTTAAAATCATTGATCCTTCCTCTTAATTCATTTTAGATTTGCTTCTTGATCAAATCTAGGTGCTACTTGGTGAATTTATTCATACTTGGTTAATCTAGAACTTATTGATTATTAAATCATGTCAATCTTTCTAATTCTGAAGCTCCCCGACATTTTTGTTTTTGTATCAAGTTTCAAAGTAAGAAGGACAAATCTTGGAATAGCTCTAATATATCATGAAGAAGACATATGAAAGCATTCCTACAAGTGATTCTTAAAAATTAATAATAATAATAAGTCCCAAAAGTTATATTTATATTACCTTCAAGTTAATTAATTAGCAAGCCAGTCCACTAACAAAATTCGCCCTTGCAAAATTTATTATATAAAGATTGGTTATTAATATAAAACTTTTTCAAGATTGATTTTTATATAAAATTATAACACAAGAACATTTTAAAAAAAATGCATTTATTCTAAGACATTTAGGCTATTAAATATCAATTAAATAACATTCCCTCCAATTTTCAAATTTTAACCTTAATTCTCTTTGATTTTTGAAACTTTCCTTTACTCAGCCTAAACCACATTAAAAGTTTCAATTTATCTTTAGAAATCCATTTAAATTTATTTTAATCATTCAAACACCATTTACATCAGTTTCACCAAGAACTACTAAAATACTATTTTCATCATTAATACCTTATTCAAACTTATCTATCAATCTCATTTTTAAGATTTAACTATAAAAATAACACTTATACATTAATATAACTTTGAGTGGAGATTATTGCCTCCTCTTCCGGTGGAATGATTCTTTCAACTTCGGCATTATTAGGCTCTGGACCTTAGAGAACACGAGCCTAAGTCAGAAGAAAATGGAGTCGTCACCCGGACGGGCCGGAAAGAAAGGGGTGGATGACTCGATTCCTAGAGAATTTCCAACCCCTTATTAGGTTTAGAAAGTTGGATATGCATAGAAAATATGAGAAATTACCCAGCACCCCCATAATGCCCAGTTTATTAAAACCAGCCTCCTTTTCAGGTCTAAATATTATTGAATTTTTAATTATTATAATATTATCTATATTACATGTAATTATTGAAATAAATAATTAATATATTATAAATCAAATAAATAAATAAAATGGACACTCGTCCAAAGATGAAAATATATCCTTACGAATGTCTAAATATCCATAAAGAAAATAAATAAAATAGAATACCCACCAAAAGGTGAAAGCGTGTCCCTTACAATTATCCCAAAGCCTTTAAATAAATTATAAAAAATAAATAAATTAAACAAATAAGATACCTATGAGTGAAAACTTGTCTTTTACATTCTTAAAATTCAAATAATAAAATTAATATCATTCAACCATTTATAGCAAAATAAATACTCAAAATATGTAGCTTAATTATCACAAAAATAATAATAAATTAGAGTTTAATAAAAGAAAAATTAAAATAAATCACAAATTGTGACCTACAAAATAAATATTGACCACATTGATGAGGGATCGCGTACGGTAGTCCCGTAAGCCAGTTAGTGGGTTGGGGTCAAGAGGGCAGCGCCCCTGAAAAATAAATGGTTTACCTGATATGGCTTTGTTGGGGAACTAGAATTTCTATCTAAACTAGGATTTTACATGTGAACTAGGGTTTTTAGGGTTTTGAATCAAGTTAAATCATATTATTAGGGTTTTGATGAAACTAATAATTTTAATGCTACTGACGGCTTGGCTATTAAGTATTCTAACAAATTATTGTGCAAAATAATAATGATTTAAAGGATTAATATAAATTATAAGCTAAGATCAATTTGCTGCCCGACAGTGTTTGAAAACTAATTGCTAACTGATACAGTGATTTTAGAAACAATGTTAATAAACAGTGTTCTAGACTTATCTAAACAATGTTAATTGCTATTGTAATTTAATTAATTGCTATTGTGATTTTAAAAACAATGTTAATAATTGAAATAGCTACTATAAATTTAAAGCAAGTTAGATAAAGAACTCAAATCTTCGTTTGTTGGCTCTACCAATATTTTACGTTGATCCAAGCCTTCTGCCTGCACTAATATTGAGTCTTGGTTGAGTGAGATGAAGACAGTAGCTATTGCCTTTCTATTGTGTGTTGTTTTCTGTATGTTGGTAGTATTATGTGTGTATTACTTTTGGTTGATTGTTGTTGTTTTTCTTTTGATAATTGTCACTCTGCCTTTATGCTAAATTGCATTACTCTCGGTTCGTTTCCAATTACAGATTATGGTCCCCCTTTTCTTTGCTTTCTTACCTTCTATTTATAATATATCAATTAGGGTTAATGGTTCCGAAATTTTACTACTTAAACACAATTAGAATTCATAAACCAGCTAAATTCCTTCAGAATTAGGGTTCATGTCAATTTGGAGTGTCTAAATCGGCATGGGTTGAGCTCATGTCGATTTGGAGTAGCCAAATAGACATGGGCTAGGCTCATGTCCATTTGGACACTCCAAATTGACATGAGCACAAGCTCATATTGATTTGGGCCCATTTTGACTCAAACCTAATTCAAACTTTTAATTTTCGGACCGAACCTTTTTCACAAATTTAATTTGAGTTTTATAAATTAGACTAGTTTAATTTCAAGCTTTTAAATTAGATTTAAGCTCTTTAAAATTATAACGGACCAAGTTAAGCTTATTGAATTTAACTCGGACTAAAATTAAGGGTCTACAATAACATTAAAATAATTTATTTTCATAATTATGAAAATCTATTTCAAAAATTTAAATTTCACATAATGTAACTATTAAAATTTACATCACCAAAACGTACTCATACCATATTTTCAATCTTAAAATCATAATATTTGCATTAAAATAACACTAATTCATCTCATTAAAATAATTATCAACATCCATATTAGAAACCCTAATTTCACATAATAGATTCATTACCTTAAACTTAACCAAGCTCTTTCACAATCAATTTCTAGTCATAAAATCATTACATAAATATTAAAAATATTATTAAATTATTCTATTTCAACAATTATAACCATCCACACCAAAATCTTAATTTAAATATAACCTTTCTCATAATCCTAAATTCACCAATTATAGCCTTTTAATTATCCAATCAATAAATCACTATACAACCATTATTCTAACTTTATTTCTATTTATTCTAGCAATTAAAACTTAATTTCTCTCTATATCAAACATATTCATGCATATTCAAAATTATGAGCTTTAATAAAAATATTTACTTGATTCTTAATTTTTCTTTAAAATTTTCTTAAAATCCTTAGATTTTCTATATAATTTAGTGTATAATGAAGAATTGATCTCTCCCTCTCACTACTCGAGTATTTCGTCCATGGCCAAAGAAGAAATGAGATGAAGGCTTATTTTTATGTTCTTCCTAATTTCCTATCCATAAAAATAAATATATATTAATTATTTACTTAATTAATTAATTTTACTTTTAATTCCCACCACTCATTCTTTTCCTTCCTTTTGACTTTCTTATCTATATTTATTTCATAATTATCATCTTCCCGTACATAAATATATAACAATTAATTAATTTAAATAATTCCAACCAATCAACTTATTTTCTTCTTTCACTTTTCTCTCTTCTTTTATTATTATTATTATTATTATTATTATTATTATTATTAACTTTCCAACACTAATTTATATTTCACATATATATAGTATATATTTTATGTATATATATATCATATATATGTTACTTATATGTTATATATAATTATATATATATGTTTATGTAATATATTTATATTATGTATATATATATATATATTGTATATTTAATATATATATATATATATCACTTGTACCCTATGTACACATTAAATATACTATATATATATATTATATATATATTATAATATATATTCAACATATAATATATATATTATATATACACTAAGTATACACTAGATATATACAATATATATATTTTCAAATACTTATTTAATTTCTTTAAGATTACAGATATTATAGTTTTTAATATTTATTTAATTTAATTTATCTTATTAATTTTTTTTCTCACAATATCCACATAATATTCAATAATTTTACATAAAATATACACAACTTAAATAATAAAAATATCACATACACACTACATATATAATAAATCTATAATACATCTACTATATATTTACATAATAAAATTGTGTGTATTTTTTTATTTTTTTATGTGTATAATATGTAAATTTTGTTTAAAAATAAATTTAATAATTTTTATTAATATATTTTTGTATGTTTTACTTTTAAATTTTTTTGTGAATGTTATTTATTTTTTAAAATTAAAATTAAAATTTTATCTTTTATAAAAAAATTATGATTTTTATATGATAAAAATAATTTAAAATATTAATTTTTATTATTTTATTAGAATTTTTTATTTAATAGGAAAGTTTAAAAAAAAGATAAAAATTGAAGTAAAATATTAATTGTAGTGTGGGAAGAGGTATTTTAAAAAAAAATTATTTTAGTGAAAAATAAGGTATTTTTAAAATTTTACTCTAAATTTTTATAAAAATGTAAATATTTTTAACTTTTATATTTTTTAATAATTATGTAAATGTCTCATGGCCTAAAGCCTCCACCAGTAAATTCTTTTTTATTTGGTAAAAATAAGTTATTTTTTAAAAAAAATTAATTATAATAACCTAAAAAATACTTAAAATAAAATATATAGAGTTAATGATTCATGGTTTATGGAAATCTATAAAATGCCTTCCACATTTTAAGTTGTAATGATAAAAAAAAATCCACTGCACATTTACATTTTAATACATTTTTTTTAAGGCTCATTCTTTTCTTTCTTTTTCTCTAAATCAAATTCTTCCGATTTTTTCTTTAATTTTTATTTTATATAAATTATAATGTTATGATTAATATATAATAAAAGGTTTAAATTTAAATTATCACATAACGCCTAAAATAAATTGAGTTGGCCCATCATGGATCGAGACAGGTTATAGTATATTAGTTTAATTAAAATATTATTTATATTAAACCTTTAATTAAAATAGCATTTTTTCCAACACGTGGTTGGATACCCTATGCAAACCATGTAACACCCCTATACCCAAAATACATACACCACATACACTTGCAATATGTAATATACGTATACCGGATACAAGAATGTCACAGCCTGTTGGAAACAAACCAACCTTTAATCAAATAATCATAATAGGTAGTAATAGATAAAATATTTCTTATTAAAACACATATACATATATACCACAATAGTACCTAAAAGTTTATTTAAAACATTAGGTTAATAAGCAGCGGAAAAATATAGTTGAATATACATATGCATATATCAAAATTAATATTTACAAAAATATAGAGTTTATACATGCTGACAGTTTGTCTCTGATTTTGATGTTCAACTATCAACTCATCACTAGGGATCACAAGCCTAGACTCGACTCGGTCTAGCTGAACTCTCCGGTTCAACCGGATCTACCCTGTCACCTGCGCAATGAACTACAATCGCGCTAAGCCAACGGCTTAGTGGTACTAACCATGATAACAATATGCTTTAAATGTAATGCCAATGTCACCCTTTCAAGCATTAGGAATAATATTCAAGAATGCCATTTTTCATAACATTAAATTTCGTTACATTGTTCAATGGTTCTATTATTCATAATTCACATTAAAACAAAGACAATCATGGGCCCAAAAGAAACTAATATGCCATTCAAATTTCAGAGTTACTGTTTTGGTCCAATAATCACATTTATCAAGGCCGTAGGCGAATCATTATTACAATGAGAAACATCTCATATGTAACATCCCAACTAGGCTTCAAGGACTAGGCCCAACCAAGCTTCAAGGGGAGCTAAGCATCAACCCAAATTGGCTTCAAGGACCAAGCCCAACCCAACTTTAAGGGATTGTTACTTTTAGGCATGCTACCAATAACAAAACTCTGAAAATTGAATAACATATTAGGCACACAATTCTTTCTGTATTTAATTATCAAATCCATTGTCATTTTCTCATGATCAAATAGGCAACAATGCCTCAAGTATTTCATTTACATCATTATAGCCAACACCAATGGCTTCACATATCATCATTAGGGTATTACATAACCAATTGCATTATACAGACATTTTGAATTATCGTTATATTTCACATATGCAAATCATAGCATTTATCAAATGTATCAACAATGTAATAAATTACTTAACACATTTACAACTAAATGTGTTAAGTTTCAAAGTCGTATAAATGCATGCAACCATGTAAGGTTTGTACTTACCTCTAAGAGCAACTCACACCAATTCCAAACTCCTCTTCCAAGAATCCTTCAACACTGGGATTAGGGCAACTCAAACTCTTCAAAACCTAATCCAAAGGTAATTATACACACTTACTTAGTGATACACATAAGAAAAAAAGAACAAGAACCAACTAGGGCAAACTCTACACATGACACACTCAACAACACGGGCGTGCCCTTGGTCGTGCCCTAAACCCACAACACAGAAGCTTTGACACGCTCAGTGACATGGCCGTGTCAATCCTCCCTCAACATAGTAGCTATGACACGCTCACTGACATAAGCGTGTCACTGGCCGTGTCAATACTAGTCCAACACAGAAGCTGTGACACACTCAGTGACATAGGCGTGTCACTGGTCGTGTCACCCATCCAGAAAATAGAACCATTGACACGCCCAAAGACTTGGCCGTGCTCATGGGTGTGTCAGCCCAAAAATCCTAATTCTGACACCAACAACACCACATCCAACAAACAACATACTTTACCCTTTTCCACTCCAAACAATCTTACCCAAAACCATCAATAAACCATACTAGACTTGCATAACATCAAAACAACTCAATTTCATGCATCAAACACAAATCACAATCACAATCACAACTCAACCCATACACAATCCACAACTCTTGTCTCTTTCACCAAACTTAACATTCATCTAAACCAACCCCAAAATCAAAATCAAATAGACAACACAATCTCAAACACATCAAAATTAACCATACACATATCATCAACAACCATACACCAAGCTCAATACACAAACTCAAAAGAAAACCAAAGAATCAAGTTGAAAAACTTACCAAAAGTGATGAAAACCCTTAGATTTCTAACTTGATAACTTAAAACACCCTTCAATCTTGAGTTAGGAAGAACAAAATCTCTCTTTCCCTCTTGTTATGGTGATGGCCGGCTAAACACAAGAAAGAGGAAGAAGACGATGAAAAGTCAACCCATTCAACTCTTCTAACCACACAAACTCTCTTTTAATATCCACCAAGCAATTATAATAATAAAATAATCATAAATATCATCATCCACTTAATAATTCAATTTCAATTAATCCAAATATAATTAAATATCTCTTTTGACCAACTCATTAGTTGACTTGTATATGTTGTATATATCTCTATATATACAACATATACACACTTCTCTTTTCCTCTCTTACCACTTAAACATAAATATACTTTATATCATTTAATATAATTTCAACAATAATCATTCCAAAAATTTTAAGGTATAGTTTGGGATATTACAATTCTCCCTCTCTATAAATAAATTTTGTCCTCAAAATTACCTGATCTCAAGTCTGAAACAACTAGGGATACTGGTCTCGCATCACTTGCTCACTCTCCCAAGTTGCCTCTTCTTTAGCACGATTCTTCCAAAGAACATTCACAAGTGGCACTTTTTTATTTCTCAACTTTTTCACTTCATGTGCCAAAATAGCCACAGGTTCTTCTTCATAAGTCAGATCTATAATCACCTCAATAGATTTAACTGATATAATGTGAGATGGGTCTGACCTGTACCTCCGAAGCATAGAAACATGGAAGACATTGTGAATTCTATCCAACTTAGACGACAAAGCGAGTTGATAAGCAACTGGTCCAACTCTCTCCAATTCCTCATAAGGTCCAATGAAATGAGGACTCAGCTTCCCTTTACGACCAAATCTCAAAATCTTCTTCCAAGGAGACACTTTTAAAAATACTTTATCTCCAACACAAAACTCTATGTCTCCCCTCTTTAAATTTGAGTAAGATTTTTATCAGTTTGAAGCTACTTTCAACCGATCCTGAATTATCTTCACTTTCTCTTCTGTTTTCTTAATCAAATCGGGACCAACCAACTTACCTTCTCCAACTTCATCCCAACATAGAGGCATCCTGTATCTTCTACTATACAATGCTTCATAAAGTGCCATTCTAATACTAGATTGATGACTGTTATTGTAAGCAAATTTCATCAATGGCAAAAATATGTCCCAACTTCTAGAGAAATCAATGACACAACTTCTCAACATGTCCTCTATAATCTGTATCACTCTCTCTGATTGTCCATCTGTCTGCGGATGAAAAGCAGTGCTAAAGTGCAATCGAGAACCTAAAGCAGCATTTAAACTCTTCCAAAACTTTGAAGTGAACCGGGGATCTCGATCAGACACCAAAGAAATTGGACTCCATGCAACCTCACTATCTCACTGATATACAGCTCAGCTAACTTTTCAAGAGAATAGTCCATCCGAACTGGAATAAAATGAGCTGTCTTCGTCAACCGATCAACAATCACCCATATGGCATCATGCTTCTTCTGATTCAATGGCAAACTAGTCACAAAATCCATTGTCACACGTTCCCATTTTCACCCAGGCACTGATAAAGGTTGGAGCAACCCTGTTGTAACTTGATGCTCGGCTTTCACTCTCTAACAAGTGAGACATTCAGACACAAACTCCATTATATCTCTCTTCATACCTGACCACCAATAGTGTTGCTTCAAATCATGGTACATCTTAGTATTCCCAGGGTGCATAGCAAAAGCCGACTGATGTGCTTTCTCTAAAATAATCTTTTTCAATCTTGCATCATCAGGAATACACAATCTATCTTTGAACCATAAACTACCATCACCTCTCACATGAAAATCTCGGGTCTCCCCCTTTTGGTAATCTAACACAACTTTCTGAATTTTCTCATCAGCCAACTGAGCCTCTTTAATCTAATTCAACAACACCGGTCTCAATTGCAAATGAGCTAACAAAGCACCATCATTACATGATTCAAAACTAGCATGCAACGTTCTCAACTCAACAAACAACGAGAGCGAATAAGTAGTCAAACCTGCCAAAGACTTCCGACTCAAGGCATCAGCAACAACGTTTGCCCTACCAGGATGATAATCAATCAAACAGTCGTAGTCTTTAATCAACTCTAACCACCGTCTCTGCTGAAGATTCAGCTCTCTCTGAACACCCAAATATTTCAAACTTTTGTGATTTGTATAGATAAAACACTTCTCCCCATAAAGATAATGTCGCCAAATCTTCAATGCAAAAACTAAGGCTGCCAACTCCAAATCATGGGTCGGATAATTAAACTCATGCAGCTTCAACTGTCGAGAAGCATAAGCTATGACTCTACTCTCCTGTATCAAAACATAACTTAAACCGTTATGTGAAGCATCACTGTAAATCACATATGGTTTATCTTCCATAGGCAAGGTAAGAACAGGAGCTTGAGTCAACATCTCTTTCAACTGCTCAAAGCTTGCTTGACACTGATCTGTCCACACAAATCTAACTCCCTTTCGAAGTAATCTGGTGAGTGGAGTAGCTATCAAAGAAAAACCTGTAATATCCCGGAATATACCCTAAGAGTTTTGGAGTTATTGTTGTTGTATTTGGATTTGATGTATATGTATATATGGGAAATATAAAGATAATATATAAGACATATACATATACATTACATATACATGGGATATAATATGGTGTAGGAAAAGTGAATTGTATATATATATATTTGTATAGTTAATTAATAATAATGATAGTAATAAGGACAAAAAGAGAAGAGAAGAAGAAAGTCAAAGAAAGATTATGTGGTGGAGATTTAAAGTATTGTTATTGTTGTTGTTATTATTATTATTATTATTATTATTATTATATATATATATATATATAGATGATAAGAACGAAAGAAAGAACGAGAACTTTCTTTCTTCTTCTTCTGCTCCTTCTTCGTGTGTCGAGAGAGAGAGATGGTGATTTTGGAGAGAATTGAAGATTTTTATTCAAGATTTGGTAAATAATCAAGTAAGTATTCATTCCTTTGCATTGATTTCTATGGTTTGAGTTTGGATTTGATGTAGTTATTGGTGAGGATGATGATGAATTGTTGGGATTATTGAGTAAGGGTTTAGTGTTAATGAATTGGGGATTTGAGTAATTGATATATGAGTGATGTATGTTGTGTTTAAGGAAGTTAAGAATATAAAATATATGAGTTTGATAATTGAATATGTGCATTGGAATTTAAGTATCTTATTATTTGATTTGATTTAGGTTGTGAAGGAAATGGATTGCTCTAGTTAAAGTGATGAAGAGCTCTTGGAAGGTAAATTGAATAGATTTGAGAATGATTTTTAAGGTAAGTAAACTATCTAAATTCATATATTAATATGATGTTGAAACTTAACACATATTCATTTGTAAATGTGTTAAGGAATCAAATGTGTTGTTGATGTGTTTTGGTAATGTAAATATGGATGTGCATGTGAAATAAGTGTTAGTGATGTTGATTAAATTCATTGGAAGGATAGTATGATGTGTATGAAGTGTTTAGGTGCAATCAAAGGAGACTTATAAAGGTTTGGGGTTTAAATATAGGAGTGACACGGCCAAAAATAAGGAGAGACACGGCCAAGTCAAGGAAAATTGGATGTGTTGAATTGATTTTGGGAGAGACTCGGTCACAGTCTCAGCCGTGTCCTCTGCCCGTGTTTGTTACTGCCTGATTTTTGTGGAGAGACACGGCCGTGTCCCTTGCCCGTGTCTGTGATTGTATGATTTTTGTTGTGAGACACGGCCACTGGCTCAGCCGTGTCCCTTGACCGTGTCACCTACTGCCTGAAATTATGTTGAGAGACACGGCCGTGTTGCATGCTCGTGTTCACTACTGCCAATTGTGGTTGAGAGACACGGCCACAAGCTTGGCCGTGTCCCGCAAATGGTGTTGGCCGTGTCCCTCAAATTTGTTAGTTAATGATTCTTATTCTTGATTATTCTTGTCTTGTTGGATTCTCTAAAGGCATTATGGTTTCTACATTTCAAATATATGTGAAACAAATGTATGTGGAGGATTCCAAATCTAAGAATAAGGTAAATTATATATATATATACATCAATGATGATCATTCTTGATGAATGTTTAATGTGCTTGATTATGAAGTATTATAATGTGAAGTGAGACTAAATGAAATGTGATGTTTTTGTGATTGGTAATGATGATATATGAAATGTGTAATATATGAGATAGATGATTGTGTATTTGAAAGATGAAATGCTATGATATTAATTGATGATCTAAATGATATATGAAGCCATTGTGATTGGCTATGATGATCTAAATGATATATGAAGCCATTGTGATTGGCTATGATGATTCAATTGGAAATGAAATTGATAATGAAATCATGAATGAATTGTGTGTCTAATATGTTATTCATTTTCAGAGTTTTGTTGTTGGTGGCATGCCTAATAGTAACAATCTCTTGAAGTTAGGTTGGATTTGATCCTTGAAGCCAAGTTGGGTTGAAGTTTAACATGTTTTACTCCCCTTGAAGCTTGGTTGGGTCTAATCCTTAAAGCCTAATTGAGATGTTACAACCCTTGAAGCTAGGTTGGATTGGTTCTTGAAGCCAAGTTGGGTTGATACTTAGCATGCTTTGTTCCCCTTGAAGCTTGGTTGAACCTTAATCCTTGAAGCCTAGTAGGGATAATGACAAATGTGATAATTAAACCAAAACATTAACTCTGAAAGTAGAATGGCATATTAGTGTTTTGGGCCCATGCTTGTGTTTGTATATATATGTGATTCTTGAATAATGGAATAAATGAATAATGAGATACATGATGATAGCTATGGATTGAAATATATGATGATAATCATGGAATGAGATGCATACAATACATAAGTGAATTATTGAAGATGAGTATAGCTTGAGAAGCTATGTGAAATGATGAATTATGATGTGTAAATTGTATATGATGATATATGATGTGTGAAATGTATATGAATGTGGAAATAGTGGATATTGTTTCATGAAGACTTTGATAAGTCATTGGATTGTGAATTACTGAAATAAAATGTATGAATATGCATATTGGTAAAACACTAGTAGAAGTATATATATATATATATATATATGAAAAGTATAGCCAAAAAGAGAAAAACCTGGTAAGAAAATAATGGCATAATAAGTTAAAATGAAAATATGATTTTCTCTATTATATGTGTATATGATTTAATTGTATTACTAAGCTCTCGGGCTTAGCGCGGTTGTGTGATCGCGCAGGTGATTATGCGGTTGATCGGGAAATCAAGCAGTTATGCCACGAGAAGGGTAAGAGTGTTCTGAGACCAACTAGAAGCTGATGCATACATGTAAAGTTTAATTTTGTTATATTATCTACAATCATATATTAATATGTATAATGATTTACTAAATGTTATTAAAATCTAAAGATAGTATTGTTGAACTTGGATAAGATTTTTAAATTAAAACTAGAAGTGACATTCTTACACTCTATATACGTATTGTATGTATACTAGGTATATGTATAGTACCTATATAGAGTAGGAGGGTGTTACAATTATTTTGGTATCAGAGCTTAGGTTCGAGATTCTCGGCCTAAGTAAAAAAAAAATTAAAAAAAAGAAAGTTTTGAAAGGTTTAAAGAGAAGTAAAAAGAAAAGTTTTGAAATGAAATTTGTAATACATGCATATGCATTCACATCTAGGTTGGTCTCAAACGTGGCATTATATGATTTGTAATGTAATTGAATTACATGAGATGAATGATAGTGTGTGAATAAAATTTTATATGAAGGTAATAATTGGAAAAAGAAATGATATGAAAATTGGTACAAGATTAATTGATAAATTCAAGAGTGAAAGTTTACTTAAGAAAAAGTAAATTTTGAAGTATTGATTATTAAAAAGTGATTGGAAAATAAAGAAATGAAAAAGGGAATAAAGTTGGAAATGAGTTGAAAATAAAATCAAGACTAGAGTATGTACTCTTTCCTCTATGATTTGAATCTCTTTATGACAAAGTTTATGTTTAGTTTGTTAGAAAGAGGAAATATGGTGAGATTGTTATTATGGAAGGATATGTTATCTAAAGGAAGAGAGTATGGTAGACTATTGAATGAATTGAGTAATATAGATAAAGTGTGATTATTTAAAGTTTGGGGTATATAAAGCTAAGGTTGTGTTTAAAAGAAAAAGAGATGATATGTGTATAGTTTGTACTGTTTTTCTATATGTAAACATTGTGATTTCAATGTTGGAAATGTGAAATGTTTGCATATTGTGAAAGTTCATGGTAACAGTGATAATATATGATAGTTGGATTTTTGAAATGAGCTTAAGACTTGTGAGAATTATATGTTTAATGCTGCTTTGTGATATATATAAGGTTTTAAAGTTGATGTTAATAAAGATGAGTTTGGTAAACTGAAGTTTAAGTGAAGTGGTAAGTTGAAAGGATAAAGTTTTAGTGGAATGTGATAAAGATTATTTGGGTATTGATGGTTTAAGGTATATTCAATACATTAGCTATGTGAAATGGATAATATTGCATATGGAAATATTATGAATTGAGTAATGTGATTAATAGTATGATAATTTATTTTGAAGTCAAAGGAAAGTGAGTAAGTGTGTGAAAATGAGTTACTTTAAGTCATTTGATTGGAAAGGATGAAAATGGATATGAAGATATATTAAATGTATTTAAAGACTAGTGTGAGAGAGATGTCACATTGGGAATGTGACTAAGATTTTTGTGAAATATTACTATGAAAGAGTATATATATGTTGAGTTAATAAATAAAATAAGCTATGTTAAAAGAATGAGAGATGATGATATAATTATTGAAATAAGATTATGTGAATGATGAGATGTGTAAATACAACATTGAAATACATTGTGATGTATAATAGGAATATGGACATTGTTAGTATTAATTTATGAATATCTTAATAAGGCATGGAACTGTGGTTTGAATCAACAATATATGAATTTGAAAATATTAGAATTTGAATATAAGTTTGACCTAAAGGAATTAGGTTATATATATATGTGTGTATATATGTGAAGAGGATATGTGAAGTGAACTTTTCGACATGAATGTAATGGTGATATGTTAGAAAGGTGGGAAGTGAGTCACATTATTAGCGTGACTTATAAATGTGTATATACTATGTTTATTATTTTATACCATTACATGTTTAATGGTATTAGAAATGAGATTGCATATAGTAGTAGACCTAATAGAGATTAAATCCTAATTTATGTTATAGAGTATGTAATGAAATAGAAGATGAAAATGGATTTGGGGTAATATTGAATAGTGAGATTGTGATGGTAATAATTAAATGAGGTTATCATGAGATGTTTTGGAACTCAAAGTATTTATATGAGGAAATGTTCTATGCATATATGTGTAATAAGAGATTGTAAGGGGAAAAAAAAAGAAAGAAAATATAATGTATGAAGTTTTTAGAAGAGATAAATTGGAAATGGAGTAATGAATGAAATTTGTGTAATATATATATGATGGAATGTTGTGCATAGGAGATGTTAAAGATAATATTGTTGTATATGAATTAGGCTATTGATGATTAAATAATCAAGAGCAAATTGTTTTGAGATGGAGTTGAAATATGTTAAATGTTGATGTAGTAAAAGTTTGGAGAATGGATATGTAATCCTTGCATTACAAAATTCTTAAAATCCAATTTAATATCGTAATTGGAAAAGTTGGAAAAAAAAAAAGAATAATAAAAGAACCATATGGATTTATAAGTTTTAAACATGACCCTTAAATTTTTATAATCCTATGATCAGTTTAGTATATTGTGGTTGATTAATTTGTTATTTTATGATTTGGGAGTGAGATAACATGACTATAGTGTAGTTCTGATGAGATTGATAATTATGATGTGGTAAAGTGATATTTTAATATTTTATGTTGGAAATCTGGTTATACTTGTGAAACGTAAGATAAAAGAAGAGAATTATGAAAATGTGTTAAGCATGGATAACACTTACTGTTAAGATAGCAATGGTGTGATATGTGAAAAGATATTAAAAAGAGAGAAATTACAAAAAGGTGATTGAGAGTTATGCTAAATATGTGTATGGTATAAAGTGAATGGGTTTAAAGTTTAAGTGAATGAATTGTACATAATCAATATGATATGAGATTATCATAAAAATTGGTAGAAAGGATAATTTGATTAAATATGGATTTGAAGAAATCAGAGATTGGATATAAGTTTGGTTGAATGGAATGAGGATATATATAATGTGAAATCTAATGATAAATTTGAATAAGTTAATTGTTGGTTTGAATTGAACAAGGTTGAATGTGAATATTTTGTGATAGAGAGAATTAAATGATCTAAGTTATGTTAAGATTGTGAATCATTATTAAGACTTAATATGTATAGTTGTATTAAGAATATAAAAATTTAAATGATATGTATATGATGTAATATTTTGACGAATGAATGGGCATTGATGAATTGAATTATATCAGCTGTAATTAATGATAAAGGAAAAAGGTTGATTATCTGTTAAGTAAGTTTAAAGAGGTTATATCAATATTAATGTTAAGTGAGATATAATAAAGAAAGATTTAAGTGTAAACAAAATGGAAAGATTGTTACTAATCAAGGTTTGATAAATGGCTATTTTCAAAAGTGATTGTAATGACAAGATAAGCAATAGTATGATATAATTCCATAATTACCAAGGTTAAAGTTGATTGTCTATAAAGGGATGAAGTGATATAAATATCTTGAATGTAATAGATGAATGGAATATATGTATAAACTATAAGATGAGTTGATTATTGTATAAAAGAAAATTCATTGGGAATGTAATGAGCGATCTGGGTGGCTCTGTTGAGGAAGTTATAAGATGAAAATAGATTAATTATGATGAGTTATGATTGACTTAAGGGGGGAGAGTATAGGTTATGTGATTTGATAAAATTAAGATAGTGATTTGTTATAAATGGGTTGTTATTGTATTGGATAATTTCGAGGACGAAATTATTTAAGGGGGAGAGAATTGTAATATCCCGGAATATACCCTAAGAGTTTTGGAGTTATTGTTGTTGTATTTGGATTTGATGTATATGTATATATGGGAAATATAAAGATAATATATAAGACATATACATATACATTACATATACATGGGATATAATATGGTGTAGGAAAAGTGAATTGTATATATATATATTTGTATAGTTAATTAATAATAATGATAGTAATAAGGACAAAAAGAGAAGAGAAGAAGAAAGTCAAAGAAAGATTATGTGGTGGAGATTTAAAGTATTGTTATTGTTGTTGTTATTATTATTATTATTATTATTATTATTATTATTATTATATATATATATATAGATGATAAGAACGAAAGAAAGAACGAGAACTTTCTTTCTTCTTCTTCTGCTCCTTCTTCGTGTGTCGAGAGAGAGAGAGAGAGAGAGAGAGAGAGAGAGAGAGAGAGAGAGAGAGAGAGAGATGGTGATTTTGGAGAGAATTGAAGATTTTTATTCAAGATTTGGTAAATAATCAAGTAAGTATTCATTCCTTTGCATTGATTTCTATGGTTTGAGTTTGGATTTGATGTAGTTATTGGTGAGGATGATGATGAATTGTTGGGATTATTGAGTAAGGGTTTAGTGTTAATGAATTGGGGATTTGAGTAATTGATATATGAGTGATGTATGTTGAGTTTAAGGAAGTTAAGAATATAAAATAAATGAGTTTGATAATTGAATATGTGCATTGGAATTTAAGTATCTTATTATTTGATTTGATTTAGGTTGTGAAGGAAATGGATTGCTCTAGTTAAAGTGATGAAGAGCTCTTGGAAGGTAAATTGAATAGATTTGAGAATGATTTTTAAGGTAAGTAAACTATCTAAATTCATATATTAATATGATGTTGAAACTTAACACATATTCATTTGTAAATGTGTTAAGGAATCAAATGTGTTGTTGATGTGTTTTGGTAATGTAAATATGGATGTGCATGTGAAATAAGTGTTAGTGATGTTGATTAAATTCATTGGAAGGATAGTATGATGTGTATGAAGTGTTTAGGTGCAATCAAAGGAGACTTATAAAGGTTTGGGGTTTAAATATAGGAGTGACACGGCCAAAAATAAGGAGAGACACGGCCAAGTCAAGGAAAATTGGATGTGTTGAATTGATTTTGGGAGAGACACGGTCACAGTCTCAGCCGTGTCCTCTGCCCGTGTTTGTTACTGCCTAATTTTTGTGGAGAGACACGGCCGTGTCCCTTACCCGTGTCTGTGATTGTATGATTTTTGTTGTGAGACACGGCCACTGGCTCAGCCGTGTCCCTTGACCGTGTCACCTACTGCCTGAAATTGTGTTGAGAGACACGGCCGTGTTGCATGCTCGTGTTCACTACTGCCAATTGTGGTTGAGAGACACGGCCACAAGCTTGGCCGTGTCCCTCAAATGGTGTTGGCCGTGTCCCTCAAATTTGTTAGTTAATGATTCTTATTCTTGATTATTCTTGTCTTGTTGGATTCTCTAAAGGCATTATGGTTTCTACATTTCAAATATATGTGAAACAAATGTATGTGGAGGATTCCAAATCTAAGAATAAGGTAAATTATATATATATACATCAATGATGATCATTCTTGATGAATGTTTAATGTGCTTGATTATGAAGTATTATAATGTGAAGTGAGACTAAATGAAATGTGATGTTTTTTGTGATTGGTAATGATGATATATGAAATGTGTAATATATGAGATAGATGATTGTGTATTTGAAAGATGAAATGCTATGATATTAATTGATGATCTAAATGATATATGAAGCCATTGTGATTGGCTATGATGATTCAATTGGAAATGAAATTGATAATGAAATCATGAATGAATTGTGTGTCTAATATGTTATTCATTTTCAGAGTTTTGTTGTTGGTGGCATGCCTAATAGTAACAATCTCTTGAAGTTAGGTTGGATTTGATCCTTGAAGCCAAGTTGGGTTGAAGTTTAACATGTTTTACTCCCCTTGAAGCTTGGTTGGGTCTAATCCTTAAAGCCTAATTGAGATGTTACAACCCTTGAAGCTAGGTTGGATTGGTTCTTGAAGCCAAGTTGGGTTGATACTTAGCATGCTTTGTTCCCCTTGAAGCTTGGTTGAACCTTAATCCTTGAAGCCTAGTAGGGATAATGACAAATGTGATAATTAAACCAAAACATTAACTCTGAAAGTAGAATGGCATATTAGTGTTTTGGGCCCATGCTTGTGTTTGTATATATATGTGATTCTTGAATAATGGAATAAATGAATAATGAGATACATGATGATAGCTATGGATTGAAATATATGATGATAATCATGGAATGAGATGCATACAATACATAAGTGAATTATTGAAGATGAGTATAGCTTGAGAAGCTATGTGAAATGATGAATTATGATGTGTAAATTGTATATGATGATATATGATGTGTGAAATGTATATGAATGTGGAAATAGTGGATATTGTTTCATGAAGACTTTGATAAGTCATTGGATTGTGAATTACTGAAATAAAATGTATGAATATGCATATTGGTAAAACACTAGTAGAAGTATATATATATATATATATATATGAAAAGTATAGCCAAAAAGAGAAAAACCTGGTAAGAAAATAATGGCATAATAAGTTAAAATGAAAATATGATTTTCTCTATTATATGTGTATATGATTTAATTGTATTACTAAGCTCTCGGGCTTAGCGCGGTTGTGTGATCGCGCAGGTGATTATGCGGTTGATCGGGAAATCAAGCAGTTATGCCACGAGAAGGGTAAGAGTGTTCTGAGACCAACTAGAAGCTGATGCATACATGTAAAGTTTAATTTTGTTATATTATCTACAATCATATATTAATATGTATAATGATTTACTAAATGTTATTAAAATCTAAAGATAGTATTGTTGAACTTGGATAAGATTTTTAAATTAAAACTAGAAGTGACATTCTTACACTCTATATACGTATTGTATGTATACTAGGTATATGTATAGTACCTATATAGAGTAGGAGGGTGTTACAAAACCCTTCACAAACCGTCGATAATAGCCTGCCAAACCCAGAAAACTTCTAACTTCAGTCACTGACTTCGGTGAACTCTAATTCAAAATGGCCTCAACTTTACTCGGATCAACTCTTATACCATCTGCTGACACCACATGACCGAGAAAAGTCACTTGATCAAGCCAAAACTCACACTTAGACAGCTTAGCATACAATTGCTTCTCTCTTAAAGTCTGCAACACAATCCGCAAGTGTTTATCATGATCCTCCTTATTATGCGAATACACTAAAATATCATCGATAAAGACCACCACAAACTGATTTAGATAGGGTCTAAACACTCTATTCATCAAATCCATGAAAATTGCTGGTGCATTCGTTAACCCAAAAGGCATCACTAAAAACTCATAATGCCCATACCTTGTGCGGAAAGCTGTCTTAAATACATCTTCAGCTCTGACTCTCAACTAATGGTACCCTGATCTTAGATCAATCTTGGAAAACACTGCTGCTCCCTTTAATTGATCAAAGAGATCATTTATCCTAGGCAAATGATACTTATTCTTGATAGTCACCTTATTCAATTGCCTATAATCGATACACAATCTCAAAGTACCATCATTCTTCTTTACAAACAAAACAGGAGCTCCCTACGGAGAAACACTAGGGCGAACAAACCCTTTATCCAATAACTCCTGCAACTGCACCTTCAACTCTTTCAACTCAGCAGGTGCCATTCAATAGGGAGTAATAGAGATAGGAGTGGTACCAAGTAACAAATCGATACCAAACTCAACCTCTCTCTCAGGGGGTAACCCTGGCAATTCCCCGGGAAAAATATCTGGGAATTCAGCAACTGTGGATATACTATCAAGCTGAGAACCCACTACTCTAGTATCTACAACATGAGCAAGATAAGCATCACACCCTTTTCGAATAACTTCCTAGCTGCAGCAGCTGAAACAAATAAGGATGCAATATGTCTCAGCTCACTAGATACCATCACACTTCTACTATCACTGGTTCTCAGGGTAACACACTTATTTTGACAGTCTACCACAGCCCCATGCTTAGACAACCAATTCATGCCTAAGATTATATCATACTCCTTAAAAGGCATTTCAATCGAATCACCCAAAAATTGTTCATCTTGCACCACAACTGAACTATCACGATGCACCTTACTAACTACCACATTATGCCCCAAAGGATTTGTCACCAAGACATCAAATCCTAGGGACTCAGAATGCAATTCAGTCACAGGCAAGATGGATGCACTTATGTATGAATGAGTAGATCCTGGATCAATTAGAGCAAGAGCTGAAATGCCAAATAAAGAAAATGTACCCGCAATGACTGCTGAAGCATCCGGCTGCCTCTGCATCACATACACTCATTGAGATGGCCCAGCCTCATCTGGTCTACTGCCTTCGGATGTAGAGCCTCCTCTCTGACTAATCCCGGGTCAACCACCTCTACTAAAACCTCTGCCCCTTCGACCTCCTCTGCTGACACTAGGTCGAGAAGCTACAGTATCAGTCTGTCTATCCTCCGATAGCTCAGGGCAATCTTTGATGAAATGAGCTGGTGACCCACATCTAAAATTTACTCCTGGTCCACTCGTCTTCCAGCAAGCACCCTCATATGCCCTACCATAATGGACACATGTAGGTGGAATAGACCTCTGAACCACTGGAGTCAAAGCACTAGCTACAGAAACTGTAGGTCTCGGTCTCTGCCTCTGATACTGAACTGACCTACCAGACTGCCTCTGGCTCCTATTGATCCTCGAAACAAAACTTCCTCTGCCTCTCTTCATAGATGAAGACCCTGCCTCAAACTGGGATCTCCTAACTCTAGTCTCCTCCTCATTAGCAGCTGCTGCAATACCTTGTGCTCTCTCAACACTTCTAGCTGCTGCAAACAACTGAGAAAAATTTTGGTATCGAGAACCAACAATAATACACATAATAGAGGGTCTCAATCCCTCTTCAAATCTCCTACACCGGTCAATCTCATCTGAAATAATTCCACCGGAATAATGACTCAACTGGATGAACTCTATCTCATACTCTATCACTGTCCGGTTATCTTATCTTAGACTCAAAAACTCCATCTTCTTAGCATCCTTACACTCCCTCGAAGTATACTTCTGCTCAAACTCCCGCAGAAAATCACCATAAGACAAGGTCGGTGGATCATCCATAGCATGTGAAACCGTCTTCCACCAATCATAAGCATCTCTCTACATAAGGGATCTAGCATAATCAAATTTCTCTTCAGAAGTAGCCTGCAGCTGAATAAATACCCTCTGAACTCTATCCAACTACTGCTCAGCTACTACAGGATCTGTGGTACCAAAGAAATCCTCAGCTCCAAACTTCCTCAATTTATCATACTGCCTCACCGGTACTTGCGGTTGTGGTTGCAGTGACGGCTGCTGCACTGGAGCTTGCCTCAATAATTCTACCACATACCTTAACCAAACCGGCGGAATCTCATCAACAGCTGGTCTCTTTGGCACAGGAGCAGTTGCCTCTCCAGTTCTCTCAACCCTAGCTCTATCTCTACCCTCTTCAGGAGCTACACTCTCAGCACTACCTTCTATGGACTGACGTGAGTGAGACGCCATCACTATCTATATTTGCAAACACAGCAGAATATACCTCATCAAAGATCAAAAACTGTCAGTGCCAAAGCATGTATTTTATTCAAAAACCATATTTTAAAATCGAAATTTTCTTTTTCTTACAATTCACCTAGGTTGAGAACGTCAAACCTAGGCTTTGATACCAAAATAATTGTAACACCCCTATACCCAATATATGTACACCACATACACTTGCAATATGTAATATACGTATATCGGATACAAGAATGTCACAGTCTATTGGAAGCAAACCAACCTTTAATCAAATAATCATAATAGGTAGAAATAGATAAAACATTTCTTATTAAAACACATATACATATATACCACAATAGTACCCAAAAGTTTATTCAAAACATTCGGTTAATAAGTAGCGGAAAAATGTAGTGGAATATACATATGTATATATCAAAATTAATATTTACAAAAATATAGAGTTTATACATGCTTGGCAGTTTGTCTTTGATCTTGATGTCCAACTATAAACTCTTCACTAAGGATCACAAGCCTAGACTCGACTCGGTCTAGCTGAACTCTCCGGTTTAACCGGATCTACCCTGTCATCTATGCGATGAACCACAATCGTGCTAAGCCAACGACTTAGTGGTACTAACCATGATAACAATATGCTTTAAATGTAATGACAATGTCACCCTTTCAAGCATTAGGAATAATATTCAAGAATGCCATTTTTCATATGTGAATACTCGAATTTTGAGGCTCGGGAAGCCAATTTTCTCAGACTGCAGACAACCGAGCCGGGCCGAAGGTCCGCAGTAAAGTTCACCGAAAATATATCGATATGGTACTTGAAATGTCCGGGGCGACGCGAGGATCGCGGATATGGTCCCGGAATATTTTTTGGAGGTCTGTAGCTCCCGAAAAATCAGTTTGAGCGAAAATTATGCAGCCCGATGTGCTATTTTGGCGGCTGAACAGCCGCATGCAGCGGTCCAACCGCCGTGCACAGTACATGGCGGTCCGACCGCCGTGTACGGCGGTTCAACGGCCGCGCACAGTGCACGGCGGTCCAACTGCCGTGAAGGCGGTCCGACCGCCGACCGTGGCGGTCCGACCGCTGGCATTAATTTTTTTCCAGGTTTTCCGGCTGACAACGCGGTCCGACTGCTGACCACGGCGGTCCGACCGCCGTTTAGCCCGATTTTTGTCTATAAAAGACTGCTTAATTCTCAGAAAAAGGTTATTGGACTTTTCCGGGAATTAACCGGTAATCAAGAATTATAATCCAAGGTCCAAGAAAACAAGATCTGGAACTTCGAAGTGGAAAAATCCTAAGCAAGGTAATATCCTAATTCATCCTTTGTCAATTTAAACATGTCATAAGCATTACATCTTTTTTTTAATTTCTTCGTGGTCAAAGACCTAATCTTTTTAGGTCTAAGGGCCTAATGGACTAATCAATCAATCTTTCGGCATTAAGCCGTGAATCAATCAACCTTTTTGGCACGAAGCCTAAATCACATTCTTTTGGTACAAAGTACCTAAATTCCACAATTAAAATCAACATTTTGGCACGAAGCCTAAATTGCATCCTTTTGGTACAAAGTACCTAAATTTCACAATTAAAATCAATCTTTTTGGCCAAAGGCCTAAATTGCACTATTTTGGTACAAAGTACCTAAATTTCACAATTTTGTACTAAGTGCTAAAACTCACAACTTTGGCAAAAGCCCGGTAATGTAGGCTAAAGGCCTAAAATTTGCATCCTTTAGGTACAAAGTACTTAAATTTCACCATCTAGCACTAAGTGCTAAATCTCACAAATTTGGCAAAAAAGCCCGACAAATGCACGAAGCATACACACACACATGCATGAAGCATAATTTTCGTTGCCTTTAAATAGGCTTTTCCGAACTACATGGGCTTTGATCTCTCATAAAAACGAGAGTATGTAGGCATATTTGGGATTCACCCCAAATAGCAAGTCCACAATTTACTAACAATCTGTTTGTTTTCTTTCCTTCATCCCTTTTAAGGTTTATTTCTTTTATTGGCAAGTTAGTCGAATGCATGACATAGTCCCCGAATCCTCCTTGGGTTCGCAGATTAGAAACCTTTACATTGGACGCGTTATTGGAGTCAAACAGGAGTTTTCTTAGTTTTTCCCTTCGAACAAAATAAACTGAGTGGCGACTCCTAACAACACGTGAACGTTCATCCGAATCCTTTTCGGGTGGAAACAGAGGTTCACAATTTGGCGACTCCACTGGGGACCATAAAAATGATTTATGGGATCCTAGTAGACTACTATTGTTTATTTGATTAACTTGCCCTTCTTTAGGGTATTTTTATTTATTTTGCAGGGTACCTTAGCAATGGTTGTCCTTTCTTTAAGGACACTAGAATTGAAAATTGACTCAAAAAAAAAATCTTTCTGGGGACCATAAAAAAAATATAATAATAAAAAAAAATAATAAAAATAATTTATGGGATCCTAGTAGACTATTATTATTCATTTAACTGATTTGCCCTTCTTTAGGGTATTTTTATTTGTTTTGCAGGGTACCTTAGCAATATATATCATTTCTTTAAGGATATGGGAATAAAATTGACAAAAGGAATCTTTTTCCTTTGATGGACCCTTGTTTGATTAATTGTGCATTTATTTTGTCATTCAGAGAATCTTTTTCTCTTGCATTATATGGGGGAATCCTTTTCCTCCATTGCATAAAATTTTTTTTTAAAATGAATTTCTTCTCTTTCTGTTCAAAATTCTGAGTCTGGATAGCAAGTAGCGCTGACCGGCAGGTCTCCTTGATTATGCCGGCGGACAGCCAAAGCGTCCTCCCTGTTGTCGCAAACCATTCTAATCCTTTTGGAATGGCCCATGAGTAATCGTACTGTTGGACCCACGCGAAACTCCTTGTTTCACATGTGGTTAGGTATATCTTACTCAAGACTCAAGGGTCCCTATTATAAGCCAATTCTCTATTTTCATGAACAATAGAACCTTCCCTTATGTTGTATGTACCCAATGATATTGCCACATTCCATTAAAATGAATTATGATGTGATGAGGTGCATTCATGCAATATGACAACATTATTTTGGGGGAAAACTTTTGATGTAAACAAGTGGACCAAGAGTCTTCCTACCCTACACACTACCCTGATCCTTTACCCTTAACCTTTGCAGGTATCCACTATCCGTGTGCCTTCACCCACACAAGCTACACCAACTCCAACTGTGCAATCACCCACAAGTCCTGCTACCTCAATTTCACCAACTGCTCCAATTACTGAAATGGCTACTATTGAACAAATTAAGGCCTTGCTAGATGGACAGGTTAAGGAAATTGAAGCTAGGATGCAAGAGAGAATTGATGAAGCTTTGGCTGCCAAAGGGTAGCCATCCTGGCTGAATTGGGAGGGGCACCAAAGACGGCCTCTACTCCTGGAAATTTAGGAAAGGAACCCATTGTGGGGCAAACTAGTACCCCCATGACTGCTCAGAACAATACCCCTGTCATCAATTTGGAGGATCCACCCTCTAAGAATGAAACTGATGAACTGAAAAAGAAACTTGAATTGCTTGAAAGGTCAATCACTGCCATGAAAACTCATAAAGAGGTGGTAGACATGGATTCTTTATCCTTGTTTCCCCAAGCTAGATTGCCTCCAAAATTCAAGATGCCTGGGATGGACAGATTTGATGGGACCACTTGCCCTAAAACCCATTTGAAGATGTATGTGGGGGCCTTGAGCCCTTGGGGTTTAAATGATGAGCTCTTTGCTCAACTCTTTCAACAATCCTTGACTGGGGCTGCCCTAAAATGGTTTGTAAGCTTGGACCGTGCTAAGATTAAGACCTGGGAAGACATCTGCAATGCGTTTAACACTCAATACCACTATAATATTGAGGTGGATGTCACTAGAAGAGAACTTGAGACTACCAAACAAAACAACAATGAACCATTCTCCTCGTTCCTTACGAGGTGGAGGGCAAAAGCCGCCCAAATGATCAATCGCCCTTCAGTTAATCCAAATATAATTAAATATCTCTTTTGACCAACTCATTAGTTGACTTGTATATGTTGTATATATTTCTATATATACAACATATACACACTTCTCTTTTCCTCTCTTACCACTTAAATATAAATATACTTTATATCATTTAATCAAATTTCAACAATAATCATTCTAAAAATTTTAGGGTATAGTTTGGGATATTACAAATCAACTTTCTAAAAATTAAACTTTCCAAAAATTTTAGGGTATATTTAAACATAAATATACTTTTCCACTTCAACTTTGTTAGGCTTTTGTTTGTTTCGTATAAAATAAATTATCTTATACAATATAAAAAATTAACTTTCTAAGATTATTAATCTGTATATTTAAACTTATACAAATTTTTATACTGACCACAATTTTGAGGCTGTTGATGGCTGGTGATAATGATGGATGATTGAATGGTCAGTAGATTAATGAGTATATACTCAAATGTTTTTGTTAAACACTCATTTCCTATTTATAATTTTTTTTTAGAATTTTATAAAGAAAAAAAATCCATTTACATTAAAAACGGTTTGTTTTCCTTTCTCTCAGAAAAAAAAAAAACAATGTTCATCAAATTTTTAGAACAGACAGTTGGAAATAAAAAAGAAAGAAAAACTCAATAGTGACAATCCCTTCTCTCCATATGAAAAAAAAAAAGGAAAAGTTGGAACACTAAAATTATGTATTTGTGTGGAAGATCATCATTAAATTTTTTTTATAATATATTATTAGATGTGTCTCGTAGTTTATTTTTAATATTATAAATTGTTAGTTTACTTAATAAAAAAGTTTCTTTCTAATTGTTTAATCATAATCATATTTTTTATGAGCATTATAAAATTTGTATTGTGCATATGATTTATGTATTTAATATGAATTAACATTGTTGAAGTTTCATGGCTGCCTTTTTCAATATATATATTTTAATATTTGTGTGGGGTGGTTATAAATATACATATTTAAATTACAAAAAAAGATGTCTATCATCTTTATTTATGATAATCCAATTTTGTTTAATTAAGCATTGAAAGAGTAATTTATAAGTGTTGGATAAACCTTCGACTTAATTAATGGCATTAAAATGTTAAAATTTATGAAGTTGTAATTGTAATTCCATTAAAAAAAAATTGTATGTAATATTATTGATTAATTTTAAGAAATTAATGATTTATAAATAAATTATGTTAATCAGGCTCAGGTCTAGTTTGATTATTCTTCCCCTTTTCTATTATGTGGCCTGAATTATTATTTCCACGAATTCTCAACACAGTTTGAGAGAGTGAGAATCGGACCACACTTCAACATTTCATAAAATTGAAAAAACGAAAAAAAAAAAAAAGAAGAATTCAAAACAAATGATTATTCTATATACATATATTTAAACTTTTGTGGGTATGAAAGAAATGATTGCGTTTTAGGTCCTGTTTGATTTAGCAGTTTCATGCAGCTGATAGCCGTTGCTGATAGCTGATAGCTGGTAGCTGTTGCGGATAGCTGTTAGCTGATGAATAATAAGTGTTTGGTAAAAATATAGTAAGTTGCTGTTGTTATTGTGTAAAATGATCAATAAGGATATAATTTTAAATAAACTCAAATTTTTAAAATTTGAATAATAAATATATTTATAATAAATTTAAAAAATATAATATATCAGCCACAATAAAAATAGATTGATACCTTTTTTTTTTGTAAAATTTAATGGTAGTTTTTTTTTTTCGAAAAAAATATTAGTAGTTTTTTTTTGTAAAATATATTGCAATCCTCATAGATTCGATTAATTAATATATATATAAAAGATTGACGTATAAATAATTGATTTGGCATATATCGTTATACTTTAATAATCACACGTTATAAGTTTAAATTAAAGGTTACAGATATTAATATTATCTAATAATTCAGGGTTAATATTGTCAAATAAAAAAACTATCAGCAGCTGTTTAGAAAAAGCTAGGAGGATGAGCTTTTTCAAACAGCCGCTGTTTGAGCCTTCAAACAGCTAACAACTGCTGATAAAAAAGTTAACCAAACACCTATTCTTTAGCTGATTGACTTGAAATAGCTATCAGTTGCCTCAATCACTTCTCTTCTCCTCTCCTTCCATTCCCTCTTTCTGCACTGATCAATTCCCTTCCTTTCTTCTTCGTTTTTCCTTCCAAAATATTCATAAATAAATCTTTGTTTTTCTTTCTTCGAGCTTCCTTCCCCTTTCCTCTTTGTTTCTTTTCTTTAAAAGAGAGGAAAAAAAAGAAGAATTTTCTTTATAATTTCCCTCTCCTCCTTCTCTCTCTCTCTCTCTCATAATATCTTATTATATAAATTAATTAAACAAATAAAACCCATAAACAGTTTTTAATCATCTATAATAATATTTTTAATTTTATTTTTCTTTTAAAAAATCATTCCCCTGTTCTCTTAATTTTCTTTTTTGATGTTGGCATGGCTGGTTTAGATTTGGGTACTACTCATTCTCGTTACGTTCACCAACTCCACCACAGACCTGACCTTCACCTTCAACACCAGCCTGAAACTGATCAAGACCACGATTCCAATCGCGGTGTTGGTGCTCCTCATTTCTCTTCTGATCATCTTCAACACGAAGATAACACTCATCAAGGTCTTGACCTTGTTGCGGGAGCTGAAAACTCTGGAGGAGCAGCAGACCTCGTTGCCCGCCGGCCAAGAGGTCGTCACCCAGGTTCAAAAAATAAACCGAAACCTCCTGTAATCATAACTAGAGAAAGCGCAAATACTCTTCGGGCCCACATTCTGGAAGTTGGAAATGGATGCGATGTGTTTGACTGTGTGGCCAACTACGCCCGGAGAAGACAAAAAGGAGTTTTCATACTTAGTGGAGCTGGAACGGTGACTAATGTTAGCATAAGGCAGCCAGCTGCAGCTGGAGCTGTTGTTACTTTACATGGAAGATTTGAGATCTTATCTTTATCTGGATCTTTCTTGCCTCCTCCAGCTCCTCCTGGTGCTACTAGTCTAACAATATTTCTCGCCGGTGGTCAAGGACAGGTGGTGGGAGGAAGCGTTGTTGGAGAGCTGACGGCAGCAGGACCTGTAATAGTCATCGCAGCATCATTCACAAACGTGGCATATGAAAGGCTGCCTTTGGAAGAGGATGAGCAGATTCAGATGCAGAACAGCGGTGGTGGTGGTGGAGATAGAAATAATCCTTTTCCAGATGGGTCGTCTGCAGCAACATCAGGTGGATTGCCATTCTTTAATTTGCCGTTGAATATGCCGCCGAATGTGCAGTTGCCGGTGGATGGATGGGCAGGGAATTCAGGTAGTAGGGCTCCGTTTTAAGAGAAAAAAAAATAAAAATTAATAATTTCATGTTGGGGGTAGTTTCTGATGATTGGGTGAAAATGTGATCTATGAAAAGAGGTGGTCAAATTAATTTTGTGGGTTTTGTTTTGGATATGAAGCAGATCGATACTCATGGACTCCGTTAGATCATTAAGGTCAGCTAATTTCATGGATTTCTTGTATTCAACATCATCATATCACCACGTTTCTTTATTCTTCTTTTTCTTGATCTTTTGTGATGTTTTTTGGGTATTTAATTTCTTTTTACTTATTTTTAGTTTTTAGTTTTTTTTAGAGCACTATCTCTTCTATGGTTTCTGGAAATAATCTTTTTCCTTGTTCATTGTGGAACTATTATTATCATCTTCTCTTTAGTTCTTCAAAAAAAAAAAAGTTTGTGAATGTATTTTGAATAATAATCATATCTATATGTTCATTAAAAGCTGCAACTAATTAATTATCACTCACTGAAGTTCAGTGTAATAATACTAATCAACTAAAGTACTAAACACATGTCAACTGACTTAGGGTTTCTTCTAATCTTTAATTTCCTTCTGGATGTAGCCTTAGCTGGTAGAAGTGTCAACTTTAGACCTATCTCTGCTACCATTTCTTTTTAAGATGCAAAGATGAAAATAAATAAATAAAGAAAGAAAGAAAGAATTACAGTGCTAGAAGTAAAACTTTTGTGGGAATTGACAATGTTTTTAAAAATAAATAATTTTTTGTATACATTGTTTTCAGGAGGGAATAAATATGGCCATATTAATTAAGGAAAAGAGTATTGGAAGGGTTTTTAATCAGAAATGCAAATTCCTTTCTCATTGGATGATGTGTATATAAATATAAACATCATCAAAGTTTAAATTTAATTTGGAAGTTCAATAGCTGATTTTAATTATTTGATCTATTTCTCATGGGAATCAGCTATTTCTCTTGATCTATTTATACTTTAAAAATAGTTTAAATTTCTGTAGTACAAGTAACATTCCTGTCTTCAAAATCATTTGCTTTTTTTGTTTTCTGTAATAAATAAACATTCACACATCAAAAATCAAAGCAGCTTGTCTATTGGCAAGTTAGTACTGGTGTTAAAGTACTCCCTCTGAGATAGAGTATTAATTTACAAGCTACATAATAAATTAAAAATACTGTTTGATGAATTAAATTAATTTAAATTAAAAATATTTTTATATTAATTATATTAGAAAAATAGATATTTTAATCTTATATTTATTGTTGTCTTTAACAATAAATATAAGATTAAAATAATTATTTTTCTAATTTAATTAATATATAAACACTTTTTATCCAAATTAATTTAATTTATGCAGTATTTTTGATAAATTAATAAACTAAACATGCCCTGACATTTTTTTTTAATGTTCTTCTGCCATTTAATTACTAGGCGGATTATAGTCCCCTATTAGGTCCTGCTTGGTGCAGATAAATTTTGCAAAATTTTATGATATTCATTTAGAATTCATATTTAGAAACACAATCGGTAAAGCCTTCACTAAAAGATTTTCATTAATTCTAATTATTTAAAACCCTCTCTATGTTCTTCTTTATATTAGTTGAGGAAATCTTTATATTACCTAAAGAACTGAAATATCCACATATCAAAATTAGAGATATTAATCATGTTTTGTTTATACTATTTTTTCTGTACTAATACAATTAAGCAGATACTTTACTTCAAGGAGCATATATTGTTTTAGTAGGTCAAAACATTCTCTAGCTATTGTTCTCAGCTAAGAAGTATCTTGTTCTTGTTTACTACATAAATCTATTTTCTTCTTTTAAACATTTCAATTGTAATGTATCTTTTTTTCTTTATAAACCTCCTAATCCAAATGAACAGTTTGATTTTGATTGAACCAAAAGATTGACTTGGTATGATGCACTAGATTTGTAGCCACAAGTTTAGTTAAAACCATAAACACTGAGATGACTGCAAAAAAAAAAAAAATCTACTTCACATGAGTAAATACATTGGTGCTTTTGCATATGCATGTTTTTCCTTCTATGCATGTATACATTGCTTCTCATCTGTAATTAACTTCCATACGTCAACGACCGGTTTCAATATAAAGTACACAATAATTTCTCCAATATAGTTTGTGTCAGAATAAGGAAACAGAAGCTGGGAATCAGAATTGAATTCATCATATCCCTATTTACCAGCAAAAAGATATCCTGCATTAAGGAGAAAATCCCAATTAGTCTTCCTTTCCTATTATTATCTTTCCATAAACATATTGTAAAATGAGTATAAATACTCTTGTAATACTGTTTATAAAATAGAATTCATACAATTCTTCCTAACATGGTATCAGAGCAAGGTTTATTTGGCCAAAACTGACCTCAGAAAATAAGCTCATCATCTACCCTTACCTCTTCTTTTACCCAGAACCAGGAACATGTCAGATAATGACAGTGTTCATAACTCAAACCTCTCCGATGATGACCTAACTATCAGATTAGCTAACCTGTTAAAACATGGCATTAGCACCCAGAATCACAAACAAACCATTTCAGATAATTTAACCATCAACATCAAATTGAATAGCCAAAATTATGCATTATGGTCACGAATGATTAAAGTAGCTATTGGAGGCAAATCGAAAAAGCTACTAAGTCATATTACTGGTGTTCCTTCACCTCCAAAGTTTGGAGATCCAGAATTCGAAAAATGGGAGCAAGATGACTTGGTTGTTTTTTCGTGGTTGATTCAGAATATAGAACCACAGTTAGCTAATAACCTCACAGAGTATCCCACAGCCAAAGATTTATGGAATGCTCTGGTGGTTACGTACAGCAGCGGCAGAGATAAATTACAAGTGTTCGATTTACATACCAGAGCAAATGGGATGAAACAGGGTACTGAAACTCTAGAGGATTTCTGGCTCACCATGCAAGGAATTTGGGGAGAGATTGATCGTAGAGAACCGAATCCAATGACATGTGCCTCAGATATTGCAACCTACAACAATATTAGGCAAGAACAGAAACTTTTTCAATTTCTTAATGGGATTGATCATCAATATGACCAAATCAAAAGAGAGGTGCTACGGATGGAGCCTCTTCCCTCAGCTGAAGCCGCCTACGCCGCCGTTCGGAAGGAAGCGGCTCGCCTGAACATTTTGGGTCCGTCGGCAAACTCTTCATCACAGGGCATAGGCGGCGGTTTAAACATCATCGGGAAAACTGAGGCAGTGGGTTTAGTGTCGCGAAGCCAGAAACGATCAGATCCAAAGGCTGAAGGATCATCATCTCGTTTCGATAAATCGAAGCTCAAGTGCTCTCACTGTGGGCAGAGCAAACACACAAAAGAACAATGCTTCCAGATTATTGGGTATCCCGAGTGGTGGAACGAGTCACACCGAAACAAGGCAACTATGGCAGCAAAGAATGGTGGCAAAGCAGCCGCCGCCGTGGGCAACTCAAAAGCTACCAGCAGCGGCGACGGGCAAGAGGAGGGAGGAGTGTTCGGGTTGATGGCGGCTGGACTAGAGAGAAATGAAGAGAACAGCAACATAAGAGGTAAAGGGTTTGAGAATTTTATCTCAAGCCCTTTCTTTCTTGAATCTCAATTAAAAGGCACCTCTAGTTCTATTTTTTCTAAAAATTGCCCCTATATTTTTAATAATTGCAATCAGACCATAGAACTTCAAAAACAATGCAGACAGAACCCAGATATTTTTCAAAAATATGAAAGTGACCCAGAAAAAATTGCTTATGCAAATATTGCCCAGAAACAAGACAATAAAGATAGTCGCTGGATTTTTGATTGTGGTGCCACTGACACCATGACTTTTGAAGCCACAGATATTATAACACCATCAAGACCCATTAAAACACATGTTAAAACTGCCAATGGTGGGGTGGCTACAGTAGAAGGAGCAGGAACTGTTGAAATTTCATCCACACTGAAGATTAATAATTGCTTATATATCCCCTCGCTGTCTCACAAATTACTCTCCATTAGTCATGTGACCAAGGATTTGAACTGCACTGTATTAATGACTCCTACCTTTTGTCTTTTACAGGATATCAGGACAGGGAAGATCATTGGACGTGGCACTGAGCATCATGGATTGTATTATGTGGATGAAATGATTCAAAATGGGACTGTGATGCTGGCTCACGGAACTACAGATCGAGAGGCTTGGCTTTGGCATAGGAGACTAGGTCATCCCTCTGTAGGTTATTCGAGTCTTTTATTTCCCAAAGTTTTTTCAAAAGACACTTTATTTCATTGTGATACTTGTGTTTTGGCAAAAAGCCATAGGCAGACTTTTAAACCTAGTAATACTCGTAGTGATTCAGTTTTTTCTTTAATCCATTCTGATGTGTGGGGACCCGCTCCTGTGAGTGGGGGACAATGTTTTAAGTATTTCTTACTTTTTGTTGATGATTGCACCCGTATGACGTGGATATATTTTCTGAAAAATAAGTCTGAAGTCTTTGATAAATTTAGATTATTCTTCACCATGGTTCAGACTCAGTTCAATAAAACTATTAAAATTCTACGGTCTGACAATGGGGGGGAATTTGTTAATACACTTATGAAACAGTTTTTCCTTGAAAAAGGGTTAGTTCATCAGACTACTTGTCCTCATAGTCCTGAACAAAATGGGGTAGCCGAACGGAAAAACAGAATTCTTCTTGAAATGACACGTGCATTACTGATTGAGTCCCAGGTTCCTAAATTTTTTTGGCCGGAAGCCCTTGCTACTGCTACTTACCTCCTAAATAGACTTCCTACCAAGATTCTTAACATGAGAACCCCAGCTCAAACCCTTAGTAAACTTACTAAAATACCCATTCTTACCCTTCAACCTCGGGTCTTCGGATGTTCAGTATTTGTCCATATACCAAAAACTGAGAGAACTAAATTTGATCCCTGTGCTGTTAAATGTGTCTTTGTTGGATATGGGGTCAATCAAAAGGGTTACCGATGCTATGATCCAAAATCACGTCACATGTTTACAACCATGAACTGTGATTTCCTTGAAACAGAGTATTACTATAGTCACCATCCCAGTGGTCAGGGGGAGATAGCATGTAAGGACACACTTAGCTGGTTTCCTAGTCCAAATCCAAGTCCCGAAGTTGTTCCAAAAGAGTCGGTTAGTGGTTCTACCGAGTCAAATTCTGAAGCTGTCATACAATCCATGGAACTTAATTCCACAGAAAAAGATTCTTCTTTGTCACTGATACCTGAGGTAAGAGAGTCTGAAACTCCTATTGTTGAAACAAATGATCTTGATAGTTCTGAGATTATGGCAGGACAGGAACAGAATGTTGAAAGATATGTGTTACCACCAAGAAACAACAGGGGAGTTCCTCCTAGAAGATATTCTCCAGGAAAAGAAACACAGAAAGCGAGATATCCAGTGACCAACATGGTCAGGGGGAGACTGTCAGAAGAAGCTAAAGCCTTTGTTACTGCAATACACTTAGAAGAGATCCCAAACACAATAGAAGTTGCTTTAAAATATGAAAAATGGATTAAGGCAATGAAGGCAGAAATGGATGCTCTAGTTCAGAATAAGACTTGGGAGAAATGCCTGTTACCTAGGGGAAAGAAACCAGTGGGATGCCGGTGGGTCTTCACTATTAAGCATAAGCCAGATGGATCAATAGAAAGGTACAAGGCAAGATTGGTAGCTAAGGGATACACTCAAACATATGGGATAGACTACTCAGAGACGTTTTCTCCAGTAGCCAAGATTGATACAATCAGAGTGTTATTCTCAGTAGCAGCAAACAAAAATTGGCCACTTCATCAGTTTGATGTGAAGAATGCATTCCTACATGGGGATTTAAAGGAAGAAGTATATATGGATGCACCACCAGGATTTACAGATGAGTTCAAAGAAGGAGAAGTTTGCCACTTAAAGAAGTCACTCTATGGCCTTAAACAATCACCAAGGGCTTGGTTTGGAAGGTTTACAAGTGCAATGAAGGGATATGGCTTCAGACAGAGCAACTCAGATCATACACTATTTCTTAAGCTAAGAGGTGAACTGGTAACTTGCTTGATTATCTATGTTGATGATATGATTATTACAGGGAATGATACTGAGGAAATATCAAAACTTAGAGAAAACTTGTTTACTGAGTTTGAGATGAAAGATTTGGGAGCCTTAAAGTATTTCCTTGGTATTGAGGTCTTGAGGTCGGAAATAGGAATATTCATTGGCCAGAGAAAGTATATTTTAGACTTTTTGGCAGAAACAGGAATGGTTGACTGTAAACCGGCTGATACACCCATTGTAACAAACCATGGACTCCAGATAATTGAAGGAGCTAAGCTGACAGATAGAGAGAGATACCAACGTATAGTTGGGAAGTTGATATATCTCTCGCATACTCGGCCAGATATAGCATATGCTGTTGGAGTGGTAAGTCAGTTTATGCATCGACCTCAGACAGTTCACATGGAAGCTGTGTTTAGAATCATAAGATATCTTAAAGGGACTGTTGGTCAAGGGATTTTATTCAGATGCAATGGGAACTTGGATATCCAAGGGTATACTGATGCAGATTGGGCAGGAAGTCCTATAGATCGGAGATCCACGTCTGGTTACTTTACTCTTGTTGGAGGAAACCTGGTCACATGGAGAAGTAAGAAACAGAAGGTGGTAGCATTGTCTAGTGCAGAGGCAGAGTTTCGAGGGGTTGCTCGAGGATTGTCTGAGATACTTTGGCTGCGGAAGTTGCTGACTGAGATTGGCTTTCCTCCTTCCGGCGCATGTAAGATCTACTGTGATAATAAGGCTGCAATCAGTATTTCAGAAAATCCAGTGCAACATGATCGGACCAAACATGTCGAGGTAGATAGGCACTTCATCAAAGAAAAGATAGAAGCAGGAATTGTGGAGTTGCCGTTTGTTCGATCCGAAGACCAACTGGCAGATATTCTTACAAAAGCAGTCAATGGAAGAGTCTTCAGTAGTATTCTGAGCAAGTTAAGCATTGGAGATCCCACTACTCAACTTGAGAGGGAGTGTCAGAATAAGGAAACAGAAGCTGGGAATCAGAATTGAATTCATCATATCCCTATTTACCAGCAAAAAGATATCCTGCATTAAGGAGAAAATCCCAATTAGTCTTCCTTTCCTATTATTATCTTTCCATAAACATATTGTAAAATGAGTATAAATACTCTTGTAATACTGTTTATAAAATAGAATTCATACAATTCTTCCTAACAGTTTGGTATGACATAATTAAACGTAATAGAATATTGTAATTAAAGGAATTTTTACTTCATCAGCATTCTCTTTATAATTTAGTCATAAAAAATAAATTGCAAAGAAGTAATGTCAAACTGACTTTATTCTCTATTTTGGGATTTGATCGTTTTGTTTGCTGGGTTCCATAGCTGATGAAGTAAAGTGCTTGCCTTGCCACCAATTAATGAAATTCTCATAATGCTTTTTTTTGGAGGATTGCATTTGATTCCTCAATGCACCCAAGTTTAGAATATGCTTATAATAGTTCTTAATTAATTTGGTGTAATTTTAATTAGATCACCTAAATGTTGTTAATTAAAATTTTGCACTTGCCATTTGGTTATGCTGATGAAGATGGTATTGAGCTAACTAATTGGCATAAATTAGAATGCACACACACACACACACACATATATATATTAAAAAGTATTCTCTTAAAAGTTCATTGCATAATGGATCATTTTAGCCTGCAGCAGTGTATTACTGAAAAATTTTCTAGCTTCAATTTGCAAATTCTTTCTTTTAATTAACTTCTGTTAAAATCATTGATCCTTCCTCTTAATTCATTTTAGATTTGCTTCTTGATCAAATCTAGGTGCTACTTGGTGAATTTATTCATACTTGGTTAATCTAGAACTTATTGATTATTAAATCATGTCAATCTTTCTAATTCTGAAGCTCCCCGACATTTTTGTTTTTGTATCAAGTTTCAAAGTAAGAAGGAAAAATCTTGGAATAGCTCTAATATATCATGAAGAAGACATATGAAAGCATTCCTACAAGTGATTCTTAAAAATTAATAATAATAATAAGTCCCAAAAGTTATATTTATATTACCTTCAAGTTAATTAATTAGCATGCCAGTCCACTAACAAAATTCGCCCTTGCAAAATTTATTATATAAAGATTGGTTATTAATATAAAACTTTTTCAAGATTTATTTTTATATAAAATTATAACACAAGAACATTTTTAAAAAAATGCATAACAAATAAGTTTCAAAAAAAGGTGTGGAAGCCGAATTGATCAGTAGTTACAATTTCAACTAATTACAGATAATAAGAGTAATGGGTTCGATACTGAAAAAACTTTCTTTGAATAATAAAATGCTTAAATGCATAATAATATATAATTTTTAGCATGTTTTGCATAATTAATATGATATTTTTTATTTTTTGATGAACATGACCTTTTTATTTTTTGCAAAAAAATATATGAACCTTTTATTTTTTTTGTTAATTTCTATTTTTCTTTATTTGAGCTTAAAAAATTATAATGTGAGTTACCTTTTTAATTTTTCTTCAACTATGACTTAAAAACAATTAAAAAATTTTAAAAATTGAAAAAGACATCAAAATTAATGACTTTTTAATTTATCTTAAACTATGACTTAAATACGCTCTTTCAATAATTATATTTGCTTACATTTTAGATGGAAATTATTTACTAACTAAATCAGTGAATTTTCTTCTAAATTAATTTGATATGATATAATATATTTTCTCTTATCAAGTTATATTTTTAGTGCCAATATTATAATTATCGAATTCGAAATATAACTTTTAAAATAGAGCAAGTATTAAAAACTAAGGAAAATAAGAAAGTAAAATTATATAAAAAAATCAAGTGTAAATTTTGATAATTATCATTAAATTTATCCTTTTCATATATAGAGCTTTGCAAATGAGTGAGAAAAATTTGCATACATAGATTTTGATGTCTTCTTTAATTTTTAAAATTTTTTAATTATTTTAAGTTATAATTTAAAAAAAATAAAAAAAGTAATTTTGCTCAAATCATAATTTCTTAAACTAAAATAAAGTAAAATAGGATTTAACCAAAAAAAAAGTCATGTATTTATTTACCAATACTTCAAAGGTCATATATTTATTTGCCAAAAAATAAAAAAGAAATATTGAATATGCAAAATATACTTAAGATCGTTTTGATGTATACACTAATGAGCTATTTGGCACATCAACATTCATTATTGTACAAATAATAGATGTATCAAATTGCTAACAATTGAAATTATTTATTTATAAAAAATAAAAGTTCATCTTAAATATGCAAAACACCTTGTATTATTATGCATTTAAGCTGTTCTAAAATTGTATTGGAGAGAAAATGAAGTTTTGTTGTTGGACAATGAACTGTAAAGAAATTAAAGGCACTTACAAGGTAGAAAGGTTGTAATCATAATTGGTAATATGTTGTTTGTCGTTCCATTTCCTTGTGGGAAAAATGAGATTTTTGTTTTCCTAAAATCAAAACAACCAGGACTATATATGGGTTCTTTTGATTTTATTAATAAACTTGTAATTAAGGTTTTGATAATGATGATGACTAGAAGCAGAAGGAGAAGAAATAATCTAAGAAACTTGGAAAGGTAGTTAGGATATAAAGAATTCACGAGCTTACCAAAATAAATTATAAAATAAGGAGCAAGTGTGTTGGAAAAATTATTAAGAAAATCTATTAGCAGACCAAGTCATATGCTCACAATAATATCAAATTATGCTTAATATTGCTTATTATAATATTTGATTCTAAGCTGTCACCTTTACACATAATTAATCAAATAGAGCAGTTGAATTACATATTCCCACAAGAAAACTTTTGTTTCTTATGCTCTATATTTTAATTTTAGTTAATTTATTCATTTGATAAATAATGATTTATTTTAATAACATTTCCAAGAACTTGTTCATGAGTTGTATACAGTGATCATGGTAGAGATGTCGACAAAGATGATGACAACGTACCACGGATATTTCCTTTTATCTTTTCTGTGTTTTACTTCCTTAAATTAATTAATTAATTGATTTTTCCCCCAAAGTTATATTTAATTCTTAATTGTAATCCAGATACTTTCATTTTATTTAAATGTTTTTATAGTAATAGTAAGATCTAAAACATGATCCTTAATTAACTCCTTCCTATCTATAATTATAATATAGATATTGACATTTTTAAAATATTCCCACAGTAATTAGAAGATCTAAAACATGATAAATATGGCCATGACATGACTATGATCTTGAGATTATGTGTTTAAGAAATTATGGTGTCCAAAGATCTTATAATATTATATATTAAACAATACTTATAATAAAATCCATTTTTTTAATAATGATTAACATTGAAAAGCATACAGCAACAGCGTAAAGCACTTAAGGTATTGGATAATAAATTAATTAATTAAGACAAATATGAATAAATGGAGAGTGATGCATGAAAAGAGAACAAAAGAACAAATTAAAGTATGAAGGTATTGGTACCAGTTCAACCTTCATTACACTTCATTAATTTCTATTTGATTTCTATATGCTACCAATTGCAATCCAACCAATTGACCATTTATGGAGAATCTTCGGTTTTTGTAAATTTGATGGTCATTTATATCTTATATAAGAGCTATTTTTTTTATTCAAAAATAATAGATAGATCAAATTAATCTAAATAAAAAATATTTATGTATTAATTGCATTAGAGAAATAACTATTTTAACCTTACATTTATTGTTACTTTAACAATAAATGCAATGTTAGAATAATTATTTATCTAATATAATTAATATATAAAATACTTTTGATCCCGATCAATTTAATCCATTTAGCTCTCTTTTTTATTTTACAACTAAATAATTTAACTAAATTATATATATAGCTATGAAAAATTTTATTTTTCTACCTAATATAAATTTTTAACTATAATTTTATCTATTATGATTAAAAACTTGTAGCTGTATATGTATCTGAGTTTTGTTGTAGAGTTTATAGAAGATTTCATCACATCTTAATTATTAATTTAGACCCATCATTTTATCTTCTCACAAAAATGCAACTTTTTTTTTTCCTAAAATAAATATTTTTTAATTATCTAAAAAATTAACATTCATCTTCCACAAAATATGGAGTTTCAGTTAATGCTAAATTGAAGGTAGGCAACAGAACATTTATTAGCAACACATATATAATTTTCAGGAAAGCAAATCAAAATTCAAATTGATTTTTAATTTTTTTTATCAAGTTTAAATCAATTTAGAATTAAAATTGTATTTAAAATTTTAAAATTCGTCCAATAAAATTTAAAATAGATTTTTGTTCATTTTACATTGACTTTTTAACATTTTTCATTGTGCGTTTGTTTAAGTTTAGAATTCATTTTAAAATAATTTTCTTCTAAAATAGTTTAACATCAATTTGAAATTAAATAGGTATTTAACTTTTCAAAATTCGTCAAATTAAATTTAAAATAAATTTTATGTCAAATTTAAAACAATTTAAATGTAATTTCATTACTTTCTAATTTGAATTCTATCAATTAGATTCCAACTCACCATTTATGGAGTATGCTGAGTTTTTGTAATTTTGGTGGTAATCATATATCTTGCAATAGCCATAAATTAATTTTGGTGGTCACAAAATATGTAATTTTTACAATTTATATAATTTTTACAAGATGAATTCTAATATTTACTCATATATATGTATAAATTTACACTCGTAAATTTATGAATTTTAGCAAAATATAAAAAATTAGAAATAGATTTTTATTAAATTTTTTTTTGAATAGAAGAGTATTATTAAAAATAATAATCAAACATCAAAGCTTACAAACCAGCAAAGCAATTAGCAATACATTAAACAACTTTGGAACATAAAATTTCATTCATGTCACTAGCCAAATAAAGGCCAATATCTGTAGGAGAGATTTTTATTAAAAAATTGGCTAGAATAATCTATAATATTATTTTTAAATAAAATTGGCACGGATTATTTATAGTATTATTTTTTTTTGAAAGGGAAACCCAAGAACTTTAATTAACTGAAATAGGGGATGAGTACATCCGGAACAGACTCCCACTTAACGAAACGGGAGAAACGAATAGAGGCTCTAGCAAGACAATGAGCCGTACTATTCACCTGTCTACGAATCCAACGAACATGAATATTAGGACAAGAACTGAGCAAAGTTTTACAATCATAAACAACCAAACCAAAAGTGGAAAGATCCACCAACTCCGAAGCCAAAGCTCTAATCAAAAACTGATTATCAGAGAAGATAAAACCATCCTCAACAAGCTGCTGCGAAGCATATTTAATTGCTGCCCTCAAGCCCATTGCTTCTGCCACTGCAGGGTCAAAGATACCGTCACAATAACCAGTTTCTGCTGCCATGAAACAACCCTCTGCATCCTCAACAACAAAGCCATACCCCGTAGCCCCTTCCCTTTGAAAAATGGCAGCATCCACAAACAAATTCCAGCTGCAGTGTTCAAGATTAGAGTTAATATATAAAGCAGAATCAATTCTGCCAGGATTTGGATTTTGTACAGGACGTAATTGAGACAACGTTCTCCAATCTGACAAATGAACAACAGCATTATAAACAAGCTGATTTGGGGATATATCTTTCTCCAACCACACTCGATCATTGCGACACTTCCAAATATGCCACGCCACAAAAGCAAAGAGAGCAGCCACATCACACCCTTTTTCATTCCAAACCTGCAAGAATTTGTCAATGAAAGTATCCCCCTGCAAAAGAGAGAAAATTGGAACCAAATTCCAACAACCTCGAGCTTTAACACAATGGAGAAGAACGTGGTCAATTGTTTCTGGATAGGAGCAAAAAGGACAAGAAACATCCACATTAATACCTTTGTTCTGCAGATTGCATTTAGTGGGCAACACATTTCTAGCTGCCCTCCACATAAAATCATTAATTTTTGGGGTAATTTTCAAATTCCAAAGCCTCTTCCATAGATCTCCCTGAATAGCAGAATCTCCAACTCTTGCCATTTGACAGCTAAGATGATAGCCCAATTTAACTGAGTAGTTGCCTCGCTTCTCATAATGCCACATCAAAGAATCTTGAATATCAAACAAACTGAGAGGAATGGTTAAAATTGCATTTACATCTCTCACCGTAAAACAGTTATAAAGTTTGTCCACATCCCAGCCTCTACCACTCTCAACCATAAAATCAGAAACTCTAAGTTCAGGATTCACAAAAATACTACCATCCTCCGCAACAAAAGACTCAACTCTTGGAATCCAAGGGTCACTAGCTGCGAAAATACTTCTCCCATTCCCTACCCTCCATCTCACACCTTTCTTCAACAAATTAATACTTGCAAAGACACTTGTCCATACAAAGCTCGGGTTAACACCTCTTGTAGCTTTTAAAAAGTCCCCCGATGGGAAATATTTGGCTTTAAACACATGATAGAACAAGGTATCTTTTTGAGTCAACAAACGCCACCCTTGTTTACCAAGCATGGCTAAATTAAAATGATGAAGATCTCTGAACCCCATACCTCCCTCCTTCTTTGGCATGGTCATCCTACTCCACGAAAACCAATTTATACCTTTCCCCCCCTCCTTCTTGCCATTCCACCAATATCTGTTCATAATTATCTGAAGCTCCTCACATAACGATCTAGGGAGCAAGAAGACTGACATGCAATAGGAAGGAATAGCCTGAGCTACAGCCTTAATCAACACCTCACGGCCAGCCCTAGAAAAGAAACCTGTTATTCCAATTATTAATTCGCTTCCAAAGCCTATCCTTAATAAAACTAAAAATTTGCTTTATTTATAGTAAAAAGCAAATTTTTAGGATTATTTATAGTATTATTTGCTTGAAATGAATAAATATTTTTAAAACTAATTTCAAAAAGAAAAAAAGAGATAGTTAATAATGATGTATAATTATAAACCACTGGGGTTAGCCCAATAGCCACCTGATGTTACTCTTCACGGAGAGGTCAGGGGTTCGATCTTCCAAAAACGATTTCTAAGGGTCGAGCTTTTTAAATAAAAAAAATGATGTATAATTATAAGTACTTAAAAATAATATATTTTTAAACCGGAAATCTAACAAACTCAAGTATGTAATTAAAATTTCTTATTTCTTGTTATATGTAAATAAGTCCTTATAAGCCTGTAGATATCCAACAGATATTTTTTATTATATATATATATATATATAACAATCAATTTATGTAGAATTTTATTTTATTTTTATTCATAAATTTTCTCATATATAAAAGAAAAAAAAATATTAAAATTTAAGCATGAGATTTTGAATCTAGTTAAGATTTTTCCTCTGTAGTTAAATGCAATTGAAAAAATAATTAGGAGCCAATTAATCCCAAATTAAATGATTATTTTATATCAAATTTACAAATTCGATGATCAGGACTGAAAATGACTTATTTTAAAATGGACACATAGCAAGTTGGTCCATGATGGAACCGAACCATCCAGACGTTGGACTAAAAACAATTAAGCAAAAAAGCCCAACTCACAATAGTAAGTCCTCGAGTGTCATATTCTTAGCCTATTAAGGATAGTTGTGAGTCTACCGTACCGATAAAATTTGCAGGTGTTTTTAATAAAAATATTAAAAAAAATAAAAAAAATTAAATTTATTATGTTTTTAAAATATATTTAAATTTATAAAAATTTATAATTATTTTAATTATTTATTAAATTTATATAATTTATTATATATTTATTCTAAATTTATTATAACTTTATTATGTCTTTATTATTAGTTTATTAATTTAAATAGTTTATTATTAATTTACTGTATATTTGTTATGAATTTATTATAAAATAATTAAAATATTTTTAATAAAAAACTTATAAAAAATGATAAAGGGTCTCAAGTTACAACGGAAAATTACACACAATATCGAGTTTCGTCATTTTTTTTATTAGGGATTTTTTATTTTTCTTCTCCTTTGCGAAAAAGTATAGAAGACGCCAAAGCAAGTGTGAGAAAAAGAGATATGTACAACAATATTCTAATATCCTCGACAAACCGCTCAATAAGGGTGAATAAGAGGGACCTTATCATTCTCTTGTATCTACATTCCTGTTCTTTGTTTTACTACCAAGAAACTTTCAAGAAAACAGAAGAAAATAAAATTCCCGAGTTCTCCCAATTTGATTTCAATTTTTAGGTAAAAGTCAAACATACAAGTATAACATCTGAATGTAAACTAGGATTATTCAATGATTTGTTCCTCACTCTGTTTCGAAACAAAATGGTCAAGGGGAGAACACTTGATTATCCATAGATAACAAATTACTATAGATTTTTGCATAATTATTGATCGAATTTCTCTTTTTTTTTTCAATTTTTAAAACTAGTTAAGGTTTTTTATTTTTTATTTTGATTTTTATTGCTATAGGTTTTTGTTTGTTAAGATTATCATATTTTGATTATTTTAATGAAGTCCGGTACAATATGTTGTTGAATATATATATATATATATAGATAGATAGATAGAGAGAGAGAGAGAGAGAGAGAGAGAGAGAGAGAGAGGGCATGAGAGAGAATCTGTGTGGTCTCTCTTTGTAACTTCGTTTCTAATTATTGGGTATTATTGCAATTGGGTTTTTGATTTAGTTAAGAATTTCCATTCAAGGAAGTCTCAAATTCATAGATTTCTGTTCTCTGATCTGATTTTTTTTTCTTCAATTTCAGAAATCATCACTTTTTGATTCAATTATGATCACTTGTAACCCAAAAACAAAGCATTTTCCATCACTTTCTTGGGAAAATTCGACTTTTTTTTTTAACTTCCCTTCTCTCCTTTCTCTAATTTCTTGAATATCTCACCTTTTTCAATCCCTACATGTGGGAATAGCAAGTTGTAAACATAATTCCAATAAGAGGGAAGAGTTATGACATTCTTACATAGAGTGAAATTCCCAAAAGTAAATTTTTTTTTCTTTTGCTAGTCATATGGAAACTTGTGTTCTATGAAAAAAAGTAGAATTCCTCATCTATTGTAATATTTTGAACTTTATTTTTGAACTTTATTTATTTTATTAAAAAAAACCATTTGGAATCATAGATTTACTAGATTGTCTATTTGTAGCTTTTGAAGCATTAGAATAGTTAATTATTTGCAACTTTATTTTAGGATTAAATTTTGATTTTTTTCTCCCTTTTAACGAGCAAAGTAGTGAAATTTTCGTATGATAGCCTTGAAATACCTGCATGTTGGTTCTTGATGGGTTGTATTATGAAGAAGAAGACATCGAGTAAGAAGATTATGAGAAATTTAATGTTAATAGTGAAATTTTGAGTACCGTGAATAGTTTTGATAAATATCTATCACCATTTATGAGGCTATGGATCTATTTACCAATCATGTTATTTGTTAAAGGTTTTTGCGTTTCTAGCTTTTTATATTTTGTGTTTATTTTTTTAAAAATAAAATTAGAGTTTGTTTTAGGTATGAATTTGTTTTTGGATTTTGTTGTTGGGATTATTTTGATAATAATGAAGAGAATGTTGCTTCTACTTTCTATAAATTGTGTGATACGGTATAATATAAGTATATTATTAGTAAATTTTATAGTATATTATGCTGTTTTTGCATAATAAACTGAATATATATTAAGTATAAACACATTGTAGGTTTTTATTTTTTGATGTTGTTTTAATCGTGATATATGAATTATTTATACCCATTGTAATATTAATATAAATTATTTAAATAAGAATATTTTTTTTAATAAACTCTTTATATATTAAATATAAACGTTAATAAATTCTATATGTACTAAATATAAAATACAGTAAGTGTTTTTATTTTTTGTGATATTGTACTGTTATATTAATGAATTGTAATGTATGAATTATTTATACCTCTTGTAATATTGATATAAATAGTTTATATATGGATCTTTATTCAATAAACTTTTTATGCACTAAGTGTAAATTTTATATAAACTAAGTATACACTCTATATATGTATATAACACATTGGTATGTGTATTTTATTTTTTGTGATATGATATTATTAGTATGTATTTATAGTACATGAAAAAATTATTAATTATATAGTTTGTGCATAATAAACTCAATATATACTACATATAAACTCAATATATAGTAAACATAAACCTATTATATACTAAGTATAAACTCATTATAGCCTTTTTAGTATTTCTTGTTATTTTTACCAACAATATGGGTTTGGAAAAATTTGTTTAGGCTGCTATTTTTGTAATATTAATGATTTTTTGGTAAGTTTATCAAAAGCCCAATTTATAGAGAAATTTTCGCTAATTATGTGATTCCGCTACCCACTTTTTTAATATATTACCATTTTTTTTTTCATTACTTATGATTTACTCTGCATTTTTCATTTTTATAGAAATATTTTTTTATTTATATTTTTTTATTCAAAAATAATTTCTTTTGATGTCATTATCTCACAAATACATGACATACACATAATATCTTCTAAACTTTTATAATTTCTACATAACATCTACCAAACATATATAAAACATTTATAAAATATGCACAAAATATCTACTAAACATCTGCATAATTTATTTAATTTTTAACTTTCTTTAATTTTATAATCACACAACATACACGTAATATCCATACAATATTTGTATAACATATACTTGCGAATCCTTATTTTCTGCACCCCACGAGAAAGTTCATTTTGCCACGATTTCAACGCATTAAGAATTGTATCAATTGGACGTCAGATGGCCTTGAAATGGGATCAGAAAGATCGATTGCATAAAGAGCCGGATCAGTGACCATTAGCAGTCACAGATCAACATTCGGTGACTGAGTTCTGGGTGCCCATCTGGTCACCAGTCTGGTGATCGATGATTCGGCAGGTCACCAATGATCGTCGTTCCTGTCGGTGACTCTGTCACAAGTAGTAATCATTGAACAAACTTGAAATTCATGCTTAAAAATATCAGGTCCTTTTTTGCCTTTTTCCACACCTCAACACAAATTAAGCCTAAGAAAAATCATTTTCAGCACTTTTAGCATCCTTCCTAGTCTCATCCTTCAATCTTTTCTTCATAAAAATAATCAAAAACCATTATTCAGTTTTCACTTCAATTTCTTCACCAAGCGAGATTCAAGGCACTCTTTAAAGTGGAACTTAAATCTGACAATAAGGCATTGAAATTCCCTTCACCTTAAAAAGCATGGTCCAAGAAATTAAAAGATTCAACCTTATTATATTATATTCTTCTAGAAGAACAATTTATTCTATATTGTTCATAAACCTTAAAGTTGTTTAGATAAAGTAGTCAAAATCAAATTTCTTTTATAAACCTTAAAATCAACTTTAGGTATACCCATAATCAATCAAATTGTTTTCCAAATTGAGTATAGAATTAAACTTAGGTTATGATTAATTCATTTTTATAATCAATTAAATTGTTTTTTGGATTGAGCGCAAAATTAAACTTAGGTTATATGATCAATTCATTTTCATAATCAATCAAATTATTTTTCGGATTAAGCCTAAAATTCAACTTAGGTTATGATCAATTCACATTTTAAATCAATTTTTCAAACTTGAAAACAATAGTAGGTTTGCATCAACCTTAAGTGTACCTAGACCTTGTCCTTAGGTCAACCAAGACTATAGCTTTAGGTCACCCATCTATAGGTACTTAGCCCCCTCTTTCTCACTCTCATGAGTGGAAAAAATTACACGAGGTTCTGATTTCTATATTGAAAGGATATAAAGGCTTGTTTGGAATTTCACTCCAAGCAACTAAGCCCACGAACCTAGCAACCTTAGGTCCATCATGAATATTATCACGTATCGTTTCTTTTATGTATTTGTTGCTCTTATCTCTATTTAGGGAATGTGTGCCCATCCTAGTATCCATAAGGGTTAAAGTAGGGATCCCCTCATGATTGATTTTAGAATGTAGCATTTAATCATGCTTTTACTTTGGTTCTTACTTTATTATGGATGTGAATGGATGAATGTCATGTAACTATTCACATATAATATTAACTGTCATTCATGTTATAATAGTCATCATGAAATTCATTTTGTAAATCTAGTTTATATAAAGGCTAGACTTATTTGCTTAAAATAAAAATCTAGTACAGAACCCATCATTTGGAACGACTAGTGCCTTTTTTCTAAAAATGGTGTCATAAGGGGTTTACTTTATATTTTCCCTTCTAAATAAAATTAAAGCGACAACTTTCTTCCAAACCACGCTTACAAAATGATGTGGAGACCGAACGCGAAGGTTTTTTGTCAACCTGTAACACCCTTATACCCTATATACGTACAATATATATTTTTAGTATATGTAAAATACGCATATACTGCACAAAAATGTCACAGACAGATTTAATAAAAATATTTACATTTCTGTTTTAAAATTTCAAATACTAAATATATAAAACTAAATAGTATATAAAATATTCTTTACTTGCTATAGTAACTCAAAATAACATTTTATATGAAAATCTCTGGAAAAAATTCGCTAGAATTTTGTCTGTAATTTGGACGTTCCCAAAATTCAGCAAAACACAACTTGCATAAAACAAATACTCCCAATAAAATCAATTTACCATTTCACCAATACTTCTCAATTTCTCCATATTTTCTCAAAATACTTATGTATAGGTATATATATCAACAACACATATAAGATCTCATCTTAAATAAATTATTCAAAACATTCTTTACAATTTACAATATATACTTCAAAAACATATCATAACATACATAATATCAAAACATACTATAATATCAAATATGCACATGCTGACAACTGACTCTGATCTTGATATACTAAAAAATAACTCTTCAAGCTCAATAAATACAAACCTAGACCTGACCAGGTCTAGTAGAACTCTCCGACTCTACCAAAATGTCCATGTCACCTGCGCGATGAATTACAATCGCACTAAGCCGAACCCTAGTGGTATAAACTTTGGTAATAACAATAAAACTCAAATGCAATGCCAATGTACAATGCTCATGAACATCACATCATTCCATTTTCTCATACCTTTCAAATATTTCATAATCCACCATTCATATAAAAACAAACACAAACATGGGCCCAAAGATAACTAATATGCTATTCAAATTCCAGAGTTACTGCTTTGGTCTATAATGACACATTGTGTCTAGCCCCGTAGGCAATATATCGATAGATTAATCCAATTAGATTTGAGTTTATGACCCGGTCATTTCACCCAGCCTAAGAATTTATTTTTGAGGCTTACGACCCGGTCATTTCACCTTAAAAATATTTTCAATTTGACGCCTAGCGTCTAGCCCGTAGGCAATTCATAGGCATGCCGCCAAACACAGAACTCTGAAAATTGAATAACATACTAGACCCACAATTTATTCATATTTCTCATTATCAATCTCTTTCTTATTGTCACATATTCAATCTAGGCACACTGCCTTATTTTCTTATTTTTTTTCTCACTTTTCTCATTTATCTCAATATCAATTCATTTTATTATGTTTTCACATATTTCATTACATTATACCATATTTTTACATTCACAACACATTACCCAATTACTTTGGGTATTTTCACATAATTCACATATTAATCATATTTACATAATTTAGCCATTATCAATGGCTTTTCACAATGCATTTAACACATATATGACATTACAAATGTCATAGCACATTATTCATACATAACCAATGTACCAAGTAGCTTAACACATTTTCCAACCAAAATGTGTTAAGCCTAAATGTCATGCAAACATAACCAATGTACTCAAAGTTTGTACTTACCTCAAATAGCAACCAAAATAAGTTTAAAACCATCTCTGATCCTATCATTATAACTTACCCTTCACCACTTGGATGAAGCAAATTAACCTCCCTCAATGTCTAAACCAAATGTGATAGCAAATAATGTAATATCCCGAGATATACCTTAAACGTTTTGGAGGAGTTGTTGTATTTGGATTTAATGTATATGTGATTTATATGTATATGTCTAATTGTAATATCCCTAAGTGTGCCTAGAAGTTATGATAATATTGTTATAATTGATTTGAATGTGTAATTGATAAGTGGTATATTTGTATAGGGTTTGGTTGAATGGTAAAAGTATTTGAGAGAAATGAATATGTGTATTTGCAAAGGAAAGAATTGTATAGAGAGAGATAGTGTATATGTTGGGTATATGGCAATATATATGACATATATGTTGGTCAAAGTGCTTAGTCAAGGGAAGAAGATATTTAAATTGTTGAATGTGAAATTACCAAAATGGGCAAGAGCTTGTAAAGAGAATTAAAATGTGTATGAGGATAAGATAGTAATTTTCTTTTGGAGGAGTATTTAATGCCTATTGACTTTGTGTTTTCTTCATCATTTCTTCTTCTTTTTCCTTGTGTGGCCGGCTCACCTAAGACAAAGGAAAGCAAGAGAGTAAAAGAAGGGTTTGATGTTCTAAGCTCCAAAGTTGAGAGAGATTCCAAGTAACCAAGTTGGAATTTCAAGGAATTTCATCATTTTGGTAAGATTTCTCTTGTTTGCTTTGGTTCTTTTTGAAGTTGTGTATGGATTGAGTTAGGTTTATGGATAGTATGATTAAGTGTGTTTGTGTATGGTGTGTGTAAAAGTGTTGAAATGGAATTAAAGATAAGAAGCTAGGTTGGTGTTGGTGATGGAAGAGTAAGAGTTGTGTTTAGTGAATTTTTTTTCTGTTTTACAATTAGTAAAGGCTGTGACTTGTATGATTTTTAGTTAATTATAGAAAAATTTTCTTAAAGTTAATTTTTGAAATGTTGTGCCTCTATGAGTCTAGAATGACTGAAAAATATGTTGATTCGATTTTGGAATGGTTATGAGTTTAGAAAGATTATTTTTATTAGACCTGTTCCAGCAGGTACCTTAACTGAGACAGCTATATTTCGGGATTTTTAATAAAATGTAGAAAAATCATATCCAATTGAATTTTGGATATGTTGTTGCTTAGTGAGTCTAGTATTTGAGAAAAATAATTTGGAACCACGTTGATTGAATTTGATTTATGGAATTCACAAAGTTCAGAACTGCTGCCAGGATGCAGGGCAATTGGGGCAGTCTGGTTAGGTGAACTATTTGACTAAGATTTTGTGTTCAGTTTGATCTGAAATTTTAAAGGAATGATTTTAAGATACAAAACTAAATTCTGTAAAAATTTTAGAATTTTTAGTCAAGTAGATTATTTTATACAATTTTTCAAAATAAGGATAAAATGGAGTCTTAAACCAGAATGTACTATTCATATGGTCATTTTGCTAATATTCCTTTTGGATTAGATTGTGAAGAGGTTGAATTGCCCTAACCGTGTCCCTCAAGTGGTGCTGCCCGTGTCCCTCAAAGGTTTTGAAGAGATTGGGTTGCATTAACCTAAATGTGGAGAATTCTTGGAAAGAAAAGAAATGTATAGATTGATGGGACTAGTTCTTGAGGTAAGTACCAATACATATGATTGTATTTAATTACATAATTCGAGGCTTAACACATTTGTTTGCAAATGTGTTAAGTGATCTATTATATTGTTAACATAATTGGACTAAGGTGATGATTGAATGATGTGAAGGATGTGAAGATCATTAACAAGGTAAGCATAAACCCTATTTGATTGTATATCCTTATATGTCTTTGAACATTAACACATTGGGATGAAAGTGTTAAATAAGCTATTATATTGTGAATGTAAATGAAGAATATATATAAAGGATGAAATATGAAATGGGAAAGGTAGGAAGAAATGAGGATCATTCTTAAGGTATGTGCAATTTGTTATGATAAATGCTCTAGTAATGAATGATGTTAATGTGTTTTGAGAAGTGAGAAAATGTTATGTTATATGCATTGTGAATCTTGTGTATGGCAATGTATTATATGAATAATATACTTTGAAATGTGATATCAATGATGCTATATGTATCATATGGATTGAGATATGATATGATATGAAGCCATTGTGATTGGCTATGATAATTCAATTGAAAGAGATAAGGCATGTTGGCCTAATTGATGATGAGATTGATAATGAAATAATAAATGAATTATTTGTTTAATATGTTATTCAGTTTCAGAGTTCTGGATTTGGGTGGCATGCCTAAGAAATGATGAAAGGTAACAGTCTTGCCGGGTTGAGGATCTCCTCATATGTGTTGAGTTGATGGTCCAAGAGACTGGGTCTGTTACACTATGAGAATTGTGAATATGAGATATATGATTTGTAACAGTCTTGCCGGGTTGAGGATCTCCTCATATGTGTTGAGTTGATGGTCCAAGAGACTGGGTCTGTTACACTATCCATGGATAGAGAGACATGTATATACATTGCCTACGGGCGTGATGATTGTGACTATGAACCAAAGCAATAACTCTGAACTTTGAATAACATATTAGTGTTTGGGCCCGAGTCTGTCTTTATTGTCAATGTGAAATGCAAGTATTGAAATATTGATTGTGAGTATTAAAAATGAATTATGCTTGGTGAATTGTGAATAATATAATGTTATTAAGTGTAATATGTAAATGAATTGTGGTTGATGATAAAGGTTGTCTTTATTGGAAATATGATTTATGATTTGTATGATATGTAAATTGTGTATTGCAATAATGAGTGATATGATGTGTAATGTGTGTATTGCAATAATGAGTGTATGATATGTAATGTGTGTATTGCAATAATAATTGGTATGATATGTAAAGTGTGTATTGCAATAATGGTTGGTGTGGTATATATATAATGTAGGGGTATTAATATATTGGTTTTGAGTATTGGTGATGCATTGGGGTTGGTGATAATATTATGTATATATATATACATCATATATGAAATTAGCTAGGATATATTAAAGATAAAATTAAAAAGAAAAGAAGATATGATAAGAACTAATTATATATTGAATCGATGTATCATTATATATCAATACTTCTATACTATATGTTTATATTTTATATTTGGACTACTAAGCTCTCGGGCTTAGCGCGGGTGTTTATTCGCGCAGGTATATAGATGGAAGATATGAAGTCTTTTGTTATGCCACAAGAAGAGTAAAGTTTGTCGAGACCAACTAGAGGGTAATGCATACATGTATAAATTTTAATTATGATGTATTTCTGACGAGAGAGTATTTATATGTATAAATGAAGTTTTAATAAAGATAATGATTTTGTAAATGTTATTTAAATTAATGTATTATGGTTTGAACTCTGTTATAAATATTTTAAAAGGTAACGAAAAGTGACATCCTTATACTTTATATATTTACTGTATGTATACTAGGTATACGCATAGTACTTATATAGGGTATCGGGGTGTTACAAATAATCATTTAGTATCACATTTAATGACATTTCTAATATTAAATCATAACTAAACCCCATCCAAGCAAAAATTTAAAATTTAAGGCTAACCTCACTTTTACTTTGGATTCTCATACTAGGCCATTCATTTTAATATATTAAGTTTATTTATATTATTAGAAACATATTTTAATACATTTAAACCATTTACATTATAAAAATACACTCTTATACAAAAAATTATAAAATGGAATAACCTTCCCCCATTGAAGGTTTTCCATTTCAACACAATCCATTAATCATTTCAAGCTTATATTCATCAATATTAACACTATATAACATGCTTAAACAAATAAAATCAAATAATTCAACCACTTTGAAAAATTACTTTTCCAAAACCCTAAATCTCCACTTCCATTCTCAAACTCCAACCAAACACAACCAAATCCAATATTTGACTTTAAAATACTTGTTTATGCATCAAAACAACTCATTTGGAATCAATTAACATAATTAAAAACCATGATTTTAAAACCCCAAAAATTACATAACTCTAAATTCTCTCTCTTCATATTAAATTAATCATCTCATCAAATCATTATTTCATCAAATTACATAATTTCTATTCTCCCCCTTAGGTTCATTCTCAATTACCTTTCTACTATTCCATAACTCATCATTATACTATCTATTCACTCAAATAGTCATAATAAATTATCATATCATCAATCGAATTGTCATTAGACAAAATTAGTTCATCTCTTTAATATATATATATACCACACACTTATTGCACTCAAGATATTTGATCACTTCATTATCTTAAAAATATACTCTCATAACTTTAAATTCAAATGTTAATAACTTATATCTTAACACCATAATTTTACACACCTTCACTTTGATCTTACTCTTTATTCAATTACCACATATTAATTTAATATCACCATTATACAACAACAAATCGTATTTCCTTAGTAAGATTCATTCCAATTATACTATACCTAATATTTTTCTCTTATAATTATTTGAAACTAATATAACTTAGCTCCGTTCATGTGCATATACATATCAAAACGTTGTACTATGCACATTATCATATAGCTTGCATATTCTTAATACAACTACACACATTGAGTTTCAATAAATTCTTGTAAACTTATTAAATTTCAGATTAATTGATCTAACTATCACAATATAACCGTCACTGCCTTATTCTATTCTGACCAACTTTTAGTCTATTTTAAATTCATTAATCTGTTTTCGATTCATAACCTAATTCTATTAAGTCAAATTTATTCTCAAATCTGAATTCTCTTCGAATTCATCATTACAGATAATATTCATTTCCCATAATCTCATTCACTTTAAATGTCATTTTCATCAACCTATTCATTTTATACCACTTTCAAACACATTCAATACAGCTCTCACTCACATTTCATAATTCCTTTCATTTATCCTTTTCTCACATTTCTTATAGTTACCATATTTACAAAAATCACTTTTCTTATACATCATTTATAGCTTATCATATTTTCACAATTCTCTTATGTTTCCACACTATCCATGGTCATAGATAAATATCTACACAAGGTTATGAGTCCAACTATACCAGCCATAAATCTTGCTTGTATCTCATGAAACAAAAACTATCAATTTCACTCAATATATTTCACAATTGTATCATCTTAAGGCCATGCCTGTGGGTTACAAATAAACACCACCTTTACTATAATTCTTTCTCAAACAACTCTTATCTCAAAACTACACCCACGTCTTAATAGTCACACACCAGTGGCATTTTAAAATCACATATTACTTCTTTAAACTCTTACTACATGAAGAGTTAACACATTTCAGCTCTGTTTCAAAGTAATTTACTTTTGATCTCTTGATCATCATTAGCTTAACTCATGTTTCAATAATATTATCATTAACATCTCTTACATATACACATTCGTTCATATGCTAATTTTACACAATTTCCATTTATTACTCCATTTCTAATCTATCTCTTATAAAAATTTTCATTTATTTATTTATTTTTCACTTCCATACTTTCTTCATTGTACTTTCCTTTTCCTTATAATCTCTTATTTACACGCATATACTTTGGGCCCAAAACACTACACAATCATCAAGTTTAGTTGTTATAATAATAATTTCACCGTCCAACGCTGCTCGGGTCCATTCTCAATCTCAATTTCATCACATGATCTATCTCTACGCAAGTCAAGACCTAATCTCTCTTAGATCTATTAATACATGCAATATCATTCTCAATATCACTATACAAGTAATTGTATAAGGTAACAAACACTCGATAATATTTTTTTGTATAAGGTAACAAACACTCGATAATATTTTTTTTAATCATCCACATACTTGTATAGTGATATTGAGAATGATATTGCATGTATTAATAGATCTAAGAGAGATTAGGTCTTGACTTGTGTAGAGATAGATCATGTGATGAAATTGAGATTGAGAATGGACCCGAGCAGCGTTGGACGGTGAAATTATTATTGTAACAACTAAACTTGATGATTGTGTAGTGTTTTGGGCCCAAAGTATATGCGTGTAAATAAGAGATTGTAAGGAAAGTATATACTTTCCTTTTCCTTACAATCTCTTATTTACACGCATATACTTTGGGCCCAAAACACTACACAATCATCAAGTTTAGTTGTTACAATAATAATTTCACCGTCCAATGATGCTCGGGTCCATTCTCAATCTCAATTTCATCACATGATCTATCTCTACGCAAGTCAAGACCTAATCTCTCTTAGATCTATTAATACATGCAATATCATTCTCAATATCACTATACAAGTAATTGTATAAGGTAACAAACACTCGATAATATTTTTTTTAATCATCCACATACACCTTCGTAAGTCATATTCATAATGTGACTTACTGTTCACATTTTCTTACATATCACAATTGCGTTCATATTGAAAAATCTCATCACACATATCATACAATTATACTCAATTCCTCTTTTATATACAACCTATACAAAGTTAACATTTATCACCTTTCAGAGAACATTATCATTTCTCATTCTTTTGACATTACATAAATTATTCATCAATTTAACATATATATATACACTCTGACCACAACATAATTAATATCTTTCTTATTTAATCGCCCATTTCTTAAATAAGTTTCTTATTATATATATATATATATATATTTTAACATTTCACATAAATCTTAGTCACATTTCCAATGTGGCATCTCTCTCACATTTTTTTTGCAACCTTCATATCCATTTTCATCATTTCCAAATCAATTACCTAAGTAACTCATTTTTACTTGCTTAGTCATTTCCCTTTATTCATAATAAATTTCTATATTTTCAACCACATTACACCTTAGTTAGTACTTTTATAAATAATATTACTCATTCAAAATTACTCCCATGCTTATTAAACATTAAACTATCAATATCTAAACAATCTTCATCGAAATTCCCTTACAACTCTAAATTTTCAACTTACTACTTTGTTTAAACTTCATTCTATTAATCTCATTTTTCAAGAGCTAACTTTATAAACATTATTTTTATATTAATATAATATCAAAATACATCACTTTCACAATTATGGAAACCGATTTCAAAAATTCAAATTTCATATAATGCAATCAATAATATGAACCTCACCAAATCTCATCCATGTCACATTCCCAACCTTAAGATCATAACATTTACTTTTAAACAACACTAATTCATTTCATTACACTAATTAACATCATCCATTTAGATATCCTAATTTTACATACTCAAACCCTAAATCATGCATCATTTTTTAGAGTTACTGCTTTGGTCTATAATGACACCTTGTGTCTGGCCCCGTAGGCAATATATCAATGGATTAATCCAATTAGGTATGAGTTTACGACCCGATCATTTCACCCAGCTTAAGGATTTGTTTTTGAGACTTACGACCCGGTCATTTCATCTCAAAAATATTTTCACATTGACACCTAGCGTCTAGCCCGTAGGCAATTCATAGGCATGCCGCCAAATACAGAACTCTGAAAATTGAATAACATACTAGGCACACAATTTATTCATATTTATTATTATCAATTTCTTTCTTATTGTCACATATTCAATCTAGGCACATTGCTTTATTTTCTTATTTTTTTTCTCACTTTTCTCAATTTTCTCATTTATCTCAATATCAATTTATTTCATTATGTTTCCACATATTTCATTACATTATACCACATTTTTACATTCACAACACATTATCCAATTACTTTGGGTATTTTCACATAATTCACATATTAATCACATTTACACAATTTAGCCATTATCAATGGCTTTTCACAATGTATTTAACACATATATGACATTATAAATGTCATAGCACATTATTCATACATAACCAATGTACCAAGTAGCTTATCATATTTTTCAACCAAAATGTGTTAAGCCCAAATGTCATGCAAACACAACCAATGTACTTAAAGTTTGTACTTACCTCAAATAGCAACCAAAATAAGCTTAAAACAACCTCCAATCCTATCCTTCCAACTTGCCCTTCACCACTTGGATGAAGCAAATCAACCTCCCTCAATGCCTAAACCAAATGTGATAGCAAATAATCATTTAGTATCACATTTAATGTCATTTCCAATATTAAATCATAACTAAACCCCATCCAAGCAAAAATTTAAAATTTAAGGCTAACCTCACTTTTACTTTGGATTCTCATACTAGGCCATTCATTTTAATATATTAAGTTTATTTATATTATTAGAAACATATTTTTATACATTTAAACCATTTACATTACAAAATACACTCTTATACACAAAATCATAAAATGGCATAACCTTCCCTCATCGAAGGTTTTCCATTCCAACACAATCCATTAATCATTTCAAGCTTATATTCATCACTTTTAACACTAAAAAACATGCTTAAACAAATAAAATCAAATAATTCAACTACTTTGGAAAATCACTTTTTCAAAACCCTAAATCTCCACTTCCATTCTCAAACACCAACCAAACACAACCAAATCCAATATTTAACTTTAAAATACTTGTTTATGCATCAAAACAACTCAATTGGAAAAAATTTACACAATTAAAAATCATGATTTCTAAACCCCAAAAGTTATATAACCCTAAATTCTCTCTCTTCACCAATCTTACCCAAACTCAACCATTTCTTTAATCCAACCTTAAAATCATTGTTAATCACTTAAAATAACTTCATCTATACCCAAATAGATAATTAAATCTAAGAACTTTAAAAACCCAAAACAAACATAATCACAATCTCCATGAAATCCAAATAAAGAAGTTGGAAACTTACTAATTTTGGTGAAAATCACCAAAAATCCACTTTAAACTTGTTAAATCCTTCAATTTTGTGGAGTATGGAAGATCAAAATTCTTGAGCTAGACAACCATGTTGGCAGGCCCTTGATGGAGAAAAAGAAGAAGATGAAAAACTTTTTAATTTTCTTTTTCTTTTCATCTTTTATTTTTAACCATATATATATATATATGTTAAATTAATTAATTAATTAATTAATTATTTATTTATTTAATAAATTAAAAGTCTAAAAATTCCTCTTTCATTCAAAATAATTTATTTTTGAATTAATTTAATAATTTTGAATTTCTAGGATTTAATTACCAAAATACCCTTTTACTTTGACTTTTCTTTTAAAAAGTATTGACTTTTATATGTTGTATATATTTTACATATATATCACATATATATTCCACTTTTTCATTTAAAATCTCTTTATTTTTCATTTAAAACCATTAATTTAATTTATCCATTTAAATTATAATTTATTTTATCAAATTTTAAAAATTAGAACTTTTCAAAAATTTGGAATATTACACATATGCACAAGTAATGTGTATCTTATATACACATCAAATGTACCTAATATGTGTATTAAATATATTAAGTATGTAATGTATTTATCCAACATATACAATTAATATTCTATATGTATATGTTATATATACACTAGATATATATATTGAGTATATACAACTTTTATATCTCCAAATACTTATTTAATTTCTCCAAAATCACGGATATGACAGAACCAAATAGAAATGAGCATTATGATTCCACTGCGGATCAGATAGGTGCTCGGGGGAGGTCTCACAGTTGGGGACTCCATTTGGGAGTACTAAAAATATTTTTTCCAAAATAAGTTTTCTTCAAGAAAATTTGTTTAGCTTTTCCATGAACTTTGATTTTATCATCCATCACGATTGCTAAGGCTCTTTGCCTTAGCCTAGATTTTAAGTTAACCATGGGCAACCTTCATTAGGTAAGTAGGGGCTAGAGAAAAACACCCAAATCCTGACAAATCCTCAATCCTTTTGAGGTGTAATGATTCTACGCATACTGTTGACCCATGCCAAATTCTTTATCTAACATGTAGTTAGGTATATCGCTACTTTAGTATGATAGGACCCTTGAAGACTAAGCCACCTTTTAGCCTTTTCATGTAATAGCTTTGGATCCCGACCTTAGGCTGTATGTACCATAATAATTCTAGCCTTTATGCATTTCCATGGAATCTCTTTTAAGCATTCATTCATACATTTACATGCCCATTAAAAATAATAATAAGGAAAATAAATCTTTTCCCAAATCCTTTTTCTTGCCTTCTTGTGAGCCATCTTACAAAGATCCTTACAAATAAGTTTACCTTGGAATAGGAGAACCATTTCCCTTAACGAAGATCTTGTCCTTCAATCTTGGGATGCATTAAGACAATCTTTACATTTGATGGTCCAAACCTTATGTTAACCAATTGGCCTCTATTTTGATCTTAGGTAATCAAATTGAATAGAAATAATATTTGTACTAAGTAATTTTTTCAGGATTTCTTTAGAGCCCGATCAGACTACCAGCTAGGGCAACCTGACTCAAAGCAGCAGTTTGCCATACGAGCTAAGAAATGAAGATACTGAACATAGCTTGTCATACTTGACCGAATTGGCTGAAAGACAGTACACCTTCACTGAATTGACAAGCAATGAAGCAGTGACCATAAACTTTCCAAAATCGAGCCTACTGATTTGGAGAAAGCACTGAGGATGAGTTGACCAGACAAAGCACCAGCTGAGCCATGAACTAAACATATCAAGCCTTGATTTGATAGAACCAAGAACGAGCATATCGACTTAACTCAAGGCAAAGTATCTAAAAGAGATCACGCTCAATGTAACTCTCATTTGATGAATGAACCACATGTCCTGACTAGACCACCATAAAGGCCGACCACATCAAACTCATGATAAAACCTCAAAAATCCCAATGGAGATCATGGTCACTGAGTACTCCAAAAACTTGACCATAGCATGGCAGACATGACCAGACCTGATGCAATCCGACCACACTAAGCCAAAGCTAAAAATCCTAAAAGTCTCAGTAATGCTCATGGTCATCAACACTCTTAAAATCTCAGCATTCTAGATGAAGACTGACCAGACTAAACAAATCCCGAGCATACCACCAGTTCAAAATTTAAAAAGTCTAGCCATTATATATCCACTCAATTAGTGGATGCTACGTGTACTACCCATCAAATGTATTAACAATGTAATAAATTACTTAACACATTTATAACCAAATGTGTTAAGTCTCAAAGTCATGTAAATGTATGCAACCATGTAAGTTTGTACTTACCTCAAGAGCAACTCACACCAATCTAAACACTTCCTCTTCCAAGAATTCTCCAACGCTTGGATTAGGGCAACTCAATCTCTTCAAAACCTAATCCAAAAGTGATAATACACACTCACTTAAAGATACACATGAGATAATAAGGCTAAGAATCAACTAGGGCAAACTCTACACATGACAAGCTCAACAATACGGGCTTGTCCCTGACCGTGCCCTAAACTCACAACATAGAAGCTCTGACACGCTCAGTGACCGTGTCAATCCTCCCTCAACACAGTAGCTATGACACGCTCAGTGACATGGGCGTGTCACTGGACGTGTCAATGCTACTACAACACAGAAGCTGTGACATGCTCAGTGATGGATGTGATGTTGTTGTTGCCGGAATCAAGATTAAAGTATGTTCTTGCTCATGGGCTTGTCTGGTCAAAAATCCTGATTCCGGCAACAACAACATCACATCCAACAAACCTATTACTTCCACCATCTTCCACTCCAAACAAACTTAACTAAACACACCCATAAACCATACTAACTTGCAAAAACATCAAAACAACTCAATACATACATCAAACACCAATTCACAATCATCACATACACACAACTCAAACACAACACTTGTTTTCTTCCAACACCAAACTTAACTCTATCTCAAAATCAACACCAATAAGATCAAACACCCTATCTCTCTTGCTATGGAGCTAGCCTGCCAAGGAGAAAAGAAAAGAAGAAGAAGATGAATAGAGAAAAGCAAAGTCAATACTCAACTCTTCTTTCAACCACTAAAACTCCCTTTAATTCTCAACTAAGCAATTTTATTAATATAATATTCATAAAAATCTTCATCCACTTACTAATTTCCATTTCAATTAATTTAATAAAAATAATAAATGTTCTTTTGACCTTCCATTTCTTTGACTTGTATATGTTGTATATATCTCATATATACAACATATACACTCTTCTCTTTACCTCTTTTCTTTTTCCACTTAAACATATACATTTAATCCAAATACAACAATAAATATTCCAAAACTTTTAGGGTATACTTTGGGATATTACAATTCTCCCCCTCTAAAAAGAAATTTCGTCCTCAAAATTACCTAATCTCAATTCTGAAACAGCTGGGGATACTGATCTCGCATTGCTTACTGACTCTCCCAAGTTGCCTCTTCCTTCGCATGATTCTTCCAAAGCACCTTTACAAGTGGCACTTTCTTATTTCTCAACTCTTTCATTTTATGTGCCAAAATAACCACTGGTTCTTCTTCAAAAGTTAGATCCAGACTCACCTCAATAGATTCAACAGACAGAACATGAGATGGGTCTGATCTGTACCTCCGCAGTATAGAAACATGGAAGACATTGTGAATTCTATCCAACTCAGGCGGCAAAGCAATTCGATAAGCAAATGGTCCCACTCTCTCCAATACCTCATAAGGTCCAATAAAACGAGGACTTAGCTTCCTTTTGCGGTCAAATCTCAAAATCTTTTTCCAAGGAGGCACTTTCAGAAATACTTTATCTCCAACATCAAACTCTATGTCTCTCCTCTTCAAATCTGAATAAGATTTCTACCGATATGAAGCTGCTTTCAACTGATCTCGAATTATCTTCACTTTCTCTTCCGTTTCTTTAATCAAATCAGGACCAACCAATTTACTTTCTCCAACTTCATTCCAACATAGAGGCGTTCTGCATCTTCTACCATACAATGCCTCATAAGGTGCCATTTTAATACTAGAATGATAACTATTGTTATAAGAAAATTCCATTAATGGCAAAAATCTGTCCCAACTTCCAGAGAATTCAATGACACAGCTTCTCAACATGTCCTTTAAAATCTGTATCACTCTCTCTGACTGCCCATATGTCTGCGGATGAAAAGCAGTGCTAAAGTGCAATCGAGAACCCAAAGCACCATGTAAACTTTTCCAAAATCTCGAAGTAAACTGGGGATCTGGATCAGACACTAAAGAAATTGGGACTCCATGCAACTTCACTATCTCACTGATATACAGCTCAGCCAACTTCTCAAGAGAATAGTCCATCCAAACTGGAAGAAAATGAGCTGTCTTTGTCAACCGATCAACAATCACCCAAATAGCATCATGCTTGTTCTGAGTCAATGGCAAACCAGACACAAAATCCATTGTCACACGTTCCCATTTCCATTCAGGCACTGATAAAGGTTGAAGCAACCCTGTTGGAACTTGGTGCTCAGCTTTTACCCTCTAACAAGTGAGACACTTGGATACAAACTCCGCTATGTCTCTCTTCATACCTGACCACCAATAATGTTGCTTCAAATCAAATACATTTTAGTACTCCCAGGGTGCATAGCAAAAACCGACTGATGTGCTTCCTCCAAAATAATCTTTCTCAATCCTGCATCATCAGGAACACACAATCTATCCTTGAACCAAAGGCTACCATCTTTTCTCATATAAACATCTCGGTTCTCTTCTTTCTGGCAACCCGAAACAATCTTCTGAATTTTCTCATCAACCAATTGAGCCTCTTTAATCTGATCCAACAAAACCGGTCTCAAATGCAACTGAGCTAACAAGGCTCCATCATCACATGATTCAAAACTAGCATGCAATGCTCTCAACTCAACAAGCAACGAGAGCGAATAAATAGTCAAACTTGCCAAAGACTTCCGACTCAAGGCATCTGCAACAACATTTGCCTTACCAGGATGATAATCAATCAAACATTCGTAATCTTTGATCAGCTCCAACCATCGTCTTTGCCGAAGATTAAGCTCTTTCTGAACCCTCAAATATTTCAAACTCTTATGATCTGTATAGATAAAACACTTCTCCCCATACAAGTAGTGTCGCCAAATCTTCAAAGCAAAAACTATAGCTGCCAATTCCAAATCATGCGTCGGATAATTAAGCTCATGTGGCTTCAATTGCCGAGAAGCATAAGCTATGACTTTACCCTCTTGCATCAAAACACAACCTAAACCATTATGTGAAGCATCACTGTAAATCACGTATGGTTTATCTTCCACAGGCAAAGTAAGAACAGGAGCTTGAGTCAATATTTCTTTCAACTGCTCAAAGCTTGCTTGACACTGGTCTGTCCACACAAATCTAATTCTCTTCCGAAGTAATATGGTGAGTGGAGTAGCTATCAAAGAAAACCTTTCACAAACCGTTGATAATAGCCTGTCAAACCCAGAAAACTTCTAACTTCAGTTATAGACTTCGGTGGACTCCAATTCAAAATGGCCTCAACTTTATTCGGATCAACTCTTATACCATCTGCTGAAACTATATGACTGAGAAAAGTCATTTGATCAAGCCAAAACTCACACTTCGATAGCTTCGCATACAATTGCTTCTCTCTCAAGGTCTACAATACAATCTGCAAATGCTTGTCATGATCCTCTTCATTACGCGAATACACCAAAATATCATCAATGAAGACTACCACAAATTGATCTAGATAGGGCCTAAACACCCTATTCATCAAATCCATGAAAGCTGCTGGTGCATTCGTCAATCCAAAAGGCATCACTAAAAACTCATAATGCCCATATCTTGTGCAGAAAGCTGTCTTAAGAACATCTTCAGCTCTGACTCTCAACTGATGGTACCCTGATCTCAAATCAATCTTGGAAAACACTGCTGCTCCCTTCAACTGATCGAAGAGATCATCTATCCTAGGAAAAGGGTACTTATTCTTGATAGTCACCTTGTTCAATTGCCTATAATCGATGCACAACCTCAAAGTACCATCCTTCTTCTTCACAAACAAAACAGGAGCTCCCCACGGAGAAATACTAGGGCGAACAAACCCTTTATCCAACAATTCTGCAGCTGCACCTTCAACTCTCTCAACTCAGTAGGTGCCATTCGATAGGGAGTAATAGAGATGGGAGTGGTACCAGGCAACAAATCGATACCAAACTCAACCTCTCTCTCAGGGGGTAACCCTGGCAACTCCTCCGGAAAAATATCTGGAAATTTCGCAACTGTGGGTATACTATCAAGTTGAGAACCCACTACTCTGGTATCCACAACATGAGCAAGATAAGCATCACACCCTTTTCTAATCAACTTTCTAGCTGCAACAGCTGACACAAACAAGGATGCAAATTGTCTCTGTTCACTAGATACCATCACACTTCTACCATCACTGGTTCTCAGGGTAACACACTTCTTTTGACAGTCTACCACAGCTCCATGCTTAGACAACCAATCCATACCTAAAATCAAATCATACTCCTTAAAAGGCATTTCAATCAAATCACCAAGAAACTCCTCACCTTTCATCACAACTGAACTATCACGATGCACCTTGCTAACTACCACACTATGCCCTAAAGGATTTGTCACCAAGACATCAAATCCTAAGGACTCTGAATGCAATTCAGACACAGGCAAGATAGATGCACTTATTTATGAATGAGTAGATCCTGGATCAATCAAAGCAAGAACTAAAATGCCAAATAAAAAAATGTACCCGTAATGACTGCTGAAGCATCCGGTTGCCTCTGCATCACATACACTCGCTGAGAAGACCTAGCCTTATCTGGCTTGCTGCCTCCGGATGTAGAGCCTCCTCTCTGACTGATCCCAGGTCGACCACCTCTACTAACACCTCGGCCACTTCGACCTCCTCTCACACTAGGTCGAGAAACTGCAGAATCTGCCTGCCTATGCTCCTGCATCTCAGGACAATCTCTAATGAAATGGTCAGGTGATCCACATCTGAAACACACAGCTGATCCACTAATCTTCCAACAAACACCCCCATGTATCCTACCACAATGGACACATGTAGGTGGAGTAGACCTCTGAACCACTGGAGTCGGAGCACTAGCTACAGAAACTGTAGGTCTCGGTCTCTGCCTCTGATACTGAACTAACCTACCCGACTGCCTCTGGCTCCTACTAACTCTCGGAACAAAACTTCCTCGGCCTCTCTTCATAGACGAAGACCCTGCCTCAAACTGGGATCTCCTAACTCTGGTCTCCTCTTCAGTAGCAGTTGCTGCAATACCCTGTGCTCTCTCAACACTTCTGGCTACTGCAACAAGCTGGGAAAGATCTTGATACTGGGAACCAGCAACAATACACATAATAGAGGGCCTCAACGCTTCCTCAAATCTCCTACACCGGCCAATCTCATCTGAAATAATCCCCCAGGCATAATGACTCAACCTGATGAACTCTACCTCATACTCTGTCACAGTCCGGTTATCTTGTCTCAGATTTAGAAATTTCATCTTCTTGATATCCTTATACTCCCTCAGAGTATATTTCTGCTCAAACTCCCGTAGAAAATCACTATAAAACAAAGTCGGTGGATCATCCATAGCATGAGGAACCGTCTTCCACCAATCATAAGCATCTTTCTGCAGAAGGGATCTAGCATAATCAAATTTCTCTTCAGGAGTGGCTTGCAACTGGATGAATACCCTCTGAACTCTATCCAACCACTGCTCAGCTACTGTAGGATCTGTAGTACCAAAGAAATCTTTAGCCCCAAATTTCCTCAATTTATCATAATGCCTCATTGGTACTTGTGGCTGTAGTGGCAGTGGCTGCACTAGAGCTTGCCTCAACAATTCTACCACATGCCATAACCAAACCGGCGAAACCTCATCAACACCTGATCTCTCTTGCACAGGAGCAGGTGCCTCTCCAGTTCTCTCAATCCTAGCTCCATCTCTACCCTCTTCAGGAGCTACACTCTTAGCACCACCTTCTATGAACGGATGTGACTAAGACGCCATCACTACTTATATCTGCAAACACAGCAGAATATACCTCATCAAAGATCAGAGACTGCCAATACCAAAACATGTATCTTATTTAAAAACCAACTTTTAGAATCAAAATGTTCTTTTTCTTACAATTTACCTAGGTTGAGAATCTTAAACCTAGGCTCTGATACCAAAACAGATGTAACACCCCTATACCCCATATACGCACACTACATACAACCATATCTGTAATATGCGTATATCAGATACAGGAGTGTCATGGTTTACTACATAAACAAATCTTTTCTTTTAGCAATAATATGAGAAAACTTAGAACATTTAAGTTATATTATAAAACATTCTAGATAAAATATTTATTTATTAAGCAATGGAAAATGTAGCGGTATTTACATGTATATTTACATCAAAATCAATATTTACAAAATATAAAGTTTATACATGTTTGGCAGTTCGTCTCTGATCTTTAAGTCCACTATCAACACCTCACAAGCCTAAACTCGACTCGGTCTAGCTGAACTCTCCGGTTCTACTCTGTCACCTATGCGATGAACCACAATCCCGCTAAGCCATAGGCTTAGTGGTACAAACCACAATAACAATATGCTTTAATGCAATGTCAATGTCATACTTTCAAGCAATAGAGATCATATTCAAAATGCTATATCTCATAACATTACATTTCATTATCTTATTCAATTGTTTTACCATTTATGATTCACATTAAAACAAAGACAAGCATGGGCCCAAAAAGGATCTAATATGTTATTCAAAGTTCAGAGTTACTGCTTTGGTCCATAATCACATTCATCAAGCTGGTAGGCTATATATATATATATATCTATCCATGGATAATGTAATAGACCCAGTCTCTTGGACCTCAACCCGGCTAGACCCTAGGGCCCCAGTATCTTGGTCCTCAACCCGGCTAGACTGTTACTATTTTTGAGGCTTACGACCCGGTCTTTTCACATCAAAAATATCATTTTTCACATTTATCAGCTGGGCTCGGCTTACGACCCGGTCTTTTCACCTGCCCAGCAATTCATAGGCATGCTGCCAAACCCAGAACTCTGAAAATTGAATAAAATACTAGGCACACAATTAATTCATTTATCTCATTATCAATCTCTTTCACAATTCATTTTTCATAATCAAACTAGGCAACCATGCCCCAATTATTTCATTTGCATAATTATAGCCAACAACAATGGCTACACATCTCATCATTAAAGTATACATAGCCAATTGCATTGGACATACATTTTGAATGATCATCATATCTTTCACATTATGCAAATCATAACATTAATCAAATGTATTAACAATGTAATAAATTACTTAACACATTTATAACCAAATGTGTTAAGTCTCAAAGTCATGTAAATGTATGCAACCATGTAAGTTTGTACTTACCTCAAGAGCAACTCACACCAATCTAAACACTTCCTCTTCCAAGAATCCTCCAACGCTTGGATTAGGGCAACTCAATCTCTTCAAAACCTAATCCAAAAGTGATAATACACACTCACTTAAAGATACACATGAGATAATAAGGCTAAGAATCAACTAGGGCAAACTCTACACATGACACGCTCAACAACACGGGCGTGTTCCTGACCGTGCCCTAAACTCACAACACATAAGCTAGGGACAGCTCCATGTCTAGCTAACCAATCCATGCCTAGGATCACATCATATTCCTTAAATGGCATCTCAATCAAATCTCCAAGGAACTCCTCACCCTGCACCCTCACTGCACAATCCCGGTGCACTTTACTAACCATCACACTATGCCCTAACGGATTTGTCACCAACACATCAAATCCTAGGGACTCAGCATGCACATCAAACACAGGCAAAACAGATGCACTAATATATGAATGTGTGGAACCCGGATCAATCAAAGCAAGTACTGAAATATCAAATAAAGAAAAAGTACCAGCTATGACTGCCGATGCATCTGGCTGCCTCTGCATAACATACATCCTCTGGGAAGATCCAACCTCCTCTGGTCTACCCTCCCTGGATGTAGCACCTCCTCTAGAACTGAACCCTGGTCTACCTCCTCGGCTAGCACCTCTGCCTCCTCGGCCTCCCCTCGCAATAGGTCGAGAAGCTGCTGTATCAACTGACATCTGTTCCTGTCTCTCAGGACAGTCTCTCACAAAGTGATCAGGTGATCCACACCTGAAGCATACCCCTGATCTACTATACCTCCAACAAACGCCCCCATGTCTTCCACCACACTGGTTACACACAGGTAAGGTGGATCTCTGAACTCCAGGAGTAGGAGCACTCGCTACTGAAGCTGCAGGTCTAAATCTCTGTCTCTGTAACTGCACTGACCTACCCACTGGTCTCTGGCTCCTACCACCCCGAGGAACAAAACTCCCTTTTCCTCTCTTTGCAGAAGAAGACCCTGCCTCAAACTGGGGCCTCCTAACTCTAGTCTCTTCCTCTGAAGCAGCTGCAATAACTTGAGCTCTCTCCACACTGCGAGCTGCTGCCACAAGCTGAGAAAAATCATTATATCTTGAACCAGCCACATGACATATAAGAGAAGGCCTTAACCCCTCTTCAAATCTCCTGCATCTATCTATCTCATCAGCAATGATACCCCCAGCATACTGACTCAGTCGAATAAACTCAACTTCATACTCAGTAACAGTCTTGCTGTCTTGCTTCAAGCTCAAGAACTCCATCTTCTTCATGTCTTTATACTCCCTAGGAGTATACTTCAACTCAAATTCCCTCAGAAAATCAGCATATGACAAAGTTGGTGGATCATCCATAGAATGGGGCACTGTTCTCCACCAATCGTAGGCATCCTTCTGCAGCAAAGATCTTGCATAGTCAAACTTTTCCTCAGGGGTGGCTTGCAACTGAACAAATATTCTCTGAACTTTGTCTAACCATTGCTCAGCCACAACTGGATCAGTAGTACCTATAAAATCCTCTGCTCCAAACTTCCTTAGTTTATCATATTGCCTCACTGCTACCAAAGGCTGTGGGGGTGGTGGTGGTGGCTGTGGTTGCACTAATGCTGGCCTCAAAGCCTCTATCACATGCCTAACCCAAGCTGGCGGAACCTCCTCCCCAGCTGATCTCCCTGACACCGAAGCAGGTGCCTCCTCAACACTAACAACCCTAGCTCCATCATCAGGGGCAATACTCTCGGCACTACCCTCAACCGACTGTCGTGAGTGAGAATCCATCACAGCCTAAGTCTGCAAACACAACATACTACATCTTATTAAAGATCAGAGGTTGCCAATCCCAAACATATATGTTATTCAAAAACCATTTTTTTTAAAAAAAATCAAAATAGTCTTTTTATCACATTTTACCTAGGTTGAGAATCTCAAACCTAGGCTCTGATACCAAAACAATTGTAACACCCCTTCCCGACCTACATGTGTAAGCTGAGTAGAGGCGCCACACTAACCTAATGTTGCTACCAATTTTACTTAGTCAAATTTTAGTTCCGATTTTTTTTTCAAAAATTTTGCCATAGTTTCGCCTAAAAATTGAGTCCCAAGTGTCGACAAAACCGGTTTTTTTCTTATTTTTAAAAACATTTTACACAAACCAATGCAAACAAAATCATTCTCAGTACACTCCCAATAAATCCCCCTTGTAACCTCAACTACAACCTGCAAAAAGAATTTACACTTCTAGTGCAACATAACATAAAGGTTTTGTGACAATCCCTATATTTAAATATTACACAGCGGAAGTTATAAAATATTTACATATTTACATACTAAACATTTCTTTACAAAATATAAAGAAATATACATGATTGGCAAGTCTACTCTGATCTTTAAGCTCCCAAAATGGATTCTTCAAGGTCTACTCTCACTTGGTCTTGATGAACTCTCGGGTTCAACTCTATCAACTCTATTACCTGCGTGATTAAACACTATCGCTCTAAGCCAAGGGCTTAGTAAGATAAAACATGCTAATGGTATGCTTTAATGTAATGCAATGCCACATATGTTATTGATAAGATCAACATCATAAATATAAAGTTAATCACATAATTATGCATTTCACAAATCATAGTCATATGAGTATACCCCATTTCAACATCTTTCCACATTCAACATTACTCAATCATACTCAATAACCAACATCTCATTTTATTAACTCATAACATTATTTAGGACATTCATATAACCTTGACACCTATGGGCCCAACAAGTATTTAATACGATATTCAGAGTTCAGAGTTACTGATTTGGTTCATAGTCACAATAATCACGCCCGTAGGCAATGTATATACATGTATCTCTATCCATGGATAGTGTAACAGACCCAGTCTCTTGGACCATCACTCAACACATATGAGGAGATCCTCAACCCGGCAAGACTGTTACAAATCATATATCTTATATTCACAATTCTCATAGTGTAACAGACCCAGTCTCTTGGACCATCAACTCAACACATATGAGGAGATCCTCAACCCGGCAAGACTGTTACCTTTCATCATTTCTTAGGCATGCCACCCAAATCCAGAACTCTGAAACTGAATAACATATTAAACAAAAAATTCATTTATTATATAGTTACCATTTCCATTCTCAAATTCTCATCACATTTAGGCAAACATGCCTTCTTTCTTTCAATATCATCATCATAGCCAATCACAATGGCATTGTCTCATATCATGTCTTATTTGAATTATTATTTCAATTTCAATGTATATTATTCATGAAACACATAACCATTCACAATGCATAACATAACATTGTTCAATCTCAACAATGCAATTAGGGCAAAGAACAATTGATATGATTCATATGAATAATACATTCTGGTTTTAGACTCCATTTTATCCTTATTTTGAAAAATTGTATAAAATAATCTACTTGATTAAAAATTCTACAATTTTTACAGAATTTAGTTTTGTATCTTAAAATCATTCCTTTAAAATTTCAGATCAAACTGAACACAAAATCTTGGTCAAATAGTTCACCTAACCAGACTGCCCCAATTGCCCTGCATCCTGGCAGCAGTTCTGAACTTTGTGAATTCCATAAATCAAATTCAATCAACGTGGTTCTAAATTATTTTTCTCAAATACTAGACTCACTAAGCAACAACATATCCAAAATTCAATTGGATATGATTTTTCTACATTTTATTAAAAATCCCGAAATATAGCTGTCTCAGTTAAGGTACCTGCTGGAACAGTTCTACTAAAAATAATCTTTCTAAACTCATAACCATTCCAAAATCGAATCAACATATTTTTCAGTCATTCTAGACTCATAGAGGCACAACATATCAATTGGATATGATTTTTCTACATTTTATTAAAAATCCCGAAATATAGCTGTCTCAGTTAAGGTACCTGCTGGAACAGTTCTACTAAAAATAATCTTTCTAAACTCATAACCATTCCAAAATCGAATCAACATATTTTTCAGTCATTCTAGACTCATAGAGGCACAACATATCAAAAATTCACTTCAAGAAAATTTTTCTATAATTAATTAAAAATCATACAAGTTACAGCCTTTACTAATTGTAAAACAGAAAAAGAATTCACTAAACACACTCTTACTCTTCCATCACCAACACCAACCTAGCTTCTTATCTTTAATTCCATTTCAACACTTGAGAATAAATCATAAAGACATCTCATCATCAAATCATCAAACCCTAATTAACTTCCCATACCACTTCAAAAATAGGAAAGAAATCAAAGGAAAGATCTTACCTTAGTTAAAACTTCTTGAATCAACACTTAAACACTTAATCTTCCTTCAATTTGAGCTCAACACATCAAGATCCTCTCTTCACCACTTGCTTTCCTTTCTCTATGGAGGAGCCGGCCACACACATGAAGAAGAAGAAGAAATTATGAATAAACCAAAGTCAACTCTTCTTTTAAATCTCCACCAAGAGTTCCAATTCAAGCAATTACTTAATTACCCTTAATCATTTAATTTAACTTTTGTCTCATGTATGCCCATGATAGTAATTACACATATCACATAAAAATATCTCCCTTCCTTTGACTCTTCCTTTGACCCATTTATATGTTATATATATCCTCATATAAACAATATATACCATTCTCTCTAAACCCTAATTCTTTCCCAATACACATATACACAAGCATTCTCCTCCCAATTTCTTTTCTTATCCCATCATATACATTCAATCCAATTTATAACAATAACAACAACAACAATATGCAAAACTTCTAGGGCATAAATGAGGATATTACAATTCTCCCCCTCTAAAAAGAAAATTTCGTCCTCGAAATTACCTGATATTAAAGCTGAAACAATTGCGGATATTGCTCTTGCATGGATTGTTCACTTTCCCAAGTTGCTTCTTCTTTTCCATGATTCTTCCACAAAATCTTCACAAGTGGCACTTTCTTGTTTCTCAACTCTTTCACATCACGTGCCAAAATAGCAACTGGTTCCTCTTCAAATGTCAAATCAGGATTTACTTCAATTGACTCAATCGGCAACACATGAGATGGATCCGACCTATACCTCCTCAACATAGAAACATGAAATACGTTATGAATACGATCCAACTCAAGTGGCAGAGCAAGTCGATACGCCACTGGCCCAACTCTTTCTAACACTTCATACGGCCCAATGAAACGAGGACTCAATTTTCCTTTCCGACCGAACCTCAAAATCTTCTTCCAAGGAGACACTTTCAGAAATACCTTATCTCCAACATCAAACTCTATATCTCTCCTTTTCAGATCTGCATAAGATTTCTGTCGGTCTGAAGCTGCTTTTAACCTGTCTCGAATCAACTTTACTTTTTCTTCAGTTTCTTGAATCAAATCAGGACCAATCAACTTATTATCTCCAAGCTCATTCCAACAAAGAGGTGTCCTACACCGTCTGCCATACAATGCTTCAAACGGTGCCATACCAATGCTGGATTGGTGACTGTTGTTGTATGCAAACTCCACCAGAGGTAAAAATCTATCCCAACTTCCAGTGAAATCAATGACACAGCTTCTCAACATGTGCTCAATAATCTGTATCACCCTCTCTGACTGTCCATCCGTCTGTGGATGAAAAGCAGTGCTGAAATGTAGTCGAGAACCCAAAGCACTATGCAAACTCTTCCAAAATCTTGAAGTAAACCTGGGATCTCGATCAGATACTAAAGAAGTTGGAACACCATGCAACTTCACAATCTCATGGATATACAGCTCAAATTTGGCTAATTTTTATGCATATGTTTTCTTCTTGCCCCATACGTGTAAAAGTATTTATATACACGCAATTATTTGAATGATTAAAGTGAATAATTGAATTTACTTTTTATTTACTGTGTAGTCACTGTTCATGCACTATTTACTATTCATAAGTAGTAAATTTACTATTCGAAAATAGTAGCAAATAGTATTTAGTATTAGAAATAGTAATTTTACTATTTATTAATAGTAATACTATTTATGAATAGTAAAATTTACTATTTATAATTTACTATTTATAAACAGTAAAACTTACTTTTGAATTTTGTTTTTTTGCTTGCCGTTTCTCTATATAAAGGAGCTGATTCATTCATTCAATTCATAGCATAACTCCTCAATTCTATAATTCTCTCAAATTCTTTTAATTTTAGCACATATTTTTCAAAAAAATGTATGCTTCAAGGTCAGGGACTCATTCTAATGCCGAGTTATTGGAGTTTATTCGGCATCATGAAGATGGAAATATAGATATACTAGTCGGGATGCCGCTTCACTGAAGTTCCAACCAAAAGAGCGCGGTAATTATTTTTCTTTCCTTTTCTCTTGATTTTTCGTCCTTCTGTTTTGTTTTTAATTTTTTAATTATTAATTATTATTTTTGATTTATGATCATTTTTTATTTTTATTTGATTTTTTTATTTTTATTGTGTTTGCCTTTATTATTATTTTGTATTCTGATATTATTATCTTTTTTTAGAAAATTTAGGAAAAGCATATTAATTTAACCAGATAGGATAATATGTACTTACCTGGTATTACCTTACTTGGCTCTGTGTTAGCATGATCATTTTGTTGGTAGGGCTGGAGGGTGTATTTACAAAGCCCGACAATGGTAAGATGTAGTGCCTTCTCGGGTAAGGCGGATTATCCGAGATTGCGGCTTTGAGCAGTTCATCTTACAATTGCCATCCGAGGAATATCAGATAGACCGGAGCATAGTTTAGGCACTTGCAAAACAATGGTTGGACATAACCCACACTTTTCACTTGCCCATTGGAGAGATGACAATTGGTTCGGTCGATTTTACTGCTATAACCGGCCTTTGATATGATGGTGTTCCGGGTCCTCTGACTAATGATATTTTAACATTTGAAGAAATTCAGGAATTAATTGGTATGGAACCATCATAAAAGGGTCTTTTAAGATAAAAATCGAGCCAATTCATAGTTATTGGATGAACTACGAAGGACAGATTGGCAGAGACACGGCCGAACAGTATGCTTGAGGATTTTTGTTATATCTGCTCGGGTCGACCATCTTAGGTAGCACTGAATCCTCCATTCACTTATCAGTATTGAGTGCCCTTTCTTATTTCAGAATGGTACCATCTTCTGGCTGGGGTGAAGCTGGTCTCGCGTGTCTTTACCATGGTCTCCATAAACTTTGCCGAAACAAGAAGTCTTTTGTCGGCTTGATGGCAGTTGTCGAGGTATTCTTTCTTCCACCAATGTCATTTCCACTCTTTTCTTGCATGAATGTGATCTTTATTATTATTGTAGGTATGGGCATATGAACACAACCTCGTGAGAGTACCCGGTATTTCCTGAGATAGGGTCGAGTATCCGAGATTAAATTTTTGGTTGTCCGATCGTGTGGACGCTCCCGGCTCACGCCATGTGCATACTTATCCCTTTGTGTTGAGCCGCTTAACCTGGGATCAGGTAAAATAACATTAGTATGCTTTAAATTTTATGTGAAAGTTTACTTACCTTATGTTATTTTATAGGTGAATTTGGCCTGGTGGAGCCCAGAAGAGTGAGCAAACTGGTCTCCTTTGATGAGGGCAGCGCTATCTTTCCAACATTCTCGCCGAGTCATCACTGGCCCAGTGTCTAGTGGCTGGTTTCTCGGAGAGAGAGAGTTTATGAGTGGTTTCTCAATCCAAAGCAGCGGAGAGTTCTGATGCATATCCTGAAATATACTCCAAACATTATGTTGATGCCGGAGGATGCCTGGTGGCCGGCTCGGTACGGTTATGGTGCTGAGTCAATTCTCCATCCACCGGGTGCATTTTATGCCCATTTTATTCAAAGAAGGCTCTTGAACTTTGAGGTATCTCCTATTGGTGTGCGGGAGATTTTCGATGAAAATGAGGGTAGAGATGAAGAAGAACTGTAATATCCCAAAGTATACCCTAAAAGTTTTGGAGTATTTATTGTTGTATTTGGATTTAGTGTATTTGTTTTAATGGAAAGAGAAAAGAGGTAATGAGGAAAGTGTGTATGTTGTATATATTGACATATATACAACATATACAAGTCAAAGAAATGGAAGTCAAAGAAGATTAATTAATTATTTTAAATTAATTAAAAGGAAATTGTATTTATGAGTGGAAGAAGATATTTGGAATATTTTAATAGTTAATTGCTTGGTGGAGATGGTTTTGAGGAGAGAGAAGGTTGAGTGTTTGACTTTGTTTTCTTTGTTTTCTTCTTTCTTTCTTTCTTCTACGTGTATCTTCTTCTTCTTTCCTTTTCTTTTCTTTTGGCCGGCAGCTCCATAGCAAGAGAGCAAGAGAGACATATTTGATCTTCTAAACTCAAGATTGAAGGAAGTTTTCAAGTGATCAAGTTGGAAATTTAAGAGTTTCTTCATCTTTGGTAAGTTTTCCACTTGATTCTTTGATTTTCTTAGAGGTTGTGAGTTGAGATTGTGGTTGATATGTGTTTTTTTGATTGTGGCGTGTTTAAGAGTGTTTAGTTCAATTGATTTTGGATTTTGGGGTTGGAATGAAGGAAAGAGCAAGATTGTTGGAAGAGTAAGTGTTGTGGTTGTGTTTTGGGTTTGTGGTGATGATTATGATTTGTGTTTGATGTATGATTTGAGTTGTTTTGGTGTTTTTGCAAGTTTATTATGGTTTTTGGGTGTGTTTATTTAAGTTTGTTTAAAGTGGATAATGGTGGAAGTAAGAGGTTTATTGGATGTAGTGTTGATGTTGCCGGAATCTGTATTTTTGGCCTGACACGCCCATGAGCACGGCCAGGTCTTTGGACGTGTCAATGGTTCTGTGTTCTTGGATGGGTGAGACGAGCAGTGACACGCCCATGTCACTGAGTGTGTCATAGCTACTGTGATGTTAGTGGATTGACACTGCCATGAACACGCCTGTGTTGTTGGACGTGTCAATGTTTCTGTGAGACAGAATGTATTACACGTTCAGTGACACGCCCGTGGTTCTAAGCATGTCAAAGCTTCTGTGTTGTGGAGTTAGGGCACGGTCAAGGACACGCCCGTGTTTTTGAGCGTGTCATGTTTAGAGTTTTCCCTAGTTGGTTCTTAGCTTTATTATCTCATGTGTATTTCTAAATAAGTGTGTATTATTCCTTTTGGATTAGGTTGTGAAGAGGTTGAGTTGCCCTAACCTAAGTCTTGAGAATTCTTGGAAGAGGAAGTGTATAGATTGGTGTGAGTTGTTCTTGAGGTAAGTACAAACTTGCATGATTGCATACATTCATATGATTTTGAGATTCAACACATTTGATTGGGAATGTGTTAAGTAATTTATTACATTGTTAATACATTTGATTTACGCTATGAATTGCTTTAATGTGAATTGAGATATGATGAAATGTGAAGCCATTGTTGTTGGCTATGATAGTGCAAATGAAATGATTGGGTCATGGTTGCCTATTTGATTATGGAATATGAAATGAAATGAATTGAGAAGAGATTGATAAAGAGATAAATGAAATAATTGTATGCTTAATATGTTATTCAATTTTCAGAGATCTGGGTTTGGCGGCATGCCTATGAATTGCTGGACAGGTGAAAAGACCGGGTCGTAAGCCGAGCCCAGCTGAAAAATGTGAAATGTGATGTTTTTAGGGTGAAAAGACTGGGTCGTAAGCCTCAAAAACAAATTATTGAAACTAGATTGAGTGAAAAGACTGGGCCGTAAGCTCAAATCTAGTTGATTATCCATGGATAAATGTATTGATGATTGTGATTATGGACCAAAGTAGTAACTCTGAACTTTGAATAACATATTAGTGTCTTTTGGGCCCATGCTTGTCTTTGTTTTAATGTGATTCATGAATGGTGAAATAATTGAATAAAATAATGGAATGTGGTGTTATGGAAAATATTAATATACCATTTATGAATATTGTTTTGATTGTTGAAAGTATGACATTGACATTGCATTATAGCATATTGTTATTGTGGTTTGTACCACTAAGCCGTTGGCTTATCGCGATTGTGGTTCATCGCGCAGGTGACAGGATAGAACCAGAGAGCTCAGTTAGACCAAGTTGAGTTTAGATTCTGAAGCATTGATAGAGGGCTTAAAGATCAAAGACAAACTGCCAAACATGTATATATTTTATGTTTTGTAAAACATGGATTTTGATATGTATATGTATTTGTAAATACCATTATATTTTTTCGCTGTGTATCGCATAAATATTTCATCTATTGTACTTTATAATATGATTTGAATGTTTTCAAGTTTTCTCATATTATTATTAAAAGAAGTGAGTCGTTTGTTTAATAAACCGTGGCATTCCTATATTCAGTATACGTATATTACGATCGTATTAGCATGCAGTGTATGTATACGGGGTATAGGGACGTTACAATTGTTTTGGTATCGGAGCCTAGGTTTGAGATTCTCAACCTAGGTCAATTGTAAGAAAAAGAATATTTTGATTTTAAAAGTTGGTTTTTAAATAAGATACATGTTTTGGTATTGGCAGTCTTTGATCTTTAATGAGGTATATTCTGCTGTGTTTGCAGACATTGGTAGTGATGGCATCTCATTCACGTCAGTCCATAGAAGGTAGTGCTGAGAGTGTAGCTCCTGATTAGGGTAGAGATGGAGTTAGGGTTGAGAGAGCTAGTGAGGCACCTGCTCTTGTGCCAGAGAGATCAGCTGCTGATGAGGTTCCGCCAGTTTGGCTAAGACATGTGGTAGAATTGTTGAGGCAAGCTCCAGTGCAGCCACCACCGCCACCACAGCCTCAAGTGCTAGTGAGACATTATGATAAATTGAGAAAATATGGGGCTGAGGATTTCTTGGGCACTACAGATCCTGCAGTAGCTGAGCAATAGTTGGATAGAGTACAGAGGGTATTTATTCAGTTGCAAGCTACTCCTGAAGAGAAATTTGATTATGCTAGATCCTTATTACAGAAGGATGCTTATGATTGGTGGAAGACAGTTCTGCATGCCATGGATGATCCACCAATGTTATCTTATAGTGATTTTCTGAGGGAGTTTGAGCAGAAATATCCTTATACTTCGAGGGAGTATAAGGATGTCAAGAAAATGGAATTTTTGAATTTGAGACAAGATAACTGGACTGTGACAGAATTTGAAGTAGAATTCATCCGGTTGAGTCATTATGCCGGTGGGATTATTTCTGATGAGATTGACCGGTGTAGAAGATTTGAGGAGGGGTTGAGGCCCTCTATTATGTGTATTGTGGCTGGTTCTCGGTACCAGGATTTTTCTCAGTTGGTTGCAACAGCTATAAGTGTTGAGAGAGCACAGGGTATTGCAGCAGCTGCTATCGAGGAAGAGACCAGAGTTAGGAGATCCCAGTTTGAGGCAGGGTCTTCGTCTATGAAGAGAGGTTGATGAAGTTTTATTCCGAGAGTCAGCAGGAGTCTGAGGCAGTCGGGTAGGTCAGTTCAGTATCAGAGGCAGAGGCCGAGACCTACGTTTCTGTAGCTAGTGCTCCGACTCCAGTGGTTTAGAGGTCTACTCCACCTACATGTGTCCATTGTGGTAGGGTACATGGGGGTGTTTGTTGGAAGATTAGTGGATCAGCTGTGTGTTTTAAATGTGGATCACCTAAGCATTTCATTAGAGATTGTCCTGAGCTACAGGAGGATAGACAGATTGATACTGCAGCTTCTCGACCTAGTTTTAGCAGAGGTGGTCGAGGGGGCAGGGGTTTCAGTATAGGTGGTCGGCCTGGGATCAGTTAGAGAGGAGGCTCTACATCCGGAGGTAGTAGGCCAGATGAGGCTAGGTCTTCTGAGAGAGTGTATGTGATGCAGAGGCAGCCGGATGCTTCAGCAGTCATTGCGGGTACATTTTCTTTATTTGGCATTTCAGTTTTTGCTTTGATTGATCTAGGATCTACTCATTCTTACATAAGTGCATCTATCTTGCCTGTGTCTGAATTGCATACTGAGTCCCTAGGATTTGATGTCTTGGTGACAAATCCTTTAGGACATAGTGTTATGGTGAGTAAGGTGCACCGAGATAGTTCAGTTGTGCAAGAGGAGGAATTTTTGGGGGATTTGATTGAAATGCCTTTTAAGGAGTATGATTTGATCTTAGGCATGGATTGGTTGTCTAAGCATGGAGTTGTGGTAGATTGTCAAAAGAAGTGTGTTACTTTGAGAACTGATGATGGTAGAAGTATGATGGTGTCTAGTGAGCAGAGACAACTTGCATCCTTGTTTGTGTCAGCTTTTGCAGCTAGAAAGTTGATTAGAAAAGGGTGTGATGCTTATCTTGCTTATGTTGTGGATACCAGAATAGTGGGTTCTCAACTTGATAGTATTACCACAGTTGCGAAATTCCCAGATGTGTTTCCTAAGGAGTTGCCAGGGTTACCCCCTGAGAGAGAGGTTGAGTTTGGTATTGATTTGTTGCTTGGTACTACTCCCATCTCTATTACTCCTTATCGAATAGCACCTGCTGAGTTGAGAGAGTTGAAGGTGCAATTGCTGGAGTTATTGGATAAAGGGTTTGTTCGCCCTAGTGTTTCTCCGTGGGGAGCTCCTATGTTTGTGAAGAAGAAGGATGGTACTTTGAGGTTGTGCATCGATTATAGGCAAATGAATAAAGTGACTATCAAGAATAAGTATCCTTTGCCTAGGATTGATGATCTCTTTGATCAGTTGAAGGGAGCAACAGTGTTTTCCAAGATTGATTTGAGATCAGGGTACCATCAGTTGAGAGTCAGAGCTGAAGATGTTCCTAAGACAGCTTTTCGCATAAGGTATGGACATTATGAGTTCTTAGTGATGCCTTTTGGGTTGACGAATGCACCTGTAGTTTTCATTCAGGCCCTATCTGGATCAATTTGTAGTGGTTTTCATAGATGATATTCTGGTGTATTCGCGTAATGAAGAAGAACATGACAAGCATCTACGGATTGTATTGTAGACATTGAGAGAGAAGCAATTGTATGCTAAGCTATCGAAGTGTGAGTTTTGGCTTGATCAAGTGACTTTTCTGGGTCATATAGTTTCAGCAGATGGTATAAGAGTTGATCCTAGTAAAGTTTAGGCTATTTTGAATTGGAGTCCACCAAAGTCTGTGACTGAAGTCAGAAGTTTTCTGGGTTTGGCAGGCTATTATCGACGATTTGTGAAAGGTTTTTCTTTGATAGCTACTCCACTCACCAGATTACTTCGAAAAGGAGTTAGATTTGTGTGGACAGATCAGTGTCAAGCAAGCTTTGAGCAGTTGAAAGAGATGTTGACTCAAGCTCCTGTTCTTACTTTACCGATGGAAGATAAACCATATGTGATCTACAGTGATGCTTCACATAATGGTTTAGGTTGTGTTTTGATGCAAGAGGGTAAAGTCATAGCTTATGCTTCTCGGCAGTTGAAGCTGCATGAGCTTAATTATCCGACGCATGATTTGGAATTGGCAGCTATAGTGTTTGCTTAGAAGATTTGGTGACATTATTTGTATGGGGAGAAGTGTTTTATCTATACAGATCATAAGAGTTTGAAATACTTGGGTGTTCAAAGAGAACTTAATCTTCGACAAAGACGATGGTTGGAGCTCATCAAAGACTACGATTGTTTGATTGATTATCATCCTGGTAAGGCGAATATTGTTGCGGATGCCTTGAGTCGAAAGTCTTTTGCAGGTTTGACTGCTTATTCGCTCTTGTTGCTTGTTGAGTTAAGAACGTTGCATGCTAGTTTTGAATCATGTGATGATGGTGCATTGTTGGCTCAGTTGCATTTGAGACCGGTGTTGTTAGATCAGATTAAAGAGGCTCAATTGGCTAATGAGAAAATTCAGAAGATGGTGTCAGATTTCCATAATGGGGAGAGCCAAGATTTTATGTGAGAAGTGATGGTAGCCTTTGGTTTAAAGATAGATTGTGTGTTCCTGATGATGCAAGATTGAGAAAAATTATTTTAGAAGAAGCACACCAGTCAATTTTTGCTATGCACCCTGGGAGTACAAAGATGTATCAGGATTTGAAGCAACATTATTGGTGGACAGGCATGAAGAGAGACATAGCGGAGTTTGTATCCAAGTGTCTTACTTGTTAGAGGGTGAAAGTTGAGCATCAAGTTCCAACAGGATTGCTTCAACCTTTATCAGTGCCTGAATGGAAATGGGAGAGAGTGACAATGGATTTTGTGTCTGGGTTGCCATTGACTCAGAAGAAGCATGATGCTATTTGGGTGATTGTTGATCAGTTGACAAAGATAGCTCATTTTCTTCCAGTTCGGATGGACTATTCTTTGGAGAAGTTGGCTGAGCTGTATATCAGTGAGATAGTGAAATTGCATGGAGTCCCAATTTCTTTAGTGTCTGATCGAGATCCTCGGTTTACTTCAAGGTTTTGAAAGAGTTTGCATGGTGCTTTGGGTTCTCGATTGCACTTTAGCACTGCTTTTCATTCGCAGACAGATGGGCAGTCAGAGAGAGTGATACAGATTATAGAGGATATGTTGAGAAGCTATGTCATTGATTTCTCATGAAGTTGGGACAGATTTTTGCCACTTGTGGAATTTGCTTACAACAACAGTCATCAATCCAGTATTAAAATGGCACCATTTGAGGCATTGTATGGTAGAAGATGCGGAACGCCTCTGTGTTGAAATGAAGTTGGAGAAGGTAAGTTGGTTGGTCCTGATTTGATTAAAGAAATAGAAGAGAAAGTGAAAATAATTCGGGATCGGTTGAAAGCAGTTTCAGATCGGCAGAAATCTTATTCAGATTTGAAGAGGAGAGACATAGAATTTGATGTTGGAGATAAAGTATTTTTGAAAGTGTCTCCTTGGAAAAAGATTTTGAGATTTGGTAGAAGAGGGAAACTAAGTCCTCGTTTTATTGGACCGTATGAGATATTGGAAAGAGTTGGACCAGTTGCTTATCGACTTGCTTTGCCGCCTAAATTGGATAGAATCCATAATGTCTTCCATGTTTCTATGCTGCTGAGATACAGATCAGATCCATCTCATGTTTTGTCCGTTGAATCTATTGAGGTGAGTCCAGATCTGACTTTTGAAGAAGAACCAGTTGCTATTTTAGCATATGGAATGAAGGAGTTGAGACATAAGAAAGTGCCAATTATAAAGGTTCTTTGGAAGAATCATGGTAGAGAAGAGGCAACTTGGGAGAATGAGCAAGCGATGCGAGATCAGTATCCTCAGTTGTTTCAGAATTGATATCAGGTAATTTCGATGACAAAATTTCTTTTTAGAGGGGGAGAATTGTAATATCCCAAAGTATACCCTAAAAGTTTTGGAGTATTTATTATTGTATTTGGATTTAGTGTATTTGTTTTAATGGAAAGAGAAAAGAGGTAATGAGGAGAGTGTATATGTTGTATATATTGAGATATATACAACATATACAAGTCAAAGAAATGGAAGTCAAAGAAGATTAATTAATTAATTTAAATTAATTAAAAGGAAATTGTATTTATGAGTGGAAGAAGATATTTGGGAATATTTTAATAGTTAATTGCTTGGTGGAGAGGGTTTTGAGGAGAGAGAAGGTTGAGTGTTTGACTTTGTTTTCTTTGTTTTCTTCTTTCTTTCTTTCTTCTTCGTGTATCTTCTTTTTTCTTTCCTTTTCTTTTCTTTTGGCCGGCAGCTCCATAGCAAGAGAGTAAGAGAGAGAGATTTGATCTTCTAAACTCAAGATTGAAGGAAGTTTTCAAGTGATCAAGTTGGAAATTTAAGAGTTTCTTCATCTTTGGTATGTTTTCCACTTGATTCTTTGATTTTCTTTGAGGTTGTGAGTTGAGATTGTGGTTGATATGTGTTTGTTTGATTGTGGTGTGTTTAAGAGTGTTTAGTTCAATTGATTTTGGATTTTGGGGTTGGATTGAAGGAAAGAGTAAGATTGTTGGAAGAGTAAGTGTTGTGGTTGTGTTTTGGGTTTGTGGTGATGATTATGATTTGTGTTTGATGTATGATTTGAGTTGTTTTGGTGTTTTTGCAAGTTTATTATGGTTTTTGGGTGTGTTTAGTTAAGTTTGTTTGAAGTGGATAATGGTGGAAGTAAGAGATTTATTGGATGTAGTGTTGATGTTGCCGGAATCTGTATTTTTGGCCTGACACGCCCATGAGCATGGCAAGGTCTTTGGACGTGTCAATGGTTCTGTGTTCTTGGATGGGTGAGACGAGCAGTGACATGCCCATATCACTGAGCGTGTCATAGCTACTGTGATGTTGGTGGATTGACACGGCCATGAACATGCCTGTGTTGTTGGACGTGTCAATGTTTCTGTGAGACAGAATGTATTACATGTTCAGTGACACGCCCGTGGTTCTAAGCGTGTCTAGGCTTCTGTGTTGTGGAGCTAGGGCACGGTCAGGGACACGCCCGTGTTTTTGAGCGTGTCATGTTTAGAGTTTGCCCTAGTTGGTTCTTAGCTTTATTATCTCATGTGTATTTCTAAATGAGTGTGTATTATTCCTTTTGGATTAGGTTGTGAAGAGGTTGAGTTGCCCTAACCTAAGTCTTGAGAATTCTTGCAAGAGGAAGTGTATAGATTGGTGTGAGTTGTTCTTGAGGTAAGTACAAACTTGCATGATTGCATACATTCATATAATTTTGAGATTCAACACATTTGATTGGGAATGTGTTAAGTAATTTATTAAATTGTTAATACATTTGATTTATGCTATGAATTGCTTTAATGTGAATTGAGATATGATGAAATGTGAAGCCATTGTTGTTGGCTATGATAGTGCAAATGAAATGATTGGGGCAGTTGCCTATTTGATTATGGAATATGAAATGAAATGAATTGAGAAGAGATTGATAAAGAGATAAATGAAATAATTGTGTGCTTAATATGTTATTCAATTTTCAGAGTTCTAGGTTTGGCGGCATGATTATGAATTGCTGGACAGGTGAAAAGACCGGGTCGTAAGCCGAGCCCAGCTGAAAAATGTGAAATGTGATGTTTTTAGGGTAAAAAGACTGGGTCGTAAGCCTCAAAAACAAATTATTGAAACTAGATTGAGTGAAAAAACTGGGTCGTAAGCTCAAATCTAGTTGATTATCCATGGATAAATGTATTGATGATTGTGATTATGGACCAAAGTAGTAACTCTGAACTTTGAATAACATATTAGTGTCTTTTGGGCCCATGCTTGTCTTTGTTTTAATGTGATTCATGAATGGTGAAATAATTGAATAAAATAATGGAATGTGGTGTTATGGAAAATATTAATATACCATTTATGAATATTATTTTTATTGTTGAAAGTATGACATTGACATTGTATTATATCATATTGTTATTGTGGTTAGTACCACTAAGCCGTTGGCTTAGCGCGATTGTGGTTCATCGCGCAGGTGACAGGATAGAACCAAAGAGCTCAGTTAGACCAAGTTGAGTTTAGATTCTGAAGCATTGATAGAGGGCTTAAAGATCAAAGACAAACTTCCAAACATGTATATATTTTATGTTTTGTAAAACATGGATTTTGATATGTATATGTATTTGTAAATACCATTATATTTTTCCTCTGCGTATCGCATAAATATTTCATCTATTTCAAGTTTTCTCATATTATTATTAAAAAAAGTGAGTCGTTTGTTTAATAAACCGTGGCATTCCTATATTCAGTATACGTATATTACGATCGTATTAGCATGCAGTGTACGTATACGGGGTATAGGGACGTTACAAGAACATCACAGAGCTGCAGAAGAGTCTGTTCCACATCTTGGGGCTAGTACTTCTCAGGTAAAACTTTTACCACTTTTCTCTTGCAACTGCTTTTTTCTTTCTTTGATTCTTTAATGATTGTTGCAGGCTGTTGGCTCATTTGATCATGAGGCTGGACCTTCTTTTACTGCCCCTTTGTTTGCTCATTCTGGTCCGCCCGAGATGCCATCTCATCCGCAGGGCATTGATATGAACTACCTGGTACGTTTCTTATTTCATGGTAATTTATGCTATATGTATGCATGATTATGTGTGCTCTTACCTTTTACCTTTTTGGCTCACAGCGGATGCTCGAAGAACAAAATAAGAAACTTCAAGAAGAATTGGCTGCAAGTCGTCACCATGCTTCTTATTTTCAAAATTTATATCATTAATCCGAACAACATTTCTGAGACTTCCAATTTCAGGGGATGAGGGATCCCGACGCTTCTTCATCAAGAGGCTCTCAGACTGATGACCATGAGATCCTTTCGTCTACTTCTGATGAGGACCACGACGGATCGAAACTTTAAGGTAATAGGGATTTTGGTGCTCCCGCTTTGGGTGATCCCTGGATGAATAACTTGTCGAATTTTGGTGCTCCCGCTTCGGGCGAACTTGGAATGAGTGATTTTCCCCCTCCTCCAACAGGCGACGACTTTTCAAGGCTTTATTTGATGACCTACCACCACCCTCTTAGTGATATGTAAATATTATAGCAATTGTAAAATATTGTACAATAATGAAAAAATACAATTTCCATCTTTATTGTAACTCTCTTTTTTTTTACTGCGCCACTTTTTTTTTTATATCACATCATAAATAGTGCATCACAACTTCCCTTTTCACAGCCACACCATTTGCTAAACCAAATCCAACGTGGTAAAGGAAATTTGTTGCCAATTCCTTTCCTTATGCCATACTATCTTATTCTTTCCTATCACCTTTTCCTCTTCCCTTTTGGAAAAGGTTATTTCCTTTATATAAATCACCTTTCATGTCATATTTCATATAGAATCCAAAATTCTTTCCATTCCCACGTAAAGAACTCACTTTAACAATTTTAATTTTTCTTTATTCATCCACCATGACCGAACATCATTTAAAGAAGATAAAAATTCTATTTAAGAATATGGATGCCATTCATTGGAAGCAAATATCGTGGTCAAAACTTGATGTTTTAAAGTGTTTTCAAAATGTTAAATTGAACCACTCCTTCTTACATATCGTGGCTTCCTTTTGGGATACGAATTCTAGGGTATTTAAAATTAATGTCTTTGAAATATGTCCCTTGATTGAAGAATTTGAGGCCATCCTTGGATATCCAAATAATCAACAAATAGTGTTACCCACATTGGTTTCCAAAACTCAACAGAAGATGCAGATGTTATTTCAAATTCCAAAGCCCGAAGTCCTTCGGTTGATGAGAGGTGAAAAAATTCTACTTGGTCCTTTGATTGACTTTTGTCTCTCTCATTTGGCCCCTACTAAGGCATGGGGACACATGTTCTGTCTTTGCTTGCACGGCCAATTCTTACTTGTTTCTTTCGATGGCGATATTGATCCATGGGTATTGGATATTATGGACCAAATGGAAGAAGGCTTGTCGCCGGTACCTGTGATCTTAGCCGAGACTTTAGTTGGGTTAGACCAACTTAAATTAGGATTGTCAAAGAGACTGACTGGGAGTCCGTTGCTGCTTCAGGTAATTACCTAAACTGCCCTTTCAGGTTTTCAATTTAGGTTTTCTTATTTCTTCTTTTTATTGATCTAATTTTTGCCTAATCAGCCCATGTGGGTTTTCGAAACTAGCGAGCTGTCCTAATTTTTGCCTAAGCTGCCCTTGCGGGTTTTCAACTTAGCGGACCTTTTTTTTTTAAAAAAAAAATTCTTGCTTCATAGATTTGGCTTCAGGAGCATCCATGGATTTTGCTAGATACCTGCCACGTCATCATTTTGCTAGGAAACTACTCCATCCTGCTTCTTCATATGCTGACTAGGTTGACTGGATCCACTCACGCGCTGAAGTCAATATCCATTAGTTAGTACCTTGGTGGAAGATTTCTCGTATCACCATGTGGACATACTTGATGTACGTTCCCCTTGCTGCTCTTTGTCAAGGTACATGTGTTGTCCCAAGATGGCAACCAAGAGGGGGGGGGGGGGGGGTGAATTGGTTTCCTCACGAAATGATGGCAAATTAAAAAACTCAACAAACACAAATGCGGAATAGAAAGTTGGTTGAGTAATGAAAGAAAGAAAGAACACACAAGATTTATAGTGGTTCAGATTTACCTCAATCCTACATCCACTTCCTTAACAACTTGTTAAGGTTCCACTATTCTTTGAAGTTTTTACAAGCTCACTTCCAACTTTGGTGTTTTCACAAGTTCACACCTAACTTCACAAGTGTTTTTCTAAGGCTCACACTTACAACCCAATCAAGAGTTTTACAAGGCTCACTCTCACAACCCAAGTGTTTCCCAAGCTTACACTCAAACTTATACAATGGTGTTTTCAATGATCACACCTAACATTCATTACAATTTAATTGTAAGTTTAAGTAAAAGAAAATTTGTTGCTTGGCTATGAAAATCTGATTTCTTGATTGTTCTTTTCACTTCACTTTCTTGTTTTCTCATAGAGACATTGTATTTATAGCCAATGTGGTCTTACTAGCCGTTATTGAAGTTTTGAATAAAGTCTTGGCAGAATAGACCTTCTTTACTTAAACTGTCCGAAGCACTTCGCGGTCGCCCTTCATGCAAGGATGGTCGCGCTCATGCTTCTCGCGGTGGTCCTTTAACAAGGGACGGTTGCTGCTTTTGAAAAAGCTACAACGGTCGAATTTTAGTGCTCTATAGCTGGAATCTTGTCCATGCTGTGTTTGTCGGACCGTTTCTTGCCCATGCTTTGTTTGTCGGGACGGTCGCTCCAAGCAGAGGTGCGGTCGCCCTTTTTGAATCTTCGAGTGGGTTTACAACGGTCATATTACGTGTCATTCTCTGACAGAGCAAAACTGAATGTCCGCCATAATTTGAATCTCGCGGTCGCCCTATGCAGAATCTCGCGATCGAACTCACAGTTTCGCGTCGAACTTCTGGACGCACCTGTGGACGCGAACACTACTGTCTCTTTGAGCAATTTCTTCTTGAATTGTTGGGCGGTCGCGATTCTGAATGGGCGGTCGCTAAATTGATTAGCGAGGTCGAATCATTCACCGTTCTTGTCACCGCGAACCTTACTGTGATTGTAATGATTTAAGTTCCTTGAGTAGCGGTCGGGCAAGTATTTTGGACGGCCGCCATTCTTGAGGCGCGGTCGCGACTTAGGTCGAACTTCTGACCGTGAAACCTACTGTGATAAGGTTTCATTCTGTAATTGCATGTAGCGGTCGTATTCTGGTCTGGTGCGACCGCTAGAATTGTTCTGTCTTGCTTTACTTAAGGCAACCTAATCCTGCAACAAGATTCTTAAACACAAGTTAAATAGATCATCCATTTGAGTTGTCAAGGATCAAAATAGAGATCTTTTGTCTAACAATCTCCCCCATTTTGACTTTGACAATTCAAATGGAATGATGAAAAAATAATAAGTCTAAAATGCTCCCCCTTGATTTATGCATAAGTCATGATTAAGAGCATTGTGATAATCTTGGTGCATTAGGTTATGTATAAACAGTTTAAACAATTCATTGTACTATTTTCTCCCCCATTGTTTCTCCCCTATTATGTTTACTGAGTTTCATTCCATTATGTTGTTATTTTTCATTCCATTATGTTGTTATTTTCTCCCCCATTGTCATAGGCAAAATAAATCAAATGTTTAAACAAATGTGTCTTCCATTGGATAAGATATTAAAAGCAACAATCAAAACAACAACAAATAAGGAAAAACAAATAACATTTGAAACAAACATGTTTATTAAGGATAGAGAAAAGTACAAAGGCAGAAAATAAAGCAATAATCATATGAAAATGCAAACAATAGAGACAAAAAGTTTTAAGCTATTTAGAGTCATCATCTACATCTAGTTCTTCTTCAACTAAAGGAGCTTTTCCTTTATCTTTAGGAGCAACAGAGGCAGAGCTAGTGCTGATGGACTCTTCTTCTTCAGGAATGCTTTGGGTATGATCACTTATATCCCAATCTTCAAGGTTGCACTGAGGCAAGTCCAATTTTCCTTGCATGTCATAGAGATCATGGTGCATATGAGATATAAGGTCAATTCTCTTGTTCAAGTGCTGAAATCTCTTGGAGACACTTTTCTTGAACTTGGAGAATTTCCTGGAAAGAGTTTTGATAGCTTGGAGGATGAGTTGAGTGGAGGATGAAGTAGTTTCTTGAGCAACTTTTGATGAAGTTGCTTTTGGAGGTAATTCCACAGCAACTTCAACTGAATCTCCTTCTTCCTCAATTGTATATCTTGGCCTCTTCTTTTGTTTATCCATTACTCCTTTCTTGCCAAAGTAGTATACATATGATCCTTCAATTTTCCTAACACATCCAGCATGCTCTAAGTAATCTATTGTGATAGCACTGGAAACTAGAGTGAAAGGGTTTCTCAAGGTAGCTAAGTTCAAATCATTCAGAAGGTTTAGGTGCCTAGCTATTTGAGTAACTTGAGAGGATAGGAAGAATGTACCAGTTCTTGTAACAGCATGATGAAAGAAGGTGTCTATCAAGAACTTGGTGGAGTTTATTTTGATGTTTTGGGTGAAAGCATACATAAAGATGAGGTCTCTTTTGGTGACTTTCTCATTTCCATCTGCTCTTTGGTGGATGGTATAAGTGATAATCCTATGGAGCATCCAGTGGGTGAGAGTTTTGATATGTCTGGCTTTGGATTCTTTTTCAAAGGAAGTTTCAATGGAAATTTCTTGCCAGAAATCAGAAAGGGTTCGGTTGGAGAACATTTGGTCATTGTAAGAGGTTATACCTTCAGAAGGGAAGTTCCAAATGCTACCAAAATCTTCTAGAGATAGGGCTTGGTATTGATCAAAGAGCTTAAATCTAACTCCATACCACCCTAGTGCAGAATTTGCACTCTTTTCTATTTTAAAGAGACATCAGAAATTCTTTGCTAAGACTAGAGTAGCCTACCTCTTCTGGAAAGACAAATTTTCTCCATCCAAGGACATCCAACAATCTCTCAATTTCGTCCTTGATGCCCAATGCAGAAAGCATTCCACCAAAAGGTGATTTGGTGCCTTCAACCTTCTTTTTCTTAAGCATAGCATACCTAATGTCTTCCTCAGAGGTTTGGTGGTGAGGTTTGTGAATTTTCTCACCTCTTTTGGATTGAGGAGGAGATGGAGGTTCAACAACAGGTTCTTTAATGGTGATTCCTGGAACTCTCTTGGCTTGACCCTTAATTTTGGAGGTGGTTTTTCTTTTGGGAGCCATTGAAACAGAAAGAACAGAAGAGAGCAGGAAAACAGAGGTTCAATTGAATGACAGATGATGAGGAGAAGATTTTAGGGTTTCAGAATGTTTTTAGAAGCAAAATATCAAAGAAAATTATTTATTATGCTCTTAAATAGATGAAATAACGAAAATAGCCGTTTATGACTGTTGAAAGTCAAGATTTGCGACCTGTCACACAGCCAACGGTTATAAATTTTCGAGCAGAGTGTACAGGGTGCGGTCGCACATTGAACAAGGTGCGATCGCGAAATGAGGTCTAGCGACCATTTTCAAGATAAGTACGCTCGTGAGAGAAGAAATTGTCTGTAACGGTCGAAACTATTCAAATTGGTGCGGCCGCGCACAAAATTTTCTCGACCGCGCACAGAGTCATTAGTTTGAATGAAACTGTCAGACAAGATAGCGATCGCGAAAGGACTCTGGAGCGACCGCTAAAGACTTAAAAATTGAAAGATTCATGGAAAGATAGAAAATATTTCTAGAGTGTTAAGAACCATTAAATTCATGCACATAGAAACTTCATTGATAGGCAATTAATTCAAAGTATTTCCATCAATCATTCCTAAATTAAGTTTAATAAAATTAAGTCTATCTTCATTCAATGGTTTTGTAAAGACATCCGCAAGTTGATTTTGTGTTTCAATAAATTCTAGAATTATGTTCTGATTTTGCACATTTTCCCTCAAAAAATGATGTCTAATATCTATATGCTTGGATCTAGAATGTTGTATAGGATTCTTAGACAAATTGATAGCACTAGTGTTGTCACATTTAATGGAAATATTGTTAAAAACTTTACCATAGTCAAGCAATTGTTGTTTCATCCATAATACTTGTGTGCAACAAAAACAAGCTGCAACATATTCAGCTTCCGTTGTGGATAAAGCAACTGATGCTTGTTTCTTACTATGCCAAGAAACTAAACAATTACCAAGAAAGTGACATGCTCCTGTTGTGCTTTTTCTATCTAAGATACTACCTGCATAATCTGCATCTGAAAATCCTATAATATGAAATGATGTGTTCTTTGGATACCAAAGTCCTAATTGCATTGTACCACTTAAATATTTCAAGATTCTTTTAGTGGCATTCAAGTGTGATTCTTTAGGACAGGTTTGAAATCTAGCACATAGACATACACTGTACATTATATCAGGCCTAGATGCGGTTAAGTAAAGTAGTGATCCGATGATACCTCGATATTTCTTCTCATCTACTGCTTTACCATTGTCATCTTTACCTAATTTCAAGGATGTGCTCATGGGAGTTTTGCTAGTTTTGCAGCCATCCATTCCAAATTTCTTCATGAGTTCTCTTGTATATTTGGATTGGTTGATGAAGATCCCATCTTTACATTGCTTGACTTGCAATCCAAGGAAGAACTTGAGTTCACCCATCATGCTCATTTCAAATTCCCTGGTCATACAAGAAGCAAATTCTTTGCACAAGGCTTCATCAGTAGCTCCAAATATTATGTCATCCGCATAAATTTGTACAATCAAAATGTTATGCTTATCCTTTTTAACAAAGAGAGTTGTGTCTACTTTTCCTTTTGCAAAACCATTTTCAAGCAAATATGCACTAAGTTTATCATACCATGCTCTAGGTGCTTGTTTCAATCCATATAAAGCTTTGGTAAGTTTGAAAACATGATCATGAAATTTGTAGTTTTCAAATCCAGGAGGTTGTTCAACATAAACTTCTTCATTTATGAGTCCGTTTAGAAATGCACTTTTAACATCCATTTGATAAAGCTTAAAATTCATATGACATGCAAAAGCAAGTAATATTCTAATAGCTTCTAATCTGGCTACAGGGGCAAAGGTTTCATCATAATCAATACCTTCTTCTTGATTATAACCTTTGGCTACCAATCTTGCTTTATTTCTAATAATGTGACCATTTTCATCAAGCTTATTCCTATAAACCCATTTGCATCCTATTATAGAATGATCTTTAGGTCTAGGAGTAAGTTGCCAAACATTATTTCTTTCAAATTGATTAAGTTCATCTTGCATTGCAGTTATCCAATTTTCATCATTTAAAGCTTCCTCAACAGTTTTTGGTTCAATTTGAGAAACAAAAGTAAAATTAACATCAACATGATTAATTTTAGATCTAGTGATTACTCCCTTAGATGTTTCTCCAATGATGAGTTCCTTTGGATGATCTTTCTTGTATTGCCAATCCTTAGGTAGATCCTGAGTCTTTTCTTCAAGTTGATTGATCTTTGGAGCATCAATAGATTCAAGAGGTTCAAGATTATCTGCAGGGTCATTAAAAGTAATACCTTTCTTTTGATCAAGTTTAGATGATTCATCAAATACAACATGCATTGATTCTTCTATTACTAGAGTTTTCATGTTAAATACTCTATATGCTTTGCTATATGATGAATATCCTAAGAATATGCCTTCATCTGATTTGGATGAAAATTTTCCAAGATTATCCTTGGTATTCAATATGAAGCATTTGCATCCGAATACTCTAAAATATCCAATTCTGGGTATTCTTCCATTCCATAGCTCATAAGAAGTTTTATTAGTTAAATGCCTTTTGTAAACACGATTTGCAATGTAGCAAGCTGTATTAACGGCTTCTGCCCAAAAATAAGATGGTAAATCATATTCATTGAGCATTGTTCTAGCCATTTCAATTAAAGTTCTATTTTTCCTTTCAACTACACCATTTTGCTGTGGAGTTCTAGGAGCAGAAAAATTATGTGAAATGCCAAGTTCATTGCAAAAGGTTTCAAAATTTTCATTTTCAAATTCTTTACCATGATCACTTCTAATAGATGTGATCACATATCCTTTTTCATTTTGAACTCTTTTTGCAAATGTTTTGAAGCAATTAAAGGCTTCATTCTTTTGAGCTAAGAAATTAACCCATGTGAATCTAGAGTAATCATCAACAAGAACAAATGCATATGATTTGCCTCCTAAGCTTGTAACTCTATTTGGTCCAAACAAGTCTAAATGAATGAGCTCTAAAGGTCTAGAGGTACTTATAATACTCTTTGATTTAAATGAGTTTTTATGTTGCTTACCATGTTGACAAGGTTCACAAATTCTATCTTTATCATATTTTATCTTAGGTAAGCCATCAACTAAGTTCTCATTATAAATATATTTCAATTGATCCATACCAGCATGTCCTAGTCTTCTATGCCATAACCATGCATCATTATTAGTGGACATTAAACATGTATGATTTGAATGTATGCTGACATTGTAAGTGTTGTTTGTTCTAGTACCTTTAAATATGATAACATCATTTGAGTTTGTGATTTTGCATTCCTTGGAATCAAACTCGACAAAGTATGCTTTATCACAAAGTTGACTAACACTTAGCAAGTTATGTTTCAAACCATCAACAAGCCATACATCTTCAATTAAATCCTTACCAATAGAACCAATGGAGCCAACACCAAGAATTTTACCTTTAGCATTGTTTCCAAAAGTTACGTTACCTCCATGTTTGTAGGTAATACTTGTAAAGAGCTTTGCATTTCCAGTCATATGCCTTGAGCATCCACTATCCACAAGCCATGTGCTTTCATTGGTAGTAGATTTTAGGCATACCTGCAAAACAATTGTGATCATCTTCTTTTAGGTACCCACTTGAAGTTGGGTCCTTGATGGTTAGTAGAAAAAGTGCCTTCTAACTTGAGATGTGCCTTTCTTATATAACAAGAAAAATTTTTGTGTCCAAATTTCATGCAATATGTGCATTGCCATGGTATTCTATTCTTCTGCATTTTTCTTTTTGCATTATACATACAACTACAAGTATGTGATTTCTTTTGTGCAAATTTAGTGAACAACAATGCATAATTATTTTTGGCTTTATCTCCTAGTGAACCATAACTAGTTCTTTTAGACTTGGTGCAAGCATCTTTGATATGAACATCAGAAATTTTAGTTGTAGATGCTTTCACAAATGTTGGTTTGCTAGGTGCAATGTTGGTTGAGCCATTGAATCCTAATCCATATTTCAAGGAAGGTGATCTTTGATTATTAATTAATGTGTTCAATGCTTCCTTTCCTTTATGAAATCTGGAAATTGATTCTTTTAGTTCTTTTAGTTCATGCTTCAATGTCTCATTCTCTTTAATCACTTTTTCTAAGTCATGTGAGCTTTTCTTTAATTCTCCTATTGTGTTCATCAAGTGTTCATTTGAGGTTTTCAATTCTAAGGTAGAATTCTTTAAGCATATATAATCTTTTTCTAACTTAGAGTTTTTCTCTTTGTAAAGCATCATTTTAGAATAATATTTTTCTATTTTAAAATTCATGTGCTCAATCAAATCACTATCATCTATATCATTTATATCATCATGTGCTACAAGATCAAAGGATTGAGTACTTACCTCATTGGAGTCATCTTCAATAGCCATGAGACATAGATTTGCAATTCCTTCTTCTTCTTCTTCCTCACTTGAAGAAGAGTCATCCCATGTGGCTTTGAGAGACTTTTTCTTTTCTTTATCCCATTTCCTTTTGTTCTTTAATTTGTAGCAATCCGATTTGATGTGACCAGTTTTTCCACATTCATAGCACTTTACCTCATTTTTCTTTTCTTTATCTTTGAAGGAGAATTTAGGAGGTGTACCTTTGTTTGCTTGTAATCTTTTCTTTCTTTTCCATTCATTGATTCTTTTTGAGAACATTGCCATTTCATCTTCATCATCAGTACCTTCATTGCTTGAGCTCTCAGCTTCTTTGATTGCTTTGAGTGCAATTGGTTTTCTCTTTTCTTTCTCACCTTGATCTTCTTCTTTTTCACTGTGCAGCTCAAAAGTGAGTAATTTACCAACTAGCTCGTCGGTTCTTAATGTGCTGAGATCATGAGCTTCTTCTATGGATGATACTTTGGATTCAAAGTTCTTTCTAGCTCTTAGGGCTCTCAAGATTTTACTGTTTACATCACCTTGATCATATACCTTGCCATACTTCTTTAGTTCATTGACAATAGCAAGCAAGCGATTTGTCATGTCGGTGACATTTTCATTTGGTTTCATCTTGAATAGCTCATACTCATGAACATGCATTTGTTTTTTGGTGAATCTTACTTGAGTCGTACCTTCATGGTAGTTTTCAAGTGTTTTCCAAATGCAATGTGCACAAGTTAAATGTTGAACTCTTCCACCTTCTTCTCTTGAAATGGAGTTCATCAAGATGGAAGCAGCTCTATTGTTCTTGAATCGATCTCTGATATTGCTAGTTGACCATTGAGCTTTGGGAAGAGGAACTTGAATACCGTCAACTTCATGAGTAGGAGATTTCCACTCACTTTCCACGAAATCCCATAGTTCAATCCCTTCACTATCTAGAAACAAGTACATTTTGTGTTTCCAGTATGAGTAATCAGTTCCATCAAAATAGGGTCTAAGAATAGAGTTAAGATTTCCATGAGAGCTTGATGAAGAAGAAGTTGCCATAGTGGATCAGATTTCACAATTAAGTTTAAGAAATCTCAGGGCTCTGATACCAATTGTTGTCCCAAGATGGCAACCAAGAGGGGGGGGGGGTGAATTGGTTTCCTCACGAAATGATGGCAAATTAAAAAACTCAACAAACACAAATGCGGAATAGAAAGTTGGTTGAGTAATGAAAAAAAGAAAGAACTCACAAGATTTATAGTGGTTCGGATTTACCTCAATCCTACATCCACTTCCTTAACAACTTGTTAAGGTTCCACTATTCTTTGAAGTTTTTACAAGCTCACTTCCAACTTTGGTGTTTTCACAAGTTCACACCTAACTTCACAAGTGTTTTTCTAAGGCTCACACTTACAACCCAATCAAGAGTTTTACAAGGCTCACTCTCACAACCCAAGTGTTTCCCAAGCTTACACTCAAACTTATACAATGGTGTTTTCAATGATCACACCTAACATTCATTACAATTTAATTGTAAGTTTAAGTAAAAGAAAATTTGTTGCTTGGCTATGAAAATCTGATTTCTTGATTGTTCTTTTCACTTCACTTTCTTGTTTTCTCATAGAGACATTGTATTTATAGCCAATGTGGTCTTACTAGCCGTTATTGAAGTTTTGAATAAAGTCTTGGCAGAATAGACCTTCTTTACTTAAACTGTCCGAAGCACTTCGCGGTCGCCCTTCATGCAAGGATGGTCGCGCTCATGCTTCTCGCGGTCTTCCTTTAACAAGAGACGGTCGCTGCTTTTGAAAAAGCTACAACGGTGGAATTTTAGTGCTCTGCAGCTGGAATCTTGTCCATGCTGTGTTTGTCGGACCGTTTCTTGCCCATGCTTTATTTGTCGGGACGGTCGCTCCAAGCAGAGGTGCGGTCGCCCTTTTTGAATCTTCGAGTGGGTTTACAACGGTCATATTACGTGTCATTCTCTGACAGAGCAAAACTGAATGTCCGCCATAATTTGAATCTCGCGGTCGCCCTATGCAGAATCTCTCGATCGAACTCACAGTTTCGCGTCGAACTTCTGGACGCACCTGTGCACGCGAACACTACTGTCTCTTTGAGCAATTTCTTCTTGAATTGTTGGGCGGTCGTGATTCTGAATGGGCGGTCGCTAAATTGATTAGCAAGGTCGAATCATTCACCGTTCTTGTCACCGCGAACCTTACTGTGATTGTAATGATTTAAGTTCCTTGAGTAGCGGTCGGGCAAGTATTTTGGACGGCCGCCATTCTTGAGGCGCGGTCGCGACTTAGGTCGAACTTCTGACCGCGAAACCTACTGTGATAAGGTTTCATTCTGTAATTGCATGTAGCGGTCGTATTCTGGTCTGGTGCGACCGCTAGAATTGTTCTATCTTACTTTACTTAAGGCAACCTAATCCTGCAACAAGATTCTTAAACACAAGTTAAATAGATCATCCATTTGAGTTGTCAAGGATCAAAATAGAGATCTTTTGTCTAACAACATGCTATGATCCTCGCCGACTTGGCTGCCAGTATGGAGCTGGGCCTCATGATTATGACTTTACTCTCGACTTAGACATACCTTGCTTGATTGAGGCCTACTTGGATCGGCTGAGGCAAAGCTGGCCTGCACATTACATTTATCGTCTGCCATAGATTTTACATTTGTTAATTCAGAAATTGTATTGTTAGGATGAAAAATAATTAAAGCAATAAAAGATGCTTCTTTTCCATTTAAAATTTGTCATCACCTTTTGCTATTGTGTTTATTTATTTCATCCATACCTGGTCAAATACTTATAACAGTGCACATAGAACAATTTTAACATTAATTCTATTTTATTAAATTGGGGAACAACCAAACATAAAGCCAGCATACACAAGATCACTCCTGTTGCCAACTAGCCCTTTCGGGTTTTCTAATTGATGATTTTCTCTCTTTTTGCCCTAATTGTTGCCTAGCCAGCCCTTTCGGGTTTTCAGAACTGGTGGACTGCTCTAACTTTTGTCTAGGCTGCCCCTTTTGTGTTTTCAACCTAGCGAGCTTCCCTTTTTTTTTTTTATCATACATAAAACCTCTTCAACTTGTCAATGTTTACTGGCTCACTAAATTCATTCCCGTCCATGTCTGATAACTTCACCGTACCTTTGTTCATGACTTATTTCAAGACATATGGCCCTTCCCAGCTAGGCCTGAACTTCCCTTTTGGATCAGATACATTAGGCTTACATTGCTTCCACACCAAATCCCCAACTCTGAATTTTGTGATTTTAACCCTTCTATTGTAGGCCCGAGCTCTCTTCTTTTGATACAGTTGGTGATGATACAGTGCCTTTAACCTTCTCTCTTCTAGTAAAGCTAACTATGTGTATCTACTTGCTACCCATTCCATTTCAGGCAGTTCAGCTTCCAAGACTACTCTCAATGACTTGATTTCTATTTCAATTGGCAACACTGCTTTCATCTCGTAAACCAAAGAGAATGGTGTCATTCTAGTGGGCGTTCACACACTTATCCTATATCCCCATAAAGCAAAGGGAAGCATTTCCAACCAATCCCGGTAAGAGTTGGTCATCTTAGACAGAATTTGCTTAATTGTTTTGTTTGTTGGGCCAGGAATTTTGCCACCGCTCTACCTTTGATTGTTTTCCTGGTTACATACTCAATCTCAAATTCTTCTAATATTATCATCCATCGACCGTATTTCCCAATCAAAGAGGGTGTCTCCCTTAAGTACTTCATTGGATCCAACCTGGAAATTTCTTGCACACTATACGATTGAAAGTAATGCCGCAACTTCTTAGAAGACCAAACCACGGCTATACAGGTTTTTTCAATAATACTATACTTAATTTCATAAGGTAGGAGCTTTCAACTCAAATAGTAAACTGCATGCTCAATCCCTGATTCATCTGCTTGGGCTAGCATGGCTCCTATCGACTCTTCTTCTACTGCTAAGTATAGTAATAGAGGTTTGCCGGGTTTAGGTGGTTTTAAAATAGGTGGATTCAACAAATACTCTTTTATTCGCTCAAAGGCCTTTTGGCATTCTTCATTCCAAATGACCGGCTGATTCTTTCTAAGCAATTTGAAGATAGGCTCAAAAATTGTTGTGAGTTTTGCTATGAATCTGCTAATGTATTGTAATTTACCAATAAATCCCCGAACTTCTCTCTCTGTCTTTGGGGCTGGCATATCCCTGATTGCTTTAACTTTGTCAGGATCAATCTCAATGCCATTTGGACCAATCACATGTCCTAATAATTTGCTTGAAGTAACACCGAACACACACTTCTTCGGGCTCAATCTTAGCTTATATTTCAAAGCTCTATCAAAGAATAATTCCAAGTTTTGTAAATGTTGTTCTCTTGTATCTTATTTAACCATCATATCATCAACATATACTTCAACTTCTTTATGCATCATGTCATGAAATAGTGTGGTGGTCATCCTTTGGTAGGTCGCTCCAGCATTATTTAAGTCGAACGGCATCACCCTATAACAAAATATACCCCATGTAGTAATGAACGCAGTTTTGGTTTTATCCTCCTGGGCCATTAACACTTGATTGTATCTGGAAAATCCATCTACAAACGAGTGTAGTACGCTAGAGGCTGCACTATCATTGATGACCTCTATATGAGGTAAAGTAAAATCATCCTTATGGGAAGCCTTGTTCAAATCTCTATAGTCCACACAGACCCTTATTCTCCCATCTTTCTTTGGCACGGGTACTATGTTGGCTAGCCAATCTGGATATTATATCACTTTAAGGAACTTCACTTGTATTTGCTTAGTGACCTCTTCTTTAACCAATTCAGCCCACTCAGGTCTTAATCGCCTAAGCTTTTGTTTGACAGGTTTTATGTGAGTGTAAGTAGGAATATGATGCTCGGCTACGTCTCGATCTATTCCAGGCATATCCTCATAAGACCAAGCAAACACTTCTTCACATTTTTTGAATATTTTTTCAAATCTCTCTCTCTCATTAGGAGTAAGGTAGGATGCTATTCTAATGTTTTTAGGATTTTCGATTGTTCTCAAATTTAATGATTGTGTGTTATCAGAATTAATATTAAAGATGCTCATGTAACTGCTATTTGCATGTATGCAACCATCAGGAGAAGCATCACACAAGTAAGCAAAATTAGACTTTATTGAATTAATTTTGGAAAAGAAAACATCATCATCCTCATACAAAGGAGACAAATTAAAATCAAAATCAAAAGCATTATTCTCAAAATCATAAGGCAGGATGTCTTCAAACTTTTCTTCAACCAGGGCAGCAATCTCCTCCGAAGTCTTCTCGGCTTTCAGGATAGCTTCATTCTTCTCTTTTGGATTGGATTCTTTATTGGCTGATAGGGTGAGCTCTTTCTTTATTTGGTCCACTAGTTCGGCCACATCTGTAAAAATTTCAAAACATGGGATCATCTTACCCATGAACATGATTGGCTCGGGCTTTCCTTGGAGTGGTCCCATATCTGGAGCTTTGACAAAGATCTCTTCAAGTGATGGGAAGCTCATCTTCTCATCCTTCTTTGGCTGGACATTGTTGCCTTCATCATATCCCAAGCCTTTCTTGGAAGTTTGAGTTCTAAAGTCTGGCAGCTTTGTCAAACCGGCCTTACCTTTTCCAAGACCAGCTCCGGGAAGGTAGTTCATGTTCTTCATCATATTCAAAACTTTGGAGTCCACTACTTCATCATCAGAAATTCCAGCTACTTGAAAACCATTGAGAGGCCTCTCAATCATTAGAGCGTTAACAATCTCATTATCTTCAGCTTCGATGACCACTGTCTCGTCTCCGTTGGGGAACTTGATCTTTTGATGAAGGGTGGAAGGAACTCCACCAAGAGGATGAAACCATGGTCGCCCCAAGAGTAAGACGAAGGTAACCGGTATGTCTAAAACAATAAATTCAACAATAGATTCAATTGGACCAACCTTGATAGCAGCTTTGAAAGTCCCTTCGGCATGTCTCTTAGTGTTATCATAAGCTCGAATTGTTACCTCGGTCGGGTTTAGATCTCTTGTTGACATGGCTAGCTTTGGAAATATCTTAAGTGGACAAACATTTATGGCGGACCCATCATCGACCATTACACATGGAGTCCTCTTCCCCTTGACTTCTATTTTTATAAAGAGAGGGCGGATGTGGTCTCTCCCCTCCTCCGGTAAGTCTGCATCCGAAAAAGAAACTGTTCCCATATTAACTTCACTCTTTTCTTAAACCTCTTCACATTTCATTACCCCTCCAATTTTTATGAAGTTGATCAGCTCCTCCGGTGTTGTGGAGGTAGAAATTGGCATGCTAGCTAAGGCTTTGGCCATAGTTTCTCGGTGCTTTTTAGAAGTAGCTAATAAGTCCCAAATGCTAACACTTGCTTGAGTTCTTTTCAATTGCTTGAGCACAACATAATCTTCCTCTTCTTTATTTCCTACTCCAACTTCCTTACCCTTATTAGTTTCTACCTCCTTAGGTGGTGGCCTTGCATAAGGCTTACCGGATCTAGTGTTCATTACTTCATCTTCTTCGGGCTCGGACCAAGTCCACTCCTCCTTCTTGAATACTATATCATCCCCACTATCGCTTGAATCCCAAAACCCATTGACAACACAAATTACTACTTCTTCACCCATCATAGCTTGTTTAATTCCATCAAATACCTCTTCTTCTTTGGTTGCTTCTCTACCTACATATTGAAAAGAAGACATGACAAAATCTTCTTGCAAACCTCCTCCAATCATGAACGTTGCAGGCGGTGGTACTCTATTGAATTTTGGTAATGGGTTATCTTTGGTGTTTGGCTTGTTGGGCTCGAGTAGCTTCCCATTATCAATTAGATTTTGGATCTCATGTCTCAACCTTACACATCTATCCGTGTCATACCCTTGCATTTGATGAAACTGAAAAAATGCTTTAGTGTCGAAATTAGGTGGGAGAGGGTTAGGCAAAGGGCGAGGATTTAAGGGTTTTAGTAATCCCTTTCTTTGAAGTTTATTGAGAACCCAAGACATCAGTTTCCCCAATTCCAAAAATTGTCTCCTTGTTCCTTGGTTAGTAGCATTAACACCGACTGCCTTTTGTATGCTTTGGCTACCAGATTGATAGTTCCCTTTCTCGTTCCTTCTCGTTGAAAAATGATTCTTCTCTCTTTCCCATTCTTCAATTTGCAAACCCGTTTGGAGAAGGTCTTTGAAATCACGGATGAGTGTATGGGACATCCTCTCACGAAGACTAGGTCAACACCCCTCTCACAATCATCCTTATTTGATCGGATTCATCAGGCCTCTTCTTGAGTAAAGCAGCCTTGTTTCTCCATCTCTTCACATAATCCACAAAGTTCTCATTCAACCTTTTCCTAAAGGACTCTACTTCCATTAAGGTAACTTCCATCTCGACATTATATCCATATTGTTGGATGAAGGCTTTGTAAAGCAGATCCCAACTATTTTGTGTTCCATCATCTAAGGTATTGAACCAATTTTGGACAACAGGGTCCAATGAGAGCATAAAGTAACTTAGAGTTTGAGCCTTTGTAGCTCAGACGGACTGCATGGCAGCGATATACAGCTTCACATGGAGATGAGGATTTTCGGTTCCATCAAACTTTGTGAAAGATGGCATCTTGAATTTGTATGGAACTTCTTCATCTAGCTCAAATAATTTGTCAACTTTGGACATTTCTCCAGTTTTCAGCTTCTTCTCAAATTTCTTTTCCAAATCAGCAATCATCTTTTGAACATCAGAAATTTTGGTCTTCTCTATAGTTGATCTTTCAACAATCTTCGGTTCATTTTTCTTCTCTTGAGCTTCCTGGTAGTATTGAGCCCAATCATCATCATCATCAATGATCACCTTTTCATCATCAAAAACCACTTCACCAACTTTAGTCTTCCCTTTGCCCTTTGGCTTCTTAGTACTAGCAGATGCCTCGACATAATTCTCTAAGATTGCAGTCAACTGCTCAGCTAGGGCCTCTTTTATTTCTTCCATCTTGGCATTGAGGGCCTCATCCACCATCCTTTGAAATTGTTCAGGCTCCATTGTTTTTGGTGAGCAAGTGATTGAGTCGTTGCTAGATACTTTGTCTCCGGCGAAGGTCGGATTGTTGTAAGCTTTTAAACTATCATAATCCAGGGCTATGAGCCAGAGAGGACCAATGATATGAGATGCAAATGTATGCATGTATGCACAAACAATCAACAAATAAGGATAATTAGGACGTTCCTTCCAACCTATGAGAGGGGATTTTCGCCCCCACTCCCGGTGGAATGGTTCTTGCGACTTCGGCACTATTTAGGCTCGGAGCCTTAGAGAACATGGACCTAAGTCTGGAGAAAATGGAGTGGCCACCCGGACGGGCTGGGAAAAAGAAAGGGGTGGATGACTCAATTCCTAAGGAATCCCCAACCCCTTAATGGATTTGGAAAGTTGGGTACGTATGGGGAAGGTGAGAAATGGCCCAGCACCCCCACAATGCCCGGTTCATTGGAACCGGCCTCCTTTACAGGTCTTAATATTATAAAATTCTTAAGTATAATAACATTATCCATATTACACACAATAAAAAGAAAGCATCATTATATTAAAATCAAAGCAATGTCCAAACAAAGTAAATAAATGGACACCCATCCAAGGATGGAAACATGTCCTTACATCACATGCCTAAATAGGACACCCACTAAAAGGTAGAAACATGCCCTTTACATAGGTTCTAAAATAGAAAAGCAAATTAAATTACATGATGTTTAGCTAATGAGGTAACCACCAAGTGGAAACATACCTCTTACAACTTTTGGAAATCTAAATTAATTGATAAACATAAATAATCATTCATCATAAATAAATCATTCATCAAAGCTATTAATCAAGATATAAATAAACATCCATCCATGATAAATTAAATAAATCAAGTATTGAATTCAAATAGATTAAAGCATAAGAAATAAATCAAGGTATAAATAAATATGGAATTGAATAAAGCAAATAAAAGTTCAATTATAAATACTGTGACTTTTTATGGAATTAAAATAGATTAGGGTTTTATGTTTTAAAAGGTTGGTAAGACTCTTTGATTAACCAAATTAAGGTTTGAATGATGAAATCAAGAAACTAGGGTTTTGAATACCTTAAAATACTTAAATTTGTGATTTTTGATTATTGAATTTTAAACTACTGTGCAATTTTTGGGTTTTCATGTTTTTATGTTTTTTAATGTTTTAAAAGGATTAGGGTTCATAAAAATTAGGTTTTAAGGTTTTAAAAGGATTAGGGTTCATTATTTTAGTTTTAAAAGTTGAATTTTGGATTTTTCTAACTGCGGGTGAGCTACTGTTGGGCCGACGGGCCCGCACGACCACTTTTCGCTGCATATTTTTTTTCTGACTCCGATTTTTATTTTTATTTTTTGATTTTTTATTTATTTATTTTTATTTTTTATTAATAAAAATTAGATAATAAAGCAAAAACTATTTAATTAAAATTATTTTGGACCAATTAGACAACAAAAATCATTTTGGATTAAATAAAGCATATTGGATCGGATTGGGTCAAAAATTAAGGGTCTACAGTTTGCCCCCTGCTTGAATGATCTGAAACCTTAGTGAAAGAGAGTGAAAAGCAATAAGACTTAATTTTTGAGGTTTTGGGTTCTGGACCCGAGAGATTTGGACACTCGATCCTAAACTAGACTTGAATACTCGATCCTATCTGGATTTGGGTAATCGATCCTAAATCATATTTGGATACTCCATCCTAAAATGGATTTGGATACTCGATCCTAAATTGGATTTGGATACTCGATCTTAACTGGATTTGGATACTCGACCCTAAACTGGATTTGGATATTTGACCCTAAACTGGATTTGGATACTCGATCCTAAATCGAATTTGGATACTCGATCCTAAATTGGCTTTGGATACTCGATCCTAAACTGGATTGGGATACTCGATCCTAACTGGATTTGGATACTCGATCCTAAACTGAATTTGGATACTCGATCCTAAATCAAATTTGGATACTCGATCCTAAATTGGCTTTGGATACTCGATCCTAAATTGGATTTGGACACTCGATCCTAACTGGATTTGGATACTCGATCCTAAATCGAATTTGGATACTCGATCCTAAATTGGATTTGGATACTCGATCCTAAATTGGATTGGGATACTTGATCCTAACTTGATTTGGATACTCGATCCTAAATTGGATTGGGATACTCGATCCTAACTGGATTCGGACACTCGATCCTAACTGGATTCGGATACTCAATCCTAAACTTGATTGGGATACTCGATCCTAAATGGATTTGGATACTCGATCCTAAATTAGATTTGGGTACTCGATCCAAAATTGGATTGGGATACTCGATCCTAACTTGATTTGGATACTCGATCCTAAACTTGATTGGGATACTCGATCCTAACCTGGGTACTTTGACTTGAGATTTGAATTGATTTTGATTTAATTTGGGTACTTGGACCCGAGATTAGATTTGATTTGGGTACTTGGACCTGAGAATGAATTTGACTTGTAACACCCCCACATTCAGTACACACACACAACAACACCACAATGTAGCATATGTGCACCGAACATAGGAGTGCTACGGCTTTTCATCAACATTCAAAACATTTTTATATAATACCATCATCTTTCTCAATATACATTATAGATATATAAATACATTTAAGTAGTACACAGTGGAAGATATAAAATATTTACACATATGAAAACATTTGAGTACATATTTATCATTACATATATATTTACAATATAAACAAAATCTTTACAAATTATAAAAGAGTTATACATGATTGGCAAATCTCCTCTGATCTTTAAGTTCCCAAAATCAACTCTTCAATGTCTACTCTCACTTGGTCTAGAAGAGCTCTCGGGTTCAACTCTATTACCTGCGCGATTAAACACTATCGCGCTAAGCCAAGGGCTTAGTAAGACAATTCATGCTAATGTTATGCTTTAGTGCAATGCAATGTTTCATATATGTATTAACAAATCAACATCAATGATACACACTCAATCAATAAAGATCATAATCAACAAACAATATTCTGTGAATAGTCCGTTTCATCATTTAAGTAATATTAACATTTCATTACATTAGAACATCATTTATGATATACATAAAACCTAGACACCTATGGGCCCATCAAGTATTTAATACGATATTCAGAATTCAGAGTTACTGCTTTGGTTCATAAACACCATTATCAAGCCCGTAGGCAACATATACATATATATCTCTATCCATGGATAGCGTAACAGACCCAGTCTCTTGGATCATCAACTCATCTAACTCGAGGAGATCCTCAACCCGGCAAGACTGTTACAAATCTAATATCTCATAATATCAATTATCATAGTGTAACAGACCCAGTCTCTTGGACCTCAATTCAACTCAATTTGAAGAGATCCTCAACCCGGCAAGACTGTTAACTTTCATTAAATAGGCATGCCTCCAAAAACCAGAACTCTGAAACTGAATATCATATTAAACATACACTTATTTCATTATTCTCTTTATCAAACTCTTTCTCAATCTTTCTCTTCAATTAGGCAAACATGCCATACATCATTCAATTATATCATCATAGCCAATCACATTTCAAAGTACATTATTCATAATACACATCACCATTCACAAGCCTCACAATACACAATACATAACCTTGTTCATGTAATATCATATGCATTATCAATTCCATATCATCTCACATTTCATGATTCAACAATGATGTTAGACAAATGGTATCTATTTTGATCCTTGACAACTCAAATGGATGATCTATTTAACATGTATTTGAGAATCTTGTTGTAGGATTAGATTGCTTCCAATAAGGTGAACAGAACCTTTCTAGCGGTCGCGCCTCACATGAATACGACCGCCCCATACAATTACAAGATGAAACCTTAATACAGTAGGTTTCGCGGCCAGAAGCCCGACCTAAGTCTCGACCGCACCTCACAATCAAAAGATGAAACATTATTACAGTAGGTTTTGCGGTCCGAAGCCCGACCTAAGTCGCGACCGCACATGAATAATAGCGACCGCACATGAATAATAGCGACCGCCCCAAATTACGTGTCTCTCATGCATAAACCCTAAATGTAGCCAAATTTCTTTTGGTTAACTTAACACACATTGAACACAACATAACCTCATTCAAATGGACATAATCAACATCATTAGCAATTATTTTACATGCTTATCACAATATTTTCATCACCAACATTCATTTGATACTCTATCACATTTACAAACAAAAGTGTTTTAAGATTAAACAACATATGCATGTTTGTACCCATATAATTTGTACTTACCTTTAGCACCAATTATACCACTCTAAACACTTCCTTTTCTCCAAGAATTCTTCACTTCTCAAGTTAGAGCAAATCACTTTCTTCCAAAACCTAATCCAAAATAACACAATATAATTTATCACTTACCATTTCCAAAACCCTAAACCAACATCACTCTTAACTTATTATCTTCAAATCCAAAACCAACACCACAACCAATTAAATCCAACATATAACAATCAACACAACCCCACTTTAAACATAACTTCAAAATTAACAAAGGAAAACAAGAGATTTCTTACCTTAGATGAAGAAATTTCACAAATCTCTAACCAAACTCTTTGATTGCCTCTTCAATTGGACTCTAGCATCAAGAACACTTCTCTTCCTCTTTCTCTCCTTCAATCACCGGCACCCAAAATGAAAAGAAGAAAGAAATTGATCAAAATAAAAGTCAAACTCTCTTTTAATCTCCACCACACAAATTCAAAAGAAGAATTACCAAAATGCCCTCTTTAACATAGTTAAACTTCTTTTCATTATGCATGCCCTTTATAGTCATTTCAATAACAACAAAAAATATCTTCTTCCACTTAACCATCACCTTGACTCTTCATTTGACCAATTTATATGTTATATATATCATCATATACACAACATATACCATACTCTCTAAACCCTAATTCCTTTCCCAAAACACATATACACAAGCATTCACTTCTCAATTTCTTTTCTTATCACATAATATACATTCAATCCAATTTATAACAACAACAACAACAACAACAACAACAATATCACCAAGACTTCTAGAGCATACATGAGGATATTACAATTCTCCCCCTCTAAAAAGAAAATTTCGTCCTCAAAATTACCTGATATCAACTCTGAAACAACTGAGGATATTGCTTTCGCATGGATTGCTCACTTTCCCAAGTTGCTTCTTCTTTTGCATGATTCTTCCACAAAATCTTCACCAATGGCACTCTCTTGTTTCTCAGCTCTTTCACATCATGTGCCAAGATAGCAACTGGTTCCTCCTCAAATGTCAAATCGGGATTCACTTCAATTAACTCAATTGGCAACACATGAGATGGATCCGACCTGTATTTCCTCAACATAGAAACATGAAATACATTATGAATACGATCCAACTCAGGTGGCAAATCAAGTCGATACGCAACTGGCCCAACTCTTTCCAAAACTTCATACGGTCCAATGAAACGAGGACTCAATTTCCCTTTCCGACCGAACCTTAAAATCTTCTTCCAAGGAGATACTTTCAGAAATACCTTATCTCCAACATCAAACTCTATGTCTCTCCTTTTCAGATTTGCATAAGACTTCTGTCGGTCTGAAGCTGCTTTCAACTTGCCTCGAATCAATTTCACTTTCTCTTCAGTTTCTTGAATTAAATCAGGACCAATTAACTTACTTTCACCAAGTTCACTCCAACAAAGAGGTGTCCGACACCGTCTACCATACAATGCTTCAAACGGTGCCATACCAATGCTAGATTGGTGACTTTTGTTGTAAGCAAACTCCACAAGAGGTAAAAACCTATCCCAACTTCCAGAGAAATCAATGACACAGCTTCTCAACATATCTTCAATAATCTGTATCACCCTCTCTGACTGTCCATCCGTCTGTGGATGAAAAGCAGTGCTGAAGTGTAATCGAGAACCTAAAGCACTATGCAAACTCTTCCAAAATCTTGAAGTAAATCGGGGATCTCGATCAGACACTAAAGAAGTTGGAACCCCATGCAACTTTACAATCTCATGGATATACAGCTCAGCTAACCTTTCCAAAGAATAATCCATCCGAACCGGAAGGAAATGAGCTGTCTTAGTCAATCTATCCACAATCACCCATATGGCATCATGTTTCTTTTGTGTCAATGGCAACCCAGACACAAAATCCATCGTCACTCTATCCCACTTCCATTCTGGTACTGATAATGGTTGAAGCAATCCAGTTGGAACTTGATGCTCTGCTTTTACCTTCTGACAAGTGAGACATTTCGACACAAAATCTGCAATATCTCTCTTCAAACCAATCCACCAGTAATGCTGTCTCAAATCATGATACATCTTTGTATTACCCAGATGCATAGCAAACACTGACTGATGTGCTTCTTCTAAAATGACTCTTTTCAAATCAGCATCATCGGGTACACACAATCGGTTCTTAAACCAGAGACTCCCATCACCTTTCACAATAAAATCTCTAGTCTTCCCATTCTTGCAATCTGAAATAATCTTTTGAATCTTCATATCAATCAACTGAGCCTCTTTGATCTGATCCGATAAAATTGGTTTCAAATGCAACTGTGTCAACAATGCACCATCATCACAAGGTACAAAACTGGCATGCAAAGCTCTCAACTCAACAAGCAACGAGAGCGAGTAAACAGTTAAACCAGCTAAAGACTTCCGACTCAAGGCATCAGCAACAACATTTGCTTTACCTGGATGATAATCAATCAAACAGTCGTAGTCTTTAATCAATTCCAACCATCTCCTCTGTCGAAGATTGAGCTCTTTTTGAACACCCAAATATTTCAAACTTTTGTGATCAGTGTAGATAAAACATTTTTCCGCAAACAGATAGTGTCGCCAAATCTTCAATGCAAACACAATGGCTGCTAGCTCCAAATCATGGGTCGGATAGTTAAGCTCATGCGGTTTCAACTGTCGAGATGCATAAGCTATAACTTTACCTTCTTGCATCAGAACACACCCCAAACCACTATGTGAAGCATCACTGTAGATTACATATGGTTTGCCTTCCACAGGTAAAGTAAGAACAGGCGCTTGAGTCAACATTTCTCTCAATTGCTCAAAGCTAGTCTGACACTGATCTGTCCACACAAATCTAACTCCCTTACGAAGCAATCTGGTGAGTGGAGTAGCTATCAAAGAAAATCCTTTCACAAACCGTCGGTAATAGCCTGCCAAACCCAGAAAACTTCTAACCTCTGTCACCGACTTGGGTGGACTCCAATTCAATATAGCTTCAACTTTGCTCGGATCAACTCTAATGCCTTCTGCTGAAATAATATGTCCAAGAAAAGCGACTTGATCCAATCAGAACTCACACTTCAACAATTTGGCAAACAACTGCTTCTCTCTCAAAATCTGCAACACAATCCGCAGATGCATATCATGTTCCTCTTCATTCCGCGAATACACCAGAATGTCATCGATGAAGACCACTACAAACTGATCCAGATAGGGCCTGAACACCCTATTCATCAAATCCATAAAAGCTGCAGGTGCATTCATCAAGCCAAAAGGCATAACTAGAAACTCATAATGTCCATACCTGGTCCGAAAGGCGATCTTGGAAATGTCTTCAGCTTTAACTCTCAATTGATGGTACCCAGATCTCAAATCAATTTTAGAAAACACAGCTGCACCCTTCAATTGATCAAAGAGATCATTGATTCTAGGCAAAGGATATTTATTTTTAATAGTCACCTTGTTCAATTGCCTATAATCGATGCACAACCTCATAGTACCATCTTTCTTTTTCACAAATAGCACAGGAGCTCCCCAAGGAGAAACACTGGGGCGAATAAATCCTTTATCCAACAACTCCTGTAATTGCACTTTCAATTCCTTCAATTCTGCTGGTGCCATTCTATAAGGAGTAATAGAGATAGGAGTGGTACCAGGCAACAATTCAATACCAAACTCCACCTCTCTCTCAGGAGGTAATCCTGGCAACTCCTCTGGAAAAACATCAGGGAACTCTGCAACTGTGGCAATACTATCAATGGGAGAACCCTTCACTCTAGTATCTACCACATGAGCAAGATAGGCTTCACATCCCTTTCTAATCAACCTCCTGGCTGCAACAGCTGAAACAAACAAGGATGCTAACTGTTCCTGCTCATTAGATACTATCACATCTCTACCACCAATAGTTCTCAAAGTAACAATTTTCCTTTTACAGTCTACCACAGCTCCATGTCTAGATAGCCAGTCCATACCTAGAATCACATCATATTCCTTAAATGGCATCTCAATCAAGTCTCCAAGAAACTCCTCACCTTGCACCCTCACTGCACTATTTCGGTGCACCTTACTCACAACCACACTATGCCCTAACGGATTTGTCACCAAAACATCAAATCCTAGGGACTCAGCATGCATATCAGACACAGGTAAAATAGATGCACTAATATAAGAATGTGTGGAACCCGGATCAATCAAAGCAAGTACTGAAGTATCAAATAAAGAAAAAGTACCAGCTATGACTGCCGAAGCATCTGGCTGCCTCTGCATAACATACATCCTCTGGGAAGACCCAACCTCCTCTAGTCTACTCTCTCTGGATGTAGCACCTCCTCTAACACTGAACCCAGATCTGCCTCCTCGGCTGCTACCTCTGCCTGCTCGACCTCCCCTCACACTAGGTCGAGAAGCTGCAGTATCAACTGACATCCGCTCCTGTCTCTCTGGACAATCTCTAATAAAATGCTCAGGAGATCCACATCTGAAGCACACAGCTGACCCACTATACCTCCAACAAGCACCCCTATGTGATCCACCACACTGAGCACACACAGGTAGAGCGGATCTCTGAGTCACTGGGGTCGGAGCGCTCGCCACTGAAGCTGCAGGTCTAAATCTCTGCCTCTGAAACTGCACTGACCTACCAGCTGACCTCTGACTCCTACTAACTCTAGGAACAAAGCTTCCTTTTCCTCTCTTAACAGAAGAAGACCCTGCCTCAAACTGGGGCCTCCTAACCCTAACTTCTTCCTCTGAAGCAGCTGCAATAACTTGAGCTCGCTCTACACTTCGAGCTGCTGCCACTAGCTGGGAGAAATCGTGATATCTAGATCCAGCCACTAAGCACATGATAGAGGGCCTCAATCCCTCCTCAAATCTCCTGCACCTATCTATCTCATCAGCTATAATGCCCCCAGCATACTGACTTAATCGAATAAACTCAACCTCATATTCAGTTACGGTCCGATGATCTTGCTTCAAATCTAGAAACTCTCTTTTCTTCCCATCTTTATACTCCCTTGGAGTATACTTCAATTCAAATTCTCTCAGAAAGTCAGCATATGACAAGGTTGGTGGATCATCCATAGAATGGGGCACCGTCCTCCACCAGTCGTATGCATCCTTCTGTAGCAAAGATCTTGCATAATCAAACTTTTCCTCCGATGTGGCTTGCAACTGAATAAAGATCCTCTGTACTTTATCAAGCCACTGTTCTGCTACAGCTGGATCAGTAGTACCAAGGAAATCCTCCGCTCCATACTTCCTTAGTTTGTCATAGTGCCTCACTGGTACCAGAGGCTGAGGGGGTGGTGGCACTGGTTGCACTGGTGCTTGCCTCATAACTTCCATCATATGTCTAAACCAGGCTGGCGGAACCTCCTCTCCAGCTGGTCTACCCGACACCGAAGCAGGTGCCTCCTCAACACTATCAACTCTAGCTCCCTCAGCAGGAGCAATACTCTCGGCACTACCCTCAATCGACTGACGTGAGTGAGAATCCATCACAACCTAACACTGCAAACATAGTAGAATACTTCTTATTAAAGATCAGAGATTGCCAATCCCAAACATATATGTTATTCAAAAACCACTTTTTAAAATCAAAATAGTCTTTTTCTTACATTTTACCTAGGTTGAGAATCTCAAACCTAGGCTCTGATACCAAAACAATTGTAACACCCCCACATTCAGTACACACACACTACAACACCACAATGTAGCATATGTGCACCGAACATAGGAGTGCTACGGCTTTTCATCAACATTCAAAACATTTTTATATAATACCATCATCTTTCTCAATATACATTATAGATATATAAATACATTTAAGTAGTACACAGCGGAAGATATAAAATATTTACACATATGAAAACATTTGAGTACATATTTATCATTACATATATATTTACAATATAAACAAAATCTTTACAAATTATAAAAGAGTTATACATGATTGGCAAATCTCCTATGATCTTTAAGTTCCCAAAATCAACTCTTCAATGTCTACTCTCACTTGGTCTAGAAGAGCTCTCGGGTTCAACTCTATTACCTGCGCGATTAAACACTATCGCGCTAAGCCAAGGGCTTAGTAAGACAATTCATGCTAATGTTATGCTTTAGTGCAATGCAATGTTTCATATATGTATTAAAAAATCAACATCAATGATACACACTCAATCAATAAAGATCACAATCAACAAACAATATTCCGTGAATAGTCCGTTTCATCATTTAAGTAATATTAACATTTCATTACATTAGAACATCATTTATGATATACATAAAACCTAGACACCTATGGGCCCATCAAGTATTTAATACGATATTCAGAATTCAGAGTTACTGCTTTGGTTCATAAACACCATTATCAAGCCCGTAGGCAACATATACATATATATCTCTATCCATGGATAGCGTAACAGACCCAGTCTCTTGGATCATCAACTCATCTAACTCGAGGAGATCCTCAACCCGGCAAGACTGTTACAAATCTAATATCTCATAATATCAATTATCATAGTGTAACAGACCCAGTCTCTTGGACCTCAATTCAACTCAATTTGAAGAGATCCTCAACCCGGCAAGACTGTTAACTTTCATTAAATAGGCATGCCTCCAAAAACCAGAACTCTGAAACTGAATATCATATTAAACATACACTTATTTCATTATTCTCTTTATCAAACTCTTTCTCAATCTTTCTCTTCAATTAGGCAAACATGCCATACATCATTCAATTATATCATCATAGCCAATCACATTTCAAAGTACATTATTCATAATACACATCACCATTCACAAGCCTCACAATACACAATACATAACCTTGTTCATGTAATATCATATGCATTATCAATTCCATATCATCTCACATTTCATGATTCAACAATGATGTTAGACAAATGATATCTATTTTGATCCTTGACAACTCAAATGGATGATCTATTTAACATGTATTTGAGAATCTTGTTGTAGGATTAGATTGCTTCCAATAAGGTGAACAGAACCTTTCTAGCGGTCGCGCCTCACATGAATACGACCGCCCCATACAATTACAAGATGAAACCTTAATACAGTAGGTTTCGCGGCCAGAAGCCCGACCTAAGTCGCGACCGCACCTCACAATCAAAAGATGAAACATTATTACAGTAGGTTTCGCGGTCCGAAGCCCGACCTAAGTCGCGACTGCACATGAATAATAGCGACCGCACATGAATAATAGCGACCGCCCCAAATTACGTGTCTCTCATGCATAAACCCTAAATGTAGCCAAATTTCTTTTGGTTAACTTAACACACATTGAACACAACATAACCTCATTCAAATGGACATAATCAACATCATTAGCAATTATTTTACATGCTTATCACAATATTTTCATCACCAACATTCATTTGATACTCTATCACATTTACAAACAAAAGTGTTTTAAGATTAAACAACATATGCATGTTTGTACCCATATAATTTGTACTTACCTTTAGCACCAATTATACCACTCTAAACACTTCCTTTTCTCCAATAATTCTTCACTTCTCAAGTTAGAGCAAATCACTTTCTTCCAAAACCTAATCCAAAATAACACAATATAATTTATCACTTACCATTTCCAAAACCCTAAACCAACATCACTCTTAACTTATCATCTTCAAATCCAAAACCAACACCACAACCAATTAAATCCAACATATAACAATCAACACAACCCCACTTTAAACATAACTTCAAAATTAACAAAGGAAAACAAGAGATTTCTTACCTTAGATGAAGAAATTTCACAAATCTCTAACCAAACTCTTTGATTGCCTCTTCAATTGGACTCTAGCATCAAGAACACTTCTCTTCCTCTTTCTCTCCTTCAATCACCGGCACCCAAAATGAAAAGAAGAAAGAAATTGATCAAAATAAAAGTCAAACTCTCTTTTAATCTCCACCACACAAATTCAAAAGAAGAATTACCAAAATGCCCTCTTTAACATAGTTAAACTTCTTTTCATTATGCATGCCCTTTATAGTCATTTCAATAACAACCAAAAATATCTTCTTCCACTTAACCATCACCTTGACTCTTCATTTGACCAATTTATATGTTATATATATCATCATATACACAACATATACCATACTCTCTAAACCCTAATTCCTTTCCCAAAACACATATACACAAGCATTCACTTCTCAATTTCTTTTCTTATCACATAATATACATTCAATCCAATTTATAACAACAACAACAACAACAACAACAATATCACCAAGACTTCTAGAGCATACATGAGGATATTACATGACTAACCTTTTATCAGTTGAGAAGTCTTACTGCTCCAGCTGTTCTATGCATTATGATTCTTCACCCTCAGAATGGATCTTCATCCTTGGAGATTGGGTCTTCACCCTTGTAAATGGATCTTCATCCTTGAAAATGAATCTTCATCTTTTAACATCGGGTCTTTACCCTTGAAAATGGATCTTCATCCTTTGAGATCGGGTCTTCACCCTTGAAAATGGTTCTTCATTCTTTGAGATCGGGTCTTCACCCTTAAAAATGGATCTTCATCCTTTGAGATCGGGTCTTCACCCTGGCTTCAGCTCTTTTAGCTGGATTGGTCTTTTGCACCTTCATTCTTTTGAGAGTTCTATTATTTCATTCTTTTGTTCTTTCTTTTTGCAAAGATTTAGTTATTTTTAATTGGACCTTATATGTTCTCCTTGCCCCCCTGTGTGGCAAAATATTTGTGAGTGAGTTTAAAAATATTTGGTATATAAACTCAAAAAATTGAAAAGGAGAAACTTTGCCCCCTGTGTAGGCTCAAACCAAAGATTTTATCCATGCAAGCTTTGATTGATGTTTTTGCCATCTTGTTCTTCGCATAAGCATGCATTTCTTCTCTTTGCAAGATTACTGGAGCTTTCTCAAGCAATGGGCTTTCTATGCCCCCCTGATTTGATATCTTCTTTTGATTGCTTGCTGTTCATTTTGATAAGGAATCAACAACACAAGACAAGAAAGTGCGATGTGACATGCTCGAGAATGCATGATATGCATGGATGATACTTACAGCGGTTTTATTGACTCACAGACTGAGGTGATCAGCAGAAGTGTTCTCATTGACTCCGTTTTGACGCTTGTTCAAGTCTTGCATTGGAATGATAAAAGCTTTGCATTTGTGGCTTTTATCTTCTATATGTTGAGAACATGAGTGGTAGAGACCCCTAATGGTAGAGTCAGGGATGCATCCATTTCCAATTATGTTTCAGCATGTCGGTTGATAGCTTCTTCATGACCTTGCCAATAATCATTTCCTCTGCCCAATATGTCCTTTGGAGGTTCATCATACTTCCCTTAACTTGAAGGCTTTGTATGACAAAACAATTTTTTTTTGAATTTTAATTTTGAAATCAAATGTTGGCTTTGCCAAATTAATGTCAATGTACCTCAGGACTTGATTTTTCAAATTAACATATCCATAACATGACAACCCTAGTTACCGTACTAAACTCGGGAATCATTTCTATTTAAGCAAGAACTGTTGCACTTCAGATAGGCACATACACATTACTTGGCCAAAGGTCTCATTTGAGTTTAGATATTGTCTATCTCATATGCATGCTTATCCAAACTATCTCCACTAATAGACTTTACCTACCAAGAGAGATCAACATGTCCTTGATAGGCTTGAAACGGGGTCTATAAGGGACATGGGTTAAAGTGGAGGACATTTTGAGATTGGAGCTGGTGTGACACAATGGACAAACCCTCACACTACAAATTTCTTGTTGGAACTTTAAACAGCTTGGAGGCAACCTTGCTAGACTCCAAATTTCTTCTATCTTCTTAGCATTAATTTCGATCTTGATTAGGACAGTTTTCGCCCTTGCATAAAGTTATAGACCCAAATTTGTTTCTTTTCTTCTTCTCCCTTTTCTTTCTTTTTACTTTTCTTACTCTTCCCTTTCTTTGTCTTTTTGTCCTTCTTTCTTGTTGGACTATAGAAATTTAAAGAACTAGGTGGTCTTCCTCCTTTTCTCCAATTTTGATTGAATCCTTGGTTGGGTTGGACTAATTCTAGTCAAACTGTCTAAATGGAAGCCTTTTGCTGCTTAGGTAAAAGAGAACTCAGTTGGCTTTTTGAACCATTTTGGGTTTTCTTTTCTTCTTTTTTTTTCTTTTTTTTTCTTTTTTTTCTTTTCTTCTTCTTTTTTATTTGCTCTCATTTCTCTTGTTTTCTTTTCTTTTTTTTTTAGCTCAAACTAAGTTGTCTTGTTTGTACCAACTTGGGCTTCCAATAATGGATGAGGGGAGTAATATAAATCTTCATTAACAGGGATAAACCATTTGTTACTCTAATGTTGTCTTGATATATTAGAGATATTAAGTGAACTTGAACTACCCTTATAGTCTTGAAAAATTCAACTACTCTTATGATCTTGAAAACATCAACTACCCTTATGGTCTTGAGAAATTCAACTATCTTTATGGTCTTGAGAACTTCAACTATCTTCATAGTTTTGAGAACTTTAACTATGATCTTGACTAATCATTGCCTTTTTTGATCTTATTGCCTCTTCATCTTAATGATCATAAGACTTGCCAAAAGTATCACAACAACTCAGGGTAGGTTATTAAGGTTATATGCCAATGAAAAGAAAGCTAAAATTTTATAAAGGCTCAAAGGGACAACTAGGGATTGATATTTAATATGGTGGATACTAGTTGTTGGCTAATCAAACAATGCCTAGATCATTTCTCTCTTAAATAAGTAGAGTTCAATTTCACCTTGAAAATTTGTCAAAGCATGTTCTAAGACTGACTAGGACCCAGACAAAGGTAATTATGCAAGAGCCCTCTCTAAGTAAGCATACACAACTCAATGCTATAGAGCAATTCCCTCATCTAGTAAAGTCATTTAAGTCATGATGCCTAGACACATTAATTTATAAACATCAAGCTAAATTCCTCATTGGTTGAGCACCAAATGAACAAAGACCAATTTATGATAAAAATAATTTATTCAACAAATTTAAATTTGAAAAACACAATAGTTCCAAATATTAAAGAAAGTAAGATTGAAAAGCAACATTCAAGCTAAGGAAAGTTCATTGAGTTAGGATTCTTTTCCTTTAACATCTTCAATATCCCCATCTTGAAAGGATGATAAAACAAAATCTTCTTCCAATCCTTTTCCCACCATGAAGGTTGCCGGTGGAGGTACTCTATTGAACCTTAGTAATGGATTGTCTTTGGTGTTGGGCTTATCCGGCTCTGGTAGTTTGCCACAATCGATTAGGTCTTCAATCTCATGCCTTAGACGAGCACATTTATCAGTTCCATGCCCTCGCATTTGATGAAATTGACAGAAGGTCTCGGCATTGAAGTTTGGTGGCAGTGGATTATGTAGAGGTCGAGGAGCTAACGGTTGTAACAACCCTTTCTTTTGCAGCTTGCTAAAAACCCAAGATAGAGGTTTCCCCAATTCTGAGAATTGTCTTTTATTCCCTTGACCGGTTACATTAACATCAACTTCTTTTTGTGTGCTTTGATTGTTAGGTTGGTTGTTCCCTTTCTCATTCCTTCTTATTGAAAAAGCGATTCTTCTCCCTTTCCCATTCTTCAATTTGTAGACCAGCTTGGAGAAGATCTTTGAAGTCATGGATGAGTGTATGAGACATCCTCTCACGAAGACTAGGCAGGACACCTCTCACGATCATCCTTATTTGATCAGATTCATCGGGCCTTTTCTTGAGTAAAGCAGCCTTGTTTCTCCACCTTTTCACATAGTCCACAAAATTCTCATTCGGCCTTTGCCTAATGGACTCCACTTCCATCAAGGTAACCTCTAACTCAACATTATATCCGTATTATTGGATGAAGGCTTTGTAAAGTAGATCCCAACTCTTTTGTGTTCCATCATCTAAGGTATTGAACCAATTTTGGACAGCAGGATCCAATGAGAGCATGAAGTACCTTAGAGTTTAAGCCTTAGTAGCTCGGGCAGACTGCATGGCAGTGATAAATTGCTTCACGTGGAGATGAGGATTTCCGGTGCCATTGTACTTAGCAAAGGAAGGCATCTTGAATTTAAAAGGGACCTCTTCATCTTGTTCAAATAACTTGTCAACTTCGGACATCTCTTCAGTTTTCAGCTTCTTCTCAAATTTCTTTTCTAAATCAGCAATCATCTTTTCGACATCAGACGTCTCAGTCTTTTTAATAGTTGCCTTCTCAACAACCTTCGACTCCTTTTTGTCTTGAGGATCTTGGTAGTATTGGGCCCAATCATCATCATCAATGATCACCTTTTCATCATCAAAAACCACTTCACTAACTTTGGTCTTCCCTTTGTCCTTTGGTTTCTTAGTGCTAGCAGATGCCTCGACATGGTTCTCTATGATTGCAGTCAATTGGTTCCTCATGGTCTCAGCTAGGGCCTCTTTTATTTCTTCCATCTTGGAATTGAGGGCTTCATCCACCATTCTTTGAATTTGTTCGGGCTCCATTGTTCTTGGTGAGCAAGTGATTGAGTCATTGCTAGATATCTCGTCTCCGGCGTAGGTCTGATTGTAAGCTTTTGAACTATCGTAATCCAGGGCTGTGAGCCAGAGAGGATTAATGATATGAGATGCAAATGTATGCATGTATGCATGTATGTACAAACAAGGACAATTAGGACGCTCCTTCCAACCTTATAACATCCACACACGAATGGCGAGTCTCTTTTCCTAGGTATATGGTTAACCAAAATACCAACATGGGGTACCTTGCTTTTTAATAATTCCCTCGGACGTTTCAACCAATAGTTATATTTTCGACAATGGAAATCAATCCATGATAATTCCCATTAATTAGGTTTTAATCCATTCAACCAACTAAAGTAGCTTTTATGCTATATTGGATTAAAATAAAATTAAGAGGTTTATCATAGATAGATTTCTCACTTGAAAAAGGTAACTAATGATTCATGCCAAGCCCATAGTTAATTTATTCTTAGTGTAAACTAGGCCCACAATTGATTTTTGGTATTTCATAATTGACCTAAATATTTTGCAAGCTCTTTGTAAGAATTTTGTTTCTAAGCCCATTATAAAAAGATTTTTAGAGAAGTGGATTTCGGGCTTAGTATTTGGGCCATGGGCCAAAGAAATTTTTTTTTATTTGTTTTTAGAAAAATCTTATGTCCAAAGACCATCTTAAAAAGTTTTGAAAATAGTTTTGGTCTTTTGGATTTTAAAGAAAAAATTTATTTTGAGCTTGCAAATGTACTTGGGTCATATTAGAAAAAGAACAAACCAAATAAGCCATGATTTAAACCAAGATAAATTATCCATAGTCAAACAACATGCATTTGGGGTAAAACCCTAAGGAAAGTAACTAGGCCAATTACATGAGCTTTAGTATTTGGGTTAAAAGGCTTAGGTTCCCATAACAAGTATATACCAATTGGTACGAGGCTATGAGTGGTTATGCCATGCTCGATCTCCATACCTTAAGTGAAAGCATGGTATCCCTCACATAACACAACACGGGTAATATGGGCATCCTAACTCACGCACACAATGCAATCTAATATGATGCAATGGATAATATCATTATAAGAAAGAATAGAATAATATAAAGACCAACGGAATCAACTTCTCTTATCCCCAGTGGAGTCGCCACTGTGAGCGGGGATTTTTGGCCCCACTCCCGGTGGAATGGTTCTTGCGACTTCGGCACTATTTAGGCTCGGGGCCTTAGAGAACACGGACCTAAGTCCAGAGAAAATGGAGTCGCCACCCAGACAAGCCGGGAAAAAAGAAAGGGGTGGATGACTCGATTCCTAAGGAATCCCCAACCCCTTAAAGGGTTCGAAAAGTTGGGTACGTGTGGGGAAGGTGAGAAATGGCCCAGCACCCCCACAACGCCCAGTTCATTGGAACCGAACTCCTTTACAGGTCTTAATATTATAAAATTCTTAAGTATAATAACATTATCCATATTACACACAATAAAAAGAAAGCATCATTATATTAAAATCAAAGCAATGTCCAAACAAAGTAAATAAATGGACACCCATCCAAGGATGGAAACATGTCCTTACATCACATGCCTAAATAGGACACCCACCAAAAGGTAGAAACATGCCCTTTACATAGGTTCTAAAATAGAAAAGCAAATTAAATTACATGATGTTTAGCTAATGAGGTAACCACCAAGTGGAAACATACCTCTTACAACTTTTGGAAATCTAAATTAATTGATAAACATAAATAATCATTCATCATAAATAAATCATTCATCAAAGCTATTAATCAAGATATAAATAAACATCCATCCATGATAAATTAAATAAATCAAGTATTGAATTCAAATAGATTAAAGCATAAGAAATAAATCAAGGTATAAATAAATATGGAATTGAATAAAGCAAATAAAAGTTCAATAGATTAGGGTTTTATGTTTTAAAAGGTTGGTAAGACTCTTTGATTAACCAAATTAAGGTTTGAATGATGAAATCATGAAACTAGGGTTTTGAATACCTTAAAATACTTAAATTTGTGATTTTTGATTATTGAATTTTAAGCTACTGTGCAATTTTTGGGTTTTCATGTTTTTATATTTTTTTAATGTTTTAAAAGGATTAGGGTTCATAAAAATTAGGGTTTAAGGTTTTAAAAGGATTAGGGTTCATTATTTTAGGTTTAAAAGTTGAATTTTGGATTTTAGGCTTTAAAATTAGGGTTCTCGGGTAAAAGATAATTTTTAGGGTTTTAGAAATCAATTTGATATTCTATGAAGTTTTGTGAATTTAAACAAATGGATTGAAGTTTTTATAAGTATAAAAGATGTTTTTTAAGGTTTTTTGAATGAAATAGAACCTACTTTAAAATTTTGAAAGAAACAGAATTTGATTTTGGTTTTGTAGAAAAATATGTTCAATTAAAGTTTTAAGATTTTTAAGAAGAAAAAATAACACTTTTAAGTCTTTTTAGAAAAGAAGGTCACGTTTTAGTGTTTTAACTTTGGAAGAATTAAATTAAAGTTCTAAAGTTTTTGATTTAAAGAATCCCTAATTCCATAATTTAGCTACTGTGTAACATAAATCAATGAAGGAAAATCACTTACCTTCTTTTGTTGATTCTTCCAAAAATAATTCTTCTTGGATGAACTAGCTCCAAAGACAAGCCTTTGTTGCCTTTGAATTCCTTAATTCGTGCTGCTATTCCCTTAAAAATCAGTTGAATTAAATTATTGCTTTTCCTTCCTTGATTTGGTTTCCAATCCCAAGCTCACTGTGAAATTTTTTCCTCTTTCTTGGCCACCCCTTTTTTCTATGCCTTTGGTCCTTATTTATAATGGTTTAAGGTTATTTATTCCTTCAGGTTTTGGTTATTTTCGCCCCAACTCTCGATGGAATGGTTCTTACGATTTTGGCACTATTAGGCTTAGGGCCTTAGAGAACACGAGCCTAAACCTGAAGAAAATGGAGTCACCGCCCGGACGGGTCAGGAAAAAGATAGGGATAGATGACTCAATTCCTAAGGAATCCCCAACCCCCTAATGGGTTCAAGAAGTTAGGTACGTATGGGAAAGGTGAGAACGACCCAGCACCCCTACAACGCTCAGTTCATTAGAACCGACCTCATTTTTAGGTCTTTATATTATTAAATTCTTAAGTATTATCATATCATCCATACTACATGCAATGAAAAGAAATAAGCATTCATCATATTATTAAAAATAAGACAAATAAAATAGGCACCAATCCAAGGATGAAAACGTGCCTTTACAATGTCCAAAGTCTAAAAAGAAAGTAAAATAAACAAATTAGGACACCCACCATAGGTGAAAATGTGTCCTTTACAATAGTCCCAAAATCATTAAATGATAAATTAAATTACATGATAAAAAAAACTAAGGCACCCACTAAGTGGAAACATGCCTTTTACAATCTTAAACAATTAACCAAATAAATTAAACCATTCAAACATAACAACTAAAAATAAAACATCCATTATAAACTAAATAAAATAAATCATCCTTGGTAAAACAAGTAATCAAATAAATAACCAATCATTGCATAAACAATTGTAAATTAGGGCTACACTAATGAAGTTAAAGTTAATTATAAAAATAAAAATTTACAAATAGAACTTAACATCAACCCATTAATGAAATATAAGGAGTAACAATGAGAGTCATACTTACGGTGGTCTAGCTAGCCGGATAGCTGACAAGGTCAAGGGGCAGCACCCCAAAAGGTAAATGGTTTATACAATAAGTTTTGTTAGGAAAATTAAGGTTTTTGGATCATGGTTTAAGAAATTAGGGTTTACTAGAATTAGCATTTGGATTACTAGATTAGGGTTTGGTATTGAATTATTAGAATTAGGGTTTTAATTAGGGTTTACTGGATTAGAGTTTAAGAGTTTACTAGATTATGGTTTAATTAGGCTCATTGGATATTAGGGTTTTGATATTTTGGAATTAGGAAACTGGTTTTGGTGTTTTTACTTTAGAACATAGATTTTATAAATTAAGGTTTGGAACTTTGAAAACAGCTTTAGGGTTTATAAATTGGAAACAGTGTAGGGTTTTGTAAATTGTAAAACAAATTAGGGTTTTATAAGGTGGAAATAGTTTTAGGGTTTTTGAATTTACAAAACAGATTATGGCTTTTGGAAATTGTAAAGCAGATTAGGGTTTAGCAATTTAAAATAGATTAAAACAAAAACAAACAATTAAAATGTTTAAATGACAAGAAAACCTAGCTACTGTATGTTTTATCAAATTAAGTTTGGCCAACAAAACTTGCTTTTGAAGGATCCGCCAAATTATTTCTAGATTCTAAGCTACTGCCTACAATTGTTGGTTCTGGCCGAGCAATGATTAAGGACAGTGATTACTGCCTTTGTTAATTGTTGATGAACATTGATTGTTGCTAATTATTGTTTTTTGATTCTAGTTACTCCATGCTGCCTTCCTCCTTTTTTGTCTTTTAATCATATATTTATAGGCAAAAAAAAATGCTTAACCCTAAACCCAATCTGCTAATCCGTGCTTCAATCGAAGTCTAGTTAGATTAGGAAATTTAATTACCAATCAAAATTTAAAATAAGTTAGGACCAAGTCGCCTGGGCCACTCTGACTCAAATTAATCTTGTATTTTTTAAGTTTCTGGACTGGACAGTTTTAATTTAGGCTAAAAAAACTTAATTTAGGGTTTTATAATTGAATTTATGCCTTTAAAAATTGGATCGACTTATTTAAAAGTTGTAAACTAGGTTTAAATCTTTTAAAGTCGGATCAAATTTATTTTGACATTCTTTAATCAAGACCATACCAACTTAGGGTCAAAATTAAGGGTCTATAGTTTGCCTTACTTGAATGATCTTGAATTGATTTAGAGAGTGAAAAGCAACATGGCTATTGAATTAGTTTTGGTGGAAATGAACTAGGCTCTGGGCCCGATGTTGGATTTGGGCTCTGTACCTGAGTTGGTTCGGTGTCTGGACCCAAAATTGAATTTAATTTGGGTTCAAGACTCGAGATAGTTTGGATTTTGAACCTGATTTGAGTTCTGAACTCAAAAAAAGATTTGGGTTATAGACCCGGTTGGTTTGGGTTCTAGACCAGGTTTGAGTTTTGGACTTGAAAAATATTTGGGTTTTGGACCTGAGCTTATTTGGGTTCTTGACCCGATTTGAGTTCTGGACAAAAAAAAAGATTTGAATTCTGGATCCGAGCTGGTTTGTGTTCTGGACCTAGACGCTACCTGGTTTGGGTTCTAGACCCAATTTGAATTCTGAACTAAAAAATAATTTGGGTTTTGGACCTGGGTTGAGTTCTCAACTCAAAAAATGACTTTGGGTTCTCGATTCAATTAAAAATAGATCAGTTTAAGCTCTTCTAGCTTGGTTGACCTTTAGTCACTTGAGAGTTGTGACTTTCTACTAGCCTGTAGTCCCATTCTTTAATGGATTATAGGTCTTTACCCTTCAAAAATGGATCTTTATCCTTTAAAGATTGGGTCTTTATCCTTCAAGATAGATTTTTAATCTTTGGAGATTAGGTCTTTACCCTTCAAAAATGGATCTTTATCCTTTAGAGATTGGGTCTTTACACTTCATGATGGATCTTTATCCTTTGGAGATTGGTCTTTACCCTTCAAAAATAGATCTTTATCCTTTGGAGATTTGGGTCTTACCCTTCAAGATGGATCTTTGTCCTTTGGAGATTGAGTCTTTACCCTTCAAGATGGATTTTATCCTTTGGAGATTGGGTCTTTACCCTTTAAGATGGATCTTTATCCTTTGGAGATTGTCTGCATGGCTTCAACTCTTCTAGCTGGATTGATCTTTTGTCTTTTGCATCTTTATTCTTTTTGAGTTCTTACTTATTGTTCCAATCGTTTTGTTCTTCCTTTTGCAAAAAATTCAGCTATTTTTATCTAGTCCTTATATCCTCTCTTTGCCTCCTACATGGCAAAATATTAAAAATGAATCTGAAAATATTTTGTGCACATATAAAATCAGTAATTGAAAAAGAGAAAGTTTTGCCCGCTGTGTAGGCTCAAACCAATGATCTTGTTCCATGCGGACTCTAATTTATGTTTGTGTTTTGTCTCATTCTTTGCACAAACATGCATCTACATTTCTGCATAGTGATTGGATCACTCTTAAGCAATGGGCATTTCATGCCCCCTGATTCCATATCCACATCTCAATATTTTCTTCATAGAATATTGCTATTTATTTTGACAAACAATAGGTGATACAAGAGAACAATACAGTGTGATATGCTCATGTATGGATGATATACATGAATGATACTTATAGTGGTTCTATTGACTCATAGACTGAGGTGGTTAGCTGAAGTGCTCCCATTGATTCCTTCTAGATACTCATTTAGGTCTTGTATTGAAATGGCAGATGACTTTATATTTATAGCTTTTAAGATGTTGAAAACATGAGTGGTGGGGCCCAAGCAGCATAGTTAAAGGCACAAGAAACATCCATTTCAACACATTTTCTTCATGACCTTGCAAGTGATCCTTTCATTAGCCCACTTTCTATGCAATATGTCCTTTGAGGCTCAATAGTACAACGCACTTCCCTAAACTTAGAGGCTCATATAATAAAACTCTTTTTTTTCCTTTTTTTTCAAACTACATTTTGGCTTCATCAAATAAGTGCTAATGTATCTTAGGGCTTGACTTTCCCAAATCAATATATCTATAATATGACAATCCTAGTTACTATACTAAACTTGGGAATCAATTCTATTTAAACAAGAAATGTTGCACTTCAAATAGACACATACATATTTCTTGGCCAAAGGTCTCGTTAAGTTTGGATATTGCCTATCTCATATGCATGCTTATTCAAACAATCTCCACTAATAAACTCTATCTACCAAGAGAGATCAACAGGTCTTTATTAGGATTGAAATGGGGAAGGGACATGGGTTAAATGAAGGCCATTTTTCAAATTTAAGCTGATGCAACACTATAGACAAACCTTCACACTACAAACTTTCTGTTGGAACCATACACTGTTGGAAGTATTCTTAAACTCCAGGCATCACTTTTATCTTCCGACTTTATGAAAATATGAAGCTTGAATGTCCTTCCATCTTCTTAGCAGAAATCTGGGTCCAATAAGTATTATCTTGATCTTTAAACCACCCTTTTTTATAATCTTTCTTTCCATCCTTTTCCCTTTTGGAATATCAAGTCTAAGACTTTTATTATTGTGGACTTGGAGCTATGTTGGATAAAATAAAAGATGGTATTTCCCTTCTTTCTTTGATTTTATTTGAGTCTTTAGCTTGGCTGGACCAATTCAAGTCAATCTGTCCTCATAAACTAAGTGGAAGTTTTCTGATGTTTCAGGTAAGAAGAACTCTATTGGCCTTCTGAATCGACCTTTTATGTTAACCACCCTCTTTTGGGGGTTTGTTTTCTTTTCTATCCTTTTCTTCTTTTTTATTCTTTTTTTTGTTTTGTTTTTGTTTTGTTTTTCTAGTTTTAAGAAAGTTGTCTTGTTTGCTCTATTCTATGCTTCTGGCTATGGATGAGTGGATTAGAGAGTCTGCTTTGGTGAGGACGGACCCTTTAGTGCCTTGATAGATCTGAGATATTAAGTTCAATTCAGATAAACTTCAACTACTTTTGAGGTCTTGACTATACATCATTTTCCTTGATCTTCTTTAGTCTTTAATACCTTAGTGATCATCAGACTTGTCATAAGTGTCACAATAACATAGGGTTGGTTATCGAGCTTAAAAGCCAGTAAAAAGAAAGCTAAAATTCATGAAGGCTTAAAGGGACAGCTAGGGATTGATACTTAATTGCGTGGATTCTAGTTATTGGCTAACCAAATAATGCCTAGGTCATTATTCAATTGGATTGAGTCCTAACTCATGCACACGATGCAATCTAAATGATGCATTGGATAATATCATGATAAGAAAGAATAGAATAATATAAAGACCAATGGAATCAACTCCTCTTATCCTCAGTAGAGTCGCCACTGTGAGCGGGAATTTTTGGCCCCACTCCCGGTGGATTGGTTCCTGCTACTTCGGCACTGTTTAGGCTCGGGGCCTTAGAATACGGACCTAAGCTCAAAGAAAATGGAGTCACCACCTGGACGGGCCAAAAAAAAGCAAGGGGTGGATGACTCAATTCCTAAGGAATTCCCAACCCCCTAATGGGTTCAAAAAGTTGGGTACGTGTGGGGAAGGTGAGAAATGGCCCAGCACCCCCACAATGCCCAGTTTATTGGAACTGGCCTCCTTTGTAGGTCTTAATATTATAAAATTCTTGAGTATAACAATATTATCCATACTACATGCAACAATTAAAATAAAGCATCATTATATTAAAATCAAAGCAATGTCCAAACAAAGCAAATAAATGGACACCCATCTAAGGATGGAAACATGTCCTTACATCGTCCATGTCAAAACTAAATAGGACACCCACGAAAAGATAAAACCATGTCCTTTACATTGATCCAAAATATAAAAGCAATTTAAATTACATAAAATTTAACTAATGTGATACTCAATAATGGAAACATACCTCTTACAATTTGAAAACCAAAATAAACAAATAATAATCATAATAATAAAGAAAATATCCATCCATGATAAATTAAATAAATCAAGCATTGAAATTAAATAAATCAACCATCAAAACATATAATAAACTACATAATCAAATCTAAAATTAAATAAAGCAAGTAAAGATACAAATTTAGGTTTATGTCTCAATTTAGGGTTCTTTAATTAACATTTAGGGTTTTGGGATTTTGAAATTATTATATTTATTATTTAGGTTACTGTAAGGATTTTTGGAAAAATGGAATGGATTAGGGTTTTATAAATTTAAGAAAGTAGTAAGGTTTTTTGGTTAATCAAATTAGGGTTTAAGGCTAATATCATGAAATTAGGGTTTTGGAACCTTAAGACATTAGGGTTTATAATTTTAAAAGATTGGGATTAGGGTTTAAGATTTTTTAGGTTTACTGGAGAGAAAGATTTATGAAATTTATTGGATTTGGGCTTAAGGGTTTATTAGGTTTACTGGATGGGGGTTTGAAAAATGAGGTTTTGGTATTTTGGGAATAACTTATGGTTTTCTCGGATTGAGTTTTAAGAAGATTAGGTTTTAGGAAAATTAAGGAATTAAGACATTGGGGTTAGGGTTTTGAGAATTGATAAGATAGTTTAGGGTTTTGTATATTTTGGAAACATATTCAATCTTAAGATTTAAGAAAATGGTTTAGAGTTTTTAGAGAATTAAGAAGATAGTTCGAAGCTTTTGGATTTCTCTGGATTTTTGAGCTATTGGATGAAACAATAATGAACGGAATATATAATTATGGTTTACCAATTTATACTATTGAATCAAAGTGATAATAAAAATAAACAAACAAAAACCAGTGAGAACAAGAATGATATAACAATTGAATGTTTAAGCAAATTCAAGATTAAGACACAAAACCTGCGTTGAAGGTTCCACCAAATTATTTTCTGGATGAACAATAACAAAGGCAGCGTTGCTGCCTTTGATGGATTGATGATTGATACTTGATACTTGTTGCTAATTTCCTTTTACTGTTCCTGCTTTGCTATTTTAATCTTTCTTCATCTCAATTGCCACTCTCTGCTTTTCTTTTAGGGTTTTTTCTCCTCTTTTTTTCCTTTATGTCTCTCAGGTTTCTTCTCTAGGGTTTTTTCTCTTTTCTCCCATCCTTTAGGTTTTTTCCCTTTTCCTATCCGTGTGTTTAATGCTAGTATTTATAGAAAAATAAAGAGTCATAATCCTATTTTAATAAGAAAATACCAATTTTTTAGAAAAAAATTAGAAAACTGGGTAAAACAAGGTTTGGTCAAAAAATTGGCAGCGCACAGGCTGTCGGGCCCTGTAGACCCTTAATTTTTGATCCAATCCGGTCTAATATGTTTTATTTAGTCCAAAATAATTTTTGTTGTCTAATTGGTCCAAAATAATTTTTATTAAATAATTTTTAATTTAGTATCTAATTTTTATTAATAAAAAATAAAAATAAACAAATAAAAGTCAAAAAATAAAAATAAAAATTGGAGTCGGAAAAATGGGCGACGAAAAAATTGTCGCGCGGGCCCGTGGGCATTTCACACGCAGAAAAATTCTGCCTGTGAAATAGCCACGCAAAATTTTTCTGCCTCGAAATAGCCACGCAAAATTTTTCTGCCTGCGAAATGGCTACAGGCCCGTTCCGCGTGCGCTGCCACAGCCAACTGCGGCAGAATTTTTTCGCTAGCGCATTTTTTCCTGCGGCAATTTTTTTCGGTAGCGCAAGTTTTCCGACACAAAATTTTTGAAACCTAATTCAATTAGGTTTCGGTTTCTATTTTTTTTTATTAATATTACTTACCTTAACTAATTAGGAATAAACCACATCAAACCACTATAAATAAGGACCAAAGGCAATTAAAAAAGGGGAGGCAAAATCCAACAGTAGCTTGGAAAAAGAAAATCCAAATCCATAAAGGAAAAAACTTGAATTCAATTGATTTTAAAAGGGGCAGAAACACGATTTAAGAGAAGAAAAAGGCAAAAAGGCTGGTCTTTTGAGCTTGTTCATCCAAGAAGCAATTTTGGTGCAACTTATAAAAGAAGGTGTGAAATTCTAATTTCTTTATTTTTTTACACAATAGCTAAAACTAGGAATTTGCTTTATTTTCAAAATCTAAAATCTTAGAATTTAAAATTAGTTTTTCTAAAGTTAAAAGCTTTATTTCGTTGGTTTATCTTCCAAAAGGCTTAAAATTGTTATTTTTACTTCTTAAAAATCTTAAAACTCTAATTGAACATATTTTTTCAACAAAACTAAGATTTAAATTCTGTTTCTTTTAAAATTTTAAAGTAGGTTCTATTTCATTCAAAAAGCCTTAAAAAACATCTTTTCTACTTATAAAAACTTTAATTTGTTTGTTTAAATTCATAAAACTTCATGAAATTATCAAATTAATTTCCAAATTCTTAAAAATCATGCATCACCGTGACCCTAAATTCTAAAAATCCTAATTCAACACCAAAACCTAAAATAATGAACCCAAACCCTTTTAAAACCTTAAACCTTAATTTTTATGAACCCTAATCCCTTTTAAATTATTAAAAACCTTAAAACATAAATAGGTAAAATTTACACAGTAGCTTAGAAACCCAATAACCGAAAATCATAAATCAAAGTATTTTAAAGTGTCTAAAACCCTAGTTTCATGATTTCATCATTCAAACCTTAATTTGTTTAATCAAAGTGTCTTACCAACCTTTTAAAACATAAAACTTCAATCTATTTTAATTCCGTAAAAAAGTCACAGTAGCTTATACTCATGAAATTCCCAAAACCTTAACGCATGAGATAAAGAAATCTAAATGGAAATAGTAGCTATAATTTGGACTTTTTATTTGCTCTATTCAATTCTATATTTGATTATGCTTTGATTTATTTTATATGCCTTAATTTATTTAAGTTCAATACTTGGTTTATTTTATTTATCATGGCTGGACGTTTACTTTTTATTGATATTTAAATACCTTTGATGAATGATTTATTTATTATGAATGATTATTTACTTTTATCAATTTATTTAGACTTCCAAATGTTGTAAGAGGTATGTTTCCACTTGGTGGGTACCTCATTAGTTAAACATCATGTAATTTAATTTACTTTTCTATTTTAGAACCTATGTAAAGGGCATGTTTCTACCTTTTGGTGGGTGTCCTATCTAGGCATGTGATGTAAGGACATGTTTCCATCCTTGGATGGGTGTCCATTTATTTGCTTTGTTTGGATATTACTTTGATTTTAATATATTAATGCTTTCTTTTAATTATTGTGTGTAATATGGATAATATTGTTATATTTAAGAATTTTATAATATTAATACCTGTAAAGGAGGCCGGTTATAATGAACCGGGCTTTATGGGGGTGCTAGGCCATTTCTCACCTTCCCCACATGTACCCAACTTTTCGAACCCATTAAGGGGTTGGGAATTCCTTAGGAATCGAGTCATCCACCCCTTTCTTTTTCCCGGCCCGTCCGGGTGGCGACTCTATTTTCTCTGGACTTAGGTCCGTGTTCTCTAAGGCCCTGAGCCTAAACAGTGCCGAAGTCACAAGAACCATTCCACCGGGAGTGGGGGCGAAAATCCCCGCTCACAGTGACGACTCCACTGGGGATAAGAGAAGTTGATTCCATTGGTCTTTATATTATTCTATTCTTTCTTATATTGATATTATCCATTGCATCATCTTATATTGCATCATGTGTGTGAGTTAGGACGCCCGTGTTACCCGTGTTATGTTATGTAAAGGATACCATACTTTCACTCAAGGTATGGAGATCGAGCATGACATAACCACTCATAGCCTCATACCATTTGGTATATACTTGCTATGGGAACCTAGGCCTTTTAACCCAAAGACTAAAGCTCATGTAATTGGCCTAGTTACTTTCCTTAGGTTTTACCCCAAATGCATGTTGTTTGACTATGGTTGATTTATCTTGGTCTAAATCATGGCTTATTTGGTTTATTATTTTTCTAATATGACCTAAGTACATTGTAAGTTCAAAATAAAATTTTCTTTAAAATCCAAAAGACCAAAACTAATTTCAAAATTTTTCAAGATGATTTTTGGACATAAGACTTTTCTAAAAACAAATCAAAGATTCTTTGGCCCATGGCCGAAATACTAAGCCCAAAATCCATTTTTCTAAAATCTTTTACAATGGGCTTAGAAACAAAACTATTTTCACCCAACCATTTTTTACAAAGAGCTTTCAAAAATATTTAGGTCAATTATGAAATACCAAAAATCAATTGTGGGCCTAGTTTACACTAAGAATAAATTAACCATGGGCTTGTTTTGGCATGAACCATTAGTTACTCTTTTCAAGTGAGAAATCTATTCATAATAAACCTCTTAATCTCGTTTTAATCCAACATAGCATAAAAGCTACTTTAGTTGGTTGAATTGATTAAAACCTAATTAATGGGAATTATCATGGATTGATTTCCATTTTTGAAAATATAACTATTGGTTGAAACGTCCGAGGGAATTATTCGAAAACAAGATACCCCATGTTGGTATTTTGTTAACCATATACCTAGGAAAAGAGACTCACCATTCGTGTGTGGATGTTATAAGGTTGGAAGGAACGTCCTATTTATCCTTATTTGTTGACTTGTTTGTGCATACATGCATACATTTGCATCTCATATCATTGATCCTCTCTGGATCACAACCCTGGATTACGATAGTTCTAAAGCTTACAACAATCCGACCTATGCCAGAGTGAAGTATCTAGTAAAGACTCAATCACTTGCTCACCTAAAACAATGGATCCCGAACAAATTCAAAGGATGGTGGATGAGGCCCTCAATGCCAAGATGGAAGAAATCAAAGAGGCCTTAGCTGAGACCATGAAGAACCAGTTGACTGCAATCTTAGAGAACCATGTCGCGGCATCTGCTAGCACTAAGAAGCCAAAAGGACAAAGGGAAGACTAAAGTTAGTGAAGTGGTTTTTGATGATGAAAAGGTGATCATTGATGATGATGATGATTGGGCTCAATACTACCAAGATGTTCAAGAGAAGAAGAAAGAACCGAAGGTTGTTAAGAAGGCAACTATTGAAAAGACTGAGACATCCGATGTTGAAAAGATGATTGCTGATTTAGAAAAGAAATTTAAGAAGAAATTGAAAACTGAACAGATGTCTGAGATCGACAAACTATTTGAACAAGATGAAGAAGTTCCATACAAGTTCAAGATGGCATCTTTTGCTATGTACAATGGTACCGGAAATCCTCATCTTCATGTGAAGCAGTATATCACTGCTATGCAATCTGCCCGAGCTACTAAGGCTCAAACACTAAGGTACTTTATGCTCTCATTGGACCCTGTTGTTCAAAATTGGTTTAATACCTTAGATGAAGGAATACAAAAGAGTTGGGATCTACTTTACAAAGCCTTCATCCAACAATATGGATATAATGTTGAGTTAGAGGTTACCTTAATGGAAGTGGAGTCCATTAGGCAAAGGCCATGTAATATCCCAAAGTATACCCTAAAAGTTTTGGTATTATTGTTGTATTTGGATTTAATGTATATGATTAATGGAAAGAGAAAGGAAGTAAAAAGAGAGTGTATATGTTGTATATATAATGATATATACAACATATACAAGTCAAAGTGTGGAAGTCAAAAGAAGACTAATTAATGAATTTAAATTAAATTAATTATAAGGAAATTAATTAAATGGGAAATTAAGTAGTGGAAGAAGATATTTTAGACTATTTTAATATTATTTTTGCTTGGTGGAGGTTTAAAGAGAAGAGTTGACTTTGTTTTTGCCATTCATTTTGTTCTTCTTTTCTTTTCCTTGGGTTGGCCGGCCATCAAAGAAGCAAGAGAACAAGAGAGAGATTTGATCTTCCAAACTCAAAATTGAAGGAAGTTTTCAAGTGATCAAGATGGAAATTTAAGAGTTTCTTCATTCTTGGTAAGTTTTCCACTTGATTCTTTGATTTTCTTTGAGTTTGTGAGTTGAGGTTGTGGTTGATATGTGTTTGTTTGATTGTGGTGTATTTAAGAGTGTTTGGTTCAATTGATTTTGGATTTTGGGGTTGGATTGAAGGAAAGAGTAAGTTTGTTGGAAAAGAATGTATTGTGGTTGTGTTTTGGGTTTGTGGTGATGATTATGATTTATGTTTGATGTATGATTTGAGTTGTTTTGGTGTTTTTGCAAGTTTGTTATAGTTTTTAGGTGTGTTTAATTAAGTTTGTTTGAAGTAGGAAATGGTGGAAGTAAGTGGTTAATTGGATGTAATGTTGATGTTGCCGGAATCTGTATTTTTGGCCTGACACGCCCATTAGCACGGCCAGGTTTTAAGCGTGTCAATGGTTCTGTGTTCTTGGATGGGTGACACGAGCAGTGACACTCCCATGTCACTGAGCGTGTCATAGCTACTGTGATGTTGGTGGTTTAACACGGCCATGAACACGCCCGTGTTGTTGGACGTGTCAATGTTTCTGTGAGACAGAATGTATTACACGTTCAGTGACACGCCCGTGGTTCTGAGCGTGTCAAAGCTTCTGTGTTGTGAGTTTAGGGCACGGTCTGTGACACGCTCGTGTTGTTGAGCGTGTCATGTGTAGAGTTTGCCCTAGTTGGTTCTTATTCATATTATCTCATGTGTATTATTCCTTTTGGATTAGGTTGTGAAGAGGTTGAGTTGCCCTAACCTAAGTGTTGAGAATTCTTGGAAGAGGAAGTGTATAGGTTGGTGTGAGTTGCTCTTGAGGTAAGTACAAACTAACATGGTTGCATTCATTTACATTATTTTGAGACTTAACACATTTGGTTATAAATGTGTTAAGTAATTTACTATATTGTTATTACTATTTGATTAATGTTATGATTTGTATAATGTGAAAGATATGATGATCATTCAAAAGGTATGTGCAATGCAATTGGTTATGATGAATTGCTTTAATGTAAATTGTGTTATGATGAGATGTGAAGCCATTGTTGTTGGCTATAATGATGCAAATGAGATAATTGAGGCATGGTTGCCTAAATAATTATGAGCAAATGAGAATGAAATGGATAATGAAATAATGAATGAATTGTGTGTCTAATGTGTTATTCCATTTTCAGAGTTTTGTTGTTGGTGGCATGCCTAATGGTAACAATCTCTTGAAGCTAGGTTGGGCTTGATCCTTGAAGCCAAGTTGGGTTGAAGTTTAGCATGCTTAACTCCCCTTGAAGCTTGGTTGGGTCTAGTCCTTGAAGCCTAGTTGAGATGTTATAACCCTTGAAGCTAGGTTGGGTTTGGTTCTTGAAGCCAAGTTGGGTTGATACTTAGCATGCTTTGTTTCCCTTGAAGCTTGGTTGAAACTAATCCTTGAAGCCTAGTTGGGATAATGATAATGATAAATGTCATAATTGAACCAAAACATTAACTCTGAAAGTTGAATGGCATATTAGTGTCTTTTGGGCCCATGCTTGTCTTTGTTTAAATGTGATTTATGAATGGTGAAACAAATGAATAATGAGATTCAATGTAAGACTTTGAAATGTGATATTCTTATGTATTTTTTATAATGTTTGAACATATGATATTGGCATTGTATTGAAACATATTATCATTGGGGTTTGTATCACTAAGTCGTTGGCTTAGCGCGATTGTGGTTCATCGCGCAGGTGACAGGGTCGAGCCAGAGAGTTCATCTAGACAGAGTCAAGTCTAGATTTTGAAGTGTTGATTGTGAGCTTAAAGATCAAAGACTGACTGCCAAACATGTATAAACTTTATGTTTTTTTTTTAAATTTGATTTTAATGTTTATGTATTTGTAAATACCTCTACATTTTTCGCTGCGTATTGAATGAACGTTTTACTTATTGTGTTTTATGATATAACTTAAATGTTTTAAGTTTGCTCATATTATTGTATAAAGGAATGAATGGTTTGTTTAGTAAACCATAGCATTCCTATATTCAGTATACGTATATTACGGATATGGTGGTATATAGTGTGCGTATACGGGATATAGGGGTGTTACAATTATTTTGGTATCAGAGCCTAGGTTTGAGATTCTCAACCTAGGTAAATTGTAAAACAAAGAAAAAAATTGATTTTTAAAATATGGTTTTTAAATAAGATGCATACTTTGGTATTGGCAGTCTCTGATCTTTGATGAGGTATATTCTGCTGTGTTTGCAGATATAGGTAGTGATGGCGTCTCAGTCACGTCAGTCTATAGAAGGTAGTGCTGAGAGTGTAGCTCCTGAAGAGGGTAGAGATGGAGTTAGGGTTGATAGAGCTAGAGAGGCCCCTGCTCCTGTGCCAGAGAGATCAGCTGCTGATGAGGTTCCGCCGGGTTGGTTACGGCATGTGGTAGAATTATTGAGGCGAGCTCTAGTGCAGCAGCCACCACCACCACAGCCGCAAATGCCGGTGAGACATTATGATAAATTGAGGAAGTATGGGGCTGAGGATTTCTTGGGCACTACATATCCTGCAGTGGCTGAGCAGTTGTTGGATAGGGTTCAGAGGATATTTATCCAGTTGCAAGCTACTCCTGAAGAGAAATTTGATTATGCTAGATCCTTGCTGCAGAAAGATGCTTATGATTGGTGGAAGATGGTTCCTCATGCCATGGATGATCCACCTACATTGTCTTATAGTGATTTTCTGAGGGAGTTTGAGCTGAAATATACTCCGAGGGAGTATAAGGATGTCAAGAAGATGGAATTTCTGAATTTGAGACAAGATAACCGAACTATGAAAAAATATGAGGTAGAGTTTATCCGGTTGAGTCACTATGCCGGTGGGATTATTTCTGATGAGATTGACTGGTGTAGGAGGTTTGAGGAGGGATTGAGGCCCTCTATTATGTGTATTGTTGCTGGATCTAGGTATCAGGATTTTTCTCAATTGTTTGTAGCAGCTAGAAGTGTTGAGAGAGCATAATCTATTGCAACAGCTGCTACTGAAGAGGAGACCAGAGTTAGGAGATCCCAGTTTGAGGCAGGATCTTCATCTATAAAGAGAGGCCGAGAAATTTTGTTCCGAGAGTTAGTAAGAGCTTGAGGCAGTCAGGTAGGTCAGTTCAGTATCAAAGGCAGAGGCCGAGACCTATAGTTTCTATAGCTAGTGCTCCGACTCTAGTGGTTCAGAGATCCATTCCATCTACATGTGTTCATTGTGGTTGGACACATGGGGGTGCTTGTTGGAAGATGGGTGGATTGGGAGTATGCTTTAGATGTGGGTCACCAGCTCATTTTATTAAAGATTGCCGTGAGCTACAGGAGGATAGACAGACTGATACTGCAACTTCTCGACCTAGTGTCAGCAGAGGTGGTCGAGGGGACAGAGGTTTCAGTAGAGGCGGTCGACCTGGATTTAGTCAGAGAGGAGGCTCTACATCCGAAAGCAGTAGGCCAGATGAGGCTGGGTCTTCTCAGAGAGTGTATGTGATGCAGAGGCAGCCAGATGCTTCAGCAGTTATTGCGGGTATATTTTCTTTATTTGGTATTTTAGTTCTTGCTTTAATTGATCCAGTATCTACTCATTCATACATAAGTGCATCTATTTTTCCTGTGTCTGAATTGCATTCTGAGTCCTTAGGATTTGATGTTTTGGTGACAAATCCTTTAGGACATAGTGTTGTGGTAAGTAAGGTGCATCGTGATAGTTCAGTTGTGGTCCAACGAGAGGAATTTTTGGGTGATTTGATTGAAATGCCTTTTAAGGAGTATGATTTGATCATAGGCATGGATTGGTTGTCTAAGCATGGAGCTGTGGTAGATTGTCAAAAGAAGTGTGTTACCCTGAGAACCGGTGATGGTAGAAGTGTGATGGTATCTAGTGAGCAGAGATAACTTACATCCTTGTTTGTGTCAGCTTTTGCAGCTAGAAAGTTAATTAGAAAAGGGTGTGATGCTTATCTTGCTCATGTTGTGGATACCAGAGTAGTGGGTTCTCAACTTGATAGTATACCCACAGTTGCTGAATTCTTAGATGTGTTTCCTAAGGAGTTGCCAGGGTTACCCCCTGAGAGAGAGGTTGAGTTTGGTATCGATTTGTTGCCTGGTACCACTCCCATCTCTATTACTCCTTATCGAATGGCACCTGCTGAGTTGAGAGAGTTGAAGGTGCAGTTGCAGGAGTTGTTGGATAAAGGGTTTGTTCGCCCTAGTGTTTCTCTGTGGGGAGCTCCTATTTTGTTTGTAAAAAAGAAGGATGGTACTTTGAGGTTGTGCATTGATTATAGGCAATTGAATAAGGTGACTATCAAGAATAAGTATCCTTTACCTCGGATTGATGATCTCTTCGATCAATTGAAGGGAGCAGCAGTGTTTTCCAAGATTGATTTGAGATCAGGGTACCATCAGTTGAGGGTTAGAGCTGAAGATGTTTCTAAAACAGCTTTCCGCATAAGATATGGGCATTATGAGTTTTTAGTGATGCCTTTTGGATTGACGAATGCACCTACAGCTTTTATGGATTTGATGAATAGTGTGTTTAGGCCCTACCTGGATCAGTTTGTGGTGGTTTTTATTGATGATATTTTGGTGTATTCATGTAATGAAGAGGAGCATGACAAGCATCTGCGGATTGTGTTGCAGACCTTGAGAGAGAAGCAATTGTATGCTAAGCTGTCGAAGTGTGAGTTTTGGCTTGATCAAGTAACTTTTCTGGGTCTTATAGTTTTAGCAGAATGTATAAGAGTTGATCTGAGTAAAGTTGAAGCTATTTTGAATTGGAGTCCACCAAAGTCAGTGACTGAAGTTAGAAGTTTTCTGGGTTTGGTAGGCTACTATCGACGCTTTGTGAAAGGTTTTTCTTTGATAGCTACTCCACTCACCAGATTACTTCGAAAGGGAGTTAGATTTGTGTGGATAGATCAGTGTCAAGCTAGTTTTGAGCAGTTGAAGGAGATGTTGATTCAAGCTCCTATTCTTGCTTTGCCTGTGGACGATAAACCATATGTGATTTACAGTGATGCTTCACATAATGGTTTAGGTTGTGTTTTGATGGAAGAGAGTAAAGTTATAGCTTATGCTTCTCAGCAGTTGAAGCCACATGATCTTAATTACCCGACGCATGATTTGGAGTTAGCAGCCATAGTGTTTGCTTTGAAGATTTGGCGACACTACTTGTATGGAGAGAAATGTTTTATTTATACAGATCATAAGAGTTTGAAATATTTGGGGGGGTTCAAAGAGAGCTTAATCTTCGGCAAAGACGATGGTTGGAGTTGATCAAAGACTACGACTGTTTGATTGATTATCATCTTGGTAAGGCAAATGTTGTTGCTGATGCCTTGAGTCGGAAGTCTTTGGTAGGTTTGGCTATTTATTCACTCTCGTTGCTTGTTGAGTTGAGAGCATTGCATGCTAGTTTCGAATTATGTGATGATGGAGCCTTGTTAGCTCAGTTGCATTTAAGACTGGTGTTGTTGGATCGGATTAAAGAGGCTCAATTGGTTGATGAGAGAATACAGAAGATTGTTTCAGATTGCCAAAATGGGGAGAGCCAGGAATTCCATGTGAAAAGTGATGGTAGTCTTTGATTTAAGGATAGATTGTGTGTTCCTGATGATGCTAGTTTAAGAAAGATTATTTTGGAAGAGGCACACCAATCGGTTTTTGCTATGCACCCTGGGAGTACAAAGATGTATCATGATTTGAAGCAGCATTATTGGTGGTCAGGTATGAAGAGAGACATAGCGGAGTTTGTGTCTAAGTGTCTCACTTGTCAGAGGGTGAAAGTTGAGCATCAAGTTCCAACAGGGTTGCTTCAACCTTTATCAGTGCCTGAATGGAATGGGAGAGAGCGACAATGGATTTTGTGTCTGGGTTGCCATTGACTCAGAAGAAGCATGATGCTATCTGGGTGATTGTTGATCGGTTGACAAAGTAAGCTCATTTTCTTCCAGTTAGAATGGACTATTCTCTTGAGAAGTTAGCTGAGCTGTATATCAGTGAGATAGTGAAGTTGCATGGAGTTCCAATTTCTTTAGTGTCTAATCGAGATCCCCGGTTTACTTCAAGGTTTTGGAAAAGTTTACATTGTGCTTTAGGTTCTCGATTGCACTTTAGCACTACTTTTCATCTGCAGACAGATGGGCTGTCAGAGAGAGTAATATAGATTATTGAGGATATGTTGAGAAGCTGTGTCATTGATTTCTCTGGAAGTTGGGACAGATTTTTGCCACTTGTGGAATTTGCTTACAATAACAGTCATCAATCCAGTATTGGAATGGCACCATTTGAGGCATTGTATGGTAGAAGATGTAGGACGCCTCTATGTTGGAATGAAATTGGGGAAAGTAAATTAGTTGGTCCCGATTTGATTAAAGAAACGGAAGAGAAAGTGAAGATAATTCGGGATCGGTTGAAAGCAGCTTCAGATCGACAGAAATCTTATTCAGATCTGAAGAGGAGAGACATAGAATTTGATGTTGGAGTTAAAGTATTTTTGAAAGTATCTCCTTGGAAAAAGATTGTGAGATTTGGTCACAAAGGAAAGTTAAGTCCTCGTTTTATTGGACCTTGTGAAGTATTAGAAAGAGTGGGACCAGTTGCTTATCGAATTGCTTTGCCACCTGAATTGGATAGAATTCATAATGTCTTCCATGTTTCTATGTTGCGGAGATGCAGATCAGATCCATCTCATATTTTACCAGTTGAATCTATTGAGGTGAATCCGGATCTGACATTTGAAGAAGAACCAATTGCTATTTTGGCACATGAAGTGAAAGAGTTGAGAAATAAGAAAGTGCCACTTATAAAGGTTCTTTGGAAGAATCATGCAAAGGAAGGGGCAACTTGGGAGAATGAGCAAGCGATGCGAGATCAGTATCCACTGTAACACCCCGATACCCTATATAAGTACTATACATATACCTAGTATACATTCAGTAAGTATATAAAGTATGAGGATGTCACTTTTCATTACCTTTTAAAAACCTGTAACAGAGTTCAAACCATAATACGTTACTTTAAATAACATTTACAAAATCATTATCATTATCAAAACTTCATTTATACATATAAATACTTTCTCGTCAGAAATACATCATAATTAAAAGTTATACATGTATGCATCACCCTCTAGTTGGTCTCGATAAACTCTTACTCTTCTCGTGGCATAACAGCTGGACTTCCAGATCAACCGTATATCCACCTACGCGATTACACAACCACGCTAAGCCCGAGAGCTTAGTAATACAATTATGAAATATAAACATACATTATAGAAATTCTAACATATAATGATATATCAATTCAATGTACCATTAGTTATTATCATGTTTTTCCTTTTTAATTGCACCTTTCATATATCTCGGCTAATTTCATATTTTATGTACATATATATACATAAACATTATCACCGACCACAATCCATCACTAGTATTCATAATCAATATATCATTACACATATTACATATCATACCAATCATGAATCACATTTCCAATGAAATCAACCATAGATCTCATTACTCATTTCTTTCAACACTTGTATATCACATTGACAACAAAGACAGACTCGGGCCCAAAAGACACTAATATGCTATTCAATTTTCAGAGTTAATGCTTTGGTTTTGTTATCACATTTATCATTATCATAGACCCAACTAGGCTTCAAGGATTTAGATTCAACCAAGCTTCAAGGGGAACAAAGCATGCTAAGTCTCAACCCAACTTGGCTTCAAGAATCAATCCAACCTAGCTTCAAGGGTTGTAACATCTCAATTAGGCTTCAAGGACTAGACCCAACCAAGCTTCAAGGGGAGTAAAACATGCTAAACTTCTACCCAACTTGGCTTCAAGGATCAAGCCCAACCTAACTTCAAGAGATTGTTACTATCATTAGGCATGCCACCAACAACAAACTCTGAAAATGGAATAACACATTAGTCACACAATTCATTTATTATTTCATTATCCATTTCATTCTCAATTGAATCATTATCTAGGCAAACATGCCTTATTTATCACAATTGAATCATCATAGCCAATCACAATGGCTTCACATCACATTTGAGTTATCATAGCCAATCACAATGGCTTCACATCACATTATATCTCAAATTACCTTTCATATTTCATCATTGATATATGCAACATCAATTACATTAACTAAACACACATATCATTATTCAATCATACCATCTAGGCATGCTTCAATCATATCATTCACATCATTATAACTTAGAAAATTAGTTTCACACCTCTTTATGTCTCAATTCACATTATACACTTCATCATTCAAGCATACATAATCCATTTCTCAAGACACATTAACATCATTCATTATTAAAACATATTGCACATACCTTTTTGGATGATCCTCGTCTCTTTTACACTCAAGAACTACTCCCATCAAGCTATACATAATCAATTACCTCATCATATCCTTCACATTTTACATATTGCATCATTAATGTAACACTACAAAGTACATTATTCATATAACACATTACCATTCACAAGATTCACAATGCATAAAACATAGCATTGTTCATATAGTATCATATGCATCATCATTGTCATCAAATGAATGTTCAATCTCAACAATGCAAGAAGAACAAAGGAACAATCACCGTAGCTAACACCAATTTAACTTACAATCAAACTCAACACTTATAAACACATCTCAACCACACCAAATCATAATCCCAACAAATCAAAACTCACTTCAAACACAACTTCAAAAATAAAAAGGGAAAACAAGAGAGTACTTACCTCAATTGAAGAAATTTCACAAATCTCCAACTTAATCCTTTGATTCTTCCTTCAATTTGATGTTAGAAATCAAAACACCTCACTTGCTCTCTCTTTCCCTTTGGTAGCCGGCCACACCAAGCAAAGAAGAGAAAATGAAGACAAGTCAAACTTCTCTTCTTCTTTAAATCTCCACCAAGCAATCCTAACAATGCAATTACCAAATTGCCCTCATCCATTTAACTTAACTCTTGTCACTTATATGCCCATTTAAGTAATTTCACATATCACAAATAAATATCCTCTTCCATTGACCATCCCTTTTGACCAACATATATGTTATATATATTACCATATACCCAACATATACATTATCTCAAAATACATTTTTCCTTTCCAATAACACATAAACATTTAATTCAAATCAAACAACAATTACATCAATACTTCTAGGGCACATTTTGGGATATTACATCCACAATTGTTTCAGACTTGATATCAGGTAATTTTGAGGACGAAATTTCTTTTAGAGGGGGAGAATTGTAATATCCCAAAGTATACCCTAAAAGTTTTGGTATTATTGTTGTATTTGGATTTAATGTATATGATTAATGAAAAGAGAAAGGAAGTAAAAAGAGAGTGTATATGTTGTACATATAATGATATATACAACATATACAAGTCAAAGTGTGGAAGTCAAAAGAAGAGTAATTAATGAATTTAAATTAAATTAATTATAAGGATATTAATTAAATGGGAAATTAAGTAGTGGAAGAAGATATTTTAGAATATTTTAATATTATTTTTGCTTGGTGGAGGTTTAAAGAGAAGAGTTGACTTTGTTTTTTCCATTCATTTTGTTCTTCTTTTCTTTTCCTTGGGTTGGCCGGCCATCAAAGAAGCAAGAGAGCAAGAGAGAGATTTGATCTTCCAAACTCAAGATTGAAGGAAGTTTTCAAGTGATCAAGTTGGAAATTTAAGAGTTTCTTCATCCTTGGTAAGTTTTCCACTTGATTCTTTGATTTTCTTTGAGTTTGTGAGTTGAGGTTGTGGTTGATATGTGTTTGTTTGATTGTGGTGTATTTAAGAGTGTTTGGTTCAATTGATTTTGGATTTTGGGGTTGGATTGAAGGAAAGAGTAAGTTTGTTGGAAGAGAATGTGTTGTGGTTGTGTTTTGGGTTTGTAGTGATGATTATGATTTATGTTTGATGTATGATTTGAGTTGTTTTTGTAACACCCCAATACTCCATATAAATACTATACATATACCTAGTATACATACAGTAAGTATTTAAAGTATAAGGATGCCACTTTTCTTTTTACCTTTCAATACCTGTAACAAAATTCAAACCATAATAGGTCAATTTAAAGAACACTTACAAATTATTGTCTTTATCAAAACTTCATTTATACATATAATATAACATACTTAAAGTGGATACATGTATGCATTACCCTCTAGTTGGTCTCGACAAAATCTTACTCTTCTCGTGGCATACCAAAAGACTTCATGTCTTCCACCAAGCTACCTGCACGATAATACATCCGCGCTAAGCTCGAAAGCTTAGTAGTACAAATATAAAATACAAACATATATCATGGAAACACTAACATATAAAGATATCTCAATTCCATATATTTTTAGTTCTTATTAAGTTTATCCCTATTCATTTGCACCTTTCATATCTTTCAACTAATCTCACATCTTATACACATATAAACATAGCATTTCTACCAAGTCCAACCCATCACTAATATTCACAATCAACATCTCAATACACACATTATACATCATACCAATCACAAGTCACATTTCCAATTAAGACAATCATTGTCATCAACCACAATTCATCAATTGAATTCACAATCAATGCTAATACACACATTATACATCATACCAATCATAACATTTCTTTATTCACAATTCAACATTAATGATTCATCACTAGTGCTCATAATCAATATTTCAACGCACATATTACATATCATCAATCACATGTCCAATGAAATATACCAAAGATTTCATTATCCATTTCTTTCAACATTTGTATATCACATTGACAACAAAGATAGACTCGGGCCCAACAGACACCACTATGTTATTCAGAGTTCAGAGTTACTGCTTTGGTCTATAATCATAATCATCAAGCCCGTAGGCATCATATATCAATATTTCTATCCATGGATAGTGTAACAGACCCAGTCTCTTGGACCATCAACTCATCATGAGAAGATCCTCAACCCGGCAAGACTGTTACCAATCATATATTTCATATTCACAATTCTCATAGTGTAACAGACCCAGTCTCTTGGACCTCAATTCAACTCAATTTGAAGAGATCCTCAACCCAGCAAGACTGTTACCTTTTTCATTTTATAGGCATGCCTCCAAACCCAGAACTCTGAAAACTGAATAACACATTAAACACATATTTCACTTATTGTTTCATTATCAATTTCAATCTCAATGTTCATTATCATCTAGGCAAACATGCCTTATTTCTTTCAATTAGATCATCATAGCCAATCACAATGGCTTCACAACATATCATATCTCAATCCATATGATACATATAACATCAGTGCTATAACATTACAAAGTACCTTATTCATATAGCACAATACAATTCACAAGATTCATAATACACAAATCATAGTATTGTTCATATAGTATCATGTGCATCATCATTATAATACTCAACATCAATTACATTAACCAAATGAACATATCATTATTCAATCACATGATTCACATTATACATATAGCATCATTGCTATAACATTACAAAGTACATTAAAGTAATTCTTCATAAAAATGTTTATCATAATAAATTTGCATAGCTCATACCTTGTTGAATGATCCTCTTCTCTTTCACACTATACAAGTCACATTAGATTAACAATGTAATAATTTACCTAATATTATTTAATTATACTCAATCAATTGTATTCTCATACATTAATATTCATCAAATCATTCACATCTTTCATTTTCCCATAACACAATTATATATATACATATCATTAATGATATAAACACATCAAAATACATTAGTGATATGCATTAACAATGCAATCATGCAACATTGGTACTTACCTTAATAACATTTCACACCACTCTAAACTCTTCTCCACTCAATAGTTCTTCACTTCACAAATTAGGGCAATTCAACCTCTTCACAACCTAATCCAAAAGGAATATTAGCAAAATGACCATATGAATAGTACATTCTGGTTTTAGACTCCATTTTATCCTTATTTTGAAAAATTGTATAAAATAATCTACTTGACTAAAAATTCTAAAATTTTTACAGAATTTAGTTTTGTATCTTAAAATCATTCCTTTAAAATTTCAGATCAAACTGAACACAAAATCTTGGTCAAATAGTTCACCTAACCAGACTGCCCCAATTGCCCTGCATCCTGGCAGCAGTTCTGAACTTTGTGAATTCCATAAATCAAATTCAATCAACGTGGTTCCAAATTATTTTTCTCAAATACTAGACTCACTAAGAAACAACATATCCAAAATTCAATTGGATATGATATTTCTACATTTTATTAAAAATCCCGAAATATAACTGTCTCAATTAAGGTACCTGCTGGAACAGGTCTAATAAAAATAATCTTTCTAAACTCATAACCATTCCAAAATCGAATCAACATATTTTTCAGTCATTCTAGACTCATAGAGGCACAACATATCAAAAATTCACTTCAATAACATTTTTCTATAATTAATTAAAAATCATACAAGTCACAGCCTTTACTAATTGTAAAACAGAAAAATATTCACTAAACACAACTCTTACTCTTCCATCACCAACACCAATTTACTTCTCCTTTTCAAATCTATTTCAACTCTTCTCAACAAATTACAAACATACTTAATCATACTATTACTAAACATAACTCAATCCAAACACAACTTCAAAAAGAATCAAGGTAAACAAGAGAAAACTTACCAAGATGATAAAATTCCTTGAAATCCAACTTAGCTACTTGAAATCTCTCTCAACTTTGGAGCTTAAAATCATCAAAACCTTTCTTTGTTCTTTTGTTTTTCTTTGCCAATGAAGGAGCCGGCCAACACAAGGAGAAGAAGAAGAAATGATGAAGAAAACACAAAGTCCACATGCATTAAATACTCATCCAAAAGAAAATTACTATAATGCCCTCATCCATTTAACTAAACTTTTGTCACATATATACCCATATAGGTAATTTCACAAATCACAAATAAAATATCTTCTTCCCTTGACCAAGCCCTTTGACCAACTTATATGTTATATATATCACCATATACACTACATATACACTTCTCTCTACACAATGCATTCCTTCCAACTACACACATATGCATTATTTTCTCAACTTCTATTATCCTCCAAATAAATCATACACAATTACCACTTATCAATCACACATACAATTCACTAATAACAATATTATCACAACTTCTAGGCACACTTAGGGATATTACAGTTTTGGTGTTTTTGCAAGTTTGTTATGGTTTTTGGGTGTGTTTAATTAAGTTTGTTTGAAGTGGGAAATGGTGGAAGTAAGTGGTTAATTGGATGTAGTGTTGATGTTGCCGGAATCTGTATTTTTAGCCTGACACGCCCATTAGCATGGCCAGGTTTTAAGCGTGTCAATGGTTATGTGTTCTTGGATGGGTGACACGAGCAGTGACACGCCCATGTCACTGAGCGTGTCATAGCTACTGTGATGTTGGTGGTTTGACACGGCCATGAACACGCCCGTGTTGTTGGACGTGTCATTGTTTCTGTGAGACAGAATGTATTACACGTTCAGTGACACGCCCGTGGTTCTGAGCGTGTCAAAGCTTCTGTGTTGTGAGTTTAGGGCACAGTCAGGGACACGCCTGTGTTGTTGAGCATGTCATGTGTAGAGTTTTCCCTAGTTGGTCTTATTCATATTATCTCATGTGTATTATTCCTTTTGGATTAGGTTGTGAAGAGGTTGAGTTGCCCTAACCTAAGTGTTGAGAATTCTTGGAAGAGGAAGTGTATAGGTTGGTGTGAGTTGCTCTTGAGGTAAGTACAAACTTACATGGTTGCATTCATTTACACGATTTTGAGACTTAACACATTTGGTTATAAAATGTGTTAAGTAATCTACTATTTTGTTATTACTATTTGATTAATGTTATGATTTGTATAATGTGAAAGATATGATGATCATTCAAAAGGTATGTGCAATGCAATTGGTTATGATGAATTGCTTTAATGTAAATTGTGATATGATGAGATGTGAAGCCATTGTTGTTGGCTATAATGATGTAAATGAGATAATTGAGGCATGGTTGCCTAAATAATTATGAGCAAATGAGAATGAAATGGATAATGAAATAATGAATGAATTGTGTGTCTAATGTGTTATTCCATTTTCAGAGTTTTGTTGTTGGTGGCATGCCTAATGGTAACAATCTCTTGAAGCTAGGTTGGGCTTGATCCTTGAAGCCAAGTTGGGTTGAAGTTTAGCATGCTTAACTCCCCTTGAAGCTTGGTTGGGTCTAGTCCTTGAAGCCTAGTTGAGATGTTATAACCCTTGAAGCTAGGTTGGGTTTGGTTCTTGAAGCCAAGTTGGGTTGATACTTAGCTTGCTTTATTTCCCTTGAAGCTTGGTTGAACCTAATCCTTGAAGCCTAGTTGGGATAATGATAATGATAAATGTGATAACTGAACCAAAACATTAACTCTGAAAGTTGAATGGCATATTAGTGTCTTTTGGGCCCATGCTTGTCTTTGTTTAAATGTGATTTATGAATGATGAAACAAATGAATAATGAGATTCAATGTAAGACTTTGAAATGTGATATTCTTATGTATTGTTTATAATGTTTGAACATATGATATTGGCATTGTATTGAAACATATTATCATTGGGGTTTGTACCACTAAGCCGTTGGCTTAGCGCAGGTGACAGGGTCGAGCCAGAGAGTTCATCTAGACCGAGTCGAGTCTAGATTTTGAAGTGTTGATTGTGAGCTTAAAGATCAAAGACTGACTGCCAAACATGTATAAACTTTATGTTTTTTTTTAAATTTGATTTTGATGTTTATGTATTTGTAAATACCTCTACATTTTCCGCTGCGTATTGAATGAACGTTTTACTTATTGTGTTTTATGATATAACTTAAATGTTTTAAGTTTGCTCATATTATTGTATAAAGGAATGAATGGTTTGTTTAGTAAACTGTAGCATTCCTATATTCAATATATGTATATTACGGATATGGTGGTATATAGTGTGCGTATACGGGATATAGGGGTGTTACAGGCCAAATGAAAATTTTATGGACTATGTGAAAAGGTGGAGAAACAAGGCCGCTTTGCTCAAGAAGAGGCCCGATGAATCCGATCAAATAAGGATGATCGTGAGAGGTGTCCTGCCCAATCTTCATGAGAGGATGTCTCATACACTCATCCGTGATTTCAAAGACCTTCTCCAAGCTGGTTTGCAAATTGAAGAATGGGAAAGGGAGAAGAGCCGCTTTGCAACAAAAAGGAATGAGAAAGGGAGCGATCAACCTGGTAGCCAAAGCACAGAAAAAAAAGTTGATGTTAATGTGACTGGTCAAGGGAATAAAAGACAATTCTCAAATCTGGGGAGGCCTCTATCTTGGATTTTTAGCAAGCTGCAAAAGAAAGGGTTGTTACAATCGTTAGCTCCTCGAACTTTACATAATCCATTGCCACCAAACTTCAATGCCGAGGCCTTCTGTCAATTTCATCAAATGCGAGGGCATGAAACAGATAAATGTGCTCGTCTAAGGCATGAGATCCAAGATTTGATTGATAGTGGCAAGCTACCCGAGCCGGATAAGCCCAATACCAAGAACAACCCTTTGCCTAAATTTGGAAGAGTGCCTCCACCAGCAACCTTCATGGTGGGAAAAGGATTGGAAGAAGATTTTATTTTATCATCCTTTCAAGATGGGGATATTGAAGATATGAAAGAAAATTAAATGCAACAAACTTTCCTTAGCTTGAATATTGCTTCTTAATTTTACTTTCTTGGAACTATCGTTTTTTTCAAATTTAAAGTTGCTTGAATAAATTACTTTCATCAAAAAAATTTTTGGTCTTTGTTCATTTTGGTGCTCAACCAATGAGGAATCCAGCTTGATAATTCATGAATTAATATGTCTAGGCATCATGACTCGAATGACTTTACTAGGTAAGGGAATTGCTTTATAGCATTGAGTTGTGTATGCTTACTTAGAGAGGGCTCCTGCATAATTACCTTTGTCTAGGTCCTAATCAGACTTAGAACATACTTTGACAAACTTTCGAGGCGAAATTGAACTCTGCTTATTAAAGAGAGAGATGATCTAGGCATTGTTTGATTAGCCAACAACTAGTATCTACCCTATTAAATACCAATCCTTAGTTGTCCCTTTGAGCTTTCTTAAAATTTTAGCTTTCTTTTCATTGGCATATAACCCCAACAACCTACCCAGAGCTGTTGTGATACCTTTGACAAGTCTTATGATCACTGAGGTGGAGAGACAAGAAGATCAAAGAAAGCAATGATTAGTCAAGATAGTTGAAGTTATCAAGACCATACGGATAGTTGAAGTTTTCCTTAGAGTAACAAATGATTTATCCCTGTTAAAGAAGATTTATGTCACTCCACTCATCCATTATTGGAAGCCCAAGTTGGTACAAACAAGACAACTCTTTTAGAACCAAAAAAAAAGAGAGAAGAAGAAAAAAAAAGAAAGAAAAAAAGGACAAAAGAAAAGGAAAAGAAAAGAGAAAAAGAGAAAAATAAAACTTAAAAAGACGGTTCAGAAAGCCAACTGAGTTCTCTTTTACCTAAGCAGCAAAAGGCTTCCATTTGGACAGTTTGACTTGAATTAGTCCAACCCAACCAAAGATTCAATCAAAATCAAAGAAAGAGGGGAAAGACCATTCAGTTCTTGAAAGTTCTGTACTTAACAATCCTACAAGGAAGAAGGACAAAATGATAAAATGCTCAAAGAAAGGGAAGAGTAAGGAAAATAAAGAGAAAAAAGAGGGAAGAGTAAGAAAAATAAAGTGGAAAGAAAAGGGAAAAGAAGAAAAGAAACAGATTTGGGTCTTAAACTTTTTGTAAGGGCAAAAACTGTCCTAATCAAGATCCAGACTAATGCCAAAAAGATAGAAGGAATTTGGAAGATTGCACCCAACTGTCTAAAGTTCCAACAAGAAATTTATAGTGTGAGGGTTTGTCCATTGTGTCACACCAGCTCCAATCTCACAATGGCCTTCACTTAAACCCGTGTCCCTTATAGACCCCATTTTAAACCTATCAAAGACCTGTTGATCTCTCTTGGTAGGTCGAGTCTATTAGTGGAGATAGTTTGGATAAGCATGCATATGAGATAGACAATATTTAAACTCAAATGAGACCTTTGGCCAAGTAATGTGTATGTGCCTATTTGAAGTGCAACAGTTCTTGCTTAAATAGAAATGATTACCGAGTTTAGTACGGTAACTAGGATTGTCATGTTGTAGATATGTTAATTTGGAAAATCAAGTCCTGAGGTACATTGACATTAATTTGGCAAAGTTAACATTTGATTTCAAAATCAAAATTCAAAAAAAAAAGTTTTTTCATATAAAGTCTTCAAGTTAAGGGAAGTATGTTGAACCTCCAAAGGACACATTGGGCAAAGGGAATGATTATTGGCAAGGTCATGAAGAAGCTATCAACCGACATGCTGAAACCTAGTTGGAAATGGCTGCATCTCTGACTCTGCTGCTTAGGGTCTCCACCACTCATGTTTTCAACATCTTGAAGATAAAAGCCACAAATACAAAGTCTTCGATCATTTCAATGCGAGACTTGAATGAGTGTCAAAAAGGAACCAATGAGAACACTTCTGCTAATCACCTCGGTCTGTGAGTCGATAAAACTGCTGTAAGTATTATTCATGCATATCATTCATACATGAGCATATCACATCGCACTTTCTTATCTTGTATTGTCTATTCTTTAACAAGGTGAACAACAAACACTCTGTGAAGTGAAGAATCAAAAGAAGATGTCAAATCAGGGGGGCATGGAAAGCCCATTGCTTGAGAAAGCTCCAGTAAATTTGCAAAGAGAAGAAATAAGTGCTTGTGCGAAGAACTAGACGGCAAAACATCAAATCAAAGCTTGCATGGATAAAATCTTTGGTTTGAGCCTACACAGGGGGCAAAGTTTCTCCTTTTCAATTTTTGAGTTTATATACCAAATATTTTTAAACTCACTTACAAATATTTTGCCACACAGGGGGGGCAAGGAGAGGATATAAGATCCAATTAAAAATAGCTAAATCTTTGCAAAAAGGAAGAACAAAAGAATGGAACATTAGAACTCTCAAAAGAATGAAGATGCAAAAGACAAAAGATCAATCCAGCTAAAAGAGCTGAAACCAGGGTAAAGACCCGACCTCCAATGGATAAAGACCCAATGTTAAAAGATGAAGATTCATTTTCAAGGATGAAGACCCGATCTCAGAGGATGAAGATCCATTTTGAGGGTGAAAAACCACAATGCATAGAATAACCGGAGCATTCAGATTTCTCAAATGATAAAAGGTCAGTCAAACTTAATCTCGGGTACAAGCACCCATTCTTGGGTCCAAGTACCCAAATCAATTCAAGCTCAGGTCCAAGTACCCAATCTCAGGTCCAAGCACCCATTCTCGGGTCCAAGTACCCAAATCAATTCAAGCTCGGGTCCAAGTACCCATTCTCGGGTCCAAGTACCCAAATCAATTCAATCTCGGGTCTAAGTATCCAATCTCGGGTCCAAGTACCCAAATCCGAAGCCAATTTAGGATCAAGTATCCAAATCCAGTTAGGATCGAGTATCCCAATCCAGTTTAGGATCGAGTATCCAAATCTAGTTAGGATCGAGTATCCCAATCCAGTTTAGGATTGAGTATCCAAAGCCAATTTAGGATTAAGTATCCAAATCCATTTAGGATCGAATATCTAAATCCAGTTTAGGATCGAGTATCCAAATCCAGTTTAGGATTGAGCAGCCAAGTCCAGTTAGGATCGAGTATCCAAATCCGATTTCGGATTGAGTATCCAAATCCAGTTTAGGATCGAGTATCCAAATCTAGTTAGGATCGAGTATCCAAATCCAGTTTAGGATCGAGTATCCAAATCCGATTTAGGATCGAGTGTCCAAATTCAGTTAGGATTGAGTATCCCAATCCAGTTTAGGATTGAGTATCCCAATCAAGTTTAGGATCGAGTATCCAAATCCAAGTTAGGATCGAGTATCCAAATCCAGTTTAGGATCGAGTATCCAAATCCAATTTAGGATCGAGTATCCAAATCCAGTTTAGGATCGAGTATCCAAATCTGATTTCAGATCGAGTATCCAAATCCAGTTAGGATCAAGTATCCCAATCAAGTTTAGGATCGAGTATCTGAATCCAAGTTAGGATTGAGTATCCAAATCAAGTTAGGATTGAATATCCCAATCCAATTTAGGATCGAGTATCCAAATCCAGTTTAGGATCGAAAATTCAAATCCAGTTTAGGATCAAGTATCCAAGTCCAGTTGGGATCGAGTATCCCAATCCAATTTAGGGTTGAGTATCTAAATCCAATTTAGGATTGAGTATCCAAATCCAGTTAGGATCGAGTATCCGAATCCAGTTTAGGATCGAGTATCCAAGTCCAGATAGGATTGAGTATCCAAGTCTAGTTTAGGATCGAGTGTCCAAATCTCTTGGGTCTAGAACCCAAAACCTCAAAAATTAAGTCTTATTGCTTTTCACTCTCATTCACTAAGGTTTCAGATCATTCAAGTAGGGGGCAAACTGTAGACCATTAATTTTTGACCCAATCCGGTCCAATATGTTTTATTTAGTACAAAATGATTTTTGTTGTCTAATTGATCCAAAATAATTTTTATTAAATAATTTTTGCTTTACTATCTAATTTTTATTAATAAAAAATAAAAATAAACAAATAAAAGTCAAAAAATAAAAATAAAAATCGGTGTCAAAAAAATCGGCGACGAAAAAATTATGGTGCGGGCCCGTGGGCACGGGCCCGTTGTTATTTTGCACTCAGAAAAATTCTGCGTGCGAAATAGCCACGTAGAATTTTTCTGCCTGCGAAATGGCTACAGGCCCGTTTTGCGTGCGCTGCCGCAGCCAACTGCGGCTGAATTTTTTTGCCAGCTCATTTTTTCCTACGGCAATTTTTTTCGGTAGCGCAATTTTTCTGACGCAAAATTTTTGAAACCTAATTCAATTATGTTTCGGTTTCTTTTTTTTATTAATATTACTTACCTTAAATAATTAGGAATAAACCACATCAAACCACTATAAATAAGGACCAAAGGCAATTAAAAAAGAAAATCCAAATCCATAAAGGAAAAAACTTGAATTCAATTGATTTTAAAAGGGGCAGAAACACGATTTAAGAGAGGAAAAAGGCAAAAAGGCTGCTCTTTTTAGCTTGTTCATCCAAGAAGCAATTTTGGCACAACTTACAAAAGAAGGTATGAAATTCTAATTTCTTTATTTTTTTTTACACAGTAGCTAAAACTAGGAATTTGCTTTATTTTCAAAGTCTAAAATCTTAGAATTTTAAATTAGTTTTTCTAAAGTTAAAAGCTTTATTTCGTTGGTTTACCTTCGAAAAGGCTTAAAATTGTTATTTTTACTTCTTAAAAATCATAAAACTCTAATTGAACATATTTTTCAACAAAACTAAGATTCAAATTCTGTTTCTTTTAAAATTTTAAAGTAGGTTCTATTTCATTAAAAAAGCCTTAAAAAACATCTTTTCTACTTATAAAAACTTTAATTTGTTTGTTTAAATTCATAAAACTTCATGAAATTATCAAATTAATTTCCAAATTCTTAAAAATCATGCATCACCATGACCCTAAATTCTAAAAATCCTAATTCAACTCCAAAACCTAAAATATTGAATCCTAACCCTTTTAAAACCTTAAACCCTAATTTTTATGAACCCTAATCCCTTTTAAAACATTAAAAATCATAAACCATAAATAGATTAAATTTACACAGTAGCTTAGAAACCCAATAACCGAAAATCATAAATCAAAGTATTTTAAAGTGTCTAAAACCCTAGTTTCATGATTTTATCATTCAAACCTTAATTTGTTTAATCAAAGTGTCTTACCAACCTTTTAAAACATAAAACTTCAATCTATTTTAATTTCATAAAAAAGTCACAGTAGCTTATACTCATGAAATTCCCAAAACCTTAACGCATGAGATAAAAAAATCTAAATGGAAATAGTAGCTATAATTTAGACTTTTTATTTGCTTTATTTAATTCTATATTTGATTATGATTTGATTTATTTTATATGCCTTAATTTATTTAAGTTCAATACTTGGTTTATTTTATTTATCATGGCTGGATGTTTACTTTTTTATTGATATTTAAATACCTTTGATGAGTGATTTATTTATTATGAATGGTTATTTACTTTTATCAATTTATTTAGACTTCCAAATGTTGTAAGAGGTATGTTTCCACTTGGTGGATACCTCATTAGTTAAACATCATGTAATTTAATTTGCTTTTCTATTTTAGAACCAATGTAAAGGGCATGTTTCTACCTTTTGGTGGGTGTCCTATCTAGGCATGTGATGTAAGGACATGTTTCCATCCTTGGATGGGTGTCCATTTATTTGCTTTGTTTGGAAATTACTTTGATTTTAATATATTGATGCTTTCTTTTAATTATTGTGTGTAATATGGATAATATTGTTATATTTAAGAATTTTATAATATTAAGACCTGTAAAGGAGGTCGGTCCCAATGAACCGGGCGTTGTGGGGGTGCTGGGCCATTTCTCACCTTCCCCACACGTACCCAACTTTTCGAACCTGGGTTGGGGATTCCTTAGGAATCAAGTCATCCACCTCTTTCTTTTTCCCAGCCCGTCTGGGTGGCGACTGTAATATCCTCATGTATACCTTAAAAGTTTTGATTATGTTATTGTTATATATTGGATTGAATATATGTGTTAAATTACAAGAGAAAAGAAGTTGGGAAAAGAATGTATAGATATTTGTGTTTTGAGAAGAAAAGAGGGTGTAGAGAGAAGTGTATATGTTGTTTATATGGTTGTATAACTAACATATACATTGGTCAAAAGGGTTGGTCAATACAAGATGATATTTATTTGTGGCATGTGAAATTATATATATGGGTATATATGAGACAAAAGATTAATTAAATGGATGAAGGGCATGGAGGTAATTTTCTTTGGTTAAGTTGCATGGTGGAGATTAAAAGAAGAAAAGTGGTTGACTTGTTGGTATTTTCTTCTTTCTTTCTTGAAGAGGCCGGCCATTGAAGAAGAGAAAGAGCTAGGGAGGTGTTTGAAGTTCTATAATCAAATTGAAGAAGGAATCAAGAGTTTTGGTTAGAGATTTGTGGAATTTCTTCATTTAAGGTAAGTTTTCTCTTGATTTCTCTTGTTCTATTTGGAATTTTGTTTGAGTTTGATGGAGTGTGTTTGTGTATGGTGTGTGTAAAAGTGTTGAAATGGAATTAAAGATAAGAAGCTAGGTTGGTGTTGGTGATGGAAGAGTAAGAGTTGTGTTTAGTGAATTTTTTTTCTGTTTTACAATTAGTAAAGGCTGTGACTTGTATGATTTTTAATTAATTATAGAAAAATGTTCTTGAAGTGAATTTTTGATATGTTGTGCCTCTATGAGTCTAGAATGACTGAAAAATATGTTGATTCGATTTTGGAATGGTTATGAGTTTAGAAAGATTATTTTTATTAGACCTGTTCCAGCAGGTACCTTAACTGAGACAGCTATATTTCGGGATTTTTAATAAAATGTAGAAAACTCATATCCAATTGAATTTTGGATATGTTGTTTCTTAGTGAGTCTAGTATTTGAGAAAAATAATTTGGAACCACGTTGATTGAATTTGATTTATGGAATTCACAAAGTTCAGAACTGCTTCCAGGATGCAGGGCAATTGGGGCAGTCTGGTTAGGTGAACTATTTGACCAAGATTTTGTGTTCAGTTTGATCTGAAATTTTAAAGGAATTATTTTAAGATACAAAACTAAATTCTGTAAAAATTTTAGAATTTTTAGTCAAGTAGATTATTTTATACAATTTTTCAAAATAAGGATAAAATGGAGTCTTAAACCAGAATGTACTATTCATATGGTCATTTTGCTAATATTCCTTTTGGATTAGATTGGGAAGAGGTTGAATTGCCCTAACCGTGTCCCTCAAGTGGTGCTGCCCGTGTCCCTCAAAGGTTTTGAAGAGATTGGGTTGCATTAACCTAAATGTGGAGAATTCTTGGAAAGAAAAGAAATGTATAGATTGATGGGACTAGTTCTTGAGGTAAGTACCAATACATATGATTGTATTTAATTACATAATTTGAGGCTTAACACATTTGTTTGAAAATGTGTTAAGTGATCTATTATATTGTTAACATAATTGGACTAAGGTGATGATTGAATGATGTGAAGGATGTGAAGATCATTAACAAGGTAAGCATAAACCCTATTTGATTGTATATCCTTATATGTCTTTGAACATTAACACATTGGGATGAAAGTGTTAAATAAGCTATTATATTGTGAATGTAAATGAAGAATATATATAAAGGATGAAATATGAAATGGGAAAGGTAGGAAGAAATGAGGATCATTCTTAAGGTATGTGCAATTTGTTATGATAAATGCTCTAGTAATGAATGATGTTAATGTGTTTTGAGAAGTGAGAAAATGTTATGTTATATGCATTGTGAATCTTGTGTATGACAATGTATTATATGAATAATATACTTTGAAATGTGATATCAATGATGCTATATGTATCATATGGATTGAGATATGATATGATATGAAGCCATTGTGATTGGCTATGATAATTCAATTGAAAGAGATAAGGCATGTTGGCCTAATTGATGATGAGATTGATAATGAAATAATAAATGAATTGTTTGTTTAATATGTTATTCAGTTTCAGAGTTCTGGATTTGGGTGGCATGCCTAAGAAATGATGAAAGGTAACAGTCTTGCCGGGTTGAGGATCTCCTCATATGTGTTGAGTTGATGGTCCAAGAGACTGGGTCTGTTACACTATGAGAATTGTGAATATGAGATATATGATTTGTAACAGTCTTGCCGGGTTGAGGATCTCCTCATATGTGTTGAGTTGATGGTCCAAGAGACTGGGTCTGTTACACTATCCATGGATAGAGATACATGTATATACATTGCCTACGGGCGTGATGATTGTGACTATGAACCAAAGCAGTAACTCTGAACTTTGAATAACATATTAGTGTTTTGGGCCCGAGTCTGTCTTTATTGTCAATGTGAAATGCAAGTATTGAAATATTGATTGTGAGTATTAATAATGAATTATGCTTGGTGAATTGTGAATAATATAATGTTATTAAGTGTAATATGTAAATGAATTGTGGTTGATGATAAAGGTTGTCTTTATTGGAAATATGATTTATGATTTATATGATATGTAAATTGTGTATTGCAATAATGAGTGTATGATATGTAATGTGTGTATTGCAATAATAATTGGTATGATATGTAAAGTGTGTATTGCAATAATGGTTGGTGTGGTATATATATAATGTAGGGGTATTAATATATTGGTTTTGAGTATTGGTGATGCATTGGGGTTGGTGATAATATTATGTATATATATACATCATATATGAAATTAGCTAGGATATATTAAAGATAAAATTAAAAAGAAAAGAAGATATGATAAGAACTAATTATATATTGAATCGATGTATCATTATATATCAATACTTCTATACTATATGTTTATATTTTATATTTGGACTACTAAGCTCTCGGGCTTAGCGCGGGTGTTTATTCGCGCAGGTATATAGATGGAAGATATGAAGTCTTTTGTTATGCCACAAGAAGAGTAAAGTTTGTCGAGACCAACTAGAGGGTAATGCATACATGTATAAATTTTACTTATGATGTATTTCTGACGAGAGAGTATTTATATGTATAAATGAAGTTTTAATAAAGATAATGATTTTGTAAATGTTATTTAAATTAATGTATTATGGTTTGAACTCTGTTACAGGTTTTTAAAAGGTAACGAAAAGTGACATCCTTATACTTTATATATTTACTGTATGTATACTAGGTATACGCATAGTACTTATATAGGGTATCGGGGTGTTACAATTGTTTTGGTATCAGAGCTTAGGTTCGAGATTCTCGGCCTAAGTGAGATTAAAAAAAAAATTTTTGAAAAGTTTAAATAGAAATAAAAAGGAAAAGTTTTGAAATGAAATTTGTAATACGTGCATATGCATTGACATCTAGGTTGGTCTCGGATGTGGCATAATATAAATTGTAGAATATTTGTGTTATATGAGATGTTCAATATAGTTGATGATATATGTGTATACTATTTTGATGTGATAAGAAATTATGATTGTTGACAATGATGTTGGAAATGAATTATAATTGAGGCATAGTGCCTAATTGATTATGAGAAACGCATTGTGAAATGTAATGTGATATTTGTATATTAATGATGCATATGAAAAATGTCATGTTGTGTGCAACATGACATGTAATGTTGATATTTATGAGCAATATTATGTAGGGCATAATGTGAATTGAAACATAAAGAAATAAAAAGGAGAATAAAGTTGAAAATAAGTAGCAATCAATTATGTAGGGCATAATGTGAATTGAATTTGGGCAAATGTAATGTGATATTTGTATATTAATGATGCATATGAAAAATGTCATATTGTGTGCAACATGACATGTAATGTTGATATTTATGAGCAATATTATGTAGGGCATAATGTGAATTGAAACATAAAGAAATAAAAAGGAGAATAAAGTTGAAAATAAGTAGCAATCAATTATGTAGGGCATAATGTGAATTGAATTTGGGCAAATGTAATGTGATATTTGTATATTAATGATGCATATGAAAAATGTCATGTTGTGTGCAACATGACATGTAATGTTGATATTTATGAGCAATATTATGTGGGTATATTGTGACAGATAGATTAGTTGAAATTCAATTCGCATAGTACTTGGACCCTAATTGGATTGGATTTGGGTGCTTGGACCCGAGACTGAATTGAATTTGGGTACTTGAACTCGAGATTGAATTGGATTTGACTGACCTTTTATCAGTTGAGGATTCTGGCTTAACTGGTTGTTCCATTCTTTTGTTCTTCCTTTTGCCAAAAATTCAGCTACTTTTAGTTGCCCTCATATCTTCTCCTTGCATGGCAAAATATTTGCAAGTGAGTTTGAAAATATTTGGTATATAAACTTAAAAAATTGAAAAGGATAAACTTTGCCCCCTGTGTAGGCTCAAACCAAAGATGCTTTTTATGCAAGCTTTGATTGATGTTTTTGTTGTCTAGTTCTTCGTACAAGCATGCATTTATTCTCTTTGCAATATTACTGGAACTTTCTCAAGCAATGTCTTTCCATGCCCCCTTGATTTGATATCTTCTTTTGATTCTTTACTTCACAGAGTGTTTGCTGTTCACTTTGACATATTCTCATGTATGCATGATATGCATGAGTAATACTTACAGTGGTTCCATCGACTCACAGATCGAGGTGATTAGCTGAAATGTTCTCACGAATTTCTTTCAGATGCTTGTTCAGTTCTTGTTTTGGAATGACACAATGCTTCACATTTATGGCTTTTATCATCAAGATGTTGAAAATATGAATAATGGAGGCTCCAAACAGCAGAGATACATCCATTGTCAATGTACCTCAGGACTTGATTTTCCAAATTAACATATCTATAACATGACAACCCTAGTTACCTTACTAAACTTAGGAATCATTTCTATTTGAGTAAGAATTGTTGCACTTCAGATAGGCACATACACATTACTTGGCCAAAGGTCTCATTGGGTTTAAATATTATCTATCTCATATGCATGCTTATTCAAACTATCTCCACTAATAGACTCTACCTACCAAGAGAGATCAACAGGTCTTTGATAGGCTTGAAATGGGGTCTATAAGGGTTATGGGTTAAATGAAGGCCATTTGTAAGTTGGAGCTGATGTGACATAATGGACAAACCTTCACACTACAAATTTCTTGTTTGAACTTTAGGCAGCTGGGAGCAATCTTGCCAGACTCTAAATTCTTTCTATTTTTTTGGCATTAATCTGGATCTTGATTAAGATAGTTTTTTCCCTTGAAAAAAGTTTGTTACCCAAATTCGTTTCTTTTCTTCTTCTCCCTTTTCTTTCTTTTTTATTTTTCTTACTCTTCCCTTTTTTTGAGCATTTTATCATTTTGTCCTTCTTCCTTGTAGGACTGTCAAGTACAAAACTTTCAAGAACTGAATGGTCTTTCTCATTTTTCTCTAATTTTTATTGAATCTTTGGTTGGGTTGGACCAATTCAAGTCAAATTGTCCTTATAAACCAAATGGAAGCCTTTAGCTACTTTAGGTAAAAGAGAACTCAGTTGGCTTTTTGAACCGCCTTTTTAGGTTTTATCTTTTTTTCTCTTTTTTTCTATTTTTTTTTGTCTTTTTTGTCCTTTTTTTGTCTTTTTTCTTTTCTTTTCTCTCTTTTTTTTTTTTTTGTTGTTTTTTTTGCGTTCTAATTTTAACAGAGTTGTCTTGTTTTTACCAACTTGGGTTTCTAATGATGGATGAGTGGAGTGACATAAATCTTCTTTAACAGGGAAAAATCATTTGTTACTCTTATGTTGTCTTGATATATTGGAGAAATTAGGAGAACTTCAACTACACTTATGGTCTTGATAATATCAACTACCCTTATGGTCTTGAGAACTTCAACTATCTTCATGGTCTTAACTATTCATTTCTATCTTTGATATTATTGTGTCTTCATCTTAGTGATCATAAGACTTGTCAAAAGTATCACAATAGCTCATGGTAGGCTATTGGGGTTTGTAAGCCAATGAAAAGAAAGCTAAAATTTTATGAAGGCTCAAAGGGACAACTAGGGATTGATATTTAATAGGGTGGATACTAGCTATTGGCTAACCAAACAATGCCTAGATCATTTCTCCCTTAAATAAGTAGAGTTCAATTTTGCCTCGAAAGTTTGTCAAAACATGCTCTAAGACTGACTAGGACCTAGACAAAGGTAATTATGCAGGAGCCCTCTCTAAGTAAGCATACACAACTCAATGCTATAGAGCAATTCCCTCACCTAGTAAAGTCATTCAAGTCATGATGCCTAGATACATTAATTTATAAATATCAAGCTAGATTCCTCATTGGTTGAGCACCAAAATGAGCAAAGACTAACAAAATTTTTTATGAAAGTAATTTATTCAAATAAATTTAAATTTGAAAAACATGATTGTTCCAATTAAATATTAAAGAAAGTAAAATTGAAAAGCAACATTCAAGCTAAGGAAAGTTTGTTGAGTTAAACTTCTTTTCCTTTCACATCTTCAATTTTTCCATCTTGAAAGAATGATAAAACAAAATCTTCTTCCAATCCTTTTCCCACCATGAAGGTTGCCGGTACTCTTCCAAACTTAGGCAAAGGATTATTCTTAGTATTGGGCTTGTCCAGCTCAGGTAGCTTACCACTATCGACTAGATCTTGGATCTCATGCTTCAATCAGGTACATCTATCAGTCTCATGTCCTTGAGTATGATGAAATTGACAAAAAGCCTTAGTATCAAATTTTGGGGGTAAAGGATTAGGCAAAGGTCGAGAAGCCAATGACTGTAATAGTCCCTTCTTTTGTAGCTTGTTGAAGATTTAAGACAAAGGCTTCCCCAGATCTAAAAACTGCCTTCTATTTGCTTGACTAGTTGTATTTACATTAGCTTCCTTTTGCGTGCTTTGATTTCCAGACTGGTAGTTCCTTTCTTATTCCTTCTTGTGGAAAAGCGGCTCTTCTCCCTTTCCCACTCTTCGATTTGCAAGCCAGCTGGCAAAAGGTCTTCGAAATCAAGGATGATTGTATGAGACATCCTTTCACGAAGACTAGGCAACACCCCTCTCACAATCATCCTTATTTGATCAGATTCATTGGCCACTTCTTCAGCAAAGCAGCCTTATTTCTCCACCTTTTCACATAGTCCACAAAATTCTCATTTGGCCTTTGTCTAATGGACTCAACTTCTATTAAGGTAACTTCCATCTCGACAATATGTCCATATTGCTAAATGATAGCCTTGTATAACATGTCCCAATCTTTTTGAGTACTTTCCTCTAAGGCGTTGAACCAATTTTGGACAATAGGGTCCAATGAGAGCATAAAATACCTCAGAGTTTGAGCTTTAGTAGCTCGGACAGACTGCATAGCAGTGATGTACTGCTTCACATGAAGATGAGGATTTCCAGTACCATTGTACCTAGCGAAGGAAGGTATCTTGAACTTGTATGAGACTTCTTCATCTAGCTCAAATAATTTGTGCACTTTGGACATTTCTTCGGTTTTCAGCTTCTTCTCAAATTTCTTTTCTAAATCAGTAATCATCTTCTCAAAATTAGATGTCTTGGTCTTTTCAACAGTTGTCTTCTTAACAACCTTCAGTTCTTTCTTCTTGTCTTGAGGATCTTGGAAGTATTGAGCCCACTCATCATCATCATCAATCATCACCTTATCATAATCAAAAACCACTTCACCAACTTTAGCCTTCCCCTTGTCCTTTGGCTTCTTAGTGCTAGCAGATGCTTCGACATTATTTCCTAAAATTGTAGCCAATCGGTTCTTCATGGTCTCAGCTAGGGCCTCTTTTATTTCTTCTATCTTGGCATTGAGGGCATCATCCACCATTCTTTGAATTTGTTTGGACTCCATTGCTTTTGGTAATAAAGTGATTGAGTGATTGCTAGATTCTTCGTCTCCGACGTAGGTCGGATTATCGTAAGCTTTTGCACTATCGTAATCCAGGGCTGTGAGCCAGAAGGGATCAATGATATGAGATGCAAATGTATGTATGTATGCATGTATGTGCAAACAAATAAAAATAGGACGTTCCTTCCAACCTTATAATTCTATACACAACCTTATGTATGTATGCATGTATGTGCAAATGTATGTATGTATGCACTGCCCAATTCACCGCAGACAATTTCTGCCGCGAAATGGGCTGCCGTGTGGCAGCGCTGCCACTCATAGCTCATCGATCCGTCTGAATTTTTTATTTTTTTATTTTTTTATTTTTTATTTTTATTAAAAATATCTATTAAATATTATTAGTAATTAAAATATTATTAAAATAAATAAAATACCACAAAAATTATTTTAGATTTTCGAATTTGAATGGGTCCAAAATTAAGTTTCTACAGGACTGCTTGAGCCATTGCCTCCTCAATATCTCGTGATCCAGTTGCGCTTGGAAGGATGAGTAGTGCTGCTCCATGGAATGCTGGATCTGATCCTGCTGAGTCAATAATTTATTCTGGTTCTGCTTGATGTTTCCAATTTTTCCTTCTATCTTGCATATCTGGCATTCAAACTCAGTTGGTTTTCGGTCATCATCACACTCAACATTCACAAAATGATGCTAGTCTTTGAAGGTAGGGGTTGGAGTAAAGGGTGGGCCAGCTGAGGAAGAAGCTCCAGCAGTGGTGGACAGGCTGGGGACGTCTATCGGTGGAGGTGGAGGTATGTCGATAGTGGGAGTAGGAGGAATTGGCTCAAAATGAGTAGGAAAAACTAGCTTAGAGTCCGTAGGTCGTGCCTGTAGCTCCACCACCTTCTCTCGATTCAACTGTTTTAAAGTGTCCATGCCCAAAAGTTTGGGATGCCCATCCAAAGTCATCAGGAGACATCCATCCAACACTCCCAAAATGCGAACCAGTCTCATGACATACGTGCTACCATGCAAGTTACCCGGTGCCCCTTTCTTAGACTGCTCATAGAAAAAATGCGTGATAGCATGAGCTACGTTGCATCGGATCTTTTGGACCATGCAGTTCAAGAAGAATAGCTCCCTCAGGCCAACAACCCGTACTGCTAAGTCGAGCTATAATGGTGTGAAGTAACAAATTATGTACCACTCGACAAGGAAATGACTCAAATTTTGATGCCTTGGATACCTTCGACTAATACTTGGCTGCAGTCTGTGCAAACATGCTCCAAACCCTGGGAGGAAGAACATCATACTTCATAAAGTCTACCTCAGAGTTAAGATCCTCTACGGTTCGCACCTCCTATGAAGTAAATAAACCCAAACGCGCACCAAGTTTGTTTCATAACTACTGTATCTGAACTAGTATGACACGCTCACTGATACGAGCATGTTAGTGCTATTGTGGCTCAAATAATTCAACACGGCCAGTGATATGGGCATGCCATTGGGCATGTTATTGCTACTATGAATCTAAAATTTAACCAACATGACTCGACCACCGACACGGGCATGTCAATGGGCGTGTTGTAGCTAATGTGGTGCCATTTAAATGACACGTCCAGTGACACAATCGTGTCCCTGGTTGTGTCATAGCTATTTTCTCTGAAAATAAATGACACGCCCAGTGACACTCTCAAGTTACCCTTCAAAAGAAAATTTTCCTCTACATATTCAAGTGAACTCAAAGGAACACATCACCAACCAATGATATAAGAATTAAAAATCCACAAAACAAACTAAAAACATGAAAAATAAAGAAACAAATATGAAAAAACAAAAAAAATAGTGGCTTTTCTCCTAGCCAACACTTCTTTAATGTCGTATTAGTTGGACATTCGGGATTAGTTCATCACTAGTCTTAGAGGTATAAAACCTCCTTCAACTCATTCAAGTCTCCCCCTAAATACAATTTAAGTCTTTGCCCATTAACCTTAAAATTCCTTTTTTCTGGATGAGTAATTTTGATTGTCCCATAGGAAAAAACTTCTTTGACCATAAACGGACCAGACCATCTTGATTTTAACTTAGCTGGAAAAAGTCAAAGCCTCAAATTATACAGTAATACCTAATATCTAACTTGAAACTCTTTCCATTCCTTAATGTGAGCATCATGACATCTCTTAGTCCTCTCCTTACACATCCTTGCATGTTATAAGATTGTAATCTCCATTCATCCAACTCATTGATCTTCAATTTTCTCCTTTCACCTGCACTAGCTAGATCAAGGTTAATCTGTTTTATAGCCCAATAAGCATTATGTTCAATTTCCATAGGTAAATGACAAGCCTTTCCATATACTAGCCTAAATGGCACAATATCCAGTGGAGTTTTAAATGAAGTCCTAAAGGCCCATAGAGTATAGGCTAATTTCTCAGACCAATCCTTTCGGGATCACTCTATAGTTTTTTCAAGAATCCTTTTTATTTCTCTATTTGTGTTCTCAACTTGGCCACTAATTTGGGGATGGTAAGGAGTAGAAAACCTATGTGTAACACCTAGCCTTTTAAAAACTTTCTCAAGCTGAGCATTATAAAAGTGAGTACCCCTATCACTTATGATTGCTTTTGGTGTCCCAAATCGAGAAAATAACTTTTTCATAAACCTCATCACTACCTTAACATCATTCATTGCTAAAGCTTAGGCTTTAGGCCATTTAGAGACATAGTCTATAGCTATGAGAATATATTTGTTACCAAAAGAACTAGGAAATGGTCCCATAAAGTCGATCCCCCATACATCAAAGACTTTACACACTAGAATTCCATTTTGGGGCATCTCATCATGAGATGAGATGTTTCCAGTTCTTTGACAATGATCACAACATTTCACAAAATCATAGCTATCCCTAAATATAGTGGGCAAATAAAATCCTGATTCTAGCACCTTTTGAGTAGTCCTATTGGCTCCCATATGACCACCAGCTGGTCCAGCATGACAATGACGAAGAATATTCATCATTTTTTACCATACCATGCAATGCCGGATCATGTGGTCTTTACATAACCTAAACTAGAAAGGATCCTCCCAAAAGTAATATTTCAAGTCAGAAAAGTATTTCTTCTTTTCTTAATAAGTCATATCTTTAGGGAGTTCCCTAGCATCTAAGTAATCAGCAAAATTTGCAAACCAAGGCACTTCAAAAGTTGAACCACTTACCTCAGCATGGCATAAAGCTGCTCATCGGGGAAATGATCATCAATGTTCCCTTCTTTGAACTTCTCCAAGGTTGGGTTCTCCAAGTGAGAAAGGTGATTTGCTGCCAAATTTTCAGCTCCCTTTTTATCTTAAATCTTCAAATCAAATTTCTGCAATAACAAAACCCAACGAATTAGCCTAGGCTTTGCATCCATTTTGCCAAATAAATACCTCAAATCCAAGTGGCCCGTATACACAATCACTTTGGACAAGATCAGATATGATCTAAACTTGTCAAAAGCAAAAACCATAGCTAGAATTTCTTTCTCTATAGTTGTGTAATTGTCCTGGGCTGTGTTCAGTGTCTTGCTTGCATAATAGATGGGCTAAAAATGTTTCTCTTTGTGTTGACCCAAAATTGCGTTCACCATAATATCACTTGCATCACACATTAGTTTGAATGGTAGATTCTAATCGGGAGCCACCATGATTGAAGCATGGGTCAATTTCTCCTTATGTGTTGTGAAAGATCTTAAACATTCTTTGTCAAACACAAAATCAGCATCCTTCTCAAGGAGTCTTGTTAGAGGATGAGCTATCTTAGATAAGTTGCGTATAAACCTCCGATAGAAGCCTGCATGCCCCAAAAAGCTTCTGATGGCCTTGACTGATGTGGGGGGGTGGTAGTTTTCAATGGTTTTAACCTTAGTCCGGTCCACCTCAATACCCTTACTTCAAATCTTGTGTCCCAACACAATTCCTTCTTGAACCATGAAGTGACATTTTCCCAATTAAGTACCAGGTTTGTTTCCTCACATCTTATCAAGACCCTCTCGAGTTTTTCCAAAATATCCTTCGAATGAGCTGCCATAAATCGAGAAATCATCCATGAACACCTCCATAATGTCTTTAATAAGCTCATCAAAGATTGCTTCCATGCACCATTGAAAATTCGCAGGTGCATTGCATAATCCAAATGACATCCTTTGATATGCGAATGTCCCATATGGATAGGTGAATGTAGTTTTCTCTTGGTCTTTCGGGGCAATAGGAATTTGGAAGTAGCCTAAATGGCTATCCAAAAAGCAATAATACTCATGCCCGAACAATCTCTCCAACATCTGATCAATCAAGGGAAAAGGAAAATGGTCCTTCCTAGTTGCATCATTCAACTTCCGGTAGTCAATGCAAACCCTCCAACTAGTAACTGTTCTTGTTGGAATTAGCTCATTATTTTCTTTGGGAACCACCATCGTCCTTCCTTTCTTTTGGTACTACCTGAACCAGGCTCACCCAAGAGCTATCCAAAATCAGATATATAATTCTCGCATCAAGTAGCTTGATTACTTTGGCTTTAACTACTTCTTTCATCTTAGGGTTTAGTTTCCACTGTGGTTGCACCACTGGCTTGAATTCATCCACCATCAGTATTTTGTGAGTGCAATAGGATGGACTAATACCCTTGATGTCTGCTATCTTCCAAGCTATAACTTGCTTATGCTTTTGTAACAACTCGATGACTTTTACCTTTTGCTTAGAAGATAGGTGGAAACTCAAAATAATTGGCAATTTATTTTCCTCTCCCAGGAATCCATACTCAAGATGATCTGGAAGGATCTTAAGTTCTAAATTGGGTGGATCAATCATAGATGGTCATGGCTTCTGTTCTTTTGGCATTTCAATGGTTTCATATGCACTACTCTTAAATGATTTGCTTGCTTTAAGATATGCAAGCTACTTCAGTGCTTCCTGACCCTCAACATTATCCTTCAATAAACACAACTCAAGGAGATCCTTGGAAATAATGTTAGTAACACAATTTCAGGTTTCATGCTCAATGATATCATTGCATGAATCCACCTCATTGAGTGTAAGTGGGTACTTCATAGCATAATGTATATCAAAAACAACTTTCTCGCTTCCCACTCTTAAGGTTAATGTGCCATCACGAACATCAATAAGGGCACAGGCTGTAGTAAAAAATGGCCTACCAAGGATAAGCAAAACATCTGCATCCTCATCTACATCAATGGCAATAAAATCATTGGAAAAAAATGAAATCCCCGACTTTTACCAACACATCCTCTATAATACCACAGGGGTAAATTACTGACTTATCAACAAGTTGAATAGTCATGAGTGTTCATTTAGGTTCTCCGACACCTAAATCTTTAAACATCTTATAGGGCATAACACTTATGCTAGCCCCCAAATCAGCCAATGCACTTTGAACTTCAAGATTACCTATCAAACATGAAATAGTAAAACTACCAGGATCTTTTAATTTCTTAGGCAACCACTTCTGCAAAATTCCTGAACTCTTTTTTGAAAATTGCACCAAAGATACTTCCTCAAGTTTCCTTTTGTTAGAAAGGATATCTTTCAAAAATTTAGCATATTTGGGCATCTACCATAAAGCTTTAGCAAATGAAATATTAATGTACATTTGTTTAAAGAGTTCAAGAAACTCACCGAATTGAGCATCCATCTTGTCATTTTTCAACCTTGCTGGATATGGCACTCGAGGTTGGTATTCCTTCATTATTGGATTGGGTTCTTGTGGTTGATTCCCATTCTCAATTTCCACTACAGCCTTCTCACCTAAAGTGACAGTAGGGTTATCTTCTTTTTCTTATGTCTCAACCTCTTTTTCTTGTGTCTTAGCCTCTTTTTCAACCACACCATCCTTAATTTCCTTTTCACTCCTTAGAGTAATTGCCTTCAATTGATCCTTTGGGTTTGCCTCAGTATTACTAGGTAAGCTCCCTTGTGGTCATTCACTGAGTAAGTTGGCAATTTGCCCTACCTGATTTTTCAAATTATGAATGGAGGCTTACTAATATCTAAGGGTGCTTTCTATTAATTGAAATATGGTTTCTGAAGCTGCTATAAACTTCTCCATCATGTCCTCCAAATTGCTTTTTCTTGGAGGGGCAGCTTGTTGATGTTGAGGCTGCTGAAATCCAGGGGGAGGCCTTGGATTTTATTCTGATTACTCCAGGAGAAATTAGGATGGTTTCTCCACCCTGGATTATATGTGTTATTGTAGGGGTTGTTCTAATGTTGCCTAGGAATATTTCCAACTTAATCCACCTACTCCTGTCTAGAAAACATATTGCCACTTTAGCAATCTTGACTTTCATGTCCACCCCCTCACCATTTAGAAGACATCACTTGCATTGATTTCCCTGAAGATGAAGCTAAAGAATCAACCTTTTTATTCATTGCTTCCAACTGTGCTGTCAAATCCACCACGGGATCCAATTGATGTGAACCAGTGACCCTCAGTTTTTCTTGTTCCCTTGGAGTTTGCCACTGATAATTGGTAAGGGCCATATCTTTAACCAAATCCGTTGCTTGTTCAGGTGTCTTATTATTTATGGTACCCTTGCCAACTACATTAATGGATTGCTTGCTTGTATAATTCAATCCATTGTAAAAAGTTTGAATCTGGAGCCACAACGGAAGCCCATGATGAGGACACCTTCTCAATAAATCTTTAAACCTCTCCCAAGCATCATAAAGAGTCTCACCATCTTGCTGGAGAAAAGATGAAATATCATTCCTCAACTTCACAGTCTTGGACGGTGGAAAATATTTTTCTAAGAACTTTTCTGCCAATTGACCCCATGTGGTGAAAGTTTTTGGGGGGGCAAGATTTCAACCATTTCTTCAGTCGATCTCTAAGTGTAAATGGAAACAACCTCAGCCTAATTGCATCTTCGGAGACATTCTATATCTTGAATGTGTCACATATTTCCAGAAAAGTCTCAATATGTGCATTAGGATCTTCATCTGGAGCCCATCAAACTGGCAAGTTTGTTTCACCATTTGAATTACATTTGTCTTTATCTCAAATTTGTTTACATCAACTGCCGGCCTCTGTATGCTCGAATCAGCCCCATTAAGAGTGGGCTTAGCAAATTCCCGCATTGTCCTTGGCTCATTTCTTTCCATCACTTCAAGTTCTTCTTTTGAGCTTGAATCTTCCAAGTTTGGTTCCGTTTCTGCCAGAACTACTTCCCTTTCTTCCATTCGCTTTCTCCTCAATGTTCTCTCTAGATCTTGATCTAATTCAAGAAATTGGAAAGAGCTAGCTCGGGTCATAAAAAGGAAGAAGTACCTAAAATGATAATCAACAAGAAATACTAATGTTAAAATAAATAAAAATAAAAAATAAATCAATAGTCTTGATTATATTAGTAATACTGAAAACCATTATCCCTGGGAACGGTGCTTGGAGGCAAATCGGTGCTATCATAGTGTTAGTGCAAGTGCATAGGTCACGCAAGTAATAAAGTAGTAACTGAGATATCGTTCCACTAGGGACAAGGTCAAGTACTAGTGCAAATTTCAACTGTTGTTTAGCAAATCAATAGTTTTTGTGATGATTAAAATAAAAGATGAATTATTTAATAAATTAAAGTAAAGAAAAATTGAATATTGTGCAAAAAGAGTTGATGATGAAAATACTATCCATATATTGAATCCCCCTAGCCATAAAAATATTTATGAATAACAATTAAATTAAATCAAATAATAGAGCTAAATTGGCATTCCTCTAAATTAGATCAAAACCTCTCTCGAGTGAATTAATCCCTAACCACTAAGTAGAATTTTAGGAATCTCTTCTCAAGCATAATTAAATAGATCTTGCAATAAGAATAAGGAAATTTGAACCAAAGGGTTTTGTAAGTCTATCTCTAGCACTCCAATCAACCCTTAATCCTAATGAGAATTCTATTCATATCAAGCTTTCTCAAGTCAATAATATGAAAATTGCAACCAATCAATAAGCATTCTATTATCAATTGGAAATAAGAAATTAAGAATCAAAAGGATAAAACAACTCAATCAAGTGATTTACTTTAATAAGAACAATTCAATCCATACAATAAGGGTAGGGTTCATCAATATCCAGATAGAAATAATTTAGCTCATGTTCATAACCAGAAAACCAAAACAAAAGAAATAAGTATAAGAATTCAAACAATCCATAATGAACGATTTGTGTTTCTTCACTTCAATCCTTGAATCTTGATTTCAATCTCGTATGAATTGGATCTTTACCTTCACTCTTAGCTGCCAAAAACTCTCTTTTTCTCAGGAAGTTGGCTCTCAAAATAAAACTTCCATCCCTACTTCATACTTTAGCTCAGATTTTATAGCCCAAAAATTGTTCCTGACAAGCCCATTGACACGGGCGTGTTTGCGGGTGTGTCAACAATATTGTTTCAAACTTTAATGACATGGGCAGGGACACACCCATGTCCTTGGGCGTGTCATTGCTACTACAATGTTGAGATAGGGACACGGTCAGGGATACGCCCATGTCAGTGAGTGTGTCATAACTTCTGTAAGGCAGGATCAAAGGCACGTTCAGTGATAAGCCCATGTCTCCGAGCATGTCGAAGCTTCTATAAAGTAGTTGAATGACATGGCCATTGACACGCCCATGTCACTGGCATGTCAATTGAAGAATTTGCCCCAAATTGCTCCTTTCCTTATCTTTCATCTGTGATTCTAGCCTAAATAACCTTAAGGTCCCATCGTGTCAAAGGTTCCTAGAATCAACCCTAATAAACACTTGAATAAATAAATTAAACTCAATTTGACAATAAATATATAAAGAAATAGGGGAAAAATATCATCAATTATACACTTATCAATAAGCATTCATTATATTATTAAAATAAAATAAATAAAATAGGTACCCATCCAAGGATAGAAACATGCCTTTACAATGTCCAAAGTCCAAAATGAATGTAAAATAAACAAATTAGGACACCCACCATAGGTGGAAATGTGTCATTTACAATAGTCCCAAAATTCTTAAACGATAAATTAAATTACATGATAATAGTGCAAAATCCTTAAACTATAAATTAAATTACATGATAAAAAACAGAGGCACCCACGAAGTGGAAACATGCCTTTTACAATCTTAAAATCTAAATAAATAATTAACCAAATAAATTAATCCATTTAAGCATAACAATTAAAAATAAAAACATCCATTATAAACTAAATAAAATAAATCATCCATGGTAAAGTAAGTAATCAAATAAATAACCAATCATTGTATAAACAATTGTAAATTAGGGATAAACTAATGAAGTTAAAGTTAATTATAAAAATTAAAATTTACAAATAGATCTTAATATCAACCCATTAATGAAATATAAGGCATAATAATGAGGGTCACGCTTACGGTGGTGGCGAGGGTCAAGGGGGCCAGTGCCCCCAAAAGGTAAATGATTTATACAATAAGTTTTATTGGGGAAATTAAGGCTTTTGGATCATGGTTTAAGAAATTAGGGTTTAATGGAATTAGGGTTTAGATTACTGGATTAGGGTTTGGGTATTAAATTGTTGGAATTAGAGTTTTAATTAGGGTGGATTAGGGTTTAAGGGTTTACTAGATTAGGGTTTTAGGGTTTTAGGCTCATTGGATATTAGGTTTTGATATTTTGGAATTAGGAAACTGGTTTTGGTGTTTTGACTTTGGAAAATAAATTTTATAAATTAATGTTTGGAACTTTGAAAATAGCTTTAAGGTTAATAAATTGGAAACAATTTAGGGTTTTGTAAATTGTAAAACAAATTAGGGTTTTATAAGTTGGAAATAGTTTTAGGGTTTTTGAATTTACTAAACAGATTATGGCCTTTGGAAATTGTAAAGCATATTAGGGTTTAGCAATTTAAAATAGATTAAAAGAAAAATAAACAATTAAAATATTTAAATGACAAAAAAACCTAGCTACTGTGTTTCAACAAATTAAGTTTAGGCAATGAAACGTACATTTGAAGGCTTCACGAAATTATTTCTAGATTCTTAGCTATTGCCTGCAATTGTTGGTTCTGGCCGAGCAAAGATTAAGGACAGTGATTACTGCCTTTGTGGATTGTTGATAAACATTGATTGTTGCTGATTATTGTTTTTTGATTCTGGTTGCTCCATGCTGCCTTCCTCCTCTTCTATCTTTTAATCATATATTTATAGGCAAATAAATGCTTAACCCTAAACCTAATATGCTAATCCATGCTTCAACAGAAGTCTAGTTTGATTAGAAAATTAAATTGTCGGTCAAAATTTAAAATAAGCTAGGACCATATCGATCTGGTGTGCTTGATCAACATGAGCTAAGGCCATATCGATCTGGGCAACCGAGTCAAAATGAGCCTTTGGCTCATGTTGATATGGGCCACCAGATCGACATGAGCCATGCTCATGTCGACCTGGGCCCTCCAAGTCAACATGAGCAATGTCTCAAGTAGCATGGTGTAGACCCTTAATTTTTAACCCAGTTTGGTTCAATATTTTTAAAATAGTCCAAAATAATTTTTGTGGTATTTTAATTAAATAATATTTATAATTTTTCATAAAAATAAAAAAGGAAATATTAGAAAATTTTAAAAAATAAATAAATAAATAATCGGCAACGAAAAATTTGTCGCTGGCAAAATTGGTTTAGGCCAATTCTACGCGGGAAAAAACCTGCAGGAATTGGCCTTGGGCCAATTCTCTGCAGGAAATTCTTGTGTCATATTGGCTGGCCCGCAGGACAGCTTGCACACAACTCTCGTAATTCTCATAGATGGCTCGCCCGTAGCATGCAACAATTTTTGCCAATGCAATTTTTACCAACACGATTTTTTCCAGTGCAGTTTTTCCAGAACCCAATTCTATTTGGTTTTTATTTCTTTTCCTAAATGGTTTTTATTTCCTTCGACAATTAGAATTAGGTTTTGCTTTTGTCCTATAAATACCACATTAAAAAACACATAAAAAAAAGATCTTTTGAAAAGGAGAGAAAATTCTTGAACTGAAATTTTTAACCAGACTTGGGACTCTTGAATTCTTTCGGCCAAAAGAAAACCCTAGCAAGCAAGAAGAAATCCAAGACACAGCAACCAAAGGAGCCAACAAGCAATCGTCTCCAGATTGCTTTGCTCAACCAAATCCAAATTTGAAGCAGGCAATAACTTGGTTCAATTTCTTCAATTTGGTGGAGCCTTCAAACGTAGGTAAATTACTCTAAATTTAGTTTATTAAATCATTAATCATCTTCATCTTTCAAGCCATCATCACACTGCCTTAGTTATTTAATTCTTCTTTTAATTTAGTTTACGCAGTAGCATAAATTAATTCATGCAATACCTAAGGTCTTAATTAAAATAAACAATATAATCATTCAAAACACAAATCTAATTTCTTAAACCCTAATTTATTCAAACTTTAATTAATTCTATTTTTAAACCTTCACAGTAGTTTTTATAATTTTATTCATTGAGTTATTTTAATCTTTTGATAATTAATTTGGCTTTCTATGTTTGTTTCACCTAAAAAAATACTTAAATAGTTATTAAGTCAATATTAAAAGCACACTTAACTTTGATCGCGGTAAAGCATCAAATCCTAAATTCAAAATCATAATCTACAGAATCAAGTTTTCAAACCATAAAACCCTAATATCTTAATATCCAGCATGCTAAGTTTTGAAATCCAAAATCCCTAATTTCATGATGTTAGCCTTAAACCCAAATTTGATTAACTCAAACCTTACTACTTTCTTAAAATTATAAAACCCTAATTAATTCCATTTTTTCAAAAACCCTCACAGTAGCCTAAATAACAATAATAATAATTCTAAAATCCCAAAACCCTAAATGTTAATTAAAGAACCCTAAATTGAGACATAAACCTAAATTTGTATCTTTATTTGCTTTGTTTAATTTTAGATTTGATTACGTAGTTTATTATATGTTTTGATTTATTTAATTTCAATGCTTGATTTATTTAATTTATCATGGGTGGATATTTTCTTTATAATTATGATTATTATTTGTTTATTTTGGTATTAAAATTGTAAGAGTAATGTTTCCACTTTGTGGATACCTCATTAGTTAAATTTTATGTAACTTAAATTGCTTTTATATTTTAGACCAATGTAAAGGACACGTTTCCACCTTTCGGTGGGTGTCCTATTTAGTTTTAGACATGGACGATGTAAGGACATGTTTCCATCCTCGGATGGGTGTCAATTTATTTATTTTGTTTGGACATTGCTTTGATTTTAATATAATGATGCTTTATTTTAATTGTTGCATGTAGTATGGTAATATTGTTATTTTTAAGAATTTTATGATATTAAGACCTGCAAAGGAGGTCGGTTCTAATGAACCGGGCGTTGTGGGTGAGTTGGGCCATTTCTCACCTTCCCCACACGTACCCAACTTTTTGAACCCATTAGGGGGTTAGGGATTCCTTAGGAATCGAGTCATCCACCCCTTTCTTTTTCCTGGCTCGTCCGGGTGGCCACTCCATTTTCTCCAAGCTTAGGCTTGTGTTCTCTAAGGCCCTGAGCATAAACAGTGCCGAAGTCACAAGAACCATTCCACCGAGAGTGGGGGCAAAAATTGTAACACCCCTATATACCGTATACGTACCAAGCATGCTTAAACGATCGTAAAATACGTATACTGAATATAGAAAATGCCACAGTTTAAAAAGACACAACAATTATTTTTTTATAAATAAGTGAAACCAATCTCAAACATTTAAAAGAAATCCATATATATATATAAAAACGTTTATTAGTTCACAGCGGAATTTATTACAAATAAAATATAAATCAAAGTTTACAAAACATAGAATATATACATGATTGGCAGCTCTTCTCCGATCTTTAAGTCCCAAAAATAACTCTTCAATGTCTACTCTCACTCGGTCTCGAGGAGCTTTCGGGTTCAACTCGGTTACCTGCGCGATCAAACACTATCGCGCTAAGCCATCGGCTTAGTAGTACAAAATATACCAACATAATACTTTAAGGCAAAATAATGTTACACATCTAAATCTTAAAGTTAACATCACCCCCTTTATATTTCATAAAGCATACATATAGAAGCACATCACATTACCACATCATATTAAATTAAATGTCATAACAATATGCAGATTACATCTTCATAGTTCCATTGATTTTACCATTCAAGAATCACATTATATACAAAGACAAGCATGGGCCCAAAACACACTAATATGCCATTCAATTTTCAGAGTTAATGCTTTGGTTTTGTTATCACATTTATCATTATCATAAACCCAACTAGGCTTCAAGGATTTAGGTTCAACCAAGCTTCAAGGGGAACAAAGCATGCTAAGTATCAACCCAACTTGGCTTCAAGAACCAATCCAACCTAGCTTCAAGGGTTGTAACATCTCAATTAGGCTTCAAGGATCTAATCCAACCTAACTTCAAGAGAATGTTACCAATAGGCATGCCACCAATAACAAAACTTTGAAAATGAATAACACATTAGACACACAATTCATTTATTATTTCATTCTCAATTCTCATCATCAATTAGGCAAACATGCCTTATGTTCTTTCAATTGAATCATCATAGCCAAACACAATGGCTTCACATCACTTTTGAGTTATCATAGCCAATCACAATGGCCTCATATCATGTTGTATCTCAATTCATATTATTCACCTAGCATCATCATATTATATCTAAATTCATATTATTCACATAACATCATTGGTATAACATTTCAAGATACATTATTCATATAACACATTGCCATTCACAAGTTTCACAATGCACAATATCTAACCTTGTTCACATAATATCATATGCATTATCTGTAATATCCCAAAATATACCCTAGATGTTTTGGGTTTTATTATTGCTATAATTGGATTTATTGTATGTGTTTTATTGGAAAGAGAAAGGAAATGAAGATAGAATGTATATGTGGTATATATGTAAATATATATAACATACATACAAGTCAAAGAGGAAGTCAAAGGAAGAGATTAATTATTGATTAATTGTGTTTAAGGGATTATTTAATTATTTGTATTTGGGTTAGAGTAAGTGGAGGAAGATATTTGTAATTGTTTATATTAAAAATACTTGGATGGGAGGATTTTAAGGAAAAGTGGTTTTGACTTTGGTTTTATTCTTTCTTTCTTTCTTTCTTTTCCTGCATGGTTCTCCTCCATTTCCTCTCCTTCTCTTTATTTTTCTGTGTTGTTCGGCCATCAAGAAGAAAGAAAGCAAGATAGAGATTTGTCCTTCCAAGTTCAAGATTGAAAAGAGTTTTCAAGAGGTCAAGTTGAAGGTTTAAGAGTTCCTCATCTTTGGTAAGTTCTCTCTTGATTTCTTGTGTTGTTTTTGAAGTTATGTGGGTTTGTGAGTTGAAGTTGTGTTTGAGAATGTGTTTGGGTTGATTATGTTGTGTTTAAGAGTATTTGGTTTAAGTGGTTTTGGATTTTGGGGTTGGATTGAAGAAAGAGTAAGTTGATTTGTATTGATTGAGTTGTGGCTGTGTTTAGAGTTTTGATGAAGTTGTGATTTGTGTTTGATGTGTGTTTTGGCTTGTTTTGGTGTGGTTGTAAGTTTGAGAAGGTTTTTGGGTATGTTGAGATGACTTTGGTTGAAGTGGGTTTTGGTGAAAGAAAGAGTTTTGTTGGTTGTGGTGTGGTCTTGGCCGGAATCTGGGTTTTTGGCCTGACACGCCCAGGAGCACGTCCAGGTCCTTAGGCGTGTCAATTGTTCTGTGGGGCAATAGGTGTGACACGGCCATTAACACGCCCGTGTTTTTGAGCGTGTTATAGCTACTGTGTTTTTGGGGAATTGACACGGCCATGAGCACGCTCATGATGTTGGACGTGTCAATATTGTTGAGAGGCAGAATGTATTACACGCCCAGTAGCACGCCGGTGTCGTCGAGCGTGTAAAAGCTTCTGTGTTGGGGAATTAGGGCACGGTCAGGGACACGCCCGTGTGGTTGAGCGTGTCAAGTTTAGAGTTTGCCCTAATTGGTTCTTAGCCTTATGATCTTATGTGGGTTTCATCTTCCTTTTGGAATAGGTTGTGAAGAAGGTGAATTACCCTAATTCAAGAAGTGAAAGATTTTTGGAAAGAGAAATGTTTAATATTGAGTGAGTTGCATTTAAGGTAAGTACAAACATTGCATTGTTGCATATATCCATTTGATGTGGCATTGTTGATATATATATGCATAATTTGATATTTTGCACATTGTGGATTTTATGGAATCTAAGATGATATATGTATGATGATGAATTGCCTTGATGTGAATAGAGATATAATGAAACCATTGTTGTTGGATATGGTTATGCAAATGAAATTGATGAGGCGTGATTGCCTATTTGAGTATGAGATATGAATTGAGAAAGAGAATGACAAAGAGGCAAATGAAATAATTGTATGTTTAATATGTTGATTCAATTTCAGAGTTCTGGTTTTGGGCGGCATGCCTATAAAATGAAAGGTAACAGTCTAGCCGGGTTAAGGATCTCCTCGATTAGTCGGGTTGATGGTCCAAGAGACTGGGTCTGTTACAGGTAACAGTCTAGCTGGGTTGAGGATCTCTTCAAAGTGAGTTGAATTGAGGTCCAAGAGACTGGGTCTGTTACCCTATGAATAATGTGAAATGATAAATGTGAATTAAAGTAACAGTCTAGCCGGGTTGAGGATCTCCTCGATTAGTCGGGTTTATGGTCCAAGAGACTGGGTCTATTACAGGTAACAGTCTAGCCGGGTTGAGGATCTCCTCAAGCATGTTGAGCTGATGGTCCAAGAGACTGGGTCTGTTACCCTATCCATGGATAGAGAGATATGTATATTGCCTATGGGCTTGATTATTGTGATTATGAACCAAAGCAGCAACTCTGAATTTTGAATATCATATTAAATGCTAGTTGGGCCCATAGGTGTATTTGTGGAATGAGTATAATGGATGATGATATGATTGTTGAAATTATGGAATGTAACATTCATAGATATGATTTTATTGGCTGAATGTATGTTATTGATATTGACATTTCATATTATCACCATAGTTTGTGCTACTGAGTTTTTGGCTCAGCGCGATTGTGGTTCATTGTGCAGGTGGTAGAGTTGATAGGGTTGATTCTGAGGATTCATCTAGACCTAGTTGAGTTTTGCTTGAAGAGTTGGTTTAGAGCTTAAAGATCAGAGAGTCAAGCTGCCAATCATGTATCTATTCTATGTTTTATATGTTGTACTTTTTATGTATTTGAACTTGTAAAACTTTGTAATAACTTCCGCTGTGGATTTATAAATGTTTTTATGTATAGTGTCTTTTGAATTTATTTTAAACGATTGAGATATGATCTGTGTATTTTTAAACAGTGGCATGTTCTATATTTAGTATACGTATTATACGATCGTATAAGCATGCTTGGTACGTATACAGGATATAGGGGTGTTACAATTATTTTGGTATCAGAGCCTAGGTTTGAGATTCTCAACCTAGGACAAGTATAAGAAAAAGAGTATTTTTATTTTAAAAGTGAGTGTTTGAATAAAATACATGTTTGGTGTCGGCAGTCTCTGATCTTTAATGAGGTGTATTCTGCTGTGTTTGCAGATATAGGTTGTGATGGATCCTCATTTGCGTCAATCAGTTGAGGGTAGTGCGGAGAGTGTTGCTCCTGAGGATAGAGTTAGAGTGGATAGTGCTGGTGAGGCACCTGCTTCTGTGTCGGAGAGACCTGCTGGTGAGGAGGTTCCGCCAGTTTGGCTTAGGCATATGTTTGATTTGATGAGGCAGGCACCAGTACAACCACCGCCACCCCCACCCCAGCCATTGGTACTAGTGAGACAGTACGATAAACTACGGAAGTATGGAGCATAGGATTTCTTGGGTACCATTGATCCAGCTGTAGCTGAGCAGTGGCTAGATAAAGTACAGAGAATATTTGTTCAGTTACAAGCCACTCCTGAAGAAAGATTTGATTATGCAAGATCTTTGTTGCAGAAGGACGCATACGACTGGTGGAAGACAGTGCCCCATGCTATGGATGATCCACCAACATTGTCCGATGCTGATTTTCTGAGGGAGTTTGAATTGAAGTATACTCCGAGGGAGTATAAAGATATGAAGAAAATGGAATTCCTAAGTTTGAAGCAAGATCATCGGACTGTAACAGAATATGAGTTAGAATTTATCCGGTTGAGCCACTATGCCGGAGGGATTATCTATGATGAGATTGACCGGTGTAGAAGGTTTGAGGACGGACTGAGACCCTCACTTATGTGTCATGTGGCTGGTTTTAGATACCAGGATTTCTCTCAGCTGGTTGCAGCAGCTAGAGGTGTGGAGAGAGCACAAATTATAGCAGCAGCTGCTACTGAAGAGGACACCCGGGTTAGAAGACCTCCGTTTGAGGCAGGGTCCTCATCTGTGAAAAGAGGTAGAGGCAGTTTTGCTCCTAGGTTTAGTAGGAGTCAGAGACCGGCTGGTAGGTCAGTTCAGTTACAGAGGCCAAGATCGAGACCTACAGCTTTAGCAGCAAGTGTTCCTACTCCTGTAGTTCAGAGATCCACTCTACCTGTGTGTGCTCAATGTGGAGGGTCACATAGAGGTGCTTGTTGGCAGAATAGGGGACCAGCTGTGTGCTTCAGATGTGGTTCTCCTGATCATTTTATTAGAGAGTGTCCAGAGATGCAGGAGCAGAGACCGGTAGATTCTGCAGTTTCTCGACCTAGTGTCAGGGGAGGTCGAGGGGGCAGAGGTTTCACCAGAGGGGGTAGACTGGGGTGTAATTATAGAGGAGGATCTTCGTCCAGGGATATTAGGCCAGATGAGGCTGGGCCTTCTCAACGAGTTTATGTGATGCAAAGACAACCAGATGCTTCTGCAGTCATTGCTGGTACCTTCTCTTTATTTGGCATTTCAGGACATGCTTTAATTGATCCAGGCTCAACTCATTCATATATTAGTGCATCTATTTTCCCTGTGACTGATTTGCATGCTGAGTTCCTAGGATTTGATGTGTTAGTGATGAATCCGTTAGGGCATAGTGTGATTGTTAGCAAGGTGCACCGAGATAGTGCGGTTGTGGTACAAGGTGAGGAGTTTCTTGGAGACTTGATTGAAATGCCTTTTAAAGAGTATGATTTGATTTTGGGTATGGATTGGTTGTCTAGGCATGGAGCTGTGGTTGATTGTGAGAAGAAATGTGTCACTTTGAGAACTAGTGATGATAGGAGTGTGATGGTGTTTAGTGAGCAGAGACAGCTTGCATCCTTGTTTGTATCAGTTGTATTAGCAAAAAGGATGATTAGAAAAGGGTGTGATGCTTATCTTGCTCACGTGGTGGATACTAGAGTAAGGGGTTCTCAACTTGATGAGATAGCCACCGTTTCAGATTTTCCAGATGTGTTTCCAGAGGAGTTGCCAGGGTTGCCTCCTTAGAGAGAGGTTGAGTTTGGTATTGACTTGTTGCCTGGTACCACTCCCATCTCTATCACCCCTTATAGAATGGCGCCAGCGGAATTGAGAGAATTGAAGGTGCAGTTACAGGAGTTGTTGGATAAAGGATTTATTCGCCCCAGTGTTTCTCCTTGGGGAGCTCCTGTATTGTTTGTGAAAAAGAAGGATGGTACCATGAGGTTATGCATTGATTATAGGCAATTGAATAAAGTGACTATTAAGAATAAATATCCTTTGCCTAGAATTGATGATCTCTTTGATCAATTGAAGGGAGCATCAGTGTTTTCCAAGATTGATTTGAGATCAGGGTACCATCAGTTGAAAGTGAGAGCTGAAGATGTTTCTAAGACAGCTTTCCGCACCAGATATGGGCATTATGAGTTTTTAGTAATGCCTTTTGGGTTGACGAATGCACCTGCAGCTTTCATGGATTTGATGAATAGGGTGTTTAGGCCCTATCAGGATCAATTTGTAGTGGTTTTTATCGATGATATCTTGGTGTATTCGCGTAATGAGGAGGAGCATGACAAGCATTTGCGGATTGTGTTACAGATCTTGAGAGAGAAGCAATTGTATGCTAAGCTGTCGAAGTGTGAGTTTTGGCTTGACCAAGTGACTTTTCCGGGGCATATAGTTTCAGCAGACGGTATAAGAGTTGATCCAAGTAAAGTTGAAGCTATTTTGAATTGGAGTCCACCCAAGTCTGTGACTGAAGTTAGAAGTTTTCTGGGTTTGGCAGGCTATTATCGATGCTTTGTAAAAGGTTTTTCTTTGATAGCCACTCCAATCACCCGATTGCTTCGGAAAGGATTTAAATTTGTGTGGACGGATCAATGTCAATCTAGCTTTGAGCAGTTGAAAGAAATGTTGACTCAAGCACCTGTTCTTACTTTACCCGTGGAAGATAAACCGTATGTGATTTTTAGTGATGCTTCACACAGTGGTTTAGGGTGTGTTTTGATGCAAGAGGGTAAAGTTATAGCTTATGCTTCTCGGCAGTTGAAGCCACATGAGCTTAACTATCCGACTCATGATTTGGAGTTAGCGGCTATAGTGTTTGCTTTGAAGATTTGGCGCCACTATTTGTATGGAGAGAAATGCTTTATCTATACGGATCACAAAAGTTTGAAATATTTGGGTGTTCAGAAGGAGCTAAATCTTCGGCAAAGACGTTGGTTAGAACTGATTAAAGATTACGACTGCTTGATTGATTACCATCCTGGTAAGGCAAATGTAGTTGCTGATGCCTTAAGTCGGAAATCTTTAGCAGGTTTGGTTGTTTATTCGCTCTCGTTGCTTGTTGAATTGAGAGCGTTGCATGCTAGTTTTGAAGTATATAATGATGGTGCATTATTAGCTCAACTGCAGTTGAGACCAGTTTTGTTGGATCAGATTAAGAAAGCTCAAATGGCAGATGAGAAAATTCAGAAGATTGTATCAGATTGCCAAGATGGAGAGAGCCGAGATTTTCATGTGAAGAGTGATGGTAGTCTTTGGTTCAAGAATAGGTTGTGTGTTTCTGATGATGATAATTTGAAAAGGATCATTTTGGAAGAAGCACACCAATTGGTTTTTGCCATACATCCGGGAAGTACAAAGATGTACCATGATTTAAGACAGCATTATTGGTGGCCTGGTATGAAGAGAGACATAGCGGATTTTGTATCCAAATGTCTTACTTGTCAGAGGGTAAAAGCTGAGCACCAAGTTCCAACAGGGTTGCTTCAACCTTTAACAGTGCCGGAATGGAAATGGGAGAGGGTGACAATGGATTTTGTATCAGGGTTGCCATTGACTCAGAGTAAGCATGATGCTATTTGGGTGATTGTGGATCGGTTAACTAAGATAGCTCACTTTCTTCCGGTTCGAATGGATTACTCTCTTGAGAAGTTAGCTGAGCTGTATATCCGTGAGATTGTGAAGTTGCATGGAGTCCCGATTTCTTTAGTGTCTGATCGAGATCCCCGGTTCACTTCAAGGTTTTGGAAGAGTTTGCATGGGACTATGGGTTCTCGATTGCACTTTAGTACTGCATTTCATCCACAGACAGATGGACAGTCAGAGAGAGTGATACAGATTATTGAGGATATGTTGAGAAGCTGTGTCATTGATTTCTAGGGAAGTTGGGACAGATTTTTGCCACTTGTGGAATTTGCTTACAACAACAGTCACCAATCCAGCATTGGTATGGCACCATTTGAGGCATTATATGGTAGGCGGTGTAGAACGCCTCTATGTTGGAATGAACTTGGAGAAGGTAAGATAATTGGTCTTGATTTGGTTAAAGAGACTGAAGAGAAAGTGAAAGTTATTCGGGAAAGGTTGAAAACAGCTTCAGACCGACAAAAGTCTTATTCAGATTTGAAGAGGAGAGACATTGAGTATAATGTGGGAGATAAAGTATTTTTGAAAGTGTCTCCTTGGAAGAAAATTTTGAGATTTGGTCGTAAAGGAAAACTGAGCCCTCGTTTTGTTGGACCGTATGAGATACTGGAGAAGGTTGGCCCAGTTGCGTATCAGCTTGCTTTGCCACCGGAATTGGATAGAATCCATAATGTTTTCCATGTTTCTATGTTAAGAAGGTATAGATCGGATCCATCTCATGTTTTACCAGTTGAATCTATAGAAGTGAGTCCAGATTTGACATTTGAAGAAGAACCAGTTGCTATTTTGGCACATGAAGTAAAAGAGTTGAGAAATAAGAGAGTGCCATTGGTGAAGATTCTATGGAAAAATCATGGTAAAGAAGAGGCAACTTGGGAAAGTGAGCAAGCAATGCGAGACCAATACCCACAATTGTTTCAGACTTGACATCAGGTAATTTCGAGGACGAAATTTCTTTTTAGAGGGGGAGAATTGTAATATCCCAAAATATACCCTAGAAGTTTTGGGTTTTATTATTGCTATAATTGGATTTATTGTATGTGTTTTATTGGAAAGAGAAAGGAAATGAAGAGAGAATTTATATGTGGTATATATGTAAATATATATAACATATATATAAGTCAAAGAGGAAGTCAAAGGAAGAGATTAATTATTGATTAATTGTGTTTAAGGGATTATTTAATTATTTGTATTTGGGTTAGAGTAAGTGGAGGAAGATATTTGTAATTGTTTATATTAAAAATACTTGGATGGGAGGATTTTAAGGAAAAGTGGTTTTGACTTTGGTTTTCTTCTTTCTTTCTTTCTTTCTTTTCCTGCATGGTTCTCCTCCATTTCCTCTCCTTCTCTTTGTTTTTCTGTGTTGTTCAGCCATCAAGAAGAAAGAAAGCAAGATAGAGATTTGTCCTTCCAAGTTCAAGATTGAAGAGAGTTTTCAAGAGGTCAAGTTGAAGGTTTAAGAGTTCCTCATCTTTGGTAAGTTCTCTCTTGATTTCTTGTGTTGTTTTTGAAGTTATGTGGGTTTGTGAGTTGAAGTTGTGTTTGAGAATGTGTTTGGGTTGATTATGTTGTGTTTAAGTGGTTTTGGATTTTGGGGTTGGATTGAAGAAAGAGTAAGTTGATTTGTATTGATTGAGTTGTGGTTGTGTTTAGAGTTTTGATGAAGTTGTGATTTGTGTTTGATGTGTGTTTTGGCTTGTTTTGGTGTGGTTGTAAGTTTGAGAAGGTTTTTGGGTATGTTGAGATGACTTTGGTTAAAGTGGGTTTTGGTGAAAGAAAGAGTTTTGTTGGTTGTGGTGTGGTCTTGGCCGGAATCTGGGTTTTTGGCCTGACACACCTAGGAGCACGTCCAGGTCCTTAGGCGTGTCAATTGTTCTGTGGGGCAGTAGGTGTGACACGGCCATTAACACGCCCGTGTTTTTGACCGTGTTATAGCTACTGTGTTTTTGGGGAATTGACACGGCCATGAGCACGCTCATGATGTTGGACGTGTCAATATTGTTGAGAGGCAGAATGTATTACACGCCCAGTAGCACGCCCGTGTCGTCGAGCGTGTAAAAGCTTATGTGTTGTGGAATTAGGGCACGGTCAGGGACACGCCCGTGTGGTTGAGCATGTCAAGTTTAGAGTTTGCCCTAATTGGTTCTTAGCCTTATGATCTTATGTGGGTTTCATCTTCCTTTTGGAATAGGTTGTGAAGAAGGTGAATTACCCTATTTCAAGAAGTGAAAGATTTTTGGAAAGAGAAATGTTTAATATTGAGTGAGTTGCATTTAAGGTAAGTACAAACATTGCATTGTTGCATATATCCATTTGATGTGGCATTGTTGATATATATATATGCATAATTTGATATTTTGCACATTGTGGATTTTGTGGAATCTAAGATGCTATATGTATGATGATGAATTGCCTTGATGTGAATAGAGATATAATGAAACCATTGTTGTTGGATATGGTTATGCAAATGAAATTGATGAGGTGTGATTGCCTATTTGAGTATGAGATATGAATTGAGAAAGAGAATGACAAAGAGGCAAATGAAATAATTGTATGTTTAATATGTTGATTCAATTTCAGAGTTCTGGTTTTGGGCGGCATGCCTATAAAATGAAAGGTAACAGTCTAGCCGGGTTGAGGATCTCCTCGATTAGTCGGGTTGATGGTCCAAGAGACTGTATCTGTTACAGGTAACAGTCTAGCCGGGTTGAGGATCTCTTCAAAGTAAGTTGAATTGAGGTCCAAGAGACTGGGTCTGTTACCCTATGAATAATGTGAAATGATAAATGTGAATTAAAGTAACAGTCTAGCTGGGTTGAGGATCTCCTCGATTAGTCGGGTTGATGGTCCAAGAGACTGGGTCTGTTACAGGTAACAGTCTAGCCGGGTTGAGGATCTCCTCAAGCATGTTGAGTTGATGGTCCAAGAGACTGGGTCTGTTACCCTATCCATGGATAGAGAGATATGTATATTGCCTACGGGCTTGATTATTGTGATTATGAACCAAAGCAGCAACTCTGAATTTTTAATATCATATTAAATGCTAGTTGGGCCCATAGGTGTATTTGTGGAATGAGTATAATGGATGATGATATGATTGTTGAAATTATGGAATGTAACATTCATAGATATGATTTTATTGGCTGAATGTATGTTATTGATATTGACATTTCATATTATCACCATAGTTTGTGCTACTGAGTTTTTGCCTCAGCGCGATTGTGGTTCATCGCGCAGGTGGTAGAGTTGATGGGGTTGATTCTGAGGATTCATCTAGACCTAGTTGAGTTTTGCTTGAAGAGTTGGTTTAGAGCTTAAAGATCAGAGAGTCAAGCTGCCAATCATGTATCTATTCTATGTTTTATATGTTGTACTTTTTATGTATTTGAACTTGTAAAAGTTTGTAATAACTTCCGCTGTGGATTTATAAATGTTTTTATGTATAGTGTCTTTTGAATTTCTTTTAAACGATTGAGATATGATCTGTGTATTTTTAAACAGTGGCATGTTCTATATTCAGTATACGTATTATACGATCATATAAGCATGCTTGGTACGTATACAGGATATAGGGGTGTTACATTATCAAGTGTAAGTTCAATCTCAACCATGTAAGAAGAGAAAGGAAAAAATCACAGTAGCCAACACACTCAAGGGACACGGCCAAGCTTGTGGCCGTGTCTCTCAACCAAAAGCAACAGAAGCCAACATGGGCAAGGGACACGGCTGTGTCTCCTCCAAAAATCACCCAACACGGCCAAATTTCCATGGACTTGGCCGTGTCTCTCAAGAATTGGCCGTGTCTCTCCTTGCTTTTGGATGTGTCTCTCATGTATACAAACCCTAACTATGGCCAACTCTCTTTTGATTGAATAAAAACACAATATACACAACATAAACTCATTCAAATGGATGTAATCAAAGTCATTAACTCTTATTTTGCATGTTTAACACAATATTCACATTAACCACACATCAACAATCCATTTAATCATCTACCATTTCAAAACCCTAAAAAAAACCAAACATCACTTTTAACTTATCATCTTTCAACCAAAACCAACATCAATCCAACTTTTTTAACTTATAATCAATCTCAACACTTATAAACTCATCTCAAACATACCTATTCATAATCTCAACACATCACAACCCATCTTGTAATATCCCGGAATAGACCCTAAGAGTTTTGGAGTTAATGTTGTTGCATTTGGATTTAATGTATATGTATGTATGGGAAATATAAAGATAATATATATAAGACATATACATATACATCACATATGCATGGGATATAAAATGGTGTAGGAAAGTGAGTTGTGTATATATATTTGTATTATAAGTTAATAATAACAATAATGATGATAAGGACAAAAAGAAAAGAGAAGAAGAAAGTCAAAAGTTGGAAAATTATGTGTGGTGGAGGTTATTTGAGAAATATTAGTTATTAGTTATTATTATTATTATTATTATTATTATTATTATTATTATTATTATTATATATATATATGAGAGAAACGAAAGAAAGAACGAGAATGTTCTTTCTTCCTCTGTTTCTTCTTTTCCTTTGTAAACGAGAGAGAGAGAGAGAGAGAGAGAGAGAAGCTAGAAAGAGAAAGATGATTTTGCTTCAAGTTACACCAAAGATTAAGGATATCAAGATGTTTGCAAGTGGATATTGAAGATTTAGCAAGCTATTCATGTAAGTACTCCCTTTTGAGTTGATTTTATTGATTATATGTATATATCTAAGTTCTTATCTTTTTGTTTTGAATTCTTGTGGATTGAGGTTATGTTTGGTATAATTAGTGTGTAAAATGAAGATAATGAAAGAGTGAAGTATGTAAAGATGTTGAATTGATATTTAAGTGATGATAAGTTGAGAAAATTGTGAGGTAAATGATGAAATGTTGAGGTTGGGTTTGGGTTAGATGAATTTGGAAGTGTTTGACCTTTAATTCATTGAAGAACACGGCCAAGTCATGAGAGACACGGCCAAGTTAGGGCAAACTTGGCCGTGTTGGATGATTTTTGGAGAGACACGGCCGTGTCCCTTGCCCGTGTCTGCTACTGGATTGTTGTATTGAGAGACACGGCCACTGGCTTGGCCGTGTCCTTTGACCGTGTTTGCTACTGGATGTTTGGATTGAGAGACACGGCCACAAGCTTGGCCGTGTCCCTTGAGGGTGTTTGCAAATGTGTTTGTTATTTGGTCTTCAAACATTGTTGGATCTTCAAATGTCTTTTGTACCTAAACACATTTAAAACAATAATGATCCAACCAAATGTATATGGAGGATTCTAAGTTCTTGAATAAGGTAAATTGTTATGTATGAATATATCAATGATAATATAGGAAATGTGGAAGACATAATGATCAATGAAAAAGTATGTGCAATGTCTTTGATTATGTATACTTGAGTGATGAATTGAATTGATCAATATGATTTGATGATAACGTTGATATGATATGAACAATGTTAGGTTTTATGCATTGTCAATCTCATAAATTGTATTGTACTATATGTAGATTGAGGATGCATATGAATAATAGCATGTTGTTTATAATGTGGAATATCATGAGATCTTTGATGATGAATTACTTTAATGTTATGATTGAAGCATGCCTATATGGTATGGTTGATTCATGATATGTTTGTTTAGTAATGTAATTGATGTTGCATATATCAATGATGAAACTGAAATGTGATTTGAGATATAATATGATGTGAGGTCATTGTTAATGACTATGATGATTCAAATGAGATATGAAGCCATTGTGATTGGCTATAGTGATTCAAATGAGATGTTAAGCCATTGTTATTGGCTATGATAATTCAATTGAGAATGAAATGAAAATGAAAAGATTTTGTGTCTAATATGTTGATTCAATTTTCAGAGTTCTGGATTTGGCGGCATGCCTAGAAAATGTGAAAAAGGTAACAGTCTTGCCGGGTTGAGGATCTCTTCAATTTGAGTGAATTGAGGTCCAAGAGACTGGTCTGTTACACTATGATAATTATGATTATGAGATATATGATTGGTAACAGTCTTGCCGGGTTGAGGATCTCCTCGAGGTTAGTCGAGTTGATGGTCCAAGAGACTGGGTCTGTTACACTATCTATGGATAGAGTTATTGATATATGATGCCTACGGGCTTGATTATTGTGATTATGAACCAAAACAGTAACTCTGAACTTTGAATAACATATTAGTGTCTGTTGGGCCCGAGTCTGTCTTTGTTGTCAATGTGATATCCAAATGTTGAAATGAATGAATAATGAGATCTATGAATGCTTTTGATGAAAATATGATTTATGTTTAATGAATTGTGAATAATACAATGTTAAGAAGTATGATTTCGTAATGTGTGTATTGATATATTGAAAGTGAATATGGCTTGAGGAGCTTTGTTGAGATATGAGTTTATGAAAATATAGTATGTTGCATACAATGTATATGAATATGGAATTTGTAAGAATTGTTTTTATGAAGGTTTGGATAGGCCATGGAAAGGTGATTTGTTGAAATGATGTATATGTATATGTATATGAGATAGAAATGGTAAGTATTGTATTGTGAATGTTCTATGTAAGTATGTGTATAATTTTATGAGATTAGGGGAAATATATGAAGAATGCATTGAGAAAGGAAAAACGGGGTAAGCGAACAATAGAACATAATGCTAAAAACATGAGGTATGATTATTTTTGTAAAGTATATTTTAATATTTATTTATACTACTAAGCTTTCGGGCTTAGCGCGGATAATTAATCGCGCAGGTATTTATGCGGATGATCTGGGAGTGTAGCTGTTATGCCACGAAAAGGGTAAGTGTATCTCGAGACCAACTAGAAGGTGATGCATACATGTGTGATTTTAAGTTGTATTGTATTTTTGAGTTAATATATATTCATATGAATGAATGAAGTTCTGATAAATAAGAATACTGACTTTTGTAAATGTGTTTTAAATTAAATGTTAAATTTTATGAATCTGGATAAAGGTTTTTAAATTGAAACTAAAAGTAACATTCTTATACTTTATATACGTATTGTATGTATACTAGGTATATGTATAGTACTTATATGGAGTATCAGGGTGTTACACATCTCAAACATAACTTCAAAAATAGCAAAGATAAACAAGAGAGTACTTACCTTAAATGAAGAAATTTCACAAATCTCCAACCAAAACCTTTGATTTCTCCTTCAATTTGATTCTAGCATCAAGAACACCTCTCTTGCTCTCTCCTCTCTTGAATGGCCGGCACACAAAGGAGAAGAAAAGAAAATAATCAAAAGTCAAACTTCTTTTCTTCTTTAAATATCCACCAAGCAATTTTAACAAAGCAATTACCTAAATGCCCTCACCAATTTAACTTAACCTTTATCACTTATATGCCCATTTAAGTAATTTCACATGTCACAAATAAATATCCTCTTCCATTGACCATCCCTTTTGACTAATGTATATGTTATGTATATAACCATATACCCAACATATACACTTTCTCTCTACACATTTCTTTCCTTTTTAAACAATACATAAACATTCTCTTTCCAATTTCTTTTCTCTTACACATCAACATATACATTCAATCTAATTAAAACAACAATAATATTCAAAACTTCTAGGGCATACATTGGGATATTACAATTCTCCCCCTCTAAAAAGAAATTTCGTCCTCGAAATTACCTGATATCAAGTCTGAAAAAACTGAGGATATTGATCTCGTATAGCTTGCTCACTTTCCCAAGTTGCTTCTTCTCTTGCATGATTTTTCCACAGAACCTTTACCAAAGGCACTTTCTTATTTCTCAACTCTTTTACATCACGTGCCAAGATAGCAACTGGTTCCTCTTCAAATGTCAGATCTGAACTCACTTCGATAGATTCAATTGGCAACACATGAGATGAATCCGACCTGTATCTCCTCAACATAGAAACATGGAATACATTATGGATCCTTTCTAACTTAGGTGGCAAAGCAAGCCGATAAGCAACTGGTCCAACTCTTTCCAAAACTTCATACGGTCCAATGAAACGAGGACTCAATTTCCCTTTCCGACCAAACCTCAAGATCTTTTTCCAAGGAGACACCTTCAAAAATACTTTATCTCCCACATTATACTCAATGTCTCTCCTCTTCAAATCTGAATAAGATTTCTGTCGGTCCGAAGCTGTTTTCAACCTATCTCGAATCATTTTCACTTTCTCTTCAGTTTCTTTAACCAAATCAGGACCAATTAACTTACCTTCACCAACTTCATTCCAACATAGAGGTGTCCTGCACCGTCTACCATACAATGCTTCAAATGGGGCCATACCAATGCTGGATTGATGACTGTTATTGTAAGCAAATTCAACAAGTGGTAAGAATCCATCCCAACTTCTAGAGAAATCAATGACACAGCTTCTCAACATATCCTCAATAATCTGTATCACCCTCTCAGACTGCCCATCTGTCTGAGGATGGAAAGCAGTGCTGAAATGTAATCGAGAACCCAAAGCACCATGTAAACTCTTCCAAAACCTTGAAGTAAATCGGGGATCTCGATCAGACACTATAGAAGTTGGAACACCATGTAGCTTCACAATCTCATGGATATACAGCTCCGCTAACCTCCCCAAAGAGTAATCCATCCGAACCGGAAGAAAATGAGCTGTCTTAGTCAACCTGTCAACAATCACCCAAATAGCATCATGCTTTCTTTGTGTCAATGGCAGACCAGATACGAAATCCATGGTTACTCTATCCCATTTCCATTCAGGCACTGACAAAGGCTGAAGTAACCCTGTTGGAACTTGATGCTTAGCTTTTACCCTCTGACATGTGAGACATTTAGACACAAAATCTGCAATGTCTCTCTTCATACCGGACCACCAATAATGCTGCCTCAAATCATGATACATCTTTGTATTGCCCGGATGCATAGCAAATACTAATTGATGTGCTTCCTCTAGAATAATCCTTCTCAAATTAGCATCATCAGGTACACACATTCTGCTGTTAAACCAAAGACTCCCATCACCTCTCACAATAAAATCTTGACTCTTTCCATTTTGACAATCTGAAACAATCTTTTGAATCTTCTCATCAGCCAATTGAGCTTCTTTGATCTGATCCAACAACACTGGTTTTAACTGCAACTGTGCCAACAATGCACCATCATCACAAGCTACAAAACTAGCATGCAATGCTCTCAACTCAACAAGCAACGAGAGCGAATAAACAGTTAAACCAGCTAAAGACTTCCGACTCAAGGCATCAGCAACAACATTTGCTTTACCTGGATGATAATCAATCAAACAGTCGTAGTCTTTAATCAATTCCAACCATCTTCTCTATCGAAGATTGAGTTCTCTTTGGATACCCAAGTATTTTAAACTTTTATGATCAGTATAGATAAAACACTTTTCCCCAAACAGATAATGTCGCCATATCTTCAATGCAAACACAATGGCTGCCAACTCTAAATCATGGGTCGGATAATTAAGCTCATGAGGTTTCAACTGTCGAGAAGCATAAGCTATAACTTTACCTTCTTGCATCAGAACACAACCCAAACCATTATGTGAAGCATCACTGTAATTCACATATGGTTTATCTTCCACAGGTAAAGTAAGAATAGGCGCTTGAGTCAACATTTCTCTCAACTGTTCGAAGCTAGCCTGACACTGATCTGTCCACACAAATCTAACTCCCTTTCGAAGTAATCTGGTAAGTGGAGTAGCTATCAAAGAAAATCCTTTCATAAACCGTCAGTAATAGCCTGCCAAACCCAGAAAACTTCTAACTTCAGTCACAGATTTTGGTGGACTCCAATTCAAAATAGCTTCAACTTTACTTGGATCAACTCTAATACCCTCTACTGAAACTATGTGACCGAGAAAAGTAACTTGGTCAAGCCAAAACTCACACTTCGACAGTTTAGCAAACAATTATTTCTCTCTCAAAATCTGCAGCACAACCCGCAAATGCTTATCATGTTCCTCCTCATTACGCGAATACACCAGAATGTCATCAATAAAGACCACTACAAACTGATCAAGATAGGGCATAAACACCCTATTCATCAAATCCATAAAAACAGCAGGTGCATTCATCAAACCAAAAGGCATAACTAGAAACTCATAATGCCCATATCTCATACGAAAGGCTGTCTTAGGAATATCCTTAACTCTGACTCTCAACTGATGGTACCCTGATCTCAAATCAATTTTAGAAAACATTGCTGCACCCTTCAATTGATCAAAGAGATCATCAATTCTAGGCAAAGGATATTTATTTTTAATAGTCACCTTGTTCAATTGCCTATAATCGATACACAATCTCATAGTACCATCTTTCTTCTTCACAAACAAAATAGGAGCTCCCCACGGTGAAACACTAGGGCGAACAAACCCTTTATCCAGCAACTCCTGTAACTTCACTTTCAGTTCTCTCAGCTCAGCAGGTGCCATTCTATAAGGAGTAATAGAGATAGGAGTGGTACCAGGCAATAATTCAATTCCGAACTCCACCTCTCTCTCAGGAGGCAACCCTGGCAACTCCTCTAGAAACACATCTGGAAACTCTGCAACTGTGGGTATATCATCAAGTTGAGAACTTTTTACTCTAGTATCCACAACATAAGCAAGGTAAGCATCACACCCTTCTTTAATCAATCTCCTAGCTGCAACAGCTGAAACAAACAAGGATGCTAGCTGTCCCTACTCATTAGATACTAACACCTCTCTACCATTGCGGGTTCTCAAGGTAACAACTTTCTTTTGACAGTCAACCACAGCTCTATGTCTAGATAACCAGTCCATGCCTAGGATCACATCATATTCCTTAAAAGGCATCTCAATTAAATCTCCAAGGAACTCCTCATCTTGCACCATTACTGCACTATCTCGGTGCACCTTACTAACAATCACACTATGCCCTAAAGGATTTGTCACCAATACATCAAATCCTAGGGATTCAGCAAGCACATCAGACACAGGCAAAACAGATGCACTAATATATGAATGTGTGGAACCCGGATCAATCAAAGCAAGTACTGAAATACCAAATAAAGAAAAATTACCAGCTATGACTGCCAAAGTATCTGGTTGCCTCTGCATCACATAAATCCTCTGAGAAGATCCAGCCTCCTCAGGTCTACTCTCCCTAGATGTAGAACCTCCTCTAGAACGGAACCCAGATCTACCTCCTCTGCTGAAACCTCTGCCTCCACGACCTCCCCTCACACTAGGTCGGGAAGCTGCAGTATCCACTGACATCCGCTCCTGTCTCTCAAGACAATCTCTAACAAAGTGATCAGGCGACCCACATCTGAAACATACCCCTATCACACCAGTCCTCCAACAAGGACCACCATGTGGTCTACCACAATGAATACATATGGGTAAGGTGGATCTCTGCATCACTGGGGTCGGAGCACTTGCCACTGAAACTGTAGGTCTATATCTATGCCTCTGAAACTGTACTGACCTACCCGCTGGCCTCTGACTCCTACTAACCCGAGGAACAAAACTTCCTTTACCTCTTTTCACAGATGAAGACCCTGCCTCAAACTGGGGCCTTCTAACCCTGATCTCTTCCTCTGAAGCAGCCGCAATAACCTGAGCTCTCTCCATGCTCCTAGCTGCTGCCATAAGTTGGGAAAAATCATGATATCTAGATCAAGCCACATGACACATGATAGAGGGCCTCAATCCCTCCTCAAATCTCCCGCATCTATCAATCTCATCGGATATAATACCCCCAGCATACTGGCTCAACCTGATAAACTCTAACTCATATTCCATCACAGTCCGGTGATCTTGCTTCAAGCTCAGAAACTCCATCTTCTTCACATCTTTGTACTCCCTAGGAGTATACTTCAATTCAAACTCTCTTAGAAAATCAGCATAGGACAATGTTGGTGTAATATCCTCATATATGCCCTAAAAGTTTTGATTATGTTGTTGATGTTGTGGTTAGTGTTGTTGTTGTTATATATTGGATTGTATATATGTGTTAAATTGTAAGAGAAAAGAAATGGAAAGAGAATGTATATGTATATGTGTTTTGGAGAAGAAATTTAGGGTTTAGAGACAAGTTTATATGTTGGGTATATGATGATATATATAACATATAAATTGGTCAAAGGGAGAGTCAATGCAAGAGGATATTTTTAAGTGGCATGTGAAATTACTTAATTGGGCACATATGAGACAAAAGGGTAGTTAAATGGTGAAGGGTGTTTTAGTAATTGCAAGGTTAAAAACTCTTGGTGGATATAAGAAGCAAAATTTGACTTTTGCTCTTCATCTTTTCCTCTTCTCATTTGTGTGTGGCCGGCTCTTCCTTAGACAAAAGGGAAAGAGAAGTGTTCTTGAGACAAGAAGCAAATTGAAGAAGAAATCAAAGGTTGTGAAAAGAGATTTGTGGAATTTCTTCATTTTAGGTAAGAATTCTTTTGTTTCCCTTTGTCAATTTTGAAGTTGTGTCTAAATAAAATTGTGATTGGTTGATGTGATGATTTAGTGTGTTTGTGTATGGTGTGTGTAAAAGTGTTGAAATGGAGTTAAAGATAAGAAGCTAGGTTGGTGTTGGTGATGGAAGAGTAAGAGTTGTGTTTAGTGAATTTTTTTCTGTTTTACAATTAGTAAAGGCTGTGACTTGTATGATTTTTAATTAATTATAGAAAAATGTGCTTGAAGTGAATTTTTGATATGTTGTGCCTCTATGAGTCTAGAATGACTGAAAAATATGTTGATTCGATTTTGGAATGGTTATGAGTTTAGAAAGATTATTTTTATTAGACCTGTTCCAGCAGGTACCTTAACTGAGACAGCTATATTTCGGGATTTTTAATAAAATGTGGAAAAATCATATCCAATTGAATTTTGGATATGTTGTTGCTTAGTGAGTCTAGTATTTGAGAAAAATAATTTGGAACCACGTTGATTGAATTTGATTTATGGAATTCACAAAGTTCAGAACTGCTGCCAGGATGCAGGGCAATTGGGGCAGTCTGGTTAGGTGAACTATTTGACCAAGATTTTGTGTTCAGTTTGATCTGAAATTTTAAAGGAATGATTTTAAGATACAAAACTAAATTCTGTAAAAATTTTAGAATTTTTAGTCAAGTGGATTAGTTTATACAATTTTTCAAAATAAGGATAAAATGGAGTCTAAAACCAGAATGTACTATTCATATGGTCATTTTGCTAATATTCCTTTTGGATTAGATTGTGAAGAGGTTGAATTGCCCTAACCGTGTCCCTCAAATGTAATGGTTATTGTTTTTATTCTTTGTTCTTTTAGCATGGCTTTGATTCTTCAAAGGTATTATGGTACCTAAACCTAAACATAAAAACTTTAAACATGTCTAAAACAAAGAATGCCCTAATCAAATGTATGTGGATGATTCTAAACCTATGTATAATGATCTTTGGATTAGGTTTTGAAGAGATTGTGTTGCATTAACCTATATGTTGAGAATTCTTGGAAGAGGAAATGTATGGAGGAATGGGAATAGTTCTTGAGGTAAGTAACAATACATATGATTGTATTTAATTACATAATTTGAGGCTTAACACATTTGTTCGCAAATGTGTTAAGTGATTTATTATATTGTTAATATAATTGGACTAAGGTGATGATTGAATGATGTGAAGGATGTGAAGAGCATTAACAAGGTAAGCATAAACCCTATTTGATTGTATATCCTTATATGTCTTTGAACATTAACACATTGGGATGAAAGTGTTAAATAAGCTATTATATTGTGAATGTAAATGAAGAATGTATATTACTATATATATATATATATAAAGGATGAAATATGAAATGGAAAAGGTAGGAAAATATGAGGATCCTTCTTAAGGTATGTGCAATTTGTTATGATAAATGCTCTAGTAATGAATGATGTTAATGTGTTTTGAGAAATGAGAAAATGTTATGTTATATGCATTGTGAATCTTGTGTATGGCAATGTATTATATGAATAATATATTTTGAAATGTTATATCAATGATGTTATATGTATCATATGGATTGAGATATGATATGTAGTGAAGCCATTGTAATTGGCCATGATGATTCAAATGTGAGACGAAGCCATTGTGATTGGCTATGATGATCCAATTGAAAGAAATAAGGCATATTTGCCTAGATGATATATGAGCATTGAGATTGAAATTGATAATGAAACAATAAGTGAAATATGTGTTTAATGTGTTATTCAGTCTTCAGAGTTCTGGGTTTGGAGGCATGCCTATAAAATGAAAAAGGTAACAGTCTTGCCGGGTTGAGGATCTCTTCAAATTGAGTTGAATTGAGGTCCAAGAGACTGGGTCTGTTACACTATGAGAATTGTGAATATGAAATATATGATTGGTAACAGTCTTGCCGGGTTGAGGATCTCCTCATGATGAGTTGATGGTCCAAGAGACTGGGTCTGTTACACTATCCATGGATAGAAATATTGATATATGATGCCTACGGGCTTGATGATTATGATTATAGACCAAAGCAGTAACTCTGAACTCTGAATAACATAGTGGTGTCTGTTGGGCCCAAGTCTGTCTTTGTTGTCAATGTGATATACAAATGTTGAAAGAAATGGATAATGAAATCTTTGGTATACTTCATTGGACATGTGATTGATGATATGTAATTTGTGTGTTGAAATATTGATTATGAGCACTAATGATGAATCATAAATGGTGAATTGTGAATAAAGAAATGTTGTGATTGGCATGATGTATAATGTGTGTACTAGCATTGATTGTGAATTCAATTGATGAATTGTGGTTGAAGACAATGATTGTCTTAATTGGAAATGTGACTTATGGTTAGTATGATGTATAATGTGTGTATTGAGATGTTGATTGTGAATATTAGTGATGGGTTGGAATTGGTAGAAATGTTATGTATATATATGTGTATAAGATATGAAATTAGTTGAAAGATATGAAAGGTGCAAATGAAAAGGGATAAACTTAATAAGAACTAAAAGTATATGGAATTGATATATCTTTATATGTTAGTATTTCCATGATATATGTTTGTATTTTATATTTATACTACTAAGCTTTCGAGCTTAGTGCGGATGTATTATCGCGCAGGTAGCTTGGTGGAAGATATGAAGTCTTTTGGTATGCCACGAGAAGAGTAAGATTTTGTCGAGACCAACTAGAGGGTAATGCATACATGTATCCACTTTAAGTATGTTATATTAAATGTATAAATGAAGTTTTGATAAAGACAATGATTTTGTAAGTGTTCTTTAAATTGACCTATTATGGTTTGAATTTTGTTACAGGTTTTTAAAAAGTAAAAAGAAAAGTGGCATCCTTATACTCTATATACTTACTGTATGTATACTAGGTATATGTATAGTACTTATATAGGGTATCGAGGTGTTACAATTGTTTTGGTATCAGAGCTTAGGTTCGAGATTCTCGGCCTAAGTGAAACTAAAAAGAGAATTTTTGAAGAGTATAAGTAGAATTAAAAAGAAAAGTTTTGGAAAGCTTAAATAGAGTTACAAAGGAAAAGTTTTGAAATGAAATTTGTAATACATGCATATGCATTCATACCTAGGTTGGTCTCGGATGTGGCATTATATGAATTGTAGAATATTTGTGTTATATGAGATGTTCAATATAGTTGATGATATATGTGTATACCATTTTGATGTGATGAGAAACCATGATTGTTGACCATGATGTTGGAAATGAATTATAATTGAGGCATAGTGCCTAATTGATTATGGGAAACGAATTGTGAAATATAATGTGATATATGTATATTGATGATGCATATGAAAAATGTCATGTTGTGTGCAACATAGAATGTAATGTTGATGGTTATGAGCAATATTATGTGGGACATAATGTGAATTGAAATTAAAAAAAAAAGAATAAAGTTGAAAAATGAATAGAAATCAAAATCAAGATTAAAGTATGCACTCTTTCCTCTATACTTTGAATCTCTTTATAATAATGTTTATGTTGAGGTTGCTAGACAGAGAAAATATTGTTGGATTGTTATTATTGAAAGATATGTTACTAAAAATGAGGAAAGAATGGTGGAATATTGAATGAGTTGGTTAATATAGACAAAGTGTGACTAGTTAAAGTTGGAATATATATATATATAAAGTTAAGGTTTTATTAAAGGAAAGAGATGATATTGGTTAAGTAAGAAAATAAGTTGATATCATTATTTTGATGCGAACATAGTAAATTCAATGTTAGAAATGTAAAATGCTTGGATATTGTGAAAGCTCATGGTAATGGTGATAATAGGTGATATTTGAGATTTTTTTTTTGAAGTGAGCTTGATGATTGTGGAAATTATAAGTTTTAATATTGCTTTGTGATATATATTTGTAAGATGTTTTAGAGTGATATTAGAAAAGATGAGTTTGGTAAATTGAAGCTTAAATGAAGTAGTAATTTGAGAAGTTAAAGTTTTAGTGGAATTTGATAAAGATTATTGGGATAGTGATGGTTTAATGTATATTCAATATATGGGTTAGGTGAAATGACTAATATTCCATATTAAAGCATTATGAATTGAGTAATGTGATTGATAGAAAGAGAAATTGTTTTAAAGTAAAAAAAAAAAAGGAATTGGATAAGCAAATGAAAATGAGTTATTTTAAGTCATTTTAACTGCAAAGAGTAAAGATGGTTATGGAAGTATATTAAGTGTTTTTTAAGGATGAAAGTGAAAGAGATGTCACTTTGGGAATATGATCAAGATGAATGTGAAGTATTAGTATAGTCAGGATATATATATACATTGCAGTATGAATGAATGCTTTACATCATATTGAAAGAATGAGAATGACAATGTTTAAAAGAAAGTGATAAACATTAAATTTGTATTGAATGTATGAAAAAGGGAAATAAAACAAGAGCATATAATTAAGTGTATACATGTATATGAGATGTGAATTGAGTTTTCACTGTGAATGAAATGTATGTGGTATTATTATAGAATTAGTAATATGGAAATGATGTTGTGTGTATTAAAAGACCTAAGGGAGATTAGGTCTTGAATTGTGTTAAGCTAAATGAATTATGTGATGGAAGTGAGAATGGAATGGACTTGAGTAATATTGGATAGTGGAAATTGTTATAGTAAGCATTGAATGTGATGATCATATGATATTTAGAGTTCCAAAGTATGATGATCATATGATATTTAGAGTTCCAAAGTATGCACATATGGAAAGTTCTATGTAATGTTATATTATAAGAGATTGTAAATGGATTAGAAATGAAGTGACAAATAGAAATTGTATAGGAACTCCATATGATTGAATATGTATAGAGTAATATTGTAGAAACATGAATTAAGTGGATAAAGATTATAAATCGAGTGCAATTGATTTGAAACGGAGTTGGAATATGTTAGCTATTGATATAGCAAAAATGTAAAGAAGGAATAAGTGATTCTTGATATGTACTTTAGCATTGTATTTGTAAAGATTGAGGATGAAAAAAAAAAGCATTGATTTAAAAGTTCCAGGCTTGAATATTAATCCCTTAAAGCCATGTGTTTTGTTCAGTATATTTGATCGGTTAAATTGTTATCCATGGATTTGAATCTTAGATAAAATGATTGTAATACAGATTTGGTGAGGTTGAAATTATAATTTAGAAGTATAGTTAAAAGTTATGATGGATAAAGTTGTATATTATCATTTTATGTTAACAATTTTGGTTATAATTGTGAAGACTAAGAGAGGAAAAAGAAACTATGGAAAGGTTTTGAGTTACGGATGATATGAAAATAAGGTAATCAAAATAAATATAACAATGATATGGAATGATATGGAATGTTATGAAAGTTATATTGAATATGTTTAAGATATGTAACTCGAGGTTTGAGTGCATGAATTGTAGACAGTAAATATGGTATAAAAACCTTTATGAGAATTGGTGGGTATTATAATAAGATGATAGAGAATAAATTATGTGTATATTAAAAGATAATTTGAAGTGATTTGTTATCATGATAATTTGATTGAATATGGATCGGAAGAGATCAGAAATTGTATATACGTTTACCCTAATGGAATTAGGTTATAAATATATATACATATATGAATATTGTGAAATTTCATGATAAGTTTGAATAAATTAATTATTGGTTGGAGTTGAACAAGATTGGAATGTGGATATAATGTGACAGATAAATCAATGGATCTAGATTTGGCTGAGATTATGAATCATTATTGAGATTTAATGTGTATAGTTGTACCAAGAGTGTAGTTATTTACATGATAATGTATATGATGTAAATTTTAAAGTATGATTGGACATGAATGAGTGGAGTATAATAATTATAAATCATCATGAGAAAAAGGGAAAAAGATTGGTTATTTATAAAATAAGTTGAAAAGTAATGTATTAATATGTAAGTTAAGTGAAAAGCATGCTAAAGAAATAACTCCATGTATGAAAAATCAGGATTTTGTTATCTATTGAGGGTGATAGATGTCTATTTAGACAGTGATTGTAATGAATGGATAATTAATGCTCAGATATAAGTTATAGTTTTTAAGGTTAAAGTTAAGAGAGTAATAACAAAGAAGTGAAGAACAAAATGTATTAAATATAAAGATTTGACAAAGTATTTTTGTGCTATATGATGATCTGATTCTGGTATAAAGATATTAATAGGAATGTAATGAGATCTTTTGAATTTTTGATCAAGAAAGTAATAAGATGTATAGACATATAGAATGATGAGTTAAGGAATTTAAAGAAGGTGGTTGATTCTAAAGAGGAGAGTTGAAGCTATATGATTTGATGATATAATGACTTAAGCGTATAATTAACTTCATATGGAAGTTAAGATGGTATGGTATTATGAATGAATTACAATTATACTAGATAATTTCGAGGATGAAATTATTTAAGGGGGAGAGAATTGTAATATCCTCATATATGCCCTAAAAGTTTTGATTATGTTGTTGATGTTGTGGTTAGTGTTGTTGTTGTTATATATTGGATTGTATATATGTGTTAAATTGTAAGAGAAAAGAAATGGAAAGAGAATGTATATGTATATGTGTTTTGGAGAAGAAATTTAGGGTTTAGAGACAAGTTTATATGTTGGGTATATGATGATATATATAACATATAAATTGGTCAAAGGGAGAGTCAATGCAAGAGGATATTTTTATGTGGCATGTGAAATTACTTAATTGGGCACATATGAGACAAAAGGGTAGTTAAATGGTGAAGGGTGTTTTAGTAATTGCAAGGTTAAAAACTCTTGGTGGATATAAGAAGCAAAATTTGACTTTTGCTCTTCATCTTTTCCTCTTCTCATTTGTGTGTGGCCGGCTCTTCCTTAGACAAAAGGGAAAGAGAAGTGTTCTTGAGACAAGAAGCAAATTGAAGAAGAAATCAAAGGTTGTGAAAAGAGATTTGTGGAATTTCTTCATTTTAGGTAAGAATTCTTTTGTTTCCCTTTGTCAATTTTGAAGTTGTGTCTAAATAAAATTGTGATTGGTTGATGTGATGATTTAGTGTGTTTGTGTATGGTGTGTGTAAAAGTGTTGAAATGGAATTAAAGATAAGAAGCTAGGTTGGTGTTGGTGATGGAAGAGTAAGAGTTGTGTTTAGTGAATTTTTTTCTGTTTTACAATTAGTAAAGGCTGTGACTTGTATGATTTTTAATTAATTATAGAAAAATGTTCTTGAAGTGAATTTTTGATATGTTGTGCCTCTATGAGTCTAGAATGACTGAAAAATATGTTGATTCGATTTTGGAATGGTTATGAGTTTAGAAAGATTATTTTTATTAGACCTGTTCCAGCAGGTACCTTAACTGAGACAGCTATATTTCGGGATTTTTAATAAAATGTAGAAAAATCATATCCAATTGAATTTTGGATATGTTGTTTCTTAGTGAGTCTAGTATTTGAGAAAAATAATTTGGAACCACGTTGATTGAATTTGATTTATGGAATTCACAAAGTTCAGAACTGCTGCCAGGATGCAGGGCAATTGGGGCAGTCTGGTTAGGTGAACTATTTGACCAAGATTTTGTGTTCAGTTTGATCTGAAATTTTAAAGGAATGATTTTAAGATACAAAACTAAATTCTGTAAAAATTTTAGAATTTTTAGTCAAGTGGATTAGTTTATACAATTTTTCAAAATAAGGATAAAATGGAGTCTAAAACCAGAATGTACTATTCATATGGTCATTTTGCTAATATTCCTTTTGGATTAGATTGTGAAGAGGTTGAATTGCCCTAACCGTGTCCCTCAAATGTAATGGTTATTGTTTTTATTCTTTGTTCTTTTAGCATGGCTTTGATTCTTCAAAGGTATTATGGTACCTAAACCTAAACATAAAAACTTTAAACATGTCTAAAACAAAGAATGCCCTAATCAAATGTATGTGGATGATTCTAAACCTATGTATAATGATCTTTGGATTAGGTTTTGAAGAGATTGTGTTGCATTAACCTATATGTTGAGAATTCTTGGAAGAGGAAATGTATGGAGGAATGGGAATAGTTCTTGAGGTAAGTAACAATACATATGATTGTATTTAATTACATAATTTGAGGCTTAACACATTTGTTCGCAAATGTGTTAAGTGATTTATTATATTGTTAATATAATTGGACTAAGGTGATGATTGAATGATGTGAAGGATGTGAAGAGCATTAACAAGGTAAGCATAAACCCTATTTGATTGTATATCCTTATATGTCTTTGAACATTAACACATTGGGATGAAAGTGTTAAATAAGCTATTATATTGTGAATGTAAATGAAGAATGTATATTACTATATATATATATATATATATAAAGGATGAAATATGAAATGGAAAAGGTAGGAAAATATGAGGATCCTTCTTAAGGTATGTGCAATTTGTTATGATAAATGCTCTAGTAATGAATGATGTTAATGTGTTTTGAGAAATGAGAAAATGTTATGTTATATGCATTGTGAATCTTGTGTATGGCAATGTATTATATGAATAATATATTTTGAAATGTTATATCAATGATGTTATATGTATCATATGGATTGAGATATGATATGTAGTGAAGCCATTGTAATTGGCCATGATGATTCAAATGTGAGACGAAGCCATTGTGATTGGCTATGATGATCCAATTGAAAGAAATAAGGCATATTTGCCTAGATGATATATGAGCATTGAGATTGAAATTGATAATGAAACAATAAGTGAAATATGTGTTTAATGTGTTATTCAGTCTTCAGAGTTCTGGGTTTGGAGGCATGCCTATAAAATGAAAAAGGTAACAGTCTTGCCGGGTTGAGGATCTCTTCAAATTGAGTTGAATTGAGGTCCAAGAGACTGGGTCTGTTACACTATGAGAATTGTGAATATGAAATATATGATTGGTAACAGTCTTGCCGGGTTGAGGATCTCCTCATGATGAGTTGATGGTCCAAGAGACTGGGTCTGTTACACTATCCATGGATAGAAATATTGATATATGATGCCTACGGGCTTGATGATTATGATTATAGACCAAAGCAGTAACTCTGAACTCTGAATAACATAGTGGTGTCTGTTGGGCCCAAGTCTGTCTTTGTTGTCAATGTGATATACAAATGTTGAAAGAAATGGATAATGAAATCTTTGGTATACTTCATTGGACATGTGATTGATGATATGTAATTTGTGTGTTGAAATATTGATTATGAGCACTAATGATGAATCATAAATGGTGAATTGTGAATAAAGAAATGTTGTGATTGGCATGATGTATAATGTGTGTACTAGCATTGATTGTGAATTCAATTGATGAATTGTGGTTGAAGACAATGATTGTCTTAATTGGAAATGTGACTTATGGTTAGTATGATGTATAATGTGTGTATTGAGATGTTGATTGTGAATATTAGTGATGGGTTGGAATTGGTAGAAATGTTATGTATATATATGTGTATAAGATATGAAATTAGTTGAAAGATATGAAAGGTGCAAATGAAAAGGGATAAACTTAATAAGAACTAAAAGTATATGGAATTGATATATCTTTATATGTTAGTATTTCCATGATATATGTTTGTATTTTATATTTATACTACTAAGCTTTCGAGCTTAGCGCGGATGTATTATCGCGCAAGTAGCTTGGTGGAAGATATGAAGTCTTTTGGTATGCCACGAGAAGAGTAAGATTTTGTCGAGACCAACTAGAGGGTAATGCATACATGTATCCACTTTAAGTATGTTATATTAAATGTATAAATGAAGTTTTGATAAAGACAATGATTTTGTAAGTGTTCTTTAAATTGACCTATTATGGTTTGAATTTTGTTACAGGTTTTTAAAAAGTAAAAAGAAAAGTGGTATCCTTATACTCTATATACTTACTGTATGTATACTAGGTATATGTATAGTACTTATATAGGGTATCGAGGTGTTACAGTTGGTGGATCATCCATAGCATGGGGCACTGTCTTCCACCAGTCATATGCGTCCTTTTGCAACAATGATCTTGCATAATCAAACTTTTCCTCTGGAGTGGCTTGCAACTGAACAAATATTCTCTGTACTTTATCTAGCCACTGCTCAGCTACAGCTGGATCAATAGTACCCAAGAAGTCTTCTGCTCCATATTTCCTTAATTTATCATACTGTCTCACTGATACCAAAGGCTGTGGGGGTGGTGGCGGTGGTTGTACTGGTGCTTGCCTCAAAGCCTCTACCACATGCCTAACCCAAACTGGCGGAACATCCTCACCAGCTGGTCTCCCCGACACAGAAACAGGTACCTCTCCAGCACTATCCACTCTAACTCCCTCTCCAATCTCATCCGGAGTTACACTCTCCGCACTACCCTCAACTGACTGACGTGAGTGAAAATCCATCACAACCTATATCTGCAAACACAGCAGAGTACCTCTCATTAAAGATCAGAGACTGCCAATGCCAAACATGTATGTTATTCAAAAATCCACTTTTTAAAATCAAAATACTCTTTTTCTTACACTTGACCTAGGTTGAGAATCTCAAACCTTGGCTCTGATACCAAAACAATTGTAACACCCCCTATATACCGTATACGTACTAAGAATGCTTAAACGATCGTAAAATACGTATACTGAATATAGAAAATGCCACAGTTTAAAAAGACACAACAATTATTTTTTTATAAATAAGTGAAACCAATCTCAAACATTTAAAAGAAATCCATATATATATATAAACGTTTATTAGTTCACAGCGGAAGTTATTACAAATAAAATATAAATCAAAGTTTACAAAACATAGAATATATACATGATTGGTAGCTCTTCTCCAATCTCTAAGTCCCAAAAATAACTCTTCAATGTCTACTCTCACTCGGTCTCGAGGAGCTTTCGGGTTCAACTCGGTTACCTGCGCGATCAAACACTATCGCGCTAAGCCATCGGCTTAGTAGTACAAAATATACCAACATAATACTTTAAGGCAAAATAATGTTACACATCTAAATCTTAAAGTTAACATCACCCCTTTATATTTCATAAAGCATACATATAGAAGCACATCACATTACCACATCATATTAAATTCAATGTCATAACAATATGCATATTACATCTTCATAGTTCCATTGATTTTACCATTCAAGAATCACATTATATACAAAGACAAGCATGGGCCCAAAACACACTAATATGCCATTCAATTTTCAGAGTTAATGCTTTGGTTTTGTTATCACATTTATCATTATCATAAACCCAACTAGGCTTCAAGGATTTAGGTTCAACCAAGCTTCAAGGGGAACAAAGCATGCTAAGTATCAACCCAACTTGGCTTCAAGAACCAATCCAACCTAGCTTCAAGGGTTGTAACATCTCAATTAGGCTTCAAGGATCTAATCCAACCTAACTTCAAGAGAATGTTACCAATAGGCATGCCACCAATAACAAAACTCTGAAAATGAATAACACATTAAACACACAATTCATTTATTATTTCATTCTCAATTCTCATCATCAATTAGGCAAACATGCCTTATGTTCTTTCAATTGAATCATCATAGCCAAACACAATGGCTTCACATCACTTTTGAGTTATCATAGCCGATCACAATGGCCTCATATCATGTTGTATCTCAATTCATATTATTCACCTAGCATCATCATATTATATCTCAATTCATATTATTCACATAACATCATTGGTATAACATTTCAAGATACATTATTCATATAACACATTGCCATTCACAAGTTTCACAATGCACAATATCTAACCTTGTTCACATAATATCATATGCATTATCAAGTGTAAGTTCAATCTCAACCATGTAAGAAGAGAAAGGAAAAAATCACAGTAGCCAACACACTCAAGGGACACGGCCAAGCTTGTGGCCGTGTCTCTCAACCAAAAACCTCTCAACCAAAAGCAACAGAAGCCAACATGGGCAAGGGACACGGCCGTGTCTCCTCCAAAAATCACCCAACACGGCCAAATTTCCTTGGACTTGGCCGTGTCTCTCATGAATTGGCCGTGTCTCTCCTTGCTTTTGGATGTGTCTCTCATGTATACAAACCCTAACTATGGCCAACTCTCTTTTGATTGAATAAAAACACAATATACACAACATAAACTCATTCAAATGGATGTAATCAAAGTCATTAACTCTTATTTTGCATGTTTAACACAATATTCACATTAACCACACATCAACAATCCATTTAATCATCTACCATTTCAAAACCCTAAAAAAAACCAAACATCACTTTTAACTTATCATCTTTCAACCAAAACCAACATCAATCCAACCTTTTTAACTTATAATCAATCTCAACACTTATAAACTCATCTCAAACATACCTATTCATAATCTCAACACATCACAACCCATCTCAAACATAACTTCAAAAATAGCAAAGATAAACAAGAGAGTACTTACCTTAAATGAAGAAATTTCACAAATCTCCAACCAAAACCTTTGATTTCTCCTTCAATTTGATTCTAGCATCAAGAACACCTCTCTTGCTCTCTCCTCTCTTGAATGGCCGGCACACAAAGGAGAAGAAAAGAAAATAATCAAAAGTCAAACTTCTTTTCTTCTTTAAATATCCACCAAGCAATTTTAACAAAGCAATTACCTAAATGACCTCACCAATTTAACTTAACATTTATCACTTATATGCCCATTTAAGTAATTTCACATGTCACAAATAAATATCCTCTTCCATTGACCATCCCTTTTGACTAATGTATATGTTATGTATATAACCATATACCCAACATATACACTTTCTCTCTACACATTTCTTTCCTTTTTAAACAATACATAAACATTCTCTTTCCAATTTCTTTTCTCTTACACATCAACATATACATTCAATCTAATTAAAACAACAATAATATTCAAAACTTCTAGGGCATACATTGGGATATTTCAAAAATCCCCACTCACATTGGTGACTCCACTGGGGATAAGAGAAGTTAATTCCACTGGTCTTTTTATTATTCTATTCTTTCTTATCATGATATTATCCATTGCATCATTTAGTTTGCATCGTTTGCGTGAGTTAGGACACCCGTGTTACCCATGTTGTGTTATGTAAGGGATACCATACTTTCACTCAAGGTATGGAGATCGAGCATGGCATAACCACTCATAGCCTTGTACCTTTTGGTATATACTTACTATGGGAACCTAAGCCTTTTAACCCAAAGACTAAAGCTCATGTAATTGGCCTAGTTACTTTCCTTAGGTTTTACCCCAAATGCTTGTTGTTTGACTATGGTTAATTTGTCTTGGCTTAAATCATGACGTATTTGGTTTGTTCTTTTTCTAATATGACCTAAATACATTGTAAGCTCAAAATAAAATTTTCTTTAAAATCCAAAAGACCAAAGCTATTTTCAAGACTTTTTAAGATGGTTTTTGGACATAAAACTTTTCTAAAAAATAAGTCAAAAATTCTTTTCTCATGACCAAAATACAAAGCCCAAAATCCATTTTTTCTAAATTTATTTTACAATGGGCTTCAAAGCAAAACTATTTTCATAACCTTTTAAAAGAGCTTACAAATTATTTAGGCCAATTATTGAAATTCCAAAAATCAATTGTGAGCCTAGTTTATACTAAGAATAATTAATCATGGGCTTTGTTTTTGGCATGAATCATTAGTTACTTTTTTAAGTGAGAAATCTATTTATAATAAATCTTTAAATTTAGTTTTAATCCAATATAGCATAAAAGCTACTTGAGTTGGTTGAATGGATTAAAACCTAATTAATGGGAATTATCATGAACTAATTTTCATTTTTAAATATAACTATTGGTTGCAACATCCGAGAGAATATTTTGAAAATAAGATAGCCCATGTTGGTATTTTGTTAACCATATTACCTAGAAAAAGAGATTTGCCATTCGTGTGTGGATGTTATAAGGTTGGAAGAAACTTCCTATTTATCCTTGTTTGTTTATTGTTTGTGCATACATGCATACATTTGCATCTCATATCATTAATCCTTTTGGGCTCACAGCCCTGGATTACGATAGTTCAAAAGCTTACGATAATCCAACCTATGCCGAAGATGAAGAATCTAGCAACGACTCAATCACTTTTTCACCAAAAGCAATGGAACCCAAACAAATTCAAATAATGGTTGATGATGCCTTCAATGCCAAGATGGAAGAAATAAAAGAGGCCATGGCTGAGACCATGAAGAACCAATTGGCTATAATTTTAGGAAACAATGCTGAAGCATCTGCTAGAACTAAAAAGTCAAAGGACAAAGGGAAGGCTAAAGTTGGCGAAGTGGTTTTTGATAATGATAAGCAGATTAGAGTTTTTAGCAACTGGGCAATTAGATTAGGGTTTTGATAATGTTTTGTGATTATATGAATATTGAACTCAAATCATGTTATTTAAATTAAGTAATCAAGACTACGAGGTTTAAGTTAATTACTGGACCTAAACAACTTCTTAATCTTCAAACTTCTGTGTATAAATTAAATAAGTTGTAACTCAAGGATGAAACTACTGTGAATTCAAATAAATTAAAGAATTAAATCAAACCTCTATTCGTTGGTTCCACCGAATTATTTTCTGGATGAACAATAACAAAGACAATGTTGCTTCCTTTGATGGGTTGATGATTGATGAATGTTTGCTAGGTTGATGATTGATGAATGCTTGCTGCTAATATTCTCTGTTTGTTGCCGTCTCTCTTTAATGTTCCTCCTCGGGTTTCTTCTCTAGGGTTTTTTTTAGAAAAGTAACTATTAAATATTATCAGTAATTAAAATATTAATAAAATAAACAAAATACCACACAAATTATTTTGGGCTATCGAATTTGAATGGGTAAAAAATTAAGGGTCTCCAGTTTGCCCCCTGCTTGAACGATCTGATACTACGACAAAAGAGAGTGAAAAGCAATAAGATCTTTGACTAATTTTTGATGAGCATGGGTACTTGGAGTTGATTTGGGTACTAGGACCCGAGACTGAGTTTGATTTGGATACTTGGACTCGAGATTGGGTACTTGGACCCGAGATTGAATTTGATTTGGGTTTGGGTGCTTTGACCTGAGACTGGATTGAATTTGGGTACTTGGACCCAAGATTGAATTTGATTTGGGTTTGGGTGCTTGGACCCTAGACTGGATTGAATTTGAGTACTTGGACCCAAGATTGAATTTGATTTGGGTACTTGGACCCGAGATTAGGTACTTAGACCCGAGATTGAATTTGATTTGGGTACTTGGAGCCGAGATTAAACTTGATTTGGGTACTTGGACCCGAGACTGAATTTAATTTGGGTACTTGGACCCGAGATTGAACTTGATTTGGGTACTTAGACCCGAGATTGGGTAATTGGACCCGAGACTGAATTTGATTTGGGTACTTGGACCTGAGATTGGGTACTTGGACCCGACATTGAATTTGATTTGGGTACTTGGACCTGAGATTGAACTTGATTTGGGTACTTGGACCCGAGATTGAACTTGATTTGGGTACTTGGACTCGAGATTAGGTACTTGGACCCGAGATTGGGTACCTGGACCCGAGATTGAATTTGATTTGGGTACTTGGACCCGAGATTGGGTACTTGTACCCGAGACTGAATTGAATTTAGGTACTTAGACGCAAGATTGAATTTGATTTGGGTACTTTGGCCCGAAATTAAATTTGATTTTGGGTGCTTGGACCCGAGATTAGGTACTTAGACCCGAGATCCATGACTAGGTGCTTGGACCCGAGATTGAATTGGATTTGACTGACCTTTTATCAGTTGAGGATTCTGGCTTAACTGGTTGTTCTATTTTTTTGTTCTTCCTTTTGCAAAAAATCAGCTATTTTTTGTTGGCCATCATACTTCTCCTTGCCCCCTGCATGGAGAAATATTTGCAAGTGAGTTTGAAAATGTTTGGTATATCAACCTAAAAAATTTAAAAGGAGAAACTTTGCCCCCTGTGTAGACTCAAACCAAAGATTTTTTCATGCAAGCTTTGATTGATGTTTTTGTTGTCTAGTTCTTCGTATAAGCACGCATTTCTTCTCTTTGCAAAATTATTGGAGCTTTCTCAAGCAATGGCTTTTCATGCCCTCCTGATTTGATATCTTCTTTTGATTCTTTACTTCACTTAGTGTTTGCTGTTCACTTTGACAAAGAATAGACAATACAAGATAAGAAAGTGCGATGTGATATGCTCATGTATGCATGATATACATGAATAATACTTACAATGGCTCCATCGACCCACAGACTGAGGTGATCAGCAGAAGTGTTCTCATTGACTCCTTTGAGATGCCCATTCAGGTCTTGCACTGGAATGACAGGATGCTTCACATTTATGACTTTTATCTTTGAGATGTTAAAAATATGAGTAGTGGAGACCCCAAGCTGCAATGTCAGGGATACATCCATTTCAAACTATGTTTCAGCATGTCAGTCGGTAGCTTCTTCATGACCTTGCCAATAATCATTTCCTTTGCCCAATGTGTCCTTTGGAGGTTAAATGATTCGACATACTTCCCTTAACTTGAAGGCTTTGTAATTTTTTCCTTTCTTTTTTTTGAATTTTGAATTTTGAATTTTGATTTTGAAATCAAATGTTGGCTTTGCCAAATTAATGTCCATGTACCTCAGGACTTGATTTTTCCAAATTAACATATCTATAACATGACAACCCTAGTTACCATACTAAGCTGGAGAATCATTTCCATTTAAGCAAGAATTGTTGCACTTCAGATAGGCACATACACATTACTTGGCCAAAGATCTCATTGACTTTAAATATTGTTTATCTCATATGCATGCTTATTCAAACTATCTCCACTAATAGACTCTACCTACCAAGAGAGATCAACATGTCTTTGATAGGCTTGAAACAGGGTTTATAAGGGACATGGGCTAAATGAAAGCCTTTTGTAAGTTGGAGCCGTTGTGACACTATAGATAAACCTTCACACTACAAATTTCTTATTTGAATTTTAGGCAGATGGAAGCAATCTTGCTAGGCTCCAAATTCCTTCTATCTTCTTGGCATTAATCTGGATTTTGATTAGGACAGTCTTTGCCCTTGCAAAAAGTTTGGTACCCAAATTCTTTTCTTTTCTTCTTTTCCTGTAACACCCCATACTCTATATAAGCACTATACATATACTTAGTATACATACAATGCGTATATAAAGTATAAGAATGTCACTTTTAGTTTCTATTTAAAAATCTTTATCTAAGGTCAAGCAATATTATATTAATTTAAGAAACATTTATAAGAATCATTATTGTTATCAAAAATAAAACATAATTAAAATCATACATGTATGCATCACCTTCTAGTTGGTCTCGAGACACTCTTACCCTTCTCGTGGCATAGCAACTAGGCATCCAGATCATCCACATAAATACCTGCACGATTACATAACCGCACTAAGCTTGAAAGCTTAGTAAGACAAATAAACATTAAAATATACTTTACAAAATATTCATACCTCATGTTTTTAGCATTATGTTCTATTATTCGCTTATCCCATTTTTCCTTTCTCAAAACATTCTTCATATATTCCTACTAATCTTAGAAATTATACACATATTTATATACAACATTCACAACATAATATCTACCATTTTTATCTCATATACATATGCATAAACATCATTTCAACAAATCACCCTTATTTGGCATATCCAAACTTCCATGGAAACAATTATCACAAATTCCACATTCACATACACTTTACATATCACACAACATTTTCATAAGCTCATATCTCAACAAAACTCCTCAAGCCATATTCACTTTCAATATATCAATACACTTATTACATCATAACATCATTTTATTCACAATTCATTAATCATGAAATACATTTCCATCAAAAGCATTCATAGATCTCATTTATCAATCATGTTACAATTCATGACTCACATTACACAAAGACAAACATAGATCTCATTGCTCATATATTTCATCATTTGCATATCACATTGAAAACAAAGACAGACTGGCCCAAAAGACACTAATATGTTATTCAAAGTTCAGAGTTTCTGCTTTGGTCTCTAATCATAATCATCAAGCCCTTAGGCATCATATATATATCTCTATCCATGGATAGTGTAACAGACCCAGTCTCTTGGACCATCAACTCAACATGCTTGAGGAGATCCTCAACCCGGCAAGATTGTTACCATTCATATATCTCATATTCACAATTTCCATAACGTAACAGACCCAGTCTCTTGGACCTCAATTCAATTCAAATTGAAGAGATCCTCAACCCGGCAAGACTGTTACTATAATTCATAGGCATGTCGCCAAATGCAGAACTCTGAAACTTGAATCAACATATTAGACACAACATCATTCCATTTATAACTTTATACATTTCTTTCTCAATTCATTTCATTCTCATCATTATAGCCAACACTCATGGCTTCATATTTCACATTCATAATAGGCAACCATGCCTCAATCATCTCATTAGTATCATCATAGCCAATAACAATGGCTTCATGTCTCATTTAAATCATCATATCATGTCTCAAATCATGTTGTATGATTTCATTATTCAATTATACATAATCAATTACTTCATCATATCCTTCACATTATATATATATAGCATCATTGATATAACATCACAATTTACATTATTCACATACCACATTACAATTCACAAGGTTCACAATGCATAAGACATCACATGGTTCATATAGTATTAACACTATCATCAAATCATATTGATCAATATATCTTCCACATTTCCTATATTATCATTGATATATTCATACATAACCATTTACCTTATTCAAGGACTTAGAATCTTCCATATACATTTGGTTGAATCATTATTGTTTTAAGTGTGTTTAGGTACAAAAGACATTTGAAGATCCAACAATGTTTGAAGACCAAATAACAAACACAATTGCAAACACCCTCAAGGGACACGACCAAGCTTGTGGCCGTGTCTCCCAATATAAACATCCAGTAGCCAACACGCCCAAGGGACACGGCCAAGCTTGTGGTCGTGTCACTCAACACCAATTCAAGCAGTAGCAAACACGGGCAATGGACACGGCCAAGCCAGTGGCCGTGTCTCTCAACACAACAATCCAGTACCAAACACGGGCAAGGGACACGGCCGTGTCTCTCAACACAAATCAGACAGTAGCAAACACAGGCAAGGGACACGGCCAAGCCAGTGGCCGTGTCTCTCCAAAACTCATCCAACACGACCAATTTTGCCCTAACTTGGCCGTGTCTCCCATAACTTGGCCGTGTCCTTCAATAATTCAAAGACAAAACACTTCGAAATTCATCTAAACCAAACTCTAATTCAACATTTCATCATTTTCCTCACAATATTCTCAACTCATCATCACTTAGATATCAATTCCACACATTTACATACTTCAATCTCTTGTTATCATCATTTTACACACCAATCATACCCAACATAACCTCAATCCAAAAGAAAACCACACAAGAAGGTATATACTTATATATATGTATAATCAATAAAATTCATTCAAGAAATGTGTACTTACCTGTATAGCTTGCCAAATCTTCATCTCCATCTTCAATACTCTTAAAATCCTTAAGAAATTTGATGAAGATCAATCTCTCTCTCTCTCTCTCGTGCTCTCTTGTCCACGAAGAAGAAACAGAAGAAGAGGAAGAAGGAAGGTTCTCCATCCTTCCTTCGTTCTTATCTTATATATATATATAATAATAATAATAATAATAATAATAACAATAATAATAATAATAATAATAACAATAACAATAATAATAACAATAATAACAATTATACCATTAAATCTCCACCACACACAATTCCTTTTGACTTTCTTCTTCTTTTCTCTTTCCTTCAATACACACATTGAATCCAAATACAACAGTAACCCCAACACTTTTAGGGTATACTTTAGGATATTACAATTCTCTCCCCCTTAAATAATTTCGTCCTCGAAATTATCCAGTATAATAACAAACCATTCAGAATAATTCACCATCTTAATTTTCATATGAAGATAATCGTATCTTACAATATAGTTTTATCAACTCTCATATCTTCTACTCTCCCCCTTAGAGATAATCATCTTCTCTGAAATTCATAATTCATCATTGTATAGGTATATATATATATATCTTTACATCTTATTACTTTCTCAACAAAGCAATCGAGATAATTCATAACATCTCCAATAAATTTTATCTTGTACTAGAGTCAGATTATCACTTTAATTCTTTATAGATATTCTCTTAACTTTAGCCTCAAAAATTATTAATCAATATCTTAGCATTGTTTATTCCATTCTTACCATCACTTTCAAAATAAACATTTACCAAACCTCAATGGATAACTAAATCCTTACTCTCTTAAGCTTGTTTCTCACCATGTACAATTAATATACTTCAATTTATTTATGTTCATTCATAAATCAAAATATTACATCATACACCTTACCATTAAATCTCAATATTGTCTTGCAACTTTAGCAAAACCTAGATTAATCGATTTATCTATCACAATATACTAACATTTCAACTTTATTTGATTCAAACCAACAGTTAACTTATTGAAATTTATCATTGGATTTCACCATATATACATATATATAACCTAAGTTCATTAGGTCAAACATATATTCAAATTCTAATTTTTCCAAATTCATATATTCAATCAATATGAATCATGCTTATACATATACATTTCCTTATTTCAAAAATTATATTATCATTTCCTATACTCATTCAAAGTTTATCAATATAGCCAACAACTATATCTTCATAAACGTACTTTTCCCCCAACCAAAATTGGCAATCCAAGTTCGATTGCCCAACACATTGGGTCAGCATGGTTCCGCAGGAGGCAGGTACGTCCGTTTATTTATCTTTTCACAATTCATTTTTCATAATCAATTAGGTACTCTACCTCCATTATAATTCATTTCTAACACCATTGCCAACAATTATGATTTCTCATCATATCAAAATAGTATACTTATATATCATCAACTATTTTGAACACCTCATTATTCAATCATATCATTTCCAACATTATTGATATATACATATTAATTTACATTATTCATACTCCCATAAATTTTAAGTTTAATCACTTAATCACTTTATACTGTAAATATATTCAGTATAACTTTCAATCATGATTACAATTTCTTTCCTTTTATTATTTCTTCACCCAATATTACTATATTTATATAATTATTATTCTATTACACAATTCATAACTTAAAACATTATCACAATTCTCTTCCCTTGCTTTACTTCTCATAAGTATAATTAACTTTTTAACATCTAAATTATAAAATATAACTTCCCCAATCATATCTTTTAACCATGTTTCTAGAAACATAGTTATCAATCTCAGTTCTAAATCTGAAGATAATAAAATTAATCAACTAATCACACTAACCAAATCATATGACAATGATATATTAACAATCACACTTAGGGGTTGTAGATCAATATTGTTCTTCTATTATTCAATTTCCAACCTTTACAATTATAATACTAACTTATATCACATAAATTATATATATTCTCCAAGCTTTTATTACATCAAGAATTAACACATTTTAACTCCATCTCCAAAACAATTTGCTTTTGTTGAATTGATCATTATTAACCCAACTCATGTTCAATAATATTATCTTTATCATATCCTATGCCCAACCTTCAATTAGATACCAATCTTACACAAGTATCTTGCATTACTCCATTTCCAATCCATCTCTTCTAGAAATTTTCAAATACATAATTCCTTCCTTACAATTCTTATTATACATTTATACATAAAACATTTTCACACTCAAATACTTTGAGTTCCAAAACATCTTATAATAACCTCATTTAATTATTGCCATAACAATTTCACTGTTCAATATTACCCAGGTCCATTCTTACTTCTAATACCATTAAACATGTAATGATATAAAATAATAAACATATTATCCACACCTTCATAGATCACATTCATATCAAAAGTTCATTTCACAAATCCTCTTTATATAAACACATAATTATACAATTTACTAAATTTCCCTTTTTCATATAGTTTATACCAATTTAATATTTATCACTTTCCTTTGACTATTATCATGCTCATTTGTTTATCATAACTTAAGTTATTCATTAACTTCAATAAATATACATACTCTACTTATAATATTATTTCACAAGGAACTTAATCACATTTCCAATGTGATATCTCTCTTACATTTGTTTATAAATATCTTTAACACATCTTTCATAGTCATTTTTCATCCTTCCCAATCAAATTACTTAAAGTAACCCATTTTCTTTTGCTCAATTCCTTTTCTTTCATTTCACACCAAATTTTCCTACTATCAATCACATCTCCCAATTCATAATACTTTCATGAGCACTAATATTCATTTCATATATCTCCTGTATTAAATACATTAAACTATCAATATTTCATTGATCTTCATCCACATTCCATGAAAACTATAAATTTCCAACTTACTAATTTACTCAAACTTCAATTTATTCATCTCATACTCTTCATATTAACTTTAAAACATCTTATATGTATATACCACAAAGTAACATCAAAACATATAAGTTTCACAATTATTAAACTCATTCCAAAGAAAATCTAAATATCTCATATCTCCACCATTAACATAAGCTTTCACAATATTCAAACATATCATATTTCTAACATTAAAATCACCATGTTTGCATTAAAATAACAATACAAACAACACCCATATCACCTCGTACTTAACTAACATCATCTTTTTTTTTTCTTTTTTAATCAACCTTAACTTTACCGACCCACCCTTTAAATTATCACACCTAATCTATATCAATCAACTCATTCAATAGTTCACTGTACTCTTTGCATTTACATAACATATCTTTTCATATTACCCATCAAACAATATTTCCTCTTTCTATAAATCTAAACATAAAGTTTATTGGAATTAGATTCAAATATTAGAGGAAAGATTACACACTTTAATCTTAATTTGTTTCTAACTCATTTCCAACTTTATTCTTCTAGCCATTTCTTTAAATATCATACACATGTCAATAATCAAACTTTTTACTTATACCTTCCATATCATTTCTTTGTATCACACTCATCTCTTAATTATCAACATTTCAAAATTTGCTTTTATATGAAACCTCATTTATACACTATCATTTATTTCATGTAATTCAAATACATCACAATTCACATAATGCCACGTTCGAGACCAACCTAGATTTGAATGCATATGCATGTCTTACCAATTGCATTTCAAAAATCTTCTTTTTCACTTCTTATTTAAACTCTTCAAAAATTTTTCTTTTAAATTTCACTTAGGCTGAGAATCTCGAACCTAAGCTCTGATACCAAAATAACTATAACACCCCATACTCTATATAAGCACTATACATATACTTAGTATACATACAATGCGTATATAAAGTATAAGAATGTCACTTTTAGTTTCTATTTAAAAATCTTTATCCAAGGTCAAGCAATATTATATTAATTTAAGAAACATTTATAAGAATCATTATTGTTATCAAAAATAAAACATAATTAAAATCATACATGTATGCATCACCTTCTAGTTGGTCTCGAGACACTCTTACCCTTCTCGTGGCATAGCAACTAGGCATCCAGATCATCCACATAAATACCTGCACGATTACATAACCACACTAAGCTTGAAAGCTTAGTAAGACAAATAAACATTAAAATATACTTTACAAAATATTCATACCTCATGTTTTTAGCATTATGTTCTATTATTCGCTTATCCCATTTTTCCTTTCTCAAAACATTCTTCATATATTCCTACTAATCTCAGAAATTATACACATATTTATATACAACATTCACAACATAATATCTACCATTTTTATCTCATATACATATGCATAAACATCATTTCAACAAATCACCCTTATTTGGCATATCCAAACTTCCATGGAAACAATTATCACAAATTCCACATTCACATACACTTTACATATCACACAACATTTTCATAAGCTCATATCTCAACAAAACTCCTCAAGCCATATTCACTTTCAATATATCAATACACTTATTACATCATAACATCATTTTATTCACAATTCATTAATCATGAAATACATTTCCATCAAAAGCATTCATAGATCTCATTTATCAATCATGTTACAATTCATGACTCACATTACACAAAGACAAACATAGATCTCATTGCTCATATATTTCATCATTTGCATATCACATTGAAAACAAAGACAGACTCGGGCCCAAAAGACACTAATATGTTATTCAAAGTTCAGAGTTACTGCTTTGGTCTCTAATCATAATCATCAAGCCCTTAGGCATCATATATATATCTCTATCCATGGATAGTGTAACAGACCAAGTCTCTTGGACCATCAACTCAACATGCTTGAGGAGATCCTCAACCCGGCAAGACTGTTACCATTCATATATCTCATATTCACAATTTCCATAACGTAATAGACCCAGTCTCTTGGACCTCAATTCAATTCAAATTGAAGAGATCCTCAACCCGGCAAGACTGTTACTATAATTCATAGGCATGTCGCCAAATGCAGAACTCTGAAACTTGAATCAACATATTAGACACAACATCATTCCATTTATAACTTTATACATTTCTTTCTCAATTCATTTCATTCTCATCATTATAGCCAACACTCATGGCTTCATATTTCACATTCATAATAGGCAACCATGCCTCAATCATCTCATTAGTATCATCATAGCCAATAACAATGGCTTCATGTCTCATTTAAATCATCATATCATGTCTCAAATCATGTTGTATGATTTCATTATTCAATTATACATAATCAATTACTTCATCATATCCTTCACATTATATATATATAGCATCATTGATATAACATCACAATTTACATTATTCACATACCACATTACAATTCACAAGGTTCACAATGCATAAGACATCACATGGTTCATATAGTATTAACACTATCATCAAATCATATTGATCAATATATCTTCCACATTTCCTATATTATCATTTATATATTCATACATAACCATTTACCTTATTCAAGGACTTAGAATCTTCCATATACATTTGGTTGAATCATTATTGTTTTAAGTGTGTTTAGGTACAAAAGACATTTGAAGATCCAACAATGTTTGAAGACCAAATAACAAACACAATTGCAAACACCCTCAAGGGACACGGCCAAGCTTGTGGCCGTGTCTCCCAATATAAACATCCAGTAGCCAACACGCCCAAGGGACACGGCCAAGCTTGTGGCCGTGTCACTCAACACCAATTCAAGCAGTAGCTAACACGGGCAATGGACACGGCTAAGCCAGTGGCCGTGTCTCTCAACACAACAATCCAGTACCAAACACAGGCAAGGGACACGGCCGTGTCTCTCAACACAAATCAGACAGTAGCAAACACAGGCAAGGGACACGGCCAAGCCAGTGGCCGTGTCTCTCCAAAACTCATCCAACACGACCAATTTTGCCCTAACTTGGCCGTGTCTCCCATAACTTGGCCGTGTCCTTCAATAATTCAAAGACCAAACACTTCAAAATTCATCTAAACCAAACTCTAATTCAACATTTCATCATTTTCCTCACAATATTCTCAACTCGCCGTGTCTCTCCAAAACTCATCCAACACGACCAATTTTGCCCTAACTTGGCCGTGTCTCCCATAACTTGGCCGTGTCCTTCAATAATTCAAAGACCAAACACTTCGAAATTCATCTAAACCAAACTCTAATTCAACATTTCATCATTTTCCTCACAATATTCTCAACTCATCATCACTTAGATATCAATTCCACACATTTACATACTTCAATCTCTTGTTATCATCATTTTACACACCAATCATACCCAACATAACCTCAATCCAAAAGAAAACCACACAAGAAGGTATATACTTATATATATGTATAATCAATAAAATTCATTCAAGAAATGTGTACTTACCTGTATAGCTTGCCAAATCTTCATCTCCATCTTCAATACTCTTAAAATCCTTAAGAAATTTGATGAAGATCAATCTCTCTCTCTCTCTCTCGTGCTCTCTCTCTCTCTCTCGTGCTCTCTTGTCCACGAAGAAGAAACAGAAGAAGAGGAAGAAGGAAGGTTCTCCATCCTTCCTTCGTTCTTATCTTATATATATATATATATATATATAATAATAATAATAATAATAATAATAACAATAACAATAATAATAATAATAATAACAATAACAATAATAATAACAATAATAACAATTATACCATTAAATCTCCACCACACACAATTCCTTTTGACTTTCTTCTTCTTTTCTCTTTCCTTCAATACACACATTGAATCCAAATACAACAGTAACCCCAACACTTTTAGGGTATACTTTAGGATATTACATTTCCCTTTTCTTTCTTTTTATTTTTCTTACTCTTCCCTTTCTTTGAGCCTTTTGTTCTTTTTCCCTGTAGGACTGTCAAGTACAGAACTTTCAAGAACTGGATGGTCTTTCTCCTTTTTCTCTGATTTTGATTGAATCTTTGGTTGGGTTGGACCAATTCAAGTCAAACTGTCCATATGAATCAAATGGAAGCCTTTTGCTATTTTATGTAAAGGGAACTAAGTTGGTTTTCTGAATTGCCTTTTTGGGTTTTATCTTTCTTTTTTTTTCTTTTCTTCTTCTTCTTCTTTTTTTCCTTTTTGTGTGTTTTTTCCTTTTTTTTCTTCTTTTTTCTTTTTTTTTCTTCTTCTTTTCTTCTTCTTTTCTTTTTTTTAGTTCTAGCTCTAAAATAGTTATCTTATTTGTACCAACTTGGGTCTCCAATAATGGATGAGTGGAGTGACATAAATCTTCTTTAACAGGGATAAATCATTTGTTGCTCTGATATTGTCTTGATAGATTGGGGATATTTGGTGAACTTCAACTACCCTTATGGTCTTGATAACATCAACTATCCTTATGATCTTAACTAGTCATTCCTTTCTTTGGTCTTCTTGCCTCTTCATCTTAGTGATCATAATACTTGTCAAAAGTATCACAACAGCTTAGGGTAGGTTGTTGGGGTTTGTAATCCAATGAAAAGAAAGCTAAAATTTTATGAAGGCTCAAAGGGACAACTAGGGACTGATATTTAATTGGGTGGATACTAGTTGTTGGCTAACCAAACAATGCCTAGATCATTTATCTCTTAAATAAGTAGAGTTAAATTTTTCTTTGAAAGTTTGTCAAAGCATGTTCTAAGACTGACTAGGACCTAGACAAAGGTAATTATGCAGGAGCCCTCTATAAGTAAGCATACACAACTCAATGCTGTAGAGAAATTCCCTCACCTAGTAAAGTCATTCAAGTCATGATGCCTAGATATATTAATTTATGAACATCAAGCTAGATTCCTCATTGGTTGAGCACCAAAATGAACAAAGACCAAATTTTTTTTTTATAAAAGTAATTTATTCAGAAAACTTTTAAATTTGAAAAAACATAATTGTTCCAATTAAATATTAAAGAAAGCAAAATTGAAAAGCAACATTCAAGCTAAGGAAAGTTTGTTGAGTTAAGCTTCTTTTCCTTTCACATCTTCAATTTTCCCATCTTGAAAGGATGATAAAACAAAATCTTCTTTCAATCCTTTTCCTACCATGAAGGTTGCTGGTGGTGGCACCCTGTTGAATCTTGGAATTGGATTACCTTTGGTATTGGGCTTTTCTAGCTTAGGCAACTTGCCATTATCAATTAAATTTTGGATCTCATGCTTCAACTTCATGCAATTATCCATTCATGTCTAGGCCTTTGATGGAACTAGCAAAATACATTAGTATCAAAGTTAGGTTGAAGAGGATTAGGTAAAGGATGAGGAGTCAAGGGTTGTAACAATCCCTTCTTTCGTAGCTTATTGAGAACCCAAGACAGTGTCTTCCCTAATTCTGAAAATTGCCTCATTCCTCCTTGACTAGTGACATTAACATCAACTTTCTTTTGTGTACTTTGATTGTTAGGCTGATAATTTCCTTTCTCATTCCTTCTTGCTGAAAAGCGATTCTTCTCCCTTTCCCACTCTTCAATTTATAGACCAGCTTGAAGAAGATCTTTGAAGTCCCTTATAAAGGTGTGAGATAGCCTTTCACGGAGGTTGGGTAGGACGCCTCTGATGATCATCCTTATTTGATCATACTCATCGGGCCTCTTCCTGAGCAAAGCAGCCTTATTTCTCCATCTTTTCACACAGTCCACAAAATTCTAATTTGGCCTTTGTCTAATGGACTCAACTTCCATTAAGGTAACTTCCAACTCGACATTATACCCATATTGCTGAATGAAAGCCTTATACAACATGTTCCAATCTTTTTGAGTACTTTCCTCTAAGGTGTTAAACCAATTTTGGACAACAGGGTCTAATGAGACCATGAAATATCTTAGAGTTTGAGCCTTAGTAGCTCTAGCAGACATCATAGCAGTGATGTACTGCTTCACATGGAGATGAGGATTTCCAGTACCATTGTACCTAGCGAAGGAAGGCATCTTGAACTTATAAGGGACCTCCTCATCTTGTTCAAATAGTTTGTCGATCTCAGACATCTTTTCGGTTTTTAGTCTCTTCTCAAATTTCTTTTCTAGGTCAGCAATCATCTTCTTAACATCAGAATTTCCAATCTTTTCAATAGTTGCCTTCTCAACAACCTTCGGTTTCTTTTTATCTTGAGGATCTTGAAAGTATTGAGCCCAGTCATCATCATCATCAATGATCACCTTATCATCATCAAAAGCTACTTCACCAACTTTAGCCTTCCCTTTGTCCTTTGGCTTCTTAGAGCTAGCAGATACTTCAGCATTTTTTCCTAAAATTGCAGCCAATTGGTTTTTCATGGTCTCAACCAAGGCCTCTTTTATTTCTTCCATCTTGGCATTGAGGGCGTCATCCACCATTCTTTGAATTTGTTCGGGCTCCATTAATTTTGGTGAGCAAGTGATTGAGTTGTTGCTATATTCTTCATCTCCGGCGTAGGTCAGATTGTTGTAAGCTTTTGAACTATCGTAATCCAGGGTTGTGAGCCAGAAGGGATCAATGATATGAGATGCAAATGTATGCATGTATGCATGTATGCATGTATGTACAAACAATAAACAAAGATAAGTAGAACGTCCCTTCCAACCTTATAACATCCACACATGAATGGCGAGTCCCTTTTCCTAGGCAATATGGTTAACAAAATACCAATATGGGATATCTTATTTTTAAAAATTTCTCTCGGACATTTCAACCAATAGTTATATTTTTGAAAATGGAAATCAGTTCATGATAATTCCCATTAATTAGGTTTTAATCCATTCAACCAACTAAAGTAGCTTTTATGCTATATTGGATTAAAACTAAATTAAGAGGTTTATTATAAATAGATTTCTCACTTGAAAAAGTAACTAATGATTCATGCCAAAAACAAGCTCATGATTAATTATTCTTAGTATAAACTAGGCTCACAGTTGATTTTTGGTATTTCGTAATTGACCTAAATACTTTAAGCTCCTTGTAAGAAAGAGTTGGATAAAAACAACTTTTTTTCTAAGCCCATTGTAAAAAGATTGTAGAAAAAATGGATTTTGGGCATAGTATTTGGGTCATGAGAAAAATTTTTGATTTGTTTTTTAAAAAAGTTTTATATCCAAAGCCCATCTTGAAAAGTTTTGAAAATAAATTTGGTCTTTTGGACTTTAAAGAAAAAAATTTATTTTGAGATTACAATGTACTTAGGTCATATTTGAAAAAGAACAAACCAAATAAGCCATGATTTAAACCAAGATAAACTAATCATAGTCAAACAACATGCATTTGGGGTAAAAACCTAAGGAAAGTAACTAGGCCAATTACATGAGCTTTAGTCTTTGGGTTAAAAGGCTTAGGTTCCCATAGTAAGTATATACCAAATGATACGAGGCTATGAGTGGTTATGCCATGCTTGATCTCCATACCTTGAGTGGAAGTATGATATCCCTTACATAACACAATACGGGTAACACGGGCATCCTAACTCATGCACACGATGCAATCTAAATGATGCAATGGATAATATCGTGATAAGAAAGAATAGAATAATATAAAGACTAATGGAATCAACTTCTCTTATCCCCAGTGGAGTCACCACTGTGAGGGTGGATTTTTGCCCCCACTCCCTGTGGAATGGTTCTTGCAACTTCGGCACTATTTAGGCTCGGGGCCTTAGAGAAAATGGACCTAGGTCCTAAGAAAATGGAATCGCCACCCGAACGGGCTGGGAAAAATAAAGGGGTGGATGACTCGATTCCTAAGGAATCTCTAACCCCCTAATAGGTTCGGAGAGTTGGGTACGTATGGGGAAGGTGAGAAATGGCCCAGCACCCCCCACAACGCCCGGTTCACTACCAGAAAAAGCGCAATCAGCGACGCATTCTACGACAACTCTTATTTCGTTGCTAATTAACGACTTTATCAATGACAACTTTACGATAAAGAATCAAGATAAGCGTCTTTCCAACATTCCATCGCTGAATGGGTCGCTAAATGTGTCGCTCATTAATGACAAAAAAATGGTCATAGAATCTGTCACTGAATAGCGATAAAAGGTTGTTTTTTGCTGAATGTGTCGCTGAATTTTGCGCCAAATTTTGGCGCCAACAATCAGCGACGACGTTATGACTAATTTATGACAAATTAGCAAAGAATGTGTTTATTTTTTATTGGAAAGTTTTTTGTCGCTAATTAGTCACTAAATTGCTCGCTGATTTGCGAGAAAAATAGTTAGTCGCAGAATTATCAGTAATTTGCGAGAAAAATAGAAAAATGGCTCGCTACTTTATTTGTCGCTGTACTGGTCGCTGAATTTTTCTGGCGCCATATTTTAGCGCCCAAAGAAATTTGGCCAATTTGAGAAAATAATGTAGCGAGATGGTATGGAATTTTTATTATTAATTTGTTTGTCGTAGATTTGTCTGTAAATAGTCGTTGATTTGCGAGCAAGTGGTTCAAGCCTCTGGTGGTTGGACATTGACACCGAAATTCTTTTTATTGTTGTTTATATTTGTTGTTTCTTTGATAATAATTAACAATAAATATAAACACCGAAACAAAATTAAAATTAAAAAAATTAAAATTTAAAGGTATAATTATATATCATAATTATATTTATAATTATGTTGTTATACAGTGGCGGAACCAGAAAAAATTTATAACCGGTGCTGACTTGGTCAGACACCGACTTCCGATGAGAAATTCTGGTGAACACTTCTAACACATTCAAATTTAATAAAAAAAAATACTTTAGCAAATCACATTCACAATTCATAAAGGAAGTTAATTAAAATATTCAAATTACAATGTCTTTACACTTAAAAAAAAAGCTTGCTTTTTATGTTCTCAATGGTAACAGCTAAAGCAACAAGAAACAGTGAGCTGTTTATGTTCTCAATTGTAACAGCTAAAGCAACAAGAAACAGCTAGCTGTTTATGTTCTCAATAAAAACCAGCTGCTAAAACAGCTTGCTATTTATGTTCTCAATGGTAACAGCTAAAGCAATAAGAAACAGCTAGCTGTTTATGTTCTCAATAAAAACCAGCTGCTAAAACAACTTGTTGTTTATGTTCTCAATGGTAACAGCTAAAGCAACAAGAAACAGCTAACTGTTTATGTTCTCAATGGTAACAGCTAAAGCAACAAGAAACAGCTAGTTGTTTATGTTCTTAATAAAAACCAGCTGCTAAAACAGCTTGCTGTTTATGTTCTCAATGGTAACAGCTAAAGCAACAAGAAACAGCTAGCTGTTTATGTTCTCAATGGTAACAGCTAAAGCAACAAGAAACAGCTAGCTGTTTATGTTCTCAATAAAAACCAGCTGCTAAAACAGCTTGCTGTTTATGTTCTCAATGGTAATAGCTAAAGCAACTAAAAACAGCTAGCTCTTTATAAATAAATAATAATTTGTTGATTAATTTTTTCTCCTCATATTCAAAATTGATTTTTTCAAATTTTTTTTATTGATAAACATTACCTTTCTTATAATCAAAATTCTCAAAATCATATTTTATGAATTATATATTTAGTCTCAAAAAAAATTTATTTAGCCAAAACAAATCTAACTAAATCATCTGGAGCACATTCTAATAAAAAGTACTTAATTAAAAATAAAACTACTTAGTTTATATTTTAAATTTAAATTTTCTTATTTGATGTTTGATTTTCTAGAGCAATTGAGGCATATTCTCACATAATCAAACATAAACATAATGCTTGCTTGCTGTGAAAAACATTCGGCCATCATTTAGTATATGTTTTAAGAAATAATAAATATGTAAAAAGAAAATTAAACAAATAAATAAATAACAATTGAGAAGCACGGCCAGCCGCATCTCTCTCACCATCATATCTGTCGCAAAACCAGACTCTCAAATCATCTTCATAGCCAACCCACTCTGCTCACCATCTTACAGCAAGGTCACCAATTAGAGAAGGAAGGACCCACCATCGCCATCGCCCGAGTTTGGTGCGGCTGCTGGTATATCCTTCAGTTTTTCAATTTTATTTTCTTTTGTTCTTGGTTTATTATTGAATGAAACTCCAAAATCAAATCTTAACCTAAATCCAAAAATCTATTTCCTAACATTTACTGAAACATGCATTGGTTTGAAATACCAATTACACAATTTACTTTCAGTTGCAGGAGAAAGCAATTTTTGTATTCCACTTTGCCCTTCTTTTTCATGCATTGATGTGACTTTGCACTAGTGATGAGTAAACAATGCAACCTGTGTATGGTTATGTCTGTATTTTTTTTTTGCTTGATAGACCTCTGTAAATCGAGCTCTACCTTGGGTTTAGTTTGTTGAACATAATAAATACTGAATAATTCTATTAAAAGCGGATTGGGTTGTCTTATTTCAAGTTTTTATTATTACCACTCCCACATTACAATTACAATAGTATTAATTAATTAATCTATTTCACAAAATATGATTTTTTTTAACAATATACAAGAAAATATTTGAAACCTCAAGAATTACAAGGTTAATACAAATCTATCTGCTAACTGCTATAGTGTATTTATGTGATCTTCTAAAATAATACCTTTGCCTGCTTATGAGGAATCAAATGGATGTTATGTGTAGCATCTTTAAGTATCTTTGAATATAACCATACAATTCAACTTTAGCAAGAAAGGAAAATGGGTGCATAAGAGCATTCTAAACGTCTTGTAGCAATTTGTCTTTTATTTTGTTTTTGCAGTTTTGTTAATGTGAAAGGCCAAATTCCAAAATTTTATCATCAAATGTAATAGTTTCATGCCTAGTCTTGCACTTACTGAAATAACATACATCTTGGGATGAATTATTTACTTCCCAATGGATCTGATCTTCTGCATCAATAGCTTTTGGATTTCAATGGACATATTTGAACCATTTCTCATCTCTATGTGGATGGTAATATTTAGTCTTGAGTGAATATAATCAATATTAGTTTTATGTATAGATTATCAACTTATTGAAATTTGACATTGCTATACTTAAGGATAATCCTATAACTTTTTGATCCTTGCTATAAATTCTTGATTGTTTTTTGTTCATATCATAAGTTATCTGCTCTTCTTGAGGTTAAATTGAACTTACTCTTCTTGAGGGTTAATTTAAAGTTACTCTAGGTCACTTGCAATTAATTAATAATTCGTAGGAAAATGAATTTTGAACGAGAATGGATGTACAAGAGGACAATTGATGGTTGGTTGAATGTGGATTTTGTACATGGATTAGAAGAGTTCTTAAGATTTTCCGTATCACAACCAAACTTTATGGATGGAGATAAAATAAGGTGTCCTTGTTTCTCTATTTAGATGTCAAAATCGGTCCTTCTTTCCAATTGAAGATGTCCGTTACCATGTTCTTAAAAATGGTTTTGTTGGAAATTATTTTGAATGGACATCTCATGGAGAACGTTGGGGTATTGATGGTTGTGCATTTATGGAGGAAGAAGACTCAAATGCCACAATTAATTTAATTCATGGTGACAATGGTGGAAGGTACCATGAAATGGTGATTGATGGGTTTGGAGTTCAGGAGGAAGCTAATTACATAGAGGAGGAACCAAATCCCGAATCAAAGAAAATGTTTGACATGCTACGAGCTGCAAATCAAGAGTTATTTCCTGGATGTGAAAAACATTCTCAACTATTAGCCGTAGCACGCATGTTTAACATGATGGCTGAGCATCACTTTTCAGAACGATGCTTCGACCAATTGTCAAAGTTTATTAAAGAACTTTTGCCAAATAATAATGTGTTTCCTGATAACTTTTAACAAACAAAAAGGTTGATAGATGGTTTGGGGCTTCCTGTTCAGCAAATTAATTGTTGTGTACATAATTGCATGCTATTTTGGGATGATGATGCAGAATTACAAGCTTGTAAGTTCTGCCAACATCCAAGATTTAAACTGATTCATAACAGTCGATCGAAGCAAGCTGTTCAGAAACCATATAGGAAAATGCATTACTTTTCGTTAACACCAAGATTACAACGTCTTTATGCTTCTGAAGCAACAACAAAACATATGAGGTGGCATGCAGAGCATAAGTATGAGGAAGAAGTCATGCGCCATCCCTCTGATTCTCCGGCTTGGAAGCATTTCAATGATACCTATCCCTCATTCCAATTAGAGACTCGAAATGTTATGGTTGGGATATCTACAGATGGGTTTCAGCCATTTACTGGTCACGTTAGCGAACCTTACTCATCTTGGCCAATCTTTATCACTCCATATAATCTTCCTCCATGGATGTGCATGAAACGAGAGTATATGTTCCTCACTGTTATTGTGCCCGGCCCAAGTAATCTGAAGTGGAAAATAGACGTCTTCCTTCAACCGTTGATTAAAGTACTACACCAATTATGGGATGTTGGCGCACCGACTTATGATGTTAGTAGAAAACAGAATTTTGTAATGCGTGTTGCATTATTATGGACGATTAGTGACTTTCCTGCAAAGTCAATGCTTTCAGGTTGGAGCACCTGCGGAAGACTATCTTGTCCCTATTGCATGGAATATACTGATGCCTTTTATCTAACTCATGGTGGATAACATTGTTGGTTTGATAACCATCATAAGTTTCTACCACCAGAACATCCATGGAGATGAAATAAGACACGATTCAAAAAGAACAAAATTGTGAATGATGTACCACCTCCTTTAAAATGCGGTCAAGAGATTTTACATGAGATTGAAAGCTTAGGATTGATGAAGGTAACAGAGGTAGGTAGTGATGAAGTCAATAGTGCAATTGAAAAGAATGGTAACAAAGGTTGGAAAAAGCGAAGTATTTTCTGGGACTTACCATATTGTAGTTCTCTTTTAATAAGGCACAATCTCGATGTCATGCATACCGAAAAGAACATCTTTGACAATTTGTTCAACACAATAATGAACATTGATGGTAAAACTAAAGATAATGCCAAAGCGCGGAAAGATATGCAGGATATATGTCACCGACCAGAGTTAATGAGAAATGATGAAACTGGTAAGTATCCAAAAGCTATATATTGTTTGGAAAAAGATGAGAAACAATCCATTTGTGATTGGATGAGCAATTTGAGATTTCCTGATGGTTATGTTTCAAACATGGCGCGTCGTGTTAACAGGCGCCAATTGAAACTTTTTGGATTGAAGAGTCATGATTGTCATGTATTCATGCAAAGGTTGTTGACTATTGCATTTCGAGAGTTACTTCCAAGGCAAGTGTGGGAAGCATTAACTAAAATTAGTATCTTCTTCAAACAATTGACTAATACTGTTCTTCGAGAGCAAGATATGCGTAGGCTTGAATTGGAAATTCTTTTAATACTTTGCAAACTAGAGGGAATTTTTCCACCAGGTTTTTTTAACTCTCAGGAGCACCTTCCAATTCACCTTCCTTTTGAAGCTCGCATAGGCGGATCAGTTCAATATCGTTGGATGTATCCTTTTGAACGGTTTGTATATGGTGTTTAATCAATTGGTGTTAATGCTTATAGTATTATATTGATCTTAAATTGCTCCTTTGACATTTGGCATAGGCGAAATGGTGATTTGAAAAAAATGTGAAAAATAAAGCACATGTTGAAGGTTCAATTGCAAATGCCTATTTAGTGGAAGAAGCATCTTCATTTTGTTCACATTACTTTGAACCACATGTAGTGACAAGGCATGATCATGTCCCGCATAATGATGATTGTGGTTTTGTCGAAGGAGAGGATACTATTGATATGTTGTCAATATTTAAGTTTTTTGGTCGACCGATGGGACAATATAAGCGCAGAATGTTAACTAAAGAAGAAAGAGATGTAGCGCATTCATATGTATTACTCAATTGTGAAGAAGTATCTCCATTTGTTGAGTAAGTTATTTAGTAACTTTTTCATTTAAAGTTTTCAACAATAAGCTTGTCTAATCAAAATTATCATTTTCTTCTATACAAGAATATTCACTAATGAGATAAGGGTGCAAAGGCCTACTGTGAGTAGGGAAGAGATTGATTCTCTATTGGAACATAAGTTTCCGGAATGGTTTTACTCGTTCGTAAGTTTCACAACACTTGTTATTGTTTTTTCTACTTAATAATAATAAGAATGTAACATAATTATATTTTTTAATACTCGCTATGTAATAGGTGCATAACTCTGCCAATCAAGTAAATAATGAAATTATCAAAGACTTTGCACGAGGTCCATATTATGAGGTTAAAGCGTATTCTGGATACTATATGAATGGATACAAATTTCACACAGAAGGAAGAAGTGCAAATAGAAAAAATATTAATAGTGGAGTTTGCATCAAAGGGTCTAATTATTCTGAACAATCTACTGATTATTATGGGAAGTTGCTAGAGGTTCTTGAATTAGAGTATCCAGCTATGCCTATTAAGCGTATAGTTGTTTTTTTATGTGAATGGTTTGACCCTTCTCCAGATGTAGGAATGATTGTTCATCCTAAATACAACCTTGTCGATGTTAATAGAAGAAGAAAGTATGACAAGTATGAACCTTTTATTTTAGCTCATCAAGCTCAGCAAGTGTGCTACATCCCATATCCATCAAAAAGAAGAGCTATTGGTGACTGGTTAGCGGTACTAAAGGTCAAACCTAGACATGTGGTTGACTTACCAGATGGTCTACAAACATCGAGAGGAATAGAAAGGGAAACGGCATTACAAGAAGAGGATGAAAGAACAGCTGCATTTGTAATTGATGATGAAATTGATGAAGTTGATGAAATTGATGAACATGGATATTTATATCATCCGGATGGCGGGGAAGTTGTAATTCCTGATGGGTCCGATGTTGATCTTGATGAAGAATATACTTATTCTAGTTCAGAGGACGGAATCAAAGAAGATAATGACAATGAAGAATAAACATATTAACTATATGTACTTATTTCAGTTTATTTTTGGTTGCAACAAATGAAAACATAATTTTCTAGTTGTATGTTTGATGAAAGTTAGTATAATGTGTTTGCATACTTTATAATTTATAGCTCATCATGAAAGTGCTTATAATATATTTTTATACTTCATTTATTTATAGAACATGTTAAATTTTGTTTTATAATTTGATATATTTCTACATAATTTATAATTTTTTAATTTTAAATTATTTACCAATACATTTCAGATATGCCAAGGGGAGGTGGTCGAGGTAATCGACAAGATTAGGGGCGAGGTTGAGGTACAACATCCAATGGTAGAGGTACAAATGAACCACCTACAAAGATGAAGAAAACTTCTTTTGTGGTCCCATCAAAAGCCACTGCAGGAGTTGCTACGACATCATTTCCAGCACAAACAGCACCTGTTGCAGCTCCGACAGCCCAAACAACCCTTACTCCAACTTCGACGGCATCAGCAGCCCCTGCTGCAGCTCCGACCACACAAGCAGTCCCTGCTACAGCTACGACATTCCAGCAGCCCCTGCTGCAGCTTCGACAGCAACAACAACCCCTTCTGCAGTTCCGACAGCACCTACAGCCCCTGCTGCAGCTCCGACAGCACCAACAGCCACTGCTGCAACTTCACCACACTCTGCATTGCATCCAACACCCCCTGTTTTAGCTCCATTTATGCCATCGTCGTCTTCCACAGCCAATCTAAGTGGTGATGGGACTTTTGAAACTTCATCTCAAGCAGAAACAATGGTGAGATACAATGGGCAGGGAAAAAATATTATTAGATTCGATGGCCTTTAGTAAGTATTTACAAACCCATGATATTTTCTTATTGCTTTCCTTTTTTAGTCATAATTACTGAACATGTTTTCTTTTGTGGTTGCTGAAATTTCATGCTGAACAGTTTATTATTGAAGTTTTGATGATATATTACTGATTTTATTTGAACATGTGATTGTGAGGTGTTGTATTCTAGAGACTTTCACTTGTGGTTGCTGAAATTGTGTTGGTCTCTTTGTTTTTCATTGAAGTTTTTTTTTTTTTTTTTTATCCTTGTGGTTGCTGAAATTGTGTTGGTCTCTTTGTTGTTTCATATGTTTGAGATAACCCTATACTAGAAGCTTGATTAATGCTTTTGTCTTGATTGTATTTTACATAAAGAACCAACAGGGATTGTATTTGAGGGTTCATATGTTTATACCATTGTTAAAAGTAGATCCAAATTGTATGATTGGATGATTATACAAGTGCACCTTACTGAACTCATTTTTTATTCAGGTGCATGGATTCCAAATTAGTAGCTAATGCTTTGTGGAAGATTTTTCGGAGGTTGCCAAGTCTTGAGGGATCTTCAAGGTCTAAAGTCACTAGAGAAACCAAAAATTTGTACTATAAAGAGTTTGAAGTATGTATTCTGGTTCTTTATAGTTCCCACTTAAATTGTTCATTTATTTTAAAGTAGAATGATATATTGAAGCATGTTTAATTTTTTTGGTTTTTGTGAATGTAGAAATATTGTCGATGGGACTCTAGAAATGAGAGTTTGATGAGTAGCTACTTTGAGTCCAAATGTGGTGACAGGTATTCGGATTTTATTTACAGTGTTAAAAAAGAAAGCATATTCATACCTGAAAATATACTAACTCAATGGAAAGCTGATTGGAGTACCGATAAAGCAAAACATCGTTCTTCCGTTGCTTCAAAGAATAGGTTTGTTTTATTTCATCATTCATATTTATGGTATAATCTTACTACTTGATTACATAACATGTGGTATAATATTATGACAATGTAGGCTAACAGAAAAAGCAGGGCCTGGAACTGGCCCTTCTAAGCACACATTTGGATCCATTTCCCAAGAAGCACATAGATAAAGAATGGTAAATTATTAAATTAGCCATTATCATTAGAAAATGTATGTTTTATATATGCAAATTTAATTACCATGATATAATTTGACAGAGTAAAGAATTGGGACGTGAAGTTTTGCTTAGAGAGGTTTTCTTATTTGGTCACATAAGCAAAACCGATAGAAATAAAGTCTTCATTGATAAGCGCTCCGAGTTAGTTTATGTATGACTTTGTTTCTTCTCAAGTTAATTTGATTTTTTTATCCTATTTTAGATTAAATAGTTAAAAATGTAATTTAATTTGCATATATCTTTGGCAGGAGAAATACCAAGAACTTAAAAATGCCGAGCCTGAGTTGCAGACACTTGAGGCTGAGGAGGATGATATGCCTTTATTAATTCCAGCCCAAATAGAGCTTGAGCGACGCGTGTTTGTGGAGGCTGCTGGTGGCACAGGTAAGACATCTCATATTTATGGGATGGGTTCTTCCTCATCCCATTATTCATGCTATGAACCATCTGGGTCATCATTTTCTGCAACATCTGCTAATCGCAATGACTCTGAGGTATTGGAAACTATGAAAGTATTACAACAAAAGGTAGAAGAGCAAGCCAAGGTTATAGCATCAATGAATGAAGTTATAGCTAATGTGCGCTCGGTGAATGATGTTTTAGATGATATCCACTTATTCTTATCTGAGCAATGAAGGAAAACAAATGCTCCTCCTACTCTGGCAAATGACAATGTGGAAAAAGACGATGTTCGTATGTAGGATATACTTAATAGTTGGTGTTCTCTTTGTTTGTGTTTGGAGTGTCGGATTATCAAAGTTGGTGTTTTCTTTGTTTGTGTTTGGAGTGTCGGATTATTAAAGTTGGTGTTCTCTTTGTTTGTGTTTGGAGTGTCGGATTATTAAGACCTTATGTGTTCAATATACTTTCTTAAGGGCTAAACATTACATTCGAATTGTTTATGTATACTTATTGCCACTAATAACTTAATTATGAATGTTGTGTTATCTGATTATTATTGTAATGAATTACTATTTTATAAACAGGTTTGGTTATTATATTTGAAATTCAACAGGTTCTTGAAAATGTGTAGACAAAAAAAAATTGAAATACTGGAAAAATATAGCCAACAATTACAAAACTGCGACAAAATTGCGACAAAATCAGCGACCAAAGGTGACAAAAAATTGAATTCTGTGACAAATCAATGACTGAAACAACGAGAAAAATATTGCGACATATTCTGCGACACATCAGCGACAAAATTTAGCGAGCAAATTAGCGACAAATTCAGCGACTAAATTAACGACCCAAATAGCGATGAATTCAATGACCAAAGCTAAATCAGTGACGACTTTCAGCGTGAATAAATAATTCCCGCCAAAAATGAAAATGTCTTTGAATTTGTCTCTGTTTTGTCGCTGATTTGTCACTAATCAACGACAAGCACAATTGGTCGCTGATTTGTCGTTGATTTTTTAGCGACCAGGACATTACCGTCCGCTCGATTTTTCTCGTTGTTCTTCGCTGATATTGTCGCTATCATATTTTGGTCGTTGATTTCGTCGTTAATTGCTTCGCAGATTGCTATTTTTTTTGTAGTGGTTCATTGGATCCAGCCCCCTTTGCAGGTCTTAATATTATAAAATTCTTAAATATAATAATATTATCCATATTACATACAATAATTAAAATAAAGCATCATTATATTAAAATCAGAGCAATGTCCAAACAAAGCAAATAAATGGACATCCATCCGAGGATGGAAACATGTCCTTACATTGTTTATGTCTAAACTAAATAGGACACCCACTGAAAGGTGGGATGCCCTTTACATTGGTCCAAAATATAAAAGGAATTTAAATTATATAGAAATTAATTAATGAGGTACCCACAAAATGGAAACATACCTCTTACAATTTTAATACTAAAACAAACAAATAATAATCATGATAATAAAGAAAATATCCATCCATGATAAATTAAATAAATTGAACTAAGTAAATCAAGCATTGAAATTAAATAAATCAACCATCAAAACATATAATAAACTATATAATCAAATCTAAGATTAAATAAAGCAATAAATATATAAATTTGGGGTTTTAAAGAATTTAGGGTTTTTAGAATTTAGGGCTTTGAATTGAAGTTTCACCATTTAGGGTTTAGGGTTCTTTTTGAGGTTGCTGGGATTATGAAATTTAGGGTTTAAGAAATTTTAAGGTTTATATGAAACTAGGGTTTAGGAATTAAGTCATTGGAATTAGGGTTTGGGTCTAGGTTTGGGAATTAAGCAACTGGAGTTAGGGTTTTAGGTTTTCTAAAATTAAAGAATTCTGATGTTATAGAATTTGATCAGGGCTTTGGTGTTTTGAATTTTGAAAATAGATTTTATAAATTTAGGGTTGGAATTTAGAAAATCTTTTAGAGTTTTGGAAAATTAAGAAAACAATTAAGGTTTTGGAAATTAATAAAATGATTTAAGGTTTTGGAAAATTATGAAAACAATTAAGGTTTTGGGAATTAATAAAACAATATAGATTTTTTGAAATTGGAAAGCAGATTAAGGTTTTTAGCAACTGGGCAATTAGATTAGGGTTTTGATAATGTTTTGTGATTATATGAACATTAAACACAAATCATGTTGTTTAAATCAAGTAATCAAGACTACGAGGTTTAAGTTAACTACTGGACCTAAACAACTTCTTAATCTTCAAACTTCTAATGATGTTTATAGAAGGGAATGTAAATATTGGACAGTCAAATAATTTGTAACTCAAGGATGAAACTACAGTGAATTCAAATAAATTAAAGAATTAAATCAAACCACCGTTCGTTGGTTCCACCAAATTATTTTCTAGACGAACAATAATAAAGACAATGTTGCTGCCTTTGATAGGTTGATGATTGTTAAATGTTTGCTGGGTTGATGATTGATGAATGCTTGTTGCTATTCTTCTTTGTTTGTTGCCGTCTCTCTATAATGTTCCTCCTCGGGTTTCTTCTCTAGGGTTTTTATTTTTTTTCGTCCTCCCCTTTTGTTCTTATTTTAAGTGGTATTTATAGGAAAATAAAGACTCCTAATCCTATTTTAATAAGGAAATATGAATTATTTAGGAAAAATTAGAAAACTGGGTAAAACAAGGTTTGGTCAAAAAATCGGCAGCGCGCGGACTGTCGGGCTTGTGGGATGCACTGGCATAAATTACGCTGGAAAAAATGGGCGCATCGGGCTAATTTGTGCAAGAACTGGCTGCGGCGAATTGGGCAGTGCCCAATTTGCCCCAGATGCCATCTGCGGCGAATTTGGGACTTCCCAATTCACAGCAGATAATTTTTGCGGCGAAATGGGCTGCCGCGTGATGCTCGTTGATTCGTCCGATTTTTTACTTTTTCCATTTTTTACTTTTTTATTTTTTTTATTTTTATTAAAAATAACTATTAAATATTATTAGTAATTAAAATATTATTAAAATAAATAAAATACCACAAAAATTATTTTGGGCTATCGGATTTGAATGGGTCAAAAATTAAGGGTCTACAATAAGGTGATCATTGATGATGATGATGATTGGGCTCAATACTTCCAAGATCCTTAAGATAAGAAGAAAGAACCAAAGATTGTTGAAAGATCAGCTATGGAGAAAACTGAAACTTTTGTTGTTGAAAAGATGATTGCGAATTTGGAAAAGAAATTTGAGAAGAAGATGAAAATCGAAGAAATGTCCAAAGTTGACAAATATTTGAGCTAGATAAAGAATTTTCATACAAGTTCAAGATGCCATCCTTTGCAAAGTTTGATGGAACTGGAAATCCTCACTTTCATGTGAAGCAGTATCACTGCTATGCAGTCTGCCCGAGCTACTAAGGCTCAAACTCTAAGGTACTTCATGCTCTCATTGGACCCTGTTATCCAAAATTGGTTCAATACCTTAGATGATGGCACACAAAAGAGTTGGGACCTGCTATACAAGGCCTTCATCCAACAATATAGATACAATTTTGAGATGGAAGTTACCTTAATGAAAGTTGAGTCCATTAGATAAAGGCCAAATGAGAATTTTGTGGACTATGTGAAAAGATGGAGGAATAAGGCTGCTTTGCTCAAAAGAAGTCCTGATGAATCCGATCAAATTAGAATGACCGTGAGAGGAGTGTTACCTAGCCTTCGCAAAAGGATGTCTCATACACTCATATGTGATTTCAAAGATCTTCTCCAAGCTGGTCTGCAAATTAAAGAATGGGAAAGGGAGAAGAACCGCTTTTCAACAATAAAGAATGAGAAAGAAAACTACCAGTCTGGTAACCAAAGCATGCAAAAGACAGTTGGTGTTAATGCTTCTGGCCAAGGAGGAAGAAGGCAGCTTTCAGAATTACGGTAGCCACTGTCTTAGGTCCTCAATAAGCTACAAAAGAAGGGATTGTTACAACCCTTAAATCCTCATCCTTTTCTTAACCCTCTCCCACCTTATTTTGACATTAAAGCATTTTGTCAATTTCGTCAAATGTGTGAGGTTGAGGCATGAGATCCAAATTTTGATTGATAGTAGGAAGCTGCCCGAGCCCAACAAGCCAAACACCAAAAGGCAATCCATTATTGAGGTTCAATAGAGTGCCACCACCTGTGACCTTCATGATTGGAGGAGGTTTGCATGAAAGTTTTGTCATGTCTTCTTTCCAAAATTTGGATGAAGAAGCAACCATAAAAGAAGTGGTATTTAGCAAAGTTGAACAAACTATGGTGAGCAAAGAAGTAACAATCTGTGTTGTGAATGAGTTTTGGGATTCAAGCGATAGTGATGACGATCTTGTACTCAAGAAGGAGGAATGGACTTGGTCCAAGGCTGAAGAAGATGAAGTATTGAACACGAGATCTGGTAAGCCTTATGCAAGGCCACCACCTAAGGAGGTAAAGGCTAATAAAGGAAAGGAAGTCGAAGTGGGAAACAAAGAAGAGGAAGATGATACTGTGCTTAAGCAGTTGAAGAGAACCCAAGCAAGTGTTAGCATTTGGGACTTATTGGCCACTTCTAAGAAGCACCGTGAAACTATGGCCAAGGCCTTGGTTAGCATGCCAATTTCCACCTATATAACACCGATTAACTTCATAAAAGTTGAAGGAGTAATGAAGTGTGAAGACATTCAAAAGAAGAGCAAAGTTGACATGGGAATGGTATCTTTCTCAGATGCGGATTTATCGGAAGAGGGGAGAGATCACATCCGTCCTCTCTTTATCAAAGTGAAAATCAAAGGAAAAAGGACTCCATGTGTAATTGTTGATGATGGGTCCACCATAAATGTTTGTCCACTTAAAATATTGCCAAAGCTAGCTATGTCAATGAGGGATTTAAGCCCAACCGAGGTAACCATTTGGGCTTATGACAATACCAAGAGGCACACCGAAGGAACTTTCAAAGCTGCTGTAAAGGTTGGTCCAATTGAAACAATTGTTGAATTTGTTGTTTTGGACATACCTGTTACCTTTGCCCTACTTTTGGGATGACCATGGTTCCATCCTCTAGGTGGAGTTCCTTCCACCCTTCATCAAAAGATCAAGTTCCCTAATGGAGATGAGACGGTGGTCATCGAGGCCGAGGATAATGAGGTTGTTGATGCTCTAATGGTGGAGAGGCCTCTCAATGGTTTCCAAGTAGCTATAATTTCTGATGATGAAGTAGTGGACTCTAAGGTCTTGAACATGATGAAGAACATGAGCTACCTTCCCAGAGATGGTCTTTGAAAGGGCAAGGCCGGTGTGAAAAAGCTTCCAGAATTCAAAAATCAAATTTCCAAGAAAGGTTTGGGATATGATGAAGCTAAAAAAGATGTCCATCAAACAAAGATTAGAAGATGAGCTTCCTGCCACTCGAAAAAAAGCTCCAGACATGGGACCACTCTGAGGAAAGCCCGAGCCAATCATGTTCATAGGAAAGTTCATCCTGGGTATTGAAATTTTTGCTAATGTTGCCGAGTTAGTGGAACAAGTGAAGAAAAAGCTCACCCTGCCAGCCGACGAGGAGCCCAATCTAGAAAGAAAGAAGGAAGCTGTCCCGAAAGCTAAGAAAACTCCAGAGGAGATTGCTGCCCTAGTTGAAGAGAAGTTTGAAGATGTTATGCTTTATGATTTCGAGAACAACGATTTTGATTTTGATTTTAATTTGTCTGCTTTATATGAGAATGATGATGTTTTCTTTCCCAAAATGAATGCAATAAAGTCTAATTTTGCTTAATTGTGTGATGTTTCTCCCGATGTTGCATATATTCAAATAGTGGTTACATGAGCACCTTTAATATTAACTCTGTTGATACACAGTCATTAAATTTGGGAACAACCGAAAATCCTAAAAACATTAGCATAGCATCCGACCTTACTCCTGATGAGAGAGAGAGAGAGAGAGATTTGAAAACATATTTAAAAAAAATATGAAGAAGTATTTGCTTGGTCTTATGAGGATATGCCTGGAATAGATCAAGACATAGCTGAATATCTTATTCCTACTTACACCCACATGAAACCTGTCAAACAAAAGCTTAAGCTATTAAGACCTGAATGGGCTGAATTGGTTAAAGAAGAGGTCACTAAACAAATACAAGTAAAGTTCCTTGAAGTGATAGATTATCCAGACTAGCTAGCCAATATAGTACCCATGCCAAAGAAAGATGGAAGAATTAGGGTCTGTGTGGATTATAGAGATTTAAACAAGGCTTCCCCTAACGATGATTTTCCTTTACCCCATATAGATGTCCTCATTGATAGTGCAACCTCTAGCATGGTACAATCATTTATAGATGGATTTTTCGGATACAACCAAGTGTTAATGACCCAAGAGGATAAAGCCAAAACTTCTTTCATTACTACATGGGGAATATTTTGTTATATGGTGATGCCATTCGGATTAAAGAATGCCGGAGGAACCTACCAAAGGATGGCCACCACATTATTTCATGACATGATGAATAAAGAAGTCGAAGTATATGTTGATGATATGTTGGTGAAATCAGATACAAGGGAACAACACTTCCAAAACTTAGAATTATTCTTCGATAGAGCATTAAAGTATAAGCTAAGATTAAACCCAAAGAAGTGTGTGTTCGGGGTTACCTTAGGCTAATTGTTGGGAAATGTGACTGGTCCAAATGGCATTGAGATTGACCCTAACAAAGTTAAAGCAATCAGGGATATGCCAGCTCCCAAGACAGAGAGAGAAGTTCAGGGATTCATTGGTAAATTACAGTACATTAGCAGGTTTATAGCAAAGCTCACCACAATCTCTGAGCATATCTTTAAGTTGCTTAAAAAGAATCAGCTGGTCCTATGGAATGAAGAGTGTCAAAGGGCCTTTGAATGAATAAAAGAGTATTTACTAAATCTACCTATTTTGAAACCACCTAAACCCGGTAAACCCCTATTACTATACTTAGCAGTAGAAGAAGAGTCAGTAGGAGCCATGCTAGCCCAAGCAAATGAGTCAGGGATTGAGCACGCAGTTTACTATTTGAGTAGAAAGCTCCTACCTTACGAAATTAAGTATAGTATCATTGAAAAGACCTGTATAGCTGTGGTTTATTCTTTTAAGAAGTTGCAACGTTATTTCCAATCTTATAGTGTACAAGCGATTTCTAGGTTGGATCCAATGAAGTACTTAAGGGAGACACCCTCTTTGATTGGGAAGTATGGGTGATGGTTGATAATATTAAAAGAATTTGAGATTAAGTATGTAACCAGGAAAACAATCAATGTAGAACAGTGGCAGAATTCCTGGCCCAACAACCATTACCGGATAGCGAAGAGGTAGTCTTGGAATTTTCGGATGAACATTTATAGGCCATTGAAGTACAAGAATGGAAAATGTATTTTGACGGAGTAGTGAATAGGAAAGGAGAAGGTTTGAGAGACATACTAGAATCGCTAGAAGGGAAACTTATCCCTTTAGCCAAAAAGCTAAAATTCAGGGCAACCAATAATATGGTGGAGTACGAAGCATGTATCTTTGGTTTGGAAACCCTAATGATTATGAAGGTCGATAAGGTGTAAGTCTTTGGCAATTCATTGGTTTCCATTACTTGACCATACCACCATTACTTGACCATGATGAAGAAGAACTTTAAGGAGTGCAGGTTTATACACTTACCAAGAGAAGAAAATCAGATGGCTAATGCCCTAGCCACATTGGCTTCGGTATGGGAAAATCTTGTCAACTTATTCCTTAAGCCTTTGGTTTTGACCAGTTCAACAACTCCTTGCTTTGAATATGAGACAATCATGGAAAATGATACAAACATGATGCATGCTATGATACTATAAGATGATTTTTGGAGGAAAGGAAATACCCATTGGGGGCAACAAAGAAAGAAAAAAGAGCCATAAGGCAGTGGTCTTTACAATACATCACCTTTCATGGAGAGTTATATCAAAGATGGCCTAATGGGGTGCACTTGAGATGCTTGAGGAAGCTGAAGTAAAGCATATCATGTCAGAAATACACGCGGGAAGTTGCGGTCTACACATGAGTGTTTTAGCCCTAGTTAAAAAGATAATTCGACAAGGTTACTACTGGTTAACCATGGAGAGAGATTGTAATGAGTTTGTAAAGAAGTGCCAACAATGTCAGATGTATGGTAATTTGAATCACATGCCTCCTGAAGAATTGCATTCTATGTCTTCACCCTGGCCCTTTACCACTTGGGGGATTGACATTATAGGATAGATACATCTGACAGCCTTAAACGGTCACTGTTTTATTGTAGTAGCGGTAGATTATTTTTTAAAATGGGTCAAAGCCGAATCCTTCAACAAATTGGGGGTAAGTCAAATGGCTAGATTTATTGAAAAGAACCTCATCTGCAGGTATGGGGTCCCACACAGTGTGATATCAGACAATTGGGTACAATTTCAAGGAGCAATTAAGGACTTATTCTCGAAGTACCAAATCCATCATCACCGATCCTCTCCTTATAGACCAAAGGCTAATGGTGCAGTAGAAGCAACAAATAAGACAATTAAGCAAATTTTGTCCAAAATGACCAAAACATACAGGGATTGGTCAGAGATGCTTCCTTTTACTTTATGGGGATATAGAACAAGTGTGCGAACACATACTAGAATGACACCATTCTCTTTGGTTTACGGGATGGAAGCAGTGTTGCTAATTGAAATTGGGATCAAGTTGTTAAGAGTGATCTTAGAAGCTGAACTGCCTGAAATGGAGTGGGTAGTGAGCAGATACACACAGTTAGCTTTACTAGAGGAGAGAAGGTTAAAAGCACTGTATCATCATCAACTGTATCAAAGGAGGATAGCTCAGGCTTATAATAGAAGGGTTAAGATCAGAAAACTCAGAGTCGGGTATTTGGTGTTGAAATAATGTAAGCCTAATGTAAATGATCCAAGAGGAAAATTTAAGCCTAGCTGGGAAGGGCCATATGTTGTGAAAAAGTCATGAACAAGGGTGCAGTGAAGTTATCAGACATGGACAGTAATGAGTTTAGTGAGCCAGTGAATATTGACAGGTTGAAGAGTTTTATGTATTAAAAAGAGGAAAAGAAAAAGAGCAAGCTAGGTTGAAAACCCAAAAAGGGTAGCCTAGGCAAAAGTTAGAGCAGTCCGCTAGTTTTGAAAATCCAAAAGGGCAGGCTAGGCAACAATTAGGGCTAAATAAGAGAAAATCGCCATTTAGAAAACCCAAAAGGGCTAGTTGGCAACATGAGTGATCTTGTGTATGCTGGCTTTATATTTTGTTGTTCCCCAATTTAATAAAATAGAATTAATATTAAAATTGTTCTATGAGCACTATTATAAGTATTTGACCAGATATGGATGAAATAAATAAACACAATAGCAAAAGGTGATGACAAATTATAAAATGAAAAGAAACATCTCTTATTATTACTTTTATTATTTTTTCATCCTAACAATATACTTTCTAAAGAAATTGACAAATGTAAAATCTATGGTAGACGATAAGTGTAACGTGCAGGCCAGCTTTGCTTCAGCCGATCTAAGTAGGCTTCAGTCAGACAATGCATGTCTAAATAGGGAGTGAATTCAGAACCTCGATGCTCAGCTCAATACTGATGGTTAAGCTGACGAGGACCATAGCAAGTACCTCGACGAAGAGCAGCAAGAGGAACATACATCAAGTATGGCCGCTTGGTGATATGAGAAATCTTCCACCAAGGTACTAACCAACAGATGTTGACTTCAGCGAGTGAGTGGATCCAATCAACCCAGTCAGCATACGAAGAAGTAGGATGGAGTAGTTTCCTAGTAGAATGATGTCGTGGAAGATATCTGGCAAAATTCATAGCTGGAGTATCGAGCAAGCAGAGATGCTCCTGAAGCAAAATTTGTAAGGAAAAAAATTAAAAAAATTAAAAAAGGGAAGGTCCGCTAAGTTGAAAACCCAAAAGGGAGGCTTAGGCAAAAATTAGGACAGCTCGCTAGTTTCAAAAAACCACAAGGGAGGACTAGGCAAAAAATTAGAGAAAAAAAAAGAAAAAAGGAAACCTAAATTGAAAACCCAAGAGGGCAGTTTAGGTAATTACCTGAAGCAGCAACGGACTCCCGGCCAATCTCTTTGACAATCCTGATTTAAGTTGGTCTAATCTAACTAAAGTCTCAACTAAGATCACGGGTATCAGTGACAATCCTCCTTCTATTTGGTCCATGATATCCAATACTCATGGATTAATATCACCATCAGAAGAAACAAGCAAAAATTGGCCAAGTAAACATAGACAAAGCATACGTCCCCATGCCTTAGTAGGAGCTAAGTGAGAAAGGCAAAAGTCAATTAACGAACCAAGCAGAATTTCTCACCTCTCGTCAACTATAGAACTTCGGGCTTTGAAAGTTGAAATAACATTTGCATCTTTTGTTGATTCTTGGAAATCAATATAGGTAACACCATTTGTTGATTTCTTGGATATCCAAGGATGGCTTTAAATTCTTCAATCAAGGGACATATTTCAAAGCCATTAATCTTAAATGTCCTAGAATTCACATTACAAAAAGAATCCTTGGAATGTAAAAAAGAATGGTCCAATTTAATATTTTGAAAATGCTTCAAAGTATCGATTTTTGACCAAGATATTTGTTTCCAATGAATGGCATTCATATTTTTAAATAGAACTTTTGTTTTCTTTAAATTGAGTTCGATCATTGCTGACAACTAAAGGAAAATTGGAATTGTTAAAAGAAAATTTGATGCTGAAGTGAAAAATTTCCTGGCTTTTGTATGAGATCATGGCGTGAAAAGAGATTTATATGGGATGATTGGCTATTCCAAAATTGACAAGGAAAATTGTAAGACTGAGACGCGCAAGGATGAGAAATTGGCAATGAAAAAGTTTTTAGTTGTCGCGTTGCCTTTGGTTTTGTAAATTGGTGCTACTGTGGAAATATTGAATGTGAAGAGGAAAGACCAAAAATTGTAGCATAGCAATAATAATGATGATTGTTGCGCTAGAATTAAGTACTACTACAAAGAGTTACTCGTAAGTATACGAGGTAGCTGTAGCAAAGGTGATCGCCCCAAGGTCGTTTCCTCAAGAAGGTGTGGTTCGTCATAGCTTGATTGATAATTTCTTTAAATGCGAAAGTTTGTTGTGTTGGAATGGTGCGAGAATAATTTAAACCTAAAATTAACTTGCGTAGGGTTAGTGTGTGAATGTGATACAAGATCAAATCGATTCTTGGGAAGGTGCCTAGGGTTATACGTCCATTCAATCAAAGCTCAATTCTCAATTATCCATTAACATAACCTTGTAAATTAATTTGTTTCTTAAGATTAATTAGTCAATTACCAATCCATTAGTTCTCACATTCATGAATTAGCAATAACCAATTCTTTTACATTATCAAATTAATGAAACCCTAGAACTTATATTTCTAATTCATTCATAGGGTGGTCGGTTTTATAGTTCCGATATCGAATTTCACCTCTCGGTCCGTCATCTAATATTCAAAGATTAATAGGTAGCTAATCTATCAACCTAGCATTTAATACAATACAATCAACCAATCAACAAGGTACATCAATGTAAATATCAACTCAAAGCATTCAATCAAATATACTACAAACCCTAGGCATGGGTATTTAGCTCAACATCGTCAATTTAAAACAAACATTCAACTCAATATAAAACAAATACAAATTGTTCAATGCAATATCAATCTCTTAATACAACAACAACTATAGAAATGAATTAAAAGAGAGAATAGAAAAACCCCTTGTGAAGATGCCAAGAGTAGGATTGCTAGTCCTCCTCCAAGCTCCACTTTGATATTTGATGAAGAACTCAAGCCCTCTTCAATGGCTGATTCCCCTTTGCAATATGGGATGGAGCTTTCTCAAGTCACCAACTCTTCAATTGATTTTGCCTTTGGAAGATAGAATGCAGCTTTCTCAAGTCACCAAACCTTTCAATGAAGCTTCTTCAACCTTTAAGATCTTGTTAACCCAATTTATCCCAAAGAATCTCAAAGATCTTGTTAATGGAAGATGGAGAAGATGAAGATGGAGGATGAAGATGAAGGGACAAGGAGAGTGTCACTCTCTCCTCATCCCAAATCGTGTTTGTCCCCTCCTTCTCTTTTCTTTTCTCTCTCTCTCAAACCCTAGTTGTCTCCTCCTCTTCTTTCTTTTGAGCAAAAGAATTTATAGAAATTAAGGGTGACACGGCCAAGCTTGATTTGGCTTGGCCGTGTCTCTCATTTTTCTTTGGGACACGGCCAAGCTTGCTGGCCGTGTCCTTCACTGCCTTCTTCTTTATTTATTTCTTTCTTTTGTTTGTTCTTCAAGGAGTGACACGGCCAAGCTTGTGACCATGTCATGTGACACGGCCACTGGCTTGGCCGTGTCACTTGGGTGTGTCACCTTCTGCTTCTTTTCTTTCATTCTTTGCTTGCTCCAAGTGTTCTTTGGCATGAAATGGGACACGGCCAAGCTTGCTGGCTGTGTCATGTGACCCGGCCAGTGGCTTGGCCGTGTCACTTGGGTGTGTCTCTTCCTGCTTTGCTCCTTGCTCTTCTTTGTTCTTTAGAGATGAGAGTGACATGGCCAAGCTTGTTGGCCGTGTCACTTGCTGCCATTTCTTTCCTTTGAGGTGACACGGCCAAGCTTCATTTGGCTTGGCCATGTCATGCTTGATTCATGCTCTTCTTTCTTTGTTTTGATCTTCCAAGGGTGTTTTTGCACTTTAACCTAAAAACAACACTTTAAACGAACTTAAAACAAAAATCAATCAAAACATTAACTAAGAACACATAAAAATCATACTAAAAACAAGTACAAAAATGATCTAAACAACTACCCCACACTTAATTCCTTGCTTGTCCCCAAGCAAGGCTAAAATCAAAAACACACTAACAAGATAAATTTTGTTAAGTTCAAGAGTTATAAAGATGCATCAAGACTTCCTTATCCCTAAATCCGCAATCAATATCGAATTAAACAAAATCAACACCCATGAAATTAAGTGGCTTTCCATGCATAACCAATGTTGTCGCTCCCTCACCAACTCTTATAAGTGTTTGATCATGGTAGTGTTTACACTCATAAAAATCAATGAAAGATTATTACCGTAGGCTTGCTTATCAATCAAATCTCCACCAAAAAATAACAATCAAGCATCAGTTAAAAGGTCTTTATTGGGTTGTAATGGGGCTAAGGTAAAAGCATGGCATTTACGAAATGTGAGCTTAATCATTAAGTTCAAGAGCACTTTAAGAATGAAGTAACCAATCATATACATAACCCATCAATCCTGAAACACCTTCCTCTCAACTACCCCTTGACATTAAAGAGCTTTTCAAGGGAACTCACTTATTAAATCTTGTAATGATACATTCCAACCCTTTCAACAAGAATAACAATTATTCTTATTATTATATATATATATTATTTTTCTCTTTTTCTTTTTTTATTTTATTTTTATTATTTTGCTTTGCAATCTTAAACCTAATAAATTTAACCCCACACTTAATTCAACACAACACTCGGTCATAAATGCTCTTAAAATGCTCTTGACCTAATGAAAGGGTAAGAGTTAACACAACAAGGTTCAAGCTAATGGTGTTGTGATAAAGAAAGGAAAGGAAAACTAAAATAGGCTCAAAATTGGCTAACTAAGGGTGAATATAGGGTTGGTCTTTTTAAGCCAAAGTGGGTTCACCTAATTGCCTTAATCATTTTGATGCCAAATTGAAATTTTTATGTAATCTTAAAATGCATGTCAAAGCAAGTTCTAGCAATTCATCAATCAAAGATGTTCACCCACAACAATAATGATAAGTTGATAGCTCAATTCCTCACTAGGTTAATGGCAATGCAAGGGAAAAACCAACGAAATTGACAATAAGCACCAATTCTACTCAATTCTCAATTTCATGCTTCAAAAATTCAAAGGTCATCAATCAACAATTTATAACAATTGAACTTTTCAAAATTCATTTATTCAAAGAAAAACATTACTAAACTTAAAAAGTAAAAACACAAAATGCACCCCACACTTAAAGATTCACATTGTCCTCAATGTGAGCATGCATAAACTAAAAGAGAGTTTAGATGATACCTGATTTCCATCGTTCCCATATATGATGTGTAGTGCTCCTTCCACCCATAATGCAATTGGAGCCTATGTGTGAGAGGATGAACAACATGAAACTTTGAAATGTGCCCAATGTATTGAAAAGCCTAGGTAGCATCCTTGGAAGAGCAATTGTCCAAAAAGAACATGTGAGGGTTGTCTTAACTTGATCCTCTAATGCTATAAGTACGCGGTAAGAACTTTTTTCAGTTTGCAACATGGTTATATATGGTTTTTGCTTGTTCTCACCACCAAGAGTGGGAGAGATGATAATTTGTTGCATACTGTACTCCCCAACCAAAACGTCTTTCAAAATTCTTGGGGTCTTTTTAAGTTCAACCAAGTTTGGTTGAACCACTTCTTCATCCTCTTTAGCAATTTGAAGCTCCCCCTCAACAATCTCATTATTTAATAGTAAATTGCTCTCCTCAATTTCTAAATTGGAAAAATTAGGTTCTACTTCTAAGGTCATTGCCACCTCAAGCTTATCTACACTATCTTCACCACAGGGTATGTTATAGAGTTTAGAAAGTTGTATACCTTGTTTCTCTTCATTCAGCCTACTTGGGTTTTATTTCTTTTCCTAAATGGTTTTTATTTCCTTAGAAAATTAGAATTAGGTTTTGATCTTTTTTATAAATACCACATTAAACACACAAAAAAAAGATCTTTTGAAAAGGAGAGAAAATTCTTGAATTGAAATTTTTAACCGGACTTGGGACTCTTGAATTATTTGGGCCAAAAGAAAACCCTAGCAAGCAAGAAGAAATCCAAGACACAACAACCAAAGAAGATAACAAGCAATCATCTCCAAATTGCTTTGCTCAACGAAAACCAAATATGAAGCAGGCAACAACTTGGATTAATTTCTTCAATTTGGTGGAGCCTTCAAATGTAGGTAAATTGCTCTAAATTCAGTTTATTAAATCATTAATCATCTTCATCGTTCAAACCATCATCACACTACCTTAGTTATTTAATTCATCCTTTAATTTAGTTTACGCAGCAGCATAAATTAATCCATACAATACCTAAGGTCTTAATTAAAATAAATAATATAATCATTCAAAACACAAATCTAATTTCTTAAACACTAAGTTATTCAAACCCTAAATTTTAATTAATTCTGTTTTCAAACCTTCACATTAGTTTTTATAATTTTATTCATTGAGTTATTTTAATCTTTTGATAATTAATTTGGCTTTCTACGTTTGTTTCACCTAAAAAATACTTAAATACTTATTATAGTCAATATTAAAAACACACTTAACTTTGATCACGGTAAAGCATCTGTGAGCGGGGATTTTCGCCCCCACTCCTGATGGAATGGTTCCTGTGACTTCGGCACTGTTTAGGCTCGGGCCTTAGAGAACACGGACCTAAGTCCAGAGAAAATGGAGTTGCCACCTGGACGGGCCGGGAAAAAGAAAGGTGTGGATGACTCAATTCCTGTGGAATCTCCAACCCCCTAATGGGTTCGGAAAGTTGGGTACATGTGGGGAAGGTGAGAAATGGCCCAGCACCCCCATAACGCCCAGTTCATTGGAACCGGCCTCCTTTACAGGTCTTAATATTATAAAATTCTTAAATATAACAACATTATCCATATTACACATAATAATTAAAATAAAGCATCGATATATTGAAAAAAAAAATGTCCAAGCAAAACAAATAAATGGACGCCCATCCGAAGATGGAAACATGCCCTTACATAATTCATGCCTAAATAGGACACCCATCGAAAGGTAGAAACATGTCCTTTACATTGGTTCTAAAATAGAAAAGCAATTTAAATTACATGATATTTAACTAATGAGGTACCCACCAAGTGGAAACATACCTCTTTCAACATTTGGAATTCTAAATAAATCGATAAAAGTAAATAACCATTCATCATAAATAAATCATTCATCAAAGGTATTAAACATCAATAGAAAGTAAACATCCATCCATGATAAATTAAATAATCCCAGCATTGAACTTAAATAAATTAAAGGATAAAAATTAAATCAAAGCATAATCAAATATAAAATTGAATAAAGCAAATAAAATTCAAATTAGGGCTACTGTTTCTATTTAAGTTCCTTTATTTAATGTGTTTAGAGTTTTGAAATTCATGGGTTTAAGATACTGTGAGATTTTAAAAGAATTAACATGGATTAAAGTTTTATAATTTAAGAGGTTGATAAAATTCTTTGATTAACCAAATTAGTGTTTGAGGAGTGAAATCATGAAATTAGGGTTTGGGCACTTCAAAACATTAAGTTTATGGCTATTAGCTATTTACTATGTTGAATTTTAGGTTTATGAGGTTTTAAGGTTTAAAGGATTAGGGTTCAGAAGAATTAGGGTTTAAGGTTTTAAGGGAGTTGGGGTTTACTGTTTTGGGTTTTGGAGTTGAATTAGTCTTTTAGAATTTTAGAATTAGGGTTTTGGAGAATGCATTAGATTTTAGAATGTGGAAAAATAATTTATAATTTTATGAAGCTTTATAAAGATAAACAAAATGATTTAAGGTTTATATAAATAGAAAAGATGTTTTTTAGGGTTTTTGGAAAGAAATAGATTCAATTTTAGGTTTTGAAAAATTGGAAAGCAAATTAGTGTTTTAAGATTTTGAAGAAACAAGAACAACTATTTTAAGATTTTTGAAAAACAAAGAGACGAATTAAGGTTTTTAAACTTTAGAAAAGGTGAATTGAGGTTCTAGGGTTATTTTGATTTTAAAGAAACAGAAACAACAATTTTAAGATTTTTGAATGATGAAGCTACTGTGAATTAATGAAACAAATAAAGAAATTCATACCTTCATTTGTTGGTTCCATTAAAAATTTCTTCTTGGATGAACAAGAACAAAGAAAAGCTTTGCTACCTTTAATGGATTGAATTTGCTTGTTTGCACTCTCAAAAAGTCCGATTGATTCAAAGTTTTCCTCCTCAATTTCGGTCTCAATTTTCCTCCAAAATTTGATCACCTTTTTGTGTTGATATTGTCCTTATTTATAGAAGAATTTTGTAATTAATTTTAGTTATTCACAGAATCTAACATTGATTAAGAAAAGGAAACCGAAACCTAATTGTATTTGGTTTCAAAAAATTTTGCGTTGGAAAAATTTTGCTGGCGAAAAAAAAACTGTTGCGGAAAAATTGCGCCGGCAAAAAAAACTGCTGCGGAAAAAATGCGCTGGCGAAAAAACTGCCGCAGTTGGCTGCGGACTACAGGCGACAATTGGCCTGCGGGCAAAATGGCTTTGGCCATTTTGCCTGCAAGAAACTCCCGCGGGCGAAATGGCCCACGGCCATTTCGTCCACGCTGATTTTTGGCAATGATTTTTTTGTCGTTGATTTTTATTTTTATTTATTTGTTTATTATTATTATTTTTCTTTTTATTAGTAAAAATTAAATACTAAAGAAAATATTGTTTAATTAAGATAACAAAAACTATTTTTGAACTAATTAAAATATATTGGACAACACAAAAATTATTTTGGACTAATTAAAATATATTGGGCCGGACTGGGTCAAAAATTAAGGGTCTATAGTTTGCCCCCTGCTTGAATGATCTGAGACTTTAGTGAAAGAGAATGACAAGCAATAAGACCTAATTTTTGAGATGGTTGAGGTTTTGGGTTCTGGACCCGGTTCGATTTCTGAGCTCAAGGATAATTTTAGATTCTAGACTTAAGCGTAATTTTAGGTTCTAGACCCAAGGAAAAATTGGGTTCTAGACCCAAGCTAAGTTCTGGACTTAGAAAAGATTCTAGGTTCTGGACCTAAGCAAATTTTGGGTTCTGGACCCTAGCTAAGTTCTAGACTTAAAAGGGATTCTAGGTTCTGGACCTAAGTAAAATTTGGGTTTTGGACTCGAGCTAAGTTCTAGACTTAGAAGAGATTCTAGGTTCTAGACCTAAGGAAAATTTGGGTTCTAGACCCGAGCTAAGCTTTGGACTTAGAAGAGATTATAGGTTCTGGACCTAACGATAATTTGGGTTCTGGACCCGAGATAAGTTCTGGACTTAAAAGAGATTCTAGGTTTTGGACCTAAGAAAAATTTGGGTTCTGGACCCGAGCTAAGTTCTGGACTTAAAAGAGATTCTAGGTTCTGGACCTAAGGGTAATTTGGGTTCTGGACCCGAGCTAAGTTCTGGACTTAGAAAAGATTCTAGGTTCTAGACCTAAGGAAAATTTGGATTCTGGACCCGAACTAATAATTTTTTATTTCAAAAAGTTTGGCTATTTTTTATGCATATGTCTTCTTCTTGCCTCATGCGTGTAAAAATATTTATATACACGCAATTATTTGAATAATTAAATTAGATAATTGAATTTACCGTTTATTTACTGTGTAGTCACTATTCATGCACTATTTACTATTCATAAATAGTAACTTACTATTAGTAAATAGTATTTTACTATTATAAATAGTGATTTACTATTTATAAATAGTAATTTAATATTTATAAATAGTAAAATTTACTATTTATCAATAGTAAAGTTTACTATTCATGAACAGTAAAAGTTACTTTTGAATTTTATTTTTTTCCTTGTCGTTTCTCTATATAAACCCACGAGTTCTTTCATTCGATTCACAGCAAGATTTCTCAATTTCTATAATTCTCTCAAATTCTTTCAAATTTAGCACATAGTTTTTAAAAAAATGTATGCTTCAAGGTCAGGGACTCATTTTAATGCCGAGTTATTGGTGTTTATTCGGCATCATGAAGATGGAAATATAGATCTACTAGTCGGGATGCCACTTCATCGTAGTTCCAACCAAAAGAACGCGGTAATTATTTTCTTGATTTTTTCTTGATTTTTTCATCTTTCTATTTTTTATTATTATTTTCTCTTTTTTCTCTTTTTATTATTATTTTATTTTTTATTTTTCTGATTTTTCATCTTTCTGTCATTATTTTTGTTTTATTGTTTTATTTATGTTTTTATATTATGCTCCTTTATTATTATTGTATTTGCCTAATTTTTATTTACATTTTTATATTATAATAATTTTTAGAAAATTTAGGAAAAATATATTAATTTAAGCAGATAGGATAATATGTACTTACCTGGTATTAACTTCCCTGGCTCTGTGTTAGCATGATCATTGCATTGTTCGGGCTGGAGGGTGTATTTACAAAGCCCAACAATGGTACGATGTAGTGCCTTCTCGGATAAGGCGAATTATCTGAGATTGCGGCTTTGAGCAGTTCATCTTACAATTTCCATCCAAGAAATATTAGATAGACTGGAGCGTAGTCTAGGCACTTGCAGAACGATGGTTGGACACAACCCACACTTTTCACTTGCCCATTGGAGAGATGACAATTGGTCTGGTCAATTTTACTGCTATAACCGGCCTTCGATATGATGGTGTTTCGGTTCCTCTAACCAACAATATTTTAACATTTGAAGAAATTTAGGAATTAATTGGTATGGAACCATCATATAAAGGGCCTTTTAAGATAAAAATTGAACCGATTCATAGCTATTGGATGAACTACGAAGGACGGGTTCACAAAGAAACGGCCCAACAATATACTCGAGGATTTTTATTATATATGATTAGGTCGACCATCTTAGGCAGCACTGAATCCTCCATCCACTTTTCAGTGTTGAATGCCCTTTCTTACTTTAGGACAGTACCATCTTCTGGCTGGGATGAAGTTGGTCTTGCGTGTCTTTACCATGGTCTTGAAAAACTTTGCCAAAATAAGAAGTCTTTTGTCGGCTTGATGGCGGTTGTCGAGGTATTTTTCTTTCACCAATGTCATTTCCACTCTTTTCTTGTATGAATTTGATCTTTACTATTATTATAGGTATGGGCGTATGAACACAACCTCGTGAGGGTACCCAATTTTCCCGAGAAAGAATCGGGTATCCGAGATTAAATTTCTGATTGTCAGATCATGTGGACGTTCTCGGCTCTCACCATGTGCATACTCACCACTTTGTATTGAGCCGCTTAACCTGGGACCAGATAAAATAACATTAGTATACTTTAAATTTTATGTGAAAGTTTACTTACCTTATGTTATTTTGCAGGTGAATTTGGCCAGGTGGAACCCAAAAGAGCGGACAAACTGGTCTCCTTTCATGATGGCTATGCTATCTTTCCAACATTCTCGTCGAGTCATCGCTGGCCCAGTGTCTAGTGGCTGGTTTCTCAGAGAGAGAGTTTATGAGTGGTTTCTCAGTCCAGAGCAGCGGAGGATTCCGATGCCTTGCCTAGAATACACTTTAAATATTATGTCGATGCTGGAGGATGCCTGGTGGCCAGCTCGGTACGGTTATGGTATTGAAGGATTTCTCTATCCGCCATGTTCATCTTATGCCCATTTTATTCAAAGAAGGCTCTTGAACTTTGATGTATCTCCTGTTGGTGTGCGGGAGATTCCCGAAGGAAATGAGGGTAGAAATGAAGAGGAACATCACGGAGATGAAAGAGAGTTTGTTCCACAACTCGAGGCTAGTACTTCTCAGGTAAAACTTTTACCATTTTTCCCTTGCAACTGCTTCTTTCTTTTTTGATTCTTTAATGATTGTTGCAGGTTGTTGGCTCATTTGATCATGAGGCTAGACCTTCTTTTATTGCCCCTTCATTTGCTCATTCTGGCCCACCAGATATGCCATCTCATCCACAGGGTATTGATATGAATTACCTGGTAAGTTCCTTATTTTATGGTAATTTATGCTATATGTATGCATGATTATGTATGCTCTTACCTTTTTCTTTCCTGGCTCATAGCGGATGCTTGAAGAAAAAAATAGGAAACTTCAAGAAGATTTGGCTGCAAGTCGTCAACAAGCTTCTCATTTTTGATAATTTATATCATCAATCCGAACAAAATTTTCGAGACTTCCGATTTCATGGGATGAGGGATCCTGGCGTTTCTTCATCAAGAGGCCACCAGATTGATGACCATGAGATCCTTTCATCTGCTTCTAATGAGGACCGTGACGAATCAAAATTTCAAGGTAATAGAGATTTTTGTGCTCCTACTTCGGGCGATCCCGGGATGACCTACCACCACCCTCTTAGTGATGTATAAATATTGTATCAATTGTATAAATATTGTACAATAATGAAAAAAATTCAATTTCCATCTTTACTGTAACTTTTTTTTTACTTTTTTTTATTATTCATCGTTATTGCATAATTACTAAACTTTCCTTTTCATATTTTTATCACAGTACATCACAATTTCATAATTCATAGCCACATCACTTTGATAAACCAAATTCAACGCGGTAAAGGAAATTGTTGCCAATTCCTTTCCTTACACAATATAGTTTCATACTTTTCCATCAACTTTACCTTATCAACTTTGGAAAATTTTATTTCTTCTATATAAATCACCTTTTACGCCTAATTTAATACAGAAGCCAAAAACTTTCCATTTCAACGTAAAAAACTCCATTAACAGTTTTGATTTTCCTTCATTCATCAACCATTACCGAACATCATTTAAAGAAGATAAAAATTCTATTTAAGAATATGGATGCCATTCATTGGAAGCAAATTTCATGGTCACAACTTGATGTTTTAAAATGTTTTTTAATGTTAAATTGGACCACTCCTTCTTAGATGCCGTGGCTTCCTTTTGGAATGTGGATTCTAGGCCATTTAAAATTAATGGCTTTAAAATATGTCCCTTGATTGAAGAATTTGAGGCCATCCTTGGATATCCAAATAATCAACAAATGGCGTTACCCACATTGATTTCCAAGACTCAACAGAAAATGCAGATGTTATTTCAAATTCCAAAACCCGAAGTTCTTCGGTTGATGAGAGGTGAAAAAATTCTACTTGCTCCCTTGATTGATTTTTGTCTCTCTCATTTGGCTCCTACTAAGGCATGGGGATGCATGCTTTGTCTTTGCTTGCTCGGCCAATTCCTACTTGTCTCTCCCGACGGCAATATTGATCCACGAGTATTGGATATTATGGACCAAATGGAAGGAGGCTTGTCACTGGTACCTGTGATCTTAGCCGAGACCTTAGTTGGATTAGACCGACTTAAATCAGGATTGACAAAGAGACTGACTGGGAGTCTATTGCTGCTTCTGGTAATTACCTAAACCACCCTTTTGGGTTTTCAATTTAGGTTTTCTTTTTTTTTTCCCCTTATTTTTATTGCTCTAATTTTTACCTAGTCCGCCCATGTGTGTTTTCGGAACTAGCGAGCTGTCCTAATTTTTGCCTAAGCTGCCCTCGTGGGTTTTCAACTTAGCGGACCTCTTCTTTTTATTATATATATTTTTATTGCTCTAATTTTTGCCTAGTCCGCCCATGTGGGTTTTCGAAACTAGCGAGCTGTCCTTATTTTTGCCCAAGCTGCCCTTGCGGGTTTTCAACTTAGCGGACTTTTTTCCTTTCTTTTTTTTCTCTTTTTTTTAAAATTTAATTATTTCTTCACAGATTTGGCTTCAGGAGCGTCTTTGTTTGCTTGATACTCCATCCATGGATTTTTCCAGATACCTACCACATCATCATTCTGCTAGGAAGCTACTCCATCCTGCTTCTTCATAGGCTAACTGGGTTGACTGGATCCACTCACGCGCTGAAGTCAATATCCGTTGGTTGGTACCTTGGTGGAAGATTTCTTATACCAACATGCAAACATACTTGATGTATGTTCCCCTTGCTACTCTTCGTCAAGGTACATGCTATGATCCTCGCCGACTTGGCCGTCAGTACGGAGCTGAGCTTCGCGATTCTGACTTTACTCTTGATTTACACATGCCTTGCTTTACTGAAGCCTACTTGGATCGGCTGAGACAAAGCTGGCCTGCACGTTACATTTATCGACTACCATAGATTTTACATTTGTCAATTCAGAAAGTGTGTTGTTAGGATGAAAAAATAATTAAACTAATAAAAGATGCTTTTTTCCATTTAAAATTTGTCATCACCTTTTGCTATTGTGTTTATTTATTTCATCCATATATGGTCAAATACTTATAACAGTGCACATAGAACAATTTTAACATTAATTCTGTTTTATTAAATTGGGGAACAAGCAAACATAAAACCAGCATACACAAGATTACTCATGTTGCTAACTAGCCCTTTCGAGTTTTTTACTTGACAATTTTCTCTCATTTAGCCCTAATTGTTGCCTAGCACGCCCTTTTGGGTTTTCGGGACTAGCGGACTGCTCTAACTTTTTCCTAGGCCGCCCTTTTTGGGTTTTCAACCTAGCGAGCTCTCTTTTTCTTTTTCTTTTTTTTATATATAAAACCTCTTCATCCTGTCAATGTTCATTGGCTTACTAAACTCATTCCCGTCCATGTCTGATAACTTCACCACACCTTTGTTCATGACTCATTTCATGACATATGGCCCTTCCCATCTAGGCCTGAACTTCCTTCTTGGATCAGATACATTAGGCTTACATTGCTTCAACACCAAATCCCCGACCCTGAGTTTTATGATTTTAACCCTTCTATTGTAGGCCCAAGCTATCTTCTTTTGATACAGTTGGTGATGATACAGTGCCTTTAACCTTCTCTCTTCTAGTAAAGCTAACTGTGTGTATCTACTTGCTACCCATTCCGTTTCAGGCAGTTCAGCTTCCAAGACTACTCTCAATTACTTGATCTCAATTTCAATTGGCAACACTGCTTCCATCCCGTAAACCAAAGAGAACGGTGTCATTCCAATAGGTGTTCGCACAGTTGTCCTATATCCCCATAAAGCAAAGGGAAGCATCTCTGACCAATCCCTGTAAGTCTTGGTCATCTTGGACAGAATTTGCTTAATTGTTTTGTTTGTTGCTTCTACTACACCATTAGCCTCTAGTCTATAAGGAGAGGATCAATGATTATGGATTTGGTATTTCAAGAATAAATCCTTAACTGCTTCTTAAAATGGTACCCCATTGTCTGATATCACACTGTGCGGGACCCCGTACCGGCAGATGAGGTTCTTTTCAATAAATAAGGCTGCTTTGCTCAAGAAAAGGCCCGGTGATTCTGATCAAATAAGGATGATTGTGAGAGGCGTCCTGCCCAATCTCTGTGAAAGGATATCTCACACCCTTATAAGGGATTTCAAAGATCTTCTCCAAGCTGATCTACAAATTGAAGAGTGGGAAAGGGAGAAAAATCGCTTTTTAATAAGAAGGAATGAGAAAGGGAATTATCAGCCTAGCAATCAAAGCACGCAAAAAGATATTGATGTTAATACGGCTGGTCAAGGAAATAAAAGATAATTCTCAGAATTGGGGAAACCTCTATCTTGGGTTTTTAGCAAGCTTTGCAACCGTTAGCTCCTCGACCACTACATAATCCATTGCCACCTAACTTCAATGCCGAGGCCTTCTATCAATTTCATCAAATGCGAGGGCATGAAATAGATAAATGTGCTCGTCTAAGGCATGAGATCCAAGACCTAATCGATAGTGGCAAGCTATCCGAGCCTGATAAGCCCAATACCAAGAATAACCCTTTGGCTAAATTTGGAAGAGTGCCACCACCAGCAACCTTTATGGTGGGAAAACGAATGGAAGAAGATTTTGTTTTATCCTCTTTTCAAGATGGGAATGTTGAAGATGTGAAGGGAAAAGAAGCTTAAACTCAACAAACTTTCCTTAGCTTGAATGTTTCTTTTCAATTTAACTTTCTTTAATATTTAAATTGGAACAATCTTGTTTTTCAAATTTAAAGTTGCTTGAAATAAATTACTTTCGTCAAAACTTTATTGGTCTTTCTTCATTTTGGTGCTCAACCAATGAGGAATCTAGCTTGATGATTGTGAGCGGGGATTTTTGCCCCCACTCCCGGTGGAATGGTTCTTGCTACTTCGGTACTGTTTAGGCTCGGGGCCTTAGAGAACACGGACCTAAGTCCAGAGAAAATGAAGTCACCACCCGGATGGGCCGAGAAAAAGAAAGGTGTGGATGACTCAATTCCTAAGGAATCCCCAATCCCCTAATGGGTTCGAAAAGTTGGGTACATGTAGGGAAGGTGAGAAATGGCCCAGCACCCCCACAACGCGCGGTTCATTGGAACCGGCCTCCTTTATAGGTCTTAATATTATAAAATTCTTAAATATAACAATATTATCCATATTACACACAATAATTAAAATAAAGCACCGTTATATTAAAAGAATCAAAGCAATGTCCAAGCAAAACAAATAAATGGACACCCATCCGAAGATGGAAACATGCCCTTACATAATCCATGCCTAAATAGGACACCCACCGAAAGGTAGAAACATGTCCTTTACATTGGTTCTAAAATATAAAAGCAATTTAAATTACATGATATTTAACTAATGAGGTACCCACAAATTGGAAACATACCACTTACAACATTTGGAAATCTAAATAAATCAATAAAAGTAAATAATCATTCATCGTAAATAAATCAAAGATATTAAACATCCATTGAAAGTAAGCATCCATCCATGATAAATTAAATAAACCAAGCATTGAACTTAAATAAGTTAAAAAATAAATCAAAACATAATCAAATATAAAATTGAATAAGGCAAATAAAGATTCAAATTAGGGCTAATGTTTCTATTTAAGATTCTTTATTCCATGTGTTTAGGGTTTTGGAATTTATGGGTTCAAGCTAGTGTGAAGAAATTAGACAATTGATGCATACCTTCGTTTGTTGGTTCCACCAAAAATTTCTTCTTGGATGAACAAAAACAAAGACAAGCTTTGCTGCCTTTGATGGATTGAATTGTTGTTTGCTCTTTCGAAAAAATCAGATTGATTCACTACCAGAAGGAATTCATAAAATTCAAAGTTTTCCTCCTCAATTTCGGCCTCAATTTTTCCTCCCAAATCCGATCCAATTTTCTTTATTTTTTCTCCCCCCAAATCCGATCCAATTTTTTTTCTCCACCCCTTTTTGTGTTGTTTTAGTCCTTATTTATAGAATATTTTTATGGTTAATTCTAGTTATTCACATAATCTAATATTAATTAAGAAAAGGAAACTGAAACCTAATTGTATTATGTTTCGGAAAAATTTGTGTTGAAAAAATTTTGCTGGCGAAAAAAAAACTACTGCGGAAAAATTGCGCTGGCGAAAAAGCTGCCGCAACGGGGGGCGAAATTGGCTTGCGGGCCATTTCGCCGCAAGCTTATTTTTTTCTTTTGTTGTTTATTATTATTTTTTACTAATTATAAAAACTAAAGCAAATATTATTTAATTAAGATAACAAAATTTATTTTAGACTAATTAAAATATATTTGACAACACAAAAATTATTTTGGACTAATTAAAATATTTTGGACCAGACTGGGTCAAAAATTAAGGGTCTACAATGATTCATGAATTAATATATCTATGCATCATGACTTGAATGACTTTACTAGGTGAGGGAATTGCTCTATAGCATTGAGTTGTGTATGCTTACTTAGAGAGGGCTCCTACATAATTATCTTTGTCTAGGTCTTAGTCAGTCTTAGAACATGCTTTGACAAACTTTCGAGGCGAAATTGAACTCTGCTTATTTAAGAGAGAAATGATCTAGGCATTGTTTGACAAGCCAACAACTAGTATCCACCCTATTAAATATCAATCCCTAGTTGTTTGTTTGAGCCTTCATAAAATTTTAGCTTTCTTTCATTGCCATATAACCCCAACAACCTACCCTGAGCTGTTGTGATACTTTTGACAAGTCTAATGATCACAAAGGTAAAGAGGCAAGAAGATCAAAGAAAGAAATGAATACCATGAAGATAGTTGAAGTTCTCAATACCTTGAGTATAGTTGATGTTCTCAAGACCATAAGAGTAGTTGAAGTTCTCCTAATATCTCCAATATATCAAGACAATATCAGAGTAGCAAATGATTTATCCCTGTTAAGAAGATTTTTGTTACTCCAGTCATCCATTATTGGGAACCCAAGTTAGTACAAACAAGACAACTCTTTTAAAGGTAGAACCAAAAAAAAAAGAGAAGAGAAAAAAAAAAGAAAACAAAAAAGAAAACAAAAAAGACAAAAGAAAAGAAAAAGAAAAAAAAAAGAAAAAAAGAAAGAAAAAAAAGAAAAGAAAAGCCAAAATAGTTCAAAAAGCCAACTGAGTTCTCTTTTACCAAAGACAAAAAAAGGCTTCCATTTGGTTTATAAGGACAGTTTGACCTGAATTGGTCCAACCCAACCAAAGATTCAATCAAAATTGGAGAAAAAGGAGAAAGACCATTCAGTTCTTGAAAGTTCTGTAAGGAAGAATGATAAAATGATAAAATGCTCAAAGAAAGGGAAGAGTAAGGAAAATAAAGAGAAAGAAAAGGGAAGAGTAAAGAAAAGGGAGAAGAAGAAAAGAAACGAATTTGGGAACCAAACTTTATTCAAGGGCAAAAACTATCCTAATCAAGATCCAGATTAATGCCAAGAAGATTGAAGGAATTTGGAGTCTAGAAAGATTGCTCCCAATTGTCTAAAGTTCCAACAAGAAATATGTAGTGTGAAGGTTTGTACTTTTTGTCACACTAGCTCCAATCTCAAAATGGCCTTCATTTAAACTCGTGTCCCTTATAGACCCCATTTCAAACCTATTAAAGACCTGTTGATCTCTCTTGGTAGGTAGAGTCTATTAGTGGAGATAGTTTGGATGAGCATGCATATGAGATAGACAATATTTAAACTCAAATGAGACCTTTGGCCAAGTAATGTGTATGTGCCTATCTGAAGTGCAGCAGTTCTTACTTAAATAGAAATGATTCCCATATTTAGTACGGTAACTAGGGTTGTCATGTTATAGATATGTTAATTTGGAAAAATCAAGTCCTGATGTATATTGACATTTATTTGGCAAAGCCAACATTTGATTTCAAAATAAAAAAAAAAGTGTTTTGTCATACAAAGCCCTCAAGTTAAGGGAAGTATGTTGAACCTCCAAATGACACATTAGGCAAAGGAAATGATTATTGACAAGGTCATGAAGAAGCTATCAACTGACATGCTGAGACATAGTTTGAAATAGATGAATCCCTGACTCTGCTGCTTGGGGTCTCCATTATTCATATTTTCAACATCTTGAAGATAAAAGCCATAAATGCAAACCTTTCTATCATTCCCAATGCAAGACTTGAATGAGCATCGAAAAGGAATCAATGAGAATACTTCTGCTGATCACCTTGGTCTGTGAGTCGAAGAAACCGCTGTGAGTATTATCATGCATACATGAGCATATCACATTACACTTTCTTGTCTTGTATTGTCTATTCTTTATCAAAGTGAACAGCAAACACTCTGTGAAGTAAAGAATCAAAAGAAGATGTCCAATTAGGGAGGCATGGAAAGCCCATTGCTTGAGAAAGTTTTAGTAATTTTGCAAAGAGAAGAAATGCGTGCTTGTGCAAAGAACTGGACAACAAGAACGTCAATCAAAGCCCGGATAGAAAAATCATGGGTTTGGGCCTACACAGGGGGCAAGGTTTCTCCGTTTTAATTTTTGAGTCTATATTTTCAAACTCACTTAAAAATATTTTGCCATGAAGGGGGGGCAAGAAAAGGATAAGGTCTAATTAAAATAGCTGAATTTTTGCAAAGAAAGAACAAAAAGAATGGAACATTGGAACTATCAAAAGAATGATGATGCAAATGACAAAAGATTAGTTCAGCTAAAAGAGCTGAAGCCAGGGTAAAGACCCGACCTCCAATGGATAAAGATCCATGTTTCAAGGGTGAAGACCCGATCTCAAAGGATGAAGATCCATTTTCAAGGGTGAAGACCCGATCTCAAAGGATGAAGATCCATTTTTAAGGGTAAAAACCCGATCTCAAAGGATGAAGATCCATTTTGAGGGTGAAGAACCACGACGCATAGAATAGCCGGAGCAGTCAGACTTCTCAATTGATAAAAGGTCAGTCAAACCCAATCTCGGGTCCAAGCACCCAAATCAAATCAAGTCTCTGGTCCAAGTACCCAAATCAAATCAATCTCGGGTCCAAGTACCCAAACCAAATTTAATCCCAGGTCCAAGTACCCCAATCAAATCAATCTCGAGTCCAAGTACCCAATCCGTGGTCCAAGTACCCAAATTCAATCTAGTCTCGGGTCCAAGTACCCAAATTAAGTTCAATCTCGAGTCCAAGTACCCAATCTTTGGTCCAAGTACCCAAATCAAATCCATTTAGGATCGAGTATCCAAGTCCAGTTAGGATCGAGTATCCCAATCCAATTTAGGATCGAGTATCCAAATCCAGTTTAGGATCGAGTATCCAAATCCAGTTTAGGATCCAGCATCCCAATCCAATTTAAGATCGAGTATCCCAATCCAGTTAGGATCGAGTATCCCAATCCAGTTTAGGATCGAGTATCCGAAACCAGTTTAGGATCGAGTATCCAAATCTAGTTAGGATCGAGTATCCAAATCCAATTTAGGATCTAGTATCCAAATCCAGTTTAGGATCGAGTATCCAAATCCATTTTAGGATCAAGCATCCCAATCCAATTTAGGATCGAGTATCCAAAGCCAGTTAGGATCGAGTATCCAAGTCTAGTTTAGGTTCGAGTATCCAAATCTCTCGGGTCCAGAACCCAAAACCTCAACCAACTCAAAAATTAAGTCTTCTTGCTTTTCACTCTGTTTTACTAAAGTCTCAGATCGTTCAAGCAGGGGGCAAACTGTAAACCTTTATTTTTTGACCCAGTCCGGTCCAATATATTTTAATTAGTCCAAAATAATTTTTGTTATCTTAATTAAATAATATTTGCTTTAGTATTTAATATTTATTATTAAAAATTTAAAAATAATAATAATAAACAAAAAAGTAAAAATAAAAATAAAAATCGGTGACGGAAAAATCGGTAAAAAAAATCATTACTGAAGAGTTGCGACGAAATGGCCCGCAGGCCAATTCTCGCCAACAACCTGCAGCCAGATGCGACAGTTTTTTTTGCCAGCGCATTTTTTCCGCAGCAGTTTTTTTTTGCCAGCACAATTTTTCCGCAGCAGTTTTTTTCGCCAGCGAAATTTTTTTCGACGCAAATTTTTCTGAAACCTAATACAATTAGGTTTCGGTTTCCTTTTCTTAATTAATATTGGATTCTGTGAATAACTAGAATTAACCATAAAAATCTTCTATAAATAAGGACTAAAAAACCACAAAAAAAGGAGGGGGAAATTGGATCGGATTTTGGAGGAGAAATTGAGACCGAAATTGAGGAGGAAAACTTTGAATCAATCGGACATTTTGAGAGAGCAAACAAGCAATTCAATCCATCAAAGTCAGCAAAACTTGTCTTTGTTCTTATTCATCCAATAAGTGATTTTTGGTAGAACCAACAAACGAAGGTATGAATTTCTTTATTTGTTTCATTAATTCACAGTAGCTTCATCATTGAAAAATCTTAAAATTGTTGTTTCTGTTTCTTAAAAATAAAAAAACCCTAGAACCTCAATTCACCTTTTCTAAAGTTTAAAAACCTTAATTCATTTCTTTGTTTTTCAAAAATCTTAAAATTGTTATTTTTGTTTCTTCAAAATCTCAAAACCCTAATTTGCTTTTCAAATTTTCAAAACCTTTAATTGAATCCTGTTCTTTCCAAAAATCGTAAAAATTAGCTTTTATGTTTCTATAAACCTTAAATCGTTTGCTTGTTTTCATAAAGTTTCATAAAATTATCAATTATTTTTCCAAATTCTAAAATCTAATGCATTCTCTGAAACCCTAATTCTAAAATTTTAAAACCCTAATTCAACTCCAAAACCCAAAGCAGTAAACCCTAAACTCCCTTAAAACCTTATACCCTAATTTTTCTAAACCTTAATCCTTTAAACCTTAAAACCCTATAAACATAAATATTAAAATTCAAACACATTAAGCTTAAAAACCATAATTCAGTAACCGTAAATCATAAATCCAATGTTTTAAAGTGTCCAAACCCTAATTTCATGATTTCACTCCTCAAACACTATTTTGGTTAATTAAAGAACTTTTTCAACCTCTTAAATTATAAAACATTGCTCCATCTCAATTCTTTTAAAATTTATAGTAGCTTAAACCCATGAATTCCAAAACCCTAAAGACATTAAATAAAGAAACTTAAATAGAAACAGTAGCCCTAATTTGAATTTTTATTTGCTTTATTCAATTTTTTATTTGATTATGCTTTGATTTATTTTATATGCTTTAATTTATTTAAGTTCAATGCTTGTTTTATTTAATTTATCATGGATGGTTGTTTACTTTCTATGATGTTTAATACCTTTGATGAATTATTTATTTATGATGAATGATTATTTACTTTTATCGATTTATTTAGATTTCCAAATGTTGTAAGAGGTATGTTTCCATTTGGTGGGTACCTCATTAGTTAAATATCATGTAATTTAAATTGCTTTTCTATTTTAGAACCAATGTAAAGGACATGTTTCTACCTTTCGGTGGGTGTCCTATTTAGGCATGGGATGTAAGGACATGTTTTCATCCTCGGATGGGTGTCCATTTATTTATTTTGTTTGGACATTGGTTTGATTTTTTAATATAGCGATGCTTTATTTTAATTATTGTGTGTAATATGGATAATGTTGTTATATTTAAGAATTTTATAAAATTAAGACCTTTAAAGGAGGCTGGTTCTAATGAACCGGGCGTTGTGGGGGTGTTGGGTCATTTCTCAAATTCCCCATACAAACCCAACTTTTCGAACCCATTAGGGGTTGGGGAATCCTTAGGAATCGAGTCATCCACCCCTTTCTTTTTCTCGGCCTGTCCGGGTGGCGACTCCATTTTCTCTGGACTTAGGTCCATGTTCTCTAAGGCCCTGAGCCTAAACTACTGCCACAATGAAATGGTGACCATTTGAGGCTGTCGGATGTATCTCTCCTATAATGTCGATACCCTAGGTGGCAAAGGACCAGGGTGAAGACATAGAATGTAATTCCTTAGGAGGCATGTGATTCAAGTTACCATACATCTGACATTGTTTGCACTTCTTTAAAAACTCAATACAATTCTTCTCCATGGTCAACCAGTAATAACCTTGTCAAATAATCTTCTTCACTAGAGCTAAACCACTCATGTGCGGACCCCAACTTCCCGCATATATTTCTGGCATGATGCGCTCCACTTCAGGCTTTCTTAAACATCTCAAATGCACCCCATTAGGCCATCTTTAATATAACTCTCCATGGAATGTGATGTATTGCAATGACCACAGCCTTATGGCTCCTTTTTCTTTCTTGTTGCCCCCGGCGGGTATTCTCTTTCTTCCAAAAATTGCCTTATAGTATCATACCACACATTAATATCTGTATCAATTTCCATGATTGTCTCATATTCATAGCAAGGAGTTGATGAACTGGTCAAAATCAGATGCTTAAGAAATAAACTGACAGGATTTTCCCATACCGAAGCCAATGTGGCCAGGGCATCAGCCATCTAATTTGCTTCTCTTGATAGGTGTACAAACCTACACTCCTTAAAGTTCTTCTTCATCATTGTCAAGTAGCGGTGGTATGGTTTTAATTTTTCTTCTTTCAACTCCTACTCTCCATTTACCTGGGATACTACTGGCAATGAATCGCCAAAAACTTTCACCTTATCCACCTTCATAATCATTAGGGATTCCAAACCGAAAATACAAGCTTCGTACTCCACCATATTATTAGTTGCTAATAAGAGTGTTTTTATACTTGTTTTTAGTATGATTTTAATGTGATTTTAGTTAATGTTTCATTTGATTTTGGTTCAAAGTTTGTTTTAAGTGTTTGTTTTAGGTTAAAGTGGAAAAACTCCCTTGGATGATCAAAATAATGAAGAAAAAGCATAAAGCAAGCAAGACATGGCCAAGCCAGAGCAAGCTTGGCCGTGTCCCTCAAAAATTTCTTCAAGGCAGTAGATGACACAGCCAGGTGACACGCCCAAGTCACTGGCCGTGTCTCACCCAAAGAACAGAAACCGAAGAACCAAGCAAAGAAGGAAAAATGAAGAACAGAAACTGACACTGGCAAGTGACACGCCCAAGCCAGTGGACGTGTCACATGACACGGCCACAAGCTTGGTCGTGTCCTATGTCTAGCTAAAGAATAAGAGAAGAAAAGAAATGATCCAGAAGCCAACACACCCAGGTGACACGCCCAAGCCAGTGGCCGTGTCACATGACACGGCCACAAGCTTGGCCGTGTCACCCTTGGAAACAAAGCAAGCAAATTGACGAAGCTAGAAGCAGAACATGACACAGCCAAGCCACTGGCCGTGTCACAAGACACGGCCTGGAGCTTGGTCATGTCACCTAGAAGAAAATAAGGAAAGAAAGGGCAGAAGGTGACACGGCCAACAAGCTTGGCCGTGTCACCTAGGGCAACTTTGAAATGTTCAAATTCTTTTGCAGACAAGTGGGAAACAAAGACTAGTTTTGGTCAAAAGTAACATTAGACAAAAGAAAAGCTTGCCTAATTTGAGGAAAAGAAAGATTGAACAAAGGGAATGTGGGAGACAAGGTGAGTTGGAAGTGAGTTGGAAGATTGACTTGAGCTTTGAAGGAAATAAAAAGAGAAGAAGAGGGAGTTTTTGGGAGATTTCTAGAGCTTGAAATAGGGGAGCTGGAACAAGGGAGAAAGGAGCCAATAACTGAAGCAAAGAGGGGGGTTTTGAGCTAAGTTTGAAGAAGGAGATACATCTTGTATAAGACCTAAACCAAGAATCAAGGATTGAAGTGAAGAAATACAAATTATTCGCCATGGATTGTTTGGTTTCTTTTACTCATTTCTCTTGTTTTGTTTTTCTAGTTTTGAACATGAACTAATTCCTTCTCTATCTAGATATTGATGAACCCTAGCTTATTTGCATGGATTGAATAATTATATTTAGTTGAATCATTTGATTGAGTTGTTTTATTCTTATGATGCTTAATGATTTATTTCCAATTGATAATAGCATGCTTATTGATTGGTTGCAATTTTCATATTATTGACTTGAGAAAGCTTGATATGAATTGATTACTCATAAGGGTTGAGGATTGATTGGGTGCTAGAGAAAGACTTACAAGATCCCTTGGTTTATAGTTCCTTGTTCTTAATGCATGATCTATTTAATTGTGTTTGAGAAGAGATTCCGACACTCTACTTAGCGATTAGGGATTAATTCACTCGAGAGAGGTTTTAGTCTAATTTAGAGGAATGCCAACTCAACTCTATTGAATGATTTAATTGAATTGATTGTTCATAAATATCATTGAGGCTAGTGGGATTCAATATCTGGATAGTATTATTATCATCAATCCTATTTGCATAACATTTAATTTTCCCTTACTTCCAGTTATTAAATTAGTTATTTTTAATTACAAAGCATCACACAACTATTAATTTGCTAAACAACGGTTAAGGTTTGCACTAGTACTTGGCCTTGTCCCCAGTGGAATGATAACTCACTCACTACTTTATTACTTGGGCGACCCGTGCACTTGCGGTATAGCATTAGATTCGCGTGCACCAGTTGCCCTAAATTTTAACTTTTTTGCTAAAGGGATAAGTTCCCCTTCGGGCGATTCTAGTATAACTCCCAAACCTGCTCCTTTCCTATTTACTACTCCATCAAAATATATTTTCCACCCTTGTACTTCAATTGCTTCTAAATGTTCATCCGAAAATTCCAAGATTACCTCTTTGCTTTCTGGTAATGGTTGTTGGGCTAGGAATTCTGCCACCGATCTTCCTTTGATTATTTTCCTGGTTACATATTCAATCTCAAATTCTTCTAATATTATCAACCATCGACCATATTTCCCATTCAAAGAGGGTGTCTCCCTTAAGTACTTCATTGGATCCAACCTGGAAATTGCTTGCACACTATACGATTAAAAGTAATGCCGCAACTTCTTAGAAGACCAAACCACGGCTATACAAGTCTTTTCAATGATACCATACTTAATTTCATAAGGTAGGAGCTTTCTACTCAAATAGTAAACTGCATGCTTAATCCCTTACTCATCTGCTTGAGCTAGCATGGCTCCTATTGACTCTTCTTCTACTGCTAACTATAGTAGTAGAGGTTTTCCAGGTTTAGGTGGTTTTAAAAAAGGTGGATTCAACAAATACTTTTTTATTCGCTCAAAGGCCTTTTGACACTCTTCATTCCATAGGACGGGTTGATTCTTTCTAAGCAATTTGAAGATAGGCTCACAGATTGTTGTGAGCTTTGCTATAAATCTGCTAATGTATTGTAATTTACCAATGAATCCCCGAACTTCTCTCTCTATCTTAGGGGCTGGCATATCCCTGATTGCTTTAACTTTGTCAGGATCAATCTCAATGTCATTCGGACCAATCACATGTCCCAATAATTTACTTGAGGTAACACCGAACACACACTTCTTCAGGTTTAATCTTAGCTTATATTTCAAAGCTCTATCAAAGAATAATTCTAAGTTTTGGAAGTGTTGTTCCCTTGTATCCGATTTAACCATCATATCATCAACATATACTTCAACTTCTTTGTGCATCATATCATGAAATAATGTGGTGGCCATCCTTTGATAGGTTGCTCCAGCATTCTTTAAGCCGAATGGCATCATCCTATAACAAAATATACCCCATGTAGTAATGAAAGCAGTTTTGACCCATCTACAAACGAGTATAGCACGCTAGAGGCTGCACTATCAATTAGGACATCTATATGAGGTAAAGGGAAATCAACTTTAGGGGAAGCCTTATTTAAATCTCTATAATCCACACAGACCCTTATCCTTCCATCTTTCTTTGGCATGGATACTATGTTGGCTAGCCAATCTGGGTATTCTATCACTTCAAGGAACTTCACTTGTATTTGCTTAGTGACCTCTTCTTAGAACCAATTCAACCCACTCAGGTCTTAATCACCTAAGCTTTTGTTTGACAGGTTTCATGTGAATGTAAGTAGGAATATGATGCTCGGTTATGTCTCGATCTTTTCCAGGCATATCCTCATAAGACCAAGCAAACACTTCTTTATATTTTTTTGAATATTTTTTCAAATCTCTCTCTCTCATCAGGAGTAAGGTCGGATGCTATGCTAATGTTTTTAGGATTTTCGGTTGTTCCCAAATTTAATGATTGTGTGTTAACAGAATTAATATTAAAGATGCTCATGTAACTACTATTTGAATGTATGCAACCATCAGGAGAAACATCACATAAGTAAGCAAAATCAGACTTTATTGCATTCATTTTGGAAAAGAAAACATCATCATCCTCATACAAAGCAGACAAATTAAAATTAAAATCAAAATCATTATTCTCAAAATCATAAGGCAGGATGTCTTCAAACTTATCTTCAACCAGGGCAGCAATCTCCTCTGGAGTCTTCTTGGCTTTCAGGACAACTTCATTCTTCTCTTTCAGATTGGATTCTTTGTTGGCTGATAGGGTGAACTCTTTCTTCACTTTCTCCACTAGCTCTGCAACATCTGCAAAAATTTCAAAACCTGGGATCAACTTTCCCATGAACATGATTGGCTCGGGCTTCCCTTAGAGTGGTCCCATAATTGGAGCTTTGACAAAGATCTCTTCAAGTGGCGGGAAGCTCATCTTCTCATTTTTCTTTGGCTGGACATTGTTGGCTTCATCATATCCCAACCCCTTCTTGGAAGTTTGAGTCCTAAAATCTGGCAGCTTTGTCAAATCGGCTTTACCCTTTCCAAGACCAGCTTCTGAAAGGTAGTTCATGTTCTTCATCATATTCAAAACTTTAGAGTCCACTACTTCATCATCAAAAATTGCAGCTACATGGAAACCATTGAAGGCCTCTCAATCATTAGAGCATTAACAATCTCATTATCTTAAGCTTTAATGACCACTGTCTCATCTCCGTTGGGGAACTTGATCTTTTGATGAAGGGTGGAAGGAACTCCACCAAGAGGATGAAACCATGGTCTCCCCAAGAGTAAGGCGAAGGTAACCGATATGTCTAAAACAACAAACTCAACAATAGATTCAATTGGACCAACCTTGGCAGCAGCTTTGAAAGTCCCTTCGGCGTGTCTCTTAGTGTTGTCATAAGCCCGAATTGTTAATTTGGTCAGGTTTAGATCCCTTGTTGACATGGCTAGCTTTGGCAATTTCTTAAGTGGGCAAACATTTATGGCAGACCCATCATCGACCATTACACATGGAGTCCTCTTCCCCTTGACTTCTATTTTGATAAAGAGAGGGCGGATGTGATCTCTCCCCTCCTCTAGTAAATCCGCATCTGAAAAAGAAACTGCTCCCACATTAACTTCACTCTTTTCTTGAACCTCTTCACATTTCATTACCCCTCCAATTTTTATGAAGTTGATCAACTCCTCCGGTGTTGTGGAGGTAGAAATTGGCATGCTATCCAAGGCTTTGGCCATAGTTTCTCGGTGCTTTTTAGAAGTAGCTAACAAGTCCCAAATGCTAACACTTGCTTGGGTTCTTTTCAATTGCTTGAGTACAACATCATCTTCCTCTTCTTTATTTCCTATTTCAACTTCCTTACCCTTATTAGTTCCTACCTCCTTAGGTGGTGGCCTTGCATAAGGCTTACCAGATCTAGTGTTCATTACTTCATCTTCTTCAGGCTCGGACCAAGTCCACTCCTCCTTCTTAGATACAAGATCATTATCACTATTGCTTGAATCCCAAAACCCATTGACAACACAAATTGTTACTTCTTCACCCATCATAGGTTGTTTAATTTTGCCAAATGCCTCTTCTTCTTTGGTTGCTTTTCCACCCACATCTTGAAAATGAAGACATGACAAAATCTTCATGCAAACCTCCTCCAATCATGAAGGTTGCTTGTGGCGGTACCCTATTGAACTTTGATAATGGGTTGGCTTTGGTGTTTGGCTTGTTGGGCTCGGGTAGCTTCCCATTATCAATTAGATTTTGGATCTCATGTCTCAACATCATACATCTATTCGTGTCATGCCATTGCATTTGGTGAAATTGACAAAATGCTTTAGTGTCAAAATTAGGTGGGAAAGGGTTAGGCAAAGGACGAAGATTTAAGGGTTGTAGCAATCCCTTTCTTTGAAGTTTATTGAGAACCCAAGACATCAGTTTCCCCAATTCTGAAAATTGTCTCCTTGTCCCTTGGTTAGTAACATTAACATAGACTGCATTTTGCATGCTTTGGCTACCAGATTGATAGTTCCCTTTCTCGTTCCTTCTTGTTGAAAAATGGTTCTTCTCTCTTTCCCATTCTTCAATTTGCAAACCCTCTTGGAGAAGGTCTTTGAAATCATAGATGAGTGTATGAGACATCTTCTCACAAAGAGTAGGCAACACCCCTCTCACAATCATCCTTATTTGATTGGATTCATCAAGCCACTTCTTGAGTAAAGCGGCCTTGTTTCTCCATCTCTTCACATAATCCACAAAATTCTCATTCGACCTTTGCCTAATGGACTCCACTTCCATTAAGGTAACTTCCATCTCAACATTATATCCATATTGTTGGATGAAGGCCTTGTATAGCATATCCCAACTCTTTTGTGTTCCATTATCTAAGGTATTGAACCAATTTTGGACAACAGGGTCCAATGAGAGCATGAAGTACCTTACGGTTTGAGCCTTAGTAGCTCGGTCAGACTGCATAGCAATGATATACTGCTTTACATGGAGTTGAGGATTTCTGATTCCATTAAACTTTGTTAAAGATGGCATCTTGAACTTATTCGGGACTTCTTCATCTAGCTCAAATAATTTGTCAACTTCGAACATTTCCTCCGTTTTCAGTTTCTTCTCAAATTTCTTTTCTAAATTAGCAATCATCTTTTCAACATCAGAAGTTTCGATCTTCTCCATAGTTGACCTTTCAACAATCTTCGGTTCTTTTTTCTTCTCTTGAGGATCTTGGTAGTATTGAGCCCAATCATCCTCATCATCAATGATCGCCTTTTCATCATCAAAAACCACTTCACCAACTTTGGTCTTCCCTTTGTCCTTTGGTTTCTTAGTGTTAGCAGATGCTTCAGCATGATTTCTAAAATTGCAGTCAATTGGTTCTTCATGGTGTCATCTAGGGCCCTTTTATTTCTTCCATCTTGGCATTGAGGGCCTCATCCACCATCCTTTGAATTTGTTCGGGATCCATTGTTTTTGATGAGCAAGTGATTGAGTCGTTGCTAGATACTTCGTCTCCAGGCATAGGTAGGATTGTCATAAGCTTTTGAACTGTCGTAATCCAGGGTTGTGAGCCTGAAAGTATTAATGAGATGTAAATGTATGCATGTATGCATGTATGCATAAACAATAGACAAACAAGGATAATTAGGATGTTCCTTCCAACCTTATAACATCCACACACGAATGGCGAGACTCTTTTCCTGGGTACATGGTTAACAAAATACCAACATGGGGTATCTTGTTTTTGAATATTTCTCTCAAACGTTTCAATCAATAGTTATATTTTTGAAAATGGAAATCCATTCATAGAAATTCCCATTAATTATGTTTTAATCCATTCAGCCAACTATAGTAGCTTTTATGCTATATTGGATTAAAACTAAATTAAGAGGTTTATTATAGATAGATTTCTCACTTGAAAAAAGTGACTAATGATTCATGCCAAAAACAAGCCCATGATTAATTATTCTTAGTATAAACTAGGCTCACAATTGATTTTTGGTATTTTCATAATTGACCTAAATAATTTGCAAGCTCCTTGTAAGAAAAGGTTGGATAAAAAAAATTTTGTTTCTAAGCCCATTGTAAAAAGATCTTAGAAAAAAATGGATTTTGGGGTTAGTATTTGGGCCATGAGCAAAAGAATTTTAGATTTGTTTTTAGAAAAGTTTTATGTCCAAAGATCATCTTGAAAAGTTTTTAAAATAGCTTTGGTCTTTTGGAATTTAAAGAAAATTTTATTTTTAGCTTAAAATGTACTCAGGTCATATTAGAAAAAGATCAAACCAAATAAGCCATGATTTAAGCCAAGATAAATTAACCATAGTCAAACAACATGCATTTGGGGTAAAACCTAAGGAAAGTAACTAGGCCAATTACATGAGCTTTAGTCTTTGGGTAAAAAGGCTTAGGTTCCCATAGCAAGTATAAACCAAATGGTTTGAGGCTATGAGTGGTTATGCTATGCTCGATCTCCATACCTTGAATGAAAGTATGGTATCCCTTACATAACATAACACGGGTAACACGGGCGTCCTAACTCATGCAAATGATACAATATAATATGATGCAATGGATAATATCATTATAAGAAAGAATAGAATAATATAAAGACCAGCGGAATCAACTTCTCTTGTCCCTAGTGGAGTCGCCACTGTGAGCGGGAATTTTTGCTCCCACTCCCGGTGGAATGATTCTTGCGACTTCGGCACTGATTAGACTCGGGGCCTTAGAGAACACGAACCTAAGTCCGGAGAAAATGGAGTCTCCACCCGGACGGGCTAGGAAAAAAAAGGGGTGGATGACTCCATTCCTAAGGAATCCCCAACCCCCTAATGGGTTTGGAAAGTTGGGTATGTGTGGGGATGGTGAGAAATGGCCCAGCACATCCACAACGCCCGGTTCATTGGAACCGGCCTCCTTTACAGGTCTTAATATTATAAAATTCTTAAATATAACAACATTATCCATATTACGCGCAATAATTAAAATAAAGCATTGATATATTGAAAATCAAAATAATGTCCAAGCAAAACAAATAAATGGACACCCATCCGAAGATGGAAACATGCCCTTACATAATCCATGCCTAAATAGGACACCCACCGAAAGGAAGAAACATATCCTTTACATTGGTTCTAAAATAGAAAAGCAATTTAAATTAAATGATATTTAACTAATGAGGTACCCACTAAGTGGAAACATACCTCTTACAACATTTGGAATTCTAAATAAATCGATAAAAGTAAATAACCATTCATCATAAATAAATCATTCATCAAAGGTATTAAGCATCAATAGAAAGTAAACATCCATCCATGATAAATTAAATAAACCCAGCATTGAACTTAAATAAATTAAAGCATAAAAAATAAATCAAAGCATAATCAAATATAAAATTGAATAAAGCAAATAAAAATTCAAATTAGGGCTACTGTTTCTATTTAAGTTTCTTTATTTAATGTGTTTAGGGTTTTGATATTCATGGGTTTAAGCTACTGTGAGATTTTAAAAGAAATAACATGGATTAAAGTTTTATAATTTAAGAGGTTGATAAAATTCTTTGATTAACCAAATTAGTGTTTGAGGAGTGAAATCATGAAATTAGGGTTTGGGCACTTCAAAACATTAAGTTTATGACTATTAGCTACTTACTGTGTTGAATTTTAGGTTTATGAGGTTTTAAGGTTTAAAGGATTAGGGTTTAGAAGAATTAGGGTTTAAGGTTTTAAGGGAGTTAGGGTTTACTGTTTTGGGTTTTGGAGTTGAATTAGGGTTTTAGAATTTTAGAATTAGGGTTTTGGAGAATAAATTAGATTTTAGATTTTGGAAAAACAATTTATAATTTTATGAAGCTTTATGAAGATAAACAAAACGAGTTAAGGTTTATAGAACATAAAAGATGTTTTTTAGGGTTTTTGGAAAGAAACAGATTCAATTTAAGGTTTTGAAAAATTGCAAAGCAAATTAGGGTTTTAAGATTTTGAAGAAACAAGAACAACTATTTTAAGATTTTTAAAAAACAAAGAGACGAATTAAGGTTTTTAAACTTTAGAAAAGGTGAATTGAGGTTCTAGGGTTTTTTTTATTTTAAAGAAGCAGAAACAACAATTTTAAGATTTTTGAATGATGAAGCTACTGTGAATTAATGAAACAAATAAAGAAATTCATACCTTCGTTTGTTGGTTCTACCAAAAATTTCTTCTTGGATGAACAAGAACAAAGATAAGCTTTGCTGCCTTTGATGGATTGAATTTGCTTGTTTGCTATCTCAAAATGTCCGATTGATTCAAAGTTTTCCTCCTCAATTTCAGTCTCAATTTTCCTCCAAAATCCGATCCTCTTTTTGTGTTGTTTTTGTCCTTATTTATAGAAGAATTTTGTAATTAATTTTAGTTATTCAATGAATCTAACATTGATTAAGAAAAGGAAACCGAAACCTAATTATATTTGGTTTCGGAAAAATTTGCATCGAAAAAATTTTGCTGGCGAAAAAAAAATTGTAGCGGAAAAATTGCGCTGGCGAAAAAAAAATTGCTGCGAGCGAGAATTTGCCTGCGGGCCATTTCGTCCACGCTGATTTTCGCCAACAATTTTTTCATCTCCGATTTTTCCGTCGCTGATTTTTATTTTTATTATTTATTTATTTATTATTATTATTTTCTTTTTATTAGTAAAAATTAAATACTAAAGCAAATATTACTTAATTAAGATAACAAAAATTATTTTTGGACTAATTAAAATATATTGGACAACACAAAATTTATTTTGGACTAATTAAAATATATTGGACCGGACTGGATCAAAAATTAAGGGTCTGCAGCATCAAATCCTAAATTCAAAATCATAATCTACAAAATCATGTTTTCAAACCATAAAACCCTAATATCTTAATATCCAGCATGCTAAGTTTTGAAATCCAAAACCCCTAATTTCATGATTTTAGCCTTAAATCCTAATTTGATTAACTAAAATCCTTACTACTTTCTTAAAATTATAAAACCCTGATCAATTTCATTTTTCACAATAGCCTAAATAATAATAATAATAATAATAATTCTAAAATCCCAAAACCCTAAATGTTAATTAAAGAACCCTAAATTGAGACATAAACCTAAATTTGTATCTTTATTTGCTTTGTTTAATTTTAGATTTGATTACCTAGTTTATTATATATTTTGATTTATTTAATTTCAATGCTTGATTTATTTAATTTATCATGGATGGATATTTTCTTTATTATTATGATTATTATTTGTTTGTTTTGGTATTAAAATCGTAAGAGGTATGTGTCCACTTTGTGGGTACCTCATTAGCTAAATTTTATATAATTTAAATTGCTTTTATATTTTGAACCAATGTAAAGGACAAGTTTCCACATTTTGGTGGTTGTCCTATTTAATTTTAGACATGGACGATGTAAGGACATGTTTCCATCCTCGGATGGGTGTCCATTTATTTATTTTGTTTGGATATTGCTTTGATTTTAATATAATGATGCTTTATTTTAATTACTGCATGTAGTATGGATAATATTGTTACATTTAAAAATTTTATAATATTAAGACCTGCAAAGGAGGTTGGTTCCAATAAACTGGACGTTGTGGGGCTGCTGGGCCATTTCTCACCTTCCCCACACATATCTAACTTTTCGAAGCCATTAGGGGGTTAGGGATTCCTTAGGAATCGAGTCATCCACCCCTTTCTTTTTCCTGGCCTGTCCAAGTGGCGACTCCATTTTCTCTGAGCTTAGACCCGTGTTCTCTAAGGCCCCGAGCCTAAATAGTGCCGAAGTTGTAAGAACCATTCCACCGGGAGTGGGGAAAAAAATCTCCGCTCACACATGGGCCTCCCTAACTCAAATTAATCTTGTATTTTTTTAGTTTTTGGACCAGACAGTTTTAATTTGGGCCAAAAAAACTTAATTTAGGGTTTTATATTTGGATTTATGCCTTTCAAAATTGGACTAACTTATTTAAAAGTTGTAAATTAGGTCTAAATCTTTGAAAGTAAGATTGAATTTATTTTGGCATTCTTTAATAAAGACCGTACTAACTTAGGGCAAAAATTAAGGGTCTACAATAGTCCTGGCCTCTCTGGTTTAAAATCCTCTCACATACGCGATTCACACAACTACACTAAACTATACAGCTTAGTGGTACATATATAACAACACCTACACTTATTGTTTGAAATATTTTAACTTTATAATGAATATTACAATACTAATATAGCTACATTTCCTTGACCATATATTCGCTATATACATACATTTATATACAAGTCTAGAATCACACACAGTCACACATACATTAGGCCTAATAACCTCTATACAATTATCTTGTCTAGATTTCACATCAATTTCACGACCCAGCTCTGGTCAGGTCTGTAACACCAGTATACAATATATACCTATAATATATATACCAATATATGTAAAATATACATTTACAGTATAAGAATGTCACAATTTAGTTTAATAAATTTTTAATATTCCAAATTAAAAATCCCAAACAATTTAAAAATGTATTTATAATAAATCAATAAATATTCTTAATTAGTTGTACGTACCCAAAATAAGTATTTTGTATAAAAATCTCTAGAAGAAATTTTGCCAGAGTTTTGTCTATAAATTGGACATCCAAAAATTTCAACAACACCTAACTTGCAGAAAAAAATAATCCCAATAATAATAAATCAAACATATCGCACCAACTTTTCAATCTCTCCACATTTTCCTCAAAATATTCATATATGTACAGACATACATATAAATGCACATATACACATTTCCACATTATACAATTATTCCAAATATCCTTTATAATTTGCAAGCTCTTAAAAATATAACATAATATACATAATTATGTCATGTTTTATAAAAATAAAATGTATGCATGACAACACCTGGCTCTAATTTTGTGGTAGCAAAACTCACTTCAAATGCTATCAACTTCAATCCTAGACCTAACTAGGTCTAGATGAGATATTCGGATCTATCGGTGACCCTGTCACCTGAGCAATGAATTACAATCGCGCTAAGCTAAAAGCCTAGCAGTACAAGCTTTGATAATAATAAAATTTTAAACCAATGCCAACGAATAATGCTTTTGCATGTTATTTCACAATGTGGCACACAATTTCACTTTAAAATATAATCTTTAATCTTTTTAAAATTCACATTAACACATACACAGGCGTGGGCCCAAATAATCTAATATATATTCAAATCTCAGAGTTACTATTTTGGTCTATAGTGACACCTAGTGTCCAGCTTCGAAAGCAAATTATATATCAGTGATGCCTAGCATCTAGCCCTGAAGGCAAATAATGAGGATAACCTCATAGCATGCCACCAAACATAGAACTTTGAAAATTGAATGATATAGTAGGTACACACATTTCACACACTTTTTCATCTTATATAATCACTTTTGTCATTTTTTCGTTCCCAATATGTCATGTTGTATTATTCCAATATATTCAATCATATTTCTTTTTCCATAACTTTAGCCATATGTATAATGTGACCTCTTTACCCACATTTCTTTGGCATTTTTTCTTACTTTCTCATGTATATTACATTTTCCATAATCAACTTTCTTTATCTCATTGCCTCTTTTCTCATTTTTCTCATTCATCACAATGTCAAATCACTTTAATTCATCATTTCATATCACTTTATCACAATGTATATCATTTAACATTACAAACATATTACCCAAATATTTTCGGTCATTCTCACATAATTCATGTAAACTACATTTCATTCATTTTAGCCATTAATAATGGCTTTACATAATGCACATAATACATACTCAATAATTCACATGTTATAACACAATATTCATGAATGCTCAAGATGCCAAGTAGCCTAACACATTTTCTATCCAAAATATGTTAGGCCAAATTTAATGCAAATATATCTAAATTATCAAAAGTATGTACATACCTTAATTGTCAATCAAACCTAAGCTAAAAATCACTCTCTAACCTTCACTTCCAACTTGTCCTTCAATACTAGGGTCAGGCAAAAGGCTTCCACTTAATGCCTATCCATAATGTGGGTAAATATAATCATTTAGCATCACATTTCAAGGCATTTCAAATATTAAACTCCAATTAAACAACATTCCCACTAATTTTCCAAAATTTGCCTTGCCTTACTTTAACTTTAAAATTTCATTTTAATATATTATAAATGGTGTTTCAAGTTTATTTTTTTTAATACAATCACATTAGAATATGTTTTAAACAATTATATCAATTAAACACATATTCTTGTACAAAACCCTAAAATGTGCCATAACATTCACCAATTATGGTTCTTTATTTTAACCTATTCCAAAGGCTAATCTAAGCCCATTTTCATCATTAAAATCATTTAATAACATCATTTGTTCATTAAAATCAAACAAACAACCATACTTTGACAATTCTCTTCCAAAATCCTAAATTTAATACTACCTCTCTCAATCTCTAACCAAACTTGATTAAATCCATCATTTGCTTTAAAATCCTTCTTTGGGCATCAAAACAACATCATACACACCAATTCTAACAATTAAAACACATAATTGAAAAATCCCAATTTACACAAAACTGTAAACCATCTTCTTCATCCAACTCAACCCAAACTTAATCTTTTCTTCTATATAACTTAAAAATTAATATATACTAATCAAAATAACATCATACATACCCATTCAAGCAATTAAATCATGCTTATACAAAACCCAATTATCACATATCCATATCTTTCCATAGAGCTTGAAAATTTGGTAAGAAAGCTATTAATTGATGGAGAAATCATCAAACTCCACTTAATCCCTTGAAAATCCTAGCCAAAGTGAGTAATTGGAAGAAGAAAAAACCACCCTCCCAAGAGCAATGGAGGTCACGGCCAAGGAAGAAGAAGAGAAGAAGAAGATGTTTTAATTTGATTTCTAATTTTTCTCTTTCTTCACTTAATACTACATATATATATATTATTTTATTATTTATTTTTAAAATACTAATTATCATCTTTCACTTAAAAATATTTTATTTTAATATTTAATAAATACTTAAATTTCTCCATCATCTTCCACTATCTATTTTTTATTATTATTTTAATTAATCATTTATTTAAAAAATACCAATATTCCTCTTCCATTCAAAAAGATCTTCATTTTGAATTATTTTATTAATTTTTAAATTTTATAAGATATATTTACTAAATTGCCACTCTTTTACTATTCATATTTTTGTCTTATTCTCTCTTATTATCAAAGTTTATATGTTATGTATATTTCTTTATATTTCACATATACTTTTGTTAATTTCTCAATTTCAACTCAATATTTCTCCCTTAAATTATTTATTTCAATTAAATAATTTTAGCCCTAAAGCGAATATTACAGGGTCTATTTTCAAATTTCATTCATATAATCTGGCTCTTCTTAGGTCAAGACCTAGCTCTGCTCAAGTCTGTCAATATATGCATTATCAAACTCAACTGACTGCATAAGCAATTGTATAGGTCACAAACACACAACAATACATTATTCTTTCACATGCTTAGCTTTTATCACATTTCCTCATTTCCAATGTGATCATCCATACAATTACCACTTCCACATCACATCGTACCAAAATTTTCCATATTTACTCTTTTTCCACATTGTTTCATATTTTCCATATTCATAACTATTTTCCATATTTTCTTTCTCATGACTTATCACATTATACATTTCTTATCTTTTTACTCATCTCTAACCATATCTTACATTTTACACATAAAAATATCAATAACAATTCTACAATGGCTCACTTTATAAATCTTATGCATTGCATAAGCAAATATTAATTCTATATTGAGTAAGTGTCCAACGTGACACTATCACATAACTATTCTGTATTACACAAATTATGTGTTTTCCTACAAACCAAGTAACTTTATATCCATAATGCCAATTTATATTTGACATAAAAACACAAGTTTTAGGATATGTACTAACCTTGTTTGCTTTCCAAAACAACTCCACACCTCCCTCTAAGCAAAACCCTAAACTTCATCACTTCCACCAATTTGATCTACACACATATAAATCCAACAATAACCATGATTATTCATTTAAAATCACTTTTATGACCAAATTATGTTAATCTACCATTATCTAAACAATTTTCATCAAAATCCCATTAAAACCTTAATTTCCCAACCTACTACTTTATCTAAACTTCAATCTACCCAATTCATTTCAAACATTTAACCATAAATTTATTATTTACATACAAAAATAACAATAAAAAAAAGCTCATCTCCACCATTATCAAAACTCTTTTCAAAAACCCAAATTTTACATAAAATGTAACACCATTATACCCTAAATGTGTATAATATGTATACCCCGTATACGTAAAATAAATACCTAGAACATAAGGATACTATAGTAACTACATTTAGAAATCTCCACTTTGATATTAGAAATAATATATAAATTATAAAAGAAAATTCTTTGGAAAAATTTCAATAGAGTTTTATCTATAATTTCAATATTTTCTAAAACAACAAACACACAACTTGCATAAAATTCAACACTCCCAATAATCAAAATTTCACAAAATCTTTCGTTCATCAACAATCCTCCAATTATTTCAACAATTTAGCCAAAACTCAATATTTTATAAATATACATACATATACATATATCATTTCCCAAATCATGTTTAAAATACAAAGGATATGTTTGTATTTTACAAAAATTAATGTGTATATTAACACAAAATATACATGTATGCACTCATGGCACAAATAGTCTCTAAATTTTTAGCCACAATCCTGGCCTCTCTTGTATAAAACCCTCTCACTTGCGCGATTCACATAACCGCACTAAGCAATACAAATTAGTGGTACATATACTAACTATAATATATATACATTTAAAAACTTATTCTTATAATGTAATTTGCAATATCAAGATGATTACTGTATGTTTTATAATTCATTCATCACATATAATTATTCAATCTTACTAACACATGCATACATTCACACATACATACACATTGGGCCTAATATTTCCCTATACACTTATCATGTCCAGATATCACATTCATTTTACGACCCATCTCTGCTCAGGTCCATTTCCAAATTTAATCTCATGACTTAGCTTTGATTAGGTCTAACAACATACACATTATCAATCTCAACTATCTGGACAAGTAATTATATAGGTCACAAACACACAATATCATAGCACATTTCACATTTTCTAGGTGATCAATACTTTTCTTGATCACTTTCATGTTTCATCTCATTTTTCCAGTCTCAATGTGATTATCCATATTATGATCACTTCCACATCACATTGTATCAAGTTTCACCATATTTACTCTTTTCCTCGTCTTTTCATATTTTCCATATTTATAATTGTTTTCCATATTCTTTCTCATTGCTTATCACATTAGACATTTCTTATCATTTTACTCATCTTTAAACATGCCTTACATTTTATACATTTTAGGCTTAAACATATCAATAGCCATTCTACAATGGCTCACTTTATAAATCTTTTGTATTGTATATATAAATATTAATTCTACATTAAGAAAGTGTCCAATGTGATACTATCACATAACTATTCTATATTGCATAGATTATGTGATTTCCCACATACCAAGCAACTTTATATACATAATTGTAAGTAGAGATATTTGCCACCACTCCCGGTAGAATAGTTCTTATAACTTCGACACTGTTAGGCTCAAGGCATTAGAGAACATAGGCCTAAACCCGGAGAATAGGATTTTCCACCCAAATAGGCTGAAAAGATAGAAAGAGGTGGATGATTTAATTCCTAAGGAATCCCTAACCCCCTATTAGATTTAAAAAATTGGGCACGCGTGGTGAAGGTGAGAATACCCAGAACCCCCTATAATGCTCGGTTCATTGGAACTGACCTCCTTTTTAGGTCTAAATATTATTAAATTCTTACATTATTATAATACCATTCATATTGCATGCAATTGTTGGAAAAGTAAATAATCATGTTATAGATAAAATAAACAAAAAAAAAAAGAGCAACCATACAAAGATGAAAACATGCCCTTACAATGTCCCAATGTCTGTACAAATAAGTAAAATAAGATACCCACCACTTGGTGGAAACATATTAGTTACTATGGTCCAAATCCTTAAAATTAAAATACATAACAAAAGTAAACAAGGCACCCACATAAGTGGAAATGTTCCTTTTACATCTCTTTTAAAAATCGAAACAATAATAAATAATCATAATCCAATCTTTCATTATAAGCAAATTATATCAATCAATCATAACATCCATCATAAGCAAATAAGAATAAATCAATAATTAAAATTATGGTTCCATCATTAAATTGGGGTTAGATTGCAAAACTAGGGAATTAAAATTATGGTTCCATCATTAAATTGGGATTATATTGCAAAACTAGCGTTTTAGAGTTTATACTATTTAAATTAGGTTTTTCACATATAAACTGAGACTAAAACATTCAAACTAGATTTTGATTTGCGATTCTAGGAGCTTAATATGTAAATTAAGGCTAAAATATACAAACTAGGGTCTTGAAAATAAATTAAGGTTAAAACATGGAAATTAGTGTTTTAGAAAATAAACTAGGGTTTTAACATGCAAATTAGGGTTTTGGAAAATAAACTAGGATTAAAACATGCAAATTAGGATTTTTAAGAATAAAGTTGGGTTTTAATATGCAAATTAGGGTTTTAGAAAAAATGCTAGGATTTTAACATGCAAGTTAGGGTTTTGGAAAATAAACTAGGGTTTTAACATGCAAATTAGGGTTTCTCTTAAATTAAGGCTTTATGTTTAAAATATCTGTCTGTATGAATTTAGATTTAAAATTATGGAACTACCATGCAAATAGATTTGTATGGTTTACAGTGTAGAAGGTGTAAGGCTATATTTACAATTTTAACAATACACTATAAAATCAAATTGAACTGGTTAATAAGAAGTTAGACCTATGCTGTTGTCTCCACCAAGTTTAATCTGCTGAACCTAGCTTAAATGTCCTATCACCTTAACCCCACAAAAGTTGGTGTTTGATGATGCTACTACCTAGATCAAATTGAGTCTTAGTTTGTGCTTCAATGATCCTAGGATCAATGGACATTTTGGGCTACAATCTCTCTTTGTTCTTTTTATTTTTTGTCTTTTGTTTTAGTTGGTAACATCAATTGTTTTATTGATAATCTCCGGTCCCCCATTCTTTGAATGTAGTCTTGTATTTATAGGCTATAATTAGGACAACCTTGGCTCGTAAATCGTCATCCAACTCAAATAGTCCTTTACTTATCCGAAGCTTATTAAAATTTAAACACAATTAGGAATGAATTTGGACTAAATTGAGGGCTCCTGTCAAATTTGGCCTAGCCAATTTGATATGAGCTAGGCCCATATCGAATTGGCTATGGCCAATTTGATATGAATTTGCTTCGTATCTAATTGGATAAGCCCTAACCTAACTGATTTGGTCTGTATAAATAAATTAACTCAACTTCAACTATACCAGACCTAATTCAAGCATATTAAATTAGATTAAATTTAATTTGCGCCCTTCATTGAAGTGCAACTTGATCCGGCCCTTCTTTAATTAAAAGTAAATTTGAACTGGGCAAAATTAAGGGTTTACAGTCTTGCCCCCTGCTTGAATGATCTTGAAGTTGTTCAAAGAATGAAAAGTAATAAGTTTTAAGCTGATCTTGGATATTCCGAGCTAGACTGGAAAAATAAAAATGGTGTTGCTTTGATGGATTGGGTTCTGGACTCACAACATCACGATTTGGGTTTTGGACCTATGAATTGACTTAGTTTTAAGACTAGTGAATTGGCTTAGGTTCTGGACCTATGATTTGGCTTAGGTTATGGACCCGTGAGTTAGCTTAGGTCATGGACCAGTTAGTTGGTTTGGGTTCTAGACCCATCAGTTGGTTTGGCATTTGGACACATAAATTAGTTTGGGTTCTGGACCTGGATTGATTTGGGTTTTGGACTTGTGAGTTGGATTGGGTTCTGGACCTATAATATCTTGGCTTGGGTTCTAGACCTAAATTATTTAGGGTTCTAGACCTGAACTGATTTGGGTTTTGCACTCACAATTGGCTTAGGTCTAGACCCATGGGTTGGTTTGGGTTCTGGACTCGTGAGTTAGTTTGGGTTTTAGACCTGGATTGGTTAGGATTCTAGACATATGGATTGGTTTGGGTTCTGGACCAACAATATTTGAGTGGGTTTAGATGCTTCAATAAATCCAAGTTAGGCTAGAGGTTTGGAAACTTCAGTAAATTCGTAAAACTGCATCGCCTGGGTGCTTCAATAAATCAAATATAAGCTGGAGGTTTGGATACATCAACAAATTTGTAAAATTGCTTCTTCGGGATACTTCAACAAATCTAATATAGGTTGGAGGTTTGGATACTTTGACAAATCCAATATAAGCTAGAGGTTCGGATACTTCAGAAAATGCATAAAACTATGCCTTTAGGATGCTTCAACAAATCCAATATAGGCTGGAGGTTTGGATGTTTTACTAAATCCACAAAATTGTGTTGTCAAGATGCTCTACCAAATCTAGTATAGGTTGAAGGTTTGGATGTTTTATCAATTATGCAAAACTACACCTTCAGGATACTTCAACAAATCCAACATAGGCTGAAGGTTTGGATACTTTAACAATTTCAAATTATTCATCATTTTTTTTAAATTTTGAGCAGGATTGACTATGGATGCTTCAAAAAATCCATTGAGGTTTCACATGAATAGAAACTTGATTCTGGATACTTTAACAAATCAAAAAAAATGTTTGCCTTTGCAAAAATAAATCTTCATCTTGATCCTTTACTCTTGGGGATGGACCTTTGTCCTGTATCGACTTTAGCTCTTCTAGCAAATTGACCTTCTATCATTTGTATCTTCATTCATTTGGAAGTTTTGAATTTCTTCTAGCCATCATTTGTATCTTCATTCATTTAAGAGTTATGGTTTTCTTCTAGCCATCATTTATATCTTCATTCATTTGAGAGTTATGGCTTTCTTCTAGCCATTGGTTCCATTTTTTATTGGATTTTGCTTTGAAAAAAAATTGGTTATTTTTTATCCTTCATATCCTTTCTTTGCCTTCTGCATGGAAAAACATTAAAAGAGAGTCTGAAAATGTTTTATACATACATAAACTAAAAAATTGAAAAGGAGAAGCATTACCCCTATGTAGGCACAAACTGATGATTTTGCCTAATGTGTAGGCTTCATAGCTTGCATCCCTTCTATATTTTGCAATGGGCCATTCATGCCCCCTTATTTGATGTCTTATCCTTTGCTTTATAGAGTATCATATTTTTACCTTGATAAAGAATAGGCAACACAAGATAACGAGAATGCAGTGTGATATGCTCATGTATGCATGTATGCATGAATGATACTTACAGTGATTATACTGACTCATGGACTGAGGTGATAGGCCATAAGACTTCCATTGGCACCTTCGAGATGTTCATTTAGGCCTTGCATTGGATCAAAAGGAGATGTCATATCCATAGCTTCATTTTAAGATATAGAAAACATGAATAGTGGGGGCTCGAGCAAGATAGTCATAGATAAAGGATACATCCATTTCAACACATTAGTTGGTAGCTTCTTCATAACCTTACAAACAATTCTTTCATTAGCCTACCTTGCCCAATATGTCCTTTGAAGTTTGACACTGTAATGTACTTCCCTATAACTTAAAGGCTCATGTGACAAAATTTTTTTAACCTTGAAATCAAATGTTGGCTTTGCCAAATCAGTGTCAATATACCTCAGGACTTGGTCATTCAAATTAACACATCTATAACATCATAAACCTAGTTACTATTCTAAATTTGGGAATCATTTCCATTTGACCAAGAGCTATTGCACTTCAGATAGGCACATACACATTACTTGGCCAAAGGTCTCATTAAGTTTAAATATTATCTATCTCATATGCATGCATTTTCAAATAATCTCCACTAATAAACTCCACCTACCAATAGAGATCAACTTGTCTTTAATAGACTTGAAATGGATTCTATGATGGACATGGGTTAAATGAAGGCCATTTATAGATTGGAGCTAACATGACACTATGGACAAACTTCACACTACAAACTTCTTGTTGGAATCATAAAGAGTTAGAAACATTAAACTCTAGACATCATTTTCACCTTTTAGGCAACTTATTATCTTACTTCATGAAAAGATAGAGCTTGAATGTTCTTCCACCTTCTTAGTAGAAATTTTAATCTAGTTAGGATGATCTTAATCTTCTTTTTTTCCTTTTGCAAAAAACTTAAGACATTTTTTTACAATATCAAGTCTAAGACTTTCAAGATTACTAACATAGAGCTATAATGGGTATTACGAACCAAATGAGAGATGGTCTTTTACTAAATTCTCTAATTTTAATTGAGTCTTTGGTTGGGCTAGACCAATTCACACCAAACTTCTTCTCATACGTGGAGTGGAAGTCTTCTATTTTTTCAGGCAAAAAAGAACTTTGTTGGCTTTTTGAACCACCTTTTTGACTTTCAAACCAAACTCTTAATATTTTCTCTTCTTTTTTCTTTTTTTGTCTTTCTTTCTTTTACCTTTTTCTTTCTTTACTTTTTTTCCTTGCTTGCCCTTTTGGGTTTTTGAAACTAGAGAGCTACTCAATTTTTTTCCTAGGTATCCTTTCAGGTTTTCAACCTAGAGAGCTTGTTATTTTTCTTTTCTCTTTTTTTTATCTTGGTTGTTTTTTTTTTAGTCCTTACACTTTTGATAATGGATGAACGGAGTAGCATGAGTTTGCTTCAGTATTGATAAATCTTTGCTACTTTAATGCTATCTCAAGATGAAACAGCCTTAAGACATTATATCTAATTCAGGTAAACTTCAACAGTCTTTATGGTCTTGATTAAGCATCCTTTTCTTCGATCTTTTTGCCTCCCTAATAACTCAATGGTCATTAGACTTATCATAGGTGATGCAACTACTTAGGGTAGGTTATCGGGCTTCATAATCCAATAAAAAGCAACCTAAAATCTCATGAAGTCTCAAAGGGACAAACTAGGAATTGATATTAATATGGTGGGTACTAGCTGTTGTCTCACCAAATAATGTCTAGATCATTTGTCTCTTAAATAGGCAGAGTCCAATTTCACCTCAAAAGTTTGTCAAAGCATGTTCTAAGATCTATTAGGACCTAGAGACAGGTAATTATGTATGAGCCCTCTCTAAGTAAGCATACACAATTCAATGCTACATAGTAGTTCCCTCATCTAGTAAAGTCATTTGGACTATGATGCATAGGTACGCTAATTTATGAATATCAAGCTAGATTCATCATCGGTCGAGCACCAAAATGAAAAAAATAACAAAATCATAAATTCAACCAAAGTAATTTAATCATGAAATTTTAATTTAGAAAACACAATTATTCCAACGAAATACCAAAGAAAGCAAAATAAAATGGGCAACACTCAAGCCAAGGGAGGTTTGTTAAGTTGGAGTCAAAGATGGTTCATCTATTTAGGCATATCAGGGGTGAGGATCTTTTTATCATCGATGAGGTCTATATTTCACTGCCACCTTCTTTCTCTTTCTCTACTTTCTTTGCACCCATGAAGTTAACCAACTCCCCCGGTGTTGTAAAAGTGGAAATCTGCATGTTTACCATAACCTTAGCCATATTTTCATGATGCCTCTTTCCAGGGCCAGTATTATGCACTTCAGGTTAAGAATAATCACACTATTCTTCCTTGGAATCTAATTCCTGATCACTATTAGTTGAATCCCAAAATTTATTCATAGTAAAATGATCAATGCTTCATCACCCACAACTGATTCAGTCTTCGCAAGTGGAACCTCCCCTTTTGTAGTTTCTTCACCTATGTCTTGAAAAGATGACAAGACAATCTTCTCACTCAACCGTCCTCCTATCATGAAAGTTGCTGGTAGAGGTACTTTGTTAAACTTAGGCAAAGGATTGCCCTTCATGCTAGGTTTGTTAGGTTCATGTTACTTTCCACTGTCAATGAGATTTTGGATCTTGTGCTTTAATTCAATGTAATTATCCATCTCATTCCCTTGTATATGGTGGAAATGGTAGAATGCCTTGGTGTCAAAGTTTGTTAGGAGTGGATTTGGCAAAGGTCATGGATCCAGTCTCTGTAACAACCCTCTCTTTTGTATCTTATTGAAACCCAGGATGGGGGCTTCCCCGGATATGAAAACTGTCTTCTATTCCATTGGCCAGTAGTTGCATTGACATCTACTGCTTTTTGTATACTCTGACCACCCGATTGGTAATTTTCCTTTTCATTCCTTCTTCCAAAAAAATGGTTCTTTTCACTTTTCCATTCATCTATCTATAAGCAAGCTTAGAGAAAGTTCTTAAAATCTCTGATAAGAGTATGAGACAGTCTTTCACAGAGGTTGGGCAAGATATCTCTCACTATCTTTCTAATATGGTTAGATTCATCTGGCCTCTTTTTAAGGAGAGTAGCCTTGTTCCTCCACCTTTTCACATTGTCAACAAAATTCTCATCTTGCTTTTGTTTGATAGTCTCCATCTCCATCAGAGTCACTTCCAGCTCAACATTCTATCCATAATGCTGAATGAAGGAATTGTATAATAAATCTCAATCTTTTTTAGGTGTTCTCCTCCAAGGTATTGAACCAGTTTTGCACAATAGGATCTAAAGAAAGCATGAAATACCGTAAGGTTTGAGCCTTGGTATCTCTAGTATACTGTATGACAGTGATGTACTGCTTGACATACAAGTGGGGATTTCCAGTTCCATCAATCATAGCAAATGGAGGCATCTTGAACTTTTAAGCTCCTTCATTATCTTCAAACAATTTATCCACCTCCAATAGTTCTTCGGTCTTCAGCTTCTTTTCAAACTTCTTTTCCAAGTCAATAATCATCTTCTCAATTCAACCTTCTTTTCTTTCTTATTCTCTTGTTGGTCTTGGAAATAGGCCGTCCAGTCCTCATCATTGATTATCACCTTATCATCGTTAAAAGCCACTTCACCTATTTTAGCCTTTCCTTTGTCCTTTTGTTTCTTAGTACTAGTAGATGCTTCAACAGTGTTATTTTCCAATAGTGCATCTAGTTGACTTCTCATAGCCTCAGCCGGGTTCCCTTTAGTTCTTTCATCTTAGATATGAGGGCCTCATTCATCAGGTTCTAAACCTGACCATGATCCATTGGTTTTGGTGTGAAGTTGACTGCATTCTCATTGAACTCTTATTCATTGACTTAGGTCAGATTGTCATAAGCCTTACAACTGTTGTACTTCAGGTCTATGAGCCAGAAAGCATTATGTGATAGAATGCAATGCATGTATGTATGCATGCATATGTAACAATCAAACAAATAGAGTTAGGACCTTCCTTCCAACCTTATATCTTCTACACATGACTAGCGAGTCTCTTTTCCTATGTGTTATGGTCAACAAAATATCAACAGGGGATATTTTGTTTTTGAAAATTTCTCATATGAATTTATCATTAATTATATTTTCAAATACATAAGTAAGTCTACAATAATTCTCATTAATTAAGCCTTAATCCTTTAGGTCCACTAAAAAAATTAAAGCAGCATTTCTGCCAGATTTTGGATTAAAACTAAATTAATAGGTTTATTATAAATAGACTTCCTACTTGGAAAAGTAACTAATAATCCATGCCACAAACAAAAACCATTATCAACAAGTCTTGGCATAAATAAGGCCCATAATTTATTTTAATAATCCATAATTGATCTGACTACTTGCAAGCCCCTTTCAAGAAATTTTGGTTCATTATAAAACAAGTTTTAAATTTTAAGGCCTAATAAAAGATTAATTTTGAAAAAATGGGCCATAAAGTAAAAAAAAAAACGGTTTTGAGCCTTTCCTTGAAAATTTTATTTTGAAAATTAATTTTGGGATTTGAGATTGGGCCACGAGACCCATCTTAAAAAGGTTTTAAGCTTACTTTGAAAAGTTTTTAAAAATGATTTGGAATTTGGACCATAAAATAATTTTGGGCTTATACGATAATGTGAGCAGGGATTTTTTCCCTCACTCCTAGTGGAATGGCTCCTGCAACTTTGACACTATTAGGCTCAAGTCATTAGAGAACACAGGCCTAAACCTGGAGAAAATAGAGTCATCACCCGAACAGGCCAGAAAAATAGAAAGGGGTGGATGACTCGATTCCTAAGGTATCCCCAACCCCCTATTGGGTTCAAAAAGTTGGTTACACATGGGAAAGGTGAGAATGGCCTAGCACTCCCATAGCACCCGATTCATTAGAACCGGCCTCCTTTTCAGGTCTATAATATTATTAAATTCTTAACTTATTAAAATACCATCAATAATACATATAATTTAACATAAAATAAACATTCATTGAATTATAATCAAGGAAGGCTCAAATAAATAAATAAAAAATGGGCACCCATATAAGATGGAAACATGGTTTTACAATAACGTCCAATGTCCAAAACTAAATAAAATAGGACACCCACCATTTGGTGGAAACATGTCCTTTACATTAATTCCAAAATTTAAAATAAATTAAATTGCATTGAATATTAAAAAATGAGGTACCCACTAAGTAGAAACATACCTCTTACATCCTTGGAATCTAAATGATTAATCAAATATGATTAAACCATTCAAGCATCCACCATAAGCAAAATAAAAATAAACCATTCATCATAAATAAAATAATAAATACATTCATCATAAACATAAGACAATGAATCAAACAATCAAATCTAGGTTTTAACCTTAAATAAAATATTAAATATACAAAATTAGGATTTATAGATATGAATTAGGGTTTCTAGAGATTTGGAAATAGGATTAAGTTTTTCTAGTGAAAATTAGGGTTTTAGATGGAGAACTCGAGTTTTAGATGGAAAACTAGGGTTTTGTGGATTCTAAAACAAATTTAGGGTTTTAAACTAAAATTTAGGGTTTTGGGGATGAAATTAAGGTTTTAGTTTTAAAAATGTGCAAGTAGGGTTTTGGATGAACTAATTTGGGTTTTGTATAATTTGTCATCGCAGTTTTCCTTATACTGAAATTAAAAATTTTAATACTATTAATAGCTTGGCTATTGGGTGTCCTAATAAATTATTGTGGAAAGATAATGATGATTTAAAGAATTTGCATAAACATTGTAAGCTAAAACTAACTTATTGCACAATGGTATTTGAAAGTAAATAGCTACTGGACATATTTAAACAAAATCATAATAAATATGAATTGACAATATTAATGAATGAAGCTTTCTATAAAATTCAAAAAAATTGAAAGTCAATATTTATATGCCGATCCAAGCCTTCTACCTGCACCAATATTGAATATTGGTTGAACAAGGTCAAGACAGTGCCTACTGCCTTCTACTATGTTTTAATTTATGTATGTTGATAATATATGTGTAGTGTTAATTGTTGCTTGTCTATGCTTTTATTTTATAATTCTCTCCCTCCTATCATGAAGGTTACTGGTGGTCGCACTCTATTGAACCTAGGCAAAGGGTTGTCTTTTGTGATGGGCTTATCAGGTTCAAGTAACTTTCCACTATCAATCAAAATTTGAATTTCATGCCTCAACTCTATGCATTTATCTATATCATGGCCTTTATTTTGATGAAACAAATAAAAAGCATTGGCATCAAAGTTTGGTGGTAAGGGATTTGGCAATGGTCGAGGAACCAGTGGCTGTAACAACCCTTTCTTTTGCAATTTATTGAAAAACCAAGATAGAGGTTTCCCTAACTCTGAAAATTGTTTTCTATTTCCTTGACAAGTTACATTGACATCCATTTCCTGTTGTGTACCTTGATTGCCAGACTGATAACTCCCTTTCTCATTCCTTCTCCTAGCAAATGGTTCTTTTTCCCTGTCCCACTCTTTTATTTGCAATTCATCTTAGAGAAGTTCTTTAAATCCCTGATAATAGTGTGGGACATCCGTTCATGAAGATTAGGTTGGACACCTCTCACTATCATCCTAATCTAATCAGACTCATCTGGCCTCTTCTTAAGCAGTGCAACCTTATTCCTCCATCTTTTCATATAATCAACAAAATTTTCATTTTCCTTTTGCCTATTGATTTTCCCTCCATAAAAGTCACTTCCAATTCAACCTTGTTCCCATAATATTGGATGAAGGCCTTGTATAGCAAATCCCAATCTTTTGAGTGTTCCTCCAAGGTATTAAACTAGTTTTTCACAACAAAGTCTACTGAGAGCATAAAATACCTTAGAGTTTTAGCCTTAGTAGCCCTAGCAGACTGTATGGCAGTGATATAGTGCTTGACATGTAGATGGGGATTCCTAGTTCCTTCAAACTTGGCAAAAGAAGGCATCTTGAACTTGTAAGGAACTTCTTCATCTTGCTGAAATAGCTTGTCCACCTCTGACACTTCCTTAACCTTCAACTTCTTTTCAAATGTCTTTTCTAAATCATTAATAATGTTTTCAAAACCAGCAGACTCAGTCTTCTTTCCGACCTTTTTCTCTTTCAACTTTTTTTTGTTGGTTTTGAAAGTACATATCACAATCAACATCATCCATTTCTACCTTGTCTTCATTAGTAGCCGTGTCTATTATCTTTGTTACACCCTTATACCCCATATACGTATGTACATACACCCCGTATATGCACCATACGTATACAATATATAAGAATGTCACCATTACCAGTTATTTCAAAATTCTTCTTTCTCAAGAAAAATACTTAAATCTTTAATATTTATTAATAGATTTAATATTGAAAATATGTATTTTAATGAAAAATCTCTAGGAAAAATTTGCTAGAGTTTTGTCTATAAATTTGGATAATCCCAAAAATATCAAATTTCATAACCTGTACAACATCAATTTAACACTCTCAAAATATAATTTCACACTTCCACCATACACTAAAATTTATCTTATTTACCATTTATAGCAATATTTATCATAATTAAATTCTTATATAAATATATTGATACAATCATTTCAAGTCTTTAAAAGAAAAACAAGTATTATGATTCTATTTAAATAAACCAAAATGCATAATACAAAACACGAATTCACATGAATGCAGTTGCCCCAGTAGGTCTCATGGCACCCTCTAACTAGAAAAAATACCAACAATCAGGGCCTCTCAGATCAACAATCCTCTTACCTGCGCGATTCAAACAACCACGCTAAGCTATACAGCATAGTGGTACACAATCTCAAATATAATATATATATATATCACAATCAATTATACTTTCTTATAGCATAATTTATATTACTCCTGTAACATCTTCACTTTTAAGTTAAAAACTCATATACATACAACACTTTTGCACACAAACATTTAGGCCTAAACAGACCTATATAATTATCAAGTCTAGTAATCACAATATCAAATTTACAGCCCAGCTGTGCTCGGGTCCATTCTCAATCTCAATCTCATCACATGACCTAGCTTTGTTCAGGTCAAGACCTAGCCTCACTTAGGTCTATTAATGCATGCAAAATCATTCTCAATATTACTAGACAAGTATTTATATAGGATTACGAACACATAATAACACTTTTACAAGTGATCAACTTAATTCTTGACCACTTTCACATCACATCACATTATCACAATTTTCAAGTGATCAACCTTATCATAATCACTTTCACTTTACATTCTTATATTAATTCACATAACATCAATTTCCATATTTTTAAATCATTCAAATATATAATCCTAAGTCACATTCACAATGTGACTTACTTTCTACCTTTTCTCACAAATCACAATAGTGTCCATATTGGACAACTCACTACACATATCACATATATGTATGCACAATCTCACAATTATACTCAATTCTTCATTTACACATAATCTATACAAATTAGCATTTATCACATTTCATAGAATATTATCATTTCTCATTCTTATGACATTATTTAGGTCATTTTCCAATTCTCCCACCTATAAAACCTATTATACAAATCATCCTTATTTTTTTTATCTCTTTTTCACATTTCACATATTTCTTAGTCACATTTTCAATGTGATATCTTTCTCGCATTTAACATACTTTTCATAACCATTTTTATCTTTTCCAATTAAATTACCTAATGTAGTTCATGTCCACTTTTTAAAACTATTTCCCATAATTTCATAACCAATTTTTACATTATCAAGCACATTACACATTACATGGTCATTTCATAAGCAACATTATTCATTTAAAATCACTCTCATGCCCAACATACATTAAACTATCATTATCTAAACAATTCTCATCAAAATTACATTAAAATCCTAAATTGACCAATTTACTACTTTACTTAAACCTTATTATACTAATCTCATTTTTCACACTTAACATTAAAAACATTACTTATATATTAATATATCATCAAAGCAATTCACTTTCATAATTATGGAAGCTTCCCTTAAAAATCCAAATTTGACATATTGCCATCATTAACATGAGCATTAACAACACTTAACTATATAACATTTCTAACCTTAAAATCAGAACATTTGCATTAAAATAACACAAATACGTCTCATTGTATTGACCAACATCATCCATATTTAGAAACCTTAACTTTACATAACCAAACCCTAAATTCAAACTTTAACCAAACTTGCCCATAATCAAATTCTAACCATAGAATCATTACATACATATTGAAATAACACTAATTTCATGCATCCCAACAATTTAAAACCATCCATGCCAAAACCCTAAATCAAGCATCATCTTCCCAAAACCCTAAGTTTAAAAACTTGTCCATATCAACAAACTAACCAACTTTTCATCATATTTTCCTTATTTTTTAAATAAATTCTACCTATTTTAATAATTAAATGCCACTGTCTCTCTTTAGTAATCTATACATATTCATCAAAGAAAAGAAATCAAAACTTTAAAGACTATATACCTACTTGAATCTTCCTTTTTGTTTGAAAATCCACTTGAAATCCCTTATAAAATCTTATGTTTGGAATAAATCATATCTCCTCACCCTTTATCCAAATTCACGTGAAGAGGAAGAAGAAGAAGAAGAAGAAGAAGAAAAAGAAGAAGAAGAAGAAATGTCTTCTTTTCTCCATCTTTATCTCTTATATTTAATAATACAATTAATTACTTAATTCACAATGTAACACCCTTATACCTAATATACTATAATACATATACTCGGTTTATGTATAATATGCCTATACAGTACAAGAATCACCATTCCTGTCTATTCAAATTTTTCATAAATCCAAGAAAAATATTACAAAATTAAAAATGTGCTTTAATATATAAATAAAAATATTTATTAATAATTTTAATAGCCAAAAGCCTATATATTTTATATATATAATATCTGGAAAGAATTTTCCAGAGTTTTGTCTGCTTTAGATATTCTCAAAATACCAATTGTTCACAACTTGCACAAAATTAAACACTCTCGTAATACAGTTTTAATCCAATCTCCAAATTACCAGTCTAAAAACACAAAATTGCATTCATAACTCAAAACATTATTTTTCATAATTAAATACCTTTATAAGTATACAAATACACAACATTTATAATTTTTTTATATACTAACACAAGTGCTATGTATTAATAGACATAAATAAGAATATTTAAAATTAATCTTTATACATGAATGTAAATGATACAGTTTGTCTTGTGACACCCTAAGTCACCTAAAAAAATCATCCACATTCCGGGTTCCTCTGAACAGCAACATTTCTGCCTGTATGATTCACACAACCGAGTTAAGTCTGAATGCTTAGTGGTATATATATATATAATACTTCATTGACATAACAACATTATAATTAAAACGTGTACCATATTTAAGTAATACACCAATTAATGTTACTTTTCTTTAAACATAAACAACAATATACATTGGGCCCAACCTTCTTATACAATTATCTAGACCCAGGCTCGTTATCTTCGTCTATCTCATCTCGCTATTGGATATAGCTATCATCTGTGACACTTAGTGTCTCATCCACAGTGTATGGCATTGCCAATATCCAAGCGAAATCTTCTGGCAACTAAATAATATATAAGTTACACATAATACACATTCATCTTTCAACATATTTTCACATCTCAACTCATATCATGGTTTCCACAAACCATCAACATATGTAATGCAAATGTGGCTCACTTCCACATTTTAGTGTACAACTTACACATTTCATAACTTTACTCTATTTTCTAATTCATACACATCTTAAACATAAGCCATAATTCAATGGCTTAACATCATATTCATCATATCACAACATATGCATATTCTTTATCTTGCCATTTTCATTCTTATCATATTTCCATATTTTTTTGCCAAATTTTCACACATTTTCAAATTCTACACAATATTTGTATATTTTCTACATATTTCAATTATTCAAGTATATTTCATTGCCATGTTCCCAATGTGACATATTTTCTATTCCAGGTGCATAAAAATGCACTTTTTACCAATTATACTAAGCAAAAATATTATCCATTCTACAATAGCTTAATATCTCACAATTCAAGCATTTCATACAATTTTACAAATAATAATGCACTTTTACCATGACTTCCAATATCAAAGTAACTTAGCACATTTTCACAATTCACAATGTGCTAAGCTAATTCAAATGAAATCAATGCAAAGGCTATCAAAATATATACTAACCTTAAATATGATAATATCCAAGCTCAAATCACCTTCCGACTTCAACTTCACTAATTGCCCTTCTTTACTTTGATTTTACAAATCCACTTTAATCAATCCTAAACCACATTACAAGTTCTAACATAGCATTAGCAATTCATTTTAATACACTTTAATCGTTCATACACCATTTACATTATTTCTACATAACATTTCACTAAAACACTATTTTCACCCTTACTACCTTATTCAAACTTCAACATATCAAACTCATTTCCATCATTCAACTATTTAATCATCAATTATAATCAATGTAACATCAAAACAATGCATTACCATAGTTATCAACATCCCCTTCAAAAATCCAAAATACGCATAATAGGTCCATAATCCTAAACTTAACCAAATTCTGTCATATGAAATATTTTAACTATAAAATCATTACACACACATGAAAACAACATTAAATTACTCCATTTCCACAATTATAACCATTCATACCAAAACCCTAATTCACACATATTCACCCATAACCCTAAATTTACCAACTTTGTCCATATAAACCAACCAACTATCAATTCATCACATACTCACCATTTAATCATCATTTTAATACCATTTCTATCAAATTTATTAATTAAAATATACATTTTCTCTCTAAACATTTCAAAAATAATCTTATAATCACATAAAAATTAGTGGAAAGATGAGTACTTACTTGATTACTTGCCAAGCCTTCAATATCCACTTAAATCCTTTTGAATCTCTTATAGTATTTGATGTATAAAAGAAACTTATACTCTTCTATTCCTCTCTCTCTAGTTTCATGTTAAACAAATGAAGAAGAAGAAGAAGAAGAACAAAATAATATTTTTCTTCATTACTTCTCATCTTAATCCAATTAATTAATAATTAATTAATTTCCACTAATAATATTTCTTCCTTGTTTGACTTTCTTTCTTATTATTATTATTATTATTATTATTATTATTATTATTATTATTATTATTATTATTATTATCAACATTTCCATCACCATTTTATACTTCTTTCATATGTATTGTATATTCCCTGTATATTTATGTCTTATATATTTTACTTATATGTTATGTCAATTTTACCTACATGTATATAACGTATATGTAATGTGTATTATATATATACATCATGTATACATTAGAGGTATATCGTGTATATTTTATGATTTCAATATATTTAATTAGTATATGTGGAGTATATATTATGTATACATTAGGTATACATTAGGTATATACTATACATATACTTCTCTCAATACTCTAATTAACCTTCAAATTAATTTTTTTGACAGAATCTAAAATCATCGAATGTTATAATTCTCTCCCTCATAAATAATTTTGTCCTTGAAATTACTTACTATAGTAATTAGCTCCACTATAATTAAACACTAATCTTCACTTCCTGCATATTTTACTACCAAATTATTGTCACCATTAATCATCATTATCAACCATATAATCTTTTGCTCTCCCCCTTATAGATACTTTTAACCATTTTTTTTTATGATGTCTATCGTAAAGATCATTAATAAAAATAATTTCTCCACTTAATTATATCTAATGTACGTATTAACTTAGAATTCTAACCACAAACTCACTTAGTCAATATAATGCGTTTTAGATCATTTTTATCATTAACTTTCAAATTCTTTAATTCTCGGCTATGCATTTTTTTATACATATAAATGTCAAAATTTCTTCTTATAAATCCTACTTTCAAATTCCTCCAATGAATTGATCCCATTACTAACTTTGATAATCTAATATCAATTACAGATACTCAAACAATTTACTCATTGTGTTTAAATTTATCACCAAATATCTTTTAGAAAATAAATTAAAATCCATTTATTATGAAATCATTATACGACCCTTATTAAATCTTTATTAAATCTTTATCTCCGCCTTAAATATCCAAAAATATATCATAACATCCACTTCCACATAACCCATTAATAAACACATCTCAATCATGCAACCAAATATGGATTACATACACAACTTTAATTTGCTTTAACTTAGTAATCCATTTATATAAATTCATATTTTAAATGCTCAATATAAAGAACAACATTTAAATTCTTATTTGCTCATAGCTAATATTGACTTAACTAATACTATATGTTATTTTAATAATCCTCGATATACTTTCACAATAAATAGATTTTTGTCATATACTAGTTCTTTCTTAAATTTTAATTATGAACTATTTGTTCCAATTATTAAAAACTTCATATTGCTTCTTCATCCATCAACCCATCCATATGTAAATTTTCATAATTTCCTTCATTTGTCACTTAAAATTTATTAGTTACCCACTTTCACAAATCCGCATTACTTTCTCACTTTCATGTCAATCTCATTTTTCCATTTTTCATTCCTCACTAAATCTTCACAAAAAATTATAAAATTTTAACCATGTGCACGTAACACATATATGAACTTATATTTAAAAATTTTAGATTTTTCCAAGTTGATTTACTATATTTAAAAATTAAGTTTTCCAAACCTACATAATCCATTTTCTTGATAATTCTATTGGCAGTACTTATTCACCCATTTTTTTAGGTACCAAACCTTAATAAAAATTTATGAAATTTTACCCATATATCTAGAAATACATATGATATTGTATATAAAATGTAAAATTTTTATAGGTTGGGTTGTTATTGTTTTTAAATATGTTTCTCAAGCTCTACGGATTCTAGGTTGCTGGAACTGCTCTAATAATATGTGTTCTTCTATTTTTCTTCAATATTAATTCATCTTTACAAAATTATGAAATTTAATAAATTACATTCTAACACATAAAAACTTTTTAGTAAAATTTTAAGCTCATTTAACATCCCTAGATTAGTCCAAAAATTTAGACAATATCACGTTGAAGCACACATGCAGAATTTCCATCAACTATAATATTCATCTCTTATACTTTTATTTCACATCTAAATTATTTTTTTTATTGTCACTTATTCATCAATTAAACCAACTATAAATCTTAATTTCAAATAAAAGTTTCAAAAATTCTTAATCTATAATCTCCAGAATGATGCTTCCACTACACCACTCTGATCTATGTGTCCCATATGCCATTTCAACTTATATCCATTACATCGAATGGCCGTTGCAACATCAGAGATCAATAAAAGTGTTAATGTATATACATGTATTAAAACACAAATTACAATTTCAAAATTCCCCTTTCTCATTTTTGAAACCCACCTAGGTCGAGAATCTCAAACATAGGCTCTAATACAAAAATAAATATAACAGCCTTATGCACTATATACATGTAATATATACACCCGATATATGTAAAATACGCATATATACCTATGAGTGAGGATTTTTGCCTCCACTATAGGTGAAATGATTCTTACGACTATGACACTTTTAGGCACTGGGCTATAGAGAATACGGGCCTAAATCGGGAGAAAATGAGGTCGTCACCCGAACGGGTCAGAATTATAAGATCCAAAATTTTTTAAAATTAAATAAAATAAATTATAATTTAATTGGATAAATTAAATAAATAGTTTGAATGAAAAATTAAAGGATTTTAAATAAAAAAAAGTGGAATGTATATGTGATATATATGCAAAATATACATAACATATACAAAGTCAACAAAAGTCAATTTTTTAAAGTCAAAAGTCAAAGTTCAATAACATTTTTGTAAATAAACTTTAGAAATTTAAAATTTATTTAAATTACTCAAGAATAATTTATTTTTTATGAAAGAGGTATTTTTGGGGTTTAAATTAAATAAATAAATAAATAATTATTAAATTATTAAAATAATATATATAAGGTTGGAATTGAAAGTGGAAAGAAAGAGAAAATTGATTTTTGGTCTTCTTCTTCTTCTTCTTACTTGGCCAAATTTTCCATAGCCATAAAAGAGGGAATTTTTCTTCTTCCAAGTTCATTTAATTGAAGGATTTTTAAGTTTTTAATTGAAGTTTTGGAGTTTTCTACTTAAGTTGGTAAGTTTCCTAACTTTTTTCTTGAAATTCCATGAAAGTTTGATTTTGTTGGCTTTGAGATTTTGAAGTGCTATGATTTAATTTTCTATTTGGGTATGAATGAAGTTATTTTAAGTGGTTAAAAATGATTCTAAGGTTGGATTGAAGAAATGGTTGAGTTTGAGTAAAGATTGGTGAAGAGAGAGAGTTTAGGGTTATGTAACTTTTGGACTTTTGAATTCATGATTTTTAATTGTGAAATTTGATTCCAAATCAGTTTTTTTATGCATAAACAAGTATTTTAATGTTAAAATGATGGATTTGGTTGAGTTTTAATAGAGTTTGAAAATCGAAGTGGTGATTTAGGGTTTTGGAAAAGGGCATTTTCAAAGTTATTGAATTGTTTGATTTTATTGGTTAAAACATGTTCTTTAGTGATAAAAGTGATGAATATAACCTTCAATTGATAATTGGATTGAGTTGGAATGGGAAACCTTCAATGATGAATGTTATGCCATTTTAGGGTTTTGGACATAAGTGTGCATTTATGTAATTTAATTGTTTAAAACATGTTATATATGTTTTTAATAATATAAATAAACTTAAAACACCAAATTGAATGGCTTAATATGGTTTTCCAAAGTTAAAGTGAGGTTATCCTTAACTTTGGAATTTTAGTTTGAATGATGTTTAATTATAATTTAAGATTAGAAATGCCATTAAATGTGATACTAAATGATTATTTATAATCACATTTGGTATAGGCATTGAGGAGAATTATATTGCCCAATCCAAGTGTTGAAGGGAAAGTTGAAAGAGAATGTTGGAGGTGGTGTTTTAAGCTTGCTTTTGGTTGCTTTTATAGGTAAGAACAAACTTTGAATAAATTAGGTATGTTTACATGACATTTGGGCTTAACATATTTTGGTTGGAAAATGTGTTAAGTTACTTGATGCATTGAATATACATGAACATTATGCTATGTTATGTGATTTGTTTAGAATACATTATAAGCATTGTCAAAAGCCATTGATAATGGCTAAATTGAGTAAAATGTGAAATATGTGCAATATGTGAAAATGACCCAAAATATTTGAGTAATGTGGTTTGTTGCATATGCATTAAATACATTGTTAAAAGCCATTGTTAATGGCTAAATTGAATAAAATATGAGTTATATGTAAATTATGTGAAATTACCCAAGCTTGTGTTTGTTTATATGTGAGTTATTAAATGATGTAAGAATATGTTCAAAAGTGAGCTTGGATGCCACATTGTGACATAGCATAAAAACATTTTTCATTGGCATTTCTTTACAGTTTTATTGTTATCAAAGTTTGTACAGCTAAGCTTTTAGCTTAGTGCGATTGTAATTTATTGCGCAGGTGACAAGGGCTAGACCAGGTCAGATTGCGGTTGCTTATTGAGTTAATTTTACTATGTCAAGATCAGAGCCAATTTGCCATCATGCATATATATATATATTATAGTGTAATTTGTTATGATGTATTTTATGATTATATTTTTGGAGAATAAATTATAAATTATAAAGAATATTTGGATAAATTGTGTAATGTGGGGTTTTACATGTGTTTTAAAATAAATATATGCATATATTTAAATGTTTTGTGAAACTTAGAGAAATTAAGGAGTATTGGGGAAACATATGAATTGGTTTATTGGGAACGCCATTATGTGTAGGTTGTGGTTTTCTTGAATTTGGGAATGTCCAAATTACAGACAAAACTCAGGTGAATTTTTTTTCAAAGATTTTATGAAAAATACTATTTTAAAACATATAGTTAAAAAAATCTTTTATTTATTATTTAAATATACATTTTAAAGTATTTAAGATTTTAAATTCAAAAGTTAAAATATTTTATTAAATCGGGTTGTGACATTTTTATATTGTGCATGCATATTTTATATTAGAGCCAGATTTGAGGTTCTCAACCTAGGTGAGTTGTTAGAGAGAGAAAATAGAGATTTTAAAGATGATTTTAAATTGTGATACACACATTGGCTCTGATATTTTACCTTATCTCTGATGTGGCAATGTTTGTTCGATGTAACATATATGAGTTGAGATGGCGTTTGTGTTGCATAGAGCAGAGTGGCATAGCGAAAGCATCATTCTCGAGATTATGGATTGAGAATTTTTAGAATTTTTAATTTGAAATTAAGATTCATAGTTGATTCAATTGATGAATAAGTGAACTTAAGGAAAATATTCTAAGAAATAATTTAAGATATGAAATGAAAAGATTGAGAGATGAGTATGATAGTTACATAAAATTTTATAGGTGTGCTGCAAAGTGATGTTGTCCAAAATTTTGGACAAATCTAAGAATGTGGAATGAGTTTAAAATTTAATGAAAATTTTTTCTATATGTTAGAATTCAATGTATAGATTTCATAATTTTTAAAGATGGATTCCTAACTAAGAAAAATATAAGATTACAGATCATTGGAGTAGTTCCAACAACTCAGAATTTATAGAAATTGAGAAACATATTTAAAATCTATGGCAAATCTGTAATATCCCAAAATTTTGAAAATATTAATTTTTTAAAATTAAATAAATGATTTAAAAGTATATATATAATTAAGTGAAAAAGGAAATGTGTATGTGATATATATATATATATGTAGATATACATAATATATATGTAAGTCAACATTTTAACTTGGTCAAATGATATTTTAATTATTAAAATTGTAATTAAATGGTTAGTGGAAGATGACATATTAGATATTAATTAAGTATTATATTTTACTTGGTGGAGAGTGAAAGAGGGATAAGTGTATGGTTTAAAGGGAATTAGTTGGTAGTGGAGTTGGTGATGATTATCTTCTTCTTCTTCTTTCTCCATTGAAGCCAGCCACCTCCATCAAAGGAATGATAATTTTACTTCTTGCTAACTCAAGTAATTGAAGGATTTCAAGTGTTCAAGTTGGAGTTTTAAGGATTTTCTTCATATTTGGTAATTTTCCAACTTGTTTCTTTGATTTCATTTGGAAGTTGTATTTGTGTGAATTGGATGTTTGGTGTAGTATGTGTTAAAGGTTGATATTGGTATGTTTGAAGTTCTTTTGACTAGTTAACTATGAAATTAGAGTTGGATTCAAGAAAAGGTTAAGTTTGGTGAAGAGAATAGGAGTTTTGGATTGTGTAACTTTTGAGTTGTGAAGTCATGGTTGTAATTGTGTATTTTTTGCTTTTAATTGAGTTGTTTTGATGTTTACACATGTATTATGTGGTATAATGATGGTTTTGGTTGAGTTTGTATGGAGTTGAAAAGGGAAATGAAAGATAATAGTTGGATGTGGCAATTATGTGTGGATATCAGGATTTTTGGCCTGACACGCCCGGTGACACGACCATGCCTTTGGACGTGTCGATGGTTTTATTTTCAGTGTTTGTGACATGAGTAGTGACACGCCCATGTCATAGCGAGTCACAGCTTCTATGATGTTGTAGTATTAACACATGTAGTGACACGCCCATGTCACTGAGCGTGTCATAAATAATGTGTTATTGTAGCTTTGACACGTGTAGTGACATGCCCATGTCACTGAGTGTATCATAGCTACTGTATTGTAGTAGTATTGACACGTGCAGTGACACGACCATATCACTAAGCATGTCATAGCTACTGTGTTGTAGGAGTTTTGGCATGGTCATTGACACACCCATGTCACTAGAGTGTCAAAGCTTCTATATTGTAGGTTTATGGCACGGTCATTGACACACCCGTGTTATTGAGCTTGTCATGTGTAAAGTTTGTCCTAGATAGTTCTTTTCCTTATTTTCCTTTGTGTTTCTTATCCTTATGTTGAGAGGTTTTGTTTATATCTATAAGTGTATCACTTAGTGATTATTTATAATCACATTTGGTTTAGACTTTGAAGAGACTTGAGTTACCCAATCCAAGTGTTGAGGGATATCTTGGAAGAGGAGGTTGAAAGTGGTGTTTGTTGCTTTTAGAGGTAAGTACAAACTTTGAATAATTATTTATATTTACATGACATTGGGACATAACACATTTGGTTGAAAAATTTGTTAAGTTAACTACTGCATTATTAGTGCATGAGAAATTTACTATGATTTGTATAATGTTACAAATGCATTATATGTAATGTAAACTTTGTGCAAAATATGAGAATGGCCCAAAACGTATGGTATTGCAATTTGTTTTGCATAAATTAATGATTCTATGTAAAGCCATTGGTGATGGCCATATGGATATAAATGAGATATTTGAAGCATTATGCCTAGTTTGATAATGAGAAAATGAGAAAGGATTTGATAATGGAATTATGAAAGAATAGTGTGCCTAGTATGTTATTCCATTTTCAGAGTTTTGTGTTTGACGGCATGCCTAAGACGTAACAGTCCCTTGAAGCTGGGTTGGGCTTGGTCCTTAAAGCCTAGTTGGGTGTTACATGATGTAGCAGACCCTTGAAGCTGTGTTGGGCCTAGTCCTTGAAGCCCAGTTGGGATGTTACATATGAGGTAATTCTCATTGTGATTATGATTTGCCTTCGGGCTAGACACATGGTATCATCTTGGACCAAAGCAATAACTCTGGAATTTGAATGGCATATTAGATCCTTTTGGGCCAATTCTTGTGTTTACTTTTATGTGAATTATGAATTGTGGAGCAATTGAGCAATTTATGAAGATATAATGATATAATTTTATGAGATATAATATCCTTATGTGTTGTGCATTAGCATTGCATTTGAACTATATTGTTATCAAAGTTTGTACCACTAAGCTTTTGGCTTAGCGCGATTGTGATTCATCGCGCACGTGACAGGGTAGATCCAGTTAAGTCGGAGAGTTCATCTAGACTGAGTCGAGTCTAGGCTTGAGATCTTGAGTGCAGAGTTGATTGTTGGACATCAAGATCAAAGACAAACTGCCAGCATGTATATATTTTATATTTTTGTACATATTGATTTCATGTATATTATGTTATATTTTGATGCATATATATGTATATTCCGCAAACTATTAAAAATGTTTTGGATAAATCTTTGGTAATGAAGTTATATATGTGTTTTAACAAGTAATGTTTCATCTATTATTTATATGATATCAGTTGAACGTTTAAAGTTTATAGAGATTTTATAAGTGAAGAGTTGTTTTGTTTAAATGGGTTGTGACATTCTTGTATCCTATATTCGTATATTACATATGTTGGGTGTATGCATTGTACGTATATTGGGTGTAAGGATGTTATATTTGTTTTGGTATCAGAGCCTAGGTTTGAGGTTCTCAACCTAGGTGGGTTGTAAGGGAAATAAAATTATGATTTTTAAATATGGATTTTAAATATGATACATGCATTGGCACTGGCAGTTTTTGATCTCTGATGTGGCAAATTCTACTGTGTTTGCAGATATAGGTAGTTATGGCATCTCAGACATGACAGTCTGCTGAGGGTAGTGCAGAGAGTGTGGCTCCTATTAAGGGTAGAGATGGAGCAAGAGTTGAGATAGCTGGAGGGGCACCTACTCCTATGCCAGAGAGACCAGCAGTTGATGAGATTTCGCCGGGCTGGGTACTTTATTGGTACTACATACCCTGTTGTAGTTGAGCAGTGGCTAGATAGAATCCAGAGAGTGTTCATCCGGCTGTAGGCTACTCCAGAAGATAAGTTTGATTATGCCATATCTCTTTTGCAGAGGGATGCATATGATTGGTGGAAGATGGTTCCACATGCCCTGGATGATCCACCAATCTTGACCTATGATGTTTTTCTACGAGAGTTTAAGCAGAAGTATACTTCAAGGGAGCATAAAGATGCAAAGAAGATAGAGTTTTTGATTTTGAAGTAGGATACTAGGACTGTGTCGGAGTATGAGATAGCATTCACTTGACTCAGTCAGTATACTGGTGGGATTATTTCTGATGAGATTGACCGGTGTCAGAGATTTGAGGAGGGATTGAGACCCTCTATCATGTGCATTATCATAGGCTCCTAGTATCAGAATTTTTGCTAGTTGGTTGCAGCTGCTAGGAGTGTTGAGAGAGCACAGGGTCTTATAGCAGCTGCTAGGGATGAGGAGACAAGAGCTAGGAGACCTCAGAGTGAGGCAGGAACTTCATCTGTGAAGAGAGGTTGAGGGGGATATTTTTTGAGGTTCAGTAGTAGCCAAAGGCAGTTTGGTAGGTCAGTACAGTAGCAGAGATAGAGATTGAAACCTATAGTTTTTGTGGCTAGTGCTCCGACTCCAGTAGTTCAGAAGCTAGTTCCATATACCTGTGTCCATTGTGGTAGGGCACACGGGGGTGGTTGCTGGAAGACATGTGGACTAGCAGTGTGTTATAGATGTGGGCCACCAGATCGTTTCATCAGAGATTGTCCTGAGCCACCAGAGGATAGACATACAGATACTACAGCTTCTCGATCTAGTGTTAGAGGGGGTCGTGGTGGCAGAGGTGCTAGCAGAGGAGGTCGGACATGTCTGGTCAGAGAGGAGGTTCTACCGCAGGTAGTAGACCAGAAGAGGTAGGACCTTCTTAGCGGGTATATGTGATGCAGAGGCAACCAGATGCTTCAACTGTTATTGCTGGTACTTTTTCTTTGTTTGGTACTTCAATTCTTGCTTTGATAGACCCTGGGTCGACTCATTCATACATTAGTGTATCCATCCTGCCTATGATTGATTTGCATTCAGAGTCTTTAGGATTTGATGTTTTGGTGACAAATCCTTTAGGGCATAGTATTGTAGTTAGCAAGGTGCACCAAAATAGTCCGGTTGTGGTTCAGAATGAGGAATTCCTTGGTGACTTGATTGAGATGCCTTTCAAGGAGTATGATTTAATGGTGACTTGATTGAGATGCCTTTCAAGGAGTATGATTTAATTTTAGGCATGGATTGGTTATCTAAGCATGGGGCTGTGGTTGATTGTCAGCAAAAGTGTGTTACCCTGAGAATCTGTGATGGTAGGAATGTGATGGTATCTAGTGAGCAGAGACATCTTTCATCCATGTTTGTTTTAGCTGTTTAAGCTAGGAGGATGATTCGGAAAGGATGTGAAGCTTATCTTGCTCATGTTATAGATACCAAAGTAGTGGGTTCATAGCTTGACAGTATATCCACAGTTGCTAAGTTTCTAGATGTTTTTCCTTAGGAGTTGCCAGGGATACACCCTGAGAGAGAGGTTGAGTTTGGTATCGATTTGTTACATAGTACTGCTCCCATCTCTGTTACTACTTATCGTATGACACCTGCTGAGTTGAGAGAGTTGAAGGTGCAGTTGCAGGAATTATTGTATAAAGGGTTCATTCGCCCTAGTGTGTCTCAGTGGGGAGCGCCCATTTTATTTGTGAAGAAGAAGGATGGTACCTTAAGATTGTGCATTGATTACCAGCAATTGAATAAAGTGACCATCAAGAACAACTATACATTGCCTAGGATAGATGATCTCTTTGATTAGTTGAAAGGAACAACAATATTCTCTAAGATTGATTTGAGATCAGGGTACCATCAGTTGAGAGTCAGAGATGAAGATATACTTAAGACATCTTTTCGTACAAGGTATGGACATTATGAGTTATTGGTTATGCCTTTTGGGTTGACAAATGCACTAACAACATTTATGGATTTGATGAACAAGGGATTTAGACCCTATCTAGATCAATTTGTGGTGGTTTTCATTAATGATATTTTGGTGTATTCACGTAACGAGGAGGATCATGACAAGCATTTGCGGATTGTATTGCAGACTCTGAGAGAGAAGCAGTTATATGCTAAGTTGTCTAAATGTGAGTTTTGGCTTGATCAAGTGACTTTTCTTAGTCATCTGGTTTCAGCACAAGGTATTAGAGTTGATCCGAGTAAAGTTGAGGCTATTTTGAATTGGAGTCCACCAAAGACTATGACAGAGGTTAGAAGTTTTTTGGATTTTAGAAGGTTCTTATCGAGTGTTTGTGAAAGGTTTTTCTATGATAGCTACTCCACTCACCAGATTACTTCGGAAGGGAGTTAGATTCGTGTGGACAGATCGGTGTCAGGTGAGCTTTGAGCAGCTGAAGGAGATGTTGACTCAGGCTCCTGTCCTTACTTTGCCTGTGGAAGGTAAACCTTATGTGATTTATAGTGATGCTTCATATAGTGGTTTAGGTTATGTTTTGATGTAGGAGGGTAGAGTAATTGCTTATGCCTCTCGATAATTGAAGCCGCATGAGCTAAATTACCTGATGTATAATTTGGAGTTAGCAGCTATAGATTTTGCTTTGAAGATTTGGCGACATTACTTGTATGGGGAGAAGTGTTTCATTTATACCAATCATAAGAGTTTGAAATATCTAGATGTTCAGAGAGAGTTGAATCTTCGGCAGAGATGGTGGTTAGAATTGTTTAAAGACTATGATTATTTAATTGATTATCATCATGGTAAGGCATATGTTGTTGCTGATGCCTTGAGTCGAAAGTCTTTGGCATGTTTGATTGCTTATTCACTCTTGTTGCTTGTTGAGTTGAGAGCGTTGCATGCTAGATTTGAGCCTTGTGATGATGGTGCATTGATGGCTCAGTTGCAATTGAGGCTGGTGATATTAGATCAGATTAGGGAGACTCAGTTGGCAGATAAGAAAATCCAGAAAGCTGTATTGGATTGCCAAAAGACTGAAAAAGAGATAGGTTATGTGTTTCTGATGATGCAAGACTGAAAAAGATAAAGCACTTCAGTCAGCCTATGCTATGCACCCTGGGAGTACCAAGATGTATCAAGATTTGAAACAATATTATTGGTGGTCAGGTATGAAGAGGGACATAGCAGAGTTTGTATCCAGATGTCTCACTTGTTAGAGAGTGAAGGCTGAACACCAAGTTCCTTTTGGATTACTTCAGCCATTATCAGTGCCGGAGTGGAAATGGGATCGAGTGACAATGGATTTTGTGACTGGATTGCCTTTGACTCAGAAAAAGTATGATACAATCTGGGTGATTGTTGATCGGATGACAAAGACAGCTCATTTTCTTCCAGTTCGGATGGATTATTCTCTTGAGAGGTTGGCTGAGCTATATATCATTGAAATAGTGAAGTTACATAGAGTTCCAATTTCTTTGGTATCTGACTGAGATCCCCAGTTTGTATTGAGATTGTGGAGAAGTTTACAGGATGCTTTAGGCTCTTAGTTACATTTTAGCACTGCTTTCCATCCTTAGACAGATGGGCAGTCAGAGAGAGTGATACAGATTTTAGAGGACATGTTGAGAAGTTGTATCATTGATTTCTCTGGGAGCTGGGATAGATTCTTACTACTGATTGAGTTTGCTTATAACAATAGTCATCAGTCCAGTATTAGAATGCACCTTATGAGGCATTGTATGGTAGGAGATGCAGGACACCTCTATGTTCGGATGAGGTTGGAGAAGGTAAGTTGATTGGTCCTGATTTGTGTTTTATTAATTTTTGTTCTCAAATTGCTATTTATTTATTATGATAATTATTGTTTTATTCATGCATTTTGGTAGTTTTAATCTGTTTATTTAGTGATTTCAAGCATTTTGGTAGTTTTAATTTATTCCAGTGTTTAGATCATTTTTGCACAAGTTTTTAATATGATGTTTATGTGTTATTAGTTAATGTTTCATTTTGATTTTTGTTTAAAGTTTGTTTTAAGTGTTTGTTTTAGGTTAAAGTGCAAAAACTCCCTTGGAAGATCAAAACAAAGAAAGAAGAGCATGAATCAAGCAAGACATGGCCAAGCCAAATCAAGCTTGGCCGTGTCACCTCAAAAGAAATTTTGGAAGAAGCTGACACAAGTAGGAGACACGGCCAAGCAACTAGCCGTGTCTCACCTAAAGGGCAAAACCGAAGAAACCAAGAAAAAAAGGAAAATTTGGCAGAAGCTGACACTGGCAGGTGACACGGCCAAGCCACTGGCCGTGTCACATGACACGGCCACAAGCTTGGCCTTGTCCCATCCTAAGCCAAAGAACAAAAAGAAAAAGGAAAGAAATAGAAGCTGACACACCCAGGAGACACAGCCAAGCCACTGGCCACGTCACATGACATGACCACGTCACATGACATGGCCACAAGCTTGGCCGTGTCACTCTCATCTCCAAAGAAGCAAAGAAGAGCAAGGAGAAATAGAAGCTGACACACCCAGGTGACATGGCCAAGCCACTGGCCATGTCACATGACACGGCCACAAGCTTGGCCGTGTCACCTCATGAGACCAAAGAAAGAAAAAAACGCACAAATTTTTAGCCAAGGAATTGTATAAATAGAGAGGATTAGGGCAAAAGGAGGAGGACTTCTTCAGCCGTTCTACACACAACTTTCAGCCGTTCTTCAATTTTCTCTGAGAACTTTTCTCTAAAATAAGACAATTAAAGAAGATTGATTTCACTTTCATTCAAACACTCTAGATCAAATTAGTTCTGGCCATTACATTATTCTTTTAGCAAAATCTGAGCAAGAGATTCTTCAAAAACAAAAGGAAGATTGTAATTGGTTTTTTTCTTCAACTCTATTTCTTAAGTTCATTGAAATTTTATTTATGAATTCTTTAATGTCTAAATTAATTTATTTGAATTTCAATGAGATGAATTTGTTTGATAGCATTATTATGAACTAATTTTGATATAGTCTAGGATTTGTATGGATCTACTATGATTGTATGAACTGGTTATTTCTCTTAATTGGTTTATTTCTTTTATCCTTAATTGAATGGATTAATGTTAATATATAATTGATTGGCCACCAATTATGTGTTTTAGGTATTTAGATGAAGGATTGAGACTTTGCCTTATGATGTTGCCTGAAAATTCTTTGACAACTTGGGAGCAAGTATATAACAAGTTTATGGTCAAATTTTACTCACATCATGAGACAGCTGAATTAAGAGGAAAAATAGCCACATTTGCTCAATTGGATGGAGAGCCATTTCATGAGGCTTGGGACAGGTTTAAGATGTTGTTAATCCAGTGTCCACACCATCACTACCCACTTCAACTGCTGAATCAGTTTTTCTATGATGGACTAACCCAGCAATTTCAGAATACTATTGATAATGCAGCTGGGGGAGCTATGGGAGAAAAGACAGAAGAAGAGACTTATGAAATCTTTGAAATGTTGGGAGCTAATTTCCAACAAAAAAAAGTGTAAGAGGAAGAAGTAAAGGGGTAAATCAAGTGGAAGCCAATAGTGAGATGGTCAATCAGATAGTTGAATTGACAAGACAAGTGCATATGCTGAACATGAAGAACAATGCTTTTTCATCCACTCAAGAAGTGTGTGGAATTTGTGGAACTTTTGGGAATGGAGCAAATATATGCCCCTCTGCGTACGAGTATTATGGAAATAAGGCTGAGCAAGTAAACGCTATGGAGGGATATCAACCAAGGGCCCAAAATGATCCTTACTCAAACACTTATAATCCTGGTTGGCGGAATCATCCAAACTTTTCGTGGGCAGCAAGCAATTCCCAACAACCTTTCCATTTGCTCCAAAGACAAAATCAACCGCCAGGGCAATCTTCAAATCAAGGGCAGCCTAAGAGAGGCAGTTTGGAGGATAGTTTACATGCTTTTATCCAAGTTAGTACCAAGAATCAATAGATGAATAACAAAAGGTTGAATTCATTGGAAGCGTCTTTCAAGAAAGTGGAGACCCAAGTGGGACAACTTGCACAACAGATGCATATTCAACAAAAAGGAAAATTTCCGAGTCAACCTGAGCAAGCACAAGCAGTGACTATTCTTAGAAGTGGCAAGGTAATAAATAATAGTGTTGAAAATAATTCTGTGAATGAAGGAGATCAAGAAAACAAAAAGGAAGGAGAACCAGAGGACAAGGGTGATGGAGAAAAATCATTGGAGCAATCTCCTTCAGCAGATTTACACAAGGCAAGTAAACCTTACCGGCCACCTATACCATTCCCCAGCAAATTGAAGAATGATAAACAAGATAAGCAATTTTTAGATATCTTCAACAAGTTGTCTAAGGTAAGTATTAACTTACCTTTACTTGAAGCAATAAAGAATATGTCGGCTTATGCCAAATTCTTCAAAGAATTGAACACTAAGAAAAAGAGGTATGAGCCAAATGAAAAGGTGATAGTATCAAAGGTAGCTAGTGTTGTTTTGCAACATAAACTATCTCCGAAGCTAAAGGATCCTGGTAGTTTCATAATTAAAATTACTATGGGTAATGGAAAGGGAACTGATGGCATGTGTGATTTAGGAGCCAGTGTTAATTTGATGCCTTACTCTGTGTATTTTGAATTAGAACTTGGGGAACTTAAACCTACTAAAATGGTCTTGCAATTAGCTGACAGATCTCTTAGATTCCTGAAAGGAGTTATAGAAGATGTGTTAGTTAAGGTTGGTGGGTTGATAGTGCCCGTGGATTTTATAGTTTTGGACATGGAAGGAGATAACCCTACACCATCCGCACACACTATTCTACTAGGTAGGCCTTTTATGGCTACGACCAACACCTTGATTGATGTTAAAAATGGTAAATTGTCAATGACTATCTTGGGACAAAAAGTTGAATTTTCTATTTTTAACACTTCTCATATTCCTACAACTACATTATATGAGAATTGCTCTTTAATTGATTGTATTGACGCAGTTGTTTCAGATGTTTTCTTGTAAATAGGTTCTTCGGATAAATTGGAGCTGGCACTGACCTTAGATTATGACCTGGATATTTTTTACTCAGAAGTAGTCAGTTGCATTGATATATTAGAAAGGGCTGAGATAGAGGAATTTAAAGACCAATCATCATTCGAGCTTCCCTCAATCCAAAAAGAAGAGAATAATCCTTCACTTAAGTTAGAGTTAAAAGAGTTGCCTAAAAACCTAAAATATGTGTTTTTAGGAGATCATGACACCTTACCTGTGATAATTTCTAGCGAACTTAGTGAAAGGGAAGAGATGAGGTTGGTGAGTGAATTAAGAAGATTGAAAAGAGCTATAGGATGGGGGTTGAGTGATATCAAAGGTATTAGCCCTTCAATGTGCATGCATAGAATTATCTTAGAAGAGGGAGCTAAACCTGTGAGAGAGACCCAAAGGCGCCTTAACCCAAACATGATTGAAGTGGTTATGAAGGAAGTGCTTAAATTTCTTGATGAAGGAGTGATATATCCGATAGCCAATAGTGAGTAGGTTAGCCCAGTACATGTAGTGCCTAAGAAATCAGGAATCACTGTGGTAAAAAATGAAAAGGATGAATTGATTCCTACTAGGACTATCACTGGGTGGAGAATGTGTATAGACTATAGGAAGCTAAATAATGCCATAAAGAAAGATCATTTTCCTCTTCCTTTCATTGATCAAATGCTGGATAAACTTTCTGGCCACTCACACTATTGCTTTTTGGATGGACTTTCTGGTTATTATAACGTGCCGATAGCACCGGAGGATCAAACCAAGACCACTTTTACTTGCCCTTTTGGGACTTATGCATTTCGGCGTATGCCCTTTGGCTTGTGCAATGCGCCAACAACTTTTCAGAGATGCATGATGTCTGTTTTTACGGACATGATAGATGACTTTATTGAGGTATTTATGGACAAATTTTCTATTTTTGGTGACTCTTTTGATAATTGCCTCAGTAAACTTGTTCTTGTGCTTGAACGATGTATTGAATGTAATCTCACTTTGAGTTGGGAAAAATTCATTTCATGGTTACTCACAGTATTGTATTAGGCCATGTTGTGTCTAGTAAAGGGATTGAGGTGGATAAAGCTAAGGTAGAGTTGATTGCTAAGTTACCTCCACCTACCTCTGTTAAGGGAATAAGAAACTTTCTAGGGCATGCAGGTTTTTACCGGAGGTTTATTAAAGATTTTTCTAAAATAATTCAACCATTGTATCATTTGCTTGGAAAAGATGTTCCATTTGTATTTACTGCACAATGCATGCAAGTTTTTAATTCCCTTAAGGAAAAATTGACCAGTGCACCGGTAATTGTAGCTCCTGTTTGGTCCTTACCTTTTGAAATTATGTGTGATGCATCCAACCATGTAGTAGGAGTTGTCCTTGGGCAAAGGGTTGAGAAATTTTTGAGAGTGATTTATTATGCTAGCTTTACCCTAAGTAGCACACAAGTTAATTACACAACAACTGAAAAATAATGCTAGCTATTGTTTTTGCCTTAGATAAGTTTAGAGCATATTTGATTGGGTCTAAAATTATTGTGCATTCAGATCACGCTGATTTAAAATATCTTTTGGCCAAACAACATGCTAAACCTCGTTTCATTAGATGGGTGCTATTATTGCAAGAATTTGATTTTCAAATCAAGGATACTAAGGGAAGTGAAAATGTTGTAGCTGATCATTTATCTAGGTTACCTTCCTTTGATGAAATTCTTGCATCTGATAGCGGTCATAGAAATTTAGAAGCATTTCCTAATGAGCAGTTACTTGCGGTAATGAATTCATCATGGTTTGCAGATATTGCTAACTATCTTGCTTGTGGTATTTTGCATTTTGTCATGTCATTTCAGGAAAAGAAAAGGTTTTTGCACATGAGTAAATTCTATTTCTGGGATGAACCTTACCTATTTCGGATATGCAAAGATGAGATAGTTCGCAGGTGCGTATCTGAGGAAGAACAACTAAGTGTTCTTCAATTAAGACTCTAAATTTAGATTTGGACAAGGCAAATAGAGAACGTTTTTTGAAAATTTCAGAGTTAGATGAACTAAGGAACGAGGCATATGAGAGTTTAAGGATTTATAAGGACCGTACTAAAGCACTTCATGATCGAATTTTAGTACGAAAGACATTGAGTCCAGGTCTGAAGGTCTTGCTTTTCAATTCTCGTCTCCGACTATTTCCAGGAAAACTCAAGTCTCGATGGAGCGGTCCTTTCGAGATAACTTAGGTATATCCTTCCGGTGCTATAGAATTACTTAACTCTCAAACAAATGAAACTTTTAAAGTAAATAGACAGAGTTAAACCATATAACGAGGGGTTCCAAGAAGTAAGGATTATCGATAGTACTTTGATCTACGATCCTTAATTCTTGGAGTAATGTCCAGCTAAGACGACATTAAAGAAGCGCTCGATGGGAGGCAACCCATTGTTATTGTTTTTAGCATTTTAGTTTAGTATATTCAGTTATTTATTTATTTTCCCTTCTATTTTTCTTTAAGGCTTGATGGTTTGGAGATTGGAAGTGTTTTTATTCTTGCAGAGAACAAGCCAGGAGCATTGAGTTTTAAGTGTGGGGTAGTACAAGGAGTGCCATCCAGTTCCAACTTTCCTTGATCGCATGTTTATGCTGAAGTCGCGGTATTTGCTTTAGTTGTTTTCTTTAATGTTGATTATTTGTACAAAAGCTTCACTATGCGCGACACAAAAGAGGTTCTTTCTATCTTTTCTTTTGTTTACATTGAGGACAATGTAACTCATAAGTGTGGGGTAATTTTTAAGCTTTTCTTTAATTTTTGCTTTTGTTTTCTTTGTGAGTTATATTGTGAATTTTTCATTGCATAATTGTTGGAAACTTATTTTCATGGCATAATTGTTGGAAACTTATTGACTTTTCTATAATTCTAGCATTAAAGTATCAGCATAGAGATTAGCATTTGAATTCATTCAGGATCAATTTTTACATTCTGCAATTCATGACATATAAATGTTTGAGAACCCACCCTTTGTGAGTTTTAAGCCTCATAGATTAAATATTAGTGTCAATCAATTTTCTTTTCTTAAGTGTGCACCTTCATGATTTTGTATCTCTAGAGCTTGCTTTTGCATACTAGTTGAACTCACATTATGATTTCATCTCAAGTTTTAAAATGATGAAGGCAAATTAAGATTACCCCTTCAGCTTAAAAAGACCTCCTTTAATTATGAATTCCTTAGTGAGCCAAGTTGAGCCTTTGACCTTTTCTTGATTGATCAACACAATTCACAACTCAACATTTTCCTATTATTATCATAACATCATTAAGGAATGGAGTTTCTTTTGATATGACAATAGAAGTGGTTTAATTGATAAGTGTAGGGTAAACAAAAAAATATATAAAAACTAAAAAATAAAAAAAAATAAAATAGTATTGTTTTAGTAAGATTTGGGGCTGAAATGCATACTTTGCAGATTGTATTTGACTAAGAGTTGATTATTCTTTTCCTCTACATTTGAGCTAGATGTTCAATGCAATTTTATATTTTGTATATATATAAAAATAATAATAAAAAAATAAAAAGAGAAGATATATATATACAAAATTCATATATTTTCTAGCATTAGTCATCAAAGAGGAATTTTGACTCATTTACTTTTCTTTAAGTATGCAAATATTTGAGACTATCAAGGGTTGGTGAATATGTCATTTGAGGGAGTTACGAGTTTCTACGCAAGATTATTGTCTAATTTAGGTGCTCCATTTCTTGATGTTCCAACTTAAATGTCTTTTCTCACACCTTCACCTTAGCCCCATTACATCCAACGAAAAGACCTTCGATTATTTCTTGAGAAAAATTAGTGAGAGAGATTGGACAATTAAGCAAGTTTATGGCAGTATGCAGTCATGATTCGTTTGAGTGAATTAAGCTTTGAAATTGAGAGAAACACTTAGATGAGAGATGAGATTTGTTATGTCTGAATTAATGAATGAGTTAAGAAAATCTTGATTGAAGTAAATTGCATTTATTTATTGCTGAGTATTAAAGGATTTCATCTTATATACTTGAATTATAGTTAAGGTTAATTGAGTTTTTAATTTATGCCATGTATATTTGTTTGAGGACAAGCAAAGTTCTAAGTGTGGGGTAGTTGTTTTATTAGTTTTTGTTCTCAAATTCCTATTTATTTATTATGATAATTATTGTTTTATTCATGCATTTTGGTAGTTTTAATATGTTCATTTAGTGATTTCGAGCATTTTGGTAGTTTTAATTTATTCCAGTGTTCCAGTGTTTAGATCATTTTTGCACTAGTTTTTAGTATGATGTTTATGTGTTATTAGTTAATGTTTCATTTTGATTTTTGTTTAAAGTTTGTTTTAAGTGTTTATTTTAGGTTAAAGTGCAAAAACTCCCTTTGAAGATCAAAACAAAGAAAGAAGAGCATGAATCAAGCAAGACATGGCCAAGCCAAATCAAGCTTGGCCGTGTCACCTCAAAAGAAATTTTGGTAGAAGCTGACATGGTTAGGAGACACGGCCAAGCCACTGGCCGTGTCTCACCTAAAGGGCAAAACCGAAGAAACCAAGAAAGAAAGGAAAATTTGGCAGAAGCTGACACTGGTAGGTGACATAGCCAAGCCACTGGCTGTGTCACATAACACGGCCAAAAGCTTGGCTGTGTCCCGTCCTAAGCCAAAGAACATGGAAGAACCAAAGGAAAGAAACAGAAGCTGACACACCCAGGAGACACGGCTAAGCCACTGACCGTGTCACATGACACGGCCACAACCTTGGCCGTGTCACTCTCATCTCCAAAGAAGCAAAGAAGAGCAAGGAGAAACAGAAGCTGACACACCCAGGTGACACAGCCAAGCCACTGGCCGTGTCACATGACACGGCCACAAGCTTGGTCATGTCACCTCATGAGACCAAAGAAAGAAAAAATGCACAAATTTTTAGCCAAGGAATTGTATAAATAGAGAGGATTAGGGCAAAAGGAGGAGGACTTCTTCAGCCGTTCTACACACAACTTTCAGCCATTCTTCAATTTTCTCTGAGAACTTTTCTCTAAAATAAGAGAATTAAAGAAGATTGATTTCACTTTCATTCAAACACTCTAGATCAAATTAGTTCTAGCCATTACATTATTCTTTTAGCAAAATCTGAGCAAGAGATTCTTCATAAACAAAAGGAAGATTGTAATTGGTTTTGTTCTCCAACTTTATTTCTTAAGTTCATTGAAATTTTATTTATGAATTCTTTAATGTCTAAATTAATTTATTTGAATTTCAATGAGATGAATTTGTTTGATAGCATTATTATGAACTAATTTCGATCTAGTATAGGGTTTGTATGGATCTACTATGATTGTATGAACTGGTTATTTCTCTTAATTTGTTTATTTCTTTTATCCTTAATTGAATGGATTAACTTTAATATATAATTGATTGGCCACCAATTATGTGTTTTAGGTATTTAGATGAAGGATTGAGAAATGAAGTCTAATACCGGAATAATTTAATTAGGGACTTAGGTGAATTAGAAATATAAACCTAAGGAAAAGATCATTATGATTGTAATAAGATTAATTGAAAAAGGATTGAATGCGAGAGCTTATTTCCTTAATTTGATTAATTAAGTTGCTTGAAATTTGATCTTTGAAATTAAATCAGTTGAGAGGAATAGCCGTTCGTACATATAAATTAGTAGAGAAGTGCAAACCCTAGACTTTTCTATTTAGTGAATTCCTATATATTTTCAATTTTCTTTAATTACATTAAGTTCAATTCCTCTCTGTTTTCTTTAGTTGTTCAGCAATTTAATTTTATAAATCAAAAACTATTAATTAATAATTTGTTTATTTTGATTTTATAAATAATTAGCTTATCTAGCTTCCTTGTGAGATGACCTTGAGGTGTTCACCAAAGTACTACAGCAGCCTCGTATACTTGCGAGTGTAGCTTTAGTAGTGTTTATTAGAGCGCAACAATTTGATTAGGGAAACAGAAGAGAAAGTAAAGGTGATTAAAAATTGTTTGAAAGTAGCCTCAGACTGGCAAAAATCATATTCAGATTTAAAAAGAAGAGACATAGAGTTCAGTGTAGGAGATAAAGTATTTTTGAAAGTGTCTCCTTGGAAGAAAATTTTGAGATTTTTGCTGCAAAAGGAAGTTGAGTCCTCATTTCATAGGACCTTATGAGGTACTGGAGAGAGTTGGACCAGTGGCCTATAGACTAGCTTGACGACCTGAATTGGATCGAATTCACTATGTCTTCCATGTCTCTATGCTTCGGAGGCACAGGTCAGACCCATCTCATATTTTGTCAGTAGAGTCAATTGAGGTGAGTCCAGATCTGACTTATGGGGAAGAACAAGTGGCTATTTTGGCATGTGAAGCGAAGGAGTTGAGAAATAAGAAAGTGCCACTTGCAAAAGTTCTTTGGAAGAATCACGCTACTAAAGAGGCAACATAGGAGAGTGAGCGAATGATGCAGAATCAATATCCCCAGTTGTTCCAGACTTGAGAGCAGGTAATTTTGAGGACAAAATTTATTTGTAGAGGGGGAGAATTGTAATATCCCAACATTTTGACAATATTAATTTTTGAAAATTAAATAAATGATTTAAAAGTATATATATAATTAAGTGAAAAAGGAAATGTGTATATGATATATATATGTAGATATATATAATATATATAAGTCAACATTTTAACTTGGTCAAATGATATTTTAATTATTAAAATAGTAATTAAATGGTTAGTGGAAGATGACATATTATATATTAATTAAGTATTATTTGGTGGAGAGTGAAAGAGGGATAAGTGTATGGTTTAAAGGGAATTAGTTGGTAGTGGAGTTAGTGATGATTATCTTCTTCTTCTTCTTTCTCAATTAAAGCCGGCCACCTCCATCAAAGTAAAGAGAATTTTTCTTCTTCCTAACTCAAGTAATTGAAGGATTTCAAGTGTTCCAGTTGGAGTTTTAAGGATTTTCTTCATATTTGGTAAGTTTCCAACTTGTTTCTTTGATTTCCTTTGGAAGTTGTATTTGTGTGAATTGGATGTTTAGTGTAGTATGTGTTAAAGGTTGATATTGGTATGTTTGAAGTTCTTTTGACTAGTTAAAAATGAAATTAGGGTTGGATTGAAGAAAAGGTTAAGTTTGGTGTAGAGAATAAGAGATTTGGATTGTGTAACTTTTGAGTTGTGAAGTCATGGTTGTAATTGTGTATTTTTGCTTTTAATTGGGTTGTTTTGATGTTTACACAAGTATTATGTGGTATAATGATGGTTTTGGTTGAGTTTGTATGGAGTTGAAAAGGGTAATGAAAGATAATAGTTGGATGTGGCAATTATGTGTGGATATCAGGATTTTTGGCCTGACATGCCCGGTGACACGACCATACCTTTGGGCATGTCGATGGCTCTATTTTCAATGTTGGTGACACAAGCAGTGATACGCCCATGTCGCTGAGTATGTCACAGCTTCTGTGATGCTGTAGTATTGACACGTGCAGTGACACGCCCATGTCACTGAGCGTGTCATAGCTACTGTGTTGTTATAATTTTGACACGTGCAGTGACATGCCCATGTCACTGAGCATGTCATAGCTACTGTGTTATAGTAGTATTGACATGTGTAGTGACATGCCCATGTCACTGAGCGTGTCATAGCTACTGTGTTATAGGAGTTTTGGCACAGTCATTGACACACCCATGTCACTGAGCGTGTCAAAGCTTCTGTGTTGTGGGTTTAAGGCACGGTCTTTGACACACCCATGTTGTTGAGTGTGTCATGTGTAGAGTTTGCCCTAGATTTTTCTTTTCCTCATTTTCTTTTGTGTTTCTTATCCTTGTGTTGAGAGTTTTTGTTTATACCTATAAGTGTATCACTTAGTGATTATTTATAATCACATTTGGTTTAGAATTTGAAGAGACTTGAGTTACTCAATCCAAGTGTTGAGGGATATCTTGGAAGAGGAGGTTGAAAGTGGTGTTTGTTGCTTTTAGAGGTAAGTACAAACTTTGAATAATTGTTTATATTTACATGACATTAGGACTTAACACATTTGGTTGGAAAATGTGTTAAGTTACCTATTACATTATTGGTGCATGAGAAATATGCTATGATTTGTATAATGTTACAAATGCATTATATGTAATGTGAACTTTGTGCAAAAAATGAGAATGGCCCAAAGCATATAGGTATTGCAATTTGTTATGTATAAATTAAAGATGGTATGTAAAGCCATTGGTGACAGCTATATAGATATAAATGAGATATTTGAAGCATTGTACCTAGTTTGATCATGAGAAAATGAGAAAGGATTTGATAATGGAATTATGAAAGAATTGCGTGCCTAGTATGTTATTCAATTTTCAGAGTTTTGTGCCTGACGGCATGCCTAAGACGTAACGGTCCCTTGAAACTGGGTTGGGCTTGGTCCTTGAAGCCTAGTTGGGTGTTACTTGATGTAGCAGACCCTTGAAACTGTGTTGGGCCTAGTCCTTGAAGCCTAGTTGGGATGTTACATATGAGGTAATTCTCATTGTGATTATGATTTGCCTTTGGGCTGGACACATGGTGTCATCTTGGACCAAAGCAGTAATTCTTGAATTTGAATGGCATATTAGATCCTTTTGGGCCAATGCTTGTGTTTGCTTTTATGTGAATTATGAATTGTGGAACAATTGAGCAATTTATCAAGATATAATGATATAATGTTATGAGATATAATATTCTTATGAGTTGTGCATTAGCATTGCATTTGAACTATATTGTTATCAAAGTTTGTACCATTAAGCTTTTGGCTTAGTGCGATTGTGATTCATTGCGCACGTGACAGGGTAGATCCGGTTGAGCCGGAGAGTTCGTCTAGACTGAGTCGAGTCTAGGCTTCAGATCTTGAGTTCAGAGTTGATTGTTGGACATCAAGATCAGAGACAAACTGCCAGCATGTATATATTTTATATTTTTGTACATATTGATTTCATGTATATTATGTTATATTTTGATGTATATATATGTATATTCCGCAAACTATTAAAAATGTTTTGGATAAATCTTTGGTAATGAGGTTATATATGTGTTTTAACAAGAAATGTTTCATCTATTATTTATATGATATCAGTTGAATGTTTTAAGTTTACACATATTTTATTAGTGAATAGTTGTTTTGTTAAAATGGGTTGTGACATTCTTGTATCCTATATTCATATATTACATATGTTGGGTGTATGTAGTATACGTATACTGGGTATAAGGGTGTTACAAAATCGACCCAGAAAAATTTGAAATTTTATAAACCATATCATATTTATTCCTAGAACATATGATTAAAATTACATTAATTTTTATTAAGGTTTGATACTTAGAAAAAAAAAGGATAACTAGGTACTGTTAGAAAAATTAATAAAGAGACAAATTTTGTGGGTTTGGATTATTTAATTTCTAAATATAGTAAATTAACTTGGAAAATCTAAAAGTTTAAATATAAGTTCATATGTGTGTCAAGTGCATATAGTTAAAAGCTCATATTCTGTCACACCCTTATATTTTATATATGTATAATACATACACCAATTATGTGTGAAATACACATACACGGTATAAAAATATCACAACCGAGTTTAATAAAAATGATTACTTTTCCAATTTTAAAATCCTAAATACTTTAAAGTATATACTTAAATAACAAATAAAATATTACTTATTAAAAACACATATCAAACCCCCATTACAAAATTTATCCAAAACAGGTTTTTAATTTTGATATACATACACCAAAACATAAGATAATATAAGTAATAACAAAATATACAAAAATGTAAAATATATACATGCTAGCAACCGTCACTGATCTCTAAGAAACATCAAAATCAACTTAAGCAATCTCAAAGCTAGACCCGACCTGGACTAGACGAACTCTCCAGCTCTATTGAATCTCCCCTATCACCCGCACGATGAATTATAATCGCACAAAGCCAAAACCTAGCAATACAAACTTTGATAATAATAAAATTCAAATGCAATGCTTATGTAAATCATGTCACCATGTGATAGTCCATTTCATTTTTAACATATTTATCAATCATTTTACGATTCACATAATAACGAACACAAGCATGGGCCCAAAGGATCTAATATGCTATTCAAATCCTAGAGTTATTGTTTTGGTACAAGTTGACACCATGTGTCTAGCCCCAAAGGCAAATCAAGTAATTGCTCAAAAGCTAGCCCCGAAGGCAGATCATAATAATTGCTCAAAAGCTAGCCTCAAAGGCAGATCATATCACAGTGATGCCAAGCATCTAGCTCTGAAGGAAAATCAAATAATTGCTCAAAATCTAGCCCTGAAGGCAAATAATGAGGATAACCTCATAGGCAAGCCGCCAAACACCAAACTTTGAAAATTGAAGAACATACTAGGCATAAATTTATTTTATATTTTCCATCATCAATTTCTTTTTCATTTTCCTATAATCAAGCTAGGCACATTGCCTCATTTATCTCATTTATTTTAATGTCATCTTACTTCTTATCATCATATATCAACATATACTCATAATATATCACATTTTACAATTATAACACATTACCCAATTATTTTTGGCATTTTCACATAATTCACATTTGAATCACATTTTATGTAATCTAGCCCTTACCAATGGCTTTTCACAATATCTTTCATGCATACACAACAAAACACATTACCCAAACATTTTAGGTCATTTTAACATATTGTACATATTTCACTTTTTACTCAATTTAGCCATTATCAATTGCTTTTCACAACTCATTTAATACATCTATGGCATTACACATGTCATGGCATAATATTCATGCATGCATAATCAATGCATCAAGTAACTCAACACATTTTCAACAAAAATGTGTTAAGCCAAATGTCATGTAAACATAACAAATTTATTCAAAGCTTATACTTACCTCTAAAAGTAACCAAAAATAAGCTCAAACACCACCTTCAACCTTCTCATCCAACTTGCCCTTCAACACTTGGATTGGGCAAATTAATTCTCCTCAATGCCTATATCAAATGTGATCATAAATAATCATTTAGTATCACACTAAAAGGAATTTCCAAATCTTAAACTTTCCACATAATAATACATATACATGATCTCTCAACACAAGGGTAAGAATTACTGAAGAAAATAAGCAAATTCTACAAGTGACACTCCCAACGACATGGGCGTGTCAATGACCATGCCATTTGTCCTCCTTACAGAAGCTTTGACATGTCTAGTGACATAGGCGTGTCGCTGCATGTGTCACTAACATAAAAAAACAACATCATCGACACACCCAATGACAGGCCTTGCCACTGGGTGTGTCAGGCCAAATTCTTGAGTATCAATACAAAATTGTCACATGTCCAAAGGTATCTTTCTTTTTCATACTTTGAACAATCACTTTTCAACACTATAAATCACCAATTCTGTTTCCAACTCTATTCAAACTCAACCAAATCCATCATTTAACTTTAAAAATACTTTTTTATGCATCAAAACAACTCATTTAAAATCAAATTGCATAATTCAAATCACATGATTCCAAAAATCTAATTCCAATAACCCTAAATTCTCTCTCTTCAATAAACTCAACTTAAATTCAACTATTTTTTAATCCAACATTAGAATCATTATTAACTACTCAAAACAACTTCTTACGTACCAATTCCAAAAATTAAATCATACTATCACAATAAGTCAAACTTCACATATTCACATCTTGAAGACAATTCAAGAAAACAAGTTGAAAACTTACCAATTCAAGTGGAAATCACAAAATCTTCCCTTGAAACCTTGAAAATCCTTCACCTTAGGAAGCTTAGAAGAAGTAAAAATCCTCTCTTTTATGGCTATGGAAATTGGCTAAGGAAGGAAAGAAGAAGAAGAAGAAGACCAAATAGTTATCTCTCTCCATCCACTTTCAATTTTAACCATATACTTTCCACTTTCAATTTCTACCTAGTATATATATTATTTAATTGATTACCTCCAAAATATCATCTTACATTAATAAAAATCTACTTTTGAATTATTTAAATAAACTTTGACTTTTGACTTTTGTTGATTTTGTATATGATATGTAGACTTTGCATATATATCACATATACATTTTACTTCCCTTTAAAATCCTTTCATTTTTTATTTAAAATCATTTATTTAATTTATCCAATTACTTTTAAATTATTTTATTAAATTTCCACAAATTAGGGATTTTAAAAATTAGGATATTAAAATTCTCTCCCCCTAAAGAAAATTTTGCCCTCGAATGCTATCAACTCTAGAACAACTGGGGATACTGACTCCACATCATCTACTCACTCTCCCATGTCGCCTCCTCAGTGGCTTGATTCCTCCAAAGGACTTTAACAAGTGACACCTTCTTATTCCTCAACTCTTTCACTTCTCGTGCCAAGATCACAACTGGTTCTTTCTCATAAGTTAGATTTGGACTCATCTCAATAGACTCCACTAATAAGATAAGATGGGTCTGAACTATATCTCTGAAGCATAGATAAATGGAAGACATTATCAATCTGATCCAACTTAGGCGGTAAAGCCAGTTTATAAGCCACTGGACCAACTATCTCTAGTATCTCATATGGTCCTATGAAATGAGGACTCAACTTCACTTTACGGCCAAATCTCAAAATCTTATTCCATGGTGACACATTCAAGAACACTTTATCTCCCACACTGAACTTTATGTCTTTTCTCTTCAGATATGTATAGGATTTCTGTCGGTCTAAAGCTGCTTTCAGAAGGCCCTAAATCAGCTTTACTTTCTCTTATGTTTCCTTAATCAAATCAGGACTGACCAATTTACCATCTCCAACCTCATCCCAATACATAAGTGTCCTGCACTTCCTACCATACAAGGCCTCATAAGGAGCCATCTCAATACTGGACTAATGATTGTTGTTATATGCAAACTCAATTAGTGGTTAAAATATGTCCCAACTCCTAGTGAAATCAATGATACAGCTCCTCAACATATCCTTTAGAACTGATATCACTCTCTCTATCTGCCCATTTGTTTGAGGATGGAAAGCAGTACTAAAATGTAACCGAGAACCCAATGCATCCTGTAAACTCCTCCAAAATCTCAAAGTAAACTGGGAATCTCTGTCAGATACTAAAGAAACTAGGACTCCATACAACCTTACTATCTCACTGATATATAGTTCAGCTAACCTCTCTAGAGAATAATTCATTTGAACTAGAAGAAAATGATCTGTCTTCATCATCCAATCGACAATCACCCATATTGCATCATACTTCTTCTGGGTCAAAGGCACTCCAGTCACAAAATCCATTGTCAGTCATTCCCATTTCCACTCTGGCACTGATAATGGCCTAAGCATTCCTGAAGGAACCTAGTACTCAGCCTTCATTCTTTGGCAAGTGAGACATCTGGATACAAACTCTACTATGTCCCTCTTCATGCCTAACTACCAATAATGTTGCTTCAAATCCTGATACATCTTGATATTACCAGAGTGCATAGCACAAGTGATTGATGTGCTTCCTCTAATATCATCATCTTCAATCCTACATTATCAGAAATACACAACCTATCACTATACCATAGACTGCCATCATCTCTTATTTTGATTAAATATGTATATATGTTTAGGTTAATTTTATTAGCTTTAAGTCATTTTTTCTTTTAATTTGTGTTTAAAGTTTGCTTGAAGGGTTTGATTTAGATAGAAGCACAAAAGAATGGATTGAAGGATCAAAATGGTAGAAAAACATGAGACAGCGCCAAGACACTTCAAGGCTTGGCCGTGTCCCTCATCCAAGGCAACCACTCACATGACATGGGCTGAGTTAACAAGCCACTGGCCGTTTCCTTAAGAACAATTTGGTAGAGGCAGACACTAGAAGAAGACACGGCCAAGCCACTGGCCGTGTCACATGACATGGCTAAGGCCTTAGCCATGTCTCACTTGATGAAGCCAAAAAGTAGAAACAAAGAAGCAACGGTAGAAGTGAACACATCAAGAGACATGGCCAAGGCCTTGGCTGTGTCCCATCTAAAGAACAAAGTCTAGAAAGGGACAAAATAGAAACAGAGGAGAACACTATCAAGAGACATGGCCAAGGCCTTGGCTATGTCTCACTTGGAAAAAGGATGAAGAAAGAGGGGCAACTATGGACATAGACTCAAGGCTTGGCCGTGTCTCATATGGTTCCTTTGAATTATTTTTCACGAAATAAGGGACAAATGGGGGACAAACGCTCCTTTTTTAAAAGAAAAGAGAAATAAATATTAAAAAATGAGTAAAGGTGGATGGATTTATGGGAAGAAATACAAAACAAAGAAAAATAGGGAGACAAGGAGTGGTGTGTGAGTTGGCAAGAGAGGGTTGGTTTCTTAAAAAATTAAAAGGAGGTGGAAGTGGGGGAGAGGATATAAACGTTAGTTGGCTTGTGAAGAGGGGACTTTTAGTTTTTGTTCTTGATTTGGAGAGGAGAGACACCATTCTCTCTTCATCTTCATTTCCATTCATCCTTCATTTCTTCCATAGACAAGATTTAATCAAGTTTGGGGATTAAATTGAGTGAGCAAGCTCCTTAAAAGATTGGGGTTCGAAGAAAGCTTAGTTGGAGTTGTAAGCTTGAGAGAGTTACCATTCCATCTTTCAAGAGGAGAGCCATTGATTGAAGAGGTCTTGGAAGTTGTTCATCATACATCAAGGTGGAAGCTAGGAGGAAGACAAGTAGTTCAACTCTTGGCATATACAAGGGGTTTTCAATATTCTCTCTTTTAATTAATTTCTGTTGTTTTATTTTGAACATTAATATTACAATGTATAATTTTGATTTGATGAATATTGAGATGGATATTTCTTTTAAATTGATGATAAGCTAATTTACTCATGCCGTGGGTTGTAGTAGATTTGATTAGATGACTTGATTTGATAATTCCATTAGTATACCTTATTGTTGGTTGATTGCATTGGACTTAAAGTTAGTTTGATAGATTGGCCACCTATTAAGCACTAAATATTGAATGATGGACCGAGAGGTGAAATTTGATATTAGAACTATGTAATCAACCACCCTAAGAATGAATTAGAAATATAAGTTCTAGGGTTTATTAATTTGCAATTTCAAAATAATTGGTTGTCTAGTTCATGAATGTGAAAACTAATGAATTGGTAATTGCTAGTTTAACTCAAGGAACAAATTAAAATACAAGGTTATATTAATGGATAATTGGAGAATTAAGCTTTGATTAAATTGACCTATAACCCTAGGCACCATTCCTAGAATTGAATTGATCTTACACAACTACCACTTGTTTTTACTTTCAAATTTTAATTACAACTCACCAATTCAATAACACACTCAATTTTATTTATTTTGTTTAAATCAAACTATAGCGGAATAATTCCTTCCTTATGAGACGACCTTGGGGCAATCACCATTGCTACAATAACCTTGTATACTTGTGAGTGTTGCTTGTAGTAGTAATTAATTGAGCACAACAAGTTTTTGGCATCGTTGTCGGGGAAGGCAATTGTTATTTGTAGTTTGATTCTTTTATTTTAATTGTTTTATTTTTTAAAGTGTTCCTTTTTGAATTGCCTAGGTGATTTATGCAAGGGCGAAGGTCTCAAGGAAATGAACATATTCATATATATATAATATTCATAGACTACCAAGAACCAAAGGAGTAGATCCCTTGGGACAAGAAGGAGAAGAAACCGATGAACAATTTGAGGAGGACACATAAGTAGAAATGGTTGATGTAGAGGAACCACCTATAAAGAAGTTTGCCTAACCGATCATTGGAGTAACCACATCGTGTATCCGATTGAGCAACATAGCAAGGAATTATAAACTCGAAAACACTCATTATAGTATGTTGCCATCCTTCCATGGATTACTGAATGAAGATCCTCTCAACTTTATTCAAGATTTTTACACAACACTGCATACTTTCCCTTTGGAAGCACTAATAGAGGATGAACTCAAAATGAGATATTTCCCATATAGTTTGAAAGATAGGGCAAAAGCGTGATTGATGACCTTACCGAAAAATTCTTTGACCACTTGGATCAAAGTGTACAACAAATTTATGGGAAAATTTTATTCACACCAAAAGGCAAAGGAGCTTAAGGGGAGTATCGCAACTTTCACCCAATTTGATGGGGAACCATTTCATGAGGCATGGGATCGCTTCAATTCTCTATTGTTTCAATGCCATCATCATTATTATCCATAACAATTGCTCAATCAGTTCTTCTATGATGGACTAACTCAATAATGTCAAAACACAGTGGATAATGCTACAAGAGGGGCATTGGATGAGAAAACAGCTGCTGAAATAGTTGCATTATTTGAAATGTTGGGAGCAAATTCTCAATAAAAGAGCATTGGGAAAGGAGAAGAGGAGCATATGAGCTGAATGCAAACTCATAAATGGCAAGGCAAATTGCCGAGCTGACAAGACAAGTTAAATTATTGAATGCTAGAGCAAATTTGTCGGGGCCAAGCCAAGAATCATGTGCATCATGTAAGCATTTGCTTTTGAAGGGTTCCAACAAATGGGAAGGAATGACCCGTACTCAAATTCTTATAACCCCGGTTGGAGAAATCACCCTAATTTTTCATGGAAGAACCAACAACAAGTTCCACCTCAACATTCATTCCAGCCTTATCAAAGGGGACCCCAATTTCAAGGGCAAGGTTCAAATCATGAGCAAGTCAAGAAACCTTCACTTGAAGACAATTTGAATGCGTTCATTCAAATAAGCACTCAAAATAAAAAGATGAACAACAAATGATTCAACTCTTTGGAAGCCTCACTTGAGAAGGTAGAAACTCAAGTGGGTCAATTGGCTAATCAACTGCAAGCTAATGAAAAAGGAAAATTTCCAAGCCAAACGAAGCAAGCCAAAGCAATCACAGTCCTAAGAAGTGGTAAGGTACTTGATAACAAAATCGGTGATAATAACATCAATGATTCTTTGGATGCCAGAACATTGGAAGAAGATGGCGAGGAAATATAAGAAGGTAAAGCTCAACCAATTGAGCCAAAGGAAGTTAGTCAGGAGGCATCAGTTGCACCAAAGCTGCACAAATCTACAAATCCATACAGACCACCAATTCCTTTTCCAAGCAGGTTAAAAAATGAGAAGCATGATAAGCAAATTGCTGAAATTTATAATATGCTCTCAAAGGTAAGTATTAACCTCCCCTTACTTGAGGTGATTAAAAACATGCCATCATATGCCAAAATTTTTAAGGAGCTTAACGCAAAAAAGAAAAAGTATGAGTTGAATGAGAAGGTGATAGTCTCAGAAGTAAAAAGTGTTGTTTTACAACACAGGTTACCTCCAAAACTAAAGGATCCTGGAAGCTTTATAGTTAGTATCTCTATGAGGAATGGGAAAGAAACTATTGGTATGTGTGATTTAGGAGCAAGTATCAATTTGATGCCATACTTTGTTTACATGAAATTGGAGCTAGGGGAACTCAAACCTACTAAAATGGTTTTGCAACTTGTGGATAGAACTCTTAAATACCCTAAGGGGATCGTAGAAGATGTTTTAGTTAAGGTAGTTGGTTTAATTGTACCTGTTGATTTCATTGTCTTAGATAAGGGGGAAGAAATTCCTAGAGATTCTACACATACAATTTTGTTAGGGAGACCTTTTATGGCCACAACTAACACATTAATTGATGTTAAAAATGAAAAATTGACCATGACTATTTTAGGTCAAACTGTAGAATTTTTAATTTTTAACACTCCCCCTATTCCCGCTACTGCTTTATATAAGGACTGCTCTTTCATTTATTTTACTAATAATGCTGTTGAAGAAGTTTTCTTGTAGGAGAGTGGTGAAGACAAATTAGAAAGGGCTCTAAATTTGGAGGATGAAGTTAAGTGTTCAAATGAGGAGATTCAACAAAAGGGAGAACTTCCAAAGCACTTAAAGCATGTTTTTCTTGGGAAAAACAACTCGTAACCAGTGATAATTTCTGCTACTCTTAGTAGTGAGAAGGAAGATAAACTTGTGAGGACTTTGAAATAATTTAGGAGACCTATTGGTTGGGGGTTGAGTGATATCAAGGGTATTAGTCCCTCTATGTTCATGCATAAGATAGTTCTAGAGGAAGGGGCTCAACTTGTGAGAGAGGCTCAAAGGAGGCTTAATCATAATATGAGAGAAGTAGTAAAATGGGAGGTTCTAAAATTGCTTGATGAAGGGGTAATCTACCCCATTGTTGATAGCGAATGGGTTAGTCCCGTTCACATTATGCCAAAGAAAGCAGGTTTGACTGCTGTCCAGAATGAGAAAGGAGAGTTGGTACCTACACGAACACAAACCTAATGGCGAATGTGCATAGATTATAGGAAATTAAATAATGTCACCAAAAAATATCACTTTCCTTTACCATTTATTGATCAAATGCTTGATTGGTTATCTGGACATGCTTTTTACTATTTTTTTGATGGCCTTTCAGGTTACTACCTAGTCCCAATAGCACCAGAAGATTAACCAAAGACAACCTTTACTTGTCCCTTTGGGACATTTCCTTTCGGAGGATGCCATTCAGACTTTGCAATGCACCAGGTACATTTCAAAGATGCATGCTTTCTATTTTTTCTGATATGTTAGACAAATGCATTAAGGTATTATAGATGATTTCTCTATTTTTGGTAATTCTTTTGATGATTGTTTGTAAAAACTGACTCTCGTGCATGAAAGATGTATTGAATGTAATCTTACCTTGTGTTGGGAAAAGAGTCATTTCATGGTTGATCATGGGATTGTTTTGGGTCATGTCATTTCTCACAAGGGGATTGAGGTAGACAAGGCTAAGGTTGAATTAATCATGAATCTACCTCCACCCATATTTGTTAAGGGGATTAGAAGCTTTTTGGGACATGATAGATTTTATAAGAGGTTTATAAAAGATTTTTTAAAAATTTCACGTCCTTTGTGTAATTTGCTAGGAAAAGATGATGTTCCATTTGTTTTTTATGACAAGTGCTTAGAAGCTTTTGACATTTTGAAAGAAAAATTAACTTCTGCTCCAATAATTATTGCCTCAAATTGGGATTTGCCATTTGAAATCATGTGTGATGCATCAAATTATGCCATTGGAGCTGTTTTGGGCCAAAGAGTGAATAAATTGATGTGTGTAATTTATTATGAAAGTTTATCTTTAAATGATGCACAAGTGAATTACACAACCACTGAAAGGGAAATGTTAGCTATGGTATTTGCACTAGACAAATTTAGGTATTACTTGATAGGTTCTAAAGTCATAGTATTTTTGTACCATACGGCCTTGAAATACCTATTGACCAAACCATAAGCTACACCTAGGCTCATTAGGTGGGTATTGATGTTGCAAGATTTCGACGTTGAAATCAAAGATCGAAAGGGAAGTGAGAATGGAGTAGCCGACCATCTTTCTAGATTAAACTCTCATGATAATAATGTAGAAATTGCTTGTGAAAATGCTTTTGAAAAATTCCTAGATGAACACATGTTTGCTTTGACTCAAGCACCTTGGTATGCAGATATTGCTAACTATCTCTCTTGTGGTGTTGTGAGAAAGGATTTGAATTTTCAGGCAAAGAAGAGGTTCCTACATTCATGTAAGTACTATTTTTGGGATGAGCCATATTTGTTTAGAATTTTCAGGGATGAAATCATAAGAAGATGTGAACCAGAGGAAGAACAAAAATAAGTGCTGCAATTTTGCCACAACATGTATTGTGGAGGGCATTTTGGAGGGAAGAAAACCACCGAGAAAGTTGTTCAAAGAGGTTTGTATTGGCTTACTCTTTTTAAGGATGCTCATAATTTCTGTACAAGATGTGATAAATGCCAAAGAGTAGGAAACATTGGTAAAAGGAATGAAATGCCTCTCAATATTTTTAATGTTGTTGAAAGTTTTGATGTATGGGGGATAGACTTCATGGGGCCATTTCCCAAGTTATTTGGTTTTGAATATATTCTTCTTGTAGTGGATTATGTGCCTAAGTGGGTGGAGGCTATCCCTACTAGGACTAATGATGCTAATATTGTTTTGAAATTTTTGAAGGAGAATATTTTGTGTAGGTTCGGAACCCAAAAGGCAATAGTTAGTGATGGAGGAAGCCACTTTTGCAATAGATGGTTTGAGAAGTTGATGTCCAAGATGGGCATCCGACATAAAGTAGCAACTCCATAGCACCCTCAAACATCTGGACAAGCCAAGATCACTAACAAGCAAATTAAAGGGATCTTGGAAAAGGCAGTGAGCACAACGAAAAAGGATTGGTCCATCCGACTTCCAAAAGCATTAAGGGCTTATAGAACTGCTTTCAAAACACCATTGGGAATGAGTTCATATAGGTTGGTCTTTGGCAAGGCTTGCAACCTACTGGTGGAATTGGAGCACAAGGCTTATTGGGCAATAAGACCACAAATATGGACTTAGAAGGAGCAAGGGATCCAAGAATGTTGCAAATTTTTAAGCTTGATGAGCTTAGGAATGAGGCCCATGAGAGTTCAAGAATCTATAAGGAAAGAACAAAAGCTATGCATGACAGGATGATCCTTCGAAGAACTTTCAAACTGGGAATGAAAGTCCTCCTATTCAATTCCAGAATATGATTATTTCCAGGAAAATTAAAGTCCCATTGGAGTTGACCATTTCAAGTAATTCAAACATTCCCATATGGGGTTGTTAAGTTACTCAATTTGAAAGCCAACGAGACATTTAAGGTAAATGGACAAAGGGTTAAGTCCTACCTTGAAGAAATTGATGTTGCAAAAACAATTGAAAGTTTGGTGTTTATAGACAAATGATGCAACAATGTCCAGCTACATGACATTAAAGAAGTGCTCAATGGGAGGTAACCCATTGGTTTGTATTTCTTTTCATAGTTAAATCTTTGTGATAAGAAATTTAAATTTCATTTAGTTTTAAGAGAATAAAATTTGTGCATTGATCGGTTTTTATTTTTGTTGGAGTTTTAGGGTGAAGCCAGGAAGAAAAGTTGCATATATTAGACTTAGGTGACACATTTGTTTAAAAAAAAAATTTGGCAGTGAAGGACACTGCCCCTTGACAAGGCTAAGCCAATGGCCATTTCAAGCAAACCCAGAAACCCCAGGCATGGACACAGCCAGAAAGGCTTCACCGTGTCCTTGGTTGTGTCACCCAGACACGACCAAGCACCAGCCTTTGTTCCTATTTCCTTACCCTGCCAACAACACGCAGAAGTGGCCATGCTCACGGGACACGGCCAAGCCACTATTTGTGTCCCTCCTAAAGGCATAAACACTACCAAGCCATTTCCAGCTTGGCCGTGTCAACCCTTTTAAAAACCAGAATTTTCCCAATCACGTCATTTTCTATAGCCCTAGTCTTCATTTTCCCCTTTTCTTTCTCTCATATCTCTCTCTAAAACCTCCATTCCCATCCCTAAAAACCTCAAAATTTCACCAAATCTTCCATTCCTCTTACCCAAAACTCAATTAAACCCACTCAATCTTCCATTTTTCTAATCAAAACTCCATACAATCCATCAAAGATTCACTTTTCACCAAAAGATCAAGATGCCTAGAACAAAAACGGTGTCCACCACAAGAGGAGGCAACCTTCATCATCCTCTTCATCATCTTCAATGAGATTGACTCTTCTAGCAGGGGATTTCTTTCAAATGAGGTATGTGAGTGACAAATCCCTTGAAACTCTTCAAATTAGAGAAAATTTTGCTAAATATGTTCAAAACCTTGGATGGGAGAAATTAGTTTCCCTTAGACCTTTGCAATTCCAAGAAATTACCGTAGAATTTTTAACCTCTCTTAAGGTTGAAAGAAATGAAATGAAGATTTGCACTAGGTTTAACTTTAAATTGCTTGGAAAACCATGTGTTCTTGATATTGAGCAATTGAATGCTATTTTTGGTTTCCACCAAGAGGGGAAAAAATGTGTGCCTAAAGGTTTTAGACAACAATTCGCATGGGGAGCAATAGGCTCGGGTGGTATGTATGTGGCCAAATCGGCCAAGGCAACAAAATTGATAAATCCCGCCTTGAGGTATTTACATCAGTTTATGTCTTGTGGGTTCTTTGAATGGAAAGAAAGTACGAGTGTGGTAGAACTAAGCGAGCTATTTTTCTTAGATTGTGCTAGTAATGCTATACCCATAAGTATCGACTATTGGTTAGTATATGTTTTTGATAGCGTATCAAATAGGAAAAAGGGCACAATTTGTATAGGTGGATTGGTGACCACCTTAGCTATGGCACTATTTGATGGTTTTGACCCGAGAACTTGCCATATAACTAGAATTTTTGGGAGTGATTCATTAGATCTTGCTATCCTTGAGAAGATGCACATGGTTACAAAAAAGGGAGAGGCTTATGTGATGCGTTCAGATGAGCAAGTTGCACCAGAGGACCGGCAAAAGAGACTTCGAGTTGATGAGGAGTCTAACTCAGATTCACTTGATTTGGATGAAGATGCTCCGGCATCGGACAATCAGGAGATTATTAGTAGGATTGAAGAATTGGAAAGCAAGGTAGATCGTAATCATGCTGAAGTCCTCTCCTAGTTGGAACAAATCAATAGCAACCTTGCAAAGATTCTTAGCCTCCACCCTTCAGTAGCCTCATCATCACATCCACCATTGCTATAGATCATATCAGCTTCTGCCTTTTGAGAACACTTCTTATGTTTCTTATTTTCATTTGTTGAATATTTTAGTTGTTATTTTTTGTACCGCTGTTGGTTATTATTTTTTTGGTTATTTTATATTTATTGCTTTTTAATCTTGAACAATTAATGTTTGTGGATAAAAGGTAGCACTTGCCTCATAATGAAAATGATGGAAATCAGGTTGTACTTTAACTCTTACTTCTTTTAAATTATCCTAGTTTCCATTGAGGACAATGTCAATCTTAAAGTGTGGGGTGCTAAGTTTTTGTTCATAATAGTTGTTTTTTTAAGTCTTTATTTTAGTCGTTGTTTTAGTCATTTTTGTTTAATGTTTTGCCTTACTTTACATATTATTTTGAGTATATATTTTTTTAAGTTCAATTGTTATAAGTTTCTTGATTGATGACCTTTTAATTTTTGAAGCATGAATTGGAGAATTGAATAAAATTGGAGCTTAATGTTGATTTGGTGGATATTATTCTATATTGTGTGTGAACATCTTTGATTGATGAATTGCTAGAACTTACTTTGACATGCATGTTGAGACTACATAAAAAAATTCAATTAGGCATCAATATGATTAAGGCAATTAGGTGAACCCATTTTAGCTTAAAAAGACCAACCTTATATTCAACTTTAGTTAGACAATTTTGAGCCTATTTCGTTTCTCCTTTTCATTCTTTTTCACAACACTACTAGCTTTGAACCGTGCTATTTTGTCTCTTACCCATTCATTAGGTTAAGGGCATTTATGATTGAGTGTTGTGTTGAATAAAGTGCGGGGTTAAATTTAGTAGGTTTAAGATTGCAAACCATTATGTTCTTTAGTTGTAGATCATAATTTATATATAAAAAAGAGAAAATAATAATAGTAAATAATAAAATAAATAACAAAAAAATTGTTGTTCTTGTTGGAAGGGTTGAATTGAGTTTGGGAATGATCTTTGCAAATTTAATAAGTGGAGTTCCTAAAAAGTTCTTTAATTTCTAGTGCTAAGTGATTGGGAGGTACATTGGGATTGTTCGATTGTATCACATCATTTACTTCATTCTTGAAGTGCTCTTGAACTTAGTGAATAAACTCACATTCTCAAATGTCATACCTTTACCTTAGTCCCATTACAACCAAATGAAAGACCTTATGATTGATGATTGATTGGAATTTAGTGGTGGAAGTTTGATTGATAATGGAATTTAGTGGTGGAATTTAGTAGAAATGGTACTAGATGGCTCACGCTGGCTCTCTTAAGGGAGAGGACAGGTGTTCGATCCGGGGAGGCAACTTAAATGGTTTGTACACCATTTAAGCCAAATAAACAAATCCTGCTGGGAGCCCGCGAGGGCGGTCTAGTACTGTGGCGGCCTGCCGAGCTGAGGGCTAGGGCTACGGTCCACCTACGGGAGAAAAAGCCCAATAGACCAGCTGTTGTAAGACTATGTAGGTGGGGTCATTACATAAGTAGTTAAACTTACCAAAGACTTCTGACTCAAGGCATCAGCAATAACATTTGCCTTGCCAGGATGATAATCAATCAAATAGTCATAGTCTTTAATCAACTCTAACCATCGTCTCTACCAAATATTCAACTCTTTCTGAACACCCAGGTACTTCAAACTCTTGTGATCCATATAAATGAAACACTTCTCCCCATACAAATAATGCCTCTAAATCTTCATTGAAAAAACTATGGCTGCAAGCTCCAAATCATGAGTCGGATAATTTACTCATGTGGCTTCAATTGTCGAGAGGCATAAGCAATGACTCTACCCTCTTGCATCAAAACATAACCTAAACATCTATGTGAAGCATCATTGTATATCACATATGGTTTACCTTTCATAGGCAGGGTAAGGAGAGGAGCCTGAGACAACATCTCCCTCAACTGCTTAAAACTCACCTGACACTGATCTATGTAGACAACTTTAATTCGAAAGTAATTTGGTGAGTGTTGTAACTATCATAGAAAAACCCCTCACAAACCGATGATAATAGCCTGCCAATCCTAAAAAACTTCTTACCTCTCTCACAGTCTTCGATGGATTCCAATTTAAAATAGCCTGGACTTTACTTGAATCAACTTTAATTCTCTCTGCTGAAACTACATGATCGAGAAAAGTCACATGATCAAGCTAGAATCACACTTAGACAACTTAGGAAACAAATGATTCTCTCTCAGAGTCTGCAATACAATCTGCAAATGTCTATCTTGATCCTCCTCATTACTCGAATACACTAGAATATCATCAATAAAGACCACTACAAACTAATCTATGTATGGTCTAAACACCCTATTCATCAAATCCATAAATGTTGCTGGTGCATTCATCAATCTAAAAGGCATCAGCAAAAACTAATAATGTCCATAACTTATGCGAAAAGCTGTCTTGGGTACATCCACATCTCTGACTCTTAACTGATGGTATCCTAATCTCATATCAATCTTAGAGAATACTACTGCTCCCTTCAGCTGATCAAAGAGATCATCTATCTGAAGCAATGGATAATTGTTCTTAATGGTCACCTTATTCAATTGTTTGTAATCAATACATAATCTCAAGGTGCCACCCTTCTTCTTCACAAAGAATGCAGGTGCTCCCCACGGAGACACACTAGGGTGAATGAACACTTTATGAAGCAACTCCTGCAACTGCACCTTCCACTCCCTTAACTCTGCAGGTGCCATCCGATAAGGGGTAATAGAGATAGGAGTGGTACCAAACATAAGATCAATACCAAACTCCACCTCTCTCTCTCTCAGAAGGTACCCCAGGCAACACATCAGGGAAATTATTTGGGAACTTGGCAACTGTGGGTATACTGTCAAGCTAGGACCCCACTACTCTGGTATCTACAACATGAGCAAGATAAGCCTCACATCCCTTCTGAATCATCCTCCTAGCTAAAATAATTAAAACAAATATGGATGAAAGATGTCTCTACTCACTAAATACCATCACATGTTCTCAAGGTAACACATATCCACTGACAGTCTACCCAAAATCAGATAATATTCCTTGAAAGGCAACTCAATCAGGTCACTAAGAAACTCCTCATCCTGGACAACAGCTGGGCTATCTTAGTGCACCCTGCTAACCATAATACAGTTCCCTAAAGGATCAAAATACAAATCACTCACAAGCAAGATGGATGCATTGATATATGAATGACTCAATCCAACGTTGATTAATGGAAGAACTGAAGTACCAAATAAAGTAAAAATGCCAACAATGATAGCTGAAGCATTAGACTGCCTCTGCATCACATAGACCTGTTGTGATGACCCTGCTTCATATGGTCTACCCCCTAGCTGTAGAACCTCCTCTCTGACTAGTCCTAGATCGGCCACCTCTACCAAAACCCCTACCACCACGACCCTCTCTAACACTGGGTTGAGAAGCTATAGTATATGTCTGTCTATCCTCTAGTGACTCTGGATAATCTCTAAGAAAGTGACCTGGCAATCCACATCTATATCACACTGCTTGTGCACCTATCCTCCAGTAGACACCCCCATGTGCCCTACCACAATGGACACTGGTAGGTGGAGCAAGCCTCTGAGTCACTAGGGTCAGAGCACTAGCTACTAAAACTGCATGTCTTATCTCTGTCTCTACTGCTATACTGATCTACCAGACTACCCCTATCTCCTACTGATCCTCTGAGGATATCTCCTACTGATCCTCTGAGGATATCCCCCTTGACCTCTCTTCACTGATGAAGACCTTGCCTCACCCTGGAGTCTCCTAGCTCTCATCTCCTTGGCTCTAGTAGTTGTTGCAATACTTTGTGCTCTTTCAACACTCTTAGCAGCTGCAACCAACTGAGAAAAGTCCTGATATAAAAACTTACTATAAGACACATGATAGAGGGTCTCATTCCCTCCTCAAACCTCCTAGACCGGTCAATCTCATCATATAGGATCCCTTCAACATACTGACTCAGTCGGATAAACTCAATCTCATACTCCGTCATTGTCCTGGTGTCTAGCCTCAAACTCAAAAACTCCATCTTATTTGCATAATATACTCTCTTGGAGTATAATTCTTCTCAAATTCCTGCAGGATTGGTGGATCAGTTGTAGCATGTGAAATCGTCTTCCACCACTCATAGGCATCCCTCTGCAACAAAGATTTAGCATAATCAAACATCTCCTTTAGATTGGCCTGCAGCTAGATGAACATTCTCTGGACCCTGTCCAGTCATTGCTCTACTACAGCAGGGTCTGTAGTACCAATAAAGTCCTCAGCTATAACTTCCTCAGCTTATCATATTTCCTTATCGATAACTGCGGCTGTTGAACTAGAGCCTGCCTCAACAACTCCACCATATGCCGTACCTAGCCCAGTGGAATCTCCTCTGCTGCTGGTCTCATTGGCATGAAAGCAGTTGCCTCACTAGCAATCTCAACTCTAGCTCCATCTCTACCCTCACCAGGAGCCACATTCTCTGCACTACCCTGTGCAAACTGATGTGTCTGAGAGGCCATAACTACCTATATCTGCAAACACAACAAAAATTGCCATACCAGAGATCATAAGCTGCTAGTGCCAATGCATGTATCATAATTAAAAACCATATTTAAAATCCCCATTTTCTCTCTCTAACAACCTACCTAGGTCGAGAACCTCAAACCTAGGCTTGATACCAAAATAAATGTAACACTTTTATATCCTATATACGTATAATACATATGCCTAGTATATGTAAAATATACATACACGGTATAAAAATATCACAATCCAGTTTAATAAAAATGCTTACTTTTCCAATTTTAAAATCCTAAATACTTTAAAGTATATACTTAAATGACAAATAAAATATTACTTATCAAAAACACATATCAAACACCCATTTCAAAATTTATCCAAAACATTCCTTTTAATTTTAACATATATACACTAAAACATAAGATAATATAAGTAATAACAAAATATATGAGAATGTAAAATATATACATGCTGGCAGCCGGCACTGATCTCGAAAAAATAACAAAATCAACTCAAGCAATCTCAAAGCTAGGCTTGACCTAGTCTAGATGAACTCTTCAGCTCTACTCGATCTTTCTTGTCACCTGCGTGATGAATTACAATTGCTAAGCCAAAAGCCTAGCGGTATAAACTTTTATAATAAAAAAATTCAAATGCAATGCTTATGTATATCATGTCACCATGTGCAATTCCATTTCATTTTTAACATATTTATCAATCATTTTACAATTCACATAACAACAAACAAAAGCATGGGACCAAAGGATCTAATATGCTATTCAAATCCCAAAGTTACTATTTTGGTCCAAGTTGACACCATGTGTCTAGCCCCGAAGGCAAATCAAGTAATCACTCAAAAGCTAGCCCCAAAGGCAGATCATAATAATTGCTCAAAAGCTAGCCCGGAAGGCGGATCATATCACAATGATGCCAAGCATCTAGCCCCGAAAGCAAATCAAATAATTGCTCAAAAGCTAGTCCCAAAGGCAAATAATGAGGATAACCTCATAGGCATGCCGTCAAACACAAAACTCTAGAAATTGAAGAACATACTAGGCATACAATATATTTTATATTTTCCATCATAAATTTCTTTTTCATTTTCCCATAATCAAGCTAGCTACATTACCTCATTTATCTCATTTATTTCAATGTCATCTCATTTCATATCATCATATATCAACATATACTCATAATGTATCACATTTTACAATTACAACATATTACCTAATTATTTTTGGTATTTTCGCATAATTCATATATGAATCACATTTTATGCAATCTAGCCCTTACCAATGGATTTCACAATATCTTTAATGCATGCACAACAAACCATATTACCCAAACACTTTGGGTCATTTTCACTTATTACACATATTTCACTTTTTACTCAATTTAACCATTATCAATGGCTTTTCACAATGCATTTAATATATCTATGACATTACACATGTCATTGAACAATATTCATGCATGCGCAATTAATGAATCAAGTAACTTAACACATTTTCCAACCAAAATGTGTTAAGCCCAAATGTCATGCAAGCATAACAAATTTATTCAAAGTTTGTACTTACCTCTAAAAGCAACCAAAAATAAGCTCAAACACCACCTTCAACCTTCTCTTCCAACTTGCCCTTCAACACTTGGATTAGGAGAAATAATTCTTCTTAATGCCTATATCAAATGTGATCATAAATAATCATTTAGTATCACACCTTAAGGCATCTTCAAATCTTAAACTTTCCACATTATAATACATATACATGATCTCTCAACAGAAGGGTAAGAACCACTAAAGAAAAATAATGAAAAGAGCTATTGTGAGCAAATTCTACAAGTGACACGCCCAGCGACATGGGTGTTTCATTGATAGTGACATTTGCCCTCCTTACAGAAGCTTTGACACACCTAGTGACATGGGCGTGTCACTAGCCGTGGCAAACATATTGCATTACAGTAGCTTTGACATGCCCAGCGACAGGGCGTGTCACTGCACATGTCATTAAGATAGGAAAATAACATCACCGACATACCCAATGACATGGCTGTCATACTGGGCCTGTCAGGCCAAATTCCCGAGTATCAATATAAAATTGTCACATATCCAAAGTTATCATTCTTTTCCAAACTTTGAACAATCCCTTTTCAAAACTCTAAATCACCACTTCCAATTTCCAATGCCATTCAAACTCATCCAAATCCATCATTTCACTTTAAAAATATCTATTTATATATTAAACCAACTCATTTAAAATCAAATTGCACAATTCAAATAACATGATTTCAAAGAGCTAATACCCGTAACCCTAAATTCTCTCTCTTCAACAAACTCAACTTAAATTCAACCATTTGTTTGATCCAACATTAGAATCATTATTAACTACTCATAAAAACTTCATGCATACCAATTTCAACAATTAAATCATACTATCACAATAAGTCAAACTTCACATATTCACATCTTTAAGACAAACCAAGAAAACAAGTTTAAAACATACCAATTCAAGTGGAAATCATCAAATCTTCCCTTGAAACCTTGAAAATCCTTCACCTTAGGAAGCATAGAAGAAGCAAAAATCCTCTCTTTAATGGCTATGGAAATCGGTTAAGGAAGGAAAGAAGAAAAAGAAGAAGAAGAAGACCAAATAGTTATCTCTCTCCATCCACTTTCAATTTCAACCATATACTTTCCGCTTTCAATTTTCACCAAGTATATATATTATTTAATTGATTATCTCAAAATATCATCTTCCATTAACAAAAATTTACTTTTGAGTTATTTAAATAAACTTTGACTTTTGACTTTTGATGATTTTGTATATGTTATGTAGACTTTGCATATATAGCACATATACATTTTAGTTTCCCTTTAAAATCCTTTCATTTTTCATTTAAAATCATTTAGTTAATTTATCCAATTACTTTTAATTTATTTTATTAAATTTCCACAAATTAGGGATTTCAAAAATTAGGATATTACATATTCTTTTATAAAGAAATGGTAAGTAAAAAAAAATTGAAGGTGAGCTTGACATGAAAGTGAGAAAGTTAAGCAGATTTGTTTAAGAGAGAAATAAATTAATTTTAGGTGACAAATGAATGAAGAAAATTATAAATATATATATATGTATATGGATGGATAAAGGTATGAAGAAGAAATATGGAGTTTTTAATAATTTAGAACAAAGAGTTCTTAATTAAAACTTAAAGAGAGAAATGGTATATGATGGAAAAATTATTTATTATGGAAATATAATGAGGATATATTAATGTGAAGTATAGCATTGGTTAAGTCAAGAGTAACTATGACTAAGTAAGGATTTAAATGTTGTTCCTTATATTGAGTTTACATAAATGGATTACTAAGTTAAAGAGAGTTGAGGTTAAGTATACAATCCATATTTGAAGGCATGATTGAGATGTGTTCATTGAGGTGTTATGTGGAAATGAATATTATGAGAAAGGGTAATAAGCATGTTTTTTTTTTTTGGAATATCTAAGGTGGATGTAAAGATATAATAACAGATACAAGATGATTATATAATAAATGAATTTTTAATTTATTCTATGAAGGGTAGTTGATTGACTAAATAAAACATGATCTAGTTGATTTAAGTGGATAGAATAAATTGAAACATAAAGAGTAAATTATGAGAGTAGTTGTAATTGACATTGAATGATTATCAAAAATAGCAAGGAGATCAATTCATTAGAGGAGCTAAATGTATGATTTTATATGATGATAATTTGACATTTCTATGTAAAAGAAAAAAAATACTTAACTGGAATTAAATAATTTGGAAGTTAGTGATCAAAATGATTTGAAAGGTATGGATGTATTATTATATTTAATAACTGAATTTGTGATTCAAATATTGAGTTAAAGTGTACATGGGATATAAATAAATGGAAAATTTATATTTATTAGTGATCTTTATAATAGATGTTATGCAAATAATTAAGAGTATTTGTAAGAGAGGAGAATAAAGGATTATATGGTTAGTATATACTTTTATAACATTTAATTTAATTGATAATGTATGCTATTATGTATGTGGGCATTCTTTAAAGAATAAAGATTTTCTTTAAAGTGAAATGTATAAATGAGTATGTGGTTAAAATTGATGTGAGAAATAATATTTTTATGTGTGGAAGGAAAAAGTATGGAAAAATATAAAATATGATTAAAAGTATGAACTATGTTAAAAATGACCTGAAAAGATGATAATGAAAATATGAAATTGGGATGGAATATAAAATGCAACATAATATGTATGTGTTCGTGAAAAATGATAAAATGTGGATATGAGTCACATTGTAAATGTGACTCATGATTATGTTAATTAAGTATGTGAATTATGGAATATGATAATTGTATGGAAATTTGAGAAAATTCATAAATGAGATAAAATATGAAAGTGATCATGAGTGAGTTGATCACTTGGTAAATTTGGAAAATTATGGAAAGGAAGTGAAATATGGATATGAATGGAAACCGACAAAAGTGTTTAAAAAAATAAATAAATAAATAAATAAATATGATATAAACAATGAAGGAATGATAATAGTAAAGTAATAACGTGTATAAAATGTGTAATTTTGAAATGCCATGGATGTCTGGCCACCGAGTCATGGACGTGACACCGAGATAAAAACTATTTGAGAAAACTTGCAGTGCAGGCAATTTTTATTTTTAAACCACAGGTGTGGGCTTGAGATGACGTAATTGTGAAATGCATTTGATGAAATTGATAGTTTTGCTTTATGAGATACAAGCAAGATTAGGGATTGGTATAGTTGGAACTCATGATCTTATTTTTAGAAACTTATTTATTTCTATAAACAGTGTGGAAGCAAAAGAGAATTGTGAAAATATGATAAGCTATAAATGATGTGTAAGGAAATGATTATGTAAGTATGGAAACTTTAAGTAATGTGAAGAGATGATAAATGAGAGGAATTATGAAAGGTGATTAAGAGTTATCTTGAACGTGTTTAAAAATGGTATAATATGAATAATGTGATAAAAATGACATTTAAAGTGAATGAGACTAGGGAAAGTGATTAAGGTAAGAGCTGCTCATGAGAATTCTGTAGAAATTATATGGAAAAAAAAGTAAAAGTAAAGTATATTGACTGTATACAATCATTAGTTCCAATAAGTTGAAATAAATATTGTAAGTGAAGATGAATCCAAAAAGATTTAAGAATAAGTTTGACCTAATTGAGTTAGGTTATGAATTGAAATAAATTAATGAATTTAAAGTAGGCCGGAATTTAACTAAATGGAATAAGATTGTGATAGTCATATTGAGATAGTTAGATCAATTGATCTATAATATGGAAGTTACAAGTAATTATTGAGATCCAAAATATATATAATTGTATTAAGAATGTGAGAGATATGTAGTAATGTATATCATGTAATGCTCTAATATGTATATGACTATGAAAGGAGTTAAGATATATTATTTGTAAATGATTATAAGAAAAATATGTTAACTATATTGTGATGGGAATGTATGTATATTTTAAGTTGATGAATAACTTGTGAGAATGAATCTTTATAAGGAAATAAGATTTTGTTGTTGATACTGATAATCTTGAGGTAATACATGGTAATAGTATAAAGAGTAAGATCAAGGTGAGGATGCATATAAGATTATTAATTTAAGACTTATTATTTGGCAATTGTTATTATTTGTGTTTTTATAGATAATCTATTATGATTGTTTGATTAAATAGAAGGTATAATGATGAGTTATGAAAATTGTGAAGAGATTTATGAGAATGACTCTAAGGGGGAGAGGAGAAATTATGTGATTTAATAAAATAATTATTTGATAAGATGATTAATTTCATATGAGATTTTAAGATTTTATTTTGAGTTGGATGATTTATCACGATATTGGATAATTTCGAGGACAAAATTATTTAAGGGTGAGAGCATTGTAACATCCGAAATTTTTAGAAATTAGATTAAATAAATTATATTTAATTGGGTAAATTAAATAAATGGTTTTAAATGAAAATTGAAGGGATTTTAAATGAAAAAGTGGAATGTATATGTGATATATTTGTAAAATATACATAACATATACGAAGTCAATAAAAATCAATTTTTAAAAAGTCAAAAGTCAAAGTCCAATGGCATTTTTGTAAATAAACTTTGAAAATTTAAAATTTATTTAAATTGTTCAAAAATAATTTATTTTTAATGGAAGAGGTATTTTTGGGGTTTAAATTAAGTAAATAAATAAATAATTATTAAATTATTAAAATAATATATAAGTATATAAGGTTGGAATTGAAAGTGGAAAGAAAGAGAAAATTGATTTTTGGTCTTATTCTTCTTCTTCCTTGGCCGATTTTTCCATAGCCATCAAAGAGGGAATTTTGCTTGTTCCAAGCTCATTTAATTGAAGGATTTTCAAGATTTTAATTGAAGTTTTGGAGTTTTCTACTTGAATTGGTAAGTTTCCTAACTTTTTTCTTGAAATTCCATGAAAGTTTGATTATATTGGCTTTGGGATTTTGAAGTGCTATGATTTAATTATCTATTTGGGTATGAATGAAGTTATTTTAAGTGTTTAACAATGATTTTAAGGTTGGATTGAAGAAATGGTTGAGTTTGAGTAAAGATTGGTTAAGAGAGAGAGTTTAGGGTTATATAACTTTTGGACTTTTGAATTAATGGTTTTTTAATTATGCAATTTGATTACAAATGGGTTGTTTTGATGTATAAACAAGAATTTTAAAGTTAAATGATGGATTTGGTTGAGTTTGCATAGAGTTTGAAAATGGAAGTGGTGATTTAGTGTTTTGGAAAAGGGCATTTTCAAAGTTGTTAAATTGCTTGATTTTATTGGTTAAAGCATGTTCTTTAGTGATAAAAGTGATGAATATAAGCTTGAATTATAATTGGATTGAGTTGGAATGGAAAACCTTCAATGGTGAAGGTTATACCATTTTAAGGTTTTGGACATAAGTATGTATTTATGTAATTTAATTATTTTAAACATGTTATAATATGTTTTTAATAATATAAATAAACTTAAAACACCAAATTGAATGGCTTAATATGGTTTTCCAAAGTTAAAGTGAGGTTAGCCTTAACTTTGAAATTTTAGTTTGAATGATATTTAATTATGATTTAAGATTGGACATGCCTTTAAATGTGATACTAAATGATTTTTTATGATCACATTTGGTATAGGCACTGAGGAGAATTGATTTTCCCAATTTAAGTGTTGAAGGGCAAGTTAAAAGAGAAGGTTGGAGGTGGTGTTTTAAGCTTGCTTTTGGTTGCTTTTAGAGGTAAGTACAAACTTTTAATAAATTGGGCATGTTTGCAACATATTTGGGCTTAACACATTTTGGTTGTAAAATGTGTTAAGTTACTTGATGCATTGAATATACATGAACATTATGCTATGCTATGTGATTTGTTAAGAATGCATTATATGTATTGTGAAAAGCCATTGATAATGACTAAATTGAGTAAAAGGTTAAATATGTGCAATATGTGAAAATGACCCAAAATATTTGGGTAATATGGTTTGTTGTGTATGCATTAAAGACATTGTGAAAAGCCAATGTTAATGGCTAAATTGCATAAAAAGTGATTTATATGTAAATTATGTGAAATTACCCAAGATATTTGGGTAATGTCCTTTAATGTAAAATGTGATGCATTGTGATGATATGTTGAAATATGATGAAATGAAATGAATTGATATTGATATGAATGGGAAAAATGAGAAAAGAGGTAATGTGCCTAGTTGATAATGAGAAATGAGGCAATGTAGCTAGCTTGATTATGGGAAAACGAGAAAGAAATTGATGATGGAAAATATTAAATAATTGTGTGCCTAGTATGTTATTCAATTTCCAGAGTTCTATGTTTGGCGGCATTTCTATAAGGTTATCCTCATTATTTGCCTTCAGGGCTAGACGGTGTCACTGTGATATGATCTGCCTTTGGGGCCAGCTTTTGAGTAATTATTTTGATCTACCTTTAGGGCTAGCTTTTGAGCAATTATTATGATCTGCCTTCAGGGCTAGCTTTTGAGCAATTATTATGATCTGCCTTCAGGGCTAGCTTTTGAGCAATTACTTGATTTGCCTTTCGGGGCGAGGCATATGGTGTCAACTTGGAGCAAAAAAGTAACTCTGAAATTTGAATGGCATAATAGATCCTTTGGGCCCATGCTTGTGTTTGTTCTTATGTGAATTATTAAATGATGGAAGAATATATTCAAAAGTGAGCTTGGATGCAACATTGTGACATAGCATAAAAATATTTTGCATTGGCATTTCATTATAGTTTCATTGTTATCAAAGTTTGTACAGCTAAGCTTTTAGCTTAGTGTAATTGTAATTTATCCCGCAGGTGACAGGGCGATCTGGTAGAGCCGGAGAGTTCTACTATACCAAGTCGGGTCTAAATTGAGGTTGCTTGTTGAGTTGATTTTGCTATGTCAACATTAGAGCCAATTTGCCATCATATATATATATATAGAAATTATATTACAGTATAATTTTGTTATGATGTATTTTACGATTATATTTTTGCGGAATAATTTGCAAATTATAAAGAATATTTGGATAAATTATGTAATGTGGGGTTTTACATGTGTTTTAACATAAATATATGTATATGTTTAAATGTTTTGTGAAAATAAGAGAAATGGAGGAGTATTGGGGAAACGTATGAATTGGTTTATTGGGTATGCCTTTATGTGTAGGTTGTGGTTTTGTTGAATTTGGAAATGTCCAAATTACAGGTAAAACTCTGGCAAATTTTTCCTAGAGATTTTATGAAAAATATTATTTTAGAACATATAGTTAATAAAAAATCTTTTATTTGTTATTTAAATATACATTTTAAAGTATTTAAGATTTTAAACTTGAAAGTTGAAAATTTTTATTAAACCGGGATGTGACATTTTTATACCGTGTATGTGTATTTTACATAAATTGTATGTATTTATTATAGTATATAGGGTATAAGGGTGTTGCATGGAAAGAAAAGAAAGGGGTGGATTACTCGATTCCTAAGTAATCCCCAACCCCCTATTGGGTTTGAAATGTTGGGTATGCATGGGGAAGGTGAGAATAACTCAGTAACCCCATATCACCTGGTTCATTGGAACCGGCCGTCTTTTTAGGTCTAAATATTATTAAATTCTTAACGTATAATAATACCATCCATATTACTTGCGATAAAAAGAAATAAACATCCATCATATTATTGAAATAAAGTAAATAAAATAGGCACCCATCCAAGGATGGAAACATACCTTTACAATGTCCAATGTCTAAAAAGAAAAGAAAATAAATAAAATGGGACACAACCATAGGTGGAATCATCCCCGTTACATTGATCCAAAATCCATAAAATTAAATTGCATAATCAAAACCAAGGCACCCACAAAATGAAAACATGTCTTTTATAACTTTAAAAATCTCAAATAACCAAATAGATATAATTAAACAATTCATAGAAAATATTCAATTCATCATCAAGCAATATAATGTAAATCATCCATCAAAAACATAAGACAATAAATAAAATAATGAAATCTATGGTTCAACCTTAGACAATAATCATACATAATTTAGGGTTTTACATATGAAATTATGGTTTTTGGGATGAAAGTTAGGAAATTAGGATTTTTGATTTATGAATTAGGGAATTAGGGTTTTGGATTTTGGGAATTAGGATTTTGTGGTTAGTGTTTTAGGATTGTGATTAGGTTTTTAGGATTAGTGTTAGGCAAATTAGGGTTAGGTATTTAGGATTAGGGTTTTTACAAATTGGAGTTTAGGTATTTTGTGATTAAGGTCTTAGTTTTGTAGATTTAGGGCTTTAGCTATAAAACTTGGATTCTTGGATTAAGGCTTTATATATTAAGGTTCTGAGATTTTAAAGAACGGGATTTTGATTTTGAAAATAATATTTAGGATTTTGGAAACAAAGTTTGGGTTTTAATAATCATATAAACACCATGCTATTGGAATAAACAATTGCTTAATATTGTTAGCATGAGCTACTGGAATGTTAATATTATTTGAACAAATGACTGAATAAGATGATATTGTTTAAATCATGAGAATAATTACTACAAGTTTAGATGGATTAAATGTTAAAACAAACATTCATTTGTTGGTTCCACCAAACTGAAGGCTTTGAACCAAGCTTCATTGCCTTACTGCCACTGCCTTGGTTTAATTAATTGTTGCCTTCAATTGCTTATAGTTAATTAATTGCTAAAAGCAGTTAGTTGATAATCACCATCCTTTTTTAATTGCTTAAGCTACCTTCTATTTATAATGTGGCAATTAGGGTTAACGATTCCAAAATTAAACACAACTAGGATTCCTAAACAAGCCAGAATTAGGATTCATATCGATTTGGAGTGTCCAAATCGACATGGATCCAACTCATGTTGACTTGGACCCATCCTGACTTGGACTAATCCAAATCTTCTTAATTTTTGAACCTTTTTTTCACAAACTTGATTTGAGCCTTTATAAATTGGACATGTTTAATTTATGCTTTCAAATTAGGTTTAAGCTATTTAAAAATTATAACATACCAGATTAAGCTTCTTAGATTTAATTCAGCCCAAATTTAAGGGTCTATAGTTTTGCCCCATGCTTGAACAATCTTGAATTTATTCAGAGAGTGAAAAGCAATTTATTTTGAGTAGAATTGAATTGCCTAGCATGTTGGGTTATGGACCCAAAAATTCGGTTTGGGTTATGGACTCGAAGACTCAAAAATTGGTTTGGGTTTTGGAACCAAAAAATTGATTTGGATTTTGAACCCAAAAAATTAGTTTGGGTTCTAGACCAAAAATTTTGGTTTTGGGTTCTAGACCCAAAAATTTGATTTTGGGTTCTAGACCCAAAAATTTGATTTTGGATTCTGGACCTGAAAATTTAGTTTGAGTTTTGGACCCAAAATTTTGGTTTGAATTCTGGACAAGAAAATTTAGTTTGAGTTTTGGACCCAAAAAATTGACTTAGATTTTGGACCAAAAATTTTGGTTTTGCAAAAAAATTGGCTATTTTTTTAACCATATATAAGGCTGGTTTTAACCATATGTACTCTTTCCCTTAACCATATATAGGGTTGGTTTTAACCATAAGTACTATTGCCCCCTGCGTGAGAAAAATATTTTATAATTAATTTTTTTAAACATGCTAAGTTTAGACCTGTAATAAATATTAATATACTGTTAACATGTGATCAATCATTTGCGCTTGTGCAATGGACGAAGCAATCACTGAACTAATTTCCTTTCTTTGCTTCATACATACTTTTGTTCTTTTCTCTTTATTCACTTTACTTCATTCTTTGTTTTGCTATCAATTTTTTCTTTTCCTTTTCATTCATTTTGCTTCATTCTTTTTTTTTTTATCAATTTGTACTGTCATTACCTTTTCATATATAAACACATAATTCCTTTCTAATTTTAAGTTGAAGTATCTAAATTTCCTTTACCACTTATTGTAAATGGCAGCTAATCAACATTCTTCTAGGGTCGGACCACGTCCAAATAATGAGCTGCTTACTTATATCTATGACAATGGGGTCAAACAAATTCCTCTCTTTGCCAGGATGCATCTTCATAGTAACAGCAAAGGAAAAACACAAGTAAATGTTGTTTTTATGCAATTTAATTACTTATTGGCAAAATATTAGTAAAATTAAGAATTTAAGAACTTGGTAAATTAATGTAGAAAAAGCATATATAAAAAATTAGTTTATGACTATAATTAAAGTGCATAAAATGAATTTGTGTACTTACATTACTTGGCTTACCTATTCTTTGTATAGCATGGTAGTTGTGAGATTCATGGTAAAAGAAACATTCATAAAGCTAGCCAATAGAATGACCGGCTCTAGCTCCAGTAAAAAGAATGGTTCGAGAAAGCGATTTTGAAGATTTTGTTTTGCAGTTAACATCCTGAGGATTTCAAATTGATAGGAGTGTGATCCAAGCGCTTGCAGAGTGATGGATGGACACTACCCATACCTTTCACTTACCCATTGGGGAAATGACCATCAGTCCAATTGATTTTTTTGCCATAACAGGCCTTCAATGTCATGGGATCCCTATCCCTTTAACCAGCTATAGACCCTTAATTTTGGCAAGGATTAAATTCAATCCCAATTAAAAAGGGTCCGGTATAATTTTAGGACCTTAAACCTAGTCCTGTATAATCTTAAAAGCTTAAATAGCTTTAATTAAGTCCAATTTAATTTTAGAAGCCCAAAACAAAGATGAACTGACTTGATCTTACCCAAACCAGCTTGGTACGACCCAAAACCTAGACACCATGTCGAATTAGAGAGGCAATTTGATATGGGCCAAAGCTCATGTTGATTTGGCACTTGCCAATTTGACATGAACCTTGTCCAAGTCAAATTGGAACTTGCTAATTTGACATGAACTTTATCCATATCAAACTGGCAAGCCAATTCGACATGGACAAGGCTCCATGTCGAATTGGCGAAATTGGGACTTGCCAATTCGACATGAGCCTTATTATAAGGCTTTATGTTGAATTGGCAAGGCCATCGGCCTCGATTTCAAGCAAATATAATTTTAATTGGAAATCTGGATTGAGCTCAAACTTAGCTCGATATTCACTAGTTTTAACCTAGTTTATTATTATAAATAGGGGACTTAACAATTAAACAATGAAGGGATGATTATTAAAGCAACAATAATTAAAAAGAGAGGTAGCGATAATTATTAAAAACCTAGTGGCAACCATATAGACAGAGGCAAAAGAAAATAGGCAGTTGCTCGACTCTTGGATTATAAAAGGAATAAGCCAATAAACTGATTGATCCAACCTTTAGCAACTTAAAACTTGGTTCAACATATCAAATTAGTGGAGTCTATGACAATGCAAGTTTTGTTTCTCTAAACTCAATATTAATTAGACTTTCCTCAGTTGTTTTCTTTCTTTAAAAACATTAAATAAATAAAAGTAGTTATTTTATGCAGTAGTAATAAGTTTATCCAGTAGCAATGAAGTTATTAATTTAATTTCAATAATAATAATATTGAAGTCGTTTAGTGCTATAGAAAATGAAGTTTGATTTTGATTTAATATAAATCTTTAATAACTTTACTTAATTCCATCTCTTTGTATCCAAACCCTAGATTAGGAAAACCCTAAATTGCATAATTAAACTTAAGTTTTTATATTAAAACCCTAATTTTCTATACTAAAACCCTAGCTTCTAAAAACCCTAATTTTTTCTTAAAAAACCCTAATTTTATTTCCTAAACCCTAATTCACATATAAACCCTAGTTTAGGAAAAACTCTAATTTGTATAAATATAAAACCCTAGTTTAGATAGAAACCCTAATTCCCTAATAAAACCCTAGTTTAGAACTGCAGTACACTATCCCTCGTCAATTGGATCAATATTTATTTATGGATTGTAATTCTTTGTGCTTAATCTTAATTTTCTATTATTAAACTCTAATTTATTATTATTTTTGTGATGCTTAAACTATATGTTTGGATTATTTGTTTTGCTATGAATGGTTGAATGGTGTTAATTTTATTATTGGGATTTAAAGGATGTAAAAGGCACGTTTCCACTCATGGGTGCCTTATCTGTTTAATTTATTTATTTTTTTGTAATTTAAATTATTTGAAGACTTTACGAAAATTTTAAGGGACATGTTTCTACCTTTTGGTAGATGTCTTATTTTATTTATTCATATTTTGAACATTTGCACTTTTATAAGGGCATGTTTCCATCTCATATGGGTGCCCCTTTTTATTTGATGTGTTTTGATTAGTAATATGGTATTCTTCATTTTAATTACATGTAGTATGGATAATATTGCAATAATTAAGAATTTAATAATATTTAGACCTGAAAAGGAGGCCAGTTCCAATGAATCGGGCACTATGGGGGTGCTGGGTCATTCTCACCTTCCCCATGCGTACCCAACTTTCCAAACCCAATAGGGGCTAGGGATTCCTTAGGAATCAAGTCATCCACCCCTTTCTATTTTTCTAGCCCTTTTGGGTGGTGACTCCATTTTCTTTAGGTTTAGGCTCATGCTCTCTAAGGTCTTAAGCCTAACAGTACCGAAGTTGCAAGAACCATTCTACTTAGAGTGGGGGCAAAAATTCCCGCTCACACCAGCATAATTTTAACCCTTGAGGAAATTCAATAGTTGATTGGTGTTAGTCCCCATTTTTGAGGACCTTTCAAAATCAAATATAAGCCTATCCAAAAGTACTGGATAAAGTATATTTGACTACTATAAGACGAGAGGGCAAAACAATTTACACGAGAGTTCCTATTATATCTACTAGGAGCCACCATATTAGGCAGCATTGAGTTTGCCATTCACTTGTAGGTTCTACGTGTCCTTGCTAATTTTGACTGGATGCCTCATTATGCATGGGTAAAGGCTAGCCTTTCTTGCCTTTACCATGGTTTTGATGCAATTTCCAGGAATAAAAGATCCTTCACTGGTTTTATGGCTGCTGCCGAGGCATCACTTTCCTTATAACTGTTGATCCTAATAATGTGTTTGTATGGATTTTGATCTTCTCATTTATGTATAGGTTTGGGTGTATGAGCACAAACTGGTGAGAGTTTCCAATATTACACATGTACATAAGGCTAAGTTTCTGGCTATCAGGCCGCAAAGAGTTGCCTTGTAGCCATCATGTACACACTCACCGATACCATATAAGTTGTTTAACCTAGAACCAAGTAAAAGAAATCTTAATACTCATATCAAAACTCATGAGCAAAATAACTTACCTATTTACTTTTTTGTAGGTGGATGTGGCTTGATGGGGAACAAACATGAGAAATAATAAGACTGCATGTATGAATGATGCATTGCTCTTACAAGATTGTCATCGGATTATTGCCGAACCAGTTTCTAGTGGCTAGTTCCTTGGTGAATGAGTATATAACTGGTTCCTTGATCCTAACCAGCAGAGGGTACCAATACATCCTATCATTTGTGTTGAACACCATGTCCATGCCAAAACCTTATTAGAGTCATGCTTGCAATGGCTTTCATATTGGGGCCTTTCTGCTTTTGCGGGATGTGCCATACATCAAGTTTATTCGAGATCAACTCTAAATTTTGAAGTTTCTTCTGTAGGTGTTTGGGGGCTTCCTGAGGAAAAAGATGAAGAGGAAGAGGAAGATGAAGAAGAAATGTAGGAAGAGGAGGAAGAATAAGAAATGGAGGAAGATAAGGAGGAAGGCGAAAAAGAAGAATAAGAAAATGAGGAGGAGGAGAGGGAGCCTTCTTCCCTTTATTATGGTGATTCCAAGGCCTACACTTCACAGGTGAATGCTCAAAATTTTACCATTATAATTGGTTTTCTTAATTTGTTTTGACTTCTTTTTATGATTGCTGCAGGTTATTAGTTTGTTTGATCATGAAGCTAGGCAATCATATGCTACTCCAGTTCAACGACAATTTTTGCCATTTCCCCTAATATGTCATTTTATCCTCTAAGCTTTGATTTGAATTACATTGTCCATGGTCTTGTTTCAATATTGATTTATGTTATATGTAGGCATGATAATGTATGTCTTTACCTTTTTTCCTTTTCTAGCTCACAAAAAATTCTTGAGAAACAAAACAAGTTGTAAGAAGAGTTAGCCGCCAGTTGCTAGGAGTTGGACGCCAGCCATTAAGGTACTGCTCATTTCCAAGATTTATATCATTGATCAGAACAAAGTTTCTGAGACTACCGATTTTAGGGCATGTAGGATCCTAGTTCATCTTCTTTGATGGGACCCCAGGTTGATGATCGCGATCATAACATGCCTCCTTCTTTTCGAAGTGGTGACCATTTTAGTGTTGACTTTTCGGACTATGAATATCCTGGCATTTCATCATCAAGTAGACCTTGGCATGATGATGTGCCTCCCTCTCTGTCAGGAGATGATTTTCTTAGAGCCTCATTTGATTACAGGCCACCTCTCCCTTCTCAATGATTTAATTATTTTGTATTGGACATGTAAGACAAACACACTGTAATGAAATAAATAAATTAAATAATCTTTAACTTTTTTATTTTTTTACTCTTTTCCCTTTCTGTAACTCCTTTCTTTTTTATTTGTACATATCTATAGTGTTCATGTCAAATTCAAAATGGATTGAAATAATTTACAAAACCTAAACCAACATATAAACTAAATGAATTTTCTTTTAGAAAACCAAAACAAATTCTGAATTCGACATGAATTAAAAAGCCATAAAAAATTAGGCCATATCTAATCTGAAACTAATTTAGTTTTGTAAACACATAACAATCTTCTTAATGTGGCTTCGGCTTCAAACACCACCTATTTAAGCCATTATTTTGACCTTTCCCTTCATCCATTCAAACAATTTTCAGATCGAGGCCAACTATCTTTGATCTTTACTATTTTTTTATTCAATTCATAGCTTTCCAAAAAAAATAAACTGCGAGTGTCATTCTCACCAAAGTAATTAATTTTTAAATCTAACTATGACTGACGCCAATTTAAGAAGATGAAAGATTTATTTAAAAGCCTTGAAGCTGTACATTGGGAATAAATTTCTTTGCCTCAAATTGGTACTCTGAAGTGCTTTCAAAATATCAAATTGAATCAATCCTTTTTGCATGCCATGACTTCTTTTTGGAACATGGAATCTAGGACTTTTAAAATCATCAGTTTTGAATTGTGCCCTATGATTGAAGAATTTGAAGTCATACTTGGATATTCGGGCAATTGTCTGGTAGCATTGCCCATACTGACTTCAAAAACCCATCAAAAAATGCAGATGTTGTTCCACCTTTCAAAGCCTGAAGTTCTTCAATTAATTAGGGGTGAGAAAATTCTTCTTGGTCCTTTAATTAATTTATGCACTGTCCCTTAATTTTTGACCAAGTCCAACTCGATATTTTAGAATATTCCAAAAATAATTTTTACATATTTATTATTTATTTTAATATTATTATTATATAATATTTATTATTTAATTTTAAATATTTATATAATATTTATTGATAAAAATAAAAATATAAAAAATATAAAAAAGATAAAAAAATAAAAAATTCGATGGATCGGCGAGTGATGCGCGGCAGCATTGCTGCGCGGTAAGGAAATTCATCGCAGGCCTGGGCCTGCGGCGAAATCGTCGCTTGCCAATTCACCTCACACGCCAGCAAGCAGCCCCCAGTTCGCCACACATCCTCACAGTAGCAAGTCTAACTTGCCCTACAGTAGCCCGTGCTCGCCTAGCCCAGCTTGTGTGCCAGCATCCCAATTCCTTGCAGCAAATGGCCAAAAGCCCGTGGCAGCTCACGTGCACTGCCGATTTTGCCTGAAAACCTTATCAATCTCAAATTATTTTATTTCCTTAATAGTCCATATTTCCTTAACTAAATAACATTAGGTTTTTATTTTTTCCTATAAATAACACATTAAAACACAGTATCAGGGACTTTTTCTAGGCAACTTTGGATGACACAATTATTGAAGAATTATTCAAGTACTTAAGCAATTTAGGCAGAGACTTGGAGACTTTTGGGATGAAAAGCAACTATTAATAAAACTTTAACAATTATTAAGAGAAAAAGCAACAAACTCACAGCAAGTAATCCAAGGAGGTAGTAACCACAATCAAGGAAATTGCCAAATGGCCAAAGCTCAACCAAAAATCAAGTTGTTTCAAGCATTAAGGCAGAGAGTTTGGTTCAATGTTCAAAATTGGTGGAGCCTTCAACTTAGGTATTTTCCTCTAAATTTAACTTCTTTAAACATACAGTAGCTATGTTATTTTACCTTTAAAACTTTTTGATTTTTTTTGCTTGTTATATTAACACTAAAGCTTCATTATTTTGATCATACAGATTTAATTACTAAAGCCTTAATTACATAAAATCAAAGATCAATCTATTTGTCCATCTAGTAGCATTGTTATTTCTTTTATATTGAATATTTATTAGTTGACTAATCCAATAATTAAAATACAAAACCCTAAAATCTTAACTTTTTGACCTAAACCTAATTTTACTCAATAAACCCTATTTAAGATATAAACCTAAAATTGTATCTTTATTGCTTTATTTAGTTTTAGATTTGATTATGCAGTTTATTATATCTTTTGATGATTGATTAATTAATTTTGATATTCTTTTTGTTTAACTTATCATGGATGGATATTTTCTTTATAATTTTTTGTTTATTAAAATTGTAAGAGGTATGTTTCCATATTATGGGTACCTCAATTGCTAAATATCATGTAATTCAATTTATTTTTAAGTTTCAGATCAATGTAAAGGATACATTTTCACCAATTAGTAGGTATCCTACTTTATTTATATTCTTTTAGACATTGGACAATTGTAAAGGCATGTTTCCATCAATGGATGGATGCCTACTTGTTTGTTTTGTTTGGACATTTCTATGATTTTTAATAAAGTATTTGTTTATTTTTATGATTACATGTAGTATGGATAATATCATTATATTTAAGAATTTTATAATATTAAGACCTAAAAGGGAGGCCGGTTCCAATGAACTGGGCATTGTGGTGGTGCTGGGCCATTTCTCACCTTCCCCACACGTACCCAACTTTCTTAACCCATTACGGGGTTGGGGATTCTTTATGAATTGAGTCATCTAGCCCTTTCTTTTCCTAACCTATCCGGGTGGCAACTTTATTTTTTCAGGGCTTAGGCCTGTGTTCTCTAAGGTCTTGAGCCTAACAGCGCTGAAGTCCTTGAATAATCCTTCAATAATTGTGCCATCAAAAGTTGCCAAGAAAAAGTCCCTGATACTATGTTATAATGTGTTATTTATAGGAAACAACAAAAACCTAATGTTATTTTGTTAAGGAAATATGGACTATTAAGGAAATAAAACAATCTGAGGTTAAAAAGGTTTTTTTGGAAAAATCGGCAGTGCACGTGGGCTACTACGTGCTGCTAGCCATTTGCTGCGAGGAACTGGCTTCTGGCATGCGAGCTTGGGTGTAATATCCCTAAGTGTGCTTAGAAGTTATGATAATGTTGTTATTATTGAATTGAGTGTGTGATTGATAAGTGGTAATTATGTTGTTTGAAGAAAAGCATTGTGTAGAGTGAAGTGTATATGTTGTGTATATGGTCATATATATATAATATAAGTTGGTCAAAGGGCTTGGTCAAGGGAAGAGGATATTTTATTTGTGATTGTGAAATTACCAACATGGGCTTGTAAAAGACAAAGGTTTAGTTATATGGTTGAGGGTAGTTTAGTAATTTTCTTTTGGAAGGGTATTTAATGCCTATTGACTTTGTGTTTTCTTCATCATTTCTTCTTCTTCTTCTTGTTGATGGCCGGCTCACTCAAAGACAAAGGAAAGCAAGAGAGCAAGTGATGATTTTGGAATTTTAAGCTCAAAAGTGAAGGAAGATCTCAAGTATCCAAGTTGGAATTTCAAGAATTTCATGATTTTAGTAAGTTTTCTCTTGTTTGCCTTTGTTATTTTTGAAGATGTGTGTGAGTTGAGTTAGGGTTATTGATAGTATGATTAAGTGTGTTGATGATTTGTTGATTAGAGTTGAAATTGATTTTAAATAAGAAGTAAATTGGTGTTGGTGATGGAAGAGTAAGAGTTGTGTTTAGTGAATATTTTTCTGTTTTACAATTAGTAAAGGCTGTGACTTGTATGATTTTTAATTAATTATAGAAAAATGTTCTTGAAGTGAATTTTTGATATGTTGTGCCTCTATGAGTCTAGAATTACTGAAAAATATGTTGATTCGATTTTGGAATGGTTATGAGTTTAGAAAGATTATTTTTATTAGACCTGTTCCAGCAGGTACCTTAACTGAGACAGCTATATTTCGGGATTTTTAATAAAATTTAGAAAACTCATATCCAATTGAATTTTGGATATGTTGTTGCTTAGTGAGTCTAGTATTTGAGAAAAATAATTTGGAACCATGTTGATTGAATTTGATTTATGGAATTCACAAAGTTCAGAACTGCTGCCAGGATGCAGGGCAATTGGGGCAGTCTGGTTAGGTGAACTATTTGACCAAGATTTTGTGTTTAGTTTGATCTGAAATTTTAAAGGAATGATTTTCAGATACAAAAATAAATTCTGTAAAAATTTTAGAATTTTTAGTCAAGTAGATTATTTTATACAATTTTTCAAAATAAGGATAAAATGGAGTCTAAAACCAGAATGTACTATTCATATGGTCATTTTGCTAATATTCCTTTTGGATTAGGTTGTGAAGAGGTTGAATTGCCCTAATTTGTGAAGTGAAGAACTATTGAGTGGAGAAGAGTTTAGAGTGGTGTGAAATGTTATTAAGGTAAGTACCAATGTTGCATGATTGCATTGTTAATGCATATCACTAATGTATTTTGATGTGTTTATATCATTAATGATATGTATATATATAATTGTGTTATGGGAAAATGTAAGATGTGAATGATTTGATGAATATTAATGTATGAGAATACAATTGATTGAGTATAATTAAATAATGTTAGGTAAATTATTACATTGTTAATCTAATGTGACTTGTATAGTGTGAAAGAGAAGAGGATCATTCAACAAGGTATGAGCTATGCAAATTTATTATGACAAACACTTTTATGAAGAATTACTTTAATGTACTTTGTAATGTTATAGCAATGATGCTATATATATAATGTGAATCATGTGATTGAATAATGATATGTTCATTTGGTTAATGTAATTGATGTTGAGTATTATAATGATGATGCACATGATACTATATGAACAATACTATGATTTGTGTATTATGAATCTTGTGAATTGTATTGTGCTATATGAATAAGGTACTTTGTAATGTTATAGCAATGATGTTATATGTATCATATGGATTGAGATATGATATGTTGTGAAGCCATTGTGATTGGCTATGATGATCTAATTGAAAGAAATAAGGCATGTTTGCCTAGATGATAATGAACATTGAGATTGAAATTGATAATGAAACAATAAGTGAAATATGTGTTTAATGTGTTATTCAGTTTTCAGAGTTCTGGGTTTGGAGGCATGCCTATAAAATGAAAAAGGTAACAGTCTTGCCGGGTTGAGGATCTCTTCAAATTGAGTTGAATTGAGGTCCAAGAGACTGGGTCTGTTACACTATGAGAATTGTGAATATGAAATATATGATTGGTAACAGTCTTGCCGGGTTGAGGATCTCCTCATGATGAGTTGATGGTCCAAGAGACTGGGTCTGTTACACTATCCATGGATAGAAATATTGATATATGATGCCTACGGGCTTGATGATTATGATTATAGACCAAAGCAGTAACTCTGAACTCTGAATAACATAGTGGTCTCTGTTGGGCCCGAGTCTGTCTTTGTTGTCAATGTGATATACAAATGTTGAAAGAAATGGATAATGAAATCTTTGGTATACTTCATTGGACATGTGATTGATGATATGTAATATGTGCGTTGAAATATTGATTATGAGCACTAGTGATGAATCATTAATGTTGAATTGTGAATAAAGAAATGTTATGATTGGTATGATGTATAATGTGTGTATTAGCATTGATTGTGAATTCAATTGATGAATTGTGGTTGATGACAATGATTGTCTTAATTGGAAATGTGACTTATGATTAGTATGATGTATAATGTGTGTATTGAGATGTTGATTGTGAATATTAGTGATGGGTTGGACTTGGTAGAAATGTTATGTTTATATGTGTATAAGATATGAGATTAGTTGAAAGATATGAAAGGTGCAAATGAATAGGGATAAACTTAATAAGAACTAAAAGTATATGGAATTGAGATATCTTTATATGTTAGTGTTTCCATGATATATGTTTGTATTTTATATTTGTACTACTAAGCTTTCGAGCTTAGCGCGGATGTATTATCGCGCGCAGGTAGCTTGGTGGAAGACATGAAGTCTTTTGGTATGCCACGAGAAGAGTAAGATTTTGTCGAGACCAACTAGAGGGTAATGCATACATGTATCCACTTTAAGTATGTTATATTATATGTATAAATGAAGTTTTGATAAAGACAATAATTTGTAAGTGTTCTTTAAATTGACCTATTATGGTTTGAATTTTGTTACAGGTATTGAAAGGTAAAAAGAAAAGTGGCATCCTTATACTTTAAATACTTACTGTATGTATACTAGGTATATGTATAGTATTTATATGGAGTATTGGGGTGTTACAATTATTTTGGTATCAGAGCTTAGGTTCGAGATTCTCGGCCTAAGTAAAATTAAAAAGAAAAAGTTTTGAAACGCTTAAAATGAATTAAAAAGAAGAGTTTTGAAAATGAAATTTGTAATACATGCATATGCATTCACACCTAGGTTGGTCTCGGAGGTGGCATTATATGATTTGTAGTATATCTGTGTTATATGAAATGGATGTTAATGTGTGAATGATATGATGTTATGAGAAAACTGTTTTGTTGTAATGTGAGATGTTGAGGCATGATTACTTAACTTGCTTGTGAAAAAAAAAAGAAATGAATTTAAAAAAAAATATTGATAATTTTAATGAACGGACCTATTTGTCTCCTGCGGAACCATACGGACCCATTGGAATGGGCAACCGAACTTGGACAACCGACCTGGATGGGAAAAGGTATGTTACTAATAATGTTATACGTGCTTATCTGCCTCCTGCGGACCCTTGGGATTGAAGGGCAACCGACCTGGTTGGGGAAGGGTACGTATATAAAGTCATAGTTGTCGGCTATAATGATAAATTTAAATGAGTATAATGAATGATATGAATTTATATAAGTCTAATTGATAATTAAAAATGGAAATTTATGCAAGTAAAGTGAAGTGTTAAATGTGTTGAAGCATAAAGAAATGAAAAGGAAAATAATATTGAATGAGTTGATTAGTAAAGACAAGGTATGATTATTTAAAGTTTGGGGTATATATATAAAGTTAAGGTATTGTTTAAAGGAAAAAGAGATGATATTGGTTATGTAAGAATATAAATTGGTATGGTTATTTTAATGTAAACATTGTGAATTCAAGGTTAGAAATGTGAGATGCTTGGATATTGTGAAAGCTCATGGTAATGGTAATAATATGTGATATTTGAGATTTTTCGAAATGAGCTTAATAATTGGGGAAGAAATATGTGTTGATATTGCTTTATGATATATATATATATCCGAGATGTTTTTAAAGTTGATTTTAAGAAAAGATGAGTTTGGTAAATTTAAAGTTTAAACGAAGTAGTAAGTTGAAAAGTTAAAGTTCTACTAGAAACTGATAAAGATTGATTGGATATTGATGATTTAATGTATATTCAATACCTGAGCCAGGTGAAATGATTAATATTGCACATGAAAGTATTATGAATTAAGTAATGTGATTGATGGTATGAGAATTTGTTTTGAAGTAAAAAGAGAAATAGATATGCAAATGAAAAGGAGCTATTTTAAGTCATTTCATTGCAAAAAAAAAAAAAAGATATGGAAGTATATTAAATGTTTTTTTTTAAAGATGAAAGTAAAAGAGATGTCACATTGGGAATGTGACCAAGATGGATGTGAAGTGTTATTATAGTCAGAATATATATTTGTAGTGTGATTAAATACTTTTTATCATATTGGAAGAATGAGAATAATAGTATTCAAAAGAAAGTGATAAACACTAAATTTGTAGTGAATGTATGAAAAAGGAAAATAAAAATCAGAGCATATAATTAAGTGTATAGGAGCTATTAGGCTCAATGTGTATATTATTAGGTGTAATGTACATATGTATAAATATATGAGTAAAATATATATATACGTTGAATGGTAAACAAACGGATATAAAGATGATATATTAAATGCATTTCAAAATAAAGGTGAGAGAGATGTCACCTTAGTAAGGTGACTAAGAATTTGTGAAGTATTATTGTGGTTAGGAAATATATATGTGTTGAGTTGATAAATAATTTAAGTTATGTCAAAAAGGGGTAAGAATGATGTTGATTAAGGAAAAGTAATAAATGTTAAATTGTGTTAAAGATATGTAAAAGAGGAATTATATATATAATTGTATGACTATGTGTATACATGTATGGAAAATGTGGAATGAGCTTTTCGATATGAATGTAAATGAAAATGTAAGAAATGTGGAAAGCAAGTCATATTGTGAATGTGACCTAAGTATGTGAATGTGATATAATTATTTTTTTAGTGGTGTGGAGAATAATAGGGCATGTATCAGTGGATCTATGAGAGAATAGGTTTTAACCTATGTAGAGTTAGATTATGGGATGAAATGGAGAGTGAGAAAGGACTCAAGTAACACTAGAAGATGAAATTGTTATGATAATAACTGAGTTAAACTATCATATAATGTTTCCTGGATTAAGGATTTTGTTTGTAGAAATTCTATATGTATAAGTATATAATAAAAAGGAAAGTATACTGTATGAAAAGTGTTACAAGAGATAAATTAGAAGTGGAGTAATAAATGGAATTTGTATATGATTAAATGTTGTGTATAAAGATGTTATAGATAATATTGTTGATGTGAGTTAGACTAATGATAATCGTATGTTCAAGAGAAAATTTATGGAGATGGAGTTGAAATGTGTTAACTCTTGGTGTAGTAAAAGTTTGGATACAGAATAATCGAGAAACAGTATTGATTTATGAGTTACAGGTGTGTGACCATTCATCTTCTATGGCTATATGATTTGGTTAGTATGTGTAGCCGGTTAATTTTAGTATCCATAAATTTGGGACTGAGACAATATGACTGTAGTACAAATTGGTGAGATTGAAAATTTTGTTTAAGAAGCATAGTTAAAAAGTTATTATAAGATTTGGTGGGAACTATACTAATATGATTTGAAATGATTTGTTATCACAATAATTTGATTGAATATGGATTGGAAGAGATCAAGAAATTGTATATAAGTTTGCCCTAATTGAATTAGATCATATATACATATATGAATATGGTGCAATTTCATGATAAGTTAAATAAATTAATCATTGGATGGAATTGAACAAGATGGGAAAGTGGATATATTGTGTAAGATAAATCAATTGATCTGGATTGGATTAAGATTATGAATTATTCTTGAGATTTAATATCTATAGTTGTATTAAGAATGTAATTATTTACATGGCAATGTATATGATGTAAAATATTAAATTGTGAATGGACATGAATGAATGGAGTCATAGTAGTTATAAATCAGGATAAAAAGGGAAAAGATTGGTTATTTATAAAATAAGTTGAAAGGTAATGTATTAATATGTAAGTTAAGAGAAAAGCATGCTAAAGAGGTAACTCCATTTGTGGAAAATAAGGATCTTGTCATCCATTGAGGGATTGATAAATGTCTATTTAGACAGTGATTGTAATGATGGGATAATTAATGCTAAGACATAACCAATGATTTTTAAGGTTAAAGTTAAAAGAGTAATCATAAAGAGATGAAGGAACAATATATATTAAATATAAAGATTGGATGAAGTATAAGTGTACTATAAAATGATCTGATTCTGGTATAAAGATAGTAATAGGAAGTGTAATAAGTTCTTTTGAATGTTTGATCAATGAAGTAACAAGATATATAAACCTATAGAATGATGAGTTATGGAATTTAAAGAAGATTGTTGATTCTATAGGAAAGAGTTGAAGTTATATGATTTGGTGACATAGTAACTTAAACATATAATTAACTTCATATGGAAGGTAAGATAGTATGTTGTTAAGAATCAATTGTTACGATATTGATAATTTCGAGGACGAAATTTTTTTTTTAGAGGGGGAGAATTGTAATATCCCTAAGTGTGCTTAGAAGTTATGATAATGTTGTTATTATTGAATTGAGTGTGTGATTGATAAGTGGTAATTATGTTGTTTGAAGAAAAGCATTGTGTAGAGTGAAGTGTATATGTTGTGTATATGGTCATATATATATAATATAAGTTGGTAAAAGGGCTTGGTCAAGGGAAGAGGATATTTTATTTGTGATTGTGAAATTACCAACATGGGCTTGTAAAAGACAAAGGTTTAGTTATATGGTTGAGGGTAGTTTAGTAATTTTCTTTTGGAAGGGTATTTAATGCCTATTGACTTTGTGTTTTCTTCATCATTTCTTCTTCTTCTTCTTGTTGATGGCCGGCTCACTCAAAGACAAAGGAAAGCAAGAGAGCAAGTGATGATTTTGGAATTTTAAGCTCAAAAGTGAAGGAAGATCTCAAGTATACAAGTTGGAATTTCAAGAATTTCATGATTTTAGTAAGTTTTCTCTTGTTTGCCTTTGTTATTTTTGAAGATGTGTGTGAGTTGAGTTAGGGTTATTGATAGTATGATTAAGTGTGTTGATGATTTGTTGATTAGAGTTGAAATTGATTTTAAATAAGAAGTAAATTGGTGTTGGTGATGGAAGAGTAAGAGTTGTGTTTAGTGAATATTTTTCTGTTTTACAATTAGTAAAGGCTGTGACTTGTATGATTTTTAATTAATTGTAGAAAAATGTTCTTGAAGTGAATTTTTGATATGTTGTGCCTCTATGAGTCTAGAATGACTGAAAAATATGTTGATTCGATTTTGGAATGGTTATGAGTTTAGAAAGATTATTTTTATTAGACCTGTTCCAGCAGGTACCTTAACTGAGACAGCTATATTTCGGGATTTTTAATAAAATTTAGAAAAATCATATCCAATTGAATTTTGGATATGTTGTTGCTTAGTGAGTCTAGTATTTGAGAAAAATAATTTGGAACCATGTGGATTGAATTTGATTTATGGAATTCACAAAGTTCAGAACTGCTGCCAGGATGCAGGGCAATTGGGGCAGTCTGGTTAGGTGAACTATTTGACCAAGATTTTGTGTTTAGTTTGATCTGAAATTTTAAAGGAATGATTTTAAGATACAAAACTAAATTCTGTAAAAATTTTAGAATTTTTAGTAAAGTAGATTATTTTATACAATTTTTCAAAATAAGGATAAAATGGAGTCTAAAACCAGAATGTACTATTCATATGGTCATTTTGCTAATATTCCTTTTGGATTAGGTTGTGAAGAGGTTGAATTGCCCTAATTTGTGAAGTGAAGAACTATTGAGTGGAGAAGAGTTTAGAGTGGTGTGAAATGTTATTAAGGTAAGTACCAATGTTGCATGATTGCATTGTTAATGCATATCACTAATGTATTTTGATGTGTTTATATCATTAATGATATGTATATATATAATTGTGTTATGGGAAAATGTAAGATGTGAATGATTTGATGAATATTAATGTATGAGAATACAATTGATTGAGTATAATTAAATAATGTTAGGTAAATTATTACATTGTTAATCTAATGTGACTTGTATAGTGTGAAAGAGAAGAGGATCATTCAACAAGGTATGAGCTATGCAAATTTATTATGACAAACACTTTTATGAAGAATTACTTTAATGTACTTTGTAATGTTATAGCAATGATGCTATATGTATAATGTGAATCATGTGATTGAATAATGATATGTTCATTTGGTTAATGTAATTGATGTTGAGTATTATAATGATGATGCACATGATACTATATGAACAATACTATGATTTGTGTATTATGAATCTTGTGAATTGTATTGTGCTATATGAATAAGGTACTTTGTAATGTTATAGCAATGATGTTATATGTATCATATGGATTGAGATATGATATGTTGTGAAGCCATTGTGATTGGCTATGATGATCTAATTGAAAGAAATAAGGCATGTTTGCCTAGATGATAATGAACATTGAGATTGAAATTGATAATGAAACAATAAGTGAAATATGTGTTTAATGTGTTATTCAGTTTTCAGAGTTCTGGGTTTGGAGGCATGCCTATAAAATGAAAAAGGTAACAGTCTTGCCGGGTTGAGGATCTCTTCAAATTGAGTTGAATTGAGGTCCAAGAGACTGGGTCTGTTATACTATGAGAATTGTGAATATGAAATATATGATTGGTAACAGTCTTGCCGGGTTGAGGATCTCCTCATGATGAGTTGATGGTCCAAGAGACTGGGTCTGTTACACTATCCATGGATAGAAATATTGATATATGATGCCTACGGGCTTGATGATTATGATTATAGACCAAAGCAGTAACTCTGAACTCTGAATAACATAGTGGTCTCTGTTGGGCCCGAGTCTGTCTTTGTTGTCAATGTGATATACAAATGTTGAAAGAAATGGATAATGAAATCTTTGGTATACTTCATTGGACATGTGATTGATGATATGTAATATGTGCGTTGAAATATTGATTATGAGCACTAGTGATGAATCATTAATGTTGAATTGTGAATAAAGAAATGTTATGATTGGTATGATGTATAATGTGTGTATTAGCATTGATTGTGAATTCAATTGATGAATTGTGGTTGATGACAATGATTGTCTTAATTGGAAATGTGACTTATGATTAGTATGATGTATAATGTGTGTATTGAGATGTTGATTGTGAATATTAGTGATGGGTTGGACTTGGTAGAAATGTTATGTTTATATGTGTATAAGATATGAGATTAGTTGAAAGATATGAAAGGTGCAAATGAATAGGGATAAACTTAATAAGAACTAAAAGTATATGGAATTGAGATATCTTTATATGTTAGTGTTTCCATGATATATGTTTGTATTTTATATTTGTACTACTAAGCTTTCAAGCTTAGCGCGGATATATTATCGCGCAGGTAGCTTGGTGGAAGACATGAAGTCTTTTGGTATGCCACGAGAAGAGTAAGTTTTTGTCGAGACCAACTAGAGGGTAATGCATACATGTATCCACTTTAAGTATGTTATATTATATGTATAAATGAAGTTTTGATAAAGACAATAATTTGTAAGTGTTCTTTAAATTGACCTATTATGGTTTGAATTTTGTTACAGGTATTGAAAGGTAAAAAGAAAAGTGGCATCCTTATACTTTAAATACTTACTGTATGTATAGTAGGTATATGTATAGTATTTATATGGAGTATTGGGGTGTTACATTGGGCTACTGCAGGGCAAGCTAGACATCCTGCTATCAGGATGTATGGCAAACTGGGGGTTGCTTGCTGGAATGTGCGGCGAATTTCCTTGCCGCGCGGCAACGCGTCACTCGCCGGTCCATCCAATTTTTTATTTTTTATCTTTTTTGATATTTTTTATTTTTTTATTTTTATTATTATAAATAAATATTATATAAATATTTAAAATTAAATAATTAATCTTATATTATAATATTAAAATAAATAATAAATATTATAAAAATTATTTTTGGACTATTTAAAAATATCGGCCTTGACATGGTCAAAAATTAAGGGTTTATAGTTTTTCACCTGCTTGAATGATCTGAGACTTTCAGTAGAAGAGAGTGAAAAGTAAAATGACTTTGAGTTGATTTTGGATGAGGACGGGTTCTCAACTTGGGTTTAGAGTTGGTTTGGGCTATTGATCCGATGTTGGGTTCTGGACTTAAAAATGATTTGGGTTCTCGACCTGAGACTAGATTTGATTGGGTTCTCGACTAGAGACTGAATTATAGGTGCTCGACTCAAAATTGGATTATGGATTTGGGTTCTAAATCTAAAATTAGATTTTGAGTGCTCGACCCGAAACTGAATTTGGACTTGGGTTTTTTTTACTTGAAACTGGATTTTGGGTGCTCGACCCAAAACTGAATTTGGATTTGGGTTCTCAACCTAAAACTGGATTTTAGATGCTTGACCCAAAACTAAATTTTGGATTCTCAACCTGAGGCTGATTTGGATGCTCGATTCAAGACAGGATTATGGGTGCTCAACACGAAACTGGATTTTTTGGTGCTCGACTTAATACTGTTTTGGATTTGAGTTCTCAACCCAAAACTTAATTTTGGATACTCGATCCAATACTGGAATTGGGTGCTCATCCCAAAACTGGATTTTGGGTGCTCGACCTGAAACTAGATTGGGTACTTGGACCCAAGACAGGAGTTGGATGCTTGACCCGAAAATAAATTTTGTGTGCTCGACCCAAAAATGGATTTTGACTGACCTTTTATCAGTTGAGAATGTTGGCTGAACCAGCTATTCCATTCTTTTTTTTCTTCCTTTTGCAATAAATTTAGCTATTTTTTAGCTGGCCCTCATATCTTCTCCTTGGCCCCTGCATGGCAAAATATTTGAAAGTGAGTTTCAAAATATTTTGTATATGCATAAACTCAAAAATTAAAAATATAACACCCTTATACCCTATATACATACAATACATATTTTCAGCATATGTAAAAAACACATATACGGTACAAAAATGTGTCACTGATCGGTTTACTAATTTTTTTTAAACATTTCCAATTTAAAATTTCAAATTCTAAATATATAAAAATTAAATAGAATATAAATATTCTTTACTTGTTATAAGAACCCAAAATAAATAATATATATAAAAATCTCTGGGAAAAAATTCGCCAGATTTTTGTCTGTATTTTGGATATCCCGAAATTTATCAAAACACAACCTGCAAAAAGAAAACACTCCCAAATAATTTTCAGCCACCATCTCAACCATACTTCTCAATTTCACAAAGTTTCTCAAACATTTATACATACAGATATATATAATTTAAAACACACTTACTCTCCCATTTCAAATACATTGACCCAAACATTCTTTATAATATACAATACGTAAAATCCAAAACATAATATATTATGCATAAAACTCAAAATGTACAATAACATAAAAATATATACATGCTGCTGGTAGTGTTTCTGATCTCGATAGCAACTAAACAAACTCAACAACAAGTCTAGACCCAACTTGGTCTAGAAGAACTCTCTGGCTCAGCTGGCTCTACCCTGTCACCTGAGCAATGGAAACAGACGCGCTAAGCCGAAGCCTAGTGGTAAAAACTTTGATAATAACAATATAACTCAATGCAATACCAAATGCATAATGGATATAGATGTCACGTCAATCCACTTTCTTATATATTTCAAATATTTCATAAGCACAACTAATAACATTATATTACTCAATTGTATCATAATTCATAAGTCATATTAAAATAAAGACAAGCATGAGCCCAAAAAGGATCTAATATGCTATACAAATTTCAGAGTTACTACTTTGGTCCATAATGACACCATGTGTCTAGCCCCGTAGGCAATATATCCATGGATAATGTAACAGCCCCAATCTCTTAGACCTCAACCCGGCTAGACCCTCAGGTCCCAGTATCTTGGTTCTCAAACCGGCTAGACTGCTACAGTTTTTGAGGCTTACGACTCAGTCTTTTCACCCCAAAAACATCATATTTATCAGCTAACCTGGCTTACGACACAGTCTTTTCACCATTCCAGCGTATAGCCCGTAGGCAATCATAGGCATACCACCAAACCCAGAACTCTAAAAATTGAATAACATACTAGGCATTCAATTTATTCATATTTCTCATTATCAATCTCTTTCTCTTTGTCACATATTCAATCTAGGCACATTGCTTTATTTTTACTTTTTTTTTCTCACTTTTCACATTTTTCACATCTTTCTCATTTTTCTCACTTTTCTCATTTTTATCAATATCAATTCATTTCATTATTACACATATCTCATTTTTGCATTCACAAAACATTACCCAATTACTTTGGGTATTTTCACATAATATGCATATTTCACATGTTACACAAATTAGCCATTATCAATGGCTTTTCACAATGCATTTAACACATATATGACATTACAAATGTCATAGCATATTATTCATACACAATCAATGAATCAAGTAGCTTAACATATTTTTCAACCAAAATGTGTTCAGCCCAAATGTTATGAAAATATAGACATTATATTCAATGTTTGTACATACCTCCACTAGCAACCCAAAGCAAGCTAAAAACAACCTTCAATCCAATCTTTCTAACTTGCCCTTCACCACTTGAATGAAGCAAATCAACCTCCCTCAATGCCTAAACCAAATGTGATAGCAAATAATCATTTAGTATCACATTTAATGGCATTTCCAACATTAAATCATAATTACACATCACTCCTACAAATTTCCAAAAATTTAGCCTTTCCTTACTTCAAAGTTGGAATTCCATTCTACTACAAATAAATTAGTGTTTTAAGTTTATTTATATTATTAAAAACATATTTTAATACATTTAAATCATTTACATTATAAAAATACACTCTTATACACAAAATCTCAAAAATAGCATAACCTTCCCCCATTGAAGGTTTTCCATTCCAACACAATCCATTACTCATTCCAAGCTTATATTCATCACTTTTAACACTAAACAACATGCTTAAACAAATAAAATCACACAATTCAACCACTTTGGAAAATCACTTTTCCAAAACCCTAAATCTCCACTTCCAATCTCAAACTCCAACCCAACACCACCAAATCCAATATTTGACTTTAAAATACTTGTTTATCAATCAAAAAAACTTATTTGGAATCAATTTGTACAATTAAAGTTCATGTTTTCAAAACCCCAAAAATCCATAACCCTAAATTCTCTCTCTTCACCATTCTTTAACCAAACTCCATCATCTTTTCAATCTAACCTTAGAATCATTGTTAACTACCCAAAATAATATCATACATACAAATTCCAACAATTATAACATACTACATAAAAATTCAAATTCTCACATAATCCAAATTTCCAAGAAATTCAAAGAAAAGAGATGGAAACTTACTAATTTTGGTGGAAATCACCAAAAATCCATTTGAAACTTGTTAATTCCTTCAATTTATGGAGTATGGAAGAAGCAAAATCCTTGGTCTTCAAGCTCCCATGGAAGACACGTCCTTGAAGAAGAAAAAGAAGAAGACTTTTAATATTCTTTTCCTTTCATCCTTTTTTTTAACCACATATATATATATATATTAAAATAATTTAATATTTAATTATTTTTTTAATAAATTAAAAGTCCTAATTTCCCTCTTCCATTCAAAAATAATTTATTTTTGAATTATTTTATTAATTTTGAATTTATAAGATTTAATTACCAAAATACCCTTTTCTTTTAAAAAATGTTGGCTTTTATATATGTTATGTATATTTTGCATATATATCACATATATATTCCACTTTTTCATTTAAAATCCCTTCATTTTTCATTTTAAACCATTAATTTAATTTATCCTTTTAAATTATAATTTATTTTATCCAATTTTTCTAAAAATTAGAAATTTTCAAAAATTTTAGGATGTTACAAAAAATGAGAAACTTTGCCCCTTGTGTAGGCTCAAACCAATGATTTTTCTCATGCAGGCTTTTATTAATGTTTGTATTTTGTCTGATTTCTTGCATAAACATGCATCTCTTCTTTCTTTTATAAAATGACTAGAGCTTCCTCAAGCAATGGGCCCACCATGCCCCCTGATTCTATACCCGATTCATCTTTGCTTAATAGAGTATCTATTGTTCACTTTGACAAACAATAGATAATACAATACAAGAAAATGCAATGTGATATGCTCATGTATGCATGAATAACACTTACAGTGGTTCTATCGACTCACAGACCAAGATGACCAACTGAAGTGTTCCCATTGACTCCTTCCAGATGCCCGTTCAGGTCTTGCTTTTGAATGACATAATGCTTCACATTTATGGCTTTTATCTTCAAGATATTGAGAACAAGAGTGGTGAGGCCCAAGCAGCATAGTTAGGGATACATTCATTTCAAACTATGCTTCAGCATGTCAGTGGTAGCTTCTTCATGACCTTGCCAATAATCATTTACTTTTCCCAATATGTCCTTTGAGGTTCGATGGTTCAACAAAATTCTCGTAACTTGAAGGCTTTATATGACAAAAACAACTTCCCCAGTGGAGTCGCCACTATGAGCGGGGATTTTCACCCCCACTCCCAAGTGAAATGGCTCTTGCGACTTTGGCACTGTTAGGCTCAGGGCCTTAGAGAACACGGGCCTAAACCATGAGAAAATGGAGTCAACACCTGGACGGACCAAGAAAAGAAAGGGGTGGATGACTCGATTCATAAGGAATCCCAACCCCCTAATGAGATCGAAAAGTTGGGTATGTGTGGGGAAGGTGAGAAGTGGCCCAGCACCCCCACAACTCCCCGTTCATTGAAACTAGCCTCCTTTTTAGGTCTTAATATTATAAAATTCTTAAATATAATGATATTATCCATATTACATGCGATCATAAAAATAAATAAATACTTTATTAAAAATCATAACAATGTTCAAACAAAAGAAATAAATGGACACCCATCCGAGGATGGAAACATGTCCTTACATTGTCTAATATCTAAAACTAAATAGGACATCCACCGAAAGGTGAAAATGTATCCTTTACATTGACCTGAAACTTAAAATAAATTAAATTACATGATGCTCACAATATGAGGTACCCAAAACATAGAAACATACCTCTTACAATGTTTTTAAACTAAAGCAAATCAATAAAAATAGCCAACCATTCATCATAAATAAATTATTCATCAAGGACATGAACCATCAATCAAAATATATAATAAATATACATCTAATTTAAATAAAGCAATAAGTTTATAAATTTAGGGTTTATGCATCAATTAGGGTTTCTTGAATAAAATTAGGGTTTTATAGGTTTTATGTTTAACAATTAGGGTTTTGTATTTTAATTACTGGATTAGTCAACTAAGAAATATTCAATATAAAAGAAATAACATGGCTACTAGATGGACAAATAGGTTGATCTTTGATTTTATGCAATTAAGGCTTTAGTAATTAAATCTATATGATCAAAATAATGAAGCTATTAATATAACAACCCAAAATAATCAAAAGTTTTAAAGATAACATAACATAGCTACCGTGATGTTTAAATTTAGGATTAGGTTTGAAATAAATTAGGGTTTGAATCTAAAGAATGGATTTTTAGATTTAGGGTTTGATATTAATATTGGGATTTTATACAAGTTGCCATCGAGGCTTGGGACTCAATGAACTATCAATTTTAATATTATTAATGGCTTGGCTACTGAGTGTCTTAGCAAGTTATCGTGCAAATATAATGGTTGATTTAAAGGGTTGACATGATCATTATAAACTAAACCTAAATTATTGCATGTTGATATTTGAAAATAAATAGCTACTTAATGAATTAAATATCAATGTCTAAAGGTTATGATAAAAAAATAGCTATTATTAAATTTAGATGAATTAAATAAAGAATGTTCCTTTGAGTTGGCTCCGCCAAATTGAAGAAATTGATCAAGCTTCTACTTGCTACAATTCTTTATTTTTGGCCAAGCAAAATCAAAACACTGTCTTGTTGTCTTATTGCTCACTGTTTGATGTTTAAGCTCCTCTTATTTTTATAATGATTTTAGAATTAATTTGTTGCAACATTGCTCTCTGCCTAAATTGAAAGTTTGATGTTCTTCCAAAAAGTCCCAAAGAAAAGTCCAAAGTATTTGAAATAATTGCCAAGAAAAAGTTTGAATAATTCTTCCATCCAAAACCCCCCTCCCTCTATGTATTTAATGTGATATTTATAGGCAATTAAAAGAAAAAAAAACCTATCATGGTAAGAAAATTAAAAACTATGAAGGAAATAAAATTCAAACCGAATAAAATAAGGTTTTGCAAAAATTGGCAGCGCGCGCGGGCTATTGGGTGAGACTGGTGTGCTTGTTGTGCTGCTGGGCCTATGATAATTGCCGCTGGAAATTATCCATACTACATGAGAATTAAACAAGTAGTTAAGAATTGAATTTCAACAAGAATTGAATTATATGTTTTCCTCGAATTGCTGCGATTATTGCTTTATTTAGTTTTAGATTTGATTATGTAGTTTATTATATGTTTTGAAGATTGATTTATTTAATTTCGATATTTGATTTGTTTAACTTATCATGGATGGATATTTTCTTTATAATTATTTTTTGATTAAAATTTTAAGAGGTATGTTTCCATGTTATAGGTACCTCAATTTCTAAAATATCATGTAATTCAATTTTTTTTAAGTTTCAGATCAATGTAAAGGATATATTTCCACCAATTGGTGGGTATCCTACTTTATTTATTTTCTTTTGGACATTGGACAATTGTAAAGGCATGTTTCCATCCATGGATGGATGCCTATTTGTTTGTTTTGTTTGGACATTGCTATAATTTTTAATAAAGTATTTGTTTATTTTTATGATTACATGTAGTATGGATAATATCATTATATTTATGAATTTTATAATATTAAGACCTGAAAAGGAGGCCGATTCTAATGAACCGGGCATTGTGGGTGTGCTAGGCCATTTCTCACCTTCCACACACGTACCTAACTTTTTGAACCCATTAGGGGGTTAGGGATTCCTTAGGAATTGAGTCATCCACCCCTTTCTTTTCCCAGCCCGTCCGGGTGGTGACTCCATTTTCTTCTGAGTTAGGCCCATGTTCTCTAAGGTCCTGAGCCTAACAGTGCAGAAGTCACAAAAACCATTCCATGTCATAGTGGAGGCGAAAATCCTCGCTCACATGCACATCCCATTTAGCTCCTACTAGAGCACGAGGATGCATGTTCTGCTTGTGTGTGCTTGGTCGATTTCTACTAGTTTCTACTGATGGTTACATTTATCCATGACTTGTGGACATCATGGACAAAAAGGAGGGAGGATTATCACAATACATTTGATTTTAGCTGAGACCTTGGTCGGACTGGACCAATTCAAGAATAGCTCTTCGAGAAAGTTAACTAGAAGTCCTCTGCTGCTCCAGGTAATTACCTAAATTACCCTTTTGGGTTTTAAATTTAGGCCAATATTTATTTATTGCTTTTACTTTTTGTCTAGCCTGCCCTTATGGGTTTTCAGAACTAGCGAGCCTTTATTATTTTGGTTTTGGTCCTAATTTTTGCCTAGTATACCCTTTACGGATTTTGGAACTGGCAGAGCTCCATAATTTTTGCCTAGGCCACCCTCGCAGGCTTTCAACCTACTCTGCTTTTTTTTAAAATAAATCTTCTTTTCTTCAAATTTGGTTACAAGAATGCTTTTGCTTACTTGACACTCTAGCTGTAGATCATGGAAGGTACTTACCTGGATACCACTCAGCAAGAAAGCTTCTTCGACTTGCTTCTTCATTTGCCGAAAGGATCTAGTGGATTTGTTTGAGAGTTGTTATCAATATCCATTGGTTAGTGCCTTGGTAGAAAATCAGCCATAATACCACTTGGACATATTTGATGTATGTTACACTTGCTGCCATTTTCGAGGTACTTATTATGTTCCATGCCATCTTGGCTGCTAGTATGGAGCTCAACCTCAGGAATCTAACTTTACTTGTAACATCTTTATACCCTATATATGTATAATACATTCACCCCGTATATGTAAAATATGCACATACGGTATAAGAATGCAACAATCCATGTTAATAAAAAATTTTACATTCCAAATTTCAAATGCCAAATATTTAAAAAATATATATTCAAATAACAAATAAAATATTATTTATAAAATGTAGGTTCCAAAATAGTATTTTTTTTATAAAAAATTTGTGGGAAAAGTTCATCAGAGTTTTGCCTGTAACTTAGACATCCTCAAATTTCAACAAACCACAACCTGCATAAGAAAAAAACTCACAATAAAAACTAATCATATACTTCACCCATACTCCTCAATTTCTCTAAGTTTCTCAAAACATTTATATGTATACATATATATTTATCTAAAATACATATAAACCTCACATTACCCAATTCATCCAAAACATCCTTTATAATTTATAATATAAACACCATAACATAATATAATGTATATAATATCAAAATGTAACATAAAACATATACATGTTGGCAGTGTCTCTGATCTTGATGCCCAAAACCAACTCTACAAGCAAAATCTCAAATCGAGACCTGACCTGGTCTAGAAGAACTCTCCGGCTCAACCAGATCACCCCTATCACCTGCGCGATGAATTACAATTGTGCTAAGCTAAAAGCCTAGTGGTATAAACTTTGATAACAAATAAACTTAAATACAATGTCAATGTTGAATGCTTTTATGCTATGTCACAATGTGGCATCCAAGCTCACTTTTAAACATATTCTTTCATCATCCAATAATTCACACAATAATAAACACAAGCATGGGCCCAAAAGATCTAATATACTATTCAAATCCTAGAGTTACTATTTTGGTTCAAATTGACATCATGTGTCTAGCACCAAAGGCAAATCATAGTAATGCTCAAAAGCTAGCCTCGAAGGCAAATCATATCATAGTGACGCCAAACATCTAGCCACGTAGGCAAATCAAAGTAATTGCTCAAAAGCTAGCCCAGAAGTCAAATAATGAGGATAACCTCATAGGCATGCCTCCAAACACAGAACTCTAGAAATTGAATAACATACTAGGCACATAATTATTTCATATTTTTCATATTCAACTTTTTCTCATTTCCTTATATTCAACTAGGCACATTGCCTCATTTCTCATTATCAATTAGGAACGTTTCCTCATCTTCACATTTTTCTCACAATGGATCATTTGTCATTTTTATTTATTTTTCTCATTCATATCAATATCATTTCATTTTAATTCATCATATTTCATCATTTCATTACAATGTATACACATTCCATATCAAAACCACATTACCCAAACACTTTGGGCTATTTTCACATAATTCACATAATTCATATTTTAAGCAATTTAGCCATTAAGAATGGCCTTTCATAATGTATTTAATGCATATATAACGTTACACATGTCATAGCACATTGTTCATGAATAACCAATGCATCAAGTAGGCTAACACATTTTTCCAACCAAAATGTGTTAAGCCCAAATGTAATTCAATTATGCCACATTTATCAAGAGTTTGTATATACCTCTATAAACTCACAAAAGCAAGCTCAAAATCAAACTCCAACCTCCTATTTCAAGTTGCCCTTCAACACTAGTTTGGGCAAATCACCTCTCCTTAATGCCTATACCAAATGTGATCAAATACAATCATTTAATATTACATTCTAAGGCATTTCAAGCATCAAACCTTAATTATACACAACTTTAATCAAAATCCCAAAATATAGCATAACCTTTCTTTAACTTAGGAAAACCATATTAAACCATTCAAATTGGTGTTTTAAGTTTATTAATGTCATTAAAAACATATTTTAACATGTTTAAACCAATTACATTAGTTAAACACATGCTTATGTTCAAAACCTTAAAATGGCATAACCTTCACCATTGAATGTTTTCTATTCCAACTCAATCCAAGCTTATATTCATCACTTATATCATTAAACAACATGCTTTAAACATTAAAATCAAACAATTTGCCGTCTTTGAAAATTCACTTTGCAAAACCCTAAATCAACACTACTTCATCCAAACTCTATCCAAACATAACCAAATCCATCATTTGACTTTAAAATCCTTTTTTATGCATCAAAATAACATATTTAGAAAAAAATTGCACAATTAAATCAATGAATTCAAAAGTCCAATTCTCCTATAACCCTAGCTCATTGAACTCATTTATGTCCATGTCCAACAACTTGATTGCGCCTTTCCTCATTACTTCCTTTGCAACATAAGTGTAGACCCTCAATTTTGACCCAATCTGGTCCAATATGTTTTATTTAGTCTAAAATGATTTTTGTTGTCTAATTGGTCCAAAATGATTTTTATTAAATAATTTTTGCTTTAGTATCTAATTTTTATTAATAAAAAATAGAAATAAACAAATAAAAGTCAAAAAATAAAAATAAAAATAAAAATCGGAGTCGGAAAAATCGGCGACGAAAAAAATTGTAGCGCGGGCCCGTGGGCATTTCGCCCCCAGGAAATTCCTGCGGGCGAAATCACTATGCTATTTCGCACGCAGAAATTTTATGCCTGCGAAATAGCTTATGGGCCCGCTCCGCGAGCACTGCCGCAGCCAGCTGCAGCAGATTTTTTTGCCAACGCAGTTTTTCCGGAGCAGTTCTTTTTCGGCAGCGTAAATTTTCCGACGCAAATTTTTCGAAACCTAATCCAATTAGGTTTTGGTTTCTTTTTTTTATTAATATTACTTACCTTAATTAATTAGGAATAAACAACCTCAAACCACTATAAATAAGGACAAAAGGCAATTAATAGATGGAGGCAAAAAATCCAAGAGTAGTTTGGAAATTTTGAAACCAAATCAAGGAAGGAAAAGAAGAAATTCAATTCAACTCTTTTTTGGAACAGCAGCAGCATGATTTAGAGGATTCAAAGGCAAAAAAGGCTTGTCTTTGGAGCTAGTTCATCAAAGAAGAATTGTTTTTGGAGAAATCATCAAAAGAAGGTATGCGTTAATTAATTTTCTTTAATTGTTTTCTTTATACAGTAGCAAATTTATGAAATCAAAATTAAAAACTTTTAAACTTTAATTTAGTTTTTCTAAAGCCAAAAAACCTTATTTTGTTACTTTATTTTCCAAAAAGACTTAAAATTGTTATTTTTTCTTCTTAAAAACCTTAAAACTCTAATTGAACATATTCTTCAACAAAACCAAAACCAAATTTTGTTTCTTTCAAAACTTTAAACTTGGTACTTTTTCATTCAAAAATCCTTAAAAAAACATCTTTTCTACTTATAAAAACTTTAATTTATTTGTTTAAATTCATAAAACTTCATGAAATTATCAAATTAATTTCCAAATTCCTAAAAATTATTCACTACCCGTGACTCTACTTCCAAAATATCAAATCCAAATTCAACTTCCAAAATTCAAAATAATGAACATAACACTTTTAAAACCTTAAACCCTAATTTTTATGAACCCTAATCCTTTTAAAACATTAAAAAACATAAAAACATAAATTTTACATAGTAGCTTAGGAACCCAATAACCAAAAATCACAAATTAAAGTATTTTAAAGTGTTTAAAATGCTAGTTTCATGATATCATCATTCAAACCTTAATTTTGTTAATCAAAGAGTCTTACCAACCCTTTAAAACATAAAACCCTAATTAATTTTAATTCCATAAAAAGTCATAGTAGCCATAATTGGACTTTTATTTGCTTTATTCAATTCCATACTTGATTATGCTTTAATTTATTTAATTTCAATACTTGATTTATTTAATTTATCGTGGATGGATGTTTATTTTATATTTTGATTAATAGCTTTGATGAATGATCTATTTATGATGAATGATTGTTTACTTTTATCAATTAACTTAGATTTCCAAAAGTTGTAAGAGGTATGTTTCCACTTGGTGGGTACCTCATTAGTTAAACATCATGTAATTTAATTTGCTTTTCTATTTTAGAACCTATGTAAAGGGCATATTTCTACAATTTGGTGGTGTCCTATTTAGGCATGTGATGTAAGGACATGTTTCCATCCTTGGATGGGTGTCCATTTATTTGCTTTGTTTGGACATTGCTTTGATTTTAATATATTGATGCTTTCTTTTAATTATTGTGTGTAATATGGATAATATTGTTATATTTAAGAATTTTATAATATTAAGACCTGTAAAGGAGGCCGGTTCCAATGAACCGGCATTGTGGGGGTGCTGGGTCATTTCTCACCTTCCCCATACGTACCCAACTTTTCGAACCCATTAGGGGGTTGGGGATTCCTTAGGAATCGAGTCATCCACCCCTTTCTTTTACCTGGCCAGTCCGGGTGGCGACTCCATTTTTTTCGGACTTAGGTCTTTGTTCTCTAAGGCCCTGAGTCTAAACAGTGCCGAAGTTGCAAGAACCATTCCACCGGGAGTGGGGGCAAAAATCCCCACTCACAGTGGCGACTCCACTGGGGATAAGAGAAGTTGATTCCGTTGGTCTTTATATTATTCTATTCTTTCTTATAATGTTATTATCCATTGCATCATCTTAGATTGAATCGTGTGGGTGAGTTAGGATGCCCGTGTTATGTTATGTAAGGGATACCATACTTTCACTCAAGGTATGGAGATCGAGCATGACATAACCACTCATACCCTTGTACCGTTGGGTATATACTTGCTATGGGAACCTAAGCCTTTTAACCTAAAGACTAAAGCTCATGTAATTGGCCTAGTTACTTTCCTTAGGTTTTACCCCCAAATGCATGTTGTTTGACTATGGTTAGTTTATCTTAGTCTAAATCATGACTTATTTGGTTTGTTCTTTTTTCTAATATGACCTAAGTATATTGTAAGCTCAAAATAAACTTTTCTCTAAAATCCAAAAGACCAAAATTATTTTTAAAATTTTTCAAGATGGTCTTTGGACATAATACTTTTCTAAAATAAATAAATAAATAAATTCTTTGGCCCATGGCCCAAATACTAAGTCCAAAATCCATTTTTCTAACCTTTTTTACAATGGGCTTAGAAACAAAACTATTTTCACCCAACCATTTTTTACAAAGAGCTTGCAAAAATATTTAGGTCAATTATAAAATACCAAAAATCAATTGTGGGCCTAGTTTATACTAAAAATAAATTAACCATGGGTTTATTTTTGGCATGAACCATTAGTTACTCTTTTCAAGTGAGAAATCCATTTAAAATAAACCTCTTAATTTCGTTTTAATCCAAAAAGCTACTTTAGTTGGTTGAATGGATTAAAACCTAATTAATGGGAATTATCATGGATTGATTTCCATTTTTGAAAATATAACTATTGGTTGAAACGTCCGAGGAAATTATTCGAAAGCAAGATACCCCATGTTGGTATTTTGTTAACCATATACCTAGGAAAAAGAGACTCGCCATTCGTGTGTGGATGTTATAAGGTTGGAAGGATAATCCTAATTACACTTGTTTATTGGTTGATTGTGCATACATGCATACATGCATACATTTGCATCTCATATCATTGATCTTCTCTGGCTCACAACCCTGGATTACGAAAGTTCAAAAGCTTACGACAATCCGACCTATGCCGGAGACGAAGTATCTAGCAATGACTCAATCACTTGCTCGCTTAAAACAATGGAGCCCGAACAAATTCAAAGGATGGTGGATGAAGCCCTTAATGCCAAAATGGAAGAAATCAAAGAGGCCCTAGCTGAGACCATGAAGAACCAATTGACTGCAATCTTAGAGAATCATGCCGAGGCATCTGCTAGCACTAAAAAACCAAAGGACAAAGGGAGGACTAAAGTTAGTGAAGTGGTTTTTGATGGTGAAAAGGTGATCATTGATGATGATGATGATTGGGCTCAATACTACCAAGAGGTTCAAGGAAAGAAGAAAGAAACGAAAGCTGTTGAGAAGGCAACTATTGAAAAGACTGAGACATCCGATGTTGAAAAGATGATTACGGATTTAGAAAAGAAATTTGAGAAGAAGCTGAAAACCGAAGAGAAGTCTGAGATCGACAAACTTTTTGAACAAGATGATTAGGTCCCTTATAAGTTCATGATGCCTTCCTTTGCTAAGTACAATGGCACCGGAAATCCCCATCTTCATGTGAAGCAATATATCACTGCCTTGCAATCTGCCCAAGCTACTAAGGCTCAAACCCTAAGGTACTTTATGCTCTTATTGGACCCTGTTGTCCAAAATTGGTTCAATACCTTAGATGATGGAACAAAAAAGAGTTGGGATCTACTTTACAAAGCCTTCATCCAACAATATGGATATAATGTTGAGTTAGAAGTTACTTTAATGGAAGTGGAGTCCATAAGGCAAAGGCCAAATGAGAATTTTGTGGACTACGTGAAGCGATGGAGAAATAAGGCCGCTTTACTCAAGAAGAGTCCCGATGAATCCGATCAAATAAGGATGATTGTGAGAGGGTTGTTGCCTAGTCTTCATGAGATGATGTCTCATACAGTCATCCGTGATTTCAAAGACCTTCTCCAAGCTGGTTTGCAAATTAAAGAATGCGAAAGGGAGAAGAACCGCTTTGCAACAAAAAGGAATGAGAAAGGTAGCTATCAACCTAGTAGCCAAAGCATGCAAAAGGCTGTCGGTGTTAATGCTACTAACCAAGGGACAAGGAGACAATTTTTGAAATTGGGAAAGCCGATGTCTTGGGTTCTCAACAAGCTTCAAAGAAAAGGATTACTACAACCCTTAAATCCTCGTCCTTTGCCTAATCCTCTCCCACCTAATTTTGACACCAAAGCATTTTGTCAATTTCACCAAATGTAAGGACATGACACAGATAGATGTGTGAGGTTGAGACATGAGATTCAAAATCTAATTGATAATGGGAAGCTACCCGAGCCTAACAAGCCAAACACCAAAAATAACCCATTACCAAAATTCAATAGGATTCCACCACCGGTGACCTTCATGATTGGAGGAGGTTTACATGAGGACTTTGTCATGTCTTCTTTTCAAGATGTGGATGAAAAAGCAACCAAAGAAGAAGAGGCATTTGTCAAAATTGAACAAGCTATGATGGGTGGAGAAGTAGCAATTTGTGTTGTCAATGGGTTTTGGGATTCAAGTGATAGTGATGATGATATTATACCCAAGAAGGAGGAGTGGACTTGGTCCGAGCCCGAAGAAGATGAGGTGATGAATACTAGATTCTGTAAGCCTTATGCAAGGCCACCACCAAAGGAGATAGAAACTAATAAGGGGAAGGAAGTTGAAATAGAAGAAGATGATGCTGTGCTCAAACAATTGAAAAGAACCCAAGAAAGTGTTAGCATTTGGGCCTTGTTAGCTACATCTAAAAAGCACCGAGAAACTATGGCCAAAGCCTTAGCTAGCATGCCCATTTCTACCTCCGCAACATCGGAGGAGTTAATCAACTTCATAAAAATTGGGAAAGTAATGAAATGTGAAGAGGTCCAAGAAAAGAGCGAAGTTAATATGGGAGCAGTTTCTTTCTCAGATGCGGACTTACCGAAGGAGGGAAGAGACCACATCCGCCCTCTCTTTATCAAAATAGAAGTCAAGGGGAAGAGGACTCCATGTGTAATGGTTGATGATGGGTCCACCATAAATGTTTGTCCACTTAAAATATTGCCAAAGCTAGCCATGTCAACAAGAGATCTAAACCCAATCGAGGTGACAGTTCGTGCTTATAATAACACTAAGAGGCATGCCGAAGGGACTTTCAAGCGGCCGTCAAGGTTGGTCCAATTGAATATATTGTTGAGTTTGTTGTTTTAGATATACCAGTTACCTTCGCCTTGCTCTTGGGGCGACCATGGTTTCACCCTCTTGGTGGAGTTCCTTCCACCCTTCATCAAAAGATCAAATTCTCCAATGGAAATGAAACAGTGGTCATTGAAGCTGAAGATAATGAGATTGTTAATGGTCTAATGGTTGAGAGGCCTCTCAATGGTTTTCAAGTGGTTGCAATTTCTGATAAAGAAGTAGTGGACTCCAAAGTCTTGAATATGATGAAGAACATGAACTACCTTCCCGGAGCTGGTCTTGGAAAGGGTAAGGCAAGTTTGACAAAGTTACCAGATTTTAGAACTCAAACATCCAAGAAGGGGTTAGGATATGATGAAGACGATGATGTTCAACCAAAGAAGAATGAGAAGATGAGCTTCCCACCACTTGAAGAGATCTTTGTCAAAGCTCCAGATATGGGACCACTCCAAGGAAAGCCCGAGCCGATCATGTTTATGGGTAAGTTAATTCCAGGTTTTGAGATTTTTGCAGATGTTGCTGAGCTAGTGGAGCAAGTGAAGAAAGAGCTCACCTTGTCAACCAACGAAGAATCCAATCCAAAAGAGAAGAATGAAGCTGCCCTGAAAGCCGAGAAGACTCCAGAAGAGATTGCTGCCCTGGTTGAAGAAAAGTTTGAAGACATCCTGCTTTATGATTCTAAGATCAATGATTTTGATTTTGATTTTAATTTGTTTGCTTTGTATGAGGATGATGATGTTTTCTTTTCCAAAATGAATGCAATAAAGTCTGATTTTGCTTACTTGTGTGATGTTTCTCCTGATGGTTGCATACATTCAAATAGCAGTTACATGAGCATCTTTAATATTAATTCTATTAACACACAATCATTAATTTTGGGAACAATTGAAAATCCTAAAAACATTAGCATAACATCCGACCTTACTCCTGATGAGAGAGAGAGATTTGAAAAAAATATTCAAAAAATATGAAGAAGTGTTTGCTTGGTCTTATGAGGATATGCCTGGGATAGATCGAAACATAGCCGAGCATCATATTCCTATTTACACTCACATTAAACCTGTCAAACAAAAAGCTTAGGTGACTAAGACCTGAGTGGGCTGAATTGGTTAAAGAAGAGGTCACTAAGCAAATACAAGTGAAGTTCCTTGAAGTGATAGAATATCCAGATTGATTAGCCAACATAGTACCCGTGCCAAAGAAAGATGGAAGGATAAGGGTCTGCGTGGACTATAGAGATTTAAACAAAGCTTCCCTTAAAGATGATTTTCCTTTACCTCATATAGATGTTCTCATTGATAGTTCGGCCTCTAGCATGCTACACTCGTTTGTAGATGGATTTTCTGGATACAATCAAGTGTTAATGGCCCAAGAGGATAAAGCCAAAACTGCCTTCACTACTACATGGGGTATATTTTGTTATAGGGTGATGCCTTTTGGGTTAAAGAATGCTGAAGCAACCTACCAAAGGATGGCCACCACACTATTTCATGACATGATGCACAAAGAAGTTGAAGTATATGTGGATGATATGATGGTGAAGTTGGATATAAGGGAGCAACACTTCCAGAATTTGGAATTATTCTTCGATAGAGCTTTGAAATATAAGCTAAGATTAAATCCGAAGAAGTGTGTATTCGGTGTTACCTCAGGTAAATTGTTGGGACATGTAATTGGTCCGAATGGCATTGAGATAGATCTTGACAAAGTTAAAGCAATAAGGGATATGCCAGCCCAAAAGACGGAGAGAGAAGTTCGGGGATTCATTGGTAAACTATAGTACATTAGCAGATTTATATCAAAGCTCACAACAATCTGTGAGCCTATCTTCAAGTTGCTTAGAAAGAATCAACCGGTCATATGGAATGAAGAATGTCAAAAGGCCTTTGACCGAATAAAAGAGTATTTGTTGAATCCACCTGTTTTGAAACCACCTAAACCCGGAAAACCTCTATTACTATACTTAGCAGTTGAAGAAGAGTCGATAGGAGCCATGCTAGCCCAAGCAGATGAGTCGGGGATTGAGCATGCCATTTACTATTTGAGTAGAAAGCTCCTACCTTATGAAATTAAGTATAGTATCATTGAAAAGACATGTATAGCCATGGTTTGGTCTTCTAAGAAGTTGTGGCATTACTTTCAATCATATAGTGTGCAAGCAATTTCTAGGTTGGATCCAATGAAGTACTTAAGGGAGACACCCTCTTTAATTGGGAAATATGGTCGATGGTTGATAATATTAGAAGAATTTGAGATCAAGTATGTAACCAGGAAAATAATCAAAGGTAGAACGGTGGCAGAATTCCTGGCTCAACAACCATTACCAAAAAGTGAAGAGGTAATCTTGGAATTTCCAGATGAACATTTAGAAGTAATTGAAGTACAAGTGTGGAAAATGTATTTTGATGGAGCGGTAAACAGGAAAGTAGCAGGTTTGGGAGTTATAGTAGAATTGCCCGAAGGGGAACTTATTCCTTTAGCCAAGAAGTTGAAATTTAGGGCAACCAATAACATGGTTGAGTATGAAGCATGTATTTTTGGTTTGGAAACCCTAATGATTATGAAGGTGGATAAGGTGGAAGTTTATGGCGATTCATTGCTAGTAGTATCCCAAGTAAATGGAGAGTGGGAGTTGTAAGAGGAAAAATTAAAACCATACCACCGTTATTTGACCATGATGAAGAAGAATTTTAAGGAGTGTAGGTTTATACACCTATCAAGAGAAGAAAATCAGATGGCTGATGCCCTAGCCACATTGGCTTTGGTATGGGAAAATCCTGCCAGCTTATTCCTTAAGCCTCTGATCTTGACCAGTTCATCAACTCCTTGCTATGAATATGAGACAATCATGGAAGTTGATACGGACCATGATGCATGGTATGATACTATAAGGTGATTTTTGGAGGAAAGAGAATACCCGCCGGGGCCAACAAAGAAAGAGAGAAGAGCCATAAGGAGGTGGTCATTGCAATACATCACCTTCCATAGAGAGTTATATCGAAGATGGCTTGATGGAGTGCATTTGAGATGTTTAAGAAAGCTTGAAGTGGAGTGCATCATGCTAGAAATACATGCAGGAAGTTACGGTCCGCACATGAGTGGTTTCGCCCTAGTTAAGAAGATTAACTGACAAGGTTACTATTGGTTGACCATGGAGAAAGACTGTATTGAATTTGTAAAGAAGTGCCAGCAATGTCAGATGTATGGTAACTTGAATCATATGCCTCTTAAAGAACTACATTCAATGTCTTCACCCTGGCCATTTGCCACCTGGGGTATCGACATTATAGGAGAAATACATCCGACAGCCTCAAACGGTCACCGTTTCATTGTAGTAGCAGTTGATTATTTTTCAAAATGGGTCGAAGCCGAATCCTTCAACAAGATGGGTGCAAGTCAAATGGCTAGGTTTATTGAAAAGAATCTCATCTGCAGATATGGGGTCCCACACAGTGTGATATCAGACAACGGAGTACAGTTTCAATGAGCAGTTAAGGATTTATTCTCCAAGTACCAAATCCATCATCATCGATCCTCTCCTTATAGACCAAAAGCTAATGGTGCAGTAGAAACAACGAACAAGACAATTAAGCAAATTCTGTCCAAGATGACTAAGACTTATAGGGACTGGTCGGAAAAGCTTTCCTTTGCTTTATGGGGATATAGGACGAGTGTGCGAACACCTACTGGGATGACACTGTTCTCTTTGATTTATGGGATGGAAGCGGTATTGCCAATTGAAATTGAGATCAAGTAATTGAGAGTAGTCTTGGAAGCAGAGCTACTTGAAATGAAATGGGTAATAAGCAGATACACACAGTTAGCTCTACTGGAAGAGAGAAGGTTAAAGGTACTGTATCATCACCAACTATATCAAAAGAAGATAGCTCGGGTCTATAATAGAAGGGTCAAGGTCAGAAAATTCAGAGTTGGGGATTTGGTGTTGAAGCAATATAAGCCTAATGTATTTGATCAAAGAGGGAAGTTCAGACCTAGCGGGGAAGGGCCATATGTCGTGAAACAGGTCATGAGCAAAGGTGTGGTGAAGTTATCAGACATGGATGGGAATGAATTTAGTGAGCCACTAAATATTGATAGGTTGAAGAAGTTTTATGTATGAAAAATAAAAAAGAGAGAGCTCGCTAGGTTGAAAACCCAAAAAGGGTGGCCTAGGTAAAAGTTAGAGCAGTCCGCTAGTTTCTAAAACCCAAAAGGGCGGGCTAGGCAACAATTAGGGCTAATGAGAGAAAATCGTCAATTAGAAAACCCGAAAGGGCTAATTGGCAACAGGAGTGATCTTGTGTATGTTGGCTTTATGTTTGGTTGTTCCCCAATTTAATAAAACAGAATTAATGATTAAATTTGTTCTATGTGCACTGTTATAAGTATTCGACAAGATATGGATGAAATAATAATCATAATTGCAAAAGGTGATGACAAATTATAAATGGAAAAGAAGCATATTTTATTACTTCAGTTATTTTTCATCCTAACAAAACACTTTCTGAATTGACAAATGTAAAATCTATGGCAGTCTATAAGTGTAACGTGCAGGCCAGCTTTGCCTTAATCGATCCAAGTAGGCTTCAGTCAGGCAAGGCATGTCTAGGTCAGAAGCAAAGTCAGAATCACGAAGCTCAGCTCCATACTGATGCCCAAGTCGGCGAGGATCATAGCATGTACCTTGACGAAGAGCAGCAAGGGGAACGTACATCAAGTATGTCTGCATGGTGATACAAGAAATCTTCCACCAAGGTACCAACCAACGGACATTGACTTTAGAGCGTGAGTGGATCCAGTCAACCCAGTCAGCATATGAAGAAGCAGGATGGAGTAGCTTTCTAGCAGAATGATGACGTGGCAAGTATCTGGCAAAGTCCATAGAGGGAGTATCAAGCAAACAAAGATGCTCCTGAAGCCAAATCTGTGAAGAAAGAATTAAGTTAAAAAAAGAAAAGAGTCCGCTAAGTTGAAAACCGGCAAGGGTAGCTTAGGCAAAAATTAGACAGCTCGCTAGTTTCGAAAACCCGCATGGGCGGACTAGGCAAAAGTTAGAGCAATAAAGATAAAAAATAAAAAAAAAAGAAAAAACCTAAATTGAAAACCTGAAGAGGGCAGTTTAGGTAATTACCTGAAGCAGCAACGGACTCCCAGTCAGTCTCTTTGATAATCCCGATTTAAATCAGTCTAATCCAACTAAGGTCTCGGCTAAAATCACAGGTACCGGCGACAAGCCTCCTTCCATTTGATCCATGATATCCAATACTCATGGATCAATATCACCGTCAGAAGAAAGAAGCAAGAATTGGCCGAGCAAGCAAAGACAAAGCATGCGTCCCCATGCCTTAGTAGGAGCCAAATAAGAGAAACAAAAGTCAATCAAATGAGCAAGTAGAATTTTTTCACCTCTCATCAACTGAAGAACTTCGGGTTTTGGAATTTGAAATAACATCTGCATTTTCTGTTGGGTTTTGGAAATCAATGTGGGTAACACCATTTGTTGATTATTGGGATGTCCAAGGATGGCCTCAAATTCTTCAATCAAGGGACACATTTCAAAGCCATTAATTCTAAATACCCTAGAATCCGTATCCCACAGGGAAGCCACGGCATGTAAGAAGGAGTGGTCCAATTTGACATTTTGAAAGCATTTTAAAACATCAAGCTTTAACCATGAAATTTTCTTCCAATGGTTGGCATCCATATTCTTAAATAGAATTATTATTTTCTTTAAATGGTGCTCGGTCATGGTTGAAGAATAAAGGGGAACCAAAATTGCTAAAGGGAGTCTTCACGTTGAAAGAGAGAGATTTTTGGTTTATAAATTGAAATATGGCATGCAAGGTGATTTATATAGAAGAAAATAAACCTTTTCCAAAAGTGAAATGTAAAAGATGATGGGAAAGGATAAGACCATATGGCATAAGGAAAGGAAGTGGCAATGAATTTTCTTTACCATATTGGATTTGGTTTAACAAAAGAAGTGGATATTAATTATGATGTACTATATATATATATAATAAATAATAGTAAAAAATAAATAATTTTGGTAGTAAAAAAAAAAGAGAGAGAGTTACAATATTTACATATTACTAAGAGGGTGGTGGTAGGTCACCAAGTAAAGACTTGAAAAAATCATCGCCTGTTGGAGGAGGTGGCAAATTACTCGTCCCGGGATCATCCGAAGCAGAAGCACAAAAATCCCTATTGCCTTAGAGTTCTGATTTATCATGGTCCTCATCAGAAGTAGATGAAAGGATCTCATGGTCATCAGTCTGGGAGCCTCTCGATGAAGAAGCACCGGGATCCCTCATTCCTTAAAATCGGAAGTCACAAAAATTTTGTTCGGATTGATGATATAAACTTTCAAAATGAGAAGCTTGCTGACGACTTGCAACCAACTCTTCTTGAAGTTTCTTATTTTGTTCTTCAAGCATCCGCTGTGAGCCAAGAGAGAAAAAAGTAAGAGCATACATAATCATGCATACATATAGCATAAACTTTTATGAAATGAGGAACGTACCAGCTAGCTCACATTGATACCCTGAGGATGAGATGATGTATCCAGCAGGCTAGAATGAGCAAAGGAAGGGGCAGTGAAAGAAGGTCCATCCTTGTGATCAAATGAGCCAATAGTCTGCACAATCATTAAAAAAGCAAACAAAGAAAAGAAACAGTAGGTCACGGGCAGGAGACAAGGCCAAGCCACTGGCCGTGTCTCACCTGAAGACCAAACAAAAGAAAGAAAAGAAAAGAAGGAAAGAAATGGCAGAAGGTGACACACACACATGCCACGGCCAAGCCACTGGTCGTGTCACAGGACACGGCCAGGAGCTTGGTTGTGTCCCATCCTAAGCCTAGAATAAAGAAAAACAAAAGAAAAGACACAGAAGCTGACACACCCAGGAGACACGGCCAAGCCACTGGCTGTGTCACTCCCATCTTCAAAGAACAAAGAAGACCCCGATCTCCAAGGATGAAGATCCATTTTCAAGGGTGAAGACTCAATCTCTGAGGGTGAAGAATCACAATGCATAGAACATCTGGAGCAGTCAGACTTCTCAACTGATAAAAGGTTAGTCAAATTCAGTCTCAAGTCCAAGTACCCAATCTCGAGTCCAAGTACCCAAATTAAATCAATCCCGGGTCCAAGTACCCAAGTTAATTCAAGCTCGGGTCCAAGTACCCAATCTTGGGTCTAAGTGCCCGATCTCGAATCCAAGTACCCAAATCAAATCAATTTAGGGCCGAGTATCCCAATATAGTTAGGATCGAATATCCCAATCCAGTTTAGGATCGAGTATTCCAATCCAGTTTAGGATCGAGTGTCCAAATCCAATTAGGATCAAGTATTCGAATCCTGATAGGATCGAGTATCCAAGTCTAGTTTAGGATCGAGTATCCAAATCAAACCAGGTCCAGAACCCAAATTTTTCTTAGGTTAAGAACCTAGAATATCCCTTGAGTCTAGAACTCGAACCGAGTCCAGAACCCAAATTTTCTTTAGGTAGAGAACCTAGAATTATCCTTGAGTCCAAAACTCGAACCGGGTCCAGAACCCAAATTTTCCTTATGTCCAAAACCTTGAATTATCCTTGAGTATAGAACTCGAACCGGGTCCAAAACCCAAATTTTTCTTAGGTCCAGAATCTAGAATTTCCCTTGAGCCCAGAACTCGAACCGGGTCCAGAACCCAAATTTTCCTTAGGTCCAGAACCTAGAATTATCCTTGAGTCCAGAACTCGAACCAGATCCAAAACCCAAATTTCCTTTAGGATTCAGAACCCAAATTTTCCTTAGGTCCAGAACCTAGAATTATCCTTGAGTCCAGAACTCGAACCGGGTCCAGAACCCAAATTTTCCTTAGATCCAGAACCTAGAATTATCCTTGAGTCCAAAACTCGAACCGGGTCCAAAATCCAAAACCTCAACCGTTTCATCAAAAATTAAGACTTATTGCTTTTCACTCTCTTTCACTAAGGTTTCAGATCATTCAAGCAGGGGGCAAGCTGTAGACCCTCAATTTTTACCCAATCCGGTCCAATATGTTTTATTTAGTCTAAAATAATTTTTGTTGTCTAATTGATCCAAAATAATTTTTATTAAATAATTTTTGCTTTACTATCTAATTTTTATTAATAAAAAATAGAAATAAACAAATAAAAGTCAAAAAATAAAAATAAAAATCGGAGTCAGAAAAATCAGCGACGAAAAAATTATCGTACGGGCCAGTGGGTACGAGCCCGTGGGCATTTCGCCTGCAGAAAATTCATGTGGGACAAATCACTATGCTATTTTGCATGCAGAAATTTTATGCCTGTGAAATAGCTTATGGGCCCGCTCCGCGAGCGCTGCCATAGCCAGCTGCATCAGATTTTTTCGCCAGCGCAGTTTTTCTGCAGCAGTTTTTTTTCAGCAGCGCAAATTTTCCGACGCAAATTTTTCAAAACCTAATCCAATTAGGTTTTGGTTTCCTTTTTTTTTTATTAATATTACTTACCTTAACTAATTAGGAATAAACAACCTCAAACCAATATAAATAAGGACCAAAGGCAATTAATAGATGGAGGCAAAAAATCCAAGAGTAGTTTGGAAAATTTGAAACCAAATCAAGGAGGAAAAAGAAGATCAATTCAACTCTTTTCTAGAACAGCAGCAGCATGATTTAGAGGATACAAAGGCAAAAAAGGCTTGTCTTTGGAGCTAGTTCATCCAAGAAGAATTGTTTTTGGAGAAATCATCAAAAGAAGGTATGTGTTAATTAATTTTCTTTAATTGTTTTCTTTACACAGTAGCAAATTTATGAAATCAAAATTAAAAACCTTTGAACTTTAATTTAGTTTTTCTAAAGCCAAAAATCCTTATTTTGTTACTTTATTTTCCAAAAAGACTTAAAATTGTTATTTTTTCTTCTTAAAAACCTTAAAACTCTAATTGAACATATTCTTCAACAAAACCAAAATCAAATTCTGTTTCTTTCAAAACTTTAAACTTGGTACTTTTTCATTCAAAAATCCTTAAAAACATCTTTTCTACTTATAAAAACTTTAATTTATTTGTTTAAATTCATAAAACTTCATGAAATTATCAAATTGATTTCCAAATTCCTAAAAATTATTCACCACCCGTGACCCTACTTCCAAAATATCAAATCCAAATTCAACTTCCAAAATTCAAAATAATGAACACTAACACTTTTAAAACCTTAAACCCTAATTTTTATGAACCCTAATCCTTTTAAAACATTAAAAAATATAAAAACATAAAAACATAAAATTTACACAGTAGCTTAGGAACTCAATAACCAAAAATCACAAATTAAAGTATTTTAAAGTGTTTAAAACCCTAGTTTCATGATATCATCATTCAAACCTTAATTTTGTTAATCAAAGAGTCTTACCAACCCTTTAAAACATAAAACCCTAATTTATTTTAATTTCATAAAAAGTCACAGTAGCCATAATTGGACTTTTATTTGCTTTATTCAATTCCATACTTGATTATGCTTTGATTTATTTCTTATGCTTTAATTTATTTAATTTCAATACCTGATTTATTTAATTTATCATGGATGGATGTTTATTTTATATTTTGATTAATAGCTTTGATGAATGATTTATTTATGATGAATGATTATTTACTTTTATCAATTAACTTAGATTTCCAAAAGTTGTAAGAGGTATGTTTCCACTTGGTGGGTACCTCACTAGTTAAACATCATGTAATTTAATTTGCTTTTCTATTTTAGAACCTATGTAAAGGGCATGTTTCTAACTTTTGGTGGGTGTCCTATTTAGGCATGTGATGTAAGGACGTGTTTTCATCCTTGGATGCGTGTCCATTTATTTGCTTTGTTTGGACATTGCTTTGATTTTAATATATTGATGCTTTCTTTTAATTATTGTGTGTAATATGGATAATATTGTTATATTTAAGAATTTTATAATATTAAGACCTGTAAAGTAGGCCGGTTCTAATGAACCGAGCGTTGTGGGGGTGCTGGGCCATTTCTCACCTTCCCCACACGTACCCAACTTTCTGAACCCATTAGGGGGTTGGGGATTCCTTAGGAATCAAGTCATCCACCCCTTTCTTTTTCCCAGCCCGTCCGGGTGGCGACTCTATTTTTTTTCAAACTTAGGTCCGTGTTCTCTAAGGCCCCGAGCCTAAACAGTGCTGAAGTCGTAAGAACCATTCCACCGGGAGTGGGGGCGAAAATCCCCGCTCACAATAAGGTTGTTCCCAACTTGGTATGAATTTCCCTCTTGGATTTGAGACACTTGGCTTGCATTATTTTAGTACTAAATCACTAACCTTAAACCTTCTAACATGGACTCTTTTATTATAAGCCTGGCTATCTTCCTTTAGTAAAGTTGATGATGATACATTGCCTTCAACATTCTTTCCTCTAACAAAGCCAACTATTTGTATTTGCTTAATGCCCATTTTGTCTCAGGCAGCTCTGCTTCCAATACTATCCTTAGCAATTTGATCTTAATTTAAATAGGCAATACTACTTCAATTCCATAAACCAAAGAAAATAGCATCATTTAAGTCGACATTTGCACACTTGTTCTACATCCCCACAAAGCAAAATGCAGCATGTCTGACTAGTCCATGTACATCTTGGTCATCTTAGAAAGAATCTGCTTAATCATCTTACTGGCTACTTCTATTGATGTAGACCCTTAACCCAATTTGATGCGGTTCTGATTAAAGAATGCTAAAATAAATTCGATCCGACTTTAAAAGATCTAAACCTAATTTACAACTTTTAAATAAGTCAGTTTGATTTTGAAAGGCATAAATTCAGCTTATTAAAGCCCTAAAAATAAATTTGTTTAGCCCAAATTTAAACTATCTGATCCATTAACTAAAAATACAATACTAATTTGAGTCGGGGCAATGGCAAGTGACTTGAGCCATTGCTCATGTCGACCTGGAGGGCCTAGGTTGACATGAGCATGGCTCATGTCGATTTGGTTACCCAAGTCAACATGAGCCAAAGGCCTATGTCAATCTGGTTGCCCTGATAGACATGGCCTTGGCCCATGTCAATTTAGCACACCAGATCATCATGGTCTTATATTATTTTGTGTTTTGGCTAGCCCTTTGTTTCCTAATTAGGCTAGAATTCATTTTAATGATAGATTATGTAGATTAGTTTTAGTCTTTTTTTTATGGTTTGCCTATAAATAATAAGGTTTAATGATAATAACATGTAATATCTCAAACTATACCCTAAAATTTTGGAAATGTTAAGTGCTGAAAATGGAATTAAATGCAAATTGTATTTTTGATTAAGTGGTAAGAGAGGAAAATAGAAGTGTGTATATGTTATATATATAGAGATATATACAACATATACAAGTCAACTTTTATTTAATGGTCATATGAGATATTTTGGTTATTTTAAAATGGAAATTAAATAAGTGGAAGATGATATTTTGGTTAATTAATATATTATATTAATTGCTTGGTGGAGATTTATTGGAGAATTTAGTGGTTATTAAAGGTTGACTTTGTTCTTCTTTCATTTTCTTCTTCTTCTTTCTTTTCTTTAGTCGGCTACCACTATCAACTAAAGGAAAGGGATTTTTGTTGCTTCCTAGCTCAAGATTTGAAGGTGTTTCAAGAGATCAAGTTGGAGTTTGAAGGGTTTTCATCACTTTTGGTAAGTTTCCAACTTGTTTCCTCGGTTTTCTTTTGAGTTTGTTGTATGGTTGTTGTAGATGTGTTCTTGATTGATTTTGGTATGTTTGACATTGTTTGGTCTATTTGACTTTGATTTTGGGGTTGGATTGTGTATGGGTTGAGTTGGTATTATGGTTGTGAATTGTGTTTGATGTATGTATTGAGTTATTTTGGTGTTTATGAAAGTTTAGTATGGTTTATTGATGGTTTTGGGTAAGATTATTTGGAGTGGAAAAGGGTAAAGTATGATATTTATTGGATGTGGTGTTGTTAGTGTCGAAATCAGGGTTTCTGGTCTGACACGCCCATGAGCACGACCATGTCTTAGGGCGTGTCAATGGTTCTATTTTTTGGATGGGTGACACGACCAGTGACATGCCCATGTCACTGAGCGTGTCATAGCTTTTGTGTTTGAGTAGTATTGACACGTCCAGTGACACACCTATGTCACTGAGCGTGTCATAGCTACTGTGTTAAGGGAGGATTGACACGGCCAGTGACATGCCTATGTCACTGAACGTGTCAAAGCTTCTATGTTGTGGGTTTAGGGCACGGTCAGGGACACGCCCGTGTTGTTGAGCGTGTCATGTGTAGAGGTTGCCCTAGTTAGTTCTTATCCTTATTTTCTTATGTGTATCACTAAGTGAGGGTGTATAATCACATTTGGATTAGGTTTTGAAGAGATTTGAGGTAACAATCCAAGTGTCGAAGGATCCTTGGAAGAGGAGGTTGTTAGATTAGTGTGTGTAGCTCTAGAGGTAAGTATAAACCTGTGAGCAGGGTTTTTTGCCCCCACTCCAAGTGGAATGGATCTTGCGACTTCTGCACTATTGAGGCTCGGGGCCTTAGAGAACATGGACCTAGGTCCGGAGAAAATGGAGTCGCCACCCAGATGGGCCGGGAAAAAGAAAGGGGTGGATTACTCGATTCCCAAGGAATCCACAACCCCCTAATAGGTTCGGAAAGTTGGATACGTGTGGGGAAGGTGAGAAATGGCCCAGCACCCCCACAACGCCCGGTTCATTAGAACCGGCCTCCTTTACAGGTCTTAATATTATAAAATTCTTAAGTATAACAATATTATCCATATTACACACAACAATTAAAATAAAGCATCATTATATTAAAATCAAAGCAATGTCCAAGCAAAACAAATAAATGGACACCCATCCGAAGATGGAAACATGCCCTTACATCATCCATGTCTAAGCTAAATAGGACACCCACCATGAGGTAGAAACAAGTCCTTTACATTGGTCTAAAATATAAAAGCAATTTAAATTACATAGAACTTAATTAATGAGATACCCACAAAGTGGAAACATACCTCTTACAACATTTGGAAATCAAAACAAATTGATAAAGATAAATAACCATTCATCATAAATAAATCATTCATCAAAGATATTAAACATCAATCAAAATATAAACATTCATCCATGATAATTTAAATAAACCAAACATTGAACTTAAATAAATCAACGCATATAATAAACTATATAATCTAATAAGGTAAGTAAAGATACAAATTGAAGTTTACTGTTTCTCATTTAAAGTTCTCTGCTTAATATTTAGGGTTTTGGAATTTATTGGTTTAGGCTACTGTAAGTTTTAAGGGAATTGAAATGGATTAAGGTTTTATAATTTAAGAGATTGATAAGGTTCTTTGAATAACAAAATTAGGGTTTGAGGGGTAAAATCATGAAATTAGGGTTTGGATATTAAAACATTAGGTTTATGATTATTAGCTACTGGATTGTTGTTTTTAGGCTTACTGTGTTGAATTTTAATATTTAGGTTTATAAGGTTTTAAGATTTTAAGGATTAGGGTTTAGGAAAATTAGGGTTTAGGTTTACTAGCTTGGGGTTTGCTATTTTTTGTTTTGAAGATGAATTAGGGTTTTTAGTGTTTCAAAAAATTGGAAAGCAGATTAGGGTTTTGCAAATTCATAAAACGATTTAAGGTTTTGGAAAGTTGGAAAGTAGATTAGGGTTTTAAGATTTTGAAGAAATAGATTAGGGTTCTTAGGTTTTAGAAGAAACAGAAAAGTAATTTTAGAGTTTTTGAAAATAGAGGAGATGATTTAAGGTTCTAAGGTTTAGAAGAAGTAAATTAGGGGTCTAAGGTTTTCAGAATCAAAAGAAACAATTTAATGATTGAAGCTAACGTAAAGAAAAAAGAGATTAGATATTCAAACCTTCGTTTGTTGGTTCCACAAAAATTTCATCTTGGATGAACAAGGACAAAGGCAAGATGGCTGCCTTTGATGGATTGATTGCTTGCTTGCTTATTCTCCTCTAAAATGTCCGATCGTTTTCACTGCCAAAAAATTTTTAAAGTCCGATCCCCTTTCCAAAAATTCCTCCTCTTTTCTATGTCTTTTTAGTCTTATTTATAGGAAATTTAGATGATTAATTTTAATTGTTCAAGAAAACTGTATTTAATTTGGAAAAGAAATCCAAAACCAAATAGAATTTGGTTTCGAAAAAAGTTGCTTCGGAAAAATTTCGCTGCCAAAAAAACTACTGAGGGCTGCTGCGGGGATTGCGAGCGAAATTGCAAGGGGTGGGCTGCGACCCATTTTGCCCTCAGGAAGTTCTGACGGCTAAATGGTAAAAGCCATTTTTCCTACGGGAAAATCTTGTGGGAGAAATGACTTTGGCCATATCGCCCGCAAAAAACTCTTCCGGGCGAAATGGCCCAAGGCCATTTCGTCCACTATTTTCGGCGATGAATTTTTTTCGTCATCGATTTTTTCGTTGCCGATTTTTTTATTTACTTATTTATTTTTTATTTTTATTTTTATTAATATAATTATAAAAAAGAAATACTAAAAGAAATATTATTTAATTAAGATAACACAAAAAATATTTTGGGCTAAAATATATTGGACCAGACTGGGTCAAAAATTAAGGGTCTACATTTGCCCCCTGCTTGAACGATTTGAGACTTTAGTAAAAGAGAGTGAAAAGCAATAAGACTTAATTTTTCTAAGATGGTTGAGGTTTTGGGTTCTGGACCCGATTTGAATTCTGGATTCAAGAAATAGTTTTAGGTTCTGGGCCTAAGGATAATTTGGGTTCAGGACCCAAGCTAAGTTCTTGACATAAAAGAGATTCTAGGTTCTGGACCTAAGGATAATTTGGGTTCTAGACCCGAGCTAAGTTCTAGACTTAAAATGGATTTTAGGTTCTGGACCTAAGGATAATTTAGGTTCTGGACCCGAGCTAAGTTCTGTATGTAAAACCCCTTCCCGACCTACGAATAAGCTGGGGAGGAATGTCACATCGGGATGCGAGCTCGGGTTACAATATCTTACTTAAGAATTCTTATGAAATTTTTAAAAAAAAAACACTTTTGTTCACAATTCAACTCAAGAATACTCCCAATAATAATCTCCCTTATATCCTCAACTACACCCTGTAAGAAAATTTCACACTTCTATATTGTTTCTCAAGATCACAAATCATTTGCTAAGTTTTATTACCATACTACTGTTTATTCTCTTGTTACATACACCATAATACTTAATATGTTTAACAAACCTTTACAATAGATATAATGTACATGCCATACTACTATTTTATGTCAAAAGTCCTACCCTATTCGCCGTTGAGCTGGTGCGGGCCACTGCAGAAATGCTGATCTTCTATGCACTGCGTGCGAGTTAGACATATAACTCGCTGAGCAACTTATTGCCCAGTGGGTACTTTAACCATTGCCGAATATAAATAGTGCAAGGAAGGTTGTTGAAACACATATAAAAGTAGAATACTGCATAATTGAACTATTTTCATACAATCATCATATTTATATTTTCTAATTAAGTTAAGATTCACATTCTGTATGTAAATAACATGTAATATAACTTCATTATAATTACAAGTTAATCTGCTCCACTAGGTAATTATGAATACATCGATCTCGAAATGAGGCCTCGTATAGAGTTACGCGTGGTCTTGACCTCACACGACTAATTACCATGGTCTTGGTCTCACACGATATGGAATATACAACATAACTGCGTGGTCTTGGTCTCACACGACTAGTTGCCATGATCTTGACCTCACACAATATAACCGCGCGCGCGTAAGTAATATCTAGACCAAAGCCGTTAAGACAGTACTGCCGGTAGGATGGCATGCCAAACCCCCATTCCAGACCGGTTTTACCCATTTACCGAGTAGAGCATATATAACATTTCATATATACCCATTCATTTCGTATATATACCACATATTCTCCATGTATATACAATATATACTTACACAAATACCACATATACTTACATATGTATCATATGTATTCACATATATACCATATACATGCATATATATACCATATATACACGTATTTCCCCTCGTATATACCTTATCTATATATTCACATGATAACGAACATGTATTCCATCACGTGACTTTTATCACAGTTATGAAATTCAGATTGATTTTCTCCTCTTTTCCATCTAATTTATTCTTCATATTCATACTTAAACTCAATACCAAAAATAAAATGATAAAACACCCACACCAAGTTTTTGACCAAGTTAATAATGAAAAATTACCATATGAACAATAAACTCTGGTTCTTGACCCAACTTGATCCTTGTTTTAAATAATTTGTATAAAATAATCCACTTGGCTAAAAACTCTAAAATTTTTAAAAAATTTAGTTTTTCATCCTAAAATCATTCCTTTAAAACTTTATATCAAACTGGACACAAAATCTTGGTCAACTAGTTCACCCAACCAGACTGCTCCAGTTGCCCTGCATCCTGGCAGCAGTTCTGAATTTTGTGAATTCTGTAAATTAAATTCAATCAATGTGGTTCCAATTTATTTTTCTCAAATACTAGGCTCAATAAAAAACAACAAATCCAAAATTCAATTGGATATTATTTTTCTACATTTTATTAAAAATCCAGAAAGATGGTTGTCTCAATCAAGGTACCTGCTGGAGCAGGTCTAATAAAAATAATTTTTCCAAATTCAACTCAACATATTTTTCAGTCATTCTAGACTCATTGAGACACAACATATCAAAAATTCAACTCAAGATAATTTTTCTATATTTAATTAAAAATCATACAATTCACAGCATTTTACTAATTGTAAAATAGAAAAATTTCAAAAGGAGTTCAATGGTTAAAGTACCAAACCTTACTATTTCTTAGTCCTTTATCTATATCACTTCCTTTCCTTCCTTGTCTCCTTGATTTCCTATGAAATTTAACATCACATATACAAAGGTAAGAACCCTAGGTATAGACATAGTCTTATTTTATGTTTTTTCTAATGGTTGTTAGCTTATTATCACCATTAAACACAATTATTTCTTTCATCAAATCCTTCAAATAATTATTTCTTGAATTTTCTCCAAATCTAGCTACATGAACCCTAATTTCAATCTCTTAAATTAACCATTAATCCATGAAATTAAAACTAGAGATATGTTTCTCTTACCTTATAATCTTGTTTGTCACCAAAATCTTCAACCAAAAGCCTTAAACTTTGGAAAAATCACCTCCTTCTTCCTTCTCTTATGGTTTGGACGAGTTCACCATGTAAGAGAGGGCTTTTATTTTCTTTCCTTAGCTTATTTTGATCCAAATGGAAGCCATAAGTGGTGAAAATATGTTGGTATAGATGTTGACTTCCAATTAGTACACCTTATAGCAAAAATGGCCACTTTTAATTGGTCCACATGCCTTCTTCTTTTATCTATTTATTTGGCAAGCCATTAGGCTTCCTTTTATTCATATTTTGACCCCCTCAAATTGGTTCTATTTATAAAATTGCCTCTCCGGTGGAAATGACAAAAATGCCCTTGTTGCAAAATCATCCGTATCTTTCAAACGGTGCTTATTCGGGAAAAATTGAAACCCACGGTTATGACTCGATTAATCTCGAGAATATTCTCCCGGGGTCGGATATGGGCACTATTAAGAACTTCTGACACTTAATTTTTAAGTTTATACAGTTGCCCCTAACTTTTGAGAAATTTCCACTTAGGTCCCGTCAGCTCCACTGTGTACACCAATTTCATATTTGACAATCCTGAGCCTCTATTTGACCACTCGTTCATGTCCTCCTAGCCTATTACTCGACTATCTATCCTTTGGGATGTGACACTGTACTTAGAAGAGATTTTAGGTTTTGGACCTAAGGAAATTTTGGGTTCTAGCCCCGAGAGATTTGGATACTCGATCCTAAACTAGACTTGGATACTCGATCCTAAACTGGATTCGAATACTCGATCCTAAACTTGATTTGGATAATCGATCCTAACTGAATTTGGATACTCGATCCTAAATTGGATTTGGATACTCGATCCTAACAAGATTTGGATACTCGATCCTAAATTGGATTTGGATACTCGATCCTAACTGGATTTAGATACTCATCCTAAATTGGATTGGGATACTATATCCTAACTGGATTTGGATACTTGATCCTAAACTGGATTTGGATACTCGATCCTAAATTGGATTGGGATACTCAATCCTAACTGGATTTGGATACTCGATCCTAAACTGGATTTGGATACTCGATCCTAACCGGATTTGGATACTCAATCCTAAATTGGTTTTGGATACTTGATCCTAAATTAGATTTGGATACTCGATCCTAACTGGATTTGGATACTCGATCCTAAATTGGATTTGGATACTCGATCCTAACTAGATTTGGTGTAACACCCCTATACCCCTTATACGCACACTACATACTACAACACCTGTAATATACGTATACCGAATATAGGAGTGCCACAGTTTATTAAACAAACAAATCTTTTCTTTTAGCAATAATATGAGAAAACTTAAAACATTTAAGTTATATTATAAAACATAATAGATGAAACATTTATTCATTATGCAGCGGAAAATGTAGCAGTGTTTACATATATATTTACATCAAAATCAATATTTACAAAACATAAAGTTTATACATGTTTGGCAGTTCGTCTCTGATTTTTAAGCCCATAATCAACACTTCAAAGTCTAGACTCGACTCGGTCTATAAGAACTCTCTGGTTCTAGCCTGTCACCTGCGCGATGAACCACAATCGCGCTAAGCCAACGGCTTAGTGGTACAAACCACAATAACAATATGCTTTAATGTAATGCTCATGTCACACATTCATATATCATATTTCAAAATCTTATAATTCATTTATTTCACCATTCATAATTCACATTTAAACAAAGACAAGCATGGGCCCAGTAGAAACTAATATGCCATTCAACTTTCAGAGTTAATGTTTTGGTTCAATTATCACATTTATCATTATCCCAACTAGGCTTCAAGGATTAGGCTCAACCAAGCTTCAAGGGGAGCAAAGCATGCTAAGCATCAACCCAACTTGGCTTTAAGAACCAAACCCAACCTAGCTTCAAGGGTTGTAAAATCTCAACTAGGCTTCAAGGACTAGACCCAACCAAGCTTCAAAGGGAGTTAAGCATGCTAAACTTCAACCCAACTTGGCTTCAAGGATCAAGCCCAACCCAGCTTTAAGAGATTGTTACTATTAGGCATGCCACCAACAACAAAACTCTGAAAATTGACTAACATATTAGACACACAATTGTTTTATTATTTCATTATCAATTCCATTCTCATTTCTTCATAATCATCTAGGCAACCATGCCTCAATTATTTCATTTGCATCATTATAGCCAACAACAATGGCTTCACATCTCATCATTAGGGTATACACAACCAATTGCTTTGTACATATAATTTGAATGATCATCATATCTTTCACATTATGCAATTCATAGCATTAAACAAATGTATCAACAATGTAATAGATTATTTAACACATTTACAACCAAATGTGTTAAGTCCCAATGTCATGTAAATGTATGCAATAATGTAGGGTTTGTATTTACCTGAAGAGCAACTCACTCCACACTAAACTCCTCTTCCAAGAATCCATCAACACTTGGATTAGGGCAACTCAAACTCATCAAAACCTAATCCAAAAGGAATAATACACACTCACTTAAAGATACACATGAGATAATAAGGCTAAGAACCAACTAGGGCAAACTCTACGCATGACACGCTCAATAACATGGGCGTGTCCCTGATCATGCCCTAAACTCACATCACAGAAGCTTTGACACGCTCAGTGACATGGGCATGTCACTGGCTATGTCAATCCTCCCTCAACACAGTAGCTATGACACGCTCAGTGACATGGACGTGTCACTGGCCGTGTCAATACTACTACAACACAGAAGCTGTGACACGCTCAGTGACATGGGCGTGTCACTGCTCGTGTCACCCATCCAGAAAATAGAATCATTGACACGCCTAAAGACTTGGCCGTGCTCATGGGCGTGTCAGGCCAAAAATCCTGATTCCGGCAACAACAACAACACATCTAACAAACCTCTTACTTCCACCATTTTTCACTTCAAAAAAACTTAACTAAACACACCCATAAACCATAATAACTTGCAAAAACACCAAAACAATTCAAAACATACATCAAACCCCAATTCACAACCATCACATACACACAACTCTTACTCTTCCAACACCAAACCTAACTCCTTCTCTTCAATCCGACCCCAAAATCAAAATCAATTAAACCCAACACTCTCAAACACACCACAATCAAACATACTCATACCATCAATAATCAACCATCAAACTCAAATACAACTTAAAAGAAAAATAAGGAATCAAGTGGAAACTTACCAAAAATGATGAAACTTCTTAGATTTCCAACTTGATCACTTGAAACATCCTTCAATCTTGAGCTTGGAAAAATCAAAAACTCTCTTCCTCTCTTGCTATTGTGATGGTCGGCCAAACAACAAAGAAAGAAGAAGAAGAAGAAGAAGAAGAAGAAGAAGAATGAATGAATGAATGAATGAATGAATGAATGTCAAAGAGCAAAGTCAACTCTCTCTTTTATTCTTAACCAAGCAATTATATTAAAATAATCAAATATCTACCTCCACTTACTAATTCAATTTTCCATTTAATTAATTTAATTAATTTAAAACAATTAATTAATCTTCTTTGACTTCCATTTCCTTGACTTGTACATGTTGTATATATCACTATATATACAACATATACACTCTTCCTTTACCTCATTTCTCTTTCCATTTAAACATATATATTAAATCCAAATACAACAATAAAATATTCCAAAAATTTTAGGGTATACTTTGGGGTATTACAATTCTCCCCCTCTAAAAAGAAATTTCATCCTCGAAATTACCTTATCTCAAATCTGAAACAGCTGGGGATACAGATCTCGCATCGCTTGCTCATTCTCCCAAGTTGCCTCTTCTCTACCATGATTCTTCCAAAGAACCTTCACAATTGGCACTTTCTTATCTCAACTCTCTCACTCCATGTGCTAAAATAGCAACTGGTTCTTCTTCAAAAGTCAGATCCGGACTCACTTCAATAGATTCAACAGACAGAACATGAGATGGATCTGATCTGTACCTCAGCATAGAAACATGGAAGACATTATGAATTCTATCCAACTTAGGAGGCAAAGTGAGTCGATAAGCAACTAGTCCAACTCTTTCTAATACTTCATAAGGTCCAATAAAACAAGGACTTAGCTTCCCTTTGCAGCCAAATCTCAAGATCTTCTTCCAAGGAGACACTTTTAGAAAAACTTTATCTCCAACATCAAACTCTATGTCTCTCCTCTTCAAATCTGAATAAGATTTCTGCCGATCTGAACCTGCTTTCAACCAATCCCGAATTATCTTCACTTTCTCTTCCGTTTCTTTAATCAAATTAGGACCAACCAATTTACCTTCTCCAACTTCATTCCAACATAGAGGCATTCTGCATCTTCTTCCATACAAAGCCTCAAATGGTGCCATTTTAATACTAGATTGATGATTGTTGTTATAAGCAAATTCCATTAATGGCAAACATCTATCCCAACTTCCAGAGAATTCAATGACACAACTTCTTAACATGTCCTCTAAAATTTGTATCACTCTCTCTGACTGCCCATCTGTTTGCGGATCAAAAGCAGTGCTAAAGTGCAATCGAGAACCCAAAGCACCATGTAAACTTTTCCAAAACCTTAAAGTAAACCGAGGATCTTGATCAGACACCAAAGAAATTGGGATTCCATGCAATTTTACTATCTCACTGATATACAGCTCGGCAAACTTCTCCAGAGAATAATCCATTCTAACTGGAAGAAAATGAGTTGTCTTCATCAACCAATCAACAATCACCCAGATAGCATGTAATATCCCTATGCATGCCCTAGAAGTTTTGTATGTTGTTGTTGTTGTTGTTGTTGTTGTTGGTTTAAATTGAGAAAAGAAAAGTATATGTATATGTGTTTTGGGAAGAAATAGGGTTTAGAGACAAGTTTATATGTTGTGTATATGGTGATATATATAACATATAAAATGGTCAAAGAGAGAGAGTCAATGCAAGAGGAGATTTTTTTATATGGCATGTGAAATTACTTAATTGGGTTTATAAGAGACAAAAGCTAAGTTAAGTGGTGAGGGGTATATGAGTAATTGCTTGAAATGAAATGCATGGTGGAGATTAAAAGAAGAAAAGGTGTTTGACTTGTGCATTTTTCTTCTTTCTTTCTTGAAGTGGCCGGTTCTCCAAATAGCAAAGAGAAAGGGAGGTGTTCTTGAGGCAAGAAGTAAATTGAAGAGGCAATCAAAGAGTTTGGTTAGAGATTTGTGAAATTTCTCCATCTAAGGTAAGAAATCTCTTGTTTTCCTTTGTTAATTTTGAAGTTATGTTTAAAGTGAAGTGTGATTCGTTGATGTAATGATTTGGTGTATTTGATATGTGTTTGCAATTGTTAGAATTGATTTAAAGTTAAAAATTGGAATTGGAATTGGTGTTGGTTTGGTTGTGATTATGGAAAAATAAGTGAAGATTGATAGTGGAAAATCAAGAGTAAAGTTTGAGTTAGGGTTTTGAGATGGTTTGTGTTCAAATGTGTTGTTTAAGTGGTTATTGTGATGAATATGTGTTATGACATGAGTTATATCCATTTGAGTGAGTTTGTGTTGGGAATTATATGTTAAAATGCATTTGGAAGAGGGTTGGTTACATTTAGGGTTTTAGTGATGAGTGACACGGCCAAAGGAAAGGAGAGACACGGCCAAGCCAAGGAAATTTGGGCGTGTTGGTTGAGTTTTTGAGAGACACGGCCGTGTCCCTTAGCCGTGTTCACTACTGAATTTTGGTTTTGGGAGACACGATCACAAGCTTGGCCGTGTCCCTTGCCCGTGTTGCTTACTGTCCAATTAGGTTGAGTGACACGGCCACAAGCTTGGCCGTGTCCCTCAAGTGGCTGCCCGTGTCCCTCAATTGTGTGGGTTGGGGTTTTTATTCTTTGTTCTAATTGCATTGTTTTGGTTCTCCAAGGGTAGGTTGGTCCCTAAACCTAACCTTAAACACTTTAAACACACTTGAATCAATGAATGATATAATCAAATGCATGTGTAAGGTCCTAAAACTATGAATCATATCAATTGTTCTTTGCCCTAATTGCATTGTTGAGATTGAACAATGTTATGTTATGCATTGTGAATGGTAATGTGTTTCATGAGTAATATACATTGAAATGTATATCAAAGATGCAATGATAATTCAAATAAGACATGATATGAGACAATGCCATTGTGTTTGGCTATGATGATGCGATTGAAAGAAATAAGGCATGTTTGCCTAAATGTTGTTGAGAATTGAGAATGAAAATGATAATTGAATAATAAATGAATTGTGTGGCTAATGTGTTATTCCATTTTCAGAGTTGGTTGTTGGTGGCATGCCTAATAAGTGTAACAATCTCTTGAAGTTAGGTTGGATTGAATCCTTGAAGCCTAATTGAGATGTTACCACCCTTGAAGCTAGGTTGGGTTAGTTCTCGAAGCCAAGTTGGGTAGAAGCTTAGCATGCTTTGCTCCCCTTGAAGCTTGGTTGAACTTAATCCTTGAAGCCTAGTTGGGTATATGATATTGATAAATGTGATAACAAAACCAAAGCATTAACTCTAAAAATTGAATGGTATATTAGTGTGTCTTGGGCCCATGCTTGTCTTTGTTTAGTGTTGATTATGAATGGTTAAATGAATACTAATGAAGTATATGAAATGTGATATGTAATGTGAAAGTATGTTAGTTTTGCATATATGATGTTACATGTATAATATGGATTGAGAAATGACATTGCATTGCACTAAGTCATATCATTTGCATGATTATCTTACTAAGCCGTTGGCTTAGCGCGATAGTGTTTAATCGCGCAGGTAATAGAGTTGATAGAGTTGAACCCGAGAGTTCATCAAGACCAAGTGAGAGTAGACCTTGAAGAATCCATTTTGGGAGCTTAAAGATCAGAGCAAACTTGCCAATCATGTATACTTCTTTATATTTTGTAAAGAAATGTATTAATATGTAAACATGTAAATATTTTATAACTTCCGCTGTGTAATATTTAAATGTATATATATATAACTAATATGTTTTGTTTTATAAGTAAATGATCTACTTTTCTATAATGTATAATGATAAGGGTATTGTATCAAGTTTTAAAGTGTTTTGAATGTTAAGATAACCGTAGCATCCCTATGTTTGGTGCACTTATGCTACATTGTTGTGGTTGTAGTGTGTGTGCATTGGATATGGGGGTGTTACATAGCATCATGCTTCTTCTGAGTCAATGGCAATCCAAATACAAAATCCATTGTCACTCGTTCCCATTTCCATTAAGGCACTGATAAATGTTGAAGCAACCCTGTAGAAACTTGATGCTCAGCTTTCACCCTCTGACAAGTGAGACACTTGGATACAAATTCCGCTATATCTCTCTTCATACCTACCCACCAATAATGCTGCTTCAAATCATGATACATTTTAGTACTCCCATGGTGCATAGCAAAAACCGATTGATGTGCTTCTTCCAAAATAATCTTTCTTAAACTAGCATCATCAGGAACACACAATCTATCCTTGAACCAAAGGCTACCATAACTTCTCACATGGAAATCTCGGCTCTCCCCATTTTGGTAATCTGACACAACTTTCTGAATTTTCTTATCTGCCAATTGAGCCTCTTTAATCTGATCCAACAACATCGGTCTCAAATGCAACTGAGCTAACAAGGCACCATCATCACATAATGCAAAACTAGCATGCAATGCTCTCAACTCAATAAGCAACGAGAGCGAATAAACAGTCAAACCTGCTAAAGACTTCCGACTCAAGGCATCAGCAACTACATTTGCCTTACCTGGATGATAATCAATCAAACAGTCATAGTCTTTAATTAGCTCCAACCATCGTCTTTGCCAAAGATTCAACTCCCTCTGAACACCCAAATATTTCAAACTCTTATGATCTGTATAAATAAAACACTTCTCCCCATATAAATAGTGTCGCCAAATCTTCAAAGCAAACACTATAGCTGCCAATTCCAAATCATGCGTCGGATAATTCAACTCATGCAGCTTCAACTGCCGAGAAGCATAAGCTATGACTCTACCCTCCTGCATAAAACACAACCTAAACCATTATGTGAAGCATCACTGTAAATCACATATGGTTTATCTTCCACAGGCAAAGTAAGAATAGGAGCTTGAGTCAACATCTCCTTCAACTGCTCAAAACTAGCTTGACACTGATCTGTCCACGCAAATCTAACTCCCTTCCAAAGTAATCTGGTGAGTGGAGTAGCTATCAAAGAAAAACCCTTCACAAACCGTCGATAATAGCCTGCCAAACCTAGAAAACTTTTGACTTCAGTCATAGACTTCGGTGGACTCTAGTTCAAAATGGCCTCAACTTTACTCGGATCAACTCTTATACCATCTGCTGAAACTATATGACCGAGAAAAGTCACTTGATCAAGCCAAAACTCACACTTCGACAGCTTAGCATACAATTGCTTCTCTCTCAAGGTCTACAATACAATCCATAGATGCTTATCATGATCCTCCTTATTATGCGAATATACCAAAATATCATCAATAAAGACTACCACAAACTGATCCAGATAGGGTCTAAACACCTTATTCATCAAATCCATGAAAGCTGCAGGTGCATTCGTCAACCCAAAAGGCATCACTAAAAACTCATAATGCCCATACCTTGTGCTGAAAGCTATCTTAGGAACATCTTCAGCTCTGACTCTCAACTGATGGTACCCTGATCTCAAATCAATCTTGGAAAACACTGCTGCTCCCTTCAACTGATCGAAGAGATCATCAATCCTAGGCAAAGGGTACTTATTCATAATAGTCACTTTATTCAATTGCCTATAATCGATGCACAACCTCAAAGTACAATCCTTCTTCTTCACAAACAAAACTGGAGCTCCCCACAGAGAAACACTAGGGCGAACAAACCCTTTATCCAACAACTCCTGCAACTGCACCTTCAACTCTCTCATCTCAGCAGGTGCCATTTGATAAGGAGTAATAGAGATGGGAGTGGTACCAGGTAACAAATCGATACCAAACTCAACCTCTCTCTCAGGGGGTAACCCTGGCAACTCCTCCTGAAAAACATCTGGAAATTCTGCAACTGTGGGTATACTATCAAGTTGAGAACCCACTATTCTGGTATCTACCACATGAGCAAGATAAGCATCACACCCTTTTCTAATCAACTTCCTAGCTGCAACAGCTGACACAAACAAGGATGCAAGTTGTCTCTGCTCACTAGATACCATCACACTTCTACCATCACTGGTTCTCAGGGTAACACACTTCTTTTGATAGTCTACCACAGCTCCATGCTAAGACAACCAATCCATGCCTAAGATTAAATCATATTCCTTAAAAGGCATTTCAATCAAATCACCCAAAAATTCTTCACCTTGCACCACAACTGAACTATCACGATGCACCTTACTCACTACAACACTATGTCCTAAAGGATTTGTCACCATGACATCAAATCCTAAGGACTCCGAATGCAATTCAGACACAGGCAAGATGGATGCACTTATGTATGAATGAGTAGATCCTGGATCAATCAAAGCAAGAACTGAAATGCCAAATAAAGAAAATGTACCCGCAATAACTACTGAAGCATATGGCTGCCTCTACATCACATATATCCGTTGAGAAGGCCCAGCCTCATATGGCTTACTGCCTCCAGATGTAGAACCTCCTCTTTGACTGATCCCAGGTCGACCACTTCTATTGAAACCTCTGCCCCCTCGACCACCTCTGCTAACACTAGGTTAAGAAGCTGCAGTATCAGTCTGTCTATCCTCCTATAGCTCAGGGCAATCTTTGATAAAGTGAGCTGGTGACCCACATCTAAAACATACTCCTGATCCACCCGTCTTCCAGTAAACACCCCCATGTGTCCTACCATAATGAACACATATAGGTGGAATGGATCTCTGAACCACTGGAGTCGGAGCACTAGCTACAGAAATTGTAGGTCTCGATCTCTGCCTCTGATACTGAACTGATCTACCTGACTGCCTCAGACTTCTACTAACTCTCGGAACAAAACTTACTCGGCCTCTCTTCATAGATGAAGAATCTGCCTCAAACTGGGATCTCCTAACTCTGGTCTCCTCCTCGGTAGCAGTTGCTGCAATACCCTGTGCTCTCTCAAAACTTCTAGCTGTGGCAACCAATTGAGAAAAGTCTTGGTACCGAGAACCAGCAACAATACACATAATAGAGGGCCTCAATCCCTCCTCAAATCTCCTGCACCGGTCAATCTCATCTGTAATAATTCCACCGGCATAATGACTTAACCGGATATACTCTATCTCATACTCTGTCACTGTCTGATTTTCCTGTCTCAGATTCAGAAATTCAATCTTTTTGACATCCTTATACTCCCTCGGAGTATATTTCTGCTCAAACTCCAGTAAAAAATCACTATAAAACAAAGTAGGTGGATCATCCATGGCATGAGGAACTGTCTTCCACCAATCATAAGCATCTTTCTGCAATAAGGATCTAGCATAATCAAATTTCTCTTCAGGAGTAGCTTGCAACTGAATAAATACCCTCTGCACTCTATCCAACCACTGCTCAGCTACTGCAGGATCTGTAGTATCAAAGAAATCCTCAGCCCATACTTTCTCAATTTTATCATAATGCCTCACCGATACTTGTGGCTATGGTGGCGGTGGCGGCTGCACTAGAGCTTGCCTCAACAATTCTACCACATGCCTTAGCCAAACTAGTGGAACCTCATCAACTGCTGGTCTCTCTGGCACAGGAACAGTTGCCTCTCCAACTCTCTCAACCCTAGCTCCATCTCTACCCTCTTCAGGAGCTACACTCTCAGCACTACCTTCTATGGACTGACGTTACTGTGATGCCATCACTACCTATATCTGCAAACACAGCAGAATATACCTCATCAAAGATCAGAGACTACCAGTGCCAAAGCATGTATCTTATTCAAAAATCACATTTTAAAATCAAAATTTTCTTTTTCTTACAATTTACCTAGGTTGAGAATCTCAAACCCAGGCTCTGATATCAAAACAATTGTAACACCCCTATACCCCGTATACGCACACTACATACTACAACACCTGTAATATACGTATACCGAATATAGGAGTGCCACAGTTTACTAAACAAACAAATATTTTCTTTTAGCAATAATATGAGAAAACTTAAAACATTTAAGTTATATTATAAAACATGATAGATGAAACATTTATTCATTTTGCAGCAGAAAATGTAGCGGTGTTTGCATATATATTTACATCAAAATCAATATTTACAAAACATAAAGTTTATACATGTTTGGCAGTTCGTCTCTGATCTTTAAGCCCACAATCAACACTTCAAAGTCTAGACTCGACTCGGTCTAGAAGAACTCTCCAGTTCTACCCTGTCACCTGCACGATGAACCACAATCGCGCTAAGCCAACAGCTTAGTGGTACAAACGACAATAACAATATGCTTTAATGTAATGCTAATGTCACACATTCATATATCATATTTCAAAATCTTACATTAAATCTTACAATTCATTTATTTCACCATTCATAATTCACATTTAAACGAAGACAAGCATGGGCCCAGAAGAAACTAATATGCCATTCAACTTTCAGAGTTAATGTTTTGGTTCAATTATCACATTTATCATTATCCCAACTAGGCTTCAAGGATTAGGCTCAACCAAGCTTCAAGGGGAGCAAAGCATGCTAAGCATCAACCCAACTTGGCTTCAAGAACCAAACCCAACCTAGCTTCAAGGGTTGTAACATCTCAACTAGGCTTCAAGGACTAGACCCAACCAAGCTTCAAGGGGAGTTAAGCATGCTAAACTTCAACCCAACTTGGCTTCAAGGATCAAGCCCAACCCGGCTTCAAAAGATTGTTACTATTAGGCATGCCACCAACAACAAAACTCTGAAAATTGACTAACATATTAGACACACAATTCTTTTATTATTTCATTATCAATTCCTTTCTAATTTCTTCATAATCATCTAGGCAACCATGCCTCAATTATTTCATTTGCATCATTATAGCCAACAACAATGGCTTCACATCTCATCATTAGGATATACACAACCAATTGCTTTGTACATATAATTTGAATGATCATCATATCTTTCACATTATGCAATTCATAGCATTAATCAAATGTATCAACAATGTAATAGATTATTTAACACATTTACAACCAAATGTGTTAAGTCCCAACGTCATGTAAATGTATGCAATAATGTAGGGTTTGTACTTACCTCAAGAGCAACTCACTCCACACTAAACTCCTCTTCCAAGAATCCTTCAACACTTGGATTAGGGCAACTCAAACTCATCAAAACCTAATCCAATAGGAATAATACACACTCACTTAAAGATACACATGAGATAATAAGGCTAAGAACCAACTAGGGCAAACTCTACACATGACACGCTCAACAACACGGGCATGTCCCTGACCGTGCCCTAAACTCACAACACAGAAGCTTTGACACGCTCAGTGACATAGGCGTGTCACTGGCCATGTCAATCCTCCCTCAACACAGTAGCTATGACACGCTCAGTGACATGGGCGTGTCACTAGCCGTGTCAATACTACTACAACACAGAAGCTGTGACACGCTCAGTGACATGGGCGTGTCACTGCTCGTGTCACCCATCCAGAAAATAGAATCATTGACACGCCTAAAGACTTGGCCGTGCTCATGGGCGTGTCAGGCCAAAAATCCTGATTCCGGCAACAACAACAACACATCTAACAAACCTCTTACTTCCACCATTTTTTACTTCAAAAAAACTTAACTAAACACGCCCATAAACCATAATAAATTGCAAAAACACCAAAACAATTCAAAACATACATCAAACCCCAATTCACAACCATCACATACACACAACTCTTACTCTTCCAACACCAAACCTAACTCCTTCTCTTCAATCCGACCCCAAAATCAAAATCAATTAAACCCAACACTCTCAAACACACCACAATCAAACATACTTATACCATCAATAATCAACCATCAAACTCAAATACAACTTAAAAGAAAACTAAGGAATCAAGTGGAAACTTACCAAAAATGATGAAACTTCTTAGATTTCCAACTTTATCACTTGAAACATCCTTCAATCTTGAGCTTGGAAAAATCAAAAACTCTCTTCCTCTCTTACTATTGTGATGGTCGACCAAACAACAAAGAAAGAAGAAGAAGAAGAAGAAGATATACAACATATACACTCTTCCTTTACCTCATTTCTCTTTCCATTTAAACATATACATTAAATCCAAATACAACAATAAAATATTCCAAAACTTTTAGGGTATACTTTGGGATATTACATTAGGATACTCAATCCTAAATTGGATTGAGATACTCGATCCTAACTGGATTTGGATACTCGATCCTAAACTTGATTTGGATACTCGATCCTAAACTGGATTTGGATACTCGATCCTAAATTGGATTGGGATACTCAATCCTAACTTGATTTGGATACTCGATTCTGATGTGGATTTGGATACTCGATCCTAATTGGATTTGGATATTCATTCCTAAATTGGGTTTGGATACTCGATACTAAATGTGATTTGGATACTTGATCCTAACTAGATTTGGATACTCGATCCTAAACTGGATATGGATACTCGATCCTAACTGGATTTGGATACTCGATCCTAAATTGGATTGGGATACACGATCCCAAATGGATTGGGTACTCGATCCTAAACTATATTTGAAAGTGAGTTTGAAAATATTTTATATATGCATAAACTCAAAAATTAAAATGGAGAAACTTTGCCCCCTGTGTAGGTTCAAACCAATGATTTTTTCCATGCAAGCTTTAATTGATGTTTTTGTTGTCTAGTTCTTCGCACAAGCACGTACTTCTTCTCTTTGCAAGATTACTGGAACTTTCTCCAACAATGGGCTTTCCATGTCCCCCTAATTTGATATCTTATTTTGATTGTTTACTTCACAGGGTGTTTGCTATTCACTTTGATAAAGAATAGACAATACAAGACAAGACAATGCAATGTGATATGCTCATGTATGCATGATATGCATGAATACACTTACGATGGTTCCATCGACCTATAAACCGAGATTATCAGCTAAAATGCTCTCACGAATTTCTTTCAGATGCCCGTTCAGTTCTTGCACTGGAATTACAGGATGCTTCATTTTTATGGCTTTTATCTTCATGATGTTGAAAATATGGGTGGTGGAGACCCCAAGTTGCAGAGTCAGGGATACATACATTTCAAACTATGTTTCAACATGTCAGTTGGTAGCTCCTTCATGACCTTGCCAATAATCATTTTCCTTCGTCCAATGTGTCCTTCGAGTTTTGATGATGCAACAAACTTCTCTTAACTTGAAGGCTTTGTGTGATAAAAACATTTTTTACTTTTTGAATTTTGATTTTGAAATCAAATGTTGGCTTTGCCAAATTAATGTCAATGTACCTCAGGACTTGATTTTTCAAATTAACATATCTATAACATGACAACCCTAGTTACCGTACTAAACTCAGGAATTATTTCTATTTAAGCAAGAACTGTTGCACTTCAGATAGGCATAACCACATTACTTGGTCAAAGGTCTCATTGAGTTTAAATATTATCTATCTCATATGCATGCTTATTCAAACTATCTCCACTAACAGACTCTACCTACCAAGAGAGATCAACAAGTCTTTGATAGGCTTGAAATGGGGTCTATAAAGGACACGGGTTAAATGAAAGCCATTTTGAGATTTGAACTGGTGTGACACAAAGGACAAACCTTCACACTGCAAATTTCTTGTTGGAACTTTAGACAATTGGGAGCAATCTTGCTAGACTCCAAATTCCTTCTATCTTCTTGGCATTAATCTGGATCTTGATTGGAACAGCCTTTGCCTTGCATAAAGTTTGGTACCCAAATTAATTTCTTTTCTTTTTCTCCCTTTTCTTTCTTCTTTTTTTCTTACTCTTCCCTTTCTTTTGAGCTTTTTATCATTTTGTCCTTCTTTCTTGTCGGACTGTCAAGTACAGAACTTTCAAGAACTGGATGGTCTTCCTCCTTTTTTCTCCAATTTTGATTGAATCTTTGGTTGGGTTGGACTAATTCAAGTCAAAATGTCCTTATGAACCAAAATGGAAGCCTTTTGCTACTTTAGGTAAAAGAGAACTCAGTTGGCTTTTTAAACCGCCTTTTTAGGTTTTATCTTTCTTTCTTTTTTTTCTCTTTTTTTTTCTTTTTTCTCCTTTTTTCTTTTCTTTTCTTTTCTCTTCTTTTTTTTTTCTCTTCTTTTCTTTTTTCTCTTCTTTTTTTTTCTCTTCTTTTCTTTTTTCTCTTCTTCTTTTTTTTGTTATAGCTCTAAAAGAGTTGTCTTGTTTGTACCAACTTGGGCTTCTTATAATGGATAAGTGAAGTGACATAAATTTCCTTTAACAGGGATAAATCATTTGTTACTCTGATGTTATCTTGATAGATTGGAAATATTAAGAAAACTTCAACTACCCTTATGGTCTTGAGAACTTCAACTTTCCTTATGATCTTGACTATGCATTCCTTTCTTTGATCTTCTTGCCTCTTCACCTTAGTGATCATAAGACTTGTCAAAAGTATTACAACAACTCAGGGTAGGTTGTTGGGGTTTGTAAGCCAATGAAAAGAAAGCTAAAATTTTATGAAGGCTCAAAGGGACAACTAGGGATTGATATTTAATTGGGTGGATACTAGTTGTTGGCTAACCAAACAATGCCTAGATCATTTCTCCCTTAAATAAGCAGAGTTCAATTTCGCCTCAAAAGTTTGTCAAAGCATGTTCTAAGACTGACTAGGACCAAGACAAAGGTAATTATGTAGGGGCCCTCTCTAAGTAAGCATACAAAACTTAATGCTATAGAGTTATTCCCTCATTTAGTAAAGTCATTCAAGTCATGATGCATAAATATATTAATTTAGGAATTGTCAAGCTAGATTCCTAATTGGTTGAGCACCAAAATGAACAAAGACCAAAAATTTTTTTTTGAAGAAAGTAATTTATTCAAACAAATTTAAACTTGAAAAAAATGATAATTATTCTAATTAAATATTAAAGAAAGCAAAATAAATAGAGCAACACTCCAAGCTAAGGGAAATTCATTGAGTTGGCGTCGAAGATACATAATTTATTTAGACATATCAAGGGCAAGGATTTTTTTCCATCATCAAAAGTCATCGCTTCATCATCCATAGTTAGCCCAAGCTTGTTTAGTAGTACATCCTCTTTAGCAGCTTCTCTATCCATATCATGATGAGATGACAAGATAAAACTCTTCATGAAGGTTGCAAGAGGTGGCGCCCTTCCAATTTTAAGCAGAGGCTTATTCTTAGTATTGGGCTTATCAGGCTCAAGCAGCTTTCCACTGTCAATTAAATTCTGGATCTCATGCATCAACTTCATACAATTATCCATTTCGTGTCTGAGCCTTTGATGGAATTGGCAAAATGCTTTAATATCAAAGTTGGGCGAAAAAGGATTAGGCAAAGGACAGGGAGTCAAAGGTTGTAACAATCCCTTCTTCATTAGATTCTCCAACATTTTTGACAAAAGTTTCCCCAAGTATGAAAATTTATGCCTCTTTACAGGTTCAGCTGCTGCATTTTCCTCAACATCTCTTCTTTTCTTTTGATTTTGCTCATTGAGGTGGTAGCCGCTCCGATTGTTCCATTTAGACAGCATATGGTTCGGCTGATCATGTAGAATAGGGATTGATCCTTCATTTTTTGTTTGATCTCTATTAGTGATCATGTTCTCCATTGATGCTGCCTTTCCCCTCTTTCTTATGTCAATGGGAGATGCCTTATCAGCATTGTTGATGATCTCCAGAATTTCAATCAACTAGGTCTTCATAATTTCAACCAATTGGTCATGTAGTTCGTCCATCCTAGCTTTGACAACTTCATCGATTATATCCCTTAGCTGGTTTGCATCCATCCTCCCAATGAAGCACTTAAATTAAAGTCAATGTTGTAGATGGTATTGTTGTATGCTCTTGAACTATCGTACTTCAGGTCTATGAGCCAGAAAGGATTAATGATATGAGATGCAAATGTTTGTATGCATGTATGCACAAACAATCAACAAACAAGGACAAATAGGATGTTCCTTCCAACCTTATAACATCCACACATGAATGGCGAGTCTCTCTTCCTTGGTATATGGTTAACAAAATACCAACATGGGGCATCTTGTTTTCGAATAATTCCCTCGGACGTTTCATCCAATAGTTATATTTTTGAAAATGGAAATCAGTTTATGATAATTCCCATTAATTAGTTTTTAATTCATTTATCCAACTAAAGTAGCTTTTATGCTATATTGGATTAAAACGAAATTAAGAGGTTTATTATAAATAGATTTCTCACTTGAAAAAGTAACTAATGATTCATGCCAAAAACAAGCCCATGGTTAATTATTCTTAATATAAACTAGGCTCACAATTGATTTTTAGTATTTCTTAATTGACCTAAATAATTTGCAAGCTCTTTATAAGAAAAGGTTGGATAAAAATAATTTTGTTTCTAAGCCCATTGTAAAAAGATTTTAGAAAAAATGTATTTTGGGCTTAGTATTTGGGTTATGAGCAAAAGAATTTTTAACTCATTTTGGAAAAGTTTTATGTCCAAAGACCCTCTTGAAAAGTTTTGAAAATTGTTTTGGTCCTTTAGACTTTTAAAGAAAATTTTATTTTGAGCTTACAATGTACTTAGGTCATATTAGAAAAAAGAGAAAACCAAATAAGCCATGATTTAAGCCAAGATAAATTAACCATAGTCAAACAACATGCGTTTGAGGTAAAACCTAAGTAAAGTAACTAGGCCAATTACATGAGCTTTAGTCTTTTGGTTAAAAGGCTTAGGTTCCCATAGCAAGTATATACCAAATGGTACGAAGCTATGAGTGGTTATGCCATGCTTGATCTCCATACCTTGAGTGAAAGTATGGTATCCCTTACATAACACAACACGGGTAACATGGGAATCCTAACTCACGCATACGATGCAATCTAAGATGATGCAATAGATAATATCATTATAAGAAAGAATAGAATAATATAAAGACCAATGGAATCAACTTCTCTTATCCCAGTGGAGTCGCCACTGTGAGCGGGGATTTTTACCCCCACTCCCGGTGGAATGGTTCTTGCGACTTCGGCACTGTCTAGGCTCGGGGCCTTAGAGAACACGTACCTAGGTCCAGAGAAAATGAAGTCGCTACTCAGACGGGCTGGGAAAAAGAAAGGGGTGGATGACTCGATTCCTAAGGAATCCCCAAACCCCTAATGGGTTCGAAAAGTTGGGTACGTGTGGGGAAGGTGAGAAATGGCCCAGCACCCCCACAATGCCCGGTTCATTGAAACCGACCTCCTTTACAAGTCTTAATATTATAAAATTTTTAAGTTTAACAATATTATCCATATTACACACAAGAATTAAAAGAAAGCATCGTGATATTAAAATCAAAGCAATGTCCAAGCAAAACAAATAAATGGACACCCATCCGAAGATGGAAACATGCCTTACATCATCCATGTCTAAGCTAAATAGGACACCCACCATGAGGTAGAAACATGTTCTTTACATTGGTATAAAATATAAAAGCAATTTAAATTACATAGAACTTAATTAATGAGGTACCCACAAAGTGGAAACATACCTCTTACAACATTTGGAAATCAAAATAAATTGATAAAGATAAATAACCATTCATCATAAATAAATCATTCATCAAAGATATTAAACATCAATCAAAATATAAACATTCATCCATGATAATTTAAATAAACCAAGCATTGGACTTAAATAAATCAAAGCATATAATAAACTATATAATCTAATAAGGTAAGTAAAGATACAAATTGAAGTTTACTGTTTCTCATTTAAAGTACTTTAATTAATATTTAGGGTTTTGGAATTTATTGGTTTAGGCTACTGTAAGTTTTAAGGGAATTAAAATGGATTAAGGTTTTATAGTTTAAGAGATTGATAAGGTTCTTTGATTAACAAAATTAGGGTTTGAGGGGTAAAATCATGAAATTAGGGTTTGGATATTAAAACATTAGGTTTATGATTATTAGCTACTGGATTGTTGTTTTTAGGCTTACTGTGTTGAATTTTAATATTTAGGTTTATAAGGTTTTAAGATTTTAAGGATTAGGGTTTAGGAAAATTAGGGTTTAGGTTTACTAGTTTGGGGTTTACTTATTTTTTTTTTTTGAAGTTGAATTAGGGTTTTTTAGTGTTTCAAAAAATTGAAAAGCAAATTAGGGTTTTGGGAATTAATAAAAGGATTTAAGGTTTTGGAAAGTTGGAAAGTAGATTAGGGTTTTAAGATTTTGAAGAAATAGATTAGGGTTCTTAAGTTTTAGAAGAAACGAAAAAGTAATTTTAGGGTTTTTGAAAATAGAGGAGACGATTTAAGGTTCTAAGGTTTAGAAAAAGTAAATTAGGGGTCTAAGGTTTTTAGAATAAAAAGAAACAATTTAATGATTGAAGCTAATGTAAGGAAAAAAGAGATTAGATATTCAAACCTTTGTTTGTTGGTTCCACCAAAGATTGCTTCTTGGATGAACAAGGACAAAGGCAAGATGGCTGCCTTTGATGGATTGATTGCTTGCTTGCTTATTCTCCTCTAAAAAGTCCGATCGTTTTCACTGCCAAAAAATTTTTAAAGTCTGATCTCCTTTCCAAAAATTCCTCCTCTTTTCTGTATCTTTTTAGTCTTATTTATAGGAAATTTAGATGATTAATTTTAATTGTTCAAGGAACCTGTATTTAATTAAGAAAAGAAATTCGAAACCAAATAGAATTTGGTTTCGGAAAAAGTTGCATCGAAAAAATTTCGCTGGTGAAAAAACTGCTGCGGGGATTGCGAGCGAAAATGTGAGGGGCAGGCTATGAGCCATTTCGCCCGCAGGAAGTTCCTATGGGCGAAATGGCCGAAATGGTCCAAGGCCGTTTCATCCACTGTTTTCGGCAACAAAATTTTTTCGTCGCTGATTTTTTCGTTGTCTATTTTTATTTTTATTTTTATTTTTATTTTTATTTTTATTACTATAATTATAAAAAATAAATACTAAAACAAATATTATTTAATTAAGATAACACAAAAAATATTTTGGACTAAATTATATTGGACCGGCCTGGGTCAAAAATTAAGAGTCTATAAAACCCTACATGATTGCATACATTTACATGATTTTGGGACTTAACTCATTTGGTTGGAAATGTGTTAGGCTACCTATTATATTGTTGATATATGAGAATGGTGCAATGATTTGTATTATGTGCATTATGTGAATTATATGTTGAGGATTCAAAGTATATGAACAATGTAAGTTGTGATGTGCACTCAAATGATGAAATGTGAAGCCATTGATGTTGACTATAATGATGTAAATGAAATATTGAGGCATTGTGCCAAGATGATCATGAGAAAATGATAATGGAATTGAAAATGAAATATTGAAAGAATTGTGTGCCTAGTATGTGTAGACCCTTAATTTTTTACCCAGTGCGGTCCAATATATTTTATTTAGTCCAAAATAAATTTTGTGTTATCTTAATTAAATAATATTTATTTTAGTATTTATTTTTTATAATTATAGTAATAATAAATAATAAATAAATAAAAATCGGCAACGAAAAAATTCATCGCTGAAAGTATTGGACGAAGCCAATTTCGCTCGCAATCCCTTGCAATTTTCCAAACCAGTGCTCGCATGCTCGCAGCCCGTCACAGTTTTTGCCAGCAAAATTTTTTCGACGCAATTTTTTTCAAAACCAAATTCTATTTGGTTTCGGTTTCCTTTTCCTAATTAATGATAATTTTCATAAACAATTTGAATTAAGCTTCCAAAATTTCCTATAAATAACACTAAAAAGACATAGAAAAAGGAGGGAAATTTAAAAAATTGATCGGACTTGGCAGTAAAACGATCGAACTTTTTAGAGGAGAATAAGCAAGCAAGCAATTGAGAATTCATTAAAGGCAGCAACTTTGCCTTTGTCCTTGTTCAATATTACAGTAACTTTACAATTTTTGGTGGAACCAACGAACGAAGGTTTGAATCTTTAATTTCTTTTAATTTTCTCACAGTAGCTTTGTTTCTTTTATTCATAAGATTATACACACAAAACCTTGATATATAAATATGTAGTAACGTTGATCTTCATTTCAATGACATAAATGGTCTTTTCTATTTCTTATAAGCCTCAAAAAACCCTAAAAATACTTTTTTGTTCTTCTAAACCTTAAAAAACCCTAAAAATACTTTTCTGTTTCCAAATACTTTAAAAACCCTAAATCGTCTTCTCTATTTTCAAAAACCCTAAAAATACTTTTCTGTTTCTTCAATACCTTAAAACCCCAAATTGTTCCTTCTATTTCCAAAAACCTTAAAAAATATTCTTTTGTTTCCAAAAACCTTAAATCGTTTTTTTTATTTCCAAAAGCTTTTAAAAACCCTAAATTATTTTCTTTTAATTCTTTTCCAAAATTTCCAAATGTTTTGTTAAATATCCAAACTCTAAACTTACTTTACAGTTTCTAAAAATCATAATTACTTCATAAAACTCTAAACTATTTTCCTCAATTCCAAAACCAAGACTGTAAGCCCCCAAACCAGTTAATCTAAACCCTAAGTTTTCCTAAACCCTAATTCCCTCAAAACTGTAAACCCTAGTTTTTCCTAAACCCTAATCCTTAAAACCTTAAAATCTTATAAACCTAAACATTCAAACTCAACACAGTAAGCCTAAAAATAACAATCCAATAACCAAGAACTATAAACCTAATGTTTTAATATTCTAAAACCCTAATTTCATAATGTTACCCCTAAACCCTAATTTGATTCGTGAAACCCTAATTCATTCCAATTTTCCAAAACCTTTACAGTATGTTAAACAAATACTAAAATACTAAAATTCCAAAACCCTAATATATTAATTAAAGAATTTTAAATAGAAATAGTAACCCTAATTTGTGTCTTTATTCGTTTTATTTGATTATGTAGTCTATTATATGCTTTGGTGGTTGATTTATTTAATTTCAATGCTTGATTTATTTAATTTATCATGGATGAATGCTTACTTTCTATTTTGATTGATGTTTAATTTCTTTGATGAATGATTTATTTATGATGAATGGTTATTTACTTTCTATCGATTTATTTTGATTTCCAAATGTTGTAAGAGGTATGTTTCCACTTTGTGGGTACCTCATCAGTTAAATATCATGTAATTTAAATTGCTTTTATATTTTAGACCAATGTAAAGGATGTGTTTCTACCTTTTGGTGGGTGTCCTATTAGTGTAGACATGGACGATATAAGGACATGTTTCCATCCTTGGATGTGTGTCCATTTATTTGTTTTGCTTGTACATTGTTTTTTTAATATATCAATGCTTTATTTCAATTGTTGTGTGTAATATGGATAATATTGTAATATTTAAGAATTTTATAAAATAAAGACCTGTAAAGGAGGCCTGTTCCAATGAACCAGGCGTTGTGGGGGTGCTGGGCCATTTCTTACCTTCCCTACACATACCCAACTTTTCAAACCCATTAGGGGGTTGGGGATTCCTTAGGAATTGAGTCATCCACCCCTTTCTTTTTCCCGGCCGTCCGGGTAGCGAATCCATTTTCTTCGAACTTAGGTCCGTGTTTTCTAAGGCCCCGAGCTTAAACAGTGCCGAAGTCACAAGAACCATTCCACCGGGAGTGGGGGGTAAAAAACCCCGCTCACAGTGGCGACTCCACTGGGGATAAGAGAAGTTGATTTCGTTGGTCTTTATATTATACTATTCTTTCTTATAATGATATTACCCATTGCATCATGTGTATGAGTTAGGACGCCCGTGTTACCCGTGTTGTGTTATGTAAGGGATAATGTGAGCGGGGATTTTCACCCCCACTCAGGGTGGAATGGTTTTTGCAACTTCGGTGCTGTTTAGGCTCGGGGCTTGGAGAACACGGTCCTAAGTCTGGAGAAAATGGAGTTGCCACCTGAACGGGCCGGGAAAAAAGAAAGGGGTGGATGACTCTATTCCTAATGGATTCGAAAAGTTGGGTACATGTGGGGAATGTAACAAATGGCCCAGCACCCCTATAATGCCCGGTTCATTGGAACCGGCCTCCTTTACAGGTCTTAATATTATAAAATTCTTAAATATAATAATATTATCTATATTACACACAATAATTAAAATAAAGCATCGATATAATGAAAATTAAACTAATGTCCAAGCAAAACAAATAAATGGACACCCATCTGAAGATGGAAACATGCCCTTGCATAATCCATGCCTAAATAGGACACCCACCGAAAGGTAGAAACATATCCTTTACATTGGTCTAAAATATAAAAGCAATTTAAATTACATGATATTTAACTAATGAGGTACCCACCAAGTGGAAACATACCTCTTACAACATTTGAAAATCAAAATAAATCGATAAAGTAAATAACCATTCATCATAAATAAATCATTCATCAAAGATATTAATCAAAATATAAAATAAACATTCATCCATGATAATTTAAATAAACTAATCATTGAAATTAAATAAACCAACAAAACATTGAAAATAAATTCAAGCTTATAATAGACTACATAATCAAATATAAAATTAAATAAAGCAAATAAAGATTTAAATTAGGGCTACTGTTTCTATTTAAGATCATTTATTTAATGTGTTTAGGGTTTTGGAATTTATGGGTTTAAGCTACTGTAAGTTTTAAAGGAATTGAAATGGATTAAAGTTTTATAATTTAAGAGGTTGATAAAGTTCTTTGACTAACCAAATTAGTTTTTAAGGAGTAAAATCATGAAATTAGGGTTTGGACACTTTAAAACATTATATTTGTGATTATTAGCTACTTATTGTGTTGAATTTTAATATTTAGGTTTATAAGGTTTTAGAGTTTTAAAGATTAGGATTTAGAAAAATTAGGGTTTAAGGTTTTAAGGGAATTAGTGTTTAAGAAAACTAGGGTTTAGAATAATTGGTTTGAGGTTACTGTCTTGGTTTTAAAGTTGAATTAGGGTTTTTAGTGTTTCAGAGAAGGTATTAGATTTTAGAATTTGGAAAAATAATTTATAGTTTTATGAAGCTTTATGAAAACGATTTAAGGTTTATAGAAACAGAAAAGATATTTTTTAGGGTTTTTGGAAAGAAAAAGATTCAATTTAGAGTTTTGGAAAATTGGAAAGCTGATTAGGGTTTTGGTAAATTTTGAAACGATTTAAGGTTTTAGAATCAAAAGTAACAATTGGATGATTCAAGCTACTGTGAAAAAATTAGATATTCATACCTTCGTTTGTTGGTTCCACCAAAAATTACTTCTTGGATGAACAAGAACAAAGGCAAGATGGGTTCCTTTGATGGATTGAATTGCTTGTTTGCTTCTCTCAAAAGTTCGATCGTTAATCTCTGCCAAGAAGTTTTAAAGTCCGATCACTTTTCTAAGTTTTTCCTTCACTCGATTTTTCTCCCCCTTTCTGTGTTGTTTTTAGTCCTATTTATAGATGATTTTGGTGATTTCACTGGCAAAAAAACTGCCGTGGGAATTTGCGGGCTGCGGGCTGCGGAACTGGCTGTAGTCCTATTTATTTTTAGTCCTATTTATTTTTATTTATTTGTTTATTATTATTATTTTTTATTTTTTATTAATTATAAAAACTAAATACTAAAGCAAATATTATTTAATTAAGATAACACAAAAACTATTTTGGACTTATTAAAATATATTGGACAACATAAAAGTTATTTTGGACTAATTAAAATATATTGGACAACACAAAAATTATTTTGGACTAATTAAAATATATTGGACCGGATTGGGTAAAAAATTAAGGGTCTACAGATACCATATTTTCACTCAAGGTATGGAGATTGACCATGGCATAACCACTCATAGCCTTGTACCATTTGGTATATACTTGCTTTGGGAACCTAAGCTTTTTAACCCAAAGACTAAAGCTCATGTAATTGGCCTAGTTACTTTCCTTAGGTTTTTTACCCCAAATGCATGTTGTTTGATTATTGTTAATTTGTCTTGGCTTAAATCATGGCTTATTTGGTTTGTTCTTTTTCTAATATGACCTAAGTACATTGTAAGGTCAAAATAAAATTTTCTTTATGCATATGTCTTCTCCTTGTCCCCTGCGTGTAAAAATATTTATACACACGCAAACATTTGAATGATTAAAGTGAATAATTGAATTTACTATTTATTTTATTGTGTAGTCACTGTTCATGTACTATTTACTATTCATAAATAGTAACTTACTATTTTTAAATAGTAATAAATAGTATTTTACTATTCATCAATAGTAATTTACTATTTATAAATAGTAAAATTTACTACTCACCAATAGTAAAGTTTACTATTCATGAATAGTAAACTTACTTTTGAAATTTATTTTTTTCCTTGCCGTTTCTCTATATAACCAACGAATTCCTTCATTTCATTCATAGCAAAATCTATAATTTCTATAATTCTCTCAAATTCTTTCAAATTTAGCACATAGTTTTCAAAAAAAAAATGCATGCTTCAAGGTCAGGGACTCATTCTAATGCTGAGTTATTAGAGTTTATTCGTTATCATGAAGACAGAAATATAGATATACTAGCCGGGATGCCGCTTAATTGTAGTTCAAACCAGAAGAGCACAGTAATTATTCTTCTTCTTTCTTTTTACTTTTCTTTTTATTTTTTTATTTGCATTTTTGTTATTTGTTTTTATTTCTTTATTTATTATACATATATATTTTTTCTTTGTTTTTCTTCTTTATTATTATTTTTTCTTTCTTTTTTTTTTCTTTTTCTTTCTTTGTTTTTCTTGTTTTTTATTATTTTTTTATGTTATTTGTTTATGTTATTATTTATTATTATTATTTATTTATGTTTTTATATTATGCTCTTTTATTATTACTGTGTTTGCCTTTATTTTTTATTTATAATATTATATTATTATCTTTTAGAAAATTTAAGAAAAATAAATTAATTTAAGCAGATAGAATAATATGTACTTGGTTTTAACTTACTTGGCTCCATGTTAGCGTGATCATTGTGTTGTTCGGGTCGGAGGGTGTATTTACAAAGCCCGACAATGGTATGATGTAGTGCCTTCTCGGGTAAGGCAGATTATCCGAGATTGCGGCTTTAAGAGCTTGATCTTACAATTGCCATCCGAGGAGTATCTGATAGACCGGAGCGTAGTCCAGGCACTTGCAGAACGATGATTAGACACAACTCATACTTTTCACTTTCCCATTGGAGAGATGACAATTGGTCCGGTCGATTTTACTGCTATAACCGGCCTTCGATATGATGGTGTTCCGGTTCCTCTGACCAACGATATTTTAACATTTGAAGAAATTCAGTAATTAATTGGTATGGAACCATCATATAAATGGCCTTTTAAGATAAAAATTGAGCCAATTCATAGTTATTGGATGAACTACGAAGGACGGGTTCATAGGGACACGGCCCAACAGTATGCTCGAGGATTTTTGTTTTATTTGCTTGGGTCGACCATCTTAGGCAGCACTGAATCCTCCATCCACTTGTCAGTGTTGAGAGCCCTTTCTTATTTTAGGACGGTGCCATCTTCTGGCTGGGGTGAAGCTGGTCTTGCCTGTCTTTACCATGGTCTTGATAAAATTTGCCGAAACAAGAAGTCTTTTGTCAGCTTGATGGCGGTTGTCGAGGTATTCTTCTTCTACCAATGTCAATTCCGCTCCTTTCTTGTATGAATTTGATCTTTACTATTATTGTAGGCATGGGCATATGAACACAACCTTGTGAGGGTATTCGGTATTTCCCGAGAGAGAGTCAGGTATCCGAGATTAAATTTTTTACTGTCAAATCAAGTGAGCATTCCCGGCTCTCACCATGTGCATACTCACCGCTTTGTGTTGAGCCGCTTAACCTAGGACCAGGTAAAATAACATTAGTATGCTTTAAATTTTATGTGAAAGTTTACTTACCTTATGTTATTTTGCAGGTGAATTTGGCCTGGTGGAACCCAGAAGAGCGGACAAACTGGTCTCCCTTCATGAAGGTTGCGCTATCTTTCCAACATTCTCACCGAGTCATCTCTGGCCCGGTGTCTAGTGGCTGGTTTCTCGGAGAGAGAGTTATGAGTGGTTTCTTGGTCCAGAGCAGCGGAGGGTCCCAATGCATTGTCTTTAATATACTTTAAATATTATGTCAATGCTGGAGGATGCATGGTGGTCGGCTCGGTATGGTTATGGTGTAGAGTCATTTCTCCATCTACCAAGTGCATTTTATGCCCATTTTATTCAAAGAAGGCTCTTGAACTTTGATGTATCTCCTGTTGGCATAAGGGAGATTCCCAAAGAAAATGAGTGTAGGGATGAAGAGGAACATCATGGAGATGAAGGAGAATTCATTTCACATCTTGAGGCTAACACTTCTCAGGTAAACCTTTTTCATTTTTCCCTTACAACTGCTTCTTTCTTTTTTGATTCTTTAATGATTATTACAGGCTATTGGCTCATTTGATCATGAGGCTAGACCTTCTTTTACTGCCCCCTCATTTGCTCATTCTAGCCCACCAGATATGCCATCTCATCCGCAAGGCATTGATATGAATTACCTGGTAAGTTCTCTTATTTCATGTTAATGTATGCTATATGTATGCATGATTATGTATGCTCTTACCTTTTTCCCTTCTGGCTCACAGCGGATGCTTGAAGATCAAAATAAGAAACTTTAAGAAGAGTTGGTTGTAAGTCGTCAGCAGGCTTCTCATTTCAAAAATTTATATCATCAATCCGAACAGAATTTTCGTGACTTTTGATTTCAGGGGATGAGGAATCTTGGCACTTCTTCATCAAGAGGCCCCCAGATTGATGACCATGAGATCCTTTCATCTACTTCCAATGAGGACCATGACAGATCAAAACTCCAAGGTAATAGGGATTTTAGTGCTCCCGCTATGGGTGGACTCAGGACGAGCAATTTGTGTCCTCCTCCAACAGGCGACGTCTTTTTCAGGGCTTTATTTGATGACCTACCACCACCCTCTTAGTGATGTATAAATATTGTATCAATTGTATAAACATTGTACAATAAACATAAAAATAATAATACATAATTTCTGCCTTTACTATAACTAACTTCTTCTTTTTTTCACTTTTCATCGTTCTTGCATCACAATTAGTATACCTTTTTTTATTTTTCAATATTTACACAGCATCACCAAAAAAGCCAAATGCAACATGGTAAAGGACTTTTGTCGCTAATTCTTTTCCTTATACAACATGGTTCCGCCCTTTTCTCATCACCTTTTCCTTATCAATTTTGGAAAAGCTTATTTTCCTTATATAAATCACCTTTTACCCCTAATTTCATACAGAAGCTAAAAGACTTTCCATTTCAATGTAAAAAACACTCTTTAACAATTTTCATTTTCTTTCATTCATCAACCATGACCGAACATCATTTAAAGAAGATAAAAATTCTATTAAAGAATATGGATGCCATTCACTGGAAAAAAATTTCATGGTCAAAACTTGATGTTTTAAAGTGTCTTCAAAATGTTAAATTAGAGCACTCCTTCTTACATGCCATGTCTTCCTTTTGGAATATGGATTCTAGGGCATTTAAAATTAATGGCTTTGAAATATGTCCCTCAATTGAAGAATTTGAGGCCATCCTTGGATATCCAAATAATCAACAAATGGCGTTACCCACATTGATTTCCAAAACTCGGCAGAAGATGCAGATGTTATTTCAAATTCCAAAACCCAAAGTTCTTCAGTTGATGAGAGGTGAAAAAATTCTACTTGCTCCCTTGATTGATTTTTGTCTTTCTCATTTGGCTCCTACTAAGGCATGGGGACGCATGCTCTGTCTTTGCTTGCTTGGCCAATTTTTGCATTTTTTTTATGGTAATATTGATCCACGAGTATTGGATATTATGGACCAAATGGAAGAAGGCTTGTCGCCGGTACCTGTGATCTTAGCCGAGACTTTAGTTGGATTAGACCGACTTAAATCAGGATTGTCAAAGAGACTGACCAGGTATCTGTTGCTGGTTCAGGTAATTACCTAAACTGCCCTTTCGAGTTTTCAATTTAGGTTTCCTTTTTCTTCTTTTCTTTATTGCTCCTATTTTTGCCTAGTCCGCCCATGTGGGTTTTCTGAACTAGCGAGCTGTCCTAATTTTTGCCTCAGCTGCCCTTGTGGGTTTTCAACTTAGCGGATTTTTTTTTCACAGATTTAGCTTCAGGAGCATCTTTGTTTGCTTGAGACTCCACCATGGATTTTGCCAGATATCTTCCACGTCATCATTTTGCTAGGAAACTATGCCATCCTGCTTCTTCATATGCTGACTGGGTTGACTTGATCCACTCACGCACTAAAGTCAACGTTCGTTGGTTGGTACCTTGGTGGAAGATTTCTTGTATCACCATGCGGACATACTTGATGTATGTTCCCCTTGTTGCTCTTCATCAAGGTACATGCTATGATCCTCGCCCACTTGGCCATCAGTACGAAGGCGAGCCTCACGATTCTGACTTTACTGTCGATTTAGACATGCCTTACTTGACTGAAACCTACTTGGATCGGCTGAGGCAAAGCTGGCCTGCACGTTACATTTATCGACTGCCATAGATTTTACATTTGTTAATTCAGAAAGTGTATTGTTAGGATGAAAAATAATTAAAGTAATAAAAGATGCGACTTTTCCATTTAAAATATGTCATCACCTTTTACTATTGTGTTTATTTATTTCATCCATTTCTTGTCAAATACTTATAACAATGCTGTGAGCGGGGATTTTTGCCCCCACTCTCAGTGGAATGGTTCTTGCGACTTCGGCACTGTTTAGGCTCGGGGCCTTAGAGAACACGGACCTAAGTTTGGAGAAAATGGAGTCGCCACCCGGACGGGCCGGGAAAAATAATGGGGTGGATGACTCGATTCCTCAGGAATCCCCAACCCCCTAATGGGTTCAAAAAGTTGGGTACGTGTGGGGAAGGTGAGAAAAGGCCCAGCACCCCCCACAAGGCCCGGTTCATTGGAACCGGCCTCCTTTTCAAGTCTTAATATTATAAAATTCTTAGGTATAAAAATATTATCCATATTACACACAATAATTAAAATAAAGAATTGATATAATGAAAATCAAAAAAATGTCCAAGAAAAACAAATAAATGGACAACCATCCGAAGATGGAAACATGTCCTTACATCCCATGCCTAAATAGGACACCCACCAAAAGGTAGAAACATGTCCTTTACATTGGTCTAAAATATGAAGGCAATTTAAATTACATAATATTTAACTAATGAGGTACCCACCAAGTGGAAACATACCTCTTACAACATTTGGAAATCTAAATAAATTGATAAAAGTAAATAACCATTCATGATAAACTAAATAAACCAAGCATTGAACTTGAATAAATTAAAGCATATAAAATAAATCAAATATAAAATCAAATAAAGATTCAAATTAGGGCTACTGTTTCTATTTAAGATTCTTTATTTAATGTGTTTAGGGTTTTGGAATTTATGGGTTTAAGCTACTATGAGTTTTAAAGGAATTGAAATGGATTAAAGTTTTATAATTTAAGAGATTAGTAAGGTCATTTGATTGATCAAATTAGGGTTTGAGAAGTGAAATCATGAAACTAGGGTTTGAATATTTTAAAACATTTACATTTATGATTTACGGTTACTGGATCATTATTTTGTATTTAACATATTGAATTTTAATATTTAAATTTATAAGGTTTTAATATTTTAAAGATTAGGATATAGAAAAATGAGGGTTTAAGGTTTTAAGGGAATTAAGGTTTAAGAAAACTAGGGTTTAGAATAATTGGTTTGAGGTTACTGTCTTGATTCTAAAGTTGAATTAGGGTTTAGTGTTTTCGGAGAATATATTTTATTTTAGAATTTGGAGAAACAATTTATAGTTTTATGAAGTTTTATGAAAATAAACAAAACGATTTAAGGTTTATAGAAACAAAAAATATATTTTTAAGGGTTATGGAAAGAAACAGATTCAATTTAGGGTTTTTGGAAAGAAACATATTCAATTTAGGATTTTGAAAAATTGAAAAGCAAATTAGGGTTTTGGTAAATCTTGAAGCGATTTAAGGTTTTGAAAAGCTAGAAAGTAGATTAGGGTTTTAGGATATTGAAGAAACAACAATTTTTAATATTGAGTGATGAAGCTACTGTAAAGAAAAATAAATAAAGAAATTCATACCTTCATTTGTTGGCTCCACAAAAAATTGTTTCTTGGATGAACAAGGCCTTTGATGGATTGAATTTGCTTGTTTGCTTTTCTCAAAAAGTCCAATTGATTCAAAGTTTTTCAATTCACTCGATTGTCCTTTTTTCTCTTGAATTTTGATCCCAAATTTCACCTCCCTTTTGTGTTGTTTTTAGTCCTTATTTATAAAAGATTTTAATGATTAATTTCACTTGTTCACGGAATCTAATATTAATTAAGAAAAGGAAACCAAAACCGAATTGAATTTGGTTTTGGAAAAATTTGCCTCGAAAAAATTTCGCGGGCAAAAAAAAAATCTGCTGCTAAAAAATTGCGCTAGCAAAAAAGCTGCCGCAGGGGGTAGCAGTCTGCAGCGGGCGAAATGGCCCAAGGCCATTTCGACGCCCCCCTCTTCGGCGATGAAATTTTTCATCACCGATTTTCCTTCGCCGATTTTTATTTATATATATTTTTTTGTTATTTGTTTATATTATTATTTTTTATTATTTTTGATTTTTTATTCACTTCACTAAAATAAACATTAAATTTAATCAAGATACCACAAAAATTATTTTGGACTAATTAAAATATATTAGACCGGACTGGGTAAAAAAATTAAGGGTCTACAGTTTGCCCCCTGCTTGAACGATCTAAGACTTTAGTAAAAGAGAGTGAAAAGCAAAAAGACTTAATTTTGATGAGATGGTTACTTGAATTTGATTTGGGTACTTGTACCCGAGGTTGAACTTGATTTGGGTACTTGGACCCGAGACTAAATTGAATGTGGGTACTTGGACCCGGGATTGGGTACTTAGACCAGAGATTAGGTACTTGGACTTGAGATTGAATTTGATTTGGGTACATGGACCCGAGATTTAATTTGATTTGGGTACTTGGACACTGGATTGGGTACTTGGACTCGAGATTGATTTGATTTGGGTACTTGGACCCGAGATTGGGTACTTGGACCCTAGACTGAATTTTATTTGGGTACTTGGACTCGAGATTGGGAACTTGGACCAAGCTTGAATTTGATTTGGGTACTTGGACCCGAGAATGAATTTGATTTGGGTACTTGGACCACAGATTGAATTTGATTTGGGTACTTGGACTCGAGATTAGATTGAATTGGGTACTTGGACCTAATATTGGGTACTTTGACCCGAGATTGGGTACTTGGACCCAAGCTTGAATTTGATTTGGATACTTGGACTCGAGATTGGGTACTTGGACCTGAGATTGGGTACACGGACCCGAGATTGAATTTGATTTAGGTAGTTGGACCCGGGATTGGGTACTTGGACCCTAGATTGAATTTAATTTGGGTACTTGGACCCGAGAATGATTTGATTTGGGTACTTGGACCAGAGATTGATTTGATTTGGGTACTTGGACCTGAGACTAGATTGCATTTGGGTACTTGGACCCGAGACTAGATTGCATTTGGGTATTTAGACTCAAGATAAGATAGAATTTGGGTACTTAGACTCGGGATTGGGTACTTGGACCCAAGATTGATTTGATTGGGGTACTTGGACCCGAGATTGATTAAATCAAACCTCTGTTCGTTGGCTCCTTCACAATTAAATTTTGGATGAACAATGAACAAAGGCAGTGTTGCTACCTTTGATAACTGATGAATGTCTGCTTCTTGCTAATTTCTTTTTGCCGTTTCTAGTTTTAATCTCTCTTAATCTCCATTGCCCAACCTCTAGGGTTTTTCTCCTTCTTCTTTATGGTTTTTCTGTGTTTTGTCCATTTTTTTCTTTTGTTTAATGCTAGTATTTATAGGAAAATAAAGAGTCCTAATCCTTTTTTAATAAGGAAATACCAATAGTTTAGGAAAAATTAGAAAACTGGGTAAAACAAGATTTGGTAAAAAAATTGGCAGCGCACGGGCACGGTGAGCTAGCTGGTAGCCAATTATCCCCAAAATTGGTTGCGGGCATTCCCAATTTGCCCCAGATTGTATCTGTGGCGAAATGGGCTGCCGTGTGTCGCTCGCCAATCCGTTTGATTTTTTATTTTTTTATTTTTTTATTTTAATTAAAAATAACTATTAAAAATTATTAGTGATTAAAATATTATTAAAATAAATAAAATACCATAAAAATTATTTTATACTATTTGATTTGAATGGGTCAAAAATTAAGGGTCTACAGTTTGCCCCCTGCTTGAATGATGTGAGACTACGATAAAAGAGAGTGAAAAGCAATAAGATCTTTAACTAATTTTTGATGAGGATGGATACTTGGATTTGATTTGGGTACTTGGACCCTAGACTGAACTTGATTTGGGTACTTGGACCCGAGACTGAATTTAATTTGGATACTTGGACCCGAGATTTGATACTTGGACCCAAGATTGGGTACTTGGACTCGAGATTGGGTACTTGGACCCGAGATTGAATTTGATTTGTGTAATTTTAGTCAAGGTTGGATACTTGGACCCGAGATTGATTTGATTTGGGTACTTGGACTTGAGACTGAATTTGATTTGGGTACTTGGACCCGAGATTGGGTATTTGGCCCCGAGACTGAATTTGATTTGGGTACTTAGACCAGAGATTGAATTTGATTTGGGTACTTGGACCCTAGATTGGGTACTTGGACCCTTGATTAAATTTGATTTGAGTACTTGGACATGAGATTGGGTACTTGGACTCAAGATTGAATTTGATTTGGGTACTTGGACCCAAGATTGGGTACTTGGCCCCGAGATTGAATTTGATTTGACTCACCTTTTATCAGTTGAGGATTTTGGCTTAACTGGTTGTTCCGTTCTTTTGTTCTTCCTTTTGCAAAAATTTTCAGCTATTTTTAGTTGGCCCTCATATCTTCTCCTTGCCCCCTGTGTGGAGAAAAATTTGCAAGTGAGTTTGAAAATGTTTTGTATATAAACTCAAAAAATTTAAAAGGAGAAACTTTGCCCCCTATGTAGGCTCAAACCAAAGATTTTTTCCATGCAAGCTTTGATTGGCGTTTGTATTTTGTCTTGTTCCTTTCATAAACATGTATTTCTTCTTTTGCAAAATGACTGGAGCTTCCTTAATCAATAGGCTTTCCATGACCCCTTGATTCAATATCTTCTTTTGATTATTTACTTCACAGGGTGTTTGTTGTTCATTTTGATAAAGAATAGACAATACAAGACAAGAAAGTGCGATGTGATATGCTCATGTATGGATGATATGCATGAATAATACTTACAATGGCTCAATCGACTCACTGACTGAGGTTATCAGCTGAAATGTTCTCATAGATTTTTTTCAGATGCCCGTTCAGGTCTTGCACTAGAATGGCAGAATGCTTCACATTTATGGCTTGTATCTTCAAGATATTGAAAACATGAATAATGGAGACCTCAAACAGCAGAGATACAACCATTTCAAATTATGATTCAGTATGTCAATTGGTAGCTTCTTCATGACCTTGCCAGTAATCATTTTCTTTGCCCAATGTGTACTTTGAGGTTCAATAGTTCAACATAATCCCCTTAACTTGAAGGCTTTGTTTATTATTTTTATTTATTTATTTTAATTTTGAATTTTGATTTTTGATTTTGAAATCAAATGTTGGCTTTGCCAAATTAATATCAATGTATCTCAAGACTTGATTTTTCAAATTAACATATCTATAACATGACAACCCTAGTTACCATACTAAGCTCGGGAATCATTTCTATTTAAGCAAGAACTATTGCACATCAGATAGGCACATACACATTACTTGGCCAAAGGTCTCATTGAGTTTGAATTTTGTCTATCTCATATGCATACTTATTCAAACTATCTCCACTAATAGACTCTACCTACCAAAAGAGATCAACAGGTCTTTGATAGGCTTGAAATGGTGTCAATAAGGGATATGGGTTAAATGAAGGCCATTTGTAAGTTGGAGCTGATGTGACACAATGGACAAACCTTCACACTACAAACTTCTTGTTTAAACTTTAGGCAGCTGGGAGCAATCCTGCTAGACTCCAAATTCCTTCTATCTTCCTGGCATTAATCTAGATCTTGATTAGGACAATCTCTACCAAATTTGTTTCTTTTCTTCTTCTCCTTTTTTTTTTCCTTACTCTTCCCTTTTCTTTCTCTTTATTTTTCTTACTCTTTCCTTTTTTTAGCATTTTATCATTTTGTCCTTTTTCCTTGTAGGACTGTTAAGTACAAAACTTTCAGGAACTGGATGGTGTTTCTCCCTTTTCTTTGATTTTGATTGAATCTTTGGTTGGGTTCGACCAATTCAAGTCAAATTGTCATTATAAACCAAATGGAAGCCTTTTGCTGTCTTAGGTAAAGGAGAACTCAGTTGGATTTCAGAACCATTTTGGGTTTTCTTTTCTTTTTTTCTATTCTTTTCTTCTTCTTCTTTTTTCTTTTGTCCTTTTTTCTTTTCTTTCTTTTCTCTTTTCTTTCTTCTTCTCTTCTTTTCTGCTTTTTGTAGCTCTAAAAGAGTTGTCTTGTTTGTACCAACTTGGGTTTCCAATAATGGATGAGTGGCGTGACATAAATCTTCTTTAACAGGGATAAATCATTTGTTACTCTGATGTTGTCTTGATATATTGGAGATATTAGGTGAACTTCAACTACCCTTATGGTTTTGAGAACATTAACTTTCCTTACGGTCTTTGCTATGCATTCCTTTCTTTGATCTTCTTGCCTCTTCACCTTAGTGATCATAAGACTTGTCAAAAGTATCACAACAGCTCAGGGTAGGTTGTTGGGGTTTGTAAGCCAGTAAAAAGAAAGCTAAAATTTTATGAAGGCTCAAAGGGACAACTAGGGATTGATATCTAATTGGGTGGATACTAGTTGTTGGCAAACCAAACAATGCATATCATTTCTCTCTTAAATAGGCAAAGTTCAATTTCGCCTCAAAAATTTGTCAAAGCATGTTCTAAGACTAACTAGGACATAGACAAAGGTAATTATGCAGGAGCCCTCTCTAAGTAAGCATACACAACTCAATGCTATAGAGCAATTCCCTTACCTAGTAAAGTCATTCAAGTCATGATGCCTAGATATATTAATTCATGAATCATCAAGCTAGATTCCTCATTGCTTGAGCACCAAAATGAACAAAGACCAATAAAAATTTTTATGAAAGTAATTTATTCAAATAAATTTAAATTTGAAAAACACGATTGTTCTAATTAAATATTAAAGAAAGTAAAATTGAAAAGCAACATTCAAGCTAAGGAAAGTTTGTTGAGTCAAGCTTCTTTTCCTTTCACATCTTCAATATTTCCATCTTGAAAGGATGATAAAACAAAATTTTCTTCCAATCCTTTTCCTACCATGAAGGTTGCTGGTGGTGGCACTCTTCCAAATTTAGGCAAAGGATTGTTCTTGGTATTGGGCTTGTCTGGCTTAGGTAGCTTTCCACTGTCGATTAGATTTTGGATCTCATGCCTCAACTTCATACAATTGTCCATTTTGTGTCCAGGCCTTCGATGGAATTAGCAAAATGCATTGGTATCAAAGTTAGGTGGAAGAGGATTAGGCAAAGGATGAGGAGTCAAGGGTTGTAACAATCCCTTCTTTTGTAGCTTATTGAGAACCCAAGACAGCGGCTTTCCTAATTCTGAAAACTGCCTCATTCCACCTTGACTAGCGGTATTAACATTAGCTTCCTTTTATGTACTTTGACTGTTAGGATGATAATTTTCTCTCTCATTCCTTCTTACCAAAAACCGACTCTTCTCCCTTTCCCACTCTTTGATTTGCAAGCCAGCTTGCAAAAGATCTTTGAATTCATGGATGAGTGTATGAGACACCCTTTCACGAAGACTAGGCAACACCCCTCTCACAATCATCCTTATTTGATCAAATTCATCGTGCCTCTTTTTGAGCAAAGTAGCCTTATTTCACCATCTTTTCACATAGTGCACAAATTTTTTGTTTGGCCTTTGTCTAATGGACTCAACTTCCATTAAGGTAACTTCCATCTTGATGTTGTATCCATATTGTTGAATGAAAGCCTTGTACAACATGTCCCAATCTTTTTAAGTACTTTCCTTTAAGGTGTTAAACCAATTTTGGATAACAGGATCTAAAGAGAGCATGAAATATCTTAGAGTTTGAGCTTTAGTAGCTTAGGCAGACTGCATAGCAGTGATGTACTGTGTAACACCCCTATACCCCATATACGCACACTACATACTACTATACCTGTAATATACGTATACCGAATATAGGAATGCTACGGTTTACTTAACAAACAAATCATTCCTTTATACAAAAATATGAGCAAACTCAAAACATTTAAGTTATATCATAAAACACAATAAATAAAACGTTCATTCAATACGCAGCGGAAAATGTAGAGATATTTACAAATACACAAACATCAAAATCAAATTTTTACAAAACATAAAGTTTATACATGTTTGGCAGTCAGTCTTTGATCTTTAAGCTCACAATCAACACTTCAAAATTTAGACTCGACTCGGTCTAGATGAACTCTCTGGCTCAACCCTATCACCTGTGCGATGAACCACAATCGCTAAGCCAACGGCTTAGTGGTACAAACTACAATAATAATATGCTTCAATGCAATGCCAATGTCACACATTTCAACAAATAAGACAATACTCACAATGATATCTTTATATTGTTCATCACACTACATTTCATTATTTTTCAATTATTTCATCACTCATGATTTACATTGAAACAAAAACAAGCATGGGCCCAAAAGACACTAATATGCCATTCAACTTTCAGTGTTAATGTTTTGGTTCAATTATCACATTTATCATTATCATTATCCCAACTAGGCTTCAAGGATTAGGTTCAACCAAGCTTCAAGGGGAACAATGCATGCTAAGTATCAACCCAACTTGGCTTCAAGAACCAAACCCAACCTAGCTTCAAGGGATGTAATATCTCAACTAGGCTTTAAGGACTAGATCCAACCTAGCTTCAAGAGATTGTTACCATTAGGCATGCCACCAACAACAAAACTCTGAAAATGGAATAACACATTAGACACACAATTCATTCATTATTTCATTATCAATTTCATTCTCATTTTCTCATCATCATTTAGGCAACCATGCCTCAATTATCTCATTTGCATCATTATAGTCAACAACAATGGCTTCACATCTCATCAATAGAGTATACATAACCATTTGCATTAAACATTCATCATCATCTAGGCAAACATGCCCCATTTATTTCATTTGAATCATTATAGCCAACCACGATGGCATCACATCTCATCATTTCTCAATTCACATTAAAGCAATTCATCATTAAAGTATTTATCATAACCAATTGCATTGCACATACCTTTTGAATGATCATCATATCTTTCACATTATACAAATCAAATTGTATTAACAATATAGTAAATTACTTAACACATTTGTAACCAAATGTGTTAAGTCTCAAAATCATGTAAATGAATGCAACCATGTAAGTTTGTACTTACCTCAAGAGCAACTCACACCAATCTACACACTTCTTCTTCCAAGAATTCTTAACACTTAGGTTAGGACAAAACAACCTCTTCACAACCTAATTCAAAAGGAATAATACACACTTATATAAACATACACATGAATTCCAATACAATTATTCACCTATTAGCCTCATACTAGACCTATGGATCACAAATTACAAACCAAAACCACTAACTAGGGCCCACGGTCTTGGCCTCACAACCCCACGGTCGTGGCCTCACAACCCCACGGTCGTGGTCTCACAAACCCCCACTGGCGTGGGTTAGAAAACGAATCTGTCCAATTGCTTAACACCCCCACAGTCGTGGCATCCAAGGGCCACGGGCGTGGCATCCAAAATGCTTCTGTTTCGGACCAAACTCATGTATTCTATGCTTTCCACTCCATTAAACACAAACACATTGAGAATCTACCAAAAATAATTGATCAAACTCAATATTGACATCAATTACCAAGTCACAACTCTTACTCTTTCAACACCAACCTAATTCCTTTTCTTCAATTAAATTCCAAAACCACAATCAATTAAACCCGACACTCTCAAACACACCACAATCAAACATATTCATGCTCTTAATAATCCAACACCAAACTCAAACACAACTTAAAAATAAAATAAGAGAATCAAGAAGAAACTTACCAAAGTTAATGAAACTTCTCAAATTTCTGACTTGATTACTTGAAATCTTCTTCAATTTGATCTTGGAAAACAAAACTCTCTATTGCTCTCTTGCTTCTTTGATAGTCGGCCAAAAGAAAAGAAAAGAAAAGAGAAGGAAAGAAAAGAAGTGAAGGTGCACGAATAAGAAAGAAACAAGAAGAAAAGAAAGAAAGCAAAGTCAAACTCTTAATAACTTTCTCCTTAAAACCCTCTCCTCCAAGCATTTAATATTAAAATACTCAAAATATCTCCATCCACTTCCACTCACTCAAATTCCACTTAATTAATTAATTAATTAAAATCATTAGTTAATCTTCTTTTGACTTCCACCTTTTGACTTGTATATTTTGTATATATCTATGTACATACAACATATACACTCTTCTTATCTTTTATCTCTTCTCATATAAACATATACACTAATAACACTTAATCCAATTATAACAATAATACCAAAACTTTTAGGGTATACTTTGGGATATTACATACTGCTTCACATGGAGATGAGGATTTTCAGTTCTATTAAACTTTGCAAATGATGGCATCTTGAACTTATAAGGGACCTACTCATCTTGTTCAAGTAGTTTATCTATCTCGGACATCTCTTTGGTTTTCAGTTTCTTTTCAATTTTTTTTTTCTAAATCAGCAATCATCTTCTCAACATCAGACGTCTTAGTCTTTTCAATAGTCGCCTTCTCAACAAATTTTAGCTCCTTTTTGTCTTGAAGATCTTGGAAGTATTTAGCCCAATCATTATCATCAATGATCACCTTATCATCATTAAAAGCCACTTCACCAACTTTAGCCTTCCCCTTGTCTTTCTTGGTGCTAGCAGATGCTTCGGCATTGTTTCCTAAAATTGCAGCCAGTTGGTTCTTCATGGTCTCAGCCAGAGCCTCTTTTATTTCTTCCATCTTGGCATTGAGGGCATCATCCACCATTCTTTGAATTTGTTAGGGCTCCATTGCTTTTGGTGAGCAAGTGATTGAGTTGCTACTAGATTCTTCATCTCCGACCTATGCTGGATTGTCATAAGCTTTTGAACTATCATAATCTAGGGCTATGAGCCAGAGAGGATAAATGATATGAGATTCAAATGTATGCATGAATGCATGTATGCATGTATGCATAAATAATAAACAAACAAGGATAAATAGGACGTTCCATCAAACCTTATAACATCCACACACGAATGGCGAGTCTCTTTTCCTAGGTATATGGTTAACAAAATACCAACATGGGGTATCTTATTTTTGAATATTTCCCTCGAACGTTTCAACCAATAGTTATATTTTCAAATTGGAAATCAGTTCATGATAATTCCCATTAATTAGGTTCTAATCCATTCAACCAACTAAAGTAGCTTTTATGCTATATTGGATTAAAACTAAATTAAGAGGTTTATTATAAATAGATTTCTCAATTGAAAAAGTAACTAAAGATTCATGCCAAAAACAAGCCCATGATTAATTATTCTTAGTATAAACTAGGCTCACAATTGATTTTTGGTATTTCGTAATTGACCAAAATAATTTGCAAGCTCTTTGTAAGAAAAGGTTGGATAAAAACAATTTTGTTTCTAAGCCCATTGTAAAAAGATTTAGAAAAAATGGGGTTTGTATTTGGGTCATGAAAAAAGAATTTTTGATTTGGAAAAGTTTTTAGAAAAAGTTTTATGTCCAAAGACCATCTTAAAAAGTTTTGAAAATAGCTTTGGTCTTTTGGATTTTAAAGAAAACTTTATTTTGAGCTCACAATGTAATTAGGTCATATTAGAAAAAGAATAAACCAAATAAGCCATGATTTAAGCCAAGATAAATTAACCATAGTCAAACAACAAGCATTTAGGGTAAAAACCTAAGGAAAGTAACTAGGCCAATTACATGAGCTTTAGTCTTTGGGTTAAAAGGCTTAGGTTCCCATAGCAAGTATATACCAAATGGTACAAGGCTATGAGTGGTTATGCCATGCTTGATCTCCATACCTTGAGTGAAAGTATGGTATCCCTTACATAACACAACAAAGGTAACACGGGCAACACAATCTCTTCAAAACCTAATCCAAAGATAATTATACATATAAGAAAATAAGAATGATAACTAACTAGGGCAAACTCTACACATGACACGCTCACCAACACGGGCGTGTCCCTGATCGTGCCCTAAACCAACAATTCAGAAGCTTTGACACGCTTAGTAACACGGGAGTGTCAATGGATGTGTCACTCATTCTGCCTCACAGAAACATTGACATGCCCAACAACACGGGCGTGTTCATGGCCGTGTCAATTACTTTTTCTCATAGTAGCTATGACACGCTCAGTAACATGGCCGTGTTAATGGTATTGTCACAAACGTCAAACTCAGTACCATTGACACGCCCAACAACATGGCCGTGTCAAGCAAAAATCATGCATTTCGAACTCTCATCCATGTAAACACAAACACTTCAAAACCCATACTACATCACCCTTAATCAACATCTTGGTTATATTCATCAATTACCTATAAATTTAACACTTATATAACTTCAATATATCATAATAATAATCATTATATACATCACCATGTATCAACTACTCAATTCCCCAATTCATTTATATGAAACCCTTACTAAACAATCTCAACAATCCATCATCATCCTCACAAATAACCATATTATCATCATCTAAATACCAATTCAACATATCTATATACTTCAATCTTTCATTATCATCTTCTTCACACACCAACCATATCAAATATAAACTCAATCAATAGAAATCAATACAAGAAAATGAATACTTACTTGAATATTTTGCCAAATCCTCAATCTCCACCTTCAATTCTCTTAAAACCCTTAAGAATTTGATGTATAAACCAACCAAAGCCACATCTCTCTCTCTCTCTCTCTCTCTCTCTCTCTCTCTCTCTTGTTGAAGAAGAAGAAGAAGAAGAAAGAAAATCTTCTTTTCTTTATCCATACTTATCTTATATATATATATATATAATAATATAATTATCTAAAAATCCTACACCACCACTATGCCCATCCTTTGACTTTCTTTTCTTCTTTTGTCATTATTATCATTATTATTACTATTATTATTATTCATTAATTATATACACTTACTTTTCCTACACCAATGTATACATCATATATATGTGATGTATATGTTGATATATGTATATGTCTTATATATTGTATTTATATTTCCCCTATTTTCAAATACCATATACATATTATCCTTCATCTACATCTATCCCTTATAATATTTCCTTTTAATTAACTTATCTTCTTTTATCTTTCCATTAAACATATACATTAAATCCAAGTACAACAATAATTCCAAAACTTTTAGGGTATATTTTGGGATATTACATCCATTGCCCAACCTATAGGGTTATTCTCCTTCTTTAAGTTTTTTCTGTGTTTTGTCCATTTTTTTTCTTCTTTTGTTTAATGCTAGTATTTATAGGAAAATAAAGAGTCCTAATCCTATTTTACTAAGGAAATACCAATGGATTAGGAAAAATTAGAAAACTGGGTGAAACAAGGTTTGGTCAAAAAATCCGCAGCACGCGGGCTATCGGGCCCGTGGGCTGCTCTGGCAAAAATTGTACAGAGGGCACATCGGGATAACTGGCGGCCAATTCACCCCAGAATTGGCTGCGGGCATGCCCAATTCCACCCAGATTGTATCTGCGGCGAAATGGGCTGCCACGTGTCGCTCGCCGATCCGTCCATTTTTTTATTTTTATGTTTTTATATTTTTTATTTTTATTAAAAATAACTATTAAATATTATTAGTAATTAAAATATTATTAAAATAAATAAAATACGATAAAAATTATTTTAGACTATCGAATTTGAATGGGTCAAAAATTAAGGATCTACCGGGTACCTCATTTTTTTTAATTTAATTTATCGTTTAAAGATTTTTAGATGATTGTAAATGACATGTTTCCACATTTTGATGGTGTCCTATTTATTTTAGACATTGGACATGGTTGTGAGGGCATGTTTCCATCATGTATGGGTACCCATTTATTATTTTTATTTTAAACATTATTTTAATTTTAATTAAATAATTCTTTATTTTAATGTTCGTATGTAGAATGGATAATATTATAATAGCTAAAAAATTTATAATATATAGACTTGAAAATGAGACCGATTCTAATGAACCAGGTGTTATGGGAGTGCTGGGCCATTCTCACCTTCCCCACACGTACCCAATCCATTAGGGGGTTGGGGATTCCTTAAGAATTGAGTCATTCAACTCTTTCTTTTCCCAGTCCGTCCGGGTGGTGACTCCATTATTTCCGAGGTTAGGCACGTGTTCTCTAAGGCCCTGAGCCTAACAATGCTGAAGTCACAAGAATCATTCCACCGAAAGAAGGGGCAAAAATCCTATTCACAATCGTATAATTAGCTTTTGGTCTTTAGGGGAGGATCGATGATGACTGATTCAATATTTGGCAAACAGATACCTGACAACTCCTTGGAATTGTACCCCGTTATTTGACACTACACAATGTGAAATCCCATATATGCGATGAGGTTTCTTTCAATAAATTGAATCAATTACCTTGCCCTTAATTTATTGAAAGATTCTGCCTCAACCCATTTTAAAAAGTAATCCACCTCTACGACTATGTAATGGTGGCCATTTGAAGCTGCCAGATGTATTTCCTCGATAATGTCTATTCCCCAAGTCGTGAATGGCTAGGGTAAAGACATAGAATGTAATTCTTTGGGAGGTAGATAGTTCAAATTTCCATACAGTTGGGTTGTTGACACTTCCACACAAACTCAATATAATATTTTTCCATGGTCAACCAATAGTAGCCTTGCCAGATGATTTTCTTTACTAGGCTAAGTTGTTCATGTGTGTTCCACAAGTTCCTTATGTATTTCTGACATGATCTACCTAACTTCAGACTTCCTTAGAATCTTAAATGCACCCCATCAAGACATCTTTGATACAATTCTCCTTGGAAGGTGATGTATTGCAAAGACCATTGCCTTATTGCCCTTCTTTCTTCCCTTGTCGCTCTTAATGGGTACTCTCTATTTTTCAGAAAATGTCTTATAGTATCGTACCATGCATCATGGTTTATATCAATTTCCATGACCATTTTGTACTTGTAGTATGGAGTTGTTGAACTAGTGAAAACCAGATATTTTAGGAATAATTTGTCAGGATCTTCCCATACCGAAGCCAATGTGGCTAGGGCATCGACCATTTGGTTTTCTTCCCTCGGTAGGTGTAGGACATACAATCTTTGAAACTTTTCCTTACTATGGTCAAGTAATCATGGAACAGCTTCAACTTCTCCTCTTTCAACTCCCATTCTCCATTTACCTAGGTGACCACTAGTAACGAGTCACAAAACACCTATACTCTATCAACCTTCATAATCATCAAGGTCTCCAAGCTAAAAAAAAGCATGCTTCATATTCTACCATATCGTTGGTTACCTTGAATTTGAGTTTTTAGGAAAAGGGGATGAGCTCTCCTTCATGTGACTCTAATACAACGCCTAACCCAACACCTCATCTATTAACTACACCATCAAAATACATCTTCCATTCTTGTACTTCTATGGCCTTCAAATGTTTATCGGGGAATTCAAAAGTTACTTCCTCATAGTTAAGTAGTGGTTATTGAGCCAGGAATTCTACTACTGTTCTTCCCTTAATGGTCTTCCTGGTTATATATTTTATCTCAAATTGTTCTAGGATTATCAACCATCTGCCATATTTCCCGATCAACGAAGGTGTCTCACTACAAAAAAAAAAGCAATCAGCGACGCATTCTGCGGCAACTCTTATTTCGTCATTAATTAGCGACTTTATCAACGATAACTTTACTACAAAGAATTAAGATAAGCGTCTTTCCAACATTCCGTCGTTGAATGGGTCGCTAAATGTGTCGCTGATTAACGAAAAAAAAAATGGTCGTAGAATCTGTCGTTGAATTGCGATAAAAGGTCGTTTCTCGCTGAATGTGTTGCTGAATTTTGTGCCAGATTTTGGCGCCAACAATGAGTGACGACGTTACGACTAATTTATGACAAATTAGCAAAGAATGTGTTTATTTTCTATTTTAAAGTAATTGGTCGCTAATTAGTTGCTAAATGGCTCGCTGATTTGCGAGAAAAATAGTTAGTCACAAAATTATCGTTAATTTGTGAGAATATAGCGACTAATTAGCGAGAAATTAATTTTATTTTCTATTTTAAAGTAAATGGTCGCTAAATGGCTCGCTGATTTGCGAGAAAAATAGTTAGTCGCAGAATTATCGTTAATTTGCGAGAATATAACGACCAATTAGCGAGAAATTAATTTTATTTTCTATTTTAAAGTAATTGGTCGCTAATTAGTCGCTAAATAGCTCGCTGATTTGCAAGAAAAATAGTTAGTCGCAGAATTATCATTAATTTGCGAGAATATAGCGACCGATTAGCGAGAAATTAATTTTATTTTCTATTTTAAAGTAATTGGTCGCTAATTAGACGCTAAATGGCTCGCTGATTTGTGAGAAAAATAGTTAGTCGCAGAATTATCGTTAATTTACGAGAATATAACGACCAATTAGCGAGAAATTAATTTTATTTTCTATTTTAAAGTAATTCGTCGCTAATTAGTCGCTAAATGGCTTGCTGATTTGCGAGAAAAATAGTTAGTCGCAGAATTATCATTAATTTGCGAGAATATAGCGACCAATTAGCGAGAAATTAATTTTATTTTCTATTTTAAAGTAATTGGTCGCTAATTAGTCGCTAAATGGCTCGCTGATTTGCGAGAAAAATAGTTAGTCGCAGATTAGTCGCTAATTTATTTAGCACATAATATAACAGTTTTACCTTAGAGAGATTTTCTGCGCAAATATAATGCAAAATTCAAGTAAAATAAAAAAAGTTTAGAAAAGATACCGACTCACCTCGGTCTTAAAGCCCATATATCGAACGGTATTTCTTCAAAATCTTCTAAAAAATAAAAATATTCATTTTTCTTTTTAATTTTAAAAATATCCTTTATTTAATTTTTAATTTTAAAAATACTTCAAGTATATTTTAAATATATATTTGATATATTAAAAATATATTCATTTTTTAAAAAATATATTAGATATATATTTAATATATTAAAAATACATAAAAAATACATAATATTAAAAAAGGAGTTTCTTTAAAATTATTCTAAAAAATAAAAATATTTTTAAAAATATATATTTTTCTTTTTCAATTTCAAAAATACTCTTTTTTAATTTTTAATTTTAAACATACTCCTTTTAGAAGTATATTTTGAATAAACATTTAATATATTAAATATATATTTAATTTTTAAAAGTATATTTTAAATATATTTTTAGTATATTAAAAATTTTAAAAAATATAAAATATTTTAAAAAAGTTAAAAAATATATTATGCAGATGGGGATAGAAATGCGATTTGGCGGGTCGAAATGATTTCAAAATATGATTGAAATCATTTTGAAACTTGTTTGTTCCCTCTTTTTTCTCCAAATTCATTCTTCTTTTTTTTCTCTGAAAGTCTCCTCTTCTCTTTCTCAACGAAGAAAAAAACGAATCTGTAAAATCTTTTAATTTACAGCTAAAATGGGAGATCCAAATCACCTTGAGAAAATGGGCAGAGAGCTTAAGTGCCCCATCTGGTAATTTAACTTCAAATTGGTTTTTTTTTCTTCTGTTTTTGCGATTTTAATTTACCCTAAGTTCGTATGCTGCTAATCCTAATCATGGGTTGTTTAATTTGCGTAATGGGTATTTGCTTCTATAGTATAATTTATAGTTTTCCATTTTTACTTTTGCAGCTTGAGTCTGCTGAATTCCTCTGTTTCACTGACGTGCAATCATGTATTTTGCAAGTAAGCTCACTTTTATTAGTGCTATTTTCAATTTTTTTTAAATAATAAAGTCTTTGTGCAGAAAGAAGAATTGAATAACTCTACCCTATTTCGTTTCAGTTCGTGTATTATGAAGTCAATGAAATCGGGTTCCGATTGCCCAGTTTGTAAAGTTCCATACCGGCGTAGAGGCGTGTTTATTTTCATTGGAATTTAATTAATTTGAATTGCTTTTCTGCAAAAGGGTTTTTGATAAGTGGGTGGCATTCAAAGTTTTGAAATAAGATTTGAATGCACAAACAGAGATAGGAAGATGAGAAACAACATCCATGTTAGTATTTATTACATTTCGGTTAGAATTTTGGGAGCACAGTATTATTTATTAGCATTCATCTTAAAGAATATGGGTTTACTAATTTAGTTTTTTCAGGACTGGCAGTGTTCTGGGTTGAAATCTTTAAGCAATTTATTGGCATAATCGAATGCTTGAGTGCCTTAAAGAAGTGTTATAATCTCTCTGAGACTCTAAATTGGATGCATGGGCTTTAAATTCTTTAGCTCCTCCACATTCTCAGCGAGAATGGTGCTTGTTCTCTCCCTATATTATGTGCAATCTTATACGCATGTGAATGATTTTGGTACAGAGATTCGAGCTGCTCCTCACATGGATAGCTTGGTGAGCATTTACAGAAATATGGAAGCTGCTTCAGGATTCCAAATATTTGTCAACTAAATTATCTGGTAACATTGCAACAGATAGACTTAGATATGTAATAATGCAATGTGAACTACTGAACTTGTTCATGGACCATATTTAAAATTTATTATCTACTGTGTTTAGTTGTATGCATGTTATGCTGTACTACTGTTCTTTCTGCTATAGTTGTGTGTGGTTCTTCCTTACCTTTTTTCCCTCAAGAAAAGGAATTAACATGCTCTTACATGCTAAATATTATGAAAAGAGATTCTTTTTTCAAGGTATCCTTTACCTCACAGACAGCTCGTGCTTATTGCTTTCTGCCTTAACTGAAGTTTCTTTAAATAATCTATCAATTATACCCCCACAAGAAGGATGGTGAGATGTATATTCTGATTTCAAGTCAATATTTGCTATTTGTTTAGTAGACATTAATAGAAAAGCGCAAGAGACATTCTGTTATTGGTAGGTGAAATGATGTCGCACAGGATGAGATGGACACAAACAATACTAATGTTGATCAAATGGATCTCAACAGAGTTGTTTTTTAGTAAAGAAAAAATAAACAGAAAAAAGTAGGATGATCCAGAATTACTTAGAACTGTCTTTCTGCTTTTGATTAAAGAAATTTCTCAAATTGTTTTTACACTAATGTTTTATCACCATCTAGCTTTTTGCTTGATTATCATTTGACTTTTTCTTTCCTTGAACAACTGGATATTGTCCTTGCTGAACTTCATTTTCTTTTATGCAACTCAAGAATATGAGGTGAGAGAGAAGTCAACATTGAACACTAAGATGCAAGGTGGATTGGATTACATAATGCTGCAATTCTTAAATATTGATGGAATCCGTACATAATGTGCTTATTCTTATCTGAGCAATGAAGGAAAACAAATGCTCCTCCTGCTCCGGCAAATGACAATGTGGAGGAAGACGATGTTTGTATGTAGGATATACTTGATAGTTGGTGTTCTCTTTGTTTGTGTTTGGAGTGTTGGATTATCAAAGTTGGTGTTTTCTTTGTTTCTGTTTGGAGTGTCGGATTATTAAAGTTTGTGTGCACTTTGTTTATGTTTGGAGTGTCGGATTATTAAAGTTGGTGTTCTCTTTGTTTGTGTTTGGAGTGTCAGATTATTAAGACCTTATGTGTTCAATATACTTTCTTAAGGGGTAAACTTTACATTCGAATTGTTTATGTATACTTATTGCCACTAATAACTTAATTATGAATGTTGTGTTATTTGATTATTATTGTAATGAATGACTATTTTATAAACAGGTTTGGTTATTATATTTGAAATTCAATAGGTTCTTGAAAATGTGTAGACAAAAAAAATTGGAATACTGGAAAAATATAGCCAAACAATTACGAAATTGCGACAAAATCAGCGACCAAAGGTGACAAAAAAAATATTGAATTCTGCGACAAATCAACGACTGAAACAATGAGAAAAATATTGCGACATATTCTGCGACACATCAGCGACAAAATTTAGCGAGCAAATTAGCGACAAATTCAGCGACTAAATTAACAACCCAAATAGTGATGAATTCAACGACCAAAGTTAAATCAGCGATGACTTTCAGCGGGAATAAATAATTCCCGCCAAAAATGAAAATGTCATTGAATTTGTCTCTGTTTTGTCGCTGATTTATCACTAATCAATGACACGCACAATTAGTCGCTGATTTGTCGTTGATTTTTTAGCGACCAGGACATTACCTTCCACTCGATTTTTCTCGCTGTTCGTCGCTGATATTGTCGCATCATATTTTGGTCGTTGATTTCGTCGTTGATGGTGTCGCAGATTGTGTCGCAGATTGCTGTTTTTTTTGTAGTGTCTCTCTCAAGTATTTCACCAAATCGAACCTAGAAATTGCTTGTACACTATATGATTGAAAGTAGTACCGTAACTTCTTAGATGACCAAACCGTGGCAATACAAGTCTTTTCAATAATATTATACTTGACCTCATAAGGCAGGAGTTTTCTACTTAAGTAATGATTGTACACTCAACTCCCGATTCATCTGCTTGGGCTAGTATTACTCTTATTGATTCTTCTTCTACTGCTATGTACGTATCAATGGCTTACCAAGTTTGGGTGGCTTTAGGATTGGTGGATTTAAAAGGTATTCCTTTAAGCACTGGAAATCCTTTTGACCCTCATCGTTCCATTCTATCAGCTAATTCTTCCTGAGTTTGCAATGAACCTAGTTATATGTTGTAATATTCCAATAAATCTCCTGACCTCCTTCTCCGTGTTAGGGACTAGCATATCCGGAATTGCCTTAAATTTATTAGGGTCAATCTCCATGCCATTGGGGCTAATGACATACCCTAACATCTTACCTAAGGTAACTCCAAATACACACTTCTTAATGTTCAACCTAAGGTTATAGTTGACTGCTCTTTCAAAAAAAAAATTACAAGTTTTGGAAAAGTTGTTCTCTTTTATTTGATTTATCTAGTAAGTTGCACCAGCAATTTTTTAGTGCAAACGGCATCACCCTGTAGCAAATTAAAGCCCATGTAGTTATAAAGGCAATTTTGGTTTTATCCTCTTTGGCCATTAACACTTTATTATATCCAAAAAATCCATCTGCAGATGAGTGTAGCAAGTGAGAGGTTGCACTATCGATTAAAACATCTGTATGGGGTAGAGAAAAATCATCCTTAAGGGAAGCTTTTTTAAATTCTTGAAATCCACACAAACCCTAATTCTCCCAACTTTCTTCGATACAAGGACGATGTTGGCCAGCCAGTTAGGATAATCTATTACTTCTAGAAATTTTACTTGTATCTGCTTAGTGACTTAACTTGTATCTATTCTGATCACAGATGCCTTAACTTTTTCTTGATGGTCTTCCTATGAGTGTAGGTCGGGATCATGTGTTCAGCAATATCCCAATTAATTATGGGCATATCTTTGTAGGACCAAGCAAAGACATCTTCATTTTTTTGAATATTTTTTCAAATCTCTCTCTCCCCCTCTCTCTTATAAGGAATAAGGTTGGATGATATGTTAATGTTTTATGATTTTCAGTTATTCTAAAATTTTAATGATTATGTGTTAACATAGTTAATATTAAAAATGCTCATGTAATCGTCACATGAATGTATGCAACCATCAGGAAAAATATCACATAAGTAAGCAAAATCAGACTTTATTACATTTACTTTGTAAGAGAAAACATCATCAACCTCACAAAGAGCATACAAATCAAAATCAAAATTAGAATCAACATCAATGTTCTCATAATCACAAATTGCCATATACTCAAATTGATCTTCAATGAGTGTAGCAATCTCTTATGGAGTGTAACACCCCTATACCCCGTATACGTACACAGCATGCTTCACACCCTTTTGTAATCAACTTTCTAGCTGTTACAACTGATACAAACAAGGATGCAAGTTGTCTCTACTCACTAGATACTATCACATCCCTACCATCACTGGTTCTCAAAGTAACACATTTCTTTTGACAATCTACCACAGCCCCATGCTTAGACAGCCAATCCATGCCTAAAATCAAATCATATTCTTTAAAAGGTATTTCAATCAGGTCACCAAGAAACTCCTCACCTTGCACCACAACAGCACTATTACGATGCACCTTACTCACCACAACACTATGTCCTAAAGGATTTGTCACTAAGACATCAAATCCTAAGGACTCTGAATGCAATTCAGACACAGGCAAGATAGATGCACTAATGTATGAATGAGTATATCCTGGATCAATCAAAGCAAGTACTGAAATGCCAAATAAAGAAAATGTACCCGCTATAACTGCTGAAGCATCTAGCTGCCTCTGCATCACATATAGCCTCTGAGAAGATCCGGCCTCCTCTGGCCTACTACTTCTGGATGAAGATCCTCCTCTTTGACTAAATCCGGGTCTACCACCCCTACTGAAACCTCTGCCCCCTCGACCACCTCTGCTGACACTTGGTCGAGAAGCTGCAGTATTAGTCTGCCCATACTCCTGCATCTTAGGACAATCTCTAACAAAATGAGCTGGTGACCCACATCTAAAATACCCAGCTGATCCACCAATCCTCCAATACACACCCCCATGGGTCTTACCACAATGCTCACATACAGGTGGAGTAGACCTCTGAACCACAGGGGTCAGAGCACTAGCTACAGAAGCTGTTGGTCTTGGCCTCTGCCTCTGATACTACACTGATCTAGCTGACTGCCTCTGACTCCTACTAATCCTCGGAACAAAACTTCCTCTACCCCTCTTCACAGATGAAGACCCTGCCTCAAACTGGGGTCTCCTCTAGTTTCCTCCTCAGTAGTAGCTGCTGCAATGCTCTGCGCTCTCTCCACACTTCTAGCTGCTGCAACTAGCTGAGAGAAATCCTGGTACCGAGAACCAGCGACAATGCACATAATAGAGGGCCTCAATCCCTCCTCAAATCTTCGACACCAGTCTATTTCATCAGAGATAATTCCCTCGGCATATCGACTCAACCGGATGTACTCAATCTCATACTCTGTTACCATCCGGTTGTCTTGCCTCAAATTCAGGAATTCCATCTTCTTAATATCTTTATACTCCCTCGGAGTATATTTCTGCTCGAACTCCCTCAAAAAATCACTATAAGATAGTGTAGGTGGATCATCCATGGCATGAGGAATCGTCTTCCACCAGTCATAGGCATCTTTCTGTAGGAGGGATCTGGCATAGTCAAATTTTTCATCTGAAGTAGCTTGCAACTGGATGAATATTCTCTGCACTTTATCCAACCACTGCTCAGCCACTGCAGGATCAGTAGTGCCCAAGAAATCTTTAGCCCCATATTTTCTCAACTTGTCATAATGTCTTACCGGCACCTGAGGCTGTAGCGGTGGGGGCTGCACTGGAGCTGGCCTCAATAGTTCTATCACATCCCTTAACCAACCCGGTGGACCCTCCTCTGCAGCTGGTCTCTCTGGCACAAAAACAGGTGCCTCACTAACTCTATCAACTCTAGCTCCATCTCTACTCTCTCCTGAAGCTACACTCTCAGCACTTCCTTCTACAGTCTGACGTGAATGGGACTCCATTACTACCTATATCTGCAAACACAGCAGAATATTCCTCATTAAAGATCAAAGACTGCCATACCAAAACATGTATTTGACTCAAAAGCCAACTTTTAAAATCAAAATATTTTTTTTCTTACAATTCACCTAGGTTGAGAATCTCAAATTTAGGCTCTGATACCAAAACAATTGTAACACCCCTATACCCCGTATACGTACACAGCATGCTTATACGATCGTAATATACATATACTGAATATAGAAATGCCACGGTTTACAAAACACACAAACCATCCATTTAAATAATAATAAAAATTTTAAAACATTTAAAGAAATTTTATAAAATACAATAGACCGAAATGTTTATACAAGACGCAGTAGAAAATGTAACATATTTACAAATACATATACATCAAAACTCAAGTTTTACAAAATAGAAAATATATATACATGTTTGGCAATATGTCTTTGATCTTTAAGCTCCACTATCAACTCTTCAAGATCTAGACTTTACTCGGCCTAGAGGAACTCTCCGGTTCTTCTCTGTCAAATACGCGATAAACCATAATCGCGCTAAGCCAACGGCTTAGTGTTAAAAACTACAATATTATTATGCTTCAATGCCATGTTAATGTCATACAATTAAGTATTAAGAACAATTCAAAAGAATATTATATTACAAACCTCGCATTCGTCAATAACTTATCACAATATTCATTTGTTTCATCTTTCAAGAATCACAATTAAGCAAACACAAGCATGGGCCCAAAAAGAAACTAATATGTTATTCAAAGTTCAGAGTTACTGCTTTGGTCTATAATCATAATCATCAATACATTTATCCATGGATATCAACTAGATTTGAGCTTAAGACCCAGTCATTTCACTCAATCTAGTTTCAATAATTTGTTTTTGAGGTTTACGACCCGGTCATTTCACCCCAAAAACATCACATTTCACATTTATCATTTCACATTTTTCAACTGGAATCGGCTTACGACCCGGTCATTTCACCTATCCAGTGATTCATAGGCATGCCGCCAAAAGCAGAACTCTGAAAATTGAATTGACATATTAGGCACACAATAATTTCATTTATCTCATTATCAATTTCTTTTCATTTCATTTTTCATTTCATATTCCACAATCAAATAGGCAAATATGCCTCAATTATATTTCATTTACATGATCATAGCCAACAATCATGGCCTCATATCTCATATCATCTCAACTCACATTAAAACAATTCATCATATCATCATATCTTTCATATTTCATATTTCATTTCATCATCATATATGCAAACATACTTCAATCATCTTATTTACATCATTATAACCAACTACATTGGTTTTACATTTCATTATATCTCAACTCATTATTCAAGTATATACAACCAATTACATTAACATACATTTTACATGCTCATCACAATCTTCACATTATACCAACATAACATTATTAATATGCATCAACAATGCAATAGATTTCTTAACACATTTACAATCAATTGTGTTTTAAGTCTCAACATCATATGAATGTATGCAATAATGTAGTTTGTACTTACCTTATGCACCACTCACACAAATCTACACACTTCCTCTTCCAACACTTCTTCACCACTTGAATTAGGGCAAATTATCTTCTTCAAGACCTAATCCAAAAATGATAAAATACATCAATTCCAATGCAAATATTCACTTAATAACCTCTTACTAGACCCTTAAATCACAAATTACAAATCAACATCTCCTAACTATAGCCCACAGCCGTGGCCTCCCCACCCCCACGGGCGTGGGTTAGAGAATGGTTCTGCCTCCCTTGCTCCAAACCTCCACGGCCATGGTTTCAAATGGCCACGGTCGTGGCAGCCAAGGGCCACTGGCGTGGCATCCAGGATGCTTCTATTTCCCATCAAATTCATGTATTCTATGCTTCTAATTCCACTAAACCCAAAAAACAAGAAGATCTATGAAAATAATTGCTCAAACTCAAATTTAACATCACTTACCGCTTCAAAACCGTAAAACCAACATCACTTTTACTTTTCCAAAACCAACATCAACCTAGCTTCTTATCTTATTTTCAAAACCTACACCACATTCAATTAAATCAAACACACACCAACATACTACCATTAACACAACCCCACTTCCAATTATCAACAATCAAACTTATACACAACTTAAAATAAAACAAGAGAAACCAAGAGAGAACTTACCAAAGTTGATGAAACTTTAAAATTTTCCAACTCAATCACTTGATTCTTCCTTCAATTTGCTCTTAAAATTCAAGAACCCTCTCTTGCTCTCTTGTTTCCTTGATACCCAGCCAACACAAAGAGAAAAGAAGAAAAATGAAAATGAGTAAGAGACAAAGTCAAACTTTTCATCTCTTTAAACCTCCACCAAGCATTCCAAATAAGAAATTACTTAAATACCCTCTTCTATTTATTTTAAATTCCTTTCACTTACTTGCCCTTTTTAGTAATTTCATTAATAACAAAGTAAATATCTTCTTCCTTTGACCATCACATTTGACTTGTGTATATGTTGTATATATTTCCATATATACAACATATACACACTCTCTTAAACTCTTTTCTCTTCAAATTAACATATACATTTAATCCAAATAAAACAACAATTATATCAAAACTTCTAGGGCACACTTTGGGATATTACATGGAGTCTTTAGGGTTTCTGAGCTAGCTTCCTTCTTCTTCCCTTGGTCAGTTGGTGGCATGATCTCTTTCATCACCTATTTACCAAGCTCAGTAACAACAGTAAAAATCTCAAACCCAGGGATCATCCTTTCCATGAATATGACAGGCTTTGATTTCTCTACCAATGGTCCCAATTCTTGAGCTTTGACAAATATCTCTTCAAGTTGAAGGAATTCCATCTTCTTCTCTCCTTTCAATAGATTTTCTTCATCCATCTCTTCATATCCCAACCCCTTTCTTTATACTTGAGTCTTGAAATTGGGAAGCTCTATCACACCTGCTTTTCCTCTCCCATGTCCAGTTCCTGGCAAATAGTTCATTTGCTTCATCATGGCCAGAACCTTGGAACCTATTATCATATTCCTAAAAATACCAACTACATGGAAATCGTTAAGGGGTATCTCTTCCGTGAGAGCATGAATTGCTTCACTATGTTCTTCCTCCATTATTACCATCCCATCATTGCTCAAAAACTTGATCTTTTGGTGGAGTATAGAAGGGACTCCACCAAGAGAGTGAAACCATGGGCTTCCTAAAAGCAATGCAAAGGTGACCGGTATATCCAAAACCACAAACTCCACTATGAAATCAATAGGGCCCACCTTCACTAGGATCTTAAAGGTTCCTTCAGCTTGTCTCTTAGTATTGTCATAAGCTCGGATCATTACATCTGACAAACTTAGATCATGAGTAGACATAGCCAGCTTTGGCAGAATCTTCAGTGGGTAAACATTTATAGCAGTGCCATCATCAACCATGACACAAGGGGTTCTTTTTCCTTTGACTTTCACCTTAATGAAAAATGGGCAGACATGGTCTCTTTTATCTTCTGGTAAATCAGTGTCTGAAAAAGACACCATTTCGACTTCAATCTAGTTGCCTTCTTAAGCCTCTTTGCACTTCATCACTTCTTCGGTCCTTTTTGTTCACATAAAACTAACTAGCTCTCCTGGTGTTGTAGAAGTAGAAATCTGCATGCTTGCCATAGCTTTGACCAATGTCTCTTGGTGCATCTTGGATATTGCCTGTAAGTCCCATATGCTAATGTTGGCTTGGGTCCTTTTCAACTAATTAAGGACATCAACATCTTTATCTCCTTTCACTTTTCTCTTAGCCTCCTTCCCCTTATCAACCTCTGCTTCTTTCGACGGAGCTTTGGCATAAGGCTTACCACAATGGATACTCAGCTCTTCTTCTTCAAGTTTGGACCAATCCCATTTCTCTTGCTTGGCTTCTTATTCCTCTTCACTTTCACTGGAATCCTAGAACTCTTTCACAGCACAAGTGATTAATACCTTTTCTTCCACAACTGATTCATCAAACAAGGCTGCTTTTTTATAGCTTCTTCTTCTATGTCTTGAAATGATGCCAAGATCACCTTCTTATTTAATCCACCTCCTATCATGTAGGTTACTGGTGGTGGCACTCAGTTGAACCTATGTAAAGGGTTGTCTTTTGTGCTAGGTTTATTGGGTTCAGGCAAATTTCTACTGTCAATCAGATTTTGAATCTCATGCCTTAATTTATTTGTCTGTCTCATGCCCTTACATTTGATGAAATTGACAAAAAGCCTTGGTATCAAAGCTTGGTGGTAAAGGACTTGGCAAAGGTCGAGGATCCAGTGGTTGTAACAACCCTTTCTTCTGCAGTTTATTAAAAACCCAAGACAGAGGTTTTCCTAATTCTAAAAATTATCTACTATTTTCTTAATGAGTTGCATTGACATCCACTACCTTCTGTGTAACTTGATTGCCAAATTGATAACTCCCTTTTTTGTTCCTTCTTCTAGAAAAATTGTTCTTCTCCCTTTCCCATTCTTCTATTTGTAGTTCAACATGGAGAAAGTCCTTGAAGTCCCTGATAAGGGTGTGGGACGTCCATTCTCGAAGGTTAGGAAGGACACCTTGCACTATCATTCGTATCTGATCAGACTCATCTGGCCTCCTCTTAAGAAGTGCCACTTATTCCTCAATCCCTTCACATAGTCAATAAAGTTCTCATTCTGCTTTTGTCTAATTGATTCTACTTCCATCAGGGTTACTTCCAATTCAACATTATACCCAAACTACTGTATGGAGGTTTTGAATAACAAATTATATTTTTTTTAGTAATCTCCTCTACGATATTGAACCATTTTTGCATAACAGGGTCCAATGAGAGCATGAAATACCTTAGAGTTTTAGCCTTAGTTACTCTAGCAGGTTGTATAGCAATGATGTACTGCTAGACATGCAAATGGTATTTTTCATTCCATTGAACTTAGCAAAGAACGAATCTTGAACTTGTAGGGGATTTATTTATCATCCTCATACAACATGTCCACCTCTGACACTTCTTCAGTCATCTTCTTTTCCATGTCAGTAATCAACTTTTCAACATCAGCATAATCGGTTTTTTCTATAGCCTTCTTTTCTTTCTTGTTTTCTTACTGGTCTTGAAAGTATGCATCCCAATAATAATCATCATCCATAATCACATTGTCATAATCAAAGGCTACTTCTCCTACCTTCACATTTCCCTTGTCTTTCTACTTCTTGGTGTTGGCAGATGCCTCACTAGTGTTCCTTAACAGTGCAGCCAACTGGCTTCTTATGGTCCTAGCCAGGGTCCCCTTCAATTCTTTCACCTTGGATGCAAAGGCATCATTCACGATGTTTTGAACTTGTTCACGGTGGTCTTGGTTCAAAGTTAACTGAGTCTTTACTGCTTTCTGACTCTTTGTTATAGGTTAGGTTGTAGTAAGCCTTTAAACTGTTGAACTCCAAGTCTGTGAGCCAGAAAGAATCACTACAAATGCAACGCAATGTATGTATACATGTATGCATGAGTAACAAATAATGAAAATAAAAATAATTAAGTCAAGACATTCATTCCAACCTTATTTCTCCCAGACACAAGTGGTGAGTCTCTTTTCCTAGGCATTATGGTAAACAAAATATCAATAAGGGATATCTTATTTTTGAAAGATGCACTTAGATGGTGTGAGCCGGGATTTTTGCCCCCGCCCTCAGTGGAATGGTTCTTGAGACTTTGGCACTGTTTAGGTTTGCAACCTTAGAAAACATGAGCCTAAGCCCAGAGAAAATGGAGTCGCCACCTGGACGGGTTGGGAAAAAAAAAGGGGAGGATGAATCGATTCCTAAGGAACCCCCAACCCCCTAATGGGTTTGAAAAGTTAGGTAAGTGTAGGGAAGGTGAGAAATGGCCTAGACCCCTTACAATGCCCGGTTCATTGGAACCGGCCTCCTTTGCAGGTCTTAATATTATAAAATCCTTAAATATAACAATATTATACTACATGCAATAATTAAAATAAAGGATCATTATATTAAAATCAAAGCAATGTCCAAACAAAGCAAATAAATGGACACCCATTCGAGGATGGAAACATGTCCTTACATCGTCCTTGTCTAAAACTAAATAGAACACCCACCGAAAGGTGGAAACATATCCTTTACATTGGTCCAAAATATAAAAAGCAATTTAAATTACGTAAAATTTAACTAATAAGGTACCCACAAAGTGGAAACATATCTCTTATAATTTTAATACCAAAACAAACAAAAAATAATCATAATAATAAAGAAAATATCCATCCATGATAAATTAAATAAATCAAACATTGAAATTAAATAAATCAACCATCAAAACATATAATAAACTACATAATCAAATCTAAAATTAAATAAAGCAAATAACGATACAAATTTAGGTTTATGTCTCAATTTAGGATTCTTTAATTAACATTTAGGGTTTTGGAATTTTGGAATTATTATTATTTTTATTTAGGCTACTGTGAGGGTTTTTGGAAAAATGGAATTGATTAGGGTTTTATAATTTTAAGAAAGTAGTAAGGTTTTTGGTTAATCAAATTAGGATTTAGGGCTAACATCATGAATTTAGGGTTTTGGATCCTTAAGATATTAGGGTTCTAAGATTTAAGGTTTGAGGAAATAAGGTTTTAAGGTATTTTGAAAAAAAAAGCACTTTAGGGTTTGTTTGAAGAATAATTTATCGTTATGGCAGAAGAACTTAAGAATTTTTTATCTAAGGTTTGAAAGTTAATTTTTATGGTTGCTGGATATTTGGAAAACAAATTAGGATTGAATAATGCAACTTTGAATTTTAGAATTTAAGAAAATAATTTAGGGTTTTGATAATTGAAAAGCTATTTAGGGGTTTTAGGAAATATAAGGCAAATTAGGGTTTGGTTCTTAGATTTTACTAGAGTTAGAGTTTAGAAATTTGGCTTATTGGATCAATTTTACTAGAGTTAGAGTTTAAATTATTTGCAAATTCAGGTTTATGGTTTCTGAAATTGAGGTTTGGGAATTAGGGTTTTAGGAAGCTAGGGTTTTGGATAGTTAGGGTTTTTAGAATTAGACTAATATTTTAATGATCATATTTACTTTAAGTAGAACCTTAGCTACTGTTTGAATTAAAAAAAAAAGAAGAGAATTTGATTGTACAAATAGTGTGATGAAAATTTGAAAGGAGAAGATAGTTATTTATTAAATAAACTGAATTTAGAGAACTTACCTTCGTTTGAAGGCTCCACCAAATTTAAAGTGTTTGAATCAAGCTTGTTTGGATATGTGTTGCTGCCTGAATCAAAGTTTATTTTTTGGGTTGAGATAGATCAAGACAACACTGCTTTTATTGCCTTGATTTTATAAGTTAGATCGTCACTTCTTGGTGTTTTTCTCTCTGTCTTCTGTTGCTCTTTTTAAAAATTCAGTCACCTCTTAATCTCTTTCTCTTAGTTTCCCTCGGAAGATTAAGTCCAATCCTTAGGATTTCTCTGTTCCCTTCTCTCCATTCTTTTTCTATCTTTTTGTCCCCCTTTTTCTCTTTTCTTTTCTCGTGTTTCAATGTGGTATTTATAGGAAAAATAAAGTGCTAATCCAATTTTAATAAGGAAATACTATCTATTTAGAAAAAACTACAAAATCGGATAAAATAAGGTTTAATAAAAAATCGGTAGCGTGCGGGCTGTCTGGCAAAAATTACTGTGGGCTACGGGCTCGAGGGGCTAGATGGGCAAGCCAGTTCATCGCAGAACTATGCAAGCCCAGCTGCAGTGAATTGGGCACTGCCCAATTAGCCGCACACAATTTCTATTAAGCTACTTGGTTCATTGATTGTGTTTGAATAATATGCTATGACATTTGTAATGTCATATATATGTTAAATGCATTGTGAAAAGCCATTGATAATGGCTAATTTGTGTAACATGTGAAATATGCATATTATGTGAAAATACCCAAAGTAATTGGGTAATGTGTTGTGAATGCAAAAATGAGATATGTGTAATAATGAAATGAATTGATATTGATAAAAATGAGAAAAGTGAGAAAAATAAGAAAGATGTGAAAAATGAGAAAAGTAAGAAACAAAATGTGAAAATAAGGCAATGTGCCTAGATTGAATATGTAAAAATGAGAAAGAGATTAATAATAAGACATATGAATAAATTGTGTGCCTAGTATGCTATTCAATTTTCAGAGTTCTGGGTTTGACTGCATGCCTATGATTGCCTACGGGCTATAGGCTGGAATGGTGAAAAGACTAGGTCGTAAGCCAGGCCAACTGATAAATATGATGTTTTTGGGGTGAAAAGATTGGGTCGTAAGCCTCAAAAACTGTAACAGTCTAGCTGGGTTGAGGACCAAGATACTGGGGCGTAAGGGTCTAGCCGGGTTGAGGTCCAAGAGACTGGGGCTGTTACATTATCCATGGATATATATATATTGCCTACGGTGCTAGACACATGGTGTCATTATGGATCAAAGCAGTAACTCTGAAGTTTTAATAGCATATTAGAACCTTTTTGGGCCCATGCTTGCCTTTGTTTTAATCTGAATTATGAATTATGATACAATTGAGTAATATAATATTATGAGTTGTGCTTATGAAATATTTAAAAAAATATAAGAAAGTGGATTGATGTGATATCTTTATGCATTATGCATTTGGTATTGCATTGAGTTATATTGTTATTATCGAAGTTTGTACCACTAGGCTTCGGCTTAGCGTGATTGTTTCCATCGCGCAGGTGACAGGGTAGACCCAGTTGAGCCAGAGAGTTCTTCTATACCAAGTCGGGTCTAGACTTGTAGTTGAGCTTGTAGAGTTGCTATCGAGATCAGAAACACTGCCAGCAACATGTATATATTTTTATGTTATTCTACATTTTTAGTTTTATGCATAATATATTATGTTTTGAATTTTACGTACTGTATATTATGAAGAATGTTTGGGTCAATGTATTTGAAATGGGAGAGTAAGTGTGTTTTAAATTATATATATCTATATGTATAAAGGTTTGAGAAACTTGGTGAAATTGAGAAGTATGGTTTAGATAGTGGTTGGAAATTATTTGGGAGTGTTTTCTTTTTTGCAGGTTGAGTAATTGCTAAATTTTGGGATATCCAAAATTCAGACAAAATTCTGGCGAATTTTTCCCAGAGATATATATATTATTTATTTTGGGTTCTTATAACAAGTAAATAATATTTATATTCTATTTAATATTTATATATTTAGAATTTGAAATTTTAAATTGTAAATGTAAAAAAAATTAGTAAATCGGTCTGTGACATTTTTGCACCGTATATGCGTACTTTACATATGCTAGAAATATGTATTGTACGTATATAGGGTATAAGGGTGTTACATTTGTTTTGGTATCAGAGCCTAGGTTTGGGATTCTTGACCTAGGTGGGATGATAGAGAGAGAAAATGGGGGATTTGAAAAATAGTTTTTAATTGTAATACATGTATTGGCACTGGCAGTTTCTGATCTTTGATATAGTATTTTCTGCTTTGTTTACAGATATAGGTAGTTATGGCATCTCAATAGCATCGGGCTGCTGAGGGTAGTGCAGAGAGTGTGGCTCAAGATAAGGGTAGAGATGGAGCTTGAGTTGTATCTGCCGGTGAGGTATCTATTTCTGTGCCTGTGATACCAGCAGCTGATGAGGTTCTGCGTGGCTGGGTATGGCATATGGTAGAGTTGTTGAGGCAGGCTCCAGTTCTGCAGCCGCCACTGCCACAGCCGCAGACTTAGTTGCCGGTGAGGCAGTATGATAAATTAAGAAAGTATGGGGCTGAGGACTTTGTTGGTACTACAGATCCTGCTGTAGTAGAGCAGTGGCTAGACCGGGTTCAGAGGATATTTATTCAGTTACAGGCTAGTCCAGAAGATAAGTTTGATTATGCCAGATCTCTTCTGGAGAGAGATGCATATGATTGGTGGAAGATGGTTCCACATGCTATGGATGATCCACCAGTCTTGACCTATGATGATTTCCTACGGGAATTTGTGTAGAAGTATACTCTGAGAGAGTATAAAGATGCAAAGAAGATGGAATTCCTGAGTCTGAGATAGGATACTAGGACAGTGACCGAGTATGAGATCGAGTTTATTCCGTTGAGTCACTATGCTGGTGGGATCATTTCTGATGAGTTTGACAAGTGTAGGAGGTTTGAGGAGGGACTGAGACCCTCTATCATGTGCATCATTGCAGGCTCTCGGTATGAGGATTTCTCCCAGTTAGTTGCAGCTGCCAGGAGTGTTAAGAGGGCGCAGAGTCTTGCAGCAGCTGCCAGGGTTGAGGAGACCAGAGTTAGGAGACCCTAGAGTGAGCCAGGGTCTTCATCAGTGAAGAGAGGCCGAGGGGGACATTTTTAGAGGTTTAGTAGGAGTCAGGGGCAGTTTGGCATGTCAGTACAGTAGCAGAGACAGAGATAGAGACCTGCAATTTTAGTGGCTAGTGCTCCGACCCCAGTGGCTCAGAGACATCTCAATCCCGGAAACGCATCTCAATCCTTTAGGGCATAGTGTTGTGGTGAGTAGGGTGCATCGAGATAGTCCAATTGTTGTTCAGGATGAGGAGTTTCTCGGTGACCTGATTGAGATGCCTTTCAGGGAATATGATCTGATTCTGGGCATGGATTGGTTATCCAAGCATGGGGCTATTGTAGACTATCAGAAGAAATGTTTTACTTTGATAACACGGGATGGTAGGAATGTTATAGTATCTAGTGAGCAGAGGTATCTTTCATCTATGTTTGTTTCAGCTGTTTCAGCTGGGAGGATGATTCGGAAGGGATGTGAGGCTTATCTTACTCATGTTGTAGATACTAGAGTAGTGGGATCCCTACTTGAAAGTATACCCACAGTTGCCGAGTTTCCAGATGTTTTCCCTGATGAGTTGCCAGGGGTACCTCTTGAGAGAGAAGTGGAGTTTGGTATCGATTTGTTGCCTGGTACCACTCTTATCTCTATTACCCCTTATCGGACGGCACCTGCTGAGTTGAGAGAGTTGAAGGTGCAGTTGCAGGAGTTATTGGATAACGGGTTTGTCCGTCCTAGTGTGTCCCCTGGGGAGCGCCTGTATTGTTTGTGAAGAAGAAGGATGGCACCATGAGATTGTGTATTGATTATAGGCAGTTGAATAAGGTGACCATCAAGAACAAGTATCCTTTTCCTCGGATAGATGATCTCTTTGATCAGTTGAAGGGAGTAGCAGTATTCTCTAAGATTCATCTGAGATCAGGGTACCATCAGTTGATAGTCAGAGATGTGGATGTACCGAAGACAGCTTTTCATACGAGGTATGGGCATTATGAGTTTTTGGTGATGCCCTTTGGACTGACGAATGCACCAGCAGCTTTTATGGATTTGATGAGCAGGGTATTCAGACCATAGTTAGATCAGTTTGTGGTGGTCTTCATTGATGATAACTTGGTGTATTCATGTAATGAGGAGGATCATGACAGGCATTTGCAGATCGTATTGCAGACTCTGAGAGAGAAGCAGTTGTATGCTAAACTGTCTAAGTGTGAGTTCTGGCTTGATCAGGTAGCTTTTCTTGGTTATATGTTTCAGCAGGAATCCACCGAAGAATGTGACAGAGGTTAAAAGTTTTCTAGGATTGGCAGGCTATTATTGTCGATTTGTGAAGGGTTTTTCTATAATAGCTACACCACTCACAAGATTACTTTGGAAAGGAGTTAAATTTGTGTGGACAGATCGGTGTCAGGCGAGTTTTGAGTAGCTGAGGGAGATGTTGACTCAAGCTCCTATCCTTACCCTGCCTGTGGAAGGTAAACCATATGTGATATATAGTAATGCTTCACACAATGGTTTAGGTTGCGTTTTGATGCAGGAGGGTAGAGTCATTGCTTATGCCTCTCGGCAGTTGAAACCACATGAGCTAAATTATCCAACGCATGTTTTGGAATTAGCAGTAATAGTCTTTTCCTTGAAGATTTGGCGGCATTATTTGTATGAGGAAAAGTGTTTCATTTATGCAGATCACAAGAGTTTGAAATACCTGGGTGTTCAGAGAGAGCTGAATCTTCGGCAGAGACGGTGGTTAGAGTTGATTAAAGACTACGACTGTTTGATTGATTATCATCCTAGTAAGGCAAATGTTGTTGCTGATGCCTTGAGTAAAAAATCTTTGGCAGGTTTGATTGCTTATTCACTCTCGTTGCTTGTTGAGTTGAGAGCCTTTTGAATTTTCTTATAACAATAGTCATCAGTCGAGTATTGGTATGACTCCTTATGAGGCTTTAAATGGTAGGAGATGCAGGACACCTTTGGGTTGGGATGAAGTTGGAGAAGGTAAACTGGTTGGTCCCGATTTGATTAAGGAAACAGAGGGAAAAGTGAAGGTGATTCAGGGTCATTTGAAAGTAGCTTTAGATCGACAGAAATCTTATTCAGATTTAAAGAGAAGAGACATAGAATTCAGTGTGGGAGATAAAGTGTTTCTGAAGGTGTCTCCATGGAAGAAGATTTTGAGATTTGGCCGCAAAGGGAAGTTGAGTCCTCGTTTCATAGGACCATATGAGGTGTTGGAGAGAGTTGGTCCAGTGGCTTATAGACTAGCTTTGCCGCCTGAGTTGGATGGAATACATAATGTTTTCCATGTCTCGATGCTTCGGAGATACAGGTTTGACCCATCTCATATCTTGTCAGTAGAGTCCATTGAGGTTAGTCTAGATCTAACTTACAAGGAAGAACCAGTGGCGATTTCAGGGATGAAATTTGTTTTAGGGGGAGAGAATTGTAACGTCCAAATTTTTTTGAAAATTTATAATTTTTGGAAAATTTGATAAAATAAATTATAATTTAAAAGGATAAATTAAATTAATGGTTTTAAATGAAAAATGAAGGGATTTTAAATGAAAAAGTAGAATATATATGTGATATATATGCAAAATATATATAACATATATAAAAGTCAACACTAATTTAATTGTAGTAGAATGGAATTCTAATGTTGAAGTAAGGAAAGGCTAAATTTTTGGAAATTTGTAGGAGTGATGTGTAATTATGATTTAATGTTGGAAATACCATTAAATGTGATACTAAATGATTATTTGCTATCACATTTGGTTTAGGCATTGAGGGAGATTGATTTGCTTCATCCAAGTGGTGAAGGGCAAGTTAGAAAGATTGGATTGAAGGTTGTTTTTAGCTTGCTTTGGGTTGCTAGTGGAGGTATGTACAAACTTTGAATATAATGTCTATATTTGCATAACATTTGGACTTAACACATTTTGGTTGAAAAATGTGTTAAGCTACTTGGTTCATTGATTATGTATGAATAATGTGCTATGACAATTTGTAATGTCATATATATTTTAAATGAATTGTGAAAAGCCATTGATAATGGCTAATTTGTGTAACATGTGAAATATGCATCTTATGTGAAAATACCCAAAGTAATTGGGTAATGTGTTGTGAATGCAAAAATGAGATATGTGTAATAATGAAATTAATTGATATTGATAAAAATGAGAAAAGTGAGAAAAATGAGAAAAGTGAGAAAAAAAAAGTGAAAATAAGGCAATGTGCCTAGATTGAATATGTAAAAATGAGAAAGAGATTAATAATGAAAAATATGAATAAATTGTGTGCCTAGTATGCTATTCAATTTTTAGAGTTCTGGGTTTGGTGGCATGCCTATGATTGCCTATGGGCTATATGTTGGAATGGTGAAAAGACTGGGTCGTAAGCCAGGCCAACTGATAAATATGATGTTTTTGGGGTGAAAAGACTGGGTCGTAAGCCTCAAAAACTGTAACAGTCTAACCGGGTTGAGGACCAAGATACTGGGGCCTAAGGGTCTAGCCGGTTTGAGGTCCAAGAGACTAGGGCTGTTACATTTTCCATGGATATATATATATATATTGCCTACGGGGCTAGACACATGGTGTCATTATGGACCAAAGTAGTAACTCTGAAATTTGAATAGCATATTAGATCCTTTTTGGGCCCATGCTTGGCTTTGTTTTAATGTGAATTATGAATTATGATACAATTGAGTAATATAATGTTATGAGTTGTGCTTATGAAATATTTTAAAAAATATAAGAAAGTGGATTGATGTGACATCTATATGCATTATGCATTTGGTATTGCATTGAGTTATGTTGTTATTATCAAAGTTTGTACCACTAGGCTTCAGCTTAGCGCGATTGTTTCCATCGCGCAAGTGATAAGGTAGACCCAGTTGAGCCAGAGAGTTCTTCTAGACTAGGTAGGGTCTAGACTTTTAGTTGAGCTTGTAGAGTTGCTATCGAGATCAGAAACACTGCCAGCAACATTTATATATTTTTATGTTATTGTACATTTTGAGTTTTATGCATAATATATTATGTTTTGAATTTTACGTATTGTATATTATAAAGAATGTTTGGGTCAATGTATTTGAAATGGGAGAGTAAGTGTGTTTTAAATTATATATATCTATATGTATAAAGGTTTGAGAAACTTGGTGAAATTGAGAAGTATGGTTGAGATGGTGGTTGGAAATTATTTAGGAGTGTTTTCTTTTCTGCAGGTTGAGTAATTGCTAAATTTTGGGATATCCAAAATTCAGACAAAACTCTGGCGAATTTTTCCCAGAGATTTATATATATATTATTTATTGTGGGTTCTTATAACAAGAAAATAATATTTATATTCTATTTAATTTTTATATATTTAGAATTTGAAATTTTAAATTGGAAATGTAAAAAAAATTAGTAAATCGGTCTGTGACATTTTTGTACCGTATATGCGTATTTTACATATGCTAGAAATATGTATTGTACGTATATAGGGTATAAGAGTGTTACAAAATCCATTCGCCTCTTGTTCTCTTCCTCTTAGTTTACCTCGGAAAGATTAAGTCCAATCCTTAGGATTTCTCCGTTCCCTTCTCTCCATTATTTTTTTAGGGTTTTCTTTTTATCCCCCTTTTTCTATTTTTTTTCTCATCTTTTAATGTGGTCTTTATAGGAAAACTAAAGTACTAATCCTATTTTAATAAGGAAATACTATCTATTTAGGAAAATCTAGAAAACTAGGTAAAATAAGGTTTGATAAAAAAAAGTCGGCAGCGCGCGGGCTGTTGGGCCCGCTGGCTGCGCTGGCAAAAATTGCTGCAGGCTATGGGCATGACGGGCTAGCTAGGCAAGCTAGTTTGTTGCAGAACTAGGCGAATTGGGCATTGCCCAATTCGCTGCTGACAATTTCTGCGGTGAAATGGGCTGCCACGCGTCGCTTGCCGATCCGCCCAATTTTTATTTTTTCATTTTTTTATATTTTATATTTTTATTAAAAATAACTATTGAATTTTATAAGTAATTAAAATATTATTAAAATAATTAAAATTCCATAAAATTATTTTAGACTATCGGATTTGACTAGGTCAAAAATTATGGGTCTACAGATGGATTAACCAATAGTTGAATTTTCAAATAAAAATTAGTCCATGATAATTCCCGTTAATTAATCCTTAATCCATCATGTCAACTAAAAAATAGTTTTTTAAGCTCTATTGTGGATTAAAGCTAAATTAAAGGGTTTATCATAAATAGATTTCTCATTTGAAAATAAGCAACTAATGATTCATGCCACAAACAAGCTCATGATTAACAAGTCTTAGTTTAATTTAGACCCACAATTGATTTTAATATTCTGTAATTGACGCCACTAGTTGTAAGCACATTTAAGAAAAGATTTTAATAAATGTTTAAAAGCCCATTGAAAAATAAATATTTAGAAATGAATTTTGGGCGTTAAGCTTGGGCCACGAGAAAAAATTTTTTTTGACCCATCATAAAAAGTTTATGTCAAAAGACCACTTGAAAAAGAGTTAGAAAATAATTTTGATCTTTTGGGCTTTAAAAGAATCAATTTGTGCTTACAATATAAATAGGTCATATTGGGATAAAGGCAAACAAAATGGGCCATAACTCAAACCAAAACATATTAATCATAGTCAGACAATAAACAATTAGGGTGAACCTAACAAAAGTTACTAAGTCAATTACATTGGCTTTAGTCTTTGCATTGAAAAGGCTTGGTCCCAATAGTAAATAAATACTAAAAGGTACAAGGCTATGAGTGATTATGCCATGCTCAATCTCTATACCTTGAGTGAAAGTATGATATCCCTTACATAACATAACACGGGTTACACAAGGCACCCCTAACTCACTCACATAATGAAATCTAAGTGATGCAATAGATAATATCATAATAAAAAAAAGATTAAAATATTATAAAGACCAACGGAATCAACTTCTCTTTTCCCTAGTGGAGTCGCCACTGTGATCTGGGATTTTTGCCCCTACTCTCAGTGGAATAGATATTATGACTGCGACACTGTTAGGCTCTGGGCCTTAGAGAACATGGGCCTAAAGCCAAAGAAATTGGAGTCACCACCTGGATGAGCCAAGAAAGAAAAGAAAGGGGTGGTGTAGACTCTTAAATTTGGCCCTAAGTTAATGCAGTCTTAATTAAAGAATACCAAAATAAATTCGATCCGATTTACAACTTCTAATAAGTCGGTCCGATTTTAAAAGTCACAAACTCAACTACAAAACCCTATACCAAGTCTTTTTTTTAGAAGGTCCAGTCAAAAAAATTAAAAAATGCAAAATTAGTTCAAGTTCAAAGGGCCCAAGTGACATGAACCTTGGCTCAAGTCAACTTGGAGGCCCCAGGTTGACATGAGCCAAAGGACATGTCGACCTGGATGTCCCAGGTTGACATGGCTTTGGTCCATGTCGATTTGGTTGCCCTAGGTCGACATGGTTTCAATTGTTTTTTGTAATTAGTTTCTGAATTGAATTAAAATTTGTTTTAAGGATGAATTAATAATAGGGTTAGGGATTCTGAGTGAGGTTTGCCTATAAATAATAACATTTCAGAATTTAGAAAGGTGGCAATTAACATTAACAGAGGGGAATTAACATTAAAGAGGGTCGGCAATGAATATTAAGAGAGATTAAACCACTAAACAGAAGAGACGGCAACAAACAGAGATGAACAGCAGCAACTTTATTGGAGAACGAAGGAAACCATAAACAGAAATATGAAGACAACCAAAGAAGAAGGCAGATTACATACTGTCTTCACATTGTTCATCTAGAAATCAATTTTTTGGTGGAACCGACTACACAAGTTTGATCTTTAATCATAAATTATTCATGCTCACAGTAGCTTCATTTTCTTCAATCTTTGAACGTACAGTAACTTGATCTTTGAACATGCAGTAAATTAATCTTTGTTTAAAAGCTTTAATTGTTTTCTTTAGTTAATACATTAATCAGTTGGTGTTCGTAACTTCACTTACATGTTTTAAAAAAAAACTTAAAACTACCCAGTAGCTTTCGAGGATTAAAATTAATTGCCAGAACCTATTCTTTTAATAAAACTTCAAGAACCGTAGGTTATATTATTGAAACTCAAAACCTTAAACTATTTTTATCCAAAAGCTTAAACCATTTTATTATTAAAATCCAAAATTTTGATTATTTTTCCAAAAACTTAATTTATCTCTCCAAATCCAAAATTATTTTTTAAAGGGGTAAGTTAAAATCCTAAACCTTTTTTTAGTTTCAAAAACCCTAATTCCAAAATCCTAATTCCAAAACCCTTGTTTCAAAAACCCTAATTCCAAAACCCTAGTTTCAAAAATCCTAATTTCAAAACCCTAATTACAAAACCCTAGTTTACAAAACCCTCAGTTCCAAAACCTAAGTTTCAAAAACCCTAAATTCTTTAAAACCCGAAACTTATACTCTTTATTGCTTTATTTAATTTTAGATTTAATTATGTAGTTTATTATAAGTTTTGATGGTTGATTTATTTAATTTCAATGCTTGATTTATTTAATTTATCATCGATGGATATTTTCTTTATTATTATGATTATTATTTGTTTGTTTTGGCATTAAAATTGTAAGAGGTATGTTTCCACTTTGTGGATACCACATTAATTAATTTTCATGTAATTTAAATTGCTTTTATATGTTGGACCAATGTAAAGGACATGTTTCCACCTTTCGGTGGATGTCCTATTTAGTTTAGACATGGGCAATGTAAGGACATGTTTCCATCCTCGGATGGGAGTCCATTTATTTGCTTTGTTTGGATATTGCTTTGATGTTAACATAATGATGCTTTATTTTAATTATTGCATATATATTGATAATATTGTTATATTTAAGAATTTTATAATATTAAGACTTGCAAAGGATGCCGGTTCCAATAAACCGGGTGCTGTGGGGGTGCTGGACCATTTCTCACCTTCCCCACACGTACCCAACTTTCAGAACCCATTAGGGGGTTGGGAATTCCTTAGGAATCGAGTCATCCACCTCTTTCTTTTTTCATGGCCCGTCCGGGCTTAGGCCCGTGTTCTCTAAGGCCCCGAGCCTAAGTAGTGCCGAAGTCGCAAGAATCATTCCACCGAGAGTGGGGGTGAAAATCCACGCTCACATTGGCGACTCCACTGGGGATAAGAGAATTTGATTCCATTGGTCTTTATATTATTCTATTCTTTCTTATCATGATATTATCCATTGCATCATATTAGATTGCATCATGTGCATGAGCTAGGATGCCCATGTTACCCGTGTTGTGTTATGTAAGGGATACCATACTTTCACTCAAGGTATAGAGATCGAGCATGGCATAACCACTTATAGCCTTGTACCTTTTGGTATATACTTGCTATGGGAACCTAAGCCTTTTAACCCAAAGACTAAAGCTCATGTAATTGGCCTAGTTACTTTCCTTAGGTTTTACCCCAAATGCTTGTTGTTTGACTATGGTTAATTTGTCTTGGCTTAAATCATGGCTTATTTGGTTTGTTCTTTTTCTAATATGACCTAATTACATTGTGAGCTCAAATAAATTTTTCTTTAAAGTCCAAAAGACCAAAGCTATTTTCAAAACTTTTCAAGATGGTCTTTGGACATAAAACTTTTCTAAAAACAAATAAAAAATTCTTTTGCTCATGACCCAAATACTAAGCCCAAAATCCATTTTTGTCTAAAATAGTTTTTACAATGGGCCTAGATACAAAATTATTTTCATCCAACCTTTAAAAGTGCTTACAAATATTTAGGTCAATTACAAAATACAAAAAATCAATTATGAGCCTAGTTTATACTAAGAGTAATTAATCATGGGCCTATTTTTGGCATAAATCATTAGTTACTTTTTCAAGTGAGAAATCTATTTATAATAAACCTCTTAATTTAGTTTTAATCCAATATAGCATAAAAGCTACTTTAGTTGGTTGAATGGATTAAAGCCTAATTAATGGGAATTATTATGAACTGATTGTCATTTTTGAAAATATAACTATTGGTTGAAATGTCCGAGGGAATTATTTGAAAAACAAGATACATCATGTTGGTATTTTGTTAACCATATTACCTAGGAAAAGAGACTCGCCATTCGTGTGTGGATGTTATAAGGTTGGAAGGGACGTTCTACTTATCTTTGTTTATTGTTTGTACATACATGCATACATACATTTGCATTTCATATCATTGATCCTCTCTGGCTCACAGCCCTGGATTACGATAGTTCAAAAGCTTATGATAATCCGACCTACGCCGGAGATGAAGAATCTAGTATCAACGACTCAATCACTTGGTCACCAAAAGCAATGGAGCCCAAACAAATTCAAAGAATGGTGGATGATGCCTTCAATGCCAAGATGGAAGAAATAAAAGAGGCCCTAGCTAAGACCATAAAGAATTAATTAGCTATAATTTTAGGGAATAATGCCGAAGCATCTACTAGCAACAAGAAGCCAAAGGGCAAAGGGAAGTCTAAGGTTGGTGAAGTGGCTTTTGATGAAGACCAGGTAGTCCTTGATGAGAATGACGACTGGGCTCAGTGCTTCCAAGATCCTCAAGACAAAAAGGAGCCGAAGGTTGTGGAGAAGACAACTATTGAAAAGACCGAGATGTCTGATGTTGAGAAGATGATTGCTGATTTAGAAAAGAAATTTGAGAGGAAACTGAAAACTGAAGAGATGTCCGAGATCGACAAACTATTTAAACAAGATGAGGAGGTCCCTTATAAGTTCAAGATGCCATCCTTTGTAAATTTTGATGGAACCAAAAATCCTCACCTCAATGTGAAGCAGTATATCACTCTTGGTAGGTATGCCCGAGCTAATAAGGCTCAAACTCTAAGGTACTTTATGCTCTAATTGGATCCTGTTATCCAAAACTGGTTCAATACCTCAGATTATGGCACACAAAAGAGTTGGGATCTTCTATACAAGGCCTTCATCCAACAATATGGATACAATGTTGAGATGGAAGTAAACTTGATGGAGGTTGAGTCCTTTAGACAAAGGCCAAATGAGAATTTTGTGGACTATGTGAAAAGATGGAGAAATAAGGCTGCTTTGCTCAAGAAGAGGCCCGATGAATCAGATCAAATAAGGATGATTGTGAGAGGGGTGTTGCCTAGTCTTCATGAAAGGATGTCTCATACACTCATCCGTGATTTCAAAGATCTTCTCCAAGCTGATCTGCAAATTGAAGAATGGGAAAGGGAGAAGAATCGCTTTTTGACAAGAAGTAATGATAAAGGAAATTATTAGCCTAGCAATGAAAGTACACAAAAGGAAGCTGATGCTAATGCCACTAGTCAAGGAGAAATGAGACAATTTTTAGAATTAGGGAATTCGCTATCTTGGGTTCTCAATAAGCTACAAAAGAAGGGGTTGTTACAACTGTTGGCTCCTAGACCACTACATAATCCTCTACCACCAAACTTCATTGCCGAGGCCTTCTGTTAATTTCATCAAATGCAAGGGTATGAGATGGATAAATGTACTTGTTTAAGACACGAGATCCAAGATTTGATTGACAATGGTAAGCTACCCTAGCCGGATAAGCCCAATACCAAAAGTAATCCTCTGCCTAAGTTCAACATAATGCTACCACCATCAACTTTCATGGTAGGAGGAGGATTGGAGGAAGATCTTGTCTTATCCTCCTTTCAAGATGGGAATATTGAAGATGTGAAAGGAGAAGAAGCTTAACTCAAGAAACTTCCCTTGGCTTGTTTGTTTTTCTTGTTTTATTTTCTTTTTTTAATATTTAATTGGAACAATCGTGTTTTTCAAATTTAAATTTATTTGAATAAATTTTTTTTGCCAAAAATTTTGTTGATATTTGTTCATTTTGGTGCTCAACCAATGAGGAATCTAGCTTGATATTCATAAATTAATGTATCTAGGCATCATGATTTGAATGACTTTACTAGATGAGGGAATTGCTTTATAGCATTGAGTTGTGTATGCTTACTTAGAGAGTGCTCCTTCATAATTACCTTTGTCTAGGTCTTAGTTAGTCTTAGAACATGCTTTGGCAAACTTTCAAGGCGAAATTGAACTCTGCTTATTTTAAGAGAGAAATGATCTAGGCATTTGTTTGGTTAGCTAACAACTAGTATCCACCCTATCAAATTCAATCCCTAGCTGTCCCTTTGAGCCTTCATAAAATTGTAGCTTTCTTTTCATCAGCTTACAAATCCCAACAACCTACCCTAAGCTGTTGTGATACTTTTGACAAGTCTTATGGTCAATAAGTTGAAGAGGCAAGAAGATCAAAGAAAGGAATGAATAGTCAAGATCATAAGAATAGTTGATGTTATCGAGACCATAAAGGATAGTCAAGATTGTAACACCCCAATACTCCATATAAATACTATACATATACCTAGTATACATACAGTAAGTATATAAAGTATAAGGATGCCACTTTTCTTTTTACCTTTCAATACCTGTAACAAAATTCAAACCATAATAGGTCAATTTAAAGAACACTTACAAATTATTGTCTTTATCAAAACTTCATTTATACATATAATACAACATACTTAAAGTGGATACATGTATGCATTACCCTCTAGTTGGTCTCGACAAAATCTTACTCTTCTCGTGGCATACCAAAAGACTTCATATCTTCCACCAAGCTACCTGCGCGATAATACATCCGCGCTAAGCTCGAAAGCTTAGTAGTACAAATATAAAATACAAACATATATCATGGAAACACTAACATATAAAGATATCTCAATTCCATATACTTTTAGTTCTTATTAAGTTTATCCCTTTCATTTGCACCTTTCATATCTTTCAACTAATCTCATATCTTATACACATATAAACATAACATTTCTACCAAGTCCAACCCATCACTAATATTCACAATCAACATCTCAATACACACATTATACATCATACTAATCATAAGTCACATTTCCAATTAAGACAATCATTGTCATCAACCACAATTCATCAATTGAATTCACAATCAATGCTAATACACACATTATACATCATACCAATCATAACATTTCTTTATTCACAATTCAACATTGATGATTCATCACTAGTGCTCATAATCAATATTTCAATGCACATATTACATATCATCAATCACATGTCCAATGAAGTATACCAAAGATTTCATTATCCACTTCTTTCAACATTTGTATATCACATTGACAACAAAGACAGACTCGGGCCCAACATACACCACTATGTTATTCAGAGTTCAGAGTTACTGCTTTGGTCTATAATCATAATCATCAAGCCCTTAGGCATCATATATCAATATTTCTATCCATGGATAGTGTAACAGACCCAGTCTCTTGGACCATCAACTCATCATGAGGAGATCCTCAACCCGGCAAGACTGTTACCAATCATATATTTCATATTCACAATTCACATAGTGTAACAGACCCAGTCTCTTGGACCTCAATTCAACTCAATTTGAAGAGATCCTCAACCCGGCAAGACTGTTACCTTTTTCATTTTATAGGCATGCCTCCAAACGCAGAACTCTGAAGACTGAATAACACATTAAACACATATTTCACTTATTGTTTCATTATCAATTTCAATCTCAATGTTCATTATCATCTAGGCAAACATGCCTTATTTCTTTCAATTAGATCATCATAGCCAATCACAATGGCTTCATCTCACATTTGAATCATCATGGCCAATTACAATGGCTTCACAACATATCATATCTCAATCCATATGATACATATAACATCATTGCTATAACATTACAAAGTACCTTATTCATATAGCACAATACAATTCACAAGATTCATAATACACAAAACATAGTATTGTTCATATAGTATCATGTGCATCATCATTATAATACTCAACATCAATTACATTAATCAAATGAACATATCATTATTCAATCACATGATTCACATTATACATATAGCATCATTGCTATAACATTACAAAGTACATTAAAGTAATTCTTCATAAAAGTGTTTATCATAATAAATTTGCATAGCTCATACCTTGTTGAATGATCCTCTTCTCTTTCACACTATACAAGTCACATTAGATTAACAATGTAATAATTTACCTAACATTATTTAATTATACTCAATCAATTGTATTCTCATACATTAATATTCATCAAATCATTCACATCTTTCATTTTCCCATAACACAATTATATATATACATATCATTAATGATATAAACACATCAAAATACATTAGTGATATGCATTAACAATGCAATCATGCAACATTGGTACTTACCTTAATAACATTTCACACCACTCTAAACTCTTCTCCACTCACTAGTTCTTCACTTCACAAATTAGGGCAATTCAACCTCTTCACAACCTAATCCAAAAGGAATATTAGCAAAATGACCATATGAATAGTACATTCTGGTTTTAGACTCCATTTTATCCTTATTTTGAAAAATTGTATAAAATAATCTACTTGACTAAAAATTCTAAAATTTTTACAGAATTTAGTTTTGTATCTTAAAATCATTCCTTTAAAATTTCAGATCAAACTGAACACAAAATCCTGGTCAAATAGTTCACCTAACCAGACTGCCCCAATTGCCCTGCATCCTGGCAGCAGTTCTGAACTTTGTGAATTCCATAAATCAAATTCAATCAACGTGGTTCCAAATTATTTTTCTCAAATACTAGACTCACTAAGCAACAACATATCCAAAATTCAATTGGATATGATATTTCTACATTTTATTAAAAATCCCGAAATATAGCTGTCTCAGTTAAGGTACCTGCTGGAACAGGTCTAATAAAAATAATCTTTCTAAACTCATAACCATTCCAAAATCGAATCAACATATTTTTCAGTCATTCTAGACTCATAGAGGCACAACATATCAAAAATTCACTTCAAGAACATTTTTCTATAATTAATTAAAAATCATACAAGTCACAGCCTTTACTAATTGTAAAACAGAAAAATATTCACTAAACACAACTCTTACTCTTCCATCACCAACACCAATTTAACTTCTTATTTTAAAATCAATTTCAACTCTAATCAACAAATCATCAACACACTTAATCATACTATCAATAACCCTAACTCAACTCACACACATCTTCAAAAATAACAAAGGCAAACAAGAGAAAACTTACTAAAATCATGAAATTCTTGAAATTCCAACTTGTATACTTGAGATCTTCCTTCACTTTTGAGCTTAAAATTCCAAAATCATCACTTGCTCTCTTGCTTTCCTTTGTCTTTGAGTGAGCCGGCCATCAACAAGAAGAAGAAGAAGAAATGATGAAGAAAACACAAAGTCAATAGGCATTAAATACCCTTCCAAAAGAAAATTACTAAACTACCCTCAACCATATAACTAAACCTTTGTCTTTTACAAGCCCATGTTGGTAATTTCACAATCACAAATAAAATATCCTCTTCCCTTGACCAAGCCCTTTGACCAACTTATATTATATATATATGACCATATACACAACATATACACTTCACTCTACACAATGCTTTTCTTCAAACAACATAATTACCACTTATCAATCACACACTCAATTCAATAATAACAACATTATCATAACTTCTAAGCACACTTAGGGATATTACAAAGATCATAAGGATAGTTGATGTTATCAAGACCATAAGGGTAGTTGAAGTTCTCCTAATATCCCCAATCTATCAAGATGACATCAGAGTAACAAATGATTTATCCCTGTTAAAGGAGATTTATGTCACTCATACATTATTAGAAACCCAAGTTGGCACAAATAAGAAAATTGTTTTAGAGCTAGAACCAAAAAAAGAAAAAAGAAAAATATAATAAGAAAAAAGAAGAAAAAAAAGAAAAAAAAGGACAAAGGAAAAAAAGACAAAAGATAAAAAAAGAAAAAAGATAAAACCTAAAAAGGATGTTCAGAAAGCCAACTAAGCTCTCTTTTACCTAGAGCAGCAAAAGGCTTCCATTTGGTTTATAAGGACAGTTTGACTTGAATTGGTCCAATCCAAGCAAAGATTCATTCAAAATCGGAGAAAAAGGAGAAAGGTCACCCAGTTTTTGAAAGTCCTATACTCAACAATCCTACAAGGAAGAAGGACAAAATGATAAAATGCTCAAAGAAAGGGAAGAGTAAGAAAAATAAAGAGAAAGAAAAGGGAAGAGTAAGAAAAATAAAGAGAAAGAAAAAGGGAAAAGAAGAAAAAAAATGAAGACTGTCCTAATCAAGATCTAGATTAATGCCACGAAGATGGGAGGATACTCTAAGCTCTATCTTTTCATGCTCCTAACTGTCTAAAGTTCCAACAAGCAGTTTGTAGTGTGAAGGTTTGTCCATTGTGTCACATTGGCTCCAACATACAAATGGCCTTCATTTAACCTGTGTCCCTTATAGACTCCATTTCAAGCCTATCAAAGACATGTTGATCTCTCTTGGTAGGTAGAGTCTATTAGTGGAGATAGTTTGAATAAGCATGCATATGAGATAGACAATATTCAAACTCAATAAGACCTTTGGCCAAGTAATGTGTATTTGCCTATCTGAAGTGCAACAATTCTTGCTTAAATAGATATGATTCCCGAGTTTAGTCCAGTAACTAGGGTTGTCATGTTATGGATATGTTAATTTAAAAAATCTAGTCCTGAGGTAAATTGACATTGATTTGGCAAAGCAAACATTTGATTTCAAAAAAAAAATGTTTTTGTCAAACGAAGTCTTCAAGTTAAGGGAAGTATGTTGAATCATCGAACCTCAAAGGACACATTAGGCAAAGTAAATAGTTATTGGCAAGGATGTAAATAGTTACCAACTGGTGTGCTGAATCCTAGCATGAAATGGAGGTATCTCTGCTGCTTGGAGCCTCCATTACTTATGTTATCAACATCTTGAAGATAAAAGCCATAAATATGAAGCATCCTGTCACTCCCAAGCAAGAACTGAACAAGCATATGTAATGAGTCAATGGGAACACTTCAGTTGATTTTCTCAATCTGTGAGTCAATAAAACCATTGTAAGTGTTAGTCATGCATATCATGCATACATGAGCATATCACATTACATTTTCTTTTATTGTATTGTCTATCCTTTGTCAAAGTGAACAATAGATACTCTATGAAGCAAAGATGAAGCGGGTATATAATCAGGGGGCATGGAAGACCCATTGCTTGAAGAAGCTCTAGTTATTTTGCAAAAGAAAGAAGAGATGCATGTTTATGAAAGGAACCAGACGAAATACACATATCAATCAGAGCCTGCATAAGAAAAATTATTGTTTTGAGCCTACACGGGGGGCAAAGTTTATCCATTTTAATTTTTGAGTTTATGCGTATATAAAATATTTTCAAGCTCACTTTAAAATATTTTGGTCTAGAATGTATCCAAACCCAGTTTAGGATCGAGTATCCAAATCCAGTTAGGATCGAGTATCCAAATCTAGTTTAAGATCGAGTATCCAAATCCAGTTTAGGATCGAGTATCCAAATCAAGTTAGGAACGAGTATCCAAATCCGGTTTAGGATCGAGTATCAAAATCCAGTTAGGATCAAGTATCCAAATCCAGTTAGGATTGAGTATGCAAATCCAGTTTAGGATTGGGTATCCAAATCCATTTAGGAAAGAGTATCCAAATCCAGTTTAGGATCGAGTATCCAAATCCAATTAGGATCGAGTATCCAAATCCAGTTTAAGATCGAGTATCCAAATGTAGTTTGGGATTGAGTATCCAAATCCAGTTTAGGATCGAGTATCCAAATCCAGTTTAGGATCGAGTATCCAAATCCAGTTAGGATAGAGTATCCAAGTCCTTTTAGGATTGAGTATCCAAATCCAGTTTAGGATAGAGTATACAAATCCAGTATAGGATCGAGCATCCAAGTCCAGTTTAGGATCGAGCATCCAAATCCAGTTTAGTATCGAGTATCCAAATCCAGTTTAGGATTGAGTATCCAAATATAGTTTAGGATTGAGTATCCAAGTCCAATTTAGGATCGAGTATCCAAGTCTAGTTTCATTTCAAGAACCCAAGTCTTTTCTGAGTCCAGAACTCGAACCGGGTCCATAACCCAAAATCAAAACCATCTCAAGAAAATTAAATCTATTTTTTTCAAAATTAAAAGTTTTGTTGCTTTTCACTCTCTAAAACAATTCAAGATCGTTCAAGCAAGGGGCAAACTGTAAACCCTTAATTTTGACCCTAAGTTAATGCGGTCTTAATTAAAGAATACCAAAATAAATTCGATCAGATTTACAATATCTAATAAGTCGGTCTAATTTTAAAAGTCACAAACTCAACTATAAAACCCTAAACCAAGTCTTTTTTTTAGAAGGTCCAGTCCAAAAAATTAAAAAATGCGAAATTAGTTCAATTTCAAAGGGCCCAAGTGACATGAACCTTGGCTCATGTCTGCCTGGAGGCCCTAGGTCGACATGAGCCAAAGGACATGTAGACCTGGATGTCCCAAGTAGACATGGCTTTGGTCCATATCGATCTGGTTGCCCCAGGTCGACATGGTTTCAATTTTTTTTTTAAATTAGTTTCTGAATTTAATTTAAATTTTTTTAAGGACGGATTAATATTAGGGTTAGGGATTCTGAGTGAGGTTTTCCTATAAATAATAACATTTAGAATTTAGATAGGTGGAAATTAACATTAACAGAGGGGAATTAACATTAAAGTGGTTCGGCAATGAATATTAAGAGAGATTAAATCACAAAACAGAAGAGACGGCAACAAACAGAGAAAAACAACAGCAGCTTTTTTGGAGAACAAAGGAAACCACAAATAGAAATATCAAGACAACCAAAGAAGAAGGCATAGTACATACTATCTTCACATTGTTCATCCAAAAATCAATTTTTTGGTGGAACCGACTACGCAAGTTTGATCTTTAATCATAAATTATTCATGCCCATAGTAGCTTCATTTTCTTCGATCTTTGAACGTGCAGTAACTTGATCTTTGAACATGCAGTAAATTGATCTTTGTTTAAAACCTTTAATTGTTTGCTTTAGTTAATACATTAATCAGTTGGTGTTCGTAACTCCACTTACATGTTTTAGAAAAAAACTTAAAACTACCTAGTAGCTTTCAAGGATTTAAATTAATTGTTAGAACCAATTTTTTTTACTAAAACTTCAAGAACCGTAGGTTATATTATTGAAACTCAAAACCTTAAACTATTTTTATCCAAAAGCTTAAAAAATTTGATTGTTAAACTCCAAAATATTGATTATTTTTCCAAAAACTTAATTTATCTCTCCAAATCCAAAATCATTTTTTAAAGGACAGTAAGTTAAAATCCTAAACCTTTTTTTAGTTTTAAAAACCATAATTCTAAAACCCTAATTCAAAAACCCTAGGTTCAAAAACCCTAATTCCAAAACACTAATTCCAAAATCCTAGTTTCAAAAACCCTAATTCCAAAACCCTAATTTCAAAACCCTAATTACAAAACCCTAGTTTACAAAACCCTAAGTTCCAAAACCGTAAGTTCCAAAAACACTAAATTCTTTAAAACCCTAAACTTATACTTTTTATTAATTTATTTAATTTTAGATTTGATTATGTAGTTTATTATATGTTTTGATGGTGGATTTATTTAATTTCAATGCTTGATTTATTTAATTTATTATCGATGGATATTTTCGTTATTCTTATGATTATTATTTGTTTGTTTTGGTATTAAAATTGTAAGAGGTATGTTTCCACTTTGTGGATACCTCATTAATTAACTTTCATGTAATTTAAATTGCTTTTATATTTTGGACCAATGTAAAGGATATGTTTCCACCTTTCCGTGGGTGTACTATTTAGTTTAGACATGGATAATGTAAAGATATGTTTCCATCCTCGGATGGGTGTCCATTTATTTGCTTTGTTAGGATATTGATTTGATTTTAATATAATGATGCTTTATTTTAATTATTGCATGTATATGGATAATATTATTATATTTAAGAATTTTATAATATTAAGATCTACAAAGGAGGCCAGTTCCAATGAACCGGGTGTTGTGGGGGTGCTAGGCCATTTCTCACCTTCCCCACACGTACCCAACTTTCCAAACCCATTAGGGGTTGGGGATTCCTTAGGAATTGAGTCATCCACCCCTTTCTTTTTTTTGGCCCGTCCGGGTGGCGACTCCATTTTATCTGGGCTTAGGCCCATGTTTTCTAAGGCCCCGAGCCTAAATAGTGCCCAGTCGCAAGAACCATTCCACCGGGAGTGGGGGGTGAAAATCCTTGCTCATAGGTGGATGATTTGATTCCTAAGGAATTCACAACCATCTATTGAGTTTAAAAAGTTGGGTATTGAAATAAAGTAAACAAAATAGGCACCCATCCAAGGATGAAAATATGCCTTTACAATGTCCAATGTCCAAAAAAGAAAAGAAAATAAATAAAATGGGACACCAACCATAGATGAAAAATATGCCCCTTACATTGATTCAAAATCCTTAAAATTAAATTACATAATCAAAATCAAGGCACCCATAAAGTGAAAACATGCCTTTTAAAACTTTAAAATCTCAAATAATCAAATAGAATTAATTAAACCATTTATAGAAAACATTCAATTCATCATCAAACAATATAAAGCAAATCATCCATCAAAAACATAAGATAGTAAATCAAAAAATGAAATATATTGTTCAATCTTAAGTCAAACATTAATCATACATAATTTAGAGTTTTACATATGAAATTAGGATTTTTGGGATGAAAGTTAAGAAATTAGGGTTTTGGATTTAGGAATTAGGGAATTAGGGTTTTAGGTTTTTGGAATAAGGGTTTTTTGGTTATTGTTTTAGGATTATGGTCAGGTATTTGGGATTAGGGTTAGGCAAATTGGGGTTAGGTATTTAAGATTAGGATTTTTACAAATTGGAGTTTAGGTATTTTGGGATTAAGGTCTTGGTTTTGTAGACTTAGGATTAAGGTTTTAAGGTTTGAGATTTAGGTTTTTGTTTTACAAATTAGGGTTTTCATCAAAATTACGGTTTTAGGTATAAATTAAGGGTTTATGGTCAAAGTTAGGGTTTTCATCAAAATTTGGGTTTTAGGTAAAAAATTATTTTGGCCAAAATTAGGGTTTTCATCAAAATTAGGGTTTTAAGTATAAAACTTAGAATCTTGGATTAAGGTTTTAGATATTAGGGTTCTGAGATTTTGATGAACAATATTTGGATTTTAAAAAAAAAGATTTATGATTTTAAGAGAAAAGTTTTGGTTTTAATAATCATATATACACCATGCTATTGGAAGAAACAATTGCTTAATACTATTAGCACAAGTCACGGGTAACACGGGCATCCTAACTCATGCACACGATGCAAACTAATATGATGCAGTGGATAATATCATTATAAGAAAGAATAGAATAATATAAAGACCAACGGAATCAACTTCTCTTATCCCTAGTGGAGTAGCCACTGTGAACGGGGGTTTTCGTCCCCACTCCCGGTGGAATGGTTCTTGCGACTTCGGCATTGTTTAAGCTCGGGGCCTTAGAGAACATGGACCTAAGTCCAGAGAAAATGGAGTTGCCACCTGGACGGGCTGAGAAAAAGAAAGGGGTGGATGACTCGATTCCTAAGGAATCCCCAACCCCCTAATGGGTTTGAAAAGTTGGGTACATGTGGGGAAGGTGAGAAATGGCCCAGCACCCCCACGACGCCCGGTTCATTGGAACCAGCCTCCTTTGCAGGTCTTAATATTATAAAATCCTTAAATATAACAATATCATCCATATTACATGCAACAATTAAAATAAAGCATCGTTATATTAAAACCAAAGTAATGTCCAAGCAAAACAAATAAATGGACACCCATCCGAGGATGGAAAGGCGTCCTTACATTATCCATGTCTAAGCTAAATAGGACACCCACCAAAAGGTAGAAACATGTCCTTTACATTGGTCTAAAATATAAAAGCAATTTAAATTGCTTAGAACTTGATTAATGAGGTACCCACAAAGCGGAAACATACCTCTTACAATTTTAATACCAAAACAAACAAATAATAATCATAATAATAAAGAAAATATCCATCCATGATAAATTAAATAAATCAAGCATTGAAATTAAATAAATCAACCATCAAAACATATAATAAACTACATAATCAAATCTAAAATTAAATAAAGCAAATAAAGATATAAATTTAGGTTTATGTCTCAATTTAGGATTCATTAATTAACATCTAGGGTTTTGGAATTTTGAAATTATTATATTTATTATTTAGGCTACTGTGAGTATTTTTGAAAAAAATAGAATGGATTCTGGTTTAATAAATTTAAGAAAGTAGTAAGGTTTTTGGTTAATCAAATTAGGGTTTAGGGCTAACATCATGAAATTAAGGTTTTGAAACCTTAAGACATTAGGGTTTATAATTTTAAAAGAATAGGATTAGGTTTTAAGATATTTACGGTTTAAAAGAGAAAGATGTATGGGATTTATTTGATTTGGTCTTAAGGGTTTGTAGGTTTACTGGATGAGGGTTTGAAAAATTAAGGTGTTAATTTATCATTTTAGAAGAAATATGGATTCTAGAAATAAATTAAGATTTTGGAAAACAAATTAGGGTTTTGAGACTTTATTGGAATAATTTAGGGTTTAATGTTTTGGGAAAAATAGTTTAGGGTTTTAAAGTTTTGGAAATAGAAGAACAATTTAGGGTTATAAAGTTTTGGAAATAGAAGAATAGTTTAGGGTTTTAATGTTTTGGAAATAGAAGAATAGTTTAGGGTTTTAAAGTTTTGGAAATAGAAGAATAGTTTATGGTTTTAAAGTTTTGGAAACAAAAGAATAGTTTAGGGTTTTTTGATAATTTAATCAATGACTTAGGCTACTAGGTGAATGGAAAATCTAATTTATAAAACATACAATTAGGGTTTAATGATTAATAATTCAGGTTACTGAAAGACTGAATATCAAAATAAATAATAGAAACATTTAAAAGAAAATATGGCAATACCATCATATGCTTAAACAATTCATGAATCAAAAGATAAAACTGCTGTAATATAAACAAATCAAAGATTTATAATCACGCCTGCGTCGTTTGGTTCCACCACAGTTGACTTTGGCTGAACAAGAACAAAGACAGTGTTGCTGTCTTTGATGGATTGATGATTGATGAGTGCTACTCGTTGTTGATTTATTTTTGTTGTATTATCTTTGCTTTTTTCTCTCTCTCTAAATGTTCCTCCCACTTTCTTTAGGGTTTTCCCTTTTTTTGTCCTCTCTCTAGGGGTTTTTCTTGTTTTGTCTCCCCCTTTCTAGTGTGTTTAATGTGATATTTATCAGAAAAAATAAAGACCTAATCCTATTTTAATAAGGAAATACTAACTATTTAGGAAAAACTACAAAATCGGGTAAAATAAGATTTGGTCTAAAAATCGGAAGCGCGCGCAGGCTGCGTTGGAAAAAATTGCTATGAGGATCGGTGGCGGGCTAGCTGGACAAGCCAGTTCATCGTACAACTAGACAAGCCCAGCTGCGGAGAATTAGGTAGTGCCCAATTCACCTTTGACATTTTCTGCAGCGAAACGCCCTGTCGTGCCGAGCTGCCGAACGTCGCTCACCGATCCGTCCGATTTTTATTTTTTTCATTTTTTATTATTTTTTATACTTTTATTTTTTTATATTTATTAAAAATAACTATTAAATATTATTAGTAATTAAAATATTATTAAAATAACTTAAATGCTACAAAAATTATTTTGGACTATCGGATTTGAATGGGTCAAAAATTAAGGATCTACACCTTGAAACATGGATCTTTATCCATTGGAGGTCGGGTCTTTACCCTTGAAACATGGATCTTTATTCACTGAGGTCAGGTCTTTACCCTTGAAACATGGATCTTTATCCATTGGAGGTCAGGTCTTTACCCTTGAAACATGGATCTTTATCCATTGGAGGTCGAGTCTTTACCCTTGAAACATGGATCTTTATCCATTGAAGGTCGGGTTTGTACCATTGAAAATGGATCTTTATCCATTGGAGGTTTGGTCTTTACCCTTGAAACATGTATCTTTATCCGCTGGAGATCGGGTCTTTGCCCTTGAAACATAGATCTTTATCCATTTAAGGTCAGGTCTTTACCCTTAAAACATGGATCTTTATCCATTGGAAATTAGGTCTTTACCCTTGAAACATGGATCTTTATCCATTGGATATTGGATCATTATCCATTAGAGATTGGGTCTTTTCCCTTGAAACATGGATCTTTATCCATTGGAGATTGGGTCTTTACCCTTGAAACATGGATCTTTAACCATTGGAAATTGGGTCTTTACCCTTGAAACATGGATCTTTATCCATCAGGGATCAGGTTTTTACCCTGGCTTCAGCTCTTTTAGTTGGACTAATCTTTTGTCTTTTGCATCTTCATTCTTTTGAGAATTCTAACTTTCTTCTTTTTCCATTCTTTTTTGTTCTTCCTTTGCACTATTGCAAAAAAAATTCAGCCTTTCTTAGCTAGCCTTCATATCTTCTTCTCGCCCCCTGCGTGGTAAAATATTGGAAGTGAGTCTCAAAATGTTTTGTACATGCATAAATTCAAAATTTTGAAAGGGGGAAACTTTGCCCCCTGTGTAGGCTAAAACCCATGATTTTTTTTATGCTGGCTTTGGTTGATGTTTGTAGATTGTCTAGTACTTCGGAAAAGCATGTATTTCTTCTTTTGCAAAATGACTAGAGATTCCTCAAGCAATAGGCTTTCCATGTCCCCTTGATTCAATATCTTCTTTTGATTCTTTACTTTACTGGGTGTTTGCTGTTCACTTTGACAAAGAATAGACAATACAAGACAAGAAAGTACTATGTGATATGCTCATGTATGCATGAATAATACTTACAATGGTTCCATCGACTCATAGACTGAGGTTATCAGCTGAAATATTCTCATAGATTTCTTTCAGATGCCCGTTCAGGTCTTGCCCTGGAATGGCAGAAGGCTTCGCTTTTATGGCTTTTATCTTCTAGATATTGAAAACATGAATAATGGAGGCTCCAAGTAGTAGAGATACATCCATTTCATACTAGGATTCAGCACACCAGTTGGCAACTTTTCACATCCTTGCCAATAACTATTTACTTTGCCCATTGTGTCCTTTGAAGTTCGGTAGTTCAACATGCTCCCCTTAACTTGATTTTTTTTTTGAATTTTCAATTTTTTTGGAATTTTCAATTTAGAATTTTGATTTTGGAATCAAATGTTGGCTTTGCCAAATTAATTTCAATTTACCTCAGGACTTGATTTTTCAAATTAACATATCTATAACATGACAACCCTAGTTGCCGTACTAAACTCGGGAATCATTTCTGTTTAAGAGCAAGAATTATTGCACTTTAGGTAGGCACATACATATTACTTGGACAAAGGTCTCATTGAGTTTAAATATTGTCTATCTCATATGCAAACTTATTTAAACTATCTCCACTAATAGACTGTACCTACCAAGAGAGATCAACAGGTCTTTGATAGGCTTGAAATGGGGTCTATAAGGGACATGGGTTAAATGAAGACCATTTTTAAGTTGGAGCCGTTGTGGCACTATGGGAAAACCTTCACACTATAAACTTCTTATTTGATCTTTAGGCAGCTGGGAGCATGAAAAGATAGAGCTTTGAGTGTTCTCTCATCTTCTTGGCATTAATCTCGATCTTGATTGGAATAGTCTTTGGCCTGACAAAAGGTTTGGTACCAATATTCTTTTCTTTTCTTCTTTTTTCCTTTTCTTTCTCTTTATTTTTCTTACTCTTCCCTTTCTTTGAGCATTTTATCATTTTGTCCTTCTTCCTTATAGGATTGTCAAGAACTGGATGACCTTTCTTCTATCTCTCCAATTTTGATTTAAATCTTTGGTTGGGTTGGACCAATTCAAGTCAAACTGTCCTTATAAACCAAATGGAAGCCTTTTGCTGCTTTAGGTCAAAAAGAACTTAGTTGGCTTTCTGAATAGCCTTTTTAGGTTTTATCATTTTTTTCTTTTGTCCTTTTTTTTTCTTCTTTTTTCTTCTTCTTTTCTTTTCCTTTTCTTTTTTTTTGCTATAGCTCTAAAAGAGTTGTCTTGTTTGTACCAACTTGTATTTCTAATAATGGATGAGTGGAGTGACATAAATCTCCTTTAACAGGGATAAATCATTTGTTATTCTGATGTCATCTTGATAGATTGGAGATATTAGGTGAACTTCAACTACCCTTATGGTCTTGAGAACATCAACTATCCTTATGATCTTGACTATTCATTCCTTTCTTTTATCTTCTTGCCTCTTCACCTTAGTGATCATTAGACTTGTCAAAAGTATCACAACAACTCAGGATAGGTTGTTGGGGTTTGTAAGCCAATGAAAAGAAAGCTAAAATTTTATAAAGGCTCAAAGGGACAACCAGAAATTGATATTTAATTGGGTGGATACTAGTTGTTGGATAACCAAACAATGCCTAGATTACTCCTCTCTTAAATAAGAAGAGTTCAAGTACTACTTCACATAGAGATGAGGGTTTCCAGTACCATTGTACCTAGCGAAGGAATGTATCTTGAACTTATAAGGGACCTCCTCATCTTGTTCAAATAGTTTGTCGATCTCAAATATCTCATTAGTTTTCAGCTTCTTCTTAAACTTCTTTCTATATCAACAATCATCTTTTCAATATCTGAAATTTCAGTTTTCTCCATAGCTAGTCTTTCAACAACCTTTGACTCTTTCTTCTTTTCTTGAGGATCTTGGAAGTACTGAGCCCAATCGTCATCATCATTAATGATCACCTTATCATCATCAAAAACCACTTCACCAACTTTAGCCTTCGCCTTGTCCTTTGGCTTCTTGGTGCTAGCAAATGCTTCGGTATTATTTCCTAAAATTGTAGCCAATTGGTTCTTCATGGTCTCAGCCAGGGCCTATTTTATTTCTTCCATCTTGGCATTGAGGGCGTCATCCACCATTCTTTGAATTCGTTCGGGCTCCATTGCATTTGATGAGAAAGTGATTGAGTCATTGCTAGATTCTTCATCTCCGGTGTAGGTTAGATTGTCGTAAGCTTTTAAACTGTCATAATCCAAGGCTATGAGCCAAAAAGGATAAATGATATGAGATGTTGTATGTATGCATGTATGCACAAAAAATAAACAAACAAGGATAAATAGGATGTTCCTTCCAATCTTATAACTTTTACACACGAATGGCGAGTCTCTTTTCCAAGGAAATACAGTTAACAAAATACCAACATGGGGTATCTTGTTTTGGAATAATTCTCTCAGATGTTTCAACCAATAGATATATTTTCAAAAATGAAAATCAGTCCATGATAATTCCCATTAATTAGGTCTTAATCCATTCAACCAACTAAAGTAGCTTTTATTCTATATTGGATTACAAATAAATTAAGAGGTTTATTATAAATAGATTTCTCACTTGAAAAAGTAACTAACGATTCATGCCAAAAACAAACCCATGATTAATTATTCTTAGTATAAACTAGGCTCACAAATGATTTTTGGTATTTCGTAATTGACCTAAATAATTTGCAAGCTCTTTATAAGAAAAGGTTGGATGAAAATAATTTTGCTTCTAAGCCCATTGTAAAAAGATTTTAGAAAAAATGGATTTTGGGCTTAGTATTTGGGTTATGAGCAAAAGAATTTTTGATTTGTTTTTAGAAAATTTTTATGTCCAAAGGCCATCTTGAAAAGTTTTGAAAATAGCTTTGGTCTTTTGGATTTTAAAGAAAAATTTATTTTGAGCTCACAATGTATTTAGGTCATATTAGAAAAACAACAAACCAAATAAGTTATTATTTAAGCCAAGATGAATTAACCGTAGTCAAACCACAAGTATATACCAAATGGTATAAGGCTATGAGTGGTTATGCCATGCTCGATCTCCATACCTTGAGTGAATGTATGGTATCCCTTACATAACACAACACGAGTAACACGGGCGTCCTAACTCACGCATAAGATGCAATCTAATATGATGCAATGGATAATATCATGATAAGAAAGAATAGAATAATATAAAGACCAACAGAATCAACTTCTCATATCCCCAGTGGAGTCGCCACTGTGAGCGGGGATTTTTGCCCCCACTCTCGGTGAAATGGTTCTTGTGACTTCGGCATTGTTTAGACTCGGGGCCTTAGAGAACATGGGCCTATGCCCGGAGAAAATGGAGTCGCCACCAGGACGGGCCGGGAAAAAGAAAGGGGTGGATGACTTGATTCCTAAGGAATTCCCAACCCCTTAATGGGTTTAAAAAGTTGGGTACGTATGGGGAAGGTGAGAAATGGCCCAACACCCCCCACAACACCCAATTCATTAGAACCGACCTCCTTTACAGGTCTTAATATTATAAAAATCTTAAATATAATGATATTATCCATACTACATGAAACAATTAAAATAAAGCATCATTATATTAAAATCAAGGCAATGTCCAAACAAACTAAATAAATGGACACCCATCCGGGATGGAAACATGTCTTTACATCGCCCATGTCTAAAACTAAATGGGACACCCACCGAAAGGTGGAAACGTTCCCTTTACTTTAATCCCAAAAACATGAAATAAATTAAATTACATAAGGTTTAAATAATGAGGTACCCAAAAAGTGGAAACATACCTCTTACATAGTACCAAAATAAATCAATAATAATAAAGAAAATGTTAATTCATTCATTCATTACAAATTAAATAAATCAACCATTAAAACATATACTAATCTGCATAATCAAATCCGAAAATAAATAAATTAATAAAAAGTATAAGTTTATGGTTCACATCTTAAATTAAGGTTTTAAGAAATTAGGGTTTTGGAATTAGGGTGTTTGAAAATAGGGTTTTGGAATTAGAGTTTTAGGGTTTAAGGAATTTAGGGTTTTAGAGAGAAAGATTTATGGGATTAGGGTTTTGATATTCTTGGATTATTGGAAAAAAGGGTTTAGGATTTTAACCTACTGCATTTGAAAAACAATTTTGGATTTGGAGAAATAAAATAAAGTTTTAGAAGAATAATCAAGATTTTGTAGTTTAATAATGAAATGGTTTAAGCTTTTGGATAAAAATAGTTTAGGGTTTTGAGTTTCAATAAAATAACTTATAGTTCTTGAGGTGTTAGTAAACAAACTATATTCTGACAATTGATTCAAACCCTCAACAGCCATTGGATGGTTTTAAGTTTTTATAAAACATGCAAGTGGAGTTACGAACACCAATTGATTATTATATTAACTAAACCAAATAATTAAAGTTATTAAAACAATGATCAAGTTACTGCATGTTCTTATTGATTAAAGAAAATGCAGCTGCTGTAAACATGAATAATTTATGATTAAAGATCAAACCTTCATCGTAGGTTCCACCAAAAAATTGATTTCTAGGTGAACAATGTGAAGACAGTATGGACTCTACCTTCTTCTTTGGTTCTCTTGATATTTTTGCTTGTTGTTTCCTTCGTTCTCAAAAAAGCTGCTGCTGTTATTCTTTATTTGCCGGTGTCCCTATATTGCTAAAAATTACCACCTCCTCTTTTTCTTCCTTCTTTTCTTTTTTTTTAAGTATTAAGACTTATTATTTATAGGAAAAACCAATAAAAAAACCCTAAACCTAACTCTGCTAATTTGTCTTTTAAATGAATTCTAAGCTCTTTAGGAAATTCCGATAAAAAAATCTAAAGAAACCAATTGAAACCATGTTGATCTCAGCAACCAGGTTGACATGAGTCTCACTCATGTCAACTTGGTAGCCCAGGTCGACATGAGTCCAACCCCATGTCGATCTAGGCTGCCAGATTGACATGAGGCATGCTCATGTCGTGTAACACCCCTTCCCGACCTACGAATAAGCCGGGGAGGAATGTCACATCGGGATGCGAGCTCTGGTTACAATGTCTTAATTAAGAATTCTTATGAAAAATTTTTCAAAAAATTGGACGGAGTTTCCCCTAAAAAGCGGGGTTCCCAAGTGTTGCCAAAACTAATTTTTTTTAAAAAACACTTTTGTTCAAAATTCAACTCAAGAACACTCCCAATAATAATCTCCCTTATATCCTCAACTACACCCTGCAAGAAAATTTCACACTTCTATATCGTTTCTCAAAATCGCATATCATTTGCTAAGTTTCATTACCATACTACCGTTTATTCTCTTGTTACATACACTACAATACTTAATATGTTTAACAAAACGTTACAATAGATATAACGTACATGCCATACTACTATTTTATGTCAAAAGTCATACTCTATTTGCTGTCGAGCTGGTGCGGGCTGCTGCAGAAATGCTAATCTTCTATTCACTACCTGCGAGTTAGACATATAACTCGCTGAGCAACTTATTGCCCAGTGGGTACTTTACCCATTGCAGAATATAAATAGTGCAAGGAAGGTTGTTGAAACACATATAAAAGTAGAATACTGCATAATTGAATTATCTTCATACAATCATCATATTTATATTTTCTAACTAAGTTTAGATTCACATTTTGTATGTAAACAACATGTAATATAACTTCATTATAATTATGAGTTAATCAGCTCCACTAGGTAATTATGAATATACCAATCTAGAAATGAAGCCTCGAATAGAGTTACACGTGGTCTTGACCTCACATGACTAATTGCCATGGTCTTGGTCTCACACGATATGAAATATACAACATCACTGCATGGTCTTGGTCTCACACGACTAGTTGTCATTATCTTGACCTCACACGATATAACAGCGTGCGCATAAGTAATATCCATACCAAAGTCATTAAGATAGTACTGCCGGTAGGATGGCATGCCAAACCCCCATTCCAGACCGGTTTTACCCATTTACCAAGTAGAGCATATATAACATTTCATATATACCCATTCACTTCGTATATATACCACATATTCTCCATGTATATACAATATATACTTACACAAATACCACATATACTCACATATGTATCATATGTATTCACATATATACCATATACACGCATATATATACCATATATACACGTATTCCCCACGTATATACCTTATCTATATATTCACATGATAACGAACATGTAGTCCATCACGTGACTTTTATCACGGTTATGAAATTCAGACTGATTTTCTCCTCTTTTCTATCTAATTTATTCTTCATATTCATACTTAAACTCGATACCAAAAATAAAATGATAAAACACCCACACCCAGTTTTTGACCAAGTTAATAATGAAAAATTACCATATGAACAATAAACTCTGGTTCTTAACCCAACTTGATCCTTGTTTTAGAAAATTTGTATAAAATAATTCACTTGGCTAGAAACTCTAAAATTTTTACAGAATTTATTTTTGCATCTTAAAATCATTCCTTTAAAATTTTATATCAAACTGGACACAAAATCTTGGTCAACTAGTTCACCCAACCAGACTGCTCCAGTTGCCCTGCATCCTGGCAGCAGTTCTGAATTTTGCGAATTCCGTAAATCAAAATTCAATCAATGTGGTTCCAAATTATTTTTCTAAAATACTAGATTCACTAAAAAACAACATATCCAAAATTCAATTGGATATTATTTTTCTACATTTTATTAAAAATCCAGAAAGATGGCTGTCTCAGTCAAGGTTCCTGCTGGAGCAGGTCTAATAAAAATAATATTTCCAAAATCATAACTTTTCCAAATTCAACTGAAAATATTTTTCAGTCATTCTAGACTCATTGAGACACAACATATCAAAAATTCAACTCAAGATAATTTTTCTATATTTAATTAAAAATCATACAAATCACAGAATTTTACTAATTGTAAAACAGAAAAATTTCAAAAAGGAGTTCAATGGTTAAGGTACCAAACCTTACTATTTCTTAGTCCTTATTCTATATCACTTCCTTTCCTTCCTTGTCTCCATGATTTCCTATGAAATTTAACATCACATATACAAAGGTAAGAGCCCTAGGTATAGACATAGTCTTATCTTATGATTTTTCTAATGGTTGCTAGCTTATTTTCACCATTAAACACCATCATTTCGTTCATCAAATCCTTCAAATAATTATTTCTTGAATTTTATCCAAATCTAGCTACATGAAGCCTAATTTAAATCTCTTAAATTAACCATTAATCCATGAAATTAAAACTAGAGATAGGTTTCTCTTACCTTATAATCTTGTTTGTCACCAAAATCTTCAACCAAAAGCCTTAAACTTTGGAAAAATCACCTCCTTCTTCCTTCTCTTATGGTTTGGACGAGCTCACCATGTAAGAGAGGGTTTTTATTTTCTTTCCTTAGCTTATTTTCATCCAAATGGCAGCCATAAGTGGTGAAAATATGTTGGTATAGATGTTGACTTCCAATTGGTACACCTTATAGCAAAAATGGCCACTTTTAATTGGTCCACTTGCCTTCTTCTTTTATCTATTTATTTGGCAAGCCATTAGGCTTCCTTTTATTTATATTTTGACCCCCTCAACTTTCTTGTGCTGTAATTTTATAGTCTAGGGTGTGAAAATATCAAAATACCCTCCATCGATTAATCGATTGTAACTTTTAAACCGTGCGTTTTCGAGAAAAATTGAAACCCACGGTTATGACCCAAATAATCTCGAGAATATTCTTCCAAGGTCAGATATGGGCACTATTAAGAACGTCTGACACTTAATTTTTAAGTTTACATAGTTGCCCCTAACTTTTGAGAAATTTCCACTTAGGTCCCGTCAGCTCCACTATGTACACCAATTTCATATTTAACTATCCCGAGCCTCTATTTAACCACTCGTTCATGTCCTCCTTGCCTATTACTCGATTGTCTAGCCTTTGGGATGTGACAGTTCCACCCTCCTTAATTTAATTTTGCCCCAAAATTTGCTTATTCATACATGTAAATACATTGTTCATATAACTAATAACAGTCATACATATATATATACTTAAAACACAAAGTAATCAGCAGTCTGCACAGCTCGACATATAACCTTTGTCCTATATGGCATGTACATTAGACTTAATAACTCATGTTTAATTATTCTCGACTCTTTCTTTTTTCAAAAACATAATTTCATATATAACTGTTTCACAAATACCATAACTACTACAGGGTATCCCGTTTTACGTTGGTAATGGCCACTCCCAACATAAAACGTATATCCTCTTATATTTTCCTCTTCCTATCTAAAGTCTTTCTAACTCACTCCGTTTACTATCTCTTGATATCCTAATTATCATACACTTTCCTATGTCTAACCGTCTAGGAACGGCTAAACCAATGCTCTGATACCACAAATTGTAACACCCCTTCCCGACCTACTAATAAGCCGGGGAGGAATGTCACATCGGGATGCGAGCTATGCTTACAATGTCTTAATTAAGAATTCTTATGAAAATTTTTTCGACAAATTGGGCGGAGTTTCCCCTAAAAAGTGGAGTTCCCAAGTGTCACCAAAACTGATTTTTTTTAAAACACTTTTGTTCACAATTCAACTCAAGAACACTCCCAATAATAATCTCTCTTATATCCTCAACTACACCCTGCAAGAAAATTTCACACTTCTATATCGTTTCTCAAAATCTCATATCATTTGCTAAGTTTCATTACCATACTACTGTTTATTCTCTTGTTACATACACCACAATACTTAATATGTTTAACAAACCTTTACAATAGATATAACGTACATGTCATACTACTATTTTATGTCAAAAGTCCTACCCTATTCGCCGTCGAGCTGGTGCGGGCCGTTGCAGAAATGTTGATCTTCTATTCACTACCTGCGAGTTAGACATATAACTCGCTGAGCAACTTATTGCCCAGTGGGTACTTTACCCATTGCCGAATATAAATAGTGCAAGGAAGGTTGTTGAAACACATATAAAAGTAGAATACTGCATAATTGAATTATTTTCATACAATCATCATATTTATATTTTCTAACTAAGTTCAGATTCACATTTTGTATGTAAACAACATGTAATATAACTTCATTATAATTACGAGTTAATATGATCCACTAGGTAATTATGAATACACCGATCTCGAAATGAGGCCTCGTATAGAGTTACGCATGGCCTTGACCTCACACGACTAATTGCCATGGTCTTCGTCTCACACGATATGGAATATACAACATAACTGCGTGGTCTTGGTCTCACACGACTAGTTGCCATGATCTTGACCTCACACGATATAACCGCGCACGCATAAGTAATATCCAGACCGAAGCCATTAAGACAGTACTGCCGGTAGGATGGCATGCCAAACCCCCATTCCAGACCGGTTTTACCCATTTACCTAGTAGAGCATATATAACATTTCATATATACCCATTCACTTCGTATATATATAACATATTCTCCATGTATATACAATGTATACTTACACAAATACCACATATACACACATATGTATCATATGTATTCACATATATACCATATACACGCATATATATACCATATATACACGTATTCCCCACGTATATACCTTATCTATATATTCACATGATAACGAACATGTATTCCATCACGTGACTTTTATCACGGTTATGAAATTCAAATTGATTTTCTCCTCTTTTCCATCTAATTTATTCTTCATATTCATACTTAAACTCAATACCAAAAATAAAATGATAAAACACCCACACCAAGTTTTTGACCAAGTTAATAATGAAAAATTACCATATGAACAATAAACTCTGGTTCTTGACCCAACTTGATCCTTGTATTAGAAAATTTGTATAAAATAATCCACTTGTCTAGAAACTCTAAACTTTTTACAGAATTCAGTTTTGCATCTTAAAATCATTCCTTTAAAATTTTATATCAAACTGGACACAAAATCTTGGTCAACTAGTTCACCCAACCAGACTGCTCCAGTTGCCCTGCATCCTGGCAGCAGTTCTGAATTTTGTGAATTCCGTAAATTAAATTCAATCAATGTGGTTCCAAATTATTTTTATCAAATACAAGATTCACTAAAAAACAAAATATCCAAAATTCAATTTTAATATTATTTTTCTACATTTTATTAAAAATCCAGAAAGATGGCTGTCTCAGTCAAGGTATCTCTGGAGCAGGTCTAATAAAAATAATCTTTCCAAAATCATAATCATTCCAAATTCAACTCAACATATTTTTAAGTCATTCTAGACATATTGAGACACAACATATAAAAAATTCAACTCAAGATAATTTTTCTATATTTAATTAAAAATCATACAAGTCACAGCATTTTACTAATTGTAAAACAAAAAAATTTCAAAAAGGAGTTCAATGGTTAAAGTACCAAACCTTACTATTTCTTAGTCCTTATTCTATATCACTTCCTTTCCTTCCTTGTCTCCTTGATTTCCTATGAAATTTAACATCACATATACAAAGGTAAGAACCCTAGGTATAGACATAGTCTTATCTTATGATTTTTCTAATGGTTGCTAGCTTATTATCACCATTAAACACCATTATTTCTTTCATCAAATCCCTCAAATAATTATTTCTTGAATTTTCTCCAAATCTAGCTACATGAACCCTAATTTCAATCTCTTAAATTAACCATTAATCCATGAAATTAAAACTAGACATAGGTTTCTCTTACCTTATAATCTTGTTTGTCACCAAAATCTTCAACCAAAAGCCTTAAACTTTGGAAAAATCACCTCCTTCTTCCTTCTCTTATGGTTTGGACGAGTTCACCATGTAAGAGAGGGCTTTTATTTTCTTTCCTTAGCTTATTTTGATCCAAATGGTAGCCATAAGTGGTGAAAATATGTTGGTATAGATGTTGACTTCCAATTGCTACACCTTATAGCAAAATGGCCACTATTAATTGGTCCACTTGCCTTCTTCTTTTATCTATTTATTTGGCAAGCCATTAGGCTTCCTTTTATTCATATTTTGACCCCCCTCAAATTTCTTGTGCTGTAATTTTATAGTCTAAGGTGTGAAAATATCAAAATACCCTCCAGCGATTAATCGATTGCAACTTTTAAACCGTGCGTTTGCGGGAAAAATTGAAACCCATGGTTATGACCCAATTAATCTTGAGAATATTCTTCCGGGGTCGGATATGGGCACTATTAAGAACTTTCGACACTTAATTTTTAAGTTTACATAGTTGCCCCTAAATTTTGAGAAATTTCCACTTAGATCCTGTCAGCTCCACTGTGTACACCAATTTCATATTTAACTACCCCGAGCCTCTATTTGACCACTCGTTCATGTCCTCCTTGCCTATTACTCGACTGTCTAGCCATTGGGATGTGACATGTCGACCTGGGCCCTCCAGGTCAACATAAGCAATTGCTCATGTCACCCCGGCCGGCCTGACTCAAATTATTCTTGTATTTTTAACTGATGGACCAAAAAGTTTTAATTTGGGCCGATTCAACTTGATTTTAGGGTTTTACAATTGAATTTATGCCTCATTAATAAGAACCGAATTATTAGAAGTTGTAAATTAGATCGAATTTATTTTGGTATTCTTTAATTAAGACCATACCAACTTAGGGCCAAAATCTACAACTAGGATATCATTAATGAAGACCACTACAAATTGATCTAAGTATGATCTAAACACCCTGTTCATCAAATCAATAAATGATGCTTGTGCATTCGTTAATCCAAAGGGCATCAACAAAAACTCATACTGCGCATAACTCATGAGGAAAGCTGTCTTGGGTACATCCATATCTCTAACTCTCAACTGATGATACCCTGATCTCATATCAATGTTAGAAAATATTGTTGCTCCCTTCAATTGATTAAAGAGATCATTTATCTGAGGTAATGGATATTGGTTCTTGATTGTCACCTTATTCAATTGCCTATAATCAATACATAATCTGAAGGTGTCATCCTTCTTCTTCATGAACAAGACAGGTTCTCCCCACGGTGACACACTAGGGTGAATGAATCCTTTATCAAGCAATGCCTACAACTACACCTTCAACTCGTTCAATTCAGCAGGTGCCATCCTATAAGGGGTAATGGGTATGGGAATGGTACCAGACATCAAATCAATACCAAACTCTGCCTCATTCTTAGGAGGTAACCATGTCAACTCATCAGGGAAAACATCTAAAAACTCAGCAACTATAGGTATACTATAAAGCTAAGACCCTACTACTCTGGTATCTACAACATGAGCAAGATATGCCTCACATCCCTTCGAATCATCCTCCTAGTTGAAACAACTGAAATAAACATGGATGAAAGGTGTCTCTGCTCACTAGATACCACCACATCTCTACCATCACGTGTTATCAGGTTAATACATTTTCACTGAAAGTCTACCATAACCCCATGCCTAGATAACCAATCCATGCCTAGAATCAAATCGTACTCCTTAAAAGGCATCCCAATCAGGTCACCAAGAAACTCCTCGTCCTAAACAATTATAAGACTATCTTGTCTCACCCTGCTAACTACAACACTATGCCCTAAAGGATTTGTAACAAACACATCAAATCCTAGGGACTTTGAATGCAAATCACTCATAGGCAAGATGGATGCACTAATGTATGAATGCATCGACCCAGAGTCTATCAATGCAAGAACTGAAGTACCAAATAAAGTAAAAATACCAGCTATGACAGTTAAACTATACATCTACCTTTGCATCATATAGTCCTATTGTGATGGCCCAACATCCTTTGGGCTTCTCCCTAACACAGATCCTCCTCTCTTATGAAACTCAGATATACCACCTCTGCCAAAATGTTTGCCACCATGACCCCCTCTGACACTGGATGTATCTGCCTATTTATCATCAAGTGGCTCTGGATAGTCTATGAGAAAATTGTATGGTGATACACATCCATAACACACTGCTGGTACACTTGTCCTCCAGCAGACACCCCCATGTGCCCTACCATAATGAACACAAGTAGGTGGAGCAGTTCTATGAATCACTGGGGTCGGGACACTAGCCACTAAGGCTACATGCCTTTGTCTCTGCCTCTGCAGCTGTATTAACCTACCAGACTACCCCTGGCTCATACTTAACCTCTGAGGATAACCTCCTCAACCTCAACCTCTCTTCATTGATGAAGACCCTGCCTCATCTTGGGGTCTCATAGCTCTGCTCTGGCAGTTGTTGTAAGACCCTGTGTCTTCTCATACACCTAGCACCTATAACTAATTAAGAAAAATCTTGGTACTGAGAGCCTGCCATATGACACATGATAAAGGGTCTCAGCCCCTCTTTAAACCTTCGGCATCTGTCAATCTCATCAGAAATAATGCCACCAGCATGCAAGCTCAACCGGATAAACTCAACCTCATGCTCTGTACAGTCCTCATGTCCTGCCTCAAACTCATAAACCCCACTTTCTTGGCATCCTTATACTCTTTGGGAGTATAGTTATTCTAGAATTTTTGCAAGAAATCATCATAATTCAGTAGTGGTGGATCAGTTGTACCATGGGGAACCGTCTATCACCACTCATATGCATCCCTCTGTAATAGCGATCTAGCATAATCAAACTTCTCCTCTAGAGTAGCCTGCAGCTGAATAAACACCCTCTGTGTAATATCCCCATGTATGCCCTAGATGTCTTGAATATTGTTGTTGTTTTAATTGGATTGAATGTATATTTGATTTGAAAGAGGAAAGAAATTAAAAGAGAATGTGTATGTGTTGTTTTAAAAAGGAAAGTAAGGTTTAGAGAGAAATGTATATGTTGGGTATATGGTGGTATAACTAACATATACATTAGTCAAAAGGGAGAGTCAATAAAAGAGGATATTTATTTGGATATGTGAAATTACTATTATGGGCATACAAGTGACAAAAGTTAAGTTAAATGGAAAAGGGTATATAGGTAATTGCTTGGTTAAAATCTCTTGGTGGAGATTTAAAGAAGAAGAGGAAGTTGACTTTTGCTTATTTTTCATTTCTTCTCTTTGGTGTGCAGGCCATTCAAGAAAGGAGAGAGCAAGAGAGGTGTTCTTGATGCAAGAATTAAATTGAAGAAGGAAACAAAGGATTTGGTTAAAGATTTGTGGAATTTTCTTCATTTAAGGTAAGTACTCTCTTGTTTTTATTGGTTATTTTGAAGTTTTGTGTGAAGTGAATTAGGGTTTGTTGATTTTGTGATTTGGTGTGTTTGAGTTGTGTTATAAGTGTTAGTATTGATTGTAAGTTAAAAGGTTGAATTGGTGTTGGTTTGGTTGTGAAGATTGTAAGTTTAAGTGGATGTTGATTGTGTAGGATCAAGAGTTAAGTTGGTTTTAGGGTTTTGAATTGGTGAATGATTAAATGTATGGTTAATTGTGAATATTGTGTTAAACATGCAAAATAAGTGTTAATGACTTTGATTACATCCATTGGATTGAGTTTATGTTGTGCATATTGTGTCTAAATGCCATTAGAAGTGTTTTGGCCACAATTAGGGTTTTGTTCTTGAGTGACACGGCCAAAAGCAAGTTGAGACACGGCCAAGACTTATTATTTTTGAGAGACACGGCCAAGTCTAGAGAATTTTGGCCGTGTTGGATAGGTTTTGGGGTGACACGGCCACAAGCTTGGCCGTGCCCTTTGAATGTGTTTGCTACTGCCTGAGTTGTGTTAAGAGACACGGCCGTGTCCTTGCCCGTGTCTGCCTCGGGAAGTTTTGGTCTTGAGAGACACGGCCACAAGCTTGGCCGTGTCCCTTGGGTGTGTTTGCTACTGTGATGGTTTTTGGTTCTTCATGCATTATTTGATTCCTCAAAAGTCTTTTGCTCCTAAACATTTTATATACACTCTAAATACTTTGTAATCAAAGAATGACCTAAACAAATGTATGTGGATGATTCTAAACCTATGAATAATGATCTTTGGATTAGGTTTTGAAGAGATTGTGTTGCATTAACCTAATTGTTGAGAATTCTTGGAAGAGGAAATGTATAGATGGATGGGAATAGTTCTTGAGGTAAGTACCAATACATATGATTGTATTTATTTACATGATTTGAGGCTTAACACATTTGTTTGCAAATGTGTTAAGTGGTTTACTATATTGTTAATATAATTGGACTAAGGTGATGATAATGATGTGAAGGATGTGAAGATCATTAACAAGGTAAGCATAAACCCTATTTGATTGTATATCCTTATATGTCTTTGAACATTTACACATTGGGATGAAAGTGTTAAATAAGCTATTATATTATGGATGTAAATGAAGAATGTAAATCACTTTATATATATATAAATATAAAGGATGAAATATGAAATGGAAAGGTAGGAAGAAATGAGGATCATTAAGGTATGTGCAATTTGTTATGATAAATGTTCTAATAATGAATGGTGTTAGTGTGTTTTGAGAAATGATGAAATGTTAGGTTATATGCATTGTGTTAATGTGTTTTGAGAAATGATGAAATGTTATGTTATATGCATTGTGAATGGCAATGTATTATATGAATAATATATTTTGAAATGTTATATCAATAATGTTATATGTATCATATGGATTGAGATATGATATGTTGGGAAGCCATTGTGATTGGCTATGACAGTTCAATTGAGACATGTGAGGCATGTTTGCCTAAATGATGATGGGAATTGTGAATAATATCGATGATGAATTGATCAATGAATTATGTGTCTAATATGCTATTCATTTTCAGAGTTTTTTTGTTGGTGGCATGCCTAATAGTAACAATCTCTTGAAGTTAGGTTGGACTTGATCCTTGAAGCCAAGTTGGGTTGAAGTTTAACATGTTTTACTCCCCTTGAATCTTGGTTGGGTCTAGCCCTTGAAGCCTAATTGAGATGTTACAACCCTTGAAGCTAGGTTGGATTGGTTCTTGAAGCCAAGTTGGGTTGATACTTAGCATGCTTTGTTCCCCTTAAAGCTTGGTTGAACCTAATCCTTGAAGCCTAGTTGGGATAATGATAAATGTGATAATTAAACCAAAGCATTAATTCTGAAAGTCGAATGGCATATTAGTGTTTTGGGCCCGAGTCTGTCTTTATTGTCAATGTGAAATGCAAGTATTGAAATATTGATTGTGAGTATTAATAATGAATTATGATTGGTGAATTGTGAATAATATAATGTTATTAAGTGTGATATGTAAATGAATTGTGGTTGATGATAAAGGTTGTCTTCATTGGAAATGTGATTCATGATTGGTATGATATGTAATGTTGTATTGCAATAATGATTGGTATGATATGTAATGTGTGTATTGCAATAATGAGTGGTATGATATGTAATGTGTGTATTGCAATAATAATTGGTATGATATGTAAAGTGTGTATTGCAATAATGATTGGTAAGGTATATATAATGTGGGTGTATCAATATATTGGCTTTGAGTATTGGTGATGCATTGGGGTTGGTGATAATATTATGTATATATGTACATCATATATGAAATTAGCTAGGATATATTAAAGAGGAAGTTAAAAAGAAAAGAAAGTATGATAAGAACTAATTATATATTGAATTGATATATCATTATATGTTAATACTTCTATACTATATGTTTCTATTTTATATTTGGATTACTAAGCTTTCGGGCTTAGCGCGGGTGTGTATTCGCGCAGGTAAATAGGTGGAAGATATGAAGTCTTTCGTTATGCCACAAGAAGAGTAAAAGTTTGTCGAGACCAACTAGAGAGTAATGCATACATGTATAACTTTTATATTGATGTATTTTGTTTGAGAAAGTAAGTATATGTATAAATGAAGTTTTGATAAAGATAATGATTTGGTAAATGTTATTTAAATTAACGTATTATGGATTGGGATTCTTTTATAGGTTTTAAAAAGGTAACGAAAAGTGGCATCCTTATACTTTATATATTTACCGTATGTATACCAGGTATATGTATAGTACTTATATAAGGTATCGGGGTGTTACAATTATTTTGGTATCAGAGCTTAGGTTCGAGATTCTCGGCCTAAGTGAAACTAAAAAGAGAATTTTTGAAGAAATATAAATAGAATTAAAAAAAAAAGTTTTGAAAAGTTTAAATAGAAGTAAAAAGGAAAAATTTTGGAATGAAATTTGTAATATGTGCATATGCATTGACACCTAGGTTGGTCTCGGATGTGGCATTATATGAATTGTAGAATATTTGTGTTATATGAGATGTTTAACATAATTGATGATATATGTGTATACCATTTTGATGTGATGAGAAACCATGATTGTTGGCAATGATGTTGGAAATGAATTATAATTGAGGCATAGTGCCTAATTGATTATGAGAAACTAATTGTGAAATGTAATGTGATATATGTATATTGATGATGCATATGAAAATGTCATGTTGTGTGCAACATGGAATGTAATGTTGATGTTTATGAGCAATATTATGTAGGACATAATATGAATTGAAACATAAAGAAATGAAAAGGAGAATAAAGTTGAAAATGAGTTGAAAACAAATTAATATAAGAGTATATACTCTTTCTTCTACACTTTGAACCTCTTTATAATAAAGTTTATGTTGGGGTTATTAGACAGAGGAAATATTGTTGGATTGTTAAGACTGAAAGTTATGTTATTTAAATGAGGAGAGTATGGTGGAATATTGAATGAGTTGGTTAGTATAGACAAAGTGTGATTATTTAAAGTTGGGATATATATATATATATATATATAAAGTTAAGGTTTTGGTTAAAGGAAAAAGAGATGATATTGGTTAAGTAAGAAAATAAGTTGATATTGTTATTTTAATGCGAACCTGGTAAATTCAATGTTAGAAATGTGAGATGCTTGGGTATTGTGAAAGCTCATGGTGTAACACCCCATCTTAGCCTACGTTTATAGACCAAGATGGACTGTTATCTCATGGTGGTTGTGTCTTAATATTTTACTTAGCCAATTTTAAGTGCATATTTTAAAAAAATTTTGCCATAACCTACCCTAAAAATGGAGGTCCCAAGTGTCGCCAAAACTGATTTTTTTTTTGAAAAACATTTTGTTTCATAATTCAACTCAAGCACACTCCCAATAATCCACCCTTATAACCTCCACTACATCCTGCATTAAAGTTTCACACTTCTATACACACATCCATACACACTAATTCATACAACATACATTAGTTAATATACTTAGCACACGTACTTTGGTCTTTTACTAGTCATACATACAATTCTTAGTTACACTAACATATGTACATGCCATTCTAGTTACATTACTTATAATATCTTTCTATCCGAAGAGTTGCCAACACCAGCTGCTCGGAACACTGCAGAAACCAGCTTCTCGCTCTACCTACGAGTTTAGAAAGGAAACTAAACTCGCTAAGCGTTTGCTTAGTGGGTACATAAATCATTGCATTTCATAAATAAAATAAATGAGTAATTCAAAACATGCATTTGAATACTTTAAATAAATGAATAAGATATAAACATAATGATAAAAGATTAAATCCCATATTATGAATTTATAAATTACTCATTTTGCTTTTATCAATATAGGTGCTCTACTGGTCTAACAGAACATCAGCGGATAAGGAAGAGTCATGATAAACATATCTCATCATGATCATATTTCATTATCTTTCATCATAATTCTTGCACATGTGCCAATGGCCATTATCATTGCATCATTGATCATATCATTGTAATCATCGGCCTTCAGCCGGTATATCATATCATGTCATAAGCAGTACTGCAGTAATAGTATGATGCATCATACCCTTATCTCAAGGGTTCTATCATAACCAAGTAGAGCATAAATAATTTATTAAATTACTTTGATCATGATATTCAATAAGCCATGATTTGTCCATAATGCATGTATTGTCGGAATAGCTTGTCATAATGCCTTTCTGATCATGTCCAATTCTCCTTCATGTCATTTTATATGATTTAACATCAATCCATATCATAATATTTAAGTTTTAACACATTTAGAAAAATGACCAAAGGAATAGTAGCGCGGCGCGTAAAATCGGCAACGCAATGGCACGCGACCACTAAATGGTAAAATCTGTTTTTACTGCTGAAAATCAGTCAACTTTGGCAACGGTTTTGACCAAGTAAACAAACTTATTTTTGGCTGAATTTTTGCAGGAAAACACTTTCATAAGTTGACTAAATGCATGTAAAATTTTGTCGAAAAATTCTTTCGTTTGCCCCTTCAACGGACTGCCCAAAATGAAAGCTGCAGAATGGTGCCCAAAAGGGACCATTCGGCCAAATTTTCCAAACTTGAGGGAAATTCATTTTTTTCTTGCAAAATTGATTTTTAGAATCCTTTTGTGATACCATTGAAGGACTAAGGGTCCCTCTTCCAAAAATCAAACCAAAGGAGTGATTAAAAACTCATCAAAGTTTATGAATAATTGCATGAATTTAGCTAGTTTGTTTTGTTTTCATTCTTTTCATAATCAATTGATTACAAATGGTTCAAGAGCACTTTCCCACATATTTACCACACATAATAACATCATTTCAAAACCATTTCAAAAATCCCATAATGCAAAATATGTGAATTAATTGAAAAGGCAATGATTTAAGTACCAAACCTTAATTCTTTTCACTTGTTTCTAGTTCTTTTATGTCTTCTTTGCTTCCTTCTCTCTCACTTCTTGATTTCCTATAATTTTCATAAAATCCATGTCAAGAACATAATAAAATTTAAGTGCTTCATGCCTTCTTTTGCTAACTAAACTACTAGTCATCCTTTTTATCCTTAATCTTATATGTGCAAATCACCTCTTTCACTTTTCCTCAACTTCTTAAATTTTCTATAATCATCATATTTATTCTTTCATTTTTATCTTACAAATACTATAACCAATGAAAAAAAATAGAACCATAGATGAATTTCCTTACCTCAAAATCTTATTCTCCACCAAAGTTTGCAATCTCTCCCAATTCTCCAAATTTGGCTACGTGAAAAGAAAAACAATCTCTCTCTCTTTTCCCTTCCTCCTATTTTCGGCCAAGCAAGAACAAAGAGAGTTCTTGGCTTTATTTTTGTGGTGTTCTCTCCTCCAAATGGCAGCCAAGAGAGGTTGATAGGTCATGGTGTAGATGTTGATTTCCCATTGGTACACATATGTGAGAAAATGGCCAATTCTCATTGGTCCAAATGTCTCCTTCTTTAATTTATTTACAACCCAAGCCCTTGGACTTCATCTTAATTATATTTTGGCCCCTCAACCTCATTGTGCTGTAATTTTATGCTCTAAGGTGTGAAAAGACCAAAATACCCTCCGGCGGTTACTCGTTCGTAACTTTTAAACCGCGCACTTTCGCCGAATGCTGTGGTACACTTTTTGACTCAGTTTTTCCTCTACTTTTCATTTTTGAGATCCTTTATTACTTTCGAGACACTTTTAAAAATGACCATGATGCCCCTGGTCAAAATCCCCTATATCTTCCAAACTGTACTTTTTCGGGAAAAACCGTGTCGCACCGTTACTGTCCGATTTTTATCTACTTTCCATTTATGGAGTCTGTTATGTGCACTATTAAGGACCTCCGGAACAACTTTTGGTAATTACGGTCACCTCCCCAAAACTTTACAATCTTTTCAAATAGGTCCTTTCAATTTTACAGAACTTCCCTTCACTTCGCGCTTTTGAGTAGCTTCTCGGGAGGGTTCCTCTTACTGTACATGGACGTACTGTACATATGTACAAATTGGGTTGTGACATTTCTTCCCCTCTAAAATTTAAGCTTCGTCCCGAAGCTAGTCAGTTGTAAACAAATGCGGGTATTGCTGCTTCATAGTTTCTTCTCTTTCCCAGGTTGCCTCTTCTATCTTATGATTTCTCCACAATACTTTAACCAGAGGAATTTTCTTATTTCTCAATTCTTTAACCTCTCGTGCCAAAATCTTCACTGGCTCCTCTTCATAAGTCAAGTCGGGCTGGACCTCGATATCTTGTGTCTTGATGATGTGTGCAGGGTCTGAACGATATCGTCGTAATATCGAAACATGAAAAACATTATGTATCCTATCCAGTTCGGGTGGTAGGGCTAACCGATAAGCTACTGGGCCTATACGTTCGATGACTTCATATGGTCCAATGAATCTGGGACTTAACTTGCCTTTCTGCTTAAATCTCAGTACTTTCTTCCATGGAGAAACTTTAAGGAAAACTTTGTTCCCTACTGCAAATTCTATGTCTTTTCGTTTCAGGTCTGCGTACGACTTCTGTCTATCTGATGCAACCTTTAGTCTATCTCGAATGATGTTAACTTTCTCTTGAGTCTCCTTTACAATGTCGGGTCCAAGAACTTTTTCCTCACTTAGTTCTGTCCAACATACTGGCGTTCTACACTTTCTTCCGTACAATGCTTCATAGGGTGCCATCTGTATGCTGGATTGGTAGCTGTTGTTATATGCGAATTCCATTAGGCTTAGGTACTTATCCCAGCTGCCTTTAAAATCCATAACACACGCTCTCATCATGTCTTCCAAAATCTGAATTACTCTTTCAGATTGCCCATCCGTTTGAGGATGAAAAGCAGTGCTATAACTTGCTTGGGTTCCAAGGGCTGTTTGGAGCTTTCTCCAAAAGTTTGAAGTGAACCGTGGATCTCTGTCCGAAATAATGGATGTCGGGACTCCATGCAATCGTACAATCTCTTTGACGTATATTTCTGCCAATTTATCCATTGAATAGTCCATTCGCACAGGCAAAAAATGAGCTGACTTAGTTAATCGATCGACAATTACCCATACAGCATCATGTTTATCTCTCGTCATTGGCAATCCTGTGACGAAATCCATAGTGATGCGATCCCATTTCCATGTTGAAATTGTAATTGGCTATAATAGTCCTGATGGCACTTGATGTTCTGCTTTCACTTGCTGGCATGTCAAACACTTAGTTACGAAATCTACGATGTCTCCCTTCATTCCTGGCCACCAATAGAATTTCTTCAAGTCTTGGTACATTTTTGTAGCCCCTGGGTGCATTGCGTAAGAACTACTGTGGGCTTCATGAAGAATCTTCTTTTTTATATCTCCTGTTGCTGGTATTATTGTCCGACTTTCGTAATATAAACTGCCGTCTCTTGAAATTTGAAACTTTGTACTTTTTCCTTCTTGTACTTGCTTGATCCATTTTTGGACTTGTTTATCTTTTTGTTGTGCTTAGTGGATTTCCTGAAAAAACGTGGGTCGTGTTTGCATTTCTGCTAGCAGTGCTCCTTCTTTGGTTGGTCTCAAACTGATCCTCATAGCCCTTAAAGCTTGCATTGATTTCCTACTAAGTGCGTCAGCAACGACGTTCGCCTTTCCTGGATGATAGTTTATGATATAGTCATAGTTTGCCAAAATTTGGATCCATTTCCTTTGTCGCAAATTGAGGTCCTTTTGTGTTGGCAGATACTTCAAGCTTTTATGATCTGTATAAATGTAGCATTTTTCTCCATACAGGTAATGTTTCCATGTCTTGAATGCCAATACAATAGCTGCCAATTCTAAATCGTGTGTTGGATAATTCTTCTCGTATGGTTTAAGTTGCCGGGAAACATACGCAACCACTTTACCTTCTTGCATGAGTACACAACCTAAGCCAATGTGCGATGCATCGCTGTATATCACAAAGTCCTTACCGGACACTGGTTGCGTGAGTATCGGGGCATTTGTTAGCTTTCCTTTTAGTTTCTCAAAGCTTCTTTGACATTCATCTGTCCACTGAAATCTAGCATTCTTCCAAAGCAACTTGGTCATTGGGGCGGCGATAATGGAAAATCCTTTCACGAATCGTCGATAGTATCCTGCCAATCCTAGGAAACTTCTCACTTCTTTTACTGTCCTTGGCGGTTTCCAATCCAAAATAGCTTCTATTTTCTTAGGATCCACTCTGATGCCCTCAGCAGTTACAATGTGTCCCAAGAATGTCACTTCTTCCAGCCAAAATTCACACTTATTGAGCTTGGCATATAGTTGTTTTTCTCTCAATGTTTGCAATACAATGCGGAGGTGTCGATCGTGCTCTTCTTTGTTCTTTGAATACACAAGAATGTCATCTATAAACACCACTACGAATTGGTCAAGGTACGGATGGAAAATTCAATTCATCAAATCCATAAATACCGCTGGTGCATTTGTAAGCCCAAAAGGCATTACAAGAAACTCATAATGTCCGTACTGAGTTCTGAAAGCAGTCTTTGGAATGTCCCCCTCCTTAATTGGCAGCTGATGGTATCCTGATCGGAGATCTATCTTTGAAAATACACTGGCTCCTTTGAGTTGATCAAATAAATCGTCAATGCGTGGTAGTGGATACTTGTTCTTGATTGTGAGTTTGTTCAACTATCGATAATCCACGCATAGCCTTAAGGATCCATCTTTCTTTTTGACGAAAAGTACTAGTGCACCCCATGGGGAAATGCTTGGTCGTATAAAGCCTTTGTCGAGTAACTCTTGTAATTGCGTCTTCAATTCCTTGAGTTCCGCTGGCGCCATTCGGTATGGGGCAATCGACACTGGTGCAGCTCCCGGATAAACATCTATGGTGAATTCCACTTCTCTCTTAGGTGGTAGTCCGGGTAGCTCATCTGGGAAAACATCGAAAAAATCACGCACCGTTGGTATGTCTTGGATCCTAGTAGTGTCTTTCTTTGCTTCCATGGCGCTTACTAGATATGCCTCGCATCCTTTTTGTATTAGCTTCCTTGCCGTCACTGCCGATATTATGTTGTTCAAATAGTCGCCTCTTTTTCCGACTACTGTCACTTCCTCTCCGCAAGGGGTATGGAGCGTCACTCTTTTCTTCTCACAGTCAACTATTGCTTTATGCTTTGCTAACCAGTTCATTCCTAAAATTATGTCAAATTCCCGAAATGGTAATTCCATCAAATTTCCAGGAAATACCCTTCCGTGTATCCCTATAGGGCATTCTTTGATTACTTTGTTCGTAACTATTTCATCTCCTATAGGGTTTGTAACTAGTATACCGGACTTGACATATTCTACTGGTAATCCTTCTAAATTCTCACTATGCATGCATATATACGAATGTGTGGATCCGGGATCAATTAAAGCATGTACAGGTTTGTTGAACATATAAAACTTACCAACAATGACGTCCGGTGCTTCTTCTTCTTCTCGGGTTCTCATCGCATATACCCTTGCTGGTGCACTTGTACTAGGCTGGTTAATAGTCTCTGATTGTGCCTTTTGAAAGTTTGGATTACCTCCTCTTCCTCTACCTCGGCCTCTGCCAAAGATAAGCTGTGACCTCTCTGTTGGTACAGGAGTAGTCATCTGTATTTTAGGGCAGTTCACCTTTATATGGTCTAGTGCTCCACACTCCCAGCATCCTTCAGTTAAATACCAACATTCACCTCCATGTTTCCGTCCACAATGTTCACATAGAGGAAAAGTATATCTTTCAAAACCCGTGTTTCTTCCAAATCCTCCACTAATTCCTGGATTGTTACTTCTTCCTCGGCCTCTACTTAATCCTCTTCCGAAGCCTCTTCCAAACGACCCCGGTGCACTGGCTACAGATGTTTGATAACTCATACCTCGGCCTGACCTCTGATTCTGAAATCGCCCGCCTTGTTGCATAGAACTACTTCCTCCCTTGAATCTCTTTCGGACTTGCTGAGGTCCCCCTAGGCCTCGAGTTTGTGTTCTTTTTTGCTGCATGCGCTGGTGCCTATTCCTCTCATCCACTTGTACTTTCTCAACGTCCAAAGCCTTTGCAACAAGCTTGGAAAATTCTGATATATCTATGACTACCAATTGCACTTTGATTTCATTGTTTAATCCTTCTAAGAATCTCTGGCATCTTTCCTATTCTGTTTCTATCATTCTCCTCGCGTACTTACTAAGACGAGTGAACTCTTTTTCATACTCGGATACCGTCATTCTTCCTTGCTTTAAGTACGTGAATTCATTTCTTTTTACATTTAAGTATGCCTCGGTGATATATCTCTTCCTAAACTCGGTTTGGAAAAATTCCCATGTCTGCTGTTCTGGTGGCACTCGCTGCTGCGTAGTCTCCCACCAAATGTACGCTTCTTCAACCAAAAGAGATGTGGCACAAATAAATCTTTCCTCTGGCGTGCACCTTAATTGATCCAACGCTCTAATAGTACTATCTAACCAGTATTCTGCTTCTTCAGATCCTTCTTCCCTACTAGCTTTAAATTCCTTAGCTCCATATCTCCTTAATTTCTCGATTGGGGGCTTTTTCTCTCTTTCGGCAGCAGCAGGTACCATTCCTGCCATTCGTTGAAATGTTGCTGCCATTTGTCGTAAATAAGCATCGGGGCCTTCCGCGGCCGCCGCTGCTGGTTGTGGCATATTTTCAAAAATCTCCTCTACATTTATAGGCACGGAGGCACGTGACTCGCCCTCCTCGTCTACGGCTCTCTGTGATTCAACTTCTTGCGACATTCTACAATCATATACATGTATATCATAATAAAGTTAGCAGCTGGTTTGGCTTGACCTATAAAATTTCCTATATGGCATGTACATAGATAAATTCCAATCGTAATTTCAGATCATACACTTAATATAAACATAACCTTATTTATTCACATAATCGTGTTTCATACATATTTAACATACATCATCACATACTCCTACTTATGGCCTATTTATATCTATTTACAACAAAATGGCCTATCTACTGTTGCATTTTTATCCGCTTATATACATAACCCAAAGGGGTAGTAAAATCATCAGCCCATCACAGCTCAATAAGTAGGAGCTCAGGGAAAGGTAGCACTATCTGAAGCAAACTCCATCGGATCTGGATCTACCTCGTTAGACTGAACTCTAGGAAGGTTACGAGGGAGTTCGTCCATTCTATCCTGTAACATCTCTACCCTTCCTTGCAAGGTCCTAGCCAAACGATTCACATTCTCAAGCTCTACTGTAGTTTGCCTCTTATCCACTTGTAACGCCCTAACATCTTCTATCAAGAGCCTAACATTATCCAGGGCTAACACTAAGTCTTCCCGGTCCTGAAGTCTCAAGTCTCTCAGCTTTTCTATTACTTCCTCTTGCTCCTCCTGTTTCCTCTTCATTCTAAATACTTCCATTTTTAACTATGCTATTTCCCGCGCTCTGGCTTCTATTTTAATTTTCTGGCGCAGATTCTCCTTTCCCAATTCAAAAAGCTTCTTATTTATGGCTTATTCCTCACTTGTGCTGGCCCGAGAATAAGGTTTAGGACCTAAAGCCAATTTAGCTGGTTGCTTTGAATCACTCATCTTCACTCCTGTTCTCAATACCACAATATCACTAATAAGCATCATAAACAAAAACATCAGCTTATTAAAATTCCCTTCCTAAACCTATGTGTCATGCATTCACAGTTTGATTCAACTAACTATCCAGAATCGACTAAACCTATGCTCTGATACCACTAAATGTAACACCCCATCTTAGCCTACGTTTATAGACCAAGATGGACTGTTATCTCATGGTGGTTGTGTCTTAATATTTTACTTAGCCAATTTTAAGTGCATATTTTAAAAAAATTTTGCCATAACCTACCCTAAAAATGGAGGTCCCAAGTGTCGCCAAAACTGATTTTTTTTTTGAAAAACATTTTGTTTCATAATTCAACTCAAGCACACTCCCAATAATCCACCCTTATAACCTCCACTACAACCTGCATTAAAGTTTCACACTTCTATACACACATCCATACACACTAATTCATACAACATACATTAGTTAATATACTTAGCACACGTACTTTGGTCTTTTACTAGTCATACATACAATTCTTAGTTACACTAACATATGTACATGCCATTCTAGTTACATTACTTATAATATCTTTCTATCCGAAGAGTTGCCAACACCAGCTGCTCGGAACACTGCAGAAACCAGCTTCTCGCTCTACCTACGAGTTTAGAAAGGAAACTAAACTCGCTAAGCGTTTGCTTAGTGGGTACATAAATCATTGCATTTCATAAATAAAATAAATGAGTAATTCAAAACATGCATTTGAATACTTTAAATAAATGAATAAGATATAAACATAATGATAAAAGATTAAATCCCATATTATGAATTTATAAATTACTCATTTTGCTTTTATCAATATAGGTGCTCTACTGGTCTAACAGAACATCAGCGGATAAGGAAGAGTCATGATAAACATATCTCATCATGATCATATTTCATTATCTTTCATCATAATTCTTGCACATGTGCCAATGGCCATTATCATTGCATCATTGATCATATCATTGTAATCATCGGCCTTCAGCCGGTATATCATATCATGTCATAAGCAGTACTGCAGTAATAGTATGATGCATCATACCCTTATCTCAAGGGTTCTGTCATAACCAAGTAGAGCATAAATAATTTATTAAATTACTTTGATCATGATATTCAATAAGCCATGATTTGTCCATAATGCATGTATTGTCGGAATAGCTTGTCATAATGCCTTTCTGATCATGTCCAATTCTCCTTCATGTCATTTTATATGATTTAACATCAATCCATATCATAATATTTAAGTTTTAACACATTTAGAAAAATGACCAAAGGAATAGTAGCGCGGCGCGTAAAATCGGCAACGCAATGGCACGCGACCACTAAATGGTAAAATCTGTTTTTACTGCTGAAAATCAGTCAACTTTGGCAACGGTTTTGACCAAGTAAACAAACTTATTTTTGGCTGAATTTTTGCAGGAAAACACTTTCATAAGTTGACTAAATGCATGTAAAATTTTGTCGAAAAATTCTTTCGTTTGCCCCTTCAACGGACTGCCCAAAATGAAAGCTGCAGAATGGTGCCCAAAAGGGACCATTCGGCCAAATTTTCCAAACTTGAGGGAAATTCATTTTTTTCTTGCAAAATTGATTTTTAGAATCCTTTTGTGATACCATTGAAGGACTAAGGGTCCCTCTTCCAAAAATCAAACCAAAGGAGTGATTAAAAACTCATCAAAGTTTATGAATAATTGCATGAATTTAGCTAGTTTGTTTTGTTTTCATTCTTTTCATAATCAATTGATTACAAATGGTTCAAGAGCACTTTCCCACATATTTACCACACATAATAACATCATTTCAAAACCATTTCAAAAATCCCATAATGCAAAATATGTGAATTAATTGAAAAGGCAATGATTTAAGTACCAAACCTTAATTCTTTTCACTTGTTTCTAGTTCTTTTATGTCTTCTTTGCTTCCTTCTCTCTCACTTCTTGATTTCCTATAATTTTCATAAAATCCATGTCAAGAACATAATAAAATTTAAGTGCTTCATGCCTTCTTTTGCTAACTAAACTACTAGTCATCCTTTTTATCCTTAATCTTATATGTGCAAATCACCTCTTTCACTTTTCCTCAACTTCTTAAATTTTCTATAATCATCATATTTATTCTTTCATTTTTATCTTACAAATACTATAACCAATGAAAAAAAATAGAACCATAGATGAATTTCCTTACCTCAAAATCTTATTCTCCACCAAAGTTTGCAATCTCTCCCAATTCTCCAAATTTGGCTACGTGAAAAGAAAAACAATCTCTCTCTCTTTTCCCTTCCTCCTATTTTCGGCCAAGCAAGAACAAAGAGAGTTCTTGGCTTTATTTTTGTGGTGTTCTCTCCTCCAAATGGCAGCCAAGAGAGGTTGATAGGTCATGGTGTAGATGTTGATTTCCCATTGGTACACATATGTGAGAAAATGGCCAATTCTCATTGGTCCAAATGTCTCCTTCTTTAATTTATTTACAACCCAAGCCCTTGGACTTCATCTTAATTATATTTTGGCCCCTCAACCTCATTGTGCTGTAATTTTATGCTCTAAGGTGTGAAAAGACCAAAATACCCTCCGGCGGTTACTCGTTCGTAACTTTTAAACCGCGCACTTTCGCCGAATGCTGTGGTACACTTTTTGACTCAGTTTTTCCTCTACTTTTCATTTTTGAGATCCTTTATTACTTTCGAGACACTTTTAAAAATGACCATGATGCCCCTGGTCAAAATCCCCTATATCTTCCAAACTGTACTTTTTCGGGAAAAACCGTGTCGCACCGTTACTGTCCGATTTTTCTCTACTTTCCATTTATGGAGTCTGTTATGTGCACTATTAAGGACCTCCGGAACAACTTTTGGTAATTACGGTCACCTCCCCAAAACTTTACAATCTTTTCAAATAGGTCCTTTCAATTTTACAGAACTTCCCTTCACTTCGCGCTTTTGAGTAGCTTCTCGGGAGGGTTCCTCTTACTGTACATGGACGTACTGTACATATGTACAAATTGGGTTGTGACACATGGTGATGGTGATAATAGGTGATATTTGAGATTTTTGAAGTGAGCTTTATGATTGTGGAAATTATATGTTTTAATATTGCTTTGTGATATATATTTGGAAGATGTTTTTTTTTAAGTGATATTAGAAAAGATGAGTTTGGTAAATTGAAGCTTAAACAAAGTAGTAAATTGAGAAGTTAAAGTTTTAGTGGAATTTGAAAAAAAAAATTTATTGGTATATTGATGGTTTAATGTATATTCAATACATGAGCTAGGCGAAATGACTAATATTCCACATTAAAGCATTATGAATTGAGTAATGTGATTGATAGTATGAGAAATTGTTTTAAAGTAAAAAGGGAAGTGGATAAGCAAATGAAAATGAGTTATTTTAAGTTATTTTAACTGCAAAGAGTAAAGATGGTTATGGAAGTATATTAAATGTTCTTTTTAAAAGACGAAAGTGAAAGAGATGTCACATTGGGAATATGATCAAGATGAATGTGAAGTGTTAGTATAGTCAGAATATATATATACATTGTAGTGTGAATAAATGCTTTACATCATATTGGAAGAATGAGAATGACAATGTTTAAAAGAAAATGATAAACATTAAATTTGTATTGAATGTATGAAAAAGGGAAATAAAATAAGAGCATATAATTAAGTGTATACATGTATATGATTTGTGAACTGAGTTTTTCAATATGAATGAAATTACGATAAAAAAAGTGAAAATTATTATGAAGGTGAGTTACGAATATGTATGTGGTATAATTATAGAATTTGTAATATGGAAATGATGTTGTATGTATTAGTGGACCTAAGAGAGATTAGGTCTTGAATTGTGTAAAGCTAGATGGATTATGTGGTGGAAGTGAGCATGAAAGGGACTTGAGTAATATGGGACAGTGGAAATTGTTATGATGAGCATTGAATGTGATGATCATGTGATATTTAGAATTTTAAGGTATTCACATATGGAAAGTTCTATATATATATATATATATATTATAAGAGATTATAGATGGATTAGAAATGAAGTGACGAATAGAAATTGTAAGGGAACTGCATATGACTGAATATGTATATAGTAATATTGTTGAAATATGAATTAAGTTGATAAAGATCATTTATTCGAGTGCAAATTGGTTTGAAATAGAATTGGAATGTATTAATTTCTAATATGGTAAAAATACAAAGAAGGAATATGTAATTCTTGAGATATACCTTAGTCTTGTATTTGTATAGATTGAGAATAAAATTATGAGAAGAACAGTATTGATTTGAAAGTTCCAGGCTTGAATATTAATCTCTTAAAGCCATGTGTTTTGTCTAGTATATTTTATCGGTTAATTTGTTATCCATGGATTTGGATCTTAACTAAAATGATTGCAATACTGGTTGGTGAGATTGAAAATTTTGTTTAAGAAGTATAGTTAAAAGTTATGATGGATAAAGTTGTACTTTATCATTTTATGTTAAAAATTTGGTTATAATTGTGAAGAGATATTAAAAAGGGAGAAATTATAGAATATGACTGGAAGTTATACTGAATATGTTTAAGGTATGTAACTCGAGGTTTGAGTGAATGAATTGTAGATAGTAAATATGGTATAAAATCTTTATAAGAATTGGTGGGTATTATAATAAGATAATAGAGAATAAACTATGTGTATATTAACAGATAATTTGAAATGATTTGTTATCATGATGATTTGACTGAAAATGGATCAGAAGAGATCAGGAATTGAATATAAGTTTGCCCTAATGGAATGAAGTTATATATATACATATATGAATATGGTGAAATTTTATGATAAGTCAAATATATTAATTGTTGGTTGAAGTTGAATAAGTTTGAATGTGGATATATTGTGACAGATAGATCAATGGATCTAGAATTGGCTAAGATTATGAATCATTATTGAAATTTCATGTGTATAGTAGTACCAAGAGTGTAATTATTTACATGGTAATGTATATGATGTAAATTTTTTTTTAAAAAGTGTGATTGGATGAATGAATGAGGTTGTAGTAATTGAAAATCATGATAAAAAGAGAAAAAGATTGGTTATTTATAAAATAAATTGAAAGGTAACGTATTAATATGTAAGTTAAGTGAAAAGCATGCTAAAGAAATAACTCCATTTATGAAAAATCAGGATTTTGTTATTTATTGAGGGTGATAAATGTCTATTTAGACAGTGATTGTAATGAAGGGATAATTAATGCTCAGATATAAGTCAATGGTTTTTAAGGTTAAAGTTAAGAGAATAATTACAAAGGAGTGAAAGAATAATATATATATTAAATATAAAGATTAGATGGAGTATAAGTGTACTATAAAATGATCTGATTCTTGTATAAAGACATTAACAAGAAATGTAATGAGTTCTTTTGAATGTTTGATTAAGGAAGTAACAAGATGTATAAACATATAGAATGATGAGTTATGGAATTTAAAGAAGGTGGTTGATTCTAAAGAGGAGAGTTGAAGCTATATGATTTGATGATATAATGACTTAAGCATATAATTAACTTCATATGGAAGTTAAGATGGTATGGTATTATGAATGGATTACAATTATACTAGATAATTTCGAGGACGAAATTATTTAAGGGGGAGAGAATTGTAATATCCCCATGTATGCCCTAGAAGTCTTGAATATTGTTGTTGTTTTAATTGGATTGAATGTATATTTGATTTGAAAGAGGAAAGAAATTAAAAGAGAATGTGTATGTGTTGTTTTAAAAAGGAAAGTAAGGTGTAGAGAGAAATGTATATGTTGGGTATATGGTGGTATAACTAACATATACATTAGTCAAAAGGGAGAGTCAATAAAAGAGGATATTTATTTGGATATGTGAAATTACTATTATGGGCATACAAGTGACAAAAGTTAAGTTAAATGGAAAAGGGTATATAGGTAATTGCTTGGTTAAAATCTCTTGGTGGAGATTTAAAGAAGAAGAGGAAGTTGACTTTTGCTTATTTTTCTTTTCTTCTCTTTGGTGTGCAGGCCATTCAAGAAAGGAGAGAGCAAGAGAGGTGTTCTTGATGCAAGAATTAAATTGAAGAAGGAAACAAAGGATTTGGTTAAAGATTTGTGGAATTTTCTTCATTTAAGGTAAGTACTCTCTTGTTTTTCTTGGTTATTTTGAAGTTTTGTGTGAAGTGAATTAGGGTTTGTTGATTTTGTGATTTGGTGTGTTTGAGTTGTGTTATAAGTGTTAGTATTGATTGTAAGTTAAAAGGTTGAATTGGTGTTGGTTTGGTTGTGAAGATTGTAAGTTTAAGTGGATGTTGATTGTGTAGGATCAAGAGTTAAGTTGGTTTTAGGGTTTTGAATTGGTGAGTGATTAAATGTATGGTTAATTGTGAATATTGTGTTAAACATGCAAAATAAGTGTTAATGACTTTGATTACATTCATTGGATTGAGTTTATGTTGTGCATATTGTGTCTAAATGCCATTAGAAGTGTTTTGGCCACAATTAGGGTTTTGTTCTTGAGTGACACGGCCAAAAGCAAGTTGAGACACGGCCAAGACTTATTATTTTTGAGAGACACGGCCAAGTCTAGAGAATTTTGGCCGTGTTGGATAGGTTTTGGGGTGACACGGCCACAAGCTTGGCCGTGTCCTTTGAATGTGTTTGTTACTGCCTGAGTTGTGTTAAGAGACATGGCTGTGTCCTTGCCCGTGTCTGCCTCGGGAAGTTTTGGTCTTGAGAGACACGGCCACAAGCTTGGCCGTGTCCCTTGGGTGTGTTTGCTACTGTGATGGTTTTTGGTTCTTCATGCATTGTTTGATTCTTCAAAAGTCTTTTGCTCCTAAACATTTTATATACACTCTAAATACTTTGTAATCAAAGAATGACCTAAACAAATGTATGTGGATGATTCTAAACCTATGAATAATGATCTTTGGATTAGGTTTTGAAGAGATTGTGTTGCATTAACCTAATTGTTGAGAATTCTTGGAAGAGGAAATGTATAGATGGATGGGAATAGTTCTTGAGGTAAGTACCAATACATATGATTGTATTTATTTACATGATTTGAGGCTTAACACATTTGTTTGCAAATGTGTTAAGTGGTTTACTATATTGTTAATATAATTGGACTAAGGTGATGATAATGATGTGAAGGATGTGAAGATCATTAACAAGGTAAGCATAAACCCTATTTGATTGTATATCCTTATATGTCTTTGAACATTTACACATTGGGATGAAAGTGTTAAATAAGCTATTATATTATGGATGTAAATGAAGAATGTAAATCACTTTATATATATATAAATATAAAGGATGAAATATGAAATGGAAAGGTAGGAAGAAATGAGGATCATTAAGGTATGTGCAATTTGTTATGATAAATGTTCTAATAATGAATGGTGTTAGTGTGTTTTGAGAAATGATGAAATGTTAGGTTATATGCATTGTGTTAATGTGTTTTGAGAAATGATGAAATGTTATGTTATATGCATTGTGAATGGCAATGTATTATATGAATAATATATTTTGAAATGTTATATCAATAATGTTATATGTATCATATGGATTGAGATATGATATGTTGGGAAGCCATTGTGATTGGCTATGACAGTTCAATTGAGACATGTGAGGCATGTTTGCCTAAATGATGATGGGAATTGTGAATAATATCGATGATGAATTGATCAATGAATTATGTGTCTAATATGCTATTCATTTTCAGAGTTTTTTTGTTGGTGGCATGCCTAATAGTAACAATCTCTTGAAGTTAGGTTGGACTTGATCCTTGAAGCCAAGTTGGGTTGAAGTTTAACATGTTTTACTCCCCTTGAAGCTTGGTTGGGTCTAGCCCTTGAAGCCTAATTGAGATGTTACAACCCTTGAAGCTAGGTTGGATTGGTTCTTGAAGCCAAGTTGGGTTGATACTTAGCATGCTTTGTTCCCCTTAAAGCTTGGTTGAACCTAATCCTTGAAGCCTAGTTGGGATAATGATAAATGTGATAATTAAACCAAAGCATTAATTCTGAAAGTCGAATGGCATATTAGTGTTTTGGGCTCGAGTCTGTCTTTATTGTCAATGTGAAATGCAAGTATTGAAATATTGATTGTGAGTATTAATAATGAATTATGATTGGTGAATTGTGAATAATATAATGTTATTAAGTGTGATATGTAAATGAATTGTGGTTGATGATAAAGGTTGTCTTCATTGGAAATGTGATTCATGATTGGTATGATATGTAATGTTGTATTGCAATAATGATTGGTATGATATGTAATGTGTGTATTGCAATAATGAGTGGTATGATATGTAATGTGTGTATTGCAATAATAATTGGTATGATATGTAAAGTGTGTATTGCAATAATGATTGGTAAGGTATATATAATGTGGGTGTATTAATATATTGGTTTTGAGTATTGGTGATGCATTGGGGTTGGTGATAATATTATGTATATATGTACATCATATATGAAATTAGCTAGGATATATTAAAGAGGAAGTTAAAAAGAAAAGAAAGTATGATAAGAACTAATTATATATTGAATTGATATATCATCATATGTTAATACTTCTATACTATATGTTTCTATTTTATATTTGGATTACTAAGCTTTCGGGCTTAGCGCGGGTGTGTATTCGCGCAGGTAAATAGGTGGAAGATATGAAGTCTTTCGTTATGCCACAAGAAGAGTAAAAGTTTGTCGAGACCAACTAGAGAGTAATGCATACATGTATAACTTTTATATTGATGTATTTTGTTTGAGAAAGTAAGTATATGTATAAATGAAGTTTTGATAAAGATAATGATTTGGTAAATGTTATTTAAATTAACGTATTATGGATTGGGATTCTTTTACAGGTTTTAAAAAGGTAACGAAAAGTGGCATCCTTATACTTTATATATTTACCGTATGTATACCAGGTATATGTATAGTACTTATATAAGGTATCGGGGTGTTACACTCTGGACCCTATCCAACCACTATTATGCTATAGTTGGTTCTAAAGTGCCAAAGAAATTTGTTGCTCTAAACTTTCTTATCTTGTCATACTTGTGAGTCGACAACTGTTGTTGCGGCTACGACTGTTGAACCGAAGTCTTTCTCAACAACTCCACCAAATGTCGTGCCCAGCTCGGTGGAACCTCATTAGCTGCTGGTCTCACTAGCATAGAAGCAGATGCCTCTCTAGTAATCTCAACACTAGCTCCAACTCTACCCTTATTTGGAGCTACATTCTCTGCACAACCCTCTCCAGGGTGGTGCTTCCTAAAAGCCACAACTACCTATATATGTAAATATAGTAGAAATTGCCACATCAGAGATCAGATAAATGCAAGTGTCAATGCATGTATCACAATTTAAAACAATACTTAAAATCCCCATTTTCTCTCTCTAACAACCCACCTAGGTTCAGAACCTCAAACCTAGGCTCTGATACCAAAATAAATGTAACACCCTTACACCCCATATATGTATAATACGTACATTCAACATATGTAAAATACGCATATAAAGTATAAAAATGCCATAACCCGATTTTATAAAAATTTTCACATTTTTAATTTAAAATGCCAAAACACTTTAAAATGTATATCTAAGTAATAAATAAAATATTTGGTATAAATTATAGGTTCCAAAATAAACACTTTTGCATAATAATCTCTAAAAAAAGATTGCTAGAGTTTTATATGTAATTTGAACATCCCAAATTTTCAACAAAACACAACTTGTACCAAATACATTCCCAACATCACAAATTTTCCATATTTTCTCAAAATATTTATACATATACATATATTTATCAAAGCACATATATGCTAAAAAAAATAACATTATATACATAATATCAAAATGTACTATAATATAAAATATATACATGTTGGCATATGGCTCTGATCTTGATGCACCAATATCAACTCTAAAATCACAAAGCTAGACCGTACTAGGTCTAAAAGAACTCTTTGGCTCTATTGGATCACACTTATCACCTACGCGATGAATTACAATTGAGCTGAGCTAAAAGCCTAGCGGTAAAAACTTTGATAATAACAACACTTTAATATAATGCTAATGCATAATGCATTTATATGCTATGTCACAATGTGGCATACAAGTTCACTTTTAAAGCATAATATTTCATCTTTAATAATTCACATAAACACATCCATAAGCATGGGCCTAAACAAACATTATTCAAATCCCAGAGTTACTATTTTCATCTATGCTGACACCAAGTGTCTAGCCCCAAAGGCAAACCATATATCAGTAATGCCAAGCATCTATCCCCGAAGGCAAAATCAAGTATCACTGACGCCAAGTGTCTAGCCCCGAAGGCAAAATCATGTATCAGTGACACAAAGCATCTTGTCCCGAAGTCAAATAATGAGGATAACCTCATAGGTATGCCAACAAACACAAAACTCTAGAAATTGAATAACATACTAGGCACACAAATAATTCATATTTTCCATAATCAACTTTTTCTCATTTTCTCATTATCAACAAGGCACTTTGTCTCACTTTTCACATTTTTCTCACATTGCTTCTTTTTCTTATTTTTCATCAAATTGCATCATTTTCATTTTTTTTATTTATATAAATGTCAATTCATAGTAATTAATCATATCTAATCATTTCATCATAATGTATCACACTTCACATTAAATTCACATTACCCAAATGTTTTGGGTTATTTTCACATATTTCACACTTTATTTAATTTAGCCATTAATAATGGCTTTTCATAAAGCATATAAGGCATACATAACAATACACATGTCATAGCACACTGTTCATGAATGTTCAATGCATCAAGTGGCTTAACCCATTTTCCATCCAAAATGTGTTAAGCCCAAATATAAGATAAACATATACCATTTATCAAAAGCTTGAACATACCTTAAGAAGCACTCAAATGCAAGCTAAGAAACTCTCACAAACCTTCACTTCCAATTTCCCTTCAACAATAAGGTTGAGCAATCTACTACTTCTCAATTACTACACCAAATGTGATCAAATACAATCATTTAATATCACTTTTTAAGGCATTACAAGTATTAAACCTTAACTAAATATCACTCCTACAAAATTTCTAAAATTAAGCCAAACCTTACTTCAACTTTGAACTTCCATTATAATCCATTTAAATTAGTATTTTAAGTTTATTTATACCATTAAAAACATATTATAACATGTTTTAATCAATTCCATTCAATAAACACACATGCTTTAAACAAAAACCTAAAATGGCATAACCATCACCAATGAAGGTTCTTCATTCCAACTCATTCCAATTATTAATCCAAGCTTATTTCCACCACTTATATCATTAAATAACTTTCTTCAAACATTAAAATCAAAGAAGTGACCATTCTTTGAAAATTCCCTTTCCAAAACCCTAAATTCAACACTACCATTTCCAATCTCTAACCAAACTTAGACAAATCCCTTATTTGACTTTAAAATCCTTGTTTATGTATCAGAAAAACACATTTGGAATCAAATTGCACAATTAAAACATAGGATTTCAAAAATCCAAATGTTCCATAACGCTAAATTCTCTTTCTTCAACCAACTAATCTCAAACTTAACCATTTCTTCAATCTAACTTAAAAATCATTAATAACTAATCAAAATAATTTCATACACACCAATTCCATCAATTATAACATACTACATCTAAATCCCAAATCAAACACATTCATAATTTTCATGGAAAATTAAAAATTAAAAAAGGAAACTTACTAACTTATTGGAAATCCACCAAAACTTTAATTAATTCTTGAAAATTCTTGCCAAAGTGAGTAATTTGATGAAGAAAACATCATTCCCATATAGCCATGGGGATTTTTGTGTAAGGAAGAAGAAGAAGAGAAAAGATGGGTTTTGTTTTAACAAATTTGACTTTTTTTTATTCTTTCAAATTCCAACCACACATATATATAATAATAATATTATTTTAATTAATTAATTATTTAATAAAATTCATAAATTACATCTTCCATTCATATATAATTTATTCTTGAATTATTTAAATTATTTTAATTTAAAAGTGTATTTACAAAATTTCCACTTGACTTTGACTTTTCTTTTAAAGTGTTGACTTTTAGTTAACTTTTATATATTTTATGTATAGTTTATGTGTATTTCACATATACATTCCACTTTTTCACTTCTAAACCTTCCAAATTTTATTTAAATTATTTATTTAATTTATCTAATTTAATTTTAATTTATTTTATTTATTTTTCAAAAATTAGGGATGCTACAAACCAAGTACTTCAAACTCTTGTGATCAGTATAAATAAATCATATCTCCCCATATAAGTAATGCCGTCAAATCTTTAATGCAAAAACTACGGGTGCTAGCTTTAAATCATGAGTTGGATAATTTAGCTCATGAGGCTTCAACTATCGAGATGCATAAGCAATGACTCTACCATTCTGCATCAAAACACAACCTAAACCACTGTGTGAGGTATTACTGTATATCACATAAGGTTTACCTTCCACAGGTAGAGTAAGGACAGAAGCTTGAGTCAACATCTCCCTCAGCTTCTTAAAACTCACCTAACATTGATCTATCCACACAAATCTAACCCTTTTTCGAAGAAATCTAGTGAATAGTGTAGTTATCATAGAAAAACCGACGATAATAGTTTGCCAATCCTAGAAAACTTCTAACTTCTATCACATTCTTTAGTAGACACCAATTTAAGATAACCTCAATTTTACTCATATCAATTTTAATGCCCTCTGTTGAAACCACATGACGGATAAAAGTCACATGATCGAGCCATAACTCACATTTAGATAGCTTAGCATACAATAGCTTCTCTGTCAAAGTCTGCAGTACAATCCGCAGATGATTGTCATGATCTTCCTCGTTACGCGAATACACCATAATATCATTAATAAAGACAACTACAAATTGATCTAAATATGGTCTAAACTCCCTATTCATCAAATCCATATATGCTGCTAGTGCATTCGTCAATCCAAAAGGCATCACCAAAAACTCATAATGCCTATACCTTATGCAGTAAGCTGTCTTAGACACATCTACATCTCTAACTCTAAACTAATGGTACCCTAATCTCATATCAATCTTAGAAAATACTTTTGCTCCCTTCAACCGATCAAAGAGATCATATATATGAGGTAATGGATACTTGTTCTTAATGGTCACCTTATTCAACTGCCTATAATCAATACATAATCTCAAATTGTCATCCTTCTTCTTCACAAACAAGATAGGCACTCCCCAAAGGAACACACTGTAATATCCCAAATAATACCCTAAAAGTTTTGGAAATATTAATTGTTGAAATTGGATTAAATGATTTTAAGTGTATGCTTAATTAAGTGATAAGATAATAGGAGTGTGTATATGTTGTATATATAGAGATATATACAATATATATAAATTAATGTCTTAATATGGTTTAAAGATATTTTTATTATTTAAATAGATTTAATTAAGGATAGTGAAAGATGACATAAGTGGGTTATTATTATATTAATATAATACTTGGTGGAGAGTAATTTGGGGAAAGTTGTTTAGTTAAAAGAGATGATAGTGGTTTGACTTTCTTCTTTGGTCAGCCACCACCATCTTCAAGAGGAAGAGATTTTGTTGCTTCCTAACTCAAGAATTTGAAGGATTTCAAGTGATCAAGTTGGAGTTCTATGGATTTTCTTCACTTTTGGTAAGTTTCCAACTTGTTTCTTAGATTTCTTTTGAGTTTGGTGAATGGTTATTATAGATGTGTTTATGGTTGATTTGGTATGTTTGAAGTGTTTTGTTTTGTTAACTTTGTTTTTAGGGTTGGATTGAAGAGAAAAGGGTTAAGTTTGGTGTAAGAGACAAGAGTTGTGAGTGTTGTGTAAGTTTTGAGTTGTGAAGAATGGTTGTGATTGTATTTTGATGTTTGTAATTGAGTTATTTTAATGTTTACTCAAGTATTATACGGCGAAATGGATAAAATGGCTGAAATTTTTTGCTTTGCAAAAGTGCAAAGGAAGAATAAAAAGAATGGAACATTAGAACTATCAAAAGAATGGAGACGCAAAAGACAAAAGATCAGTCCAGCTAGTCGAGTTGAAGCCAATATAGGACAAATCTCTAAGGATGAAGATCCACTTTCATGGGTGAAGACCCAATTTCCAAGGATGAAGATCCAGCTTAAAGGATGAAGATCCATTTTCAAGGGTGAAGACCCGATTTTGACTGATGAAGATCCATTTTCAAAGGTGAAGACCTAATTCCAAGGATGAAGATCACATTTCAAAGGGTGAAGACCCGAAGTCCAAAGGATGAAGATCCATTTTCAAGGGTGAAGACCCAATTTCCAAGGATGAAGGTGAAGACCTGATCTCAAAAGATGAAGATCCATTTTCAAAGGATGAAGACTCAAAGTCCAAAGGATGAAGATCCATTTTCATGGGTAATGACCCAAAGTCCAAAGGATGAAGATCCATTTTCAAGGGTGAAGACTCGATGCCAAGGATGAAAATCCAATTTAAAGGATGAAGATCAAATTTCAAGGGTAAAGACCTAATCTCAAAGGATGAAGATCCATTTTCAAGGGTGAAGACCCGATCTCAAAGGATGAAGATCCATTTTCAAGGGTGAAGACCTGATCTCCAAGGATGAAGATCCATTTACAAGGTTGAAGACCCGATCTCCAAGGATGAAGATCCATTTACAAGGTTGAAGACCCGATCTCCAAGGATGAAGATCCATTTTCAAAGGTGAAGATCTGATGCTAAGGATGAAGATCCAAGGTCCAACGATGAAGATCCATTTTGAGGGTGAAGAACCACAATGCGTTAAAGAATAGAACATCCGGAGCAGTCAGACTTCTCAACTGATAAAAGGTCAGTCAAACTCAGTCTCGGGTTCAATAATTCAAATTCAATTCAGTCTCTAGTCCAATTACCCAATCTTGGGTCCAAGTACCCAAATCAATTCAATCTCGGGTCCAAGTACCCAAATCAATTCAATCTCAGGTCCAAGTACCCAAATCAAATTCAGTCTCGGCTCCAAGTACCCAATCTCGGGTCCAAGTATCCAAATCAAATTCAATCTAGGGTCCAAATATCCAATCTCGGGTCCAAGTACCCAAAATAATTCAGTCTCAGGTCCAAGTACCCAATATCGGGTCTAAGTACCCAAATCAAGTTCAATCTCGAGTCCAAGTACCTAAATCAAATTCACTCTCGGGTCCAAGTACCCAAATCAAATTCAGTCTTAGGCCCAGGTACCCAATCTCGGGTCTAAGTACCCAAATCAAGTTCAGTCTCGGGTCCAAGTACCTAAATCAAATCCAAGTACCTATCCTCATCAAAAATCAGTCAAAGATCTTATTGCTTTTGACTCTCTTTTGTCGTAGTGTCAGATCGTTCAAGTAGGGGGCAAACTGTAGACCCTTAATTTTGACCCATTCAAATCTGATAGTTAAAATAATTTTTATGGTATTTTATTTATTTTAAAAATATTTTAATTACTTATAATTAATAGTTATTTTTAATAAAAATAAAAAATAAAAAATAAAAAAAATCAGACGAATCGGCGAGCGACTCGCGGCGGACCATTTCGACGCGCGGTAGTGCTGCAGCGCTGGCACTGCCCAATTTGCCCGCAGCCAATTCTGGGGTGAATTGGCTACCAGCTAGCCCACCGAGCCCATTTTTCTAGTACAATTTTTGCCAGCGCAGCCCATGGGACCTACAGCCCGTGCGCTATCAATTTTTTGACCAAACCTTGTTTTACCCAGTTTTCTAATTTTTCCTAAACCATTGCTATTTCCTTATTAAAATAGGATTATGACTCTTTATTCTCCTATAAATACTAGCATTAAACAAAAAAGAAAAAAATGGGGGAGAACACAGAAAAACCTTAAAGAAGAAGGAGAAAAAACCCTACCAGTCGGGCAATGGAGATTAAGAGAGATTAAAAGCAGAAACGACAAAAAGAAATTAGCAAGAAGCAAACATATATCAGTCATCAAAGACGGCAACGCTGTCTTTGTTCATTGTTCATCCAGAAGTCAATTGTGGAGAAACAAACGAATGGAGGTTGGATTTAATTATTTAATTTATTTGAATTCATAGTAGTTTCATCCTCGAGTTACAACTTATTTGACTGTCCAGTATATACATTCCCTTCTATAAATATCATTAGAAGTTTGAAGACTAAGAAGTTGTTTAGGTACAGTAGTTAACTTAAACCTCGTAGTCTTGATTACTTTTTTTAAACAACATGATTTGAGTATAATGTTCATATTGTAAGCGGGATTTTTGCCTCCACTCCTAGTGGAATGGTTTTTACGACTTCGGCAATGTTTAGGCTCAGGGCCTTAGAGAACATAAACCTAGGTCCGGAGAAAATGGAGTAACCACCTGGATGGGCCGGGAAAAAGAAAGGGGTGGATGACTCGATTCCTAAGGAATCCCCAACCCCCTAATGGGTTTGGAAAGTTGGATACGTGTGGGGAAGGTGAGAAATGGCCCAGCACCCCCACAATGCCCAGTTCATTGGAACCGGCCTCCTTTACAGGTCTTAATATTATAAAATTCTTAAGTATAACAATATTATCAATATTAGACACAATAATTGAATTAAAGCATCGTTATATTAAAAATCAAAGCTATGTCCAAACAAAGTAAATAAATGGACACCCATCCGAGGATGGAAACATGTCCTTACATCATCCATGTCTAAACTAATAGGACACCCACCAAAAGGTAGAATCATGTCCTTTACATTGCTCCAAAATATAAAAGCAATTTAAATTACATGATATTTTACTAATGAGGTACCCACAAAGAGGAAACATATCTATTACAACATTTTGAAATAAAAAATAAATCGATAAAAGTAAATAACCATTCATAATAAATAAATCATTAGCAAAGATATTAAACATCAATCAAAATATATAATAAGCATTCATCCATGATAAATTAAATAAATCAAGCATTGAAATTAAATAAATTAAAGCATATAATAAACTACATAATAAAATCTAAAATTAAATAAAGCAATAAATATATAATTTAGGGTTCGCATCTTAAAATAGGATTTTAGAATTTTAGTTACTAAATTAGGGCTTTGGAAAAAGGAAAGTTAAATATGCGGACTCATAATACGCAAATGAATATTGACCCCGTTGACGAGCCCATACGGCGGTCCCGCTAGCCGGTTAGCGGGCGGGGGTCAATGGGGTAGTGCCCTTTGCGGGGTCGGGGGCAGCACCCTAGAAAATTTTGGAAATTGGTTTTTAGGGTTGTAGGTTTTGGTGTTGAAAATTATGATTTTAGGTTTTAAATTAACTAGTTTGGGGTTTTAAATTCAATGAATTAGGGTTTAGGAAAATTTAGGTTTTTTTTTATTTTGAGAGAATTAGGGTTTTTGGTGTTTCGAAAATTATGTTTGATTTTAGGAATTGAGAAAACAATAGTCTTATAAAGCTTTATGTGATTTTTTAGAAACTTTAAGATAAATTTAGGGTTTGGACATTTAACAAAAAAATTTGGGAATTTTTGAAAAAAGTGAAAGGAAAACAGTTTAGGGTTTTTTTAAAAGCTTTTGGAAATATGAAAAACGTTTTAAGGTTTTTGGAAACAAAAAGGTTTAGAAAAGACAGAACTAGGGTTCTTAAATTTTATAAGAAATAGAATTAGGGTTCTTGAGTTTTTAAAAGAAACAGAAGGAATGTTTTAAGAATTTTGGAAAATAAAGAAACGAATTAAGGTTTTTAAGGCATTTAGAAACAGAGGAAATCATTTAGGGTTTTTGGAAACAAAAATCAAGTTATTACATCTTCAAAGATCAAAGTTTTGTGTACGTTGATTTCACCAAAAAATTATTTCTGGATGAACAAAGACAAAGGCAAGATGGCTGCCTTTGATGGATTGATTTCTTACTTATTCTCCTCTAAAAAGTCTGATCGTTTTACTGCCAAGTCCCTTCAAATTTTAAAGTTCGATCTCCCTCAAAATTTTTCTCCCCTTTTTCTATGTCTTTTTAGAGTTATTTATAGGAAAATTTGGAAGCTTAATTCCAATTGTTTATGGAATTTATCATTAATTAAGAAAAGGAAAATGAAACCAAATAGAATTTGGTTTCGAAAAAAATTGCATCGAAAAATTTTGCTAGCAAAAAAATTGCTGCGGGCCGCTATGAGAAACTGTGTGGAAACTTGCAAGGGTGTGAAAGGGGCTATGAACAAAATTGGCTACGGGCCATATTGTCCGCAGGAAGCTCCTGCGGTCGAAATGGCTTTGGCCATTTCATCCAACACTTTCGGCGATGAACACATATTCCATCATATAAACATTACATAATTTCTCTTTTGTCACATAATTTCTAATCCATTTACAATCTCTTACAATATACAAATACATAAACTTTTCCATAAGTGGATACTTTGGAACTCTAAATATCATATGATCATCAAATTAGTGATCACCATAACAATTTCATTATCCACTATTACACAAGTCTATTCTTACCCTCAATTCCATCATAAAATTCATCTAATTTGTTCAAGTCATAACCTAATCTTTATTAGGTTCACCAATACATACAATATCATTATCCATATCACTAATCCAATATTTGTACCACATATACATTCATAATGTGATTCATATTTCTTACATATCATAATTTCATTCATATAGAAAAACTCAACTCATACATCCTATACATGTGTATACTTAATTATATGCTCTTATTTTACTTCCTTTTTCATACATTCCATACAAATCTAATGTTTATCACTTTCCTTTGAACATTATCATTCTCATTTCTTCAATATGATGTAGAGTATTTATCATTACAACAAATATATAAATATTCTAACCATAATAACATTCACATACATTTTAGTCACAATCCTAATGTGACATCTCCTTCACTTTTATCTTTAAAATATTTAATATACCTTCATATCCATTTTTACCTTTTTTACTCAAATCACTTAAAATAACTCATTTCCACTTACTTACACACTTTCTTTAAACTTCAAACATATTCTCATACTATTAATATCCAAATAATCTTTATCAAATTTCACTAAAACTTTAACCTTTCAACTTACTACTCCACTTAAACTTCAGTTTACCAAACTCATCTTTTATTAATATCAACTTTAAAACATTATATATATATATCACAAAGCAACATCAAACATATAATTCTCACAAGTCTTAAGCTCATTTCAGAAATCCAAATATCACATATTATCACTGTTACCATGAGCTTTCACAATATGCAAACATCTCACATTTCCAACATTGAAATCACAATGTTTACATAAAGAAAGACAGTACAAACTATACCCATATCATCTCTTTTTCTTTTAAACACAACCTTAGCTTTACATACCCAAACTTTAAATAATCACACTTTATCTATTTTACTCAATTCATTCAATATTCTACCATACTCTCTTCCTTTAAATAACATATCCTTCCATAATAACAATCTCACCATATTTCCTCTTTCTAACAAACTAAACATAAACTTTGTCATAAAAAGATTCAAATCATAGAGGAAAGAGTACATACTCTAATCTTGATTTTATTTTCAACTCATTTTCAACTTTATTCTCCTTTTCCTTTCTTTATTTTCCAATCACTTTTCAATAATCAATACTTCAGAATTTACTTTCCTTAAGTAAACTCCCATTCCTGAATTTATCAATTAATCTTGTACAAATGATCATATCATTTCTTTTTCAAATTATTACTTCCATTTAAAATTTTATTCACACACTATCATTCATCTCAAGTCATTCAAATACATCACAAATCACATAATGCCACGTTCGAGACCAACCTAGATGTGAATGCATATGCATGTATTACAAATTTCATTTCAAAACTTTTCTTTTCACTTCTCTTTAAGCTTTTCAAAACTTTCTCTTTTTAATTCCACTTAGGCCGAGAATCTCGAACCTAAGCTCTGATACCAAAATAACTGTAACACCCCCATACCCTATATAAGTATTATACATATACCTAGTATACATACAATACGTATACGGAGTATAAGGATGTCACTTTTAGTTTTAATTTAAAAACCCTTATCCAAGTTTAAACAATACTACCTTTAGATTTTAATAACATTTAATAAATCATTGAACATATGAATATATTATTGTGAATAATATAACATAATTAAATTAAACATGTACGCATCACCTTCTAGTTGGTCTCAGAACACTCTTACCCTTCTCGTGGCATAAAAGCTTGATTCCCCGATCAACCGCATAGTCACCTGCGCGATCACACAACCGTGCTAAGCCCGAGAGCTTAGTAAGACAAATAATTCATATAACTTACAATAAAGAAAATCATAATTTTAATGTTAACTTGAAATGCCATTATTTTCTTATCATGTTTTCCCATTTTGATTATGTTTTTCATACATACTTCTACTAATGTTTTACTTATATACATATCCATACATTTTATTTCAACAACTCACAATTCAATGACTTATCAAAATCTTCATGAAACAATACTCACCATTTCCACATTCATATACATTTTACACATCATATATCATCATATACAATTTACACATCATAAACTCATCATTCAACAATTCACTTATGTATTGCATACATCTCATTTCATGATTATCCTCATACTTTTCATACCATTATAAGTCATGTCATAGTTATCACTAAATACCACATAACATGATGTTGCATTCCATAGTTCACATTAAAACAAAGATAGACATTTATCTCATTATTCATTTGTTTCATTACTCAAGCAACACACTTCAACAAGCACAAGCATGGGCCCAAAACCCTAATATGTCATTCCACTTTCATAGTTAATGTTTTGGTTTAATTTTCACATTTATCATTATCCCAACTAGGCTTCAAGGATTAAGGTTCAACCAAGCTTCAAGGGGAATAAAGCATGCTAAGTATCAACCCAACTTGGCTTCAAGAACCAATCCAACCTAGCTTCAAGGGTTGTAACATCTCAATTAGGCTTCAAGGACTAGACCCAACCAAGCTTCAAGGGGAGTAAAACATGTTAAACTTCAACCCAACTTGGCTTCAAGGATCAAGCCCAACCTAACTTCAAGAGATTGTTACTATAGGCATGCCACCAACAACAAAACTCTGAAAATGAATAACATATTAGACACACAATTCATTTATTATTTCATTATCAATTTCATTTCCAATGGAATCATCATAGCCAATCACAATGGCTTCATATTTCATTTGAATCATCATAGCCAATCACAATGGCTTCATCATATCTCAATTCATATCATAGCATTTTATCTTTCACATACACAATCATTTATCCCATATACTACACATTTCATATATCATCATTATAAATCACAAATACATCACATCTTATTTAGTCTCAATTTACATTAGAATACTTCATAATCAAACACATTAAACATTCATGAAGAATGATCATCATTGATATACACATATATAATTTACCTTATTCTTAGATTTGGAATCCTCAACATACATTTATTTCACATGCATTTGAAGTATAGATATAATAATACCTTTAGAGGATTCAACAAGACAAGAATAATCATTAACTAACAATTTTGAGGGACACGGCCAACACCTTTTGAGGGACACGGCCAAGCTTGTGACCGTGTCTCTCAACCATAATTGGCAGTAGCGAACACGGGCATGCGACACGGCCGTGTCACTCAACACAAATTCAGACAGTAGCAAACACGGGCAATGGACACGGCCAAGCCAGTGGCCGTGTCTCTCCACACAAAAATCCAATAGCAGACACGGGCAAGGAACACGGCCGTGTCTCTCCACAAAAATCAGACAGTAAGAAACACGGGCAGAGGACACGGCTGAGACTGTGACCGTGTCTCTCCCAAAACCAATCCAACACATATAATTTTCTTTGACTTGGTCGTGTCTCCTTGCTTTTGGCCGTGTCACTCACAAAATTCAACCCAAACCTAACCAAACCTCTTCTTTTCTCATTAATTCACAACACAATACCAATACATACCAACCATGCACTAAATTCATTAACACAAGTACTAATAAATGTGTTTTAAGTTTGAATATCATATCAAAACATTAATTAAGGTAGTTTGTTCTTACCTTAAGAATCACTCACAAATCTACACACTTTACCTTCCAAGAACTCTTCACCACTTAGAAATCCACTATCTTCACAACCTAATTCAAATCAAATAATAAAATACATGAATTTCAATACAAATATTTTATGTTTTCAACTCCCTTAAACACAATCATATATCAATTACTCAAATCCCCACTCCTATATTAAATCCTTATTAAACAATTTCAATAATCCTTCATCATCTTCACCAATAACCATTTGAGTCTATACACATCTTTCAATCTTTCACTATCATCATCTTACCATATTAACTACCTCAAAACTCAACTCAATTAATGAAAATCAACTCAAAGAAATGAATACTTACTTGAATATGTTGCCAAATCTTCATCTCTATCTTCAATTCTCTTAAAATCCTTAAGAACTTTGATGTGAAAAGCAACAAAATCACATCTCTCTCTCTTTCTCTCTCTCTCTCTCTCTCTCTCTCTCTCTCTCTCTCTCGTCCAAGCAGCAAGAAGAAAACGAAGAAGAAGGAGCAGAAGAGGAAAGAAGTTTCTACTTCTTTCCTTCGTTCTTATCATATATATAATAATAATAATAATAATAATAATAATAATAATAATAATAATAATAATAACAATAACAATAACAATAATAATAATAATAATAATAATAATAATAATAATAACACTTTAAATCTCCACCACATAATCTTTCTTTGACTTTCTTCTTCTCTTTTCTTTTTTGTCCTTATTATTATTATTATTAATTCATTACACACACACACATATATATATATACCATTCACTTATCCTACACCATTTTATATCCCATGCATATGTCTTATATATATTATCTTTATATTTCCCCTATATACATATACATTAAATCCAAATTCAACAACAATAACTCCAAAACTCTTAGGGTCTATTCCGGGATATTACATATTTTGGACTAAATAAAATATTTTGGACTGGACTGGGTCAAAAATTTAGGGTTTACAGCTTGCCCCCTGCTTGAACGATCTGAGACTTTAGTAAAAGAGAGTGAAAAGGAATAAGATATAATTCTTGAGATGGTTGAGGTTTTGAGTTCTTAGATTTGATTTGGGTACTTAGACCCGAGATTGAATTTGATTTGACTAACCTTTTATCAGTTGAGAATTCTGACATAACTGGTTGTTCCACTTTTATGGATTGTGGGTCTTTACCCATCAAAAATAGATCTTTATCTATTGGAAATTGAGTCTTTAACCTAGGAACATGGATCTTTATCCATTAGAGATCGGGTCTTTACCCTTGAAATATGGATCTTTATCCATTAGAGATCGGGTCTTTACCCTTGAAATATGGATCTTTATCCATTGGAAATCAGGTCTTTACCCTTGAACTATGGATCTTTATAAATTGGAAATCTGGTCTTTACCCTTGAAACATGGATCTTTATCCATTGGAAATCAGGTCTTTACCCTTAAAATATGGATCTTTATTCATTGGAAACTGGGTTTTTACCCTTGAAATATGGATCTTTATCCATTGGAAATCGAGTCTTTACCCTTGAAATATGGATCTTTATCCATTGAAAATAGGGTCTTTACCCTTGAAACATGAATCTTTATCCATTAGAGATCGGGTCTTTACCCTTGAAATATGAATCTTAATCCATTGGAAATCGGGTCTTTACCCTTGGAAAATGGATCTTTATGCATTAGAAATCGGGTCTTTACCCTTGAAACTTAGATCTTTATCCATTGGAAATCGGGCCCTTACCCTTGAAAAATTGATCTTTATCCATTGGAAATCGAGTCTTTACCCTTGAAAAATGGATCTTTATCCATTGGAAATCAGGTCTTTGCCCTTGATACATGAATCTTTTATCCATTAGAGATCGGGTCTTTACCCTGGCTTCAGCTCTTTTAGCTGGACTGAGCTTTTATCTTTTGCATTTTAGAATTCTAATTTTCTCTTTTGATTGATTTCTTTTTTTTATTTTTATTCTTTTGAGAATTCTTTTTCTTGTTCATTAATTATACATGAACAAAAAATTCAGCCCTTTTAGCTAGCCTTCATATCTTTGCCTTGCCCCCTGCATGGCAAGATATTCAAAATATTTTGTTTATGCATATACTCAAAAATTGAAAAGGAGAAACTTTGCCCCCTGTGTAGGCTCAAACCCATGATTTTTCTATGCAGGCTCTGATTGATATTTTTGTTGTCTAGTTCTTCACAAAAGCATGCATTTCTTCTCTTTGTAAAATTACTAGAGCTTTCTCAAGCAATGGGCTTTCCATGCCCCCCTGATTTGATATCTTCTTCTGATTGTTTACTTCACATGGTGTTTGCTGTTCACCTTAATAAAGAATAGACAATACAAGACAAGAAAGTGCGATGTGATATGCTCATGTATGCATGATATGCATGAATGATACTTATAGTCGTTCCATTGACTCACAGACCGAGGTGATCAGCAGAAGTGTTCTCATCTGTTCCTTTCAGATGTTCATTCAAGTCTTGCATCGGAATGACACAGTGCTTTACATTTATCGCTTTTATCTTCAAGATGTTGAAAACATGAGTGGTGGATACCCCAAGCTGCAGAGATTCATCCATTTCAAACTATGTTTTAGCATGTCAGTTTGTAGCTTCTTCATGACCTTTCCAGTAATCATTTATTTTGCCCAATGTGTTCTTCGAGATTCGACAGTTCAACATACTCCCCTTAACTTGAAGGTTTTGTATGACAAAAACATTTTTGAATTTTGTTGAATTTTGATTTTGAAATCAAATGTTGGCTTTGCCAAATCGATGTCAATGTACCTCAGGACTTGATTTTTCCAAATTAACATATCTAAAACATGACAACCCTAGTTACCGTACTAAACTCGGGAATCATTTCTATTTAAGCAAGAACTATTGCACTTCAGATAGGCACATACACATTACTTGGCCAAAGGTCTCATTGAGTTTAAATATTGTCTATCTCATATGCATGCTTATTCAAACTATCTCCACTAATAGACTCTACCTACCAAGATAGGTCAATAGGTCTTTGATAGGCTTGAAATGGGGTCTATAAGGGACATAGGTTTAAGTGAATGTCATTTTGAGATTGGAGCTAGTGTGACACAATGGACAAACCTTCACACTACAAATTTCTTGTTTGAACTTTAGGCAGCTGGGAGCAATCTTGCTAGACTCTAAATTCTTTCTATCTTCTTGGCTTCTAGATTGGAACTGTCTTTGCCCTTGCATAAAGTTTGGTTCCCAAATTCATTTCTTTTCTTCCTCTCCCTTTTCATTCTTTTTATTTTTCGTACTCTTCCCTTTGTTTGAGTATTTTAACATTTTGTCCTTCTTCCTTGTAGGACTGTCAAATACAGAACTTCAAGAATTGGATGGTCTTCCTCCTTTTTTCTCCAATTTTGATTAAATCTTTAGTTGGGTTGGACCAATGCAAGTCAAAATGTCCTTATAAACCAAATGGAAGCCTTTTGCTGTCTTAGGTAAAAGAGAACTCAATTGGCTTTTTTAACCACCTTTTTAGGTTTTATTTTTCTTCTTTCCTTTTTTCTTTGTCTTTTCTCTTTTTTTTTCTTTTCTTTTTTTTATTATTTTTCTTTTCTTTTTTTTATTTTTATTCTAGCTCTAAAAGAGTTGTCTTGTTTGTACCAACTTGGGCTTCCAATAATGGAATAGGGATAAATCATTTGTTACCCTGATGTTGTCTTGATATATTGGAGATATTAAGAAAACTTCAACTACCCTTATGGTCTTGAGAACATCAACTATCCTTATGATCTTGACTATTTATTCATTTCTTTGATCTTCTTGCCTCTTCACCTTAGTGATCATAAGACTTGTCAAAAGTATCACAACAGCTCAGGGTAGGTTATTGGGGTTTGTAAGCCAATGAAAAGAAAGCTAAACATTTTATGAAGGCTTAAAGGGAAAACTAGGGATTGATATTTAATAGGGTGGATACTAGTTGTTGGCTAACCAAACAACTCCTAGATAATTTCTCTCTTAAATAAGCAGAGTTCAATTTCGCCTCGAAAGTTTGTCAAAGCATGTTCTAAGACTGACTAAGTCCTAGACAAAGGTAATTATGCATGAGCCCTCTCTAAGTAAGCATACACAACTCAATGCTATAGAGAAATTCCCTTATCTAGTAAAGTCATTCAAGTCATGATGCCTAGATACGTTAATTTATTAACATCAAGCTAGATTCCTCATTGGTTGAGCACCAAAATGAACAAAGACCAACAAAATTTTTGATGAAAATAATTTATTCAAACAACTTTAAATTTGAAAAAAAAACATAATTGTTCTAATTAAATATTAAAGAAAGCAAAATAAATAAAGCAACACTCCAAGCTAAGGGAAGTTCGTTTAGTTGGAGTCGAAGATACTTCATTTATCAAGGGCAAGGATTTTTTCCATCATCAAGGATCATTGCTTCATCATCCATAGTTAGTCCAAGCTTGCTTAGTAGCATATCATTTTTAGAAGCTTCTCTATCCATATTATGACAAGGTAACAAGATAAAATTCTTCATGAAGGTTGTAAGTGATGGTGGCCTTCCAAATTTAGGTAGAGGATTATTCTTAGTGTTGGGCTTATCAGGCTCAGGCAGCTTTCCACTGTCAATCATATCTTGGATTTCGTACCTTAATCGAACACATTTATCTATCTCATGCCCTTGCATTTGATGGAATTGACAGAAAACCTTGGCATCAAAATTGGGTGGTAGAGGCTTATGTAGAGGCCGAGGTGCCAATGGTTGTAGCAAATCCATTTTCATTAGATTTTCTAACATCTTTGACAAAGGCTCCCTTAAGTCTGAAAATTTATGCTTCTTTGTTGGCTCAATTGTCGCATTTTTTTCAACACCTCCTCTTCCCCTTTGATTTTTCCCATTAGGGTGATAACCGCTCTTATATCTCCACTTAGATAGCACATGGTTCTGTTGGTCTTGGAGAGTAGGGATTGGTCTCTCATTTTTCATTCGATGTCTATCAGTAGACATGATCTCCATGGATGCTGCCTCAGCATTATTGACTAGCTCCAGAATTTCAACCAACTGGGTCTTCATAATTTCAACCAATTGATCTTGTAGCTCAGCCATCCTATCTTTGATAACTTCATCGATTATATCCCTTAGCTGGTTTGCATCCATCCTTCCAATGAAGCGCTTGAATAAAAAATCAATGTTGTAGGTGATATCATTGTATGCTCTTGAATTGTCATACTTCAGGTCTATGACCAAGAAAGGATTAATGATATGAGATGCAAATGTATACATGTATGTATGTATGCATGAAACAATTAACAAACAAGGACAAATAGGACGTTCCTTCCAACCTTATAACATCCACACACGAATGGCGAGTCTCTTTTCCTAGTTATATGGTTAACAAAATACCAACATGGGGTATCTTATTTTTGAATATTTCCCTCAGACATTTCAACCAATAGTTATATTTTCAAAAATGGAAAACAGTTCATAATAATTCCCATTAATTAGGTTTTAATCCATTCAACCAACTATAGTAGCTTTTATGCTATATTGGATTAAAACTAAATTAAGAGGTTTATTATAAATAGATTTCTCACTTAAAAAAGTAACTAATGATTCATGCCAAAAACAAGCCCATGGTTAATTATTCTTAGTATAAACTAGGCTCACAATTGATTTTTAGTATTTTATAGTTGACTTAAATAATTTACAAGCTCTTTGTAAGAAAAGTTTGGATAAAAATAATTTTATTTCTAAGCCCATTGTAAAAAGATTTTAGAAAAAATGGATTTTGGGCTTACTATTTGGGCCATGAGCAAAAGAATTTTTGATTTCTTTTTTAGAAAAGTTTTATGTCCAAAGACCATTTTGAAAAGTTTTGAAAATAGTTTTGGTCTTTTGGACTTTAAAGAAATATTTATTTTGAGCTTACAAATGTACTTGGGTCATATTAGAAAAAGAACAAACCAAATAAGTAGATATTTAAGCCAAGATAAATCAACCATAGTCAAACAACATGCATTTGGGGTAAAAACCTAAGGAGAGTAACTAGGCCAATTACATGAGCTTTAGTCTTTGGGTTAAAAGGCTTAGGTTCCCATAGTAAGTATATACCAAATGGTACAAGGCTATGAGTGGTTATGCCATGCTCGATCTCCATACCTTGAGCAAAAGTATGATATCCCTTACAAAATATAGCACGGGTAACACAGGCATCCTAACTCACGCACACGATGCAATATAATATGATGCAATGGATAATATCATTATAAGAAATAATAGAATAATGCAAAGGCCAACGGAATCAACTTCTCTTATCCCCAATGGAGTCGCCACTGTGAGCGGGGATTTTCGCCCCCACTCCCGGTGGAATGGTTCTTGCGACTTCGACACTATTTAGGCTCGGGGACTTAGAGAACACGGACCTAGGTCTAGAGAAAATGGAGTCACCACCCAGATGGGCCAGGAAAAAAAAGGGGTGGATGACTCGATTCCTAAGGAATCCCAACCCCCTAATGGGTTCAAAAAGTTGGGTACATGTGGGGAAGGTGTGAAATGGCCCAGCACCCCCACAACGCCTGTTTCATTGGAACCGGCCTCCTTTATAGGTCTTAATATTATAGAATTCTTAAATATAACAATATTATCAATATTACACACAATAATTGAAATAAAGCATCATTATATTAAAAATCAAAACAATGTCCAAACAAAGCAAATAAATGGACACCCATCCGAGGATGGAAACATGTCCTTACATTCCATGTCTAAACTAGTAGGATACCCACCGAAAGGTAGAAACATGTCCTTTACATTGGTCCAAAATATAAAAGCAATTTAAATTACATGATATTTAACTAATGAGGTACCCACAAAGAGGAAACATACCTCTTACAACATTTGGAAATAAAAAATAAATCGATAAAAGTAAATAGCCATTCATAATAAATAAATCATTATCAAAGATATTAAACATCAATCAAAATATATAATAAGAATTCTTCCATGATAAATTAAATAAATGAAGCATTGAAATTAAATAAATCAAGGCATATAATAAACTACATAATCAAATCTAAAATTAAATAAAGCAATAAATATATAATTTAGGGTTCGCATCTTAAAATAGGATTTTAGAATTTTAGTTACTAAATTAGGGCTTTGGAAAAAGGAAAGTTAAATACGCGGACTCATAATACGCAAATGAATATTGACCCCTTTGACGAGCCCATACGGCGGTCCCACTACAAAAAAAGCGCAATCAGCGACAACTCTTATTTCGTCGCTGATTAGCGACTTTATCAATGACAACTTTATGACAAAGAATCAAGATAAGCATCTTTCCAACATTCCGTCGCTGAATGGGTCGCTAAATGTATCGCTGATTAATGACAAAAAAATGGCCGTAGAATCTGTCGCTGAATAGCGATAAAAAGTCGTTTCTCGCTGAATGTGTCGCTGAATTTTGCGCCAAATTTTGGCGCTAACAATCAGTGACGACGTTACGACTAATTTATGATAAATTAGCAAAGAATGAGTTTATTTTTTATTGGAAAGTTTTTTTTCGCTAATTAGTCGCTAAATTGCTCGCTGATTTGCGAGAAAAATAGTTAGTCGCAGAATTATCGTTAATTTGCCAAAATATTGCGACCAATTAGCGAGAAATTAATTTTATTTTCTATTTTAAAGTAATTGGTCGCTAAATGGCTCGCTGATTTGCGAGAAAAATGTTAGTCGCAGAGTTATCGTTAAATATTAAAAATATAAAATTTAATTAATATAATATATAAAATTTAAGAAGTTTTATAATTATTTAGCTTAAATCATATTAGTCCATTTCTAAATTATAAATGATACAAAAACTAATCGCATTCCGTTCCCAAATCTGTTTTAAAATTTTAAAGAACAATCTGATTTAGCTTTCCTTTTTTCTTTTTTCTCTCTCGCCTCACTCACATTCTCTCTGCTTACCTCTATCGTGTCAGTCTCACCAACGACAAAGAACCCTTAGTCTCACCATCATTTTTCCTTCATTTTTCTCTCAAATCTCAAATTCTCTCTCTTTATTTCATCAATCTCACCATCAATTTCTCGCACATCACCCTTATTCTCAAATATCAGATTCTCTCCTTTTTTTTCATCAAAGATCGAAGAAGGGTACACTCCTTGTTTGGGTTTCATATAGCAAACCAGGTATTTATTTTGAAGTAATCTATTTATTCTTCTTCTTGGTGGTATTGTATTGTTTTCTTTGTTAGGGTTTTGCTCGACTTAGGGTTGAATTTGCATTTGGACGATTTACTTTGTATCTGTGCATTTCGCGACCTAATAAAAGAATTGATTGATGGGTATTTGAAGTGTAAATTAATAGAAGCTATAGGTTTAAATTAAGAGGAGCATAAGTTTATTGATGGGTATTTAAAGTGTGAATTGATTGATTATTGTTTACGTTTCCAGCCGCAGGTCATGCTTCCAATTATTAGAGAAAAGGAATTGATTATTTGGGATGTCAAGCCTGATAAACAGAAGACTGATTTGTCTGGTAATTTCTTCTTCTTATTATTTTTTAATTAGTTATTTCATATTTTGCGGTGTTTGAGTTTTTTATGGCGCATTCTTTGAGATTTGAGGTCAATGAAGGAGTTATTGTGGCGTGGGTTTTTATTTTTTGGCTGTTATGTGTGTGTACACTACTTGTTAGGTTGCTTAGAAAAGTGAGCTAAACAAAAAAAAAAAAGAATTTTCATGTTTTCTCAGACTTTTTTACATTCACAATTTACTATTTTTTTCTTTGGGTTTCTAGATTCTTTCCAACAAATAGAGAATTATAATATCTATTGCCAGTTTCAGTTAACTCCATGTCCTTCTAGAATTACCCAACTTAATTATTCTTATATTTAGTAATTTTATTTTCATATGAACATTTTTGTAGAAGTTGAGATGATGAAAGAGAGATTCTTTGTCTCTCCACTAGCTAGCAGTGGGCAGAGAAGGCTATGGTAGTTCTTCTACTAATCAGAGAAGGGTGATGGTTAGGTGATAATTATTCTTCTGCTAATCATAATTTTTTTTAAGGTAGGAAAAGTTTGATTGAGTTCAGCCGAGTAATATTACTTGTGTTTTAATTTTATGGTTTTCCTCTCATATACATATAAATTTTGAGATTAATTTCAAATGTTGGTTTTGAATGTTGCATTTGAGATTAATCTATGTTTTTCTCTATGAGTGAATGGCTTATCTTCTTCAATCCCTTTTAGGATTTTAAAGTTGTAGCTAACGGTTATTTTATTTGATTCTATGGTCTCTACTATGGTAGTTAGAGCTTTGAGATGAAATTTGGCTTTCTAGATAACCTGCAGTTCTTTGATTGCTTGTTATTTGCGGCATAAATGATTGACTAGAACTTGCATTATTCTATCCCTCTTTATTTATTTATTTATTTATTTATGACTTGCATTATTTTAACCCAGCCCATAGATCGAAAAAAGACACGCATATGGAGTTATGTGCTTTCACTTTTAATATTCAAAAGTTGATTTTGTAACCTTGTACAGGTTGCAGATTTTGGTGTTTCTGCGCAATTAACAAGAACAATATCTAGGAGAAAGGTACAGCAGCTTTTCAACATCATTCTTATGGCTGAATCAGAGTTGTAGTAATTAGTCACTTATCTTTTAACATTATAGTTAGGTTTACCTTATGAGGACCGTTTCTCATTATTTCTAGTCTTTCATTCAGGGTGTTCATGTTTGACTTATTGCACACACCTTTTTCAAATTGTATCTATCACTTCAATTCACACTTTTAACTAACCAAAACTGAGCCATAGATAATAGTTGCTGAAATTTGGGTTAGCTGCAAATATTTGGCTGTTGCTTATTTATTTGACGGTTCCCTTAGTCCTTGACAAATTCAAGATAAGATAGAGCAACTTCATTCATGCTTAACTGAAGGAAATGAGTCACAAGCATGTGAAGCAAAGCTGCCGGAGAAGCATGATGCTAATGGGCATCCCTCTATTCTTTGGAAGAGGAGGTCTTGCCTCCCTTGAATCTTTTTTGTGTGGTCCATATCTAAGGATATGCTTGTACCCTTTTGTTGTTCCACAAGGAGAACAACTGAGGAGGTGCTCTACCTCTTTCCTTATTTATGACATAGTTAACATTTGAAGCTAACACGACTTGGGTGTCCTCTGCAGATGAGGCGCATGAGATGAAATTGAAGTCCAAGCACATTAATTAAAATATTTGTGTATCTGTTGCATTGTTATTAATGCGGAGTATGTAATAACAGTGATATCAATTGGTTTGATTAATTGCTAGTGTTAGGTATTTAAATTTTAAACTAAAACTGAACTAAATGGACAGGCTAATCTTTTTGGAACTATTTTTTGGGTTACCATTTTTCTCTTTAGTTGGCCATCTCTGTTTCCCATTTGTATGTGCCTGTGAAAATGTGTTGCTTATCATTTAAATTTGCTTAAATGTTAAAACAAATAATTGTCAGTTCATAGTAGTGATTATTTTCAATCAATACTGTTTGTACATTTTTGTGAATTTAAGTTTCATCAACTGTTTTAAGTACTAAGTCGCAGGATCTGCTTGTACTTTTTTGTGAATTTAAGTGTCATAAACTGTTTTAAGTACTAAGTAGCAGAATGTTATGCAATAACTATTTAGATGATGGAGAAGTTACTGGTCTTCCTGCTCCATATAGATATCTCTCTGCGCTTCTAGTCACATTTCTAATCTAATATGTGGGCATTTTGGGCCACAGTTGTGTCTATTTTTTTTATCTCTTTTTTCATATTCAATTTGATAATACTTGCTCAATAGTTGGAATCATCTTCTTTTAATTTTTATAAAATTAAGGGCATTCAAGTTCATTATTGAAAGTTTTGTTTGCCAACAATTACAGACATTTGTAGGAACACCATTCTGGATGGCTCCAGAGGTAATTCAAAATTCAGAGGGATACAATGAGAAGGTACTTTTTAAGAAAGAAGTCTTGAGCTTTTTCTTTTGGATTTTTTTATTTGTCTTACTGCCATTGTGCATCAGCTCCCCTTTTTCCGCCTCCCACATTTTAGAGAATTGTTTATCCCTGTTCCATGTCTGCTCAACTTTGTATGACTATATGTATGACTTTGTTTCTTCTCAAGTTAATTTAATTTTTTTATCCTATTTTATATTAAATAGTTAAAAATGTAATTTGATTTGCATATATCTTTGGCAGGAGAAATACCAAGAACTTAAGAATGCAGAGCCTGAGTTGTAGACACTTGAGGCTGAGGAGGATGATATGCCTTCATTAACACCAGCCCAAATAGAGCTTGAGTGACGCATGTTTGTGGAGGCTGCTGGTGGCATCGGTAAGACATCTCATATTTATGGGCTGGGTTCTTCCTCATCCCATTATTCATGCTATGAACCATCTGGGTCATCATTTTCTGCAACATCTGCTAATCGCAATGACTCTGAGGCATTGGAAACTATGAAAGTATTACAACAAAAGGTAGAAGAGCAAGCCAAGGCTATAGCATCAATGAATGAAGTTATAGCTAATGTGCGCTCGGTGAATGATGTTTTAGATGATATGCGCTTATTCTTATCTGAGCAACGAAGGAAAACAAATGCTCCTCCTGCTCCGGCAAATGATAATGTGGAGGAAGACGATGTTCGTATGTAGGATATACTTGATAGTTGGTGTTCTTTTTGTTTGTGTTTGGAGTGTCGGATTATCAAAGTTGGTGTTTTCTTTGTTTGTGTTTGGAGTGTCGGATTATTAAAGTTTGTGTTCTCTTTGTTTGTGTTTGGAGTGTCGGATTATTAAAGTTGGTGTTCTCTTTGTTTGTGTTTGGAGTGTCGGATTATTAAGACCTTATGTGTTCAATATACTTTCTTAAGGGGTAAACTTTACATTCGAATTGTTTATGTATACTTTTGCCACTAATAACTTAATTATGAATGTTGTGTTATTTGATTATTATTGTAATGAATGACTATTTTATAAATAGGTTTGGTTATTATATTTGAAATTCAACAGGTTCTTGAAAATGTGTAGAAAAAAAAATTGGAATACTGGAAAAATATAGCCAAATAATTACAAAATTGCGACAAAATCAGCGACCACAAGTGACAAAAAAAAATATTGAATTCTGCGACAAATCAACGACTGAAACAATGAGAAAAATATTGCGACATATTCTGCGACACATCAGTGACAAAATTTAGCGAGCAAATTAGCGACAAATTCAGCGACTAAATTAACGACCCAAATAGTGATGAATTCAACGACCAAAGCTAAATCAGCGACGACTTTCAGCGGGAATAAATAATTCCCACCAAAAATGAAAATGTCATTGAATTTGTCTCTGTTTTGTCGTTGATTTGTCACTAATCAACGACATGCACAATTGGTCGATGATTTGTCGTTGATTTTTTAGCGACCAGGACATTAGAATTTGAAAAAAAAAAAAAGAAAATATAGTTTTATGAAGCTTTATGAAAATAAACAAAACGATTTAAGGTTTCTAGAAATAGAAAAGATATTTTTTAGGATTTTTCTAAAAAAAAAGATTCAATTTAGGGTTTTGGAAAATTGGAAAGCAGATTAGGGTTTTGGTAAATTTTGAAACGATTTAAGGTTTTGAAAAGTTGGAAAGTAGATTAGGGTTTTAAAATTTTGAAGAAACAGAAACAATTTTAAGATTTTTGGAAAATAAAAGAAACGAATTAAGGATTTTAGAATCAAAAGTAACAATTGGATGATTTAAGCTACTGTGAAAAAATTAGATATTCATACCTTCATTTGTTGCTTCCACCAAAAATTACTTCTTGGATGAATAAGAACAAAGACAAGATGGTTGCATTTGATGGATTGAATTGCTTGTTTGTTTCTCTCAAAAGTTCGATCGTTAATCTCTGCCAAAAAGTTTTAAAGTCCGATCACTTTTCTAAGTTTTTCCTTCACTCGATTTTCCCTTCTCTCAAAAGTTAGATCATTAATCTCTGCCAAAAAGTTTTAAAGTCCGATCGCTTTTCTAAGTTTTTCCTTCACCCGATTTTCCTCATATTTTTTCCCACTTTTTTCCTCCATATTTTGTGTTGTTTTTAGTCCTATTTGTAGATGGTTTTGGTGATTAATCTTAATTGTTCACGAAATCTAACATTAATTAAGAAAAGGAAACCGAAACCAAATTGAATTTGGTTTCGAAAAAAATTGCGTCGGAAAAATTTTGCTGGCGAAAAAAAAACTACTGCAGAAAAATTTTGCTGGCGAAAAAACTGCAGTGGGAATTTGCGGGTTGAGGGCTGCGCAACTGGCTGCGGGCCATTTCGTCCGACCCCTTTTCGGCGACGAAATTTTTCTTCTCCAATTTTATTTTTATTTATTTTGTTTATTATTATTATTATTATTTTTTATTAATTATAAAAACTAAATACTAAAGCAAATATTATTTAATTAAGATAGCACAAAAATTATTTTGGACTTATTAAAATATATTGGACAACACAAAAATTATTTTGGACTAATTAAAATATATTGGATAACACAAAAATTATTTTGGACTAATTAAAATATATTGGACCGGACTGGGTCAAAAATTAAGGGTCTACACATACCCAAGTCACTGAGCATGTCACAGCTTCTGTGTGGTAGTAGGATTGACACGTCCAGTGACACTCCTATATCATTGAGCGTGTCATAGCTACTGTGTTATTGGAAGATTGACACGTTCAGTGACATGACATGCCCATGTCACTGAACGTATCATAGGTTTTGTGTTGAAGGAGAATTGACACGTGCAGTGACACACCCGTGTCACTGAGCGTGTCAAAGCTTCTATGTTGTAGATTTAGGGCACGGTCATGGACACACCCATATTTTTTAGTGTGTCAAGTGTATAGTTTGCCCTATATAGTTCTGTTCCTTATTTTCTTATGTGTAATCACCTTTTGATTAGGTTTTGAATAGAATTGAGTTACCCAAGCCAAGGTTTGAAGGATATCTTGGAAGTTGATAGAGTGGTGTTGTTGTTTTTAGAGGTGAGTACAAACTTTTAATGATAGCATACATTTACATGACATTGGGACTTAACACATTTAGTTGAGAAATGTGTTAAGTTACTTGATATATTATTGATGAATGAGTTATATGTTATGATATGCATAATGCGAATTATGATGATGTATCAAAGCAATTGAGTAATATGTTGTAGATGATAAGATATGTGAAATCACAATGTAACAAATTGATATTGATACAAAAGAGAAGAATGAGAAAGGTAAGAAAAATGATGATATAATAAGGCAATGTGCCTAGTTTTATTATGAGAAATGAAATAAGAATGGAATTATGAAAGTATTTGATAATGAGATAAATGAATAAATTGTGTGCCTAGTATTGTAATATCCAAAGTAATGCCCTAAATTTTTTGAAAATATTATTTGCTGAGAATTAATTGTATGATTTTAAGTGTATTTATGATTAAGTGAGAAGATAAGAGGAAGGAGTGTGTATATGTTATGTATATGGAGATAGATACATTATATGCAAGTCTATGTCTTAATATGGACTAAAGATATTTTAATTATATAAGTTAGAGGTAGTGGATATTTGGTTTAATGATATTATTATATTAAAGATAGTAGAAGATGACATAAATGGGTTGAATATTATATTGTTGAATTGCTTGGTGGAGAGTGATTTGGGGAAAGTGTTTGGTTAAAAGAGTGTGGTTTGACTTTGTTTCACCATCTTCTTCTTCTTCTTCTTTCTTCTTTGGCCAGCTATCACCACCATCTTCATGAGGGAGAGTTTTTGTTGCTTCCAAACTCAAGAGATTGAAGGATTTTAAGAGATCAAGTTGGATTTTGTTCCTCCCCTTTTTTTTCCCCTCTTTTTTCCTCCCTATTCTGTGTTGTTTGTAGTCCTATTTATAGATGATTTTGGTGATTAATCTTAATTGTTCATGGAATCTAACATTAATTAAGAAAAGGAAACTAAAACCAAATTGAATTTGTTTTCGGAAAAAATTGCGTTAGAAAAATTTCGCTGGCAAAAAAATTGCTGCGGAAAAATTTCGCTGGCGAAAAAATTGCGGTGGGAATTTGCGGGCTGCGGGTTGCGGAACTGGCTGCGGGCCATTTCGTTCGACCCCTTTCATCGCCAATTTTTATTTTTATTTATTTGTTTATTATTATTATTTGTTTATTTTTTATTAATTATAAAAACTAAATACTAAAGTAAATATTATTTAATTTAGATAACACAAAAATTATTTTGGATTTATTAAAATATATTTGACAACACAAAAATTATTTTGGACTAATTAAAATATATTGGACAACACAAAATTTTTTTTGGACTAATTAAAATATATTGGGCTGGACTGGGTCAAAAATTAAGGGTCTATAGTTTGCCCCCTGCTTGAATGATCTGAGACTTTAGTGAAAGAGAGTGAAAAGCAATAAGACTTAATTTTTGAGATGGTTGAGGTTTTGGGTTCTGGACCTGGTTCGAGCTCCGGACTCAAGGATAATTTTATGTTCTAGACCTAAGCGTAATTTTAGGTTCTAGACCTATGGATAATTTGGGTTCTAGACCCGAGCTAAGTTCTGAACTTAGAAGAGATTCTAGGTTCTGGACCTAAGGATAATTTGGGTTCTGGACCTAAGCTAAGTTCTGGACTTAGAAGAGATTCTAGGTTTTGGACATAACGAAAATTTGGGTTCTGGACCCGAGCTAAGTTCTGGACTTAAAAGAGATTCTAGGTTCTGGACCTAAGGAAAATTTAGGTTCTTGACCCGAGCTAAGTTCTGGACTTAGAAGGGATTCTAGGTTCTGGACCTAAGGAAAATTTGGGTTCTGGACCTGAGCTAAGTTCTGGACTTAGAAGAGATTCTAGGTTCTGGACCTAAGAAAAATTTGGGTTCTGGACTTAGAAGAGATTCTAGGCTCTGGACGTAATCAAAATTTGGGTTCTGGACCCGAGCTAAGTTCTGGACTTAGGAAAGATTCTTGGTTCTGGACCTAAAGAAAATTTGGGTTATGGACTCAAGCTAATAAAGATTTAATTATCTGCAAAAAATAATTTTTTGGTTTCAAAAAGTTTGACTAATCTTTATGCATATGTCTTCTCCTTGCCCCCTGCGTGTAAAAATATTTATACACACGCAAGCATTTGAATGATTAAAGTGAATAATTGAATTTACTGTTTATTTATTGTGTAGTCACTGTTCATTGTTGCGCTCGAATTAACTCTACCACAAAGCGTCTCTCGCAAGTATACGAGGTAGCTGTAGCAAAGGTGATCGCCCCAAGGTCGTTCTCTCAAGGAAGCTAAAGTGGGTAATTGATTATCAAATTAAAAGTAACAAGTAATTAAAGAAATTTATAAATTGCTAAATAATGAAGAAAATTGATTAAAGTTTAAAACAATAAAAGTAAATTGAAGCTGATGTTTTGATTCACTTGATTAAAGGGTCTAGGGTTTGCACTTCTCTACTACTGATATGTATGAACGGTTATTCCACTTAACTAATTTAATTTCAAAGATTCATTCTCAAACAACTTAATTAATTGAGTCAAGGAAATAAGCTCTCGCATTCAAACCTCGTACAACTAATCTTGTTATAATTGAAACAATCTTTTTAATAGGTTATATCTCTAATTCACCTAAGTCCTTAATTGAATTGTTCCAGCATTAGACTTCATCTCTCAATCCCTCATCTAATACCTAAAACACACAATTGGTGGCCAATCAAGTATATGTTAACAATATTTCATTCAATAAAGGCTAGATAAATTATTAGCTAAGAGAATAACCAATTCATACAATCATAGCAGATCCATACAAACCCTAGACTAGATCAAATTAGTTCATAATGCAATTAAACATATTCATCTCATTAATGTTCAAAGAAATCGAAATAGACATGATAATATCCATTCAATAAAAATAAAGAGAATAAGTTCAAGAACAAAACCAAGTTACAACCCCTTGAAGCTTCTGAAGAATCTCTTGTTCGAATCTTGCAAGAAGGATATAACAATGGAATGAACAATCTAATCTAGCTAGTTTTAATCCAAAATGTAATTGAAATCCAAGAAAACAAATGATAAAACCCTAAAACTATTTATGGCGGCTCCAACTTTGCTCTCCAAATCGCAACCACCCTTAACCTAGCTTTCTTTTTTCCTTTTATATGAAACGTCGCTTTAAAAATCCGCTGCGTGTTTTCTTCATGAGGGACACGGCCAAGTCAGTTGTGACTTGGCCGTGTGAGTGACTTTTGGAGGGACACGGCCACAAGACTTGGCCGTGTCCCTTGCATGTGTCCACCACTGAATGCTTTTGATCTTCTTTTCTTCTTTGTTGAGTGACACGGCCAAGTGGAGCTTGACTTGGCCGTGTTGCACCTTGTTGGAGGGACACGGCCAGGTGACTTGGCCGTGTCCCTTGCCTGTGTCTGCCTCTGTGGAATTTGCTTCTCTTTCCCCTTTGGAATTGGTGAGACATGGCCAAGTCAAGGTGACTTGGCTGTGTTGGGCTTCTTTGGAGGGACACAGCCACAAGACTTGGCCGTGTCCCTTGCATGTGTCTGCTACTGGGACTTGTTCTTCTTTTTAACTTGGTATGGGACACGGCCAGAGGACTTGGCCGTGTCCTCTACCTGTGTCAGCCACTGCCCCTTTCTCCTTCAATTTGTATCCTTGCCTGTTAACCTAACACAAAACTTGCAAACAAAATTAAACAAGCAATAAATAAACATTAAAAATCAAAATAATAACACATACTAAAAACTAGATCAAAAATGACATAAACACTAAAACTACCACAATTAAAGAAAACACAAAACAAACCGATTAAAACTAACAAAATACCTAAATAAAACAATAACTAACATAACAAATAAGACACAAAACTATAACAAAAACTAATAAAACAACTAGCCCACACTTAAAACTTTGCTTGTCCTCAAGCAAATTCACATGGCATAAATTAAAAATTCAAACTTGTCCTCAAGCAAATTCACATGGCATAAATTAAAAATTCAAACAATCTTAACTATAATTCCAGCATATAGATGAAATACTTCAAGACATCAGACATAAATAATTGCAATTTCCTTCAATCAATATTTTCTTAACTCATTCATTGATCCAGACATACAAATCTTATCTCTCATCTAAGTGTTTCACTCGATTTCAAAGGTTAATCACTCAAACCACTCATGACTGCATACTGCCATAAACTTGCTTAATTATCCAATCTCCCTCACTGATTTCCTCAAGAGATAATCCAAAGGTCTTTCATTTGGATTTAGTGGGGCTAAGGTAAGGGTGTGAGAAAAGATATTTAAGCTGGAGCATCAAGAAATGGAGTATCTAAATTAGACACTACTCTTGCCAAGAACTCATAACTCCTTCAAATGGCATACTCACCAACCCTTGGTAATCTTACATACTTGCATAAAAAATACAGGAGTCAACATTCCTCTTTTGATAACCAATGCTAGAACATGTATGAATTTTGTATATATGTATGCAACTTTTCTTTATTTGCTCTCTCTTTTTTTTTACTTTTTATCATCAAATTTTGTTTTTGTTTTTTTTTAAATATATATATATACAAAATTAAGAATTGCATGGAACATCTAGCTTAAAATGTAGAGGAAAAGAATGATGACTCCTAATCAAATACAATGTGCAACGTATGCACTTCAACCCCTAATTAGCAATTCTATTCTTCTCTCTTTTTATTTTATTTTATTTTTATTTATTAATTGCTTACCCCACACTTTGAAAAAAACTACCCAATTGTCAAATCATAAAAACTGCATTCCTTAATACATAGGTATGGTGATAATAAGAACATGTTAAGTTGAGAATTGTGTTGATCAAACAAGAAAAGGTCAATGGCTCAACTTGGCTCACTAAGGAAATCAATAATAAGGGAAGTCTTTTTAAGCTAAAGGGGCTAACCTAATTTGCCTTCATCATTTTAAAACTTGAGATTAAATCATAATGTGAGTTCAATTAGTATGCAAAAGCAAACTCTAGAGATGCAACATCATGAAGGTGCACACTTAGGAAAAGAAAATCAATTGACAAAAAATATCAAATTTATGAGGCTCAAAACTCACACAGGTGGGTTCACAAAGATTATATGTCATGAATTTGCAGAATGCGAAAATCGATCCTGAATGAATTCAACTGCTAATATCTATGCTGATACTAAAGTCTCAACTACAAAGCTAGAATCAAAGAAAAGATCGATAAATTTTCAACAATTATGCCATGCATAACACAATGCAACACACAGCGACAAACAAAACACGAATTAAAGAAAAGCTTAAAGAGTACCCCACACTTAAAATTGACATTGTCCTCAATGGAAAACAAGAATAATAAATAAAAAGAGTTAGAGGACAACCTGTCTTCCATGTACCTAGTGAGGCAAAAACCCTAGCTTTCCATCACAAACACAAAAGTTTTATAACAAAAGTACAATAAAATATCCAAACACAAAAGTTTTAACATGAAAAACAAAAACAAAAAATAAAACAAAAGTACACTAAATAAAATAAAAGCAAGGACTGAAAATCTATTGAAAATGTGGGCGGGAAGATGATGCAGCTGAGGGATGGAGACTCAAGATCGTCGCAAGGTTACTGTTAATCTGTTCCATCTGCTATAAGATCTCAGCATGGTTACGGTCCACCTTGCTATCCAGTCGATCCACTTTGCCCTCCAGGGCCTCAATCCTCAGAAGTACCTCTTGATGTTCCGAGACCGGAGCATCCTCATCTAGACCTAAAGAATCCGAGTCTGACTCCTCTTCAACCTGGGCTCTCTTCTGCCTGTCCCCCGGTGCTTCAGGCTCAGCTAAAGGCATCACAAAAGTCCCTCTCCTATGCACCACCATGTGCATCTTCTCAAGGGTAGCTAAATCCAAGGAATCATTACCCCAAATTCGAGTCATTCGAGTAGTACTTGGGTCAAAATCCTCAACAAGGGCTACTGCTAATGTAGTGATCAATCCTCCAACACAAATTGCCCCCCTCCTTTTATTAGCTACAGTATAAAAAATATCGGCTAACCTATAGCCGCCACTAATAGTCATTTCATTCAAAACACAATCAAAGAAAAATATCTCGCTCGACTCAACCACACCCGGGCTCTCCTTTCGAGCAAAGAACCCACATGACATAAACCTGTGCAAATACCTCAAAGTAGGGTTCCGTAATTTAGATGTTTTGGCCGATTTGGCCACATAAGTACCCGAGCCTAAGGCTCCCCAAGCAAATTGTTATCTAAAGTCTTTGGGTACCGACCTTTCCCCATGCTGATGAAAACCATAGATATCATTCAACTGATCAATAGTAAGCACAAATGATTTACCCATTAATTTAAACATCAGTCTCCTGCAGATTTTCTTATCATCTCTTTCCATCTTAAGAGATGTCAAAAATTCTAAAGTAAGTTCCTCAAACTGCAAAGGTCTCAATGATACTAGAGTCTCCCACCCAAGATATTGCACATATCTATAAAAAGCAGTTCTAATTTGCAAAGCATCTAAAGATTCATCATTCACATACCTTGTTGGGAAAAAACCCCGAGCCAAAAGAGTTGCCTTCTTAAAAGATAAAGTTGAGGAAGAGGAAGAAGCTCCTTCGGTAGTAGATTTCTTCTTCTTATGGTGGGAGACAGTTTTAGTTCTTGGCATCTTGAGATCTGAAAAATTAACACCCAAACTGAATTAAATCAAAATAATACGAGTAAAGAGGAAGTTTTAAGTGATTATCTCAAGTATTGTTGAAGTAATTTGAAGTTTTAATGGAAGAGGTGGAGTTTTGAAATCAAAAGCTATGGTTTTGGTGTTACAGAGAGCGAAAGAACAAAAGAGACGAAGAATAGGAAATTAGGGATTTATGAAAAGAAACTGGGCAAGATCGGGTTTTTTAAAAGTGTAAAATTGGAGTGACACGGCCGTGTGTGTGTTGACTTGGCCGTGTTGGTGAGTGAAAGTGGAGAGACATGGCCAAGTCAAGGTGACACGGCCGTGTCTAATGGTTTTGGAGGGACACGGCCACTGACACGGCCGTGTCCCCTGGGTGTGTCCTAATCTGTACAAAATGCAAAATCGAAACAAAATTTTTGAGGAAACTTGGCCATATCCAGTCTGTGACACGGCCAAGGGACACGGCCAAGTCCTTTGGCCGTGTCACCTACTGCCTTTTTATTTACTTTTAACATATTTTTTTAACGATTTTGCAAACCTTCTTCTTTAAACACCCAGAAACACAAAGTAAAGAAAAACCGATCAAAGCACAGTCCATTTATTGAAACCGAACATAAATCAATACTCGCTAAATTTAAAATTACAACTACGAAAAATAAACGCAAACAGATGGGTTGCCTCCCATTTAGCGCTTCTTTAATGTCATGAAGCTGGACATCATGCAAGGCTTAGGGATCACTGATCAAAATGCTATCAATGATCCTCACATCTTGAAATCCTTCATTGTATGGCTTAACTCTCTGTCCATTCACCTTAAAAGTCTCACTTGTTTGAGAGTTGAGTAATTAAATAGCACCAGAAGGATGCACCCGAGTTATCTCGAAAGGCCCACTCCATCGAGACTTGAGTTTACCTGGAAAAAGACGGAGTCGTGAGTTAAAAAGTAAAACCTTCATACCTGGACTCAATGTCTTTCACACTATAATTCTATCATGAAGTGCTTTAGTGCGATCCTTGTAAATTCTCGAGCTCTCATAAGCCTCATTCCTCAGCTCATCTAACTCTGAAATTTGCAGAAATCTTTCTCTCTTCGCTTTGTCCAAGTCCAAATTCAGAGTCTTGATTGCCCAATATGCTCTGTGCTCCAACTCCACTGGTAAGTGACAAGCTTTTCCAAACACCAATCGATATGGACTCATACCTAGAGGAGTTTTGAAAGCAGTCCGATATGCCCATAGTGCATCATGCAATCTGTTTGCCCAATCCTTCCTGGATGTGTTGACTGTTTTCTCCAGAATTTCTTTTAGCTGCTTGTTTGATGTTTCCACTTGCCCAGAAGTCTGTGGATGGTATGGGGTTGCCACCTTGTGCTTCACACCGGATTTGTGCATTAACTTCTCAAAAAGTCTGTTGCAAAAATGGCTCCCCCCATCACTGACTATCACCCTTGGTGTGCCAAACCTGCTAAGAATGTTTTCCTTCACAAATTTAACAACAATATTAGCATCATTAGTACGGGTGGGGATTGCCTCCACCCATTTGGAAACATAATCAACAGCAACTAAAATGTATTCAAAACCAAAGGACTTGGGGAAAGGACCCATGAAGTCTATTCCCCACACATCAAACAGTTCAACAACAATATATGACTGAAGGGGCATTTCATTCCTCCTCCCAATGTTACCTACTCTTTGGCAACGATCACAGTGCTTACAATAGTCTTGAGCATCTTTAAATAAAGTAGGCCAGTAAAAACTACTTTGAAGCACCTTTTCTGCAGTCTTCCTTCCTCCAAAATGGCCCCCACAGTGAAGGTCATGACAAAATTGAAGAACACTCAGTTGTTCTTCCTCAGCTACACACCTGCGAACTATCTCATCTTTGCATATCCGGAATAGATAAGGTTCATCCCAAAAATAAAACTTACTCAAGTGTAGAAACCTTTTCTTTTCCTGAAAGGACATGTTAGATCTCAAAATACCACATGCAAGATAGTTAGCAATATCTGCAAACCAAGGGGCATTAATCACCACAAACAGATGATCATTAGGAAATTCTTCTAAATTTTTATAAATGCTATCAGATGCAAGATTTTCACTAAAGAAGGGTAATCTGGATAAGTGATCAGCAACAACATTCTCACTACCCTTAGTATCCTTGATTTGGAAATCAAACTCTTGCAACAACAACACCCATCTAATTAAGCGCAGTTTAGCATGTTGTTTTGTTAATACATATTTAAGAGCTGCATGATCAGAATGCACAATAATTTTTTACCCAATTAAGTATGCTCTAAATTTGTCTAAAGCAAAAACAACAGCTAACATTTCCTTCTCAGTTGTGGTGTAGTTCATTTGTGCACTATTCAGGGTTAAACTAGCATAATAAATTACTCTCAAGTATTTATCAACCCTTTGCCCAAGAACAGCTCCTACTGTATGATTAGAAGCATCACACATGATTTCAAAAGGTAAAGACCAAACAGGAGCTACAATCACAGGTGCACTAGTCAATTTTTCCTTAAGGGAATTAAAAGCTTGCATGCATTGTGCTGTAAATTCAAATGGAACATCTTTCCCCAATAAATGGCACAATGGTTGGCTTATTTTGGAAAAATCCTTAATAAACCTCCTGTAAAATCCTGCATGCCCTAGAAAACTTCTTATTCCCTTAACTGAGGTAGGTAGGGGTAACTTAGCAATCAGTTCAATTTTAGCCTTGTCCACCTCAATCCCTTTACTTGACACCACATGACCTAAGACAATGCCCTGAGTAACCATAAAATGACTCTTTTCCCAACTTAAAGTGAGGTTACATTCAATGCATCTCTCAAGCACACGAACAAGTTTATTGAGGCAATTATCAAAAGAATTACCAAAAACAGAAAAATAATCCATAAATACCTCAATTAAATCATCGATCATATCTGAGAAAACAGACATCATGCATCTCTGAAAAGTTGCAGGTGCATTGCACAAGCCAAAGGGCATACGTCGAAATGCATAAGTCCCAAAAGGGCAAGTAAAGGTTGTCTTGGACTGATCCTCTGGAGCTATTGGCACCTGATAGTAACCTGAAAGGCCATCCAGAAAATAATAATGTGAGTGTCCAGAAAGTTTATCTAACATCTGATCAATAAAAGGAAGAGGGAAATGATCTTTCTTTGTAGCATTGTTCAACTTCCTATAATCGATGCACATTCTCCATCCAGTAGTAGTCCTAGTAGGAACCAATTCATTATTCTCATTTTTCACCACAGTGATTCAAGATTTCTTAGGAACTACATGTACTGGGCTCACCCACTCACTATTAGCAATTGGATAAATTACTCCTTCATCTACCAATTTGAGCACTTCTTTCTTAACCACTTCACTCATATTTGGGTTAAGGCACCTTTGAGTCTCCCTCACAGCTTTAGCTCCCTCTTCTAAAGTGATTCTATGCATGCACATGGAAGGGCTAATCCCCTTGATGTCACTCAATCCCCATCCTATTGCTCTCTTCAATCTTTTAAGCTCACTCACTAACCTCATCTCCTCCCCTTCACTAAGTTCACTAGATATTATCACAGGTAAAGTGTTGTGATCTCCTAAAAACACATATTTTAGGTTCTTAGGTAACTCTTTCAGCTCTAACTCTAGTGAGGGGTTCTTCTCTTCTTTTTCAATGGGGGAAGGTTCAAAAATTGGGTCCTCCTTTAGCTCCTCTATTTCAGCTCCCTCTAAAGTCTCAAGGCAACTGGCTATTTCTGCATCAAAAATATCCACATCACTCTCTAAAGTCAATGCCAGCTCCAATTTATCAGAGGAACCTGTCTGCAAGAAAACATCTGAAACAACTGCATCAACACAATCAATGAAAGAACAATCCTCATATAAAGCAGTTGTAGGAATAGGAGAAGTGTTAAAAATAGAAAATTCCACAGTTTGTCCCAAAACAGTCATTGATAATTTTTCATTTTTAACATCTATCAAAGTGTTGGTAGTTGCCATAAAAGGCCTACCCAGCAGAATGGTGTGTGCAGATGGTGAAGAATTACTTACCTCCATGTCAAGAACAATGAAATCCACAGGTACTATCAAACCACCAACTTTAACTAACACATCTTCTATAACCCCTTTCGGGAATCTAAGAGATCTATCAGCTAATTGCAACACCATTTTTGTTGGTTTAAGTTCCCCTAATTCCAAATCAAGATAAACAGAATAAGGCATTAAATTCACACTAGCTCCTAAATCACACATGCCATCAGTACCTTTTCCATTCCCCATAGTAATTTGAATAATAAAGCTTCCAGGATCCTTTAGCTTAGGAGGTAGTTTATGCTACAAAATAGCACTAGCTACCTCAGAAACTATCACCTTTTCATTCGGCTCATACCTCTTTTTCTTGGTATTCAGTTCTTTGAAGAATTTAGCATAAGCTGGTATGTTCTTAATTGCTTCAAGTAAGGGTAAGTTGATACTTATCTTAGATAGCATGTTGAAGATATCTGAAAACTGCTTATCTTTTTTATCATCCTTCAACCTGCTAGGGAATGGTATAGGTGGCCGGTATGGATTGCTTGCCTTGTGCAAATCTGTTGTAGGGGACTTCTCCATTGATCCTTCTTCAGCACCTTTGTTCTCTAATTCTCCTTCCTTTATCTTTTCTTGCTCACCTGCATTCACAGAGTTATTTTCAACATTATTATTAATTACCTTGCCACTCCTAAGAACAGTCACTGCTTGTGCCTGCTCAGGTTGACTTGGGAACTTCCCCTTTTGTTGAATCTGCATTTGTTGAGCAAGTTGCCCCACTTGGGTCTCCACCTTCTTAAAAGATGCTTCCAAGGAATCCAGTCTCTTGTTGTTCATCTCTTGGTTTTGAGCACTGACTTTGATGAAAGCCTGTAAACTTTCCTCCAAACTCTCTCTCTTAGGCTGACCTTGATTTGAGGATTGGCCCTGCTGTTGGTTCTGTCTTTGGAGCAAATGGAAAGGCTGTTGAGCATTATTTGTTGTCCAGGAAAAATTGGGGTGACTTCTCCAACCAGGATTATAAGTGTTGGAGTAAGGATCATTCCTGGCTCTTGGTTGAAATCCCCCCATAGCATTAACTTGCTCAGCTTCATTCCCAAAAGACTCATATGCAGAGGGGCATATATTTGCTCCATGCCCAAATGTCCCACAGATTCCACAAACCTCTTGAGTGGATGAAGAAATGTTGTTCTTCATGTTTAGCATCTGAACCTGCCTTGTCAACTCAGCTATTTGACTAACCATTTCAGTATTAGCTTCCAGTTGATTCACCCCTTTACTTCTTTCCCTTACACTCTTTTGTTGAGAATTAGCTCCAAACATCTCAAAGATCTCATAAGTCTCATCAGTTGTCTTTTCTCCCATGGCTCCCCCAGCTGCATTATCAACAGTGTTCTGAAATTGCTGGGTTAGACCATCATAGAAAAACTGATTAAGGAGTTGAAGTGGGTAGTGATGATGTGGACACTGGATCAATAGCATCTTGAATCTGTCCCAAGCCTCATGAAATGGCTCTCCTTCAAATTGAGAGAATGTAGCAATCTTTCCTCTCAACTCAGCTGTCTTTTGGTGTGAATAGAACTTGCCCATGAACTTGTTATAAACTTGCTCCCAAGTTGTCAGTGAATTTTCAGGCAACATCATGAGCCAGCTCTTTGCCCTATCCTTCAAAGTATAAGGGAAACATCTCATCCTCAACTGATCTTCTGTAAGTCCTCCCAAAGGAAAAGTGTAGAGGGTGGAGTAGAAATCCCGAATAAAGTTCAAAGGATCTTCGTTTGGAACTCCATAGAATGATGGCAGCATGTTATAGTGAATATTCTTCAACTCATAGTTCCTTGCTACATCTGTCAGTCTTATGCAAGAAGTGGAGGTTCCAATAACAGGTCTAGCAAAGTCTCTCATCGTCCTTTGTCTTTCTTCAGCCATCTTAATTGATTGTGCAGAATCTGTCTCAAATTCAGAAGTGTCCTCTTCTGTATCAAATCTGGTGTAGAGCTCAAACTCTTCTCTACTCCCTTTCACTCTCTGAATTTCTGGAATGAATGGATATAGCTCTCCTTCGAGTGATCTCCTGCCTTGCATAAACTAAAATTTCTAGAAAAAGAAATATCAAAATCAAAAGACAAATAAAATAAAATGAAAACAATGAAAAATAATCCAAAGTATTTTTTAATTTTGTTTTTATTATTTTTTTTAAATAAACAAATACGCCAATTAGCCTCCCCGGTAGCGGCGCCAAAAACTTGTTGCTCTCGAATTAACTCTACCACAAAGCGTCTCTCGCAAGTATACGAGGTAGCTGTAGCAAAGGTGATCGCCCCAAGGTCATTCTCTCAAGGAAGCTAAAGTGGGTAATTGATTATCAAATTAAAAGTAACAAGTAATTAAAGAAATTTATAAATTGCTAAATAATGAAGAAAATTGATTAAAGTTTAAAACAATAAAAGTAAATTGAAGCTGATGTTTTGATTCACTTGATGAAAGGGTCTAGGGTTTGCACTTCTCTACTACTGATATGTATGAACGGTTATTCCACTTAACTAATTTAATTTCAAAGATTCATTCTCAAACAACTTAATTAATTGAGTCAAGGAAATAAGCTCTCGCATTCAAACCTCTTACAACTAATCTTGTTATAATTGAAACAATCTTTTTAATAGGTTATATCTCTAATTCACCTAAGTCCTTAATTGAATTGTTTCAGCATTAGACTTCATCTCTCAATCCCTCATCTAATACCTAAAACACACAATTGATGGCCAATCAATTATATGTTAACAATATTTCATTCAATAAAGGCTAGAGAAATTATTAGCTAAGAGAATAACCAATTCATACAATCATAGCAGATCCATACAAACCCTAGACTAGATCAAATTAGTTCATAATGCAATTAAACATATTCATCTCATTAATGTTCAAAGAAATCGAAATAGACATGATAATATCTATTCAATAAAAATAAAGAGAATAAGTTCAAGAACAAAACCAAGTTACAACCCCTTGAAGCTTCTGAAGAATCTCTTGTTCGAATCTTGCAAGAAGGATATAACAATGGAATGAACAATCTAATCTAGCTAGTTTTAATCCAAAATGTAATTGAAATCCAAGAAAACAAATGATAAAACCCTAAAACTATTTATGGCGGCTCCAACTTTGCTCTCCAAATCGCAACCCCCCTTAACCTAGCTCTCTTTTTTCCTTTTATATGAAACGTCGCTTTAAAAATCCGCTGCGTGTTTTCTTCATGAAGGACACGGCTAAGTCAGATGTAACTTGGCCGTGTGAGTGACTTTTGGAGGGACATAGCCACAAGACTTGGCCGTGTCCCTTGCATGTGTCCACCACTGAATGCTTTTGATCTTCTTTTCTTCTTTGTTGAGTGACACAGCCAAGTGGAGCTTGACTTGGCCGTGTTGCACCTTGTTGGAGGGACACGGCCAGGTGACTTGGCCGTGTCCCTTGCCTGTGTCTGCCTCTGTGGAATTTGCTTCTCTTTCCCCTTTGGAATTGGTGAGACACGGCCAAGTCAAGGTGACTTGGCCGTGTTGGGCTTCTTTGGAGGGACACGGCCACAAGACTTGGCCGTGTCCCTTGCATGTGTCTGCTACTGGGACTTGTTCTTCTTTTTAACTTGGTATGGGACACGGCCAGATGACTTGGCCGTGTCCTCTGCCTGTGTCAGCCACTGCCCCTTTCTCCTTCAATTTGTTTCCTTGCCTGTTTAACCTAACACAAAACTTGCAAACAAAACTTAAACAAGCAATAAATAAACATTAACAATCAAAACAATAACACATACTAAAAACTAGATCAAAAACGACATAAACACTAAAACTACCACAATTAAAGAAAACACAAAACAAACCGATTAAAACTAACAAAATGCCTAAATAAAACAATAACTAACATAAAAAACAAGACACAAAACTATAACAAAAACTAATAAAACATTCATGCACTATTTACTATTCATAAATAGTATCTTACTATTTATAAATAGTAGTAAATAGTAATTTACTATTGTAAATAGTAATTTACTATTCGTCAATAGTAATTTACTACTCATCAATAGTAATTTACTATTAATAAATAGTAAAATTTACATTCATCAATAGTAAAATTTACTATTCATCAATAGTAAAACTTACTTTTGAATTTTATTTTTTTCCTTGTCGTTTCTCTGTATAAACCAACGAATTTCTTCATTTCATTCACAACATTAATAGTAAAACTTACTTTTGAATTTTATTTTTTTCCTTGTCGTTTCTCTGTATAAACCAACGAATTTCTTCATTTCATTCACAACAAAATCTATAATTTCTATAATTCTCTCAAATTCTTTCAAATTTAGCACATAGTTTTAAAAAAAATGTATGCTTCAAGGTGAGAGACTCATTCTAATGCTGAGTTATTAGAGTTTATTCGGCATCATGAAGATGGAAATATAGATATACTAGCCGGGATGCCGCTTCATCGTAGTTCAAACCAAAATAGTGCGGTAATTATTTTCCCTTTTTTTTGTTTTTATTTTTTCATCTTCTTTTTCGCTTTTTTTATTTTTCTTCTTCTTTTTTTATTTTAATTTTTTTCTTTTTTTTTCTTTCTTTCTTCGTTTTTCTTCATTTTTTTGTTATTTGTTTATGTTATTATGTTATTATTTTTGTTATTTATTTTTGTTTTTATATTATGCTCTTTTATTATTATTGTGTTTGCCTTATTTTTTATTTATATTGTTATATTATTATCATTTAGAAAATTTAGAAAAAATAAATTAATTTAAAGCAGATAGAATAATATGTACTTACCTGGTATTAACTTACCTGGCTCCGTATTAGTGTGATTGTTGCTTTTTTCGGGCCGGAGGGTGTATTTACAAAGTCCGACAATGGTATGATGTAGTGCCTTCTCGGGTAAGGTAGATTATTCGAGATTGCGGCTTTGAGAGCTTCATCTTACAATTGCCATCTAAGGAGTATCTGATAGATCGGAGTGTAGTCCAAGCACTTGTAGAACGATGGTTGGACACAACTCATACTTTTCACTTGCCCATTGGAGAGATGACAATTGGTCCGGTCGATTTTACTGCTATAACCGGCCTTCGATATGATGGTGTTCCAGTTCCTCTCACCAATGATATTTTAACATTTGAAGAAATTCAGCAATTAATTGGTATGGAACCATCATATAAAGGGCCTTTTAAGATAAAAATTGAGCCAATTCGTAGTTATTGGATGAACTACGAAGGACGGGTTCACATGGACACGGCCCAACAGTATGCTCGAGGATTTTTGTTATATTTGCTTGGGTCGACCATCTTAGGCAGCACTGAATCCTCCATGCACTTGTCAGTGTTGAGGGCCCTTTCTTATTTTAGGACGATACCATTTTCTGGCTAGGGTGAAGCTGGTCTCGCCTATCTTTACCATGGTCTTGATAAAATTTGCCAAAACAAGAAGTCTTTTGTCGGCTTGATGGCAGTTGTTGAGGTATTATTCTTCTACCAATGTCAATTCTGCTCCTTTCTTGTATGAATTTGATCTTTACTATTATTGTAGGCATGGGCATATGAACACAATCTCGTGAGGGTACCCGGTATTTCCTGAGAGAGAGTTGGGTATCCGAGATTAAATTTCTGGCTATCAGATCGTGTGAACGTTCCCGGCTCTCACCATGTGTATACTCACCGCTTTGTGTTGAGCCGCTTAACCTGGGACCAGGTAAAATACCATTAATATGCTTTAAATTTTATGTGAAATTTTACTTACCTTATGTTATTATCCAGGTGAATTTGGCCTGGTGGAACCCAGAAGAGCGGACAAACTGGTCTCCCGTCATGAAGGTTGCACTATCTTTCCAACATTCTCGCCGAGTTATCACTAGCCCAGTGTCTAGTGGTTGGCTTCTCGGAGAGAGAGTTTATGAGTGTTTTCTTGGTCTCTAGCAGTGGAGGGTCCTGATGCATTGCCTAAAATATACTTTAAATATTTTTTTTTATATCATACATAAAACCTCTTCAACCTGTCAATGTTTACTGGCTCACTAAATTCGTTCCCGTCCATGTCTGATAACTTCACCGCACCTTTGTTCATGACTTGTTTCACGACATATGGCCCTTCCCAGCTAGGCCTGAACTTCCCTCTTTGATCAGATACATTAGGCTTACATTGCTTCAACACCAAATCCCCGACTCTAAGTTTTCTGGTTTTAACCCTTCTATTATAGGCCCGAGCTACCTTCTTTTGATACAGTTGGTGATGATACAGTGCCTTTAACCTTCTCTCTTCTAGTAAAGCTAACTATGTGTATCTGGTTGCTACCCATTCCGTTTTAGGCAGTTCAGCTTCCAAGACTACTCTCAATGACTTGATTTCCATTTCAATTGGCAACACTGCTTCCATCCCGTAAACCAAAGAGAACGATGTCATTCCAGTAGGTGTTCGCACACTTGTCCTATATCCCCATAAAGTAAAGGGAAGCATCTCTGACCAATCCCTGTAAGTCTTGGTCATCTTAGATAGAATTTGCTTAATTGTTTTGTTTGTTGCTTCTACTGCACCATTAGCCTTTGGTCTATAAGGAGAGGATCTATGATGATGGATTCAGTACTTTGAGAATAAATCCTTAACTGCTCCTTGAAACTATACCTCATTGTCTGATATCTTAGTGTGCAGGACCCCATACCGGCAGATGAGGTTCTTTTCAATAAATCTAGCCATTTGGCTTGTGCCCAGTTTGTTGAAGTATTGGGCTTCGACCCATTTTGAAAAATAATCTACTGCTACTATAATGAAACGGTGACCGTTTGAGGTTGTCGGATGTATTTCTCCTATAATGTCGATACCCCAGGTGGCAAAGGGCCAGGGTGAAGACATAGAATGTAGTTCTTCAGGAGGCATGTGATTCAAGTTACCATACATCTGACATTGTTGGCACTTCTTTACAAACTCAATACAATCTCTCTCTATGGTCAACCAGTAGTAACCTTGCCGAATAATCTTCTTAACTAGAGCCAAACCACTCATGTTCGGACCGCAACTTTTCGCATGTATTTCTGACATGATATGCTCCACTTCAGGTTTCCTTAAACATCTCAAATGCACCCCATCAGGCCATTTTTGATATAGCTCTCCATGGAATGTGATGTACCGCAATGACCACCGCCTTATGGCTCTTCTTTCTTTCTTTGTTGCCCCTGGCGAGTATTCTCTTTCTTTCAAAAATCACCTTATAGTATCATACCATGCATCATGGTCTGTATCAATTTCCATTATTTTTTCATATTCATAGTAAGGAGTTGATGAACTGGTCAAGATCAGAGGCTTAAGGAATAAGCTGACAGGGTTTTCCCATACCGAAGCCAATGTGGCCAGGGCATCAGCCATCTGATTTTCTTCTCTTGATAGGTGTATAAACCTACAGTCCTTAAAGTTCTTCTTCATCATTGTTAGGTAATGGTGGTATGGCTTTAATTTTTCTTCTTTCAACTCCCACTCTCCATTTACTAGGGATACTACTAGTAATGAATTACCAAAAACTTCCACCTTATCCACCTTCATAATCATTAGGGTTTCCAAACAAAAAATACAAGCTTCATATTCCACCATATTATTGGTTGTCCTAAATTTCAACTTTTTGGCTAAAGGGATAAGTTCCCTTTCAGGTGATTCTAGTATAACTCCCAAACCTGCTCCTTTCCTGTTTACTGCTCGATCAAAATACATTTTCCACCCTTGTACTTCAATTGCTTCTAAATGTTCATCCGGAAATTCCAAGATTACTTCTTCGCTTTCTGGTAATTGTTGTTGGGCTAGGAATTCTGCCATCGCTCTACCTTTCATTGTTTTCCTGGTTACATACTCAATCTCAAATTCTTCTAATATTATCAACCATCGACCATATTTCCCAATCAAAGAGGGTGTCTCCCTTGAGTACTTCATTGGATCCAACCTGAAAATTGCTTGCACACTATACGATTGAAAGATATGCCGCAACTTCTTAGAAGACCAAACCATAGCTATACAGGTCTTTTTAATGACACTATACTTAATTTCATAAGGTATGAGCTTTCTACTCAAATAATAAACTGCATGCTCAATCCCTGACTCATCTGCTTAGGCTAGCATGGCTCCTATCAACTCTTCTTCTACTGCTAAGTATAGTAATAGAGGTTTGCCGGGTTTAGGTGGTTTTAAAACAGGTGGATTCAACAAAATACTCTTTTATTCGCTCAAAGGCCTTTTGACATTCTTCATCCCATATGGATCGGCTGATTCTTTTAAGCAATTTGAAGATAGGCTCACAAATTGTTGTGAGTTTTGCTATGAATCTGCTAATGTATTGTAATTTACCAATAAATCCCCAAACTTCTCTCTCCGTCTTAGGGACTGGCATATCCATGATTGCTTTAACTTTGTCAGGATCAATCTCAATGCCATTTGGACAAATCACATGTCCCAATAATTTACCTGAGGTAACCTCGAACACACACTTCTTCAGGTTCAATCTTAGCTTATATTTCAAAGCTCTATCGAAGAATAATTCCAAGTTTTAGAAGTGTTGTTCTCTTGTATCTGATTTAACCATCATATCATCAATATAAACTTCAACTTCTTTGTGCATCATGTCATGAAATAGTGTGGTGGCCATCCTTTGGTAGGTTGCCCCAGCATTCTTTTAGCCGAATGGCATCACCCCATAACAAAATATACCCCATGTAGTAATGAAAGCAGTTTTGGCTTTATCCTCTTGGGCCATTAACACTTGATTGTATCTGAAAAATCCATCTACAAACGAGTGTAGCACGCTAAAGGCTGCACTATCAATGAGAACATCTATATGAGGTAAAGGAAAAAAATCTTTAGGGGAAGCCTTGTTTAAATCTCTATAATCCACACAGACCCTTATCCTTCCATCTTTCTTTGGCACAGGTACTATGTTGGCTAGCCAATCTGGATATTCTATCACTTCAAGGAACTTCACTTGTATTTGCTTAGTGACCTCTTCTTTAACCAATTCAGCCCACTAAGGTCTTAATCACCTAAGCTTTTGTTTGATAGGTTTCATATGAGTGTAAGTAGGAATATGATGCTTGGCTATGTCTCGATCTATTCCAGGCATATCCTCATAAGACCAAGCAAACACTTCTTCATATTTTTGAATATTTTTTCAATTCTCTCTCTCTCATCAGGAGTAAGGTCGGATGCTATGTTAATGTTTTTAGGATTTTTGGTTGTTCCAAAATTTAATGATTGTGTGTTAACAGAATTAATATTAAAGATGCTCATTTAACTATTATTTGAATGTATGCAACTATCAGGTGACACATCACATAAGTAAGCAAAATCAGACTTTATTATATTAATTTTGGAAAATAAAACATCATAATCCTCATACAAAGCAGACAAATTAAAATCAAAATCAAGATCATTGTTCTCAAAATCATAAGGCACGATGTCTTCAAACTTTTCTTCAACCAGGCAGCAATCTCCTTCGGAGTCTTCTCGGCTTACAGGACAACTTAATTTTTCTCTTTTGGATTGGATTCTTTGTTGGCTGACAGGGTGAGCTCTTTATTCACTTGGTACACTAGCTCGGCCACATCTGCAAAAATTTCAAAACCCGGGATCAACTTTCCCATGAACATGATTAGCTCGGGCTTTCCTTGGAGTGGTCCCATTTCTAGAGGTTTGACAAAGAACTCTTCAAGTGGTGGGAAGCTCATCTTCTCACTCTTCTTTGGCTGGACCTCGTTGTTTTCATCATATCCCAACCCTTTCTTAGAAGTTTGAGTTCTAAAGTCTGGCAGCTTTGTCAAACCGGCCTTACCCTTTTCAAGACCAGCTCCGGGAAGGTAGTTCATGTTCTTCATCATATTCAAGACTTTGGAGCCCACTACTTCATCATCAGAAATTGCAACTACTTGAAAACCATTGAGAGGCCTCTCAATCATTAGAGCATTAACGTTCTCATTATCTTCAGCTTCGATGACCACTGTCTCATCTCCGTGTGGGAACTTGATCTTTTGATGAAGGGTGGAAGGAACTCCACCAAGAGGATGAAACCATGGTTTCCCCAAGAGTAAGGCGAAGGTAACCGGTATGTCTAAAAAAACAAACTCAACAATAGATTCAATTGGACCAACCTTGACAGCAGCTTTGAAAGTCCCTTCGGCGTGTCTCTTAGTGTTACTTGGGTCGGGTTTAGATCCCTTATTGACATGGCAAGCTTTGGCAATATCTTAAGTGGGCAAACATTTATGGTGGACCCATCATCGACCATTACACATGGAGTCCTCTTCCCTTTGACTTCTATTTTGATAAAGAGAAGGCGGATGTGATCTCTCCCCTCCTCTAGTAAATCCGCACCTGAAAAAGAAACTGCTCCCATATTAACTTCACTCTTCTCTTGAACCTCTTCACATTTCATTACCCCTCCAATTTTATGAAGTTGATTAGTTCCTCCGGTGTCATGGAAGTAGAAATTGGCATGCTAGCCAAAGCTTTGGCCATGGTTTCTCGGTGCTTTTTAGAAGTAGCTAATAAGTCCCAAATGCTAACACTTGCTTAGGTTTTTTTCAATTGCTTAAGCACAACATCATCTTCCTCTTCTTTATTTCCTACTTCAACTTCCTTTTCGTTATTAGTTTCTACTTCCTTAGGTGGTGGCCTTGCATAAGACTTACCGGATCTAGTGTTCATTACTTCATCTTCTTCGGGCTTGGACCAAGTCCACTCCTCCTTTTTGGACACTATATCATCATCACCATTGCTTGAATCCCAAAACCCATTGACAACAAAAATTGCTACTTCTTTACCCCATCATAGCTTCTTCAATTTTGCCAAATACCTCTTCTTCTTTGGTTGCTTCTCCACCCACATCTTGGAAAGAAGACATGACAAAATCTTCATGCAAACCCCCTCCAATCATGAAGGTTGCCGGTGGTGGTACCCTATTGAACTTTGGTAATAGGTTGTCTTTACTGTTTGGCTTTTTGGGCTCGGGAAGCTTCCCATTATCAATTAGATTTTGGATCTCATGTCTCAACCTTACACATCTATCCGTGTCGTGCCCTTGCATTTGGTGAAATTGACAAAATGGTTTAGTGTCGAAATTAGGTGGGAGAGGGTTAGGCAAAGGACGAGGATTTAAGGGTTGTAGCAATCCCATTCTTTGAAGTTTATTGAGAACCCAAGACATCGACTTCCCTAATTCCGAAAACTTTCTTCTTGTTCCTTGGTTAGTAGCGTTAACACCAACTGCCTTTTGCATGCTTTGGCTACCAGACTGATAGTTTCCTTTCTCATTCCTTTTTATTGAAAAATGGTTCTTCTCTCTTTCCCATTCTTCAATTTACAAACCGGCTTGGAGAGGTCTTTGAAATGACGGATGAGTGTATGAGACATCTTCTCACGAAGACTAGGCAACACCCCTCTCACAATCATCCTCATTTGATCGGATTCATCGGGCCTCTTCTTGAGCAAAGCAGCCTTATTTCTCCATCTCTTCACATAATCTACAAAATTCTCATTTGACCTTTGCCTAATGGACTCCACTTCCATTAAGGTAACTTCCATCTCGACATTATATCCATATTGTTGGATGAAGACTTTGTAAAGTAGATCCCAATTCTTTTGTGTTCCATCATCTAAGGTATTGAACCAATTTTGGACAACAGGGTCCAATGAGAGCATGAAGTACCTTAGGGTTTGAACCTTAATAGCTCGGTCAGACTGCAAAGCAGTGATATATTGCTTCACATGGAGATGAGGATTTCCGATTCCATCAAACTTCGTGAAAGATGGCATCTTGAACTTGTACGGGACTTATTCATCTAGCTCAAATAATTTGTCAACTTCGGACATTTCCTCGGTTTTTAGTTTCTTCTCAAATTTCTTTTCTAAATCAGCAATCATCTTTTCAACATCAGAAGTTTCGGTCTTCTCCATAGTTGATCTTTCAATAATCTTCAGTTCTTTCTTCTTGTCTTGAGGATCTTTGTAGTATTGAGCCCAATCATCATCATCATCAATGATCACCTTTTCATCATCAAAAACCACTTCACCAACTTTAGTATTCCCTTTGTCCTATGGCTTCTTAGTGCTAGCAGATGCCTCGGCATGATTTTTTAAGATTGCAGTCAATTGGTTCTTCATGGTCTCAGCTAGGGCCTCTTTTATTTCTTCCATCTTGGCGTTGAGGGCATCATCCACCATTCTTTGAATTTGTCGGGGATCTATTATTTTTGGTGAGCAAGTGATTGAGTCATTGCTAGATACTTCGTCTCCTGCATAGGTCGGTTTGTCGTAAGCTTTTGAGTTGTCATAATCTAGGGTTGTGAGCCAGAAAGGATTATTGATATGAGATGCAAAAGTATGCATGTATGCATGTATGCATAAACAATCAACTAAGAAAGATAATTAGGATGCTCCTTCCAACCTTATAACATCCACACACGAATGGCGAGTCTCTTTTCCTAGGTAGAAGGTTAACAAAATACCAACATGGGGTATCTTGTTTTCAAATATTTCCCTCGGACATTTCAACCAATAGTTATATTTTTGAAAATGGAAATCCATTCATAATAATTCCCATTAATTAGGTTTTAATCCATTCAACCAACTATAGTAGCTTTTATGCTATATTGGATTAAAACTAAATTAAGAGGTTCATTATAGATAGATTTCTCACTTGAAAATAGTAACTAATGGTTCATGCCAAAAACAAACCCATGATTAATTATTCTTAGTATGAACTAGGCTCACAATTGATTTTTGGTATTTCGTAATTGACCCAAATAATTTGTAAGCTCTTCACAAGATAATTTTGTTTATAAGCCCATTGTAAAATGATTTTTAGAAAAAATGGATTTTGGGCTTTACATTTGGGTTTTGAGCAAAATAATTTTTGCTTTATTTTTAGAAAAGTCTTATGTCCAAAGAAAAATTTTGAAAATAGCTTTGGTCTTTGGGATTTTAAAGAAAAATTTATTTGAGCTCGCAAATATACTTGGGTCATATTAGAAAAAGATCAAACCAAATAAGCCATGATTTAAGCCAAGATAAATTAACCATAGTCAAACAAGATGCATTTGGGGTAAAACCTAAGGAAAGTAACTTGGCTAATTACATGAGCTTTAGTCTTTGGGTTAAAAGGCTTAGGTTCCCATAGCAATTATATACCAAATGGTACGAGGCTATGAGTGGTTATGCAATGCTCGATCTCCATACCTTGAGTGAAAGTATGGTATCCCTTACATAATATAACACGGGTAACACGGGCGTCCTAACTCACGAACATGATGCAATCTAATATGATGCAATGGATAATATCATTATAAGAAAGAATAGAATAATATAAAGACCAACGGAATCAACTTCTCTTATCCCCAGTGGAGTCGCCACTATGAACGGGGATTTTTGCCCCCACTCCCGGTCGAATGGTTCTTGCGACTTTGGCACTATTTAGGCTCGAGGCCTTAGAGAACATGGAACTAAGTCCGAAGAAAATGGAGTCGCCACTCGGATGGGCCGGGAAAAAAAAAGGGGCAGATGACTCGATTCCTAAGAAATCCCCAACCCAATAATGGGTTTGGAAAGTTGGGTACGTGTGGGGAAGGTGAGAAATGGCCCAGCACCCCCCACAACGCCCGATTCATTGGAACCGGCCTACTTTACAAGTCTTAATATTATAAAATTCTTAAATATAACAATGTTATTCATATTACACACAATAGTTGAAATAAAGCATCAATATATTAAAATTAAAGCAATGTCCAAGCAAAACAAATAAATGGACACCCGTCCGAAGATGGAAACATGCCCTTACATAATCCATGCCTAAATAGGACACCCACCAAAAGGTAGAAACATGTCCTTTACATTGGTCTAAAATATAAAAGCAATTTAAATTACATGATATTTAACTAACAAGGTACCCACCAAGTGGAAACGTACCTCTTACAACATTTGGGAATCTAAAAAAATCGATAAAAGTAAATAACCTTTCATCATAAATAAATCATTCATCAAAGATATCAATCAAAATATAAAATAAACATCCATCCATGATAAATTAAATAAATTAATCATTGAATTAAATAAAACAACAAAGCATTGAAAATAAATTAAAGCATATAATAGACTACATAATCAAATATAAAATTAAATAAAGCAAATAAAAATTCAAATTAGGGCTACTATTTCTATTTAAGATTCTTTATTTAATATGTTTAGGGTATTGGAATTTATGGGTTTAAGCTACTGTAAGTTTTAAAGGAATTGAAATGGATTAAAGTTTTATAATTTAAGAGGTTGATAAAGTTCTTTGATTGACCAAATTAGTGTTTGAGGAGTGAAATCATGAAATTAGGGTTTGGACACTTTAAAACAATATATTTATGATTATTAGCTACTTACTGTGTTGAATTTTAATATTTAGGTTTATAAGGTTTTAGAGTTTTAAAGATTAGGATTTAGAAAAATTAGGGTTTAAGAAAACTAGGGTTTTGAATAATTGGTTTGAGGTTACTGTCTTGGTTTTAAAGTTGAATTAGGGTTTTTAGTGTTTCGGAGAATGTATTAGATTTTAGAATTTGAAAAAAAAAACAATTTATAGTTTTATGAAGCTTTATGAAAATAAACAAAACGATTTAAGGTTTATAGAAAAAGAAAAGATATTTTTTAGGGATTTTGGAAAGAAAAAGATTCAATTTAGGGTTTTGGAAAATTAGAAAGCAGATTAGGGTTTTGGTAAACAAAGAAATAGAAATAACAATTTTAAGATTTTTGGAAAACAAAGAAACAAATTAAGGTTTTTAGAATCAAAAGTAACAATTGGATGATTCAAGCTACTGTGAAAAAATTAGATATTCATACCTTTGTTTGTTGGTTCCACCAAAAATTACTTCTTGGATGAACAAGAACAAAGGCAAGATGGTTGCCTTTGATGTATTGAATTGCTTGTCTGCTTCTCTCAAAAGTTTGATCATTAATCTCAGCCAAAAATTATTAAATCTGATCACTTTTCTAAATTTTTCCTTTACTTGATTTTCCTCCCCTTTTTTCCCCTCTTTTTTCCTCCCTATTCTGTGTTGTTTTTAGTCCTATTTATAGATGATTTTGGTGATTAATCTTAATTGTTCACGAAATCTAACATTAATTAAGAAAAGGAAACCGAAACCAATTTGAATTTGGTTTAAAAAAAATTGCATCGGAAAAATTTTGCTGGCAAAAAAAAAACTGCTGCAGAAAAATTTTGCAGGCGAAAAGACTACCGTGGGAATTTGCGGGTTGCGGGCCATTTCGTCAAACCCATTTTCAGTCATCGATTTTTATTTTTATTTATTTGTTTATTATTATTATTTTTTATTTTTTATTAATTATAAAAACTAAATACTAAATAAAATATTATTTAATTAAGATAACACAAAAATTATTTTGGACTTATTAAAATATATTGGACAATACAAAAATTATTTTGGACCAATTAAAATATATTGGACAACACAAAAATTATTTTGGACTACTTAAAATATATTGGACTGGACTGAGTCAAAAATTAAGGGTCTACACACGAACATGTCACTAAGCGTGTCACAGCTTCTGTGTGGTAGTAGGATTGACACATCCAGTGACACGCCTATGTCATTGAGCGTGTCATAGCTACTGTGTTGTTTGAAGATTGACACGTCTAGTGACATGCCCATGTCATTGAGCGTGTCATAGGTTATGTGTTGAAGGAGAATTGACACGTGCAGTGACACGCCCATGCCACTGAGTGTGTCAAAGCTTCTGTGTTATGGGTTTAGGGCACTGTCAAGGACACGCCCGTGTTGTTGAGAGTGTCAAGTGTATAGTTTGCCCAATATAGTTCTCTTCCTTATTTTCTTTTGTGCAGTCACCTTTTGATTAGGTTTTGAATCGAATTGAGTTACCCAAGCCAAGGTTTAAAGGATATCTTGGAAGTTGATAGAGTGGTGTTGTTGTTTTTAGAGGTAAGTACAAACTTTGAATGATAGCATACAATTACATGACATTGGGACTTAACACATTTAGTTGAGAAATGTGTTGAGTTACTTGATATATTGTTGATGAATGAGTTATATGTTATGATATGCATAATATGAATTATGATGATGTATCAAAGTAATTGAGTAACATGTTATAAATGATAAGATATGTGAAATCACAATGTAACAAATTGATATTGATACAAAAGAGAAGAATGAGAAAGGTAAGAAAAATGATGATATAATAAGGCGATGTGCCTAGTTTGATAATGAGAAATGAAATGAGAATGGAATTATGAAAGTATTTGATAATGAGATAAATGAATAATATCCCAAGTGATACCCTAAATTTTTTAGAAATATTATTTGTTGAGAATTAATTGTATGATTTTAAGTGTATTTATGATTAAGTGAGAAGATAAGAGGAAGGAGTGTGTATCTGTTATGTATATGGAGATAGATACATTAAATGCAAGTCTATATCTTAATATGGACTAAAGATATTTTAATTATATAAGTTAGAGGTAGTGGATATTTGGTTTAATAATATTATTATATTAAATATAGTAGAAGATGACATAAGTGGGTTGAATATTATATTGTTGAATTACTTGGTGAAGAGTGATTTGGGGAAAGTGTTTGGCTAAAAGAGTGTGGTTTGACTTTGTTTCAACATCTTCTTCTTCTTCTTCTTTATTCTTTTGCTGGCTATCACCACAATCTTCAAGAGGGAGGGATATGCCAGCCACTAAGATGGAGAAAGAAGTTCGGGGATTCATTGGTAAATTACAATACATTAGCAGGTTTATAGCAAAGCTCACAACAATCTGTGAGCCTATCTTCAAATTGCTTAAAAAGAATCAGCCAGTCTTGTGGAATGAAGAGTGTCAAAAGGCCTTTGAGCGAATAAAGGAGTATCTACTAAATCCACCTGTTTTAAAACCACCTAAACCCAGTAAACCCTTGTTACTATACTTAGCAATAGAAGAAGAGTCAATAGGAGCCATGCTAGCCCAAGCAGATGAGTTAGGGATTGAGCATGCAGTTTAGTATTTGAGTAGAAAGCTCCTACCTGTATAGCAATGGTTTGGTCTTCTAAGAAGTTGCGGCATTACTTTCAATCTTATAGTGTGCAAGCAATTTCCAGGTTGGATCCAATGAAGTACTTGAGGGATACACCCTCTTTCATTGGCAAGTATGGTCGATGGTTAATAATATTGGAATAGTTTGAGATTGAGAATGTAACAAGGAAAACAATCAAAGGTAAAGCAGTGGCAGAATTCCTAGCCCAACAACCATTACCATATAGCGAAGAGGTAGTCCTGGAATTTCCAAATGAACATTTAGAGGCCATTGAAGTACAAGGATGGAAAATATATTTTGATGGGGTAGTGAATAGGAAAGGAGCAGGTTTGGGAGTCATACTAGAATCGCCTGAAGGGGAACTTATCCCTTTAGCAAAAAAAATGAAATTCAGGGCAACCAATAATATGGTGGAATACGAAGCATGTATCTTTGGTTTGGAAACACTAATGATTATGAAGGTGGATAAGGTGGAAGTTTTTGGCGATTCATTACTAGTAATATCCCAAGTAAATGGAGAGTGGGAGTTAAAAGATGGGAAATTAAAAAATACCACCATTACTTGACCATGATGAAGAAGAACTTTAAGGAGTGTAGGTTTATACACCTATCAAGAGAAGAAAACTAGATGGCTGATGCCCTAGCCACATTGGCTTCGGTACGAAAAATCCTGTCAGCTTATTCCTTAATCCTCTGATTTTGACCAGTTCGTCAACTCCTTGCTACAAATATGAGACATTCATGGAAACTGATATAGACCATGATGCGGGGTATGATTCTATAAGACGATTTTTAGAGGAAAGGGAATACCCATCGGGGCCAACAAGGAAAGAAAGAAGAGCCATAAGGCGGTGGTCCTTGCAATACATCACCTTCCATGGAGATTTATATCGAAGATGGCCTGATGGGATGAATTTGAGATGCTTGAAGAAGCCTGAAGTGGAGCATATCATGTCAGAAATACATGCAGGAAGTTGCGGTCCGTACATGAGTGGTTTGGCCCTAGTTAAGAAGATAATTTGACAAGGCTACTACTGGTTGACCATGGACAGAGATTTTATTGAGTTTATAAAGAAGTGCCAACAATGTCAGATGTATGGTAACTTGAATCACATGCCTCCTAAAGAACTGCATTCTATGTCTTCACCTTGGCCCTTTTCCACTTGGGGTGTCGACATTATAGGAGAGATACATCCGACAACCTCAAACAGTCACCGTTTCATTGTAGTAGAGGTAGATTATTTTTCGAAATGGGTCGAAGCAGAATCCTTCAACAAACTGGGCGCAAGCCAGATGGCTAGATTTATTGAAAAGAACCTCATCTGCAGGTATGGAGTCCTGTACAGTGTGATATCAGACAATGGGGTACAGTTTCAAGGAGTAGTTAAGGACTTATTCTCAAAGTACCAAATCCATCATCACTTATCCTCTCCTTATAGACCAAAGGCTAATGGTGCGATAGAAGCAACAAATAAGACAATTAAGCAAATTCTGTCCAAGATGACCAAGACATACAGGGATTGGTTAGAGATGCTTTGTAATATCCCAAAGTATACCCTAAAAGTTTTGGAATAATTATTGTTGTATTTGGATTAAGTGTATAGGTTTTATGGAAAGAGAAAAGAAGTGAAGAGAGAGTGTATATGTTGTATATATAGTGATATATACAACATCTACAAGTCAAATGTGGAAGTCAAAAGATGATGATTTAAATGATTTTAATTAATTAATGGAAAATGGGAAAATAAGTGAGTGGAAGAAGATATTTATTTTTATAATTAATAGAATTAATTAAAAAAGGTAATTAAAATAAGTGGAAGAGAGGAAATTGATTATTTTATTATTAAATACTTGGTGGAGTTTTAAAGGAGGTTTGAGTGGAGATAAATGTTTGACTTTGCTTCTTTTCTTCTTCATTATCTTCTTCTTTTCCTTTCTTGGCTGGGCACCACTAAGACAAGAGAGCAAGAGAGAGTTTTGTGTTCCAAGCTCAAAATTGAAAGAAGATTCAAGTGATCAAGTTGGAAATTTAAGAGTTTCTTCATCTTTGGTAAGTTTCCTCTTGATTCCTTAGTTTTCTTTTAAGTTGTGTTTGAGTTTGTTGGTTGATTGTTGACGGTTTGTGAATATGTTTGATTATGATGTATTTGAGAGTGTTTGGTTCAATTGATATTGGATTGTGGGGTTGGATTGAAGGAAAGAGTAAGTTTGTTAGAAGAGAAAGTGTTGTGGTTGTGTTTTGGGTTTGTGGTGATGATTATGATTTGTGTTTGGTGTATGTTTTGAGTTGTTTTTGGTGTTTTTGCAAGTTTGTTATGGTTTTTGGGTGTGTTTAGTTAAGTTTGTTTGAAGTGGATAATGGTGGAAGTAAGAGGTTTGTTGGATATGTTGTTGTTGTTGACGGAATTTTCATTTTTGGCCTGACACGCCCATGAGCAAGGCCAGGTCTTTAGGCGTGTCAATGGTTTTATTTTCTGGATGGGTGACACAAGCAGTGACACGCCCATGTCACTGAGCATTTAATAGCTACTGTGTTGAGGGAGGATTGACACGGCCATGAACACGTCCGTGTTGTTGGACGTGTCAATGCTTCTGTGAGATAGAATGTATTACACGTTCAGTGACACGCCCGTGGTTCTGAGAGTGTCAAAGCTTCCGTGTTGTGAGTTTAGGGCACGGTCAGGGACATGCCCGTGTTGTTGAGCATGTCATGTGTAGAGTTTGCCATAGTTGATTCTTAACCTTATTATCTCATGTGTATCTCTAAGTAAGTGTGTATGATCACCTTTGGTTTAGATTTTGAAGAGAGTTGAGTTGCCATAATCCAAGTGTTGAAGGATCCTTGGAAGAGGAGTTTGGTGTGAGGTGAGTTGCTCTTGAGGTAAGTACAAACCATACATTATTGCATATATTATATGATCGAATGTGTTAAGTAACTTATTGTATTGTTGATGCATATGAATAATGTTATGTTTTGGCATAATGTGAACTTGGTGGAGTGTATCTTGAAGATTTTAAATATATAATGATATGATTGAATATGAAATGTGAAAGCTATGATAATCATTCAAAATGTATGTTTAATGCAATTGATTATGAATACTTTAATGATGAATTGCCTTAATGTGAATTTAGATATGATGTGACATGAAGCCATTGTGGTTGGCTATGACAATGTAAATGAAATAATTGGGGCATGGTTGCTTATTTGATTATGGAATATGAAATGAGAAATGAAATGAGAAATGAATTGAGAAAGAGATTGATAAAGAGATAAATGAAATAATTGTGTGATTAATATGTTATTCAATTTTCAGAGTTTTGAGTTTGGCGGCATGCATATGAATCACTGGATAGGTGAAAAGACCAGGTCGTAAACTGATTCCAGTTGAAAAATGTGAAAAATGATGTTTTTGGGGTGAAAAGACTGGGTCGTAAGCCTCAAAAATAGTAACAGTCTAGTTGGGTTAAGGATCTCCTTGAGTTTAGTCGGGTTGAGGTCCAAGAGAATGGGTCTGTTACACTATCCATGGATAGAGATATATATATCGCCTACGGGCTTGATGATTGTGATTATAGACCAAAGCAGTAACTCTGAACTTTGAATAACATATTAGTGTCTTTTGGGCCCATGCTTGTCTTTGTTTAAATGTCATATTCTTATATATTGTTTATAATGTTTGAACATATGATATTGGAATTGCATTGAAACATATTATCATTGTGGTTTGTACCACTAAGCCTATGGCTTTGCGCGATTGTGGTTCATCGCGCAGGTGACAGGGTAGAACCAGAGAGTTCCTCTAGGCCAAGTCAAGTTTAGATTCTGAAGTTTGGATAGTGGGCTTAAAGATCAAAGACTGACTGGCAAATATGTATAAACTTTATATTTTGTAAAATTTGTTTTTGATGAATTTGTATTTGTAAATATAACTATATTTTCCGTTGCGTTTTAAATGAATGTTTTATTTATTGTGTTTAAGTTTATGTATATTTTGTAGAAAGAAGTGAGTCGTTTGTTTAGTAAACCTTGGCATTTCTATATTTAGTATACGTATATTACGATCGTATTAGCATGCTGTGTACGTATACGGGGTATGGGGGTGTTACAATTGTTTTGGTATCAGAGCCTAGGTTTGAGATTCTCAACCTAGGTAAATTGTAAGAAAAAGAACATTTTGATTTTAAAAGTTAGTTTTTAAATAAGATACATGTTTTAGTATTGGCAGTCTTTGATCTTTAATGAGGTATATTCTGCTGTGTTTGCAGATATAGGTAGTGATGGGGTCTCAGTCACGTCAGTTTGTAGAAGGTAGTGCTGAGAGTGTAGCTCCTGAGGAGGGTAGAGATGGAGCTAGGGTTGAGAGAGTTAGTGAGGCACCTGCTCCTGTGCCAGAGAATTCAGCTGTTGATGAGGTTCCGCTGAGTTGGTTACAATATATGGTAGAATTGTTGAGGAGAGCTCCCGTACAGCAGCCACCGCCACCACCACAGCCTCAAGTGCCGGTGAGACATTATGATAAATTGAGGAAGTATGGAGCTGAGGATTTCTTGGGTACTACAGATCCTGCAGTAGCTGAGCAGTGGTTGGATAGAGTGCAGAGGATATTTATCCAGTTACTCCTGATGAGAAATTTGATTATGCAAAATCACTTCTTCAGAAAGATGCTTATGATTGGTGGAAGACGGTTCCTCATGCCATGGATGATCAACCAACTTTGTCTTATGGTGTTTTCCTGAGGGAGTTTGAGCATAAATATACTCCGAGGGATTATAAGGATGTTAAGAAGATGGAATTTCTGAATTTGAAACAAGATAACCGGACAGTGACAGAGTATGAGATAGAGTTTATCCGGTTGAGTCACTATACCGGTGGGATTATTTTCGATGAGATTGACCAGTGCAGAAGGTTTGAGGAGGGGTTGAGGCCCTCTATTATGTGCATTGTTGCTGGTTCTCGATACCAAGATTTTTCTCAGTTAGTTGCAACAGCTAGAAGTGTTGAGAAAGCACAGGGTATTGCAGCAGCTGCTACTGAAGAAGAGACCAGAGTTAGGAGACCCCAGTTTGAGGTAGGGTCTTCGTCTAGGAAGAGAGGCCGAGGAAGTTTTCTTCCTAGAGTCAATAGGAGCTTGAGGCAGTTGGGTAGGTTAGTTCAGTATCAGAGGCAGAGACCGAGACCTATAGTGTAACACCCCTTCCCGACCTATAATAAGCCGAGGAGGAATGCTACATCAAGATACGAGCTCTGGTTATGTCAGCTTACTTAATGTTCCTTATAAAAATTTTTTTCAAAAAAATTTTGACGGAGTCTCCCTTAAAATTCTAGGTCCCAAGTGTCGACAAAATTGATTTTTCTTATATTTGAAAAACATTTTGTTTCACAATTCAACTCAAGTACACTCCCAATAATCCACCCTTATAACCTCAACTACAATCCTGCAAGAAGAATTCACACTTCTATATTCACAATCCAACTCAATTTAAAACCATACAGTTATTATACATTACTAGATTTATACATATAAATACTCTCTCGTCAGAAATACATCATAATTAAAATTTATACATGTATGCATAACCCTCTAGTTGGTCTCGACAAACTTTACTCTTCTTGTGGCATAACAAAAGACTTCATATCTTCCATCTAAAAACCTGCGCGAATAAACACCCGCGCTAAGCCCGAGAGCTTAGTAGTCCAAATATAAAATATAAACATATAGTATAGAAGTATTGATATGTAATGATACATCGATTCAATATATAATTAGTTCTTATCATATCTTCTTTTCTTTTTAACTTTATCTTTAATATATCCTAGCTAATTTCATATAAGATGTATATATATATATAATATTATCACCAACCCCAATGCATCACCAATACTCAAAACCAATATATTAATACCCCTACATTATATATATACCATACCAACCATTATTGCAATACACACATTACATATCATATAAATCATAAATCATATTTCCAATAAAGACAACCTTTATCCTCAACCACAATTCATTTTCCTATTACACTTAATAACATTATATTATTCACAATCCACCAAGCATAATTCATTATTAATACTCACAATCAATATTTCAATACTTGCATTTCACATTGACAATAAAGACAGACTCGGGCCCAAAACACTAATATGTTATTCAAAGTTCAGAGTTACTGCTTTGATCCATAATCACAATAATCAAGCCCGTAGGCAACATATATCATATCTCTATCCATGGAGAGTGTAACAGACCCAGTCTCTTGGACCATCCACCCGACTAATCGAGAAGATCCTCAACCCGGCAAGACTGTTACTTTTCATATATTTCACATTTATAATTCATATAGTGTAACAGACCCAGTCTCTTGGACCATCAACTCAACAACTTGAGGAGATCCTCAACCCGGCTAGACTGTTACATTTCATATGTTATAGGCATGCCGTCAAATCCAGAACTCTGAAAGTTGAATTAACATATTAGACACAACTCTTTTCATTTATATCTTTGTACATTTCTTTCTCAATTCATTTCATTTTCAAAACAGGCAACCATGCCTCAATTATAATTCATTTACATTCTCGTAGCCAACACAATGGCTTCACATCTCATTTGATTCATCATATAATCAACATGTCTATTTATTTCATTTCAATCATTATTACCAACCACAATTACAATACATTTCATCATTTCTCAAAACACATTAGCACAATTCATCATTACAATATTTATCATAACAAATTGCATTGTACTTACCTATTTGAATGATCTTCATATCTTTCACATCATCCAATCATAACCTTAATCAAATTATATTGACAATATAGTAATTCACTTAACACATTTACAAACAAATGTGTTAAGTCTTAATTCATGTAAATAAGTGCAATCATATAAACTTTGTACTTACCTTAAAACCAACTTACACCACTCTATACACCTACTCTTCCAAGAATCCTCAACACTTAGATTAGGGCAATTCAACCTCTTCACAACCTAATCCAAAAGGAATATTAGCAAAATGACCATATGAATAGTAAATTCTGGTTTTAGACTAAATTTTATCCTTATTTTGAAAATTTGTATAAAATAATATACTTGACTAAAAACTCTAAAATTTTTACAGAACTTAATTTTACATCTTAAAATCATTCCTTTAAAATTTCAGATCAAACTGAACACAAAATCTTGGTCAAATAATTCACCCAAACAGACTGCCCCAATTGCCCTGCATCCTGGCAGCAGTTCTAAACTTTGTGAATTCCATAAATTAAATTCAATCAACTTGGTTCCTAATTATTTTTCTCAAATACTAGACTCATTAAGCAACAACATATCCAAAATTCAATTGAATATAATTTTTTCTACATTTTATTAAAAATCCCGAAATATAGCTGTCTCAGTTAAGGTACCTGCTGGAACAGATCTAATAAAAATAATTTTTCTAAACTCATAACCTATCCAAAATCGAATCAACATATTTTTCAGTCATTCTAGACTCATAGAGGCACAACATATCAAAAATTCACTTCAAGAACATTTTTCTATAATTAATTAAAAATCATACAAATCACAGCCTTTACTAATTGTAAAACAGAAACAATTTCACTAAACACAAACATACATCAATTATTCCATTTTCCAACTCATATATATATCAAACCCTTACTAACCAATTTAATAATCCATCATCATCCTCACAAATAACCATTTAAATCTACACATATCTTTCAATCTTTCACTATTATCATCTTAACATACTAACTACATCCCATATCAACACAATCAATGGAAATCAATTCAAAGAAATGAATACTTACTTGAGTAGTCTTTGCCAAATCTTCAATCTTCACTTCAATTCTCTTTAAGCCCTTAAAAAATTTTGATGTGCATAATTAAAATCTCCTTTCTCTCTTTCTCTCTCTCTCTCTCTCGTAAGAAGAAGAAGAAGAAGGAGACAAGAAGATTTTTCTTCTTTTCTTCATACTTATCCTATATATATATATATAATAATAATAATATTAATTATTTCTAAAAATTCTCCACCACAACCTTCATTCAACCCTTTGACTTTCTTTTCTTCTTTCTCTTTTATAAATATTATTATCATTATTATTAATTAATTAATATTATATATATATATATATTCACTTTTCCTACACCACTTTATACATTATGTATATGTGGTGTATATGTGGGTATATGTATATTCCTTTTATATTTCCCATATATTTTCCAAATACCAAATATACATCTCATCCCTCAAATACATCTACCTCTTCATTTCTTTTCTCTTTTCATCAAACATATACATTTAATCCAAATACAACAATAACTCTAAAACTTTTAGGGTATATTTTGGGATATTACAATTCTCTCCCCCTTAAATAATTTCGTCCTCGAAATTATCCAGCACAATAACAATTCATTTATAATAAAACACCATCTTAATTCATATGAAGGTAATCGTATTCTTATATTATGATTTCATCAAATTACATAACTTTTACTCTTCCACCTTTAGTCAATCATCTTTTCCAATTCACAACTTATCATTATATAGCTATATTTATCTTATTACTTTTTCAACAAAACACCCAAAATAACTCATTACATTTCAAAGAAATTTTCTTTTATACAATAATCAAATCATCTTATAATCTATAAATATACCATTCATCTATTACATTCAAGATATTTATCACTTCATTTTTTTGTAGGCAATCTTTTAACTTTAATCTTGGAAATTATTGAATTAAATCTTACTATAGATTATCCTGTTATTACAATCACTTTTGAAAATAACCACTTATCAAACCTTGATTGATAACAATATTTTCATTTCTTATACTTAAATCCCTCTTTACCATGTTTTTCACTTAATATTAATATCGATACAATCTTTATAAATTTACTTTACAGATAATCAACCTTTTTCCTTTCATTATCTTTAATAACTGATATATCATAATTCATTCATGTATCAGCATATCACTTCATATATACATTATCATATATATCTTATACTCTTAGCATAACTATACATATTAAATCTCGATAATAATTCACAATCTTAATGAATTCTAGATCAATTGATCTAGCTGTCATAAAATAACAACATTTCAATCTTATTCCATTCAAACCAACCATTAACTTATTTAAGTTTATCATCACATATCAATATACATAACACAATTCTATTAGGTCAAACTCATTCTCAACTTCTAATCCCTTAGGATCCATCTGTTCGACTCCTTACTAACAAATTACTTCAAATTATCTTTCAATATTCATATATATCTTCTGCTTTCAATAATAGCAGTGCAATCTCCCATAATTCTCATAATTTTTCTCATACTATAATTATTACCCATAGTTCATTCACTTAACATTGTTTCCATCAATTAATTCATCTTATAACAAAAATATATTCAGTATCATTTTCAATCACATTTCATAAATTTCTCCCATTTATCATATTCTCACATTATCATACCATTACTATGATTACATAATCACTTTTTATTCATTCTTCACAATTCAAGACATTTACACGGTTCTCTTCTCTATTCATATTTTTCATAATTATAAACAAATTTCTAACATAGAATTGATAAGATACCACTTTACCAATCACAACTCCTAACCATATTTCTTGAAACAAAATTATCAATCTCACCCACATAATACTACAATCATATCACCTTAGGCCCAAATCTGCTGATAACAAACTTAACCAGCCAATTACACTAAACAAATTATATAGCCAGAGTATATTAATAGTCACATATGTAGTTTATAAATCAATATTGTTCCTCTATTATTCTTCTTCAAACATTTCCAACTATCTCAAAAGTTGACATAATTCAACTTTGTCTCCAAAACAATTTGTTCTTGATCATATGATTATCATTAGCCTAACTCACATCAACAATATTACTTATAACACTTATGTGTACAACATTCAATCATATACAAACTTTATACAACTTCCATTTCTAACCTATCTCTTATAAAACTTTTCATACATTATACTTTCCATCTTTATTAAACACATATACATATAATATATTTCCACAAGCATAATCCTTCAACCAGAAAGCATTATATGATAGTCTAGCTCAGTTATTATCATAACAATTTCATCGTCCATTGTTACTCGAGTCCTTTTTCACTTTCCATTACAATCCATAGTCTAACTCTTCATAAATCAAAACTTAATTTCTCATAGATCCACTAATACATGCCATATCATTCTTCATACCACTATACAAATAATTATACCACATTCACATACATAGGTCACGTTCACAATGTGACTTGCTTTCATATTTCTTACACTTTACAATTATATTTAATTCCTCTTTTTCATACCATCAATACACATTTAACATTTATTATTTTTCATTGAACAACACCATTTTCATCTTCTTCTTCTTCTTCTTCTTCTTTTTTTTTTTTTTTTTTACATGACTTAAATTATTTATATATATCTCACATATTTATACATATGTCCCTTACATCCAATCATATACACATCGCCCATTAATCCCTATAAAATTTCCAAATTTCGTTATCACAAATCTCAATTTCTTGAACTAACATTGCTCAATCCAATTCTCACTATTAATATTATCACATGACCTAACTTTGCACAAGTTTATCAATGCAAGAGTACTCATTCTCAACACTAATAGATATGTAGTTGTATAGGTTACAAACACGCAATACTATGCGTACATTACACTTTCAAGTGATCAACTCAATCCTTGATCACTAGCATCTTACATCCCATTATCACCTTCCAAGTAGTCAACCTTATCATGATTACTTCATCACTTGCCAACTTTTAGTTCATCAAATTACATATCTGTAAGTCATTCTTAATATGCAAAAATTTTCATTCCACTTAACTCATATACGTACTATACATTAAATTTTCGATATTTAAATAATCTTTATCCAAATTCCGTTAACATTATAAATTCTCCTCTTACTACTTTGCTTAAACTTCAATTTACTCATCTCGTTTTATTAATATAAACTTAAGTAAACATCTTATATATACATACTACAAAGCAACATCAAAATATATCTTTTTTACAATCATTAAAGCTCATTTCAAAAATCCAAATATTACACATTATCACCATTAACATGAGCTTTAACAATACTCAAGCATATTATATTCCTACCATTCAAACCACAATGTTTACATTAAATTAACAATACTAACAACACCATTTTATCTCCTTGCTTAACCCCTATCATTTTTTTTTTTAATCTTAACTTTACATATTCAAACCTTAAGTTATCACACTTTGTCTATATCAATCAACTCATTCAATATTCCCCCATATTCTCTTCATTATAATTACATATCCATCCATATTATCCATCAACAATATTTCCTCTCCCTTGCAATCCAAACATAAACTTTATTAGAAAGAGATTCAAATAATAGAGGAAAGATTACATACTTTGATTTTGATTTTGTTTTTAATTCATTTTTTTTTTAACTTTATTTTCCTGATCATTTCTTTATATTATAATCATATTTCACATTTTCTTTCCTCAAGGAAACTACTATTCTTTAATTTATCACTTAAACTTACATAAATTTTTCCATCTCATTGCTTTCTTTAAATTTCCATTCATATAGAACTTCATCCACACATTATTATCCATTTCATACAATTCAATACATTTCAATTCATATAATACCACATTCGAGACCAACCTAGATGTTAATGCATATGCATGTATCAAAAATTTCATTCTTTTCATTTTCATTCATCATCATTTTTCTTTTTAAAACATTTCCTTTTTAAATTTACTTAGGCCGAGAATCTCGAACCTAAGCTCTGATACCAAAACAATTGTAACACCCCTTCCCGACCTATAATAAGCCGAGGAGGAATGCTACATCAAGATACGAGCTCTGGTTATGTCAGCTTACTTAATGTTCCTTATAAAAATTTTTTTCAAAAAAATTTTGACGGAGTCTCCCTTAAAATTCTAGGTCCCAAGTGTCGACAAAATTGATTTTTCTTATATTTGAAAAACATTTTGTTTCACAATTCAACTCAAGTACACTCCCAATAATCCACCCTTATAACCTCAACTACAATCCTGCAAGAAGAATTCACACTTCTATATTCACAATCCAACTCAATTTAAAACCATACAGTTATTATACATTACTAGATTTATACATATAAATACTCTCTCGTCAGAAATACATCATAATTAAAATTTATACATGTATGCATAACCCTCTAGTTGGTCTCGACAAACTTTACTCTTCTTGTGGCATAACAAAAGACTTCATATCTTCCATCTAAAAACCTGCGCGAATAAACACCCGCGCTAAGCCCGAGAGCTTAGTAGTCCAAATATAAAATATAAACATATAGTATAGAAGTATTGATATGTAATGATACATCGATTCAATATATAATTAGTTCTTATCATATCTTCTTTTCTTTTTAACTTTATCTTTAATATATCCTAGCTAATTTCATATAAGATGTATATATATATAATATTATCACCAACCCCAATGCATCACCAATACTCAAAACCAATATATTAATACCCCTACATTATATATATACCATACCAACCATTATTGCAATACACACATTACATATCATATAAATCATAAATCATATTTCCAATAAAGACAACCTTTATCCTCAACCACAATTCATTTTCCTATTACACTTAATAACATTATATTATTCACAATCCACCAAGCATAATTCATTATTAATACTCACAATCAATATTTCAATACTTGCATTTCACATTGACAATAAAGACAGACTCGGGCCCAAAACACTAATATGTTATTCAAAGTTCAGAGTTACTGCTTTGATCCATAATCACAATAATCAAGCCCGTAGGCAACATATATCATATCTCTATCCATGGAGAGTGTAACAGACCCAGTCTCTTGGACCATCCACCCGACTAATCGAGAAGATCCTCAACCCGGCAAGACTGTTACTTTTCATATATTTCACATTTATAATTCATATAGTGTAACAGACCCAGTCTCTTGGACCATCAACTCAACAACTTGAGGAGATCCTCAACCCGGCTAGACTGTTACATTTCATATGTTATAGGCATGCCGTCAAATCCAGAACTCTGAAAGTTGAATTAACATATTAGACACAACTCTTTTCATTTATATCTTTGTACATTTCTTTCTCAATTCATTTCATTTTCAAAACAGGCAACCATGCCTCAATTATAATTCATTTACATTCTCGTAGCCAACACAATGGCTTCACATCTCATTTGATTCATCATATAATCAACATGTCTATTTATTTCATTTCAATCATTATTACCAACCACAATTACAATACATTTCATCATTTCTCAAAACACATTAGCACAATTCATCATTACAATATTTATCATAACAAATTGCATTGTACTTACCTATTTGAATGATCTTCATATCTTTCACATCATCCAATCATAACCTTAATCAAATTATATTGACAATATAGTAATTCACTTAACACATTTACAAACAAATGTGTTAAGTCTTAATTCATGTAAATAAGTGCAATCATATAAACTTTGTACTTACCTTAAAACCAACTTACACCACTCTATACACCTACTCTTCCAAGAATCCTCAACACTTAGATTAGGGCAATTCAACCTCTTCACAACCTAATCCAAAAGGAATATTAGCAAAATGACCATATGAATAGTAAATTCTGGTTTTAGACTAAATTTTATCCTTATTTTGAAAATTTGTATAAAATAATATACTTGACTAAAAACTCTAAAATTTTTACAGAACTTAATTTTACATCTTAAAATCATTCCTTTAAAATTTCAGATCAAACTGAACACAAAATCTTGGTCAAATAATTCACCCAAACAGACTGCCCCAATTGCCCTGCATCCTGGCAGCAGTTCTAAACTTTGTGAATTCCATAAATTAAATTCAATCAACTTGGTTCCTAATTATTTTTCTCAAATACTAGACTCATTAAGCAACAACATATCCAAAATTCAATTGAATATAATTTTTTCTACATTTTATTAAAAATCCCGAAATATAGCTGTCTCAGTTAAGGTACCTGCTGGAACAGATCTAATAAAAATAATTTTTCTAAACTCATAACCTATCCAAAATCGAATCAACATATTTTTCAGTCATTCTAGACTCATAGAGGCACAACATATCAAAAATTCACTTCAAGAACATTTTTCTATAATTAATTAAAAATCATACAAATCACAGCCTTTACTAATTGTAAAACAGAAACAATTTCACTAAACACAAACATACATCAATTATTCCATTTTCCAACTCATATATATATCAAACCCTTACTAACCAATTTAATAATCCATCATCATCCTCACAAATAACCATTTAAATCTACACATATCTTTCAATCTTTCACTATTATCATCTTAACATACTAACTACATCCCATATCAACACAATCAATGGAAATCAATTCAAAGAAATGAATACTTACTTGAGTAGTCTTTGCCAAATCTTCAATCTTCACTTCAATTCTCTTTAAGCCCTTAAAAAATTTTGATGTGCATAATTAAAATCTCCTTTCTCTCTTTCTCTCTCTCTCTCTCTCGTAAGAAGAAGAAGAAGAAGGAGACAAGAAGATTTTTCTTCTTTTCTTCATACTTATCCTATATATATATATATAATAATAATAATATTAATTATTTCTAAAAATTCTCCACCACAACCTTCATTCAACCCTTTGACTTTCTTTTCTTCTTTCTCTTTTATAAATATTATTATCATTATTATTAATTAATTAATATTATATATATATATATTCACTTTTCCTACACCACTTTATACATTATGTATATGTGGTGTATATGTGGGTATATGTATATTCCTTTTATATTTCCCATATATTTTCCAAATACCAAATATACATCTCATCCCTCAAATACATCTACCTCTTCATTTCTTTTCTCTTTTCATCAAACATATACATTTAATCCAAATACAACAATAACTCTAAAACTTTTAGGGTATATTTTGGGATATTACATATAGTTTTTGTAGCGAGTGCTCCGACTCCTATGGTTCAAAGATCTACTCCACCTACATGTGTCCATTGTGGTAGGATACATGGGGGTGTTTGTTGGAAGATTGGTGGATTAGCTGTGTGTTTCAGATGTGGATCGCCTGACCATTTCATTAAAGAGTGTCCTGAGCCACAGGATAATAGACAGACTGATACTGCAGCTTCTCGACCCAGTGTTAGCACAGGTGGTCGAGGGGGCAGAGGTTTCAGTAGAGGTGGTAGACCTGGGTTTAGTCAGAGAGGAGGATCTTCATCAAGAGGCAGTAGGCCAGTTGAGGCCGGATCTTCTCAGAGAGTATATGTGATGCAGAGGCAGCCGGATGCTTCAGCAGTTATAGCGGGTACATTTTCTTTATTTGATACTTTAGTTCTTGCTTTGATTGATCCAGGATCCATTCATTCATACATAAGTGCATCTATCTTGCCTGTGTCTGAGATGCATTCAGAATCCTTAGGATTTGATGTGTTGGTGACAAATCCTTTAGGGCATAGTGTGGTAGTAAGCAAGGTGCATCGGGAAAGTGCAGTTGTGGTGCAAGGAGAGAAATTTTTGGGTGATTTGATTGAAATGCCTTTTAAGGAGTATGATTTGATCTTAGGAATGGATTGGTTGTCTAAGCATGGAGCTGTGGTAGATTGTCAAAAGAAGTGTGTTACTTTGAGAACCGGTGATGGTAAAAGTGTGATAATGTCTAGTGAGCAGAGACAACTTGCATCCTTATTTGTTTCAGCTGTTACAACTAGAAAGTTGATTAGAAAAGGGTGTGATGCTTATCTTGCTCATGTTGTGGATACTAGAGTAGTGGGTTCTCAACTTGATAGTATACCCACAGTTGTGGAATTTCTAGATGTGTTTCCTAAGAAGTTGCTAGGGTTACCTCCTGAGAGAGAGGTGGACTTTGGTATTGAATTGTTACCTGGTACCACTCCCATCTCTATTACTCCTTATCGAATGGCACCTGCTGAGCTGAGAGAGTTGAAGGTACAGTTACAGGAGTTGTTGGATAAAGGGTTTATTCGCCCTAGTGTTTCTCCGTGGGGAGCTCCTGTTTTGTTTGTAAAGAAGAAGGATGGTACTTTGAGGTTGTGCATAGATTATAGACAATTGAATAAGGTGACTATGAAGAATAAGTATCCTTTGCCTCGGATAGATGATCTCTTTGATTAGTTGAAGGGAGCAGCAGTGTTTTCCAAGATTGATTTGAGATCAGGGTACCATCAGTTGAGAGTTAGAGCTGAAGATATTCCTAAGACAGCTTTTCACACAAGGTATGGGCATTATGAGTTTTTAGTGATGCCTTTTGGATTGACGAATGCACCTGCAGTTTTCATGGATTTGATGAATAGAGTGTTTAGGCCATATCTGGATCAGTTTGTTGTGGTCTTCATTGATGATATTTTGGTGTATTCGTGTAGTGAAGAAGAGCATGACAAGCATTTGCGGATTGTGTTGCAGACCTTGAGAGAGAAGCAGTTGTATGCTAAGCTGTTGAAGTGTGAGTTTTGGCTTGATCAAGTTACTTTTCTGGGTCATATAATTTCAGCAGATGGTATAAGAGTCGATCCAAGTAAAGTTGAAGCTATTTTGAATTGGAGTCCACCGAAGTCTGTAACTGAAGTTAGAAGTTTTCTGGGTTTGGCAGGTTATTACCGACGCTTTGTGAAAGGTTTTTCTTTAATAGCTACTCCACTCACTAGATTACTTCGAAAGGGAGTTAGATTTCTGTGGACAGATCCATGTCAAGCTAGTTTTGAGCAGTTGAAGGAAATGTTGACTCAAGCGCCTGTTCTTACTTTACCTATGGAAGATAAACCATATGTGATTTACAGTGATACTTCACATAATGGTTTAAGATGTGTTTTGATGCAAGAGGGTAAAGTCATAGCTTATGCTTCTCGGCAGTTGAAGCCGCATGAGCTTAATTATCCGACGCATGATTTGGAATTAGCAGCTATAGTGCTTGCTTTGAAGATTTGGCAATACTACTTATATGGGGAGAAATGTTTTATCTACACTGATCATAAGAGTTTGAAATATTTGGGAGATCAAAGAGAGCTTAATCTTCGGCAAAGACGATGGTTAGAATTGATCAAAGACTACGACTGTTTGATTGACTATCATCCTGGTCAGGCAAATGTTGTTGCTGATGCCTTGAGTCGGAAGTCTTTGGCAGTTTTGTCTGTTTATTCGCTCTCTTTGCTTGTTGAGTTGAGAGCGTTGCATGCCAGTTTTGAATCGTGTGATGATGGTGCATTGTTAGCTAAGTTTTGAATCTTGGAAGAGGAGTTTGGTGTGGGGTGAGTTGCTCTTGAGGTAAGTACAAACCATACATTATTGCATATATTATATGATCGAATGTGTTAAGTAACTTATTGCATTGTTGATGCATATGAATAATGTTATGTTTTGGCATAATGTGAACTTGGTGGAGTGTATCTTGAAGATTTTAAATATATAATGATATGATTGAATATGAAATGTGAAAGCTATGATAATCATTCAAAATGTATGTTCAATGCAATTGATTATGAATACTTTAATGATGAATTGCCTTAATGTGAATTGAGATATGATGTGACATGATGCCATTGTGGTTGGCTATGACAATGTAAATGAAGTAATTGGGGCACGGTTGCCTATTTGATTATGGAATATGAAATGAGAAATGAATTGAGAAAGAGATTGATAAAGAGATAAATGAAATAATTGTGTGATTAATATGTTATTCAATTTTCAGAGTTCTGAGTTTGGCGGCATGCCTATGAATCACTGGATAGGTGAAAAGACCGGGTCGTAAACCGATTCCAGTTGAAAAATGTGAAAAATGTGAAAAATGATGTTTTTGGGGTGAAAAGACTGGGTCGTAAGCCTCAAAAACAGTAACAGTCTAGCCAGGTTGAGGATCTCCTCGAGTTTAGCCGGGTTGAGGTCTAAGAGATTGGGTCTATTACACTATCCATGGATATATATATATATATATATCGCCTACGGGCTTGATGATTGTGATTATAGACCAAAGCAGTAACTCTGAACTTTAAATAACATATTAGTGTCTTTTGGGCCCATGCTTGTCTTTTTTTAAATGTGATATTCTTATATATTGTTTATAATGTTTGAACATATGATATTGGCATTGCATTGAAACATATTATCATTGTGGTTTGTACCACTAAGCCTATGGCTTAGCGCGATTGTGCTTCATCACGTAGGTGACAGGGTAGAACCGGAGAGTTCCTCTAGGCCAAGTCAAGTTTAGATTCTGAAGTGTGGATAGTGGGCTAAAAGATCAAAGACTGACTGGCAAATATGTATAAACTTTATATTTTGTAAAATTTGTTTTTGATGAATTTGTATTTGTAAATATAACTATATTTTACACTGCGTTTTAAATGAATGTTTTATTTATTGTGTTTAAGTTTATGTATATTTTGTAGAAAGAAGTGAGTCGTTTGTTTAGTAAACTGTGGCATTTATATATTCAGTATATGTATATTACGATCGTATTAGCATGCTGTGTACGTATACGGGGTATAGGGGTGTTACATGCTTCCCTTTGCTTTGTGGGGATATAGAGCAAGTGTGTGCATACTGACTTGAATGACACTGTTCTCTTTGGTTTACAAGAGGGAAGTAGTGTTGCCAATTGAAATTGAGATCAAGTTGTTGAGAGTGGTCTTGGAAGCTGAACTGCCTGAAATGGAATGGGTCGTGAGTAGATACACACAGTTAGCTTTACTAGAGGAGAGAAGGTTAAAAGCACTATATCATCATCAATTGTATCAAAGGAAGATAGCTCTGGCCTATAATAGAAAGGTTAAGATCATAAAACTCAGAGTCAGGGATTTTGTTTTGAAACAATGTAAGCCTAATGTATCTGATCCAAAACAAAAATTTAGGCCTAGCTGGGAAGGGCCATATGTTGTGAAACAAGTCATGAATAAGGGTACAGTTAAGTAATCAGACATGGACGGGAATGATTTTAGTGAACCAGTGAACATTGACAGGTTGATGAGGTTTTATGTATAAAAAATTAATAAATAAAAAAATTGAGAAAATGAAAAAAAAAAAGATCACTATGTTGAAAACCCAAAAAGGCGACCTAGGCAAAAGTTAGAGTAGTTCGCTACTTTTGAAAACCCACAAGGGTGGGCTAGGCAACAATTAGGGCTAAATGAGAGAAAATTATCAATTAGAAAACCCGAAAGGGCTAGTTGGCAACAGGAGTGATCTTATGTATGCTGGCTTTATGTTTGGTTGTTTCCCAATTTAATAAAACAAAATCAATATTAAAATTATTCTATGTGCACTGTTATAAGTATTTGAGTAGATATGGATGAAATGAATAAACACAATAGCAAAAGGTGATGACAAATTATAAAAGGAAAAGAAGCATCTCTTATTATTTGTTTTATTATTTTCATCTTAACAACACACTTTCTAAAGAAATTGACAAATGTAAAATCTATGGCAGACAATAAGTGTAACGTGCAGGCCAACTTAGCTTCAACCGATCCAAGTAGGCTTCAGGGAGACAAGGCATATCTAAATCAGCAGTGAATTCAGAACCTCGAGGCTCAGCTCCATACTGACGGTTAAGCCGACGAGGGTCATAGCAAGTACCTTGATGAAGAGCAGCAAGGGGAACATACATCAGGTATGTCCACATGGTGATACGAGAAATCTTCCACCAAGGTACCAACCAATGGATGTTGACTTTAGCGCGTGAGTGGATCCAGTCAACCCAGTTAGCATATGAAGAAGTATGATGGAGTAAGTTCCTAGCATAATGATGCCGTTGTAAATATCTGGCAAAATTCATAGACGGAGTATCGAGCAAGTAGAGACGCTCCTGAAGCCAAATCTGTGAGGAAAAATTAGAAATAAAAAAAAGGGTCCGCTAAGTTGAAAATCCACAAGGAAGGCTTAGGCAAAAATTAGGACAGCTCGCTAGTTCCAAAAATCCACATGGGTGGACTAGGCAAAAACTAGAGCAATAAAATAAAAAAAAAGGTCTGTTAAGTTGACAACCCGCAAGGGCAGCTTAGGCAAAAATTAGGACAGCTCGCTATTTTTGAAAACCCGCATGGGTGGACTAGGCAAAAATTAGAGCAATGAAAAAATAAAAATAAAAAAAAAGAAAAAGAAAAACCTAAATTGAAAATTCGAAAGGGCAGTTTAGGTAATTACCTAAAGCAACAATGGACTCCCGGTCAGTTTCTTTGATAATCATGATTTAAGTTGGCCTAATCCAACTAAAGTCTCAGCTAAGATCACGGGTATCGGTGATAAACCTCCTTGTATTTGCTCCATGATATCCAATACTTGTGGATCAATATCGCCATCAGAAGAAACAAGTATGAATTGGCCAAGCAAGCATAGACAAAGCATACATCCCCATGCCTTAGCAGGAGCCAAATGAGAAAGGCAAAAGTTAATTAAGGGACCAAGCAAAATTTCCTCCCCTCTCATCAACTGTAGAACTTTGGGCTTTGAGATTTGAAATAACATATGCATCTTTTGTTGAGTCTTGAAAATTAATATAGGTAATGCCATTTGTTGATTGCATGGATATCAAAGGATGGCCTCAAAATCTTCAATCAAGGGACATATTTCAAAGCCATTAATTTTAAATGTCTTAGAATCCACATTCCAAAAAGAAGCCATGGCATGTAAAAAATAATTGTCCAATTTAACATTTTGTAAACTCTTCAAAGTATCAATTTTTGACCAAGATATTTGTTTCCAATGAATGGCATTCATATTTTTAAATAGAACTTTTATTTTCTTCAAATGGAGTTCGGTCATTGTGGAAGACTGAAGGAAAATTAGAATTGTTAAAAGGAGTTTTTTTCGTTGAAGTAGAAACACTCTTGGCTTCTGTATGAAATTGTGACATGAAAAGATATTTATATAGGATGATTATACTGTTCCAAAATTGAAAAAGAAAAGTGTTAGACCGAGATGCATGAGGATAAGGAATTGGCAAAAAAAGGATCTTGAATTACCGCGTTGCATTTGGTTTTATAGTGATACTGTGTAAATATTAAATATGAAGAGGAAAGTATAATAATTGTATCATAGTAATAATCATGATAAAAAAAAAGAAGAAAGAAGAAGAAAAAAGAAGAAAAAAAAAGAGTTGCAGTAAAGATAAAAATTATATATTGTCATTATTATTTTTATACTTATTATACAATATTTCCTCCTCAATTGATACAATATTGATACATCACTAAGAAGGAGGTGGTAGATCATCAAATGAAGCTCTGAAAAATCATCGCCTATCAGAGGAGGATACAAATCACCCATCCCGAGTCCACCCAAAGTAGGAGCACCTGAATCTTTATTACCTTGGAATTAATATCTATAATGGTCCTCATCCGAAGTAGACGAAAGGACCTCATGGTCATCAGCTTGGGGGCCTCTAGATGAAGAAGCACCAGAATCTCTCATCCCCTGAAACTGGAATTCTCAAAAATTTTGCTCTGATTGATGGTACAATTTTTCAAAATGGGAAACCTATTGACGACTAGCGGCCAACTCTTCTTGAAGTTTCTTATTTTGTTCTTCAAGCATCCACTGTGAGCCAGAAAGAAAAAGAGTAAGAGCATACATAATCATGCATACATATAGCATAAATTATCATGAAATAAGAAAACCTACCAAGTAATTCATATCAATGACCTATGGATGAGATGGCATCTCCGATTGATTAGATTGAGCAAATGGAGAAGCGATAAAAGAAGGTCCAGCCTCATGACCAAACGAGCCAGCAGCTTGCATCAATCATTAAAAAAGTCAAAATAAGTTAAGAAAGAAGCGATTGCAATGGAAAAATGGTAAAAGTTTACCTGAGAAGTGCTAGCGCTGAGATGTGAGACAAACTCTCCTCCCTCTCCATGATATTCCTCTTCATCTCTATCCTCATTTTCCTCGGGAATCTCCTGTACACCAATAGGAGATACGTCAAAGTTCAAAAGCCCTATTTGAATAAACTGGGTATAAGATGCACCCGGTGGATAGAGAAAGGTTTCAACATCGTAACCGTTTCAAGCCAACCACCATTCATTCTCCGGCATTGATGTGATATTTAAAGTATATTTTGGGCAATGCATCAGGATCCTCCACTACCCGGGACAAAGAAACCACTCGTATACTCTCTCTTTGAGAAACCAGCCACTAGACACAGGATCGGCAATGACTCGGTAGGTATGTTGAAAAGGCAATGCAGCATTCATGGAGAAAATCCAGTTCGTCCGCTCTTCTGTGTTCCACTAGGCCAAATTAACCTACAAAAAGACATAAGGTAAGTGAACTTTTATATAAATTTTAAAGTATACTAATGCAGTTTTACCAGTCCCCAAGTTAAGCAGCTCAAGACAAAGCAGTGGGTATGCACATGGTGAGAGCGGGGAACTTCTACATGATCTGACAACCAAAAATTTAATCTTGGATACCCAACTCTCTATCGGGAAATACCAGGCACCCTCGCAAGGTTGTGCTTATATGCCCATGCCTACAACAATAATAAACATCATATCCATGTAAGAAAAGAACGGAATTGACATTGGTGGAAGAAGAGTACCTCGACAACCGCCATAAAGCCAACAAAAGACTTCTTATTTATGCAAATTTTGTCAAGTCCATGGTAAAGACAGGCAAGACCGGCTTCACCCTAGCCGTAAAGCGGTACCATACTCATATCAATAAGGGCCCTCAACAGCGACAAATGGATGGTGGATTCGATGCTATATAAAATGGTCGACCCGAGCAAATACAACAAAAATCCTCGAGCATATTGTTTAGTTGTATCTCTGTGAACCCATCCTTTGTAGTTCATCCAACAACTTAGAATTAGCTCAATTTTTATCTTGAAAGGCCCTTTAAATGATGATTCCATACCAATTAATTGTTGGATTTCTTCGAATGTCGGAATATCATTGGTAAGAGGGATCGGAAGGCCATAGTACTGGATACCAGTTATGGTTGTGTAATCGACTGGACTAATGGTCATTTCTCCTATAGGTAGGTGCAAAGTATGGGTTGTGTCCATCCATTGTTCTGACAAAGCTTGAACTACACTGTGGTCTATCGGATACTCCTCGGATGGTAATTGCAAGATAAAGCTTTCAAAATCGCAATCTCGGATAATTCATCTTACCCGAGAAGGTGCTACATCATACCATTGTTGGGCTTTAAGCAGATTTTGCAGTTTCTTGACCTAATGTCAGAGGAGGTCATAGTGGCAGAGGCTTTAGTAGACGTGGTCGACCTGGGTTTAGTCAGAGAGGAGGCTCTATATCCAGAGGCAATAGGCCAGATGAGGCTGGACCATCTCAGCGAGTGTGTGTGATGTAGAGGCAGCCAGATGCTTTAGCCGTCATTGCGGGTACATTTTCTTTATTTGGCATTTTAGTTCTTACTCTAATAGATCCTGGATCTACACATTCATATATAAATGCATCCATTTTGCCTATGACTGAATTACAGTCTGAGTCGCTATGATTTGATGTTTTGGTGACAAATCCTTTAGGGCATAGTGTTGTAGTGAGTAAGGTGCACCGAGATAGTCCAGTTGTTATTCAGGATGAGGAGTTTCTTGGTGATTTGATTGAGATGCCTTTTAAGGAGTATGATCTGATCTTAGGCATGGATTGGTTATCCAAGCAAGGGGCTGTAGTAGATTGTCAGAATAAGTGTGTTACCCTTAGAACCAGTGATGGTAGGAGTGTGATGGTATCAAGTGGCAGAGACAACTTGCATCCTTGCTTATTTCAGCTGTTGCAGCTAGGAGGTTTATTCAAAAAGGGTGTGATGCTTATCTTGCTCTTGTTATAGATACAAGAGTAGTGGGTTCTTAGTTTGATAGTATACCTACAGTTGCTGAATTCCTAGATATTTTTCCTGAGGAGTTACCAGCGATGCCCCCTAAGAGAGAGGTTGAGTTTGGTATCGATTTGTTGCCTGGTACCACTCTTATCTATATTACTCCTTATCAAATGGCACCTGCTAAGTTGAGAGAGTTGAATGTGCAGCTGCAGGAGTTAATTAATAAAGGGTTTGTTCGCCCTAGTGTGTCTCCGTGGGGAGCACCTGTTTTGTTTGTGAAGAAGAATGATTGTACTTTAACATTGTGTATTGATTACCGGCAGTTGAATAAGGTGACCATCAAGAACAAGTATTCTTTGCCTAGGATAGATGATCTCTTTGATCAGTTGAAAGGAGCAGCAGTTTTCTCTAAGATTGATCTGAGATCAGGGTACCATCAGTTGAGAATCAGAGAGGAAGATGTTCCTAAGATAGCTTTTCGTACAAGGTATGGGCATTATGAATTCTTGGTGATGCCTTTTAGGTTGATGAATGCACCAGCAGCTTTTATGGGTTTGATGAACAGGGTGTTTATACCATATATAGATCAGTTTGTGGTGGTTTTTATCGATGATATTTTAGTGTATTCGCATAATGAGAAGGATCATGACAAACATTTGCGGATTGTATTGCAGACTTTATAAGAGAAAGCAATTGTATGCTAAGCTGTCCAAGTGTGAGTTTGGCTTGATCAAGTGACTTTTCTAGGTCATGTGGTTTCAGCAGATGGTATAAGAGTTGATCTGAGTAAAGTTGAAGCTATTTTGAATTGGAGTCCACCGAAGACAGTGACTGAGGTTAGAAGTTTTCAGGGTTGGCAGGCTATTATCGATGGTTTGTGAAGGGTTTTCTTTGATAGCTGCTCCACTCACCAGATTGCTTTGGAAGGGAGTTAGATTTGTTTGGACAGATCGGTTTCAAGCAAGCTTTGAGCAGCTGAAAGAGATGTTGACTCGAGGTCTTGTTCTTACTTTGCCTGTGGAAGGTAAACCATATGTGATTTACAGTGATGCTTCACATAATGGTTTAGGTTGTGTTTTGATGCAAGATGGTAGAGTCATAGCTTATGCTTCTCAGCAATTGAAGCCACATGAGTTGAAATACCCAATGCATGACTTGGAATTGGCAGCCATAGTGTTCCCCTTGAAGATTTAGAGACATTACCTTTATGGGGAGAAGTGTTTCATTTATACATATCACAAGAGTTTAAAATACTTGGGGGCTCAGAGACGGTGGTTGGAGCTGATGAAAGACTACGAATGTTTGATTGATTATCATCCTAGTAAGGCAAATGTAGTTGTTGATGTCGTGAGTCGAAAGTCTTTGGAAGGTTTGACTGCTTTTTCGCTATCATTGCTTAATGATTTGAGAGCTTTGCATGCTAGTTTTGAGCCGTATGATGATGGTGCTTTGTTGGTTTAGTTGGAGTTGAGGCCAGTCTTGTTGGATCATATTAGAGAGGCTCAGTTGGAAGATGAAAAAATTCAAAAAGTTGTTTTGGATTGGCAAAAGGGGGAGAGCCAAAATTTTCTTGTGAAAAGTGATGGCAGTTTATGGTACAAAGATAGATTGTGTGTTCCTAATGATGCAAGATTGAAAAAGATTATATTGGATAAAGCACATTAGTCGATTTTTGCTATGTACGTTGGGAGTACTAAGATGTATCATGATTTGAAGCAACATTATTGGTGGTTTCGTATGAAGAGGGACATAGCAGAATTTGTATCCAAATGTCTCACTTGTCAAAGAGTGAAGGCCGAGCACCAAGTTCCTTTGGGGTTTCTCCAACCTTTATTAGTGCCATAATGGAAATGGGAGAAAGTGACGATGGATTTTGTGACTGGTTTGCCCTTGACACAGAAGAAGCATGATGCAATCTGGGTGATTGTTGATCAGTTGATGAAGATAACTCATTTTCTTCCAGTTAGAATGGATTATTCTCTTGAGAAATTGGCTGAGCTATATATCAGTGAGATAGTGAGATTGCATGGAGTCCCAATTTCTTTGGTGTCTGATCAAGATCCTCGATTTACTTCAGGGTTTTGGAAGAGTTTGCATGATGCTTTGGGTTCTCGGTTATATTTTAGCACTGGTTTTCATCCTAAGACAGATGGGCAGTCAGAGAGAGTGATATAGATTTTAGAGGATATGTTGAGAAGTTGTATCATTGATTTCTCTGGAGTTGGGATAGATTCTTTCCATTGATGGAATTTGCTCATAACAACAGTCATCAATCCAGTATTAGAATGGCACCCTATGAGGCCTTGTATGGTAGAAGATGCAGGACGCCTCTATGTTGGGATGAGGTTGGAGAAGGTAAGTTGGTTGGTCCTGATTTGATAAAAGAAACAGAAGAGAAAGTGAAGATAATTTAGGATCATTTGAAAGCAGCTTCAGATCGACAGAAATCTTATTCAGATTTGAAGAGGAGAGACATAGAGTTTAGTGTTGGACATAAAGTATTTTTGAAAATGTCTCCTTGAAAGAGAATTTTTAGATTTGGCTGCAAAGGGAAGTTGAGTCCTCATTTTATTGGACCTTATGAGGTACTGGAGAGAGTTGGACCAGTTGCTTATCGACTCGCTTTACCGCTTGAATTGGATAGAATTCACAATGTCTTCCATGTTTCTGTGCTATGGAGGTACAAGTCAGATCCATCTCATATTTTGTCAGTGGAATCTATTGAGGTGAATTTAGATCTGACTTTTGAAGAAGAACTGGTGGCTATTTTGGCACATGAAGTGAAAGAGTTGAGATATAAGAAAGTGCCACTTGTAAAGGTTCTTTGGAAGAATCATGCTAAGGAAGAGGCAACTTGGGAGAGTGAGCAAGTGATGCGAGATCAGTATCCTCAGTTATTTCAGACTTGAGATCAGGTAATTTCGACGATAAAATTTATTTGTAGAGGGGGAGAATTGTAATATCCCAAACAATGCCCTAAAATTTTTGAAAATATTAATTGTTGAAATTGGATTAAATGATTGTAACTGTATGTTTAATTAAGTGATAAGATAATAGGAGTGTTTATATGTTGTATATATAGAGATATATACAATATATACAAATTAATGTTTTAATATGGTTTAAAGATATTTTTAGTAATTAAATAGATTTAATTAAGGATAGTGGAAGATGACATAAGTGGGTTATTACTATATTAATATAATACTTAGTGGAGAGTAATTTGGGGAAAGTTGTTTAGTTAAAAGAGATGAGTGTGGTTTGACTTTGTTTTTTCATCTTCTTCTTTCTTGATTGGCCGGCCACCACCATCTTCAAGAGGAAGAGTTTTTGTTGCTTCCTAACTCAAGAATTTGAAGGATTTCAAGTGATCAAGTTGGAGTTCTAAGGATTTTCTTCACTTTTGGTAAGTTTCCAACTTGTTTCTTTGATTTCTTTTTAGTTTGGTGAATGGTTGTTGTAGATGTGTTTATGGTTGATTTGGTATGTTTCAAGTGTTTTGTTTTGTTAACTTTGTTTTTGGGGTTGGTGTAGACCCTTAATTTTTGACCCAGTCCAGTCTAATAAATTTTATTTAGTCCAAAATAATTTTTCTGTTGTCCAATATATTTAAATAAGTCCAAAATAATTTTGTGTTGTCAAATATATTTTAATTAGTCCAAAATAATCCTTGTGTTATCTTAATTAAATAATATTTACTTTAGTATTTAGTTTTTATAATTAATAAAAAAATAAAATTAGTATAAATTAAAAAATTAAAAATAAAATAAAAATCGGCGACGAAAAATCAGCGACAAAAAATTTTATCGCCGAAATGGGGTCGGACGAAATGCCCTTGGGCAATTTCGCCCATAGGATTTTCCTGCCGCCCACAAAATTTTTCTGTGGGTGAAATGGCCATTTTGCCCGTAGGATTTTCCTGCCAGGGCCATTTCGCCAGCAGGAATTTCGTACAGGCGAAATGGCCCGCAGGCAATTTCGCTCTCGCAGCCCGCAAATTCCCACGGCAGATTTTTTTAGCCAGCGAAATTTTTCCGCAGCAGTTTTTTTTCGCTAGCAAAATTTTTCCAACTTAATTTTTTACGAAACCAAATTTAATTTTGTTTTGGTTCCTTTTCTTAATTAATGTTAGATTCCGTAAACAATTAAGATTAATCATCAAAATCTTTTAGTAATAGGACTATAAACAACACAGAAAAGGAGGAGGAAAATTTTAGAGGAAAAACTTTGGACCGAGGAATCAAGAAAATTAGGAGATTAATGATCGGACTTTTGAGAGAGAAAACAAGCAATTCAATCCATCAAAGGCAACCATCTTGCCTTTGTTCTTGTTCATCCAAGAAGTATTTTTTGGTGGAGCCAACAAACGAAGGTATGAATATCTAATTTTTTCACAGTAGCTTCAATCATTCAATTTTTTCATTTGATTTTAAAAACCTTAATTCGTTTCTATGTTTTCCAAAAATCTTAAAATTCTTGTTTCTATTTCTTCAAAATCTTAAAACCCTAATCTACTTTCTAACTTTTCAAAACCTTAAATCGTTTCATTAATTTACCAAAACCCTAATATGCTTTCCAATTTTCCAAAACCCTAAATTGAATCCTTTTCTTTCCAAAAACCCTAAAAAATATCTTTTCTGTTTCTATAAACCTTAAATTTTTGTTTATTTGCATAAAGCTTCATAAAATTATAAATTGTTTTTTAAAATTCTAAAATCAAATACACTCTCCGAAACACTAAAAACCCTAATTCAACTTTAAAACTAAGACATTAACCTCAAACTAGCTAACATTAAACCCTAGTTTTCTTAAACCCTAACTCACTTAAAACCTTAAACCCTAATTTTTCTAAACGCTAATCCTTTAAACCTTAAAACCTTATAAACCTAAATGTTAAAATTCAAACACAGTAAGCCTAAAAATAACAATTCAGTAGCTAATAATCATAAACCTAATGTTTTAAAGTGTCCAAACCCTAATTTAATGATTTCACTCTTCAAACACTAATTTGGTTAATCAAAGAACTTTATCACCCTCTTAAATTATAAAACTTTAATCCATTTTAATTCCTTTAAAACTTATAGTAGCTTAAACCCATAAATTCCAAAACCCTAAATATATTAAATAAAGAATCTTAAATAGAAACAGTAGCCCTAATTTGAATCTTTACTTGCTTTATTTAATTTTATATTTGATTATGTAGTCTATTATATGCTTTAATTTATTTTCAATGCTTTGTTGGTTTATTTAATTTCAATGATTAATTTATTTAATTTATCATGGATGGATGTTTATATTTTGATTGATATCTTTGATGAATGATTTATTTATTATGAATGGTTATTTACTTTTATCGATTTATTTTTTATTTCCAAATGTTGTAAGAGGTATGTTTCCACTTGGTGGGTACCTCATTAGTTAAATATCATGTAATTTAAATTTCTTTTATATTTTAGACCAATGTAAAGGACATGTTTCTACCTTTCGATGGGTGTCCTATTTAGGCATGGATTATGTAAGGGCATGTTTCCATCTTCGGATGGGTGTCCATTTATTTGTTTTGCTAGGATATTGTTTTGATTTTCAATATATCAATGCTTTATTTTGATTATTGTGTGTAATATGGATAATATTGCAATATTTAAGAATTTTATAATATTAAGACCTATAAAGGAGGCCGGTTCCAATGAACCGGGCGTTGTGGGGGTACTGGCCCATTTCTCACCTTCCCCACACGTACCCAACTTTCCAAACCCATTAGGGGGTTGGGGATTCCTTAGGAATTGAGTCATCCACCCCTTTCTTTTTCCTGGCCCATCTGGGTGGCTACTCCATTTTTTTCGGAGTTAGGTCCGTGTTCTCTAAGGCCCCGAGCCTAAACAGTGCCGAAGTCACAAGAACCATTCCACCGGGAGTGGGGGCAAAAATCCCCTGCTTCCACTGGGGATAAGAGAAGTTGATTTCGTTGGTCTTCATATTATTCTATTCTTTAAGTTGATTTCGTTGGTCTTCATATTATTCTATTCTTTCTTATAATGATATTATCCATTGCATCATATTAGATTGCATCGTGTGCGTGAGTTAGGACGCTCGTGTTACCCATGTTGTGTTATGTAAGGGATACCATACTTTCACTCAAGGTATGGAGATCGAGCATGGCATAACCACTCATAGCCTCGTACCTTTTGGTATATACTTGGTATGGGAACTTAAGCCCTTTTTACCTAAAGTCTAAAGCTCATGTAATTGACCTAGTTACTTTCCTTAGGTTTTATCCCAAATGCATGTTGTTTGACTATAATTAATTTTTCTTGGCTCAAATCATGGCTTATTTGGTTTGCTCTTTTTCTAATTTGATCCAAGTACATTTGCAAGCTTAAATAAATTTTTCTTTAAAATCCAAAAGACCAAAGCTATTTTCAAAACCTTTCAAGATGGTCTTTAGACATAAGACATTTCTAAAAATAAATCAAAAATTCTTTTGCTCATGGCCCAAATGTAAAGCCCAAAATCCATTTTTTCTAAAATCTTTTTACAATGGGCTTATAAACAAAATTATGTTACAAAGAGCTTTCAAATTATTTGGGTCAATTACGAAATACCAAAAATCAATTGTGAGCCTAGTTTATACTAAGAATAATTAATAATGGGCTTGTTTTTGGCATGAATCATTAGTTAATTTTTTCAAGTGAGAAATCTATTTATAATAAACCTCTTAATTTTGTTTTAATCCAATATAGCATAAAAGCTGCCTTAGTTGGTTGAATGGATTAAAACCTAATTAATGGGAATTATTATGAAATGATTTCTATTTTCAAAAATATAACTATTGGTTGAAACGTCCGAGGGAATTATTCAAAAACAAGATGCCCCATGTTGGTATTTTGTTAACCATATACCTAGAAAAAGAGACTCGCCATTCGTGTGTGGATGTTATAAGGTTGGAAGGAACATCCTATTTGTCCTTGTTTGTCTATTGTTTGTGCATACATGCATACATTTGCATCTCCTATCATTGATCCTCTCTCGCTCACAGTGTAACACCCCTATATCCCGTATACGTACCGAGCATGCTTATACGATCGTAAAATACGTATACTGAATATAGGAAATGCCACAGTTTAAAAATACACAAATCATATCTTTAAAAATAAGTGAAACAAATTTCAACATTTAAAAGAAATACAAAAGACACTATATATAAAAACATTTAGTAATCCGCAGCGGAAGTTATTACAAACTTTTACAAGTTCAAATACTTAAAAATCAAAATATACAAAACATAGAATATATACATGATTGGCAGCTTTACTCTCCGATCTTTATGCTCTAACCCAACTCTTCAAGCATAAACTCAACTAGGTTTAGAAGAATCCTCCGTCTCAAACCTATCAACCCTATCACCTGCGCAATGAACCACAATCGCGTTGAGCCAACAACTCAGTGGTACAAACCATGATGGAATTATGCAATATATATATATATCAATGATATGCAATCAACCAATGAAGATCATACTTATAAATGTTGCATCTCATTAATTCAATACTCATATCATCATCCATTATACTCATTCAAAACAGACACCTATGGGCCCAACTAGCATTTAATATGATATTCAAAGTTCAGAGTTGCTGCTTTGGTCCATAATCACAATAATCAAGCCCGTAGGCAATATACGTATCTCTCTATCCATGGATAGGGTAGCAGACCCAGTCTCTTGGACCTCAATTCAACTCAAATTGAAGAGATCCTCAACCCGGCTAGACTGTTACCTGTAACAGACCCAGTCTCTTGGACCATCAACCCGACTAAATTGAGGAGATCCTCAACCCGGCTAGACTGTTACTATTCATATATATTAGGCATGCCGCCAAATCCAGAACTCTGAAATTGAATCAACATATTAAACATACAATTATTTCATTTGCCTCTTTATCAATCTCTTTCTCAAATCGTATCTCATACTCAAATAGGCAATCATGCCTTATCAATTTCATTTGTATAACCATAACCAACAACAATGGTTTTATTACATCTCCATTCACATCAAGACAATTCATCATCATACATATAGCACATTACATTCCACAAGATTCATAATGTACAAAATGTCAAATTATTCATATATATATATCAACAATGCCACATCAAATGGATGTATGAAACAATGCAATGTTTGTACTTACCTTAAATGCAACCCTCACAATATTAAACACTTCTTCCTCCAATAATCTTTCACTTCTTGAATTAGGGAAATTCACCTTCATCACAACCTATTCCAAAAGGAAGATGAAACCCACATAAGATCATAAGGCTAAGAACCAACTAGGGCAAACTCTAAACTTGACACGCTCAACAGCACGGGCGTGTCCCTGACCGTGCCCTAACTCCTCAACACAGAAGGTTTTACACGCTCAACAACACGGGCGTGTTCCCGGGCGTGTAATACATTCTGCCTCTTAACAACATTGACACGTCCAACATCATGAGCGTGCTCATGGCCATGTCAATTCCCCAAAAATACAGTGGCTATGACACGCTCAATAACACGGGCGTGTTACTGGCCGTGCCAATCCTACTGCCACACAGACGCTATGACATGCTCAGTATCCTGGGCGGGTCACTGCTCGTGTCACTCATCCAAAATACATAACCATCGACACGCCCAAAATCCTGGATGTGCCCTTGGGCGTGTCAGGCCAAAAACCCAGATTCCGACTAAAACAACAACACAATCAACAAAGCACTTCCTTTCACGAAAATCCACTTCAATCAAAGTCATCTCAACATACCCAAAAATACAACAAACATACAAATACACCAAAACAACTAACAACATACTTCTAACACAATTCAAAATCATCACCAAAAACCTAAAACACAACCACAAAACAATCACTTCCAACAACTTACTCTTTCCTTCAATCCATCCCCAAAACAAGAAATCAGTTACCCAAACACTCTTAAAACCATCTTAAACAAACATAAACACATACCATCCACAAACTCAACTCAAAAACTCAAAGAAATCAAAGAGTCAAGTGAAGAACTCACCAAGGATGAAGAAACTCTTAACTTTTCAACTTGATCTCTTAAAATCTTCCTTAGATCTTGAGTTTAGAGGTTCAAATCTCTCCCTTGTTCTCTTGTCTCTTTGTTAGCCGGCCAAAACAAAAGCAAAGGAAGGAGATGAAGATGAGCCATGGCAAGGAAGAAAGAAAGAAGAAAGAGAAACACAAAGTCAACTACTCTTTTCCTTAAAATCCTCTCAACCAAGCAATTAAAAATATTAAACAATTCAAACAAACCTCCTCCACTCATTAATTTCCTTATTAATTAATTATTAATTCAAACACAAACAAATATCTTCTTCCACTATCTCCATTTTGACTTTCCATTGACTTATGTATATGTTGTATATACACTTATATACACAACATATACACTCTCTTCAAAAACCCTTTTCTCTTCCAATAAAACATATACAATAAATCCAATTATAATAATAATAAAACCCAAAACCTCTAGGGTATATTTAGGGATATTACAATTCTCCCCCTCTAAAAAGAAATTTCGTCCTCAAAATTACCTGATATCAAGTCTGAAACAATTGTGGGTATTGATCTCGCATCGCTTGCTCACTTTCCCAAGTTGCCTCTTCTCTACCATGATTCTTCCAAAGAACTTTCACCAATGGCACTCTCTTATTTCTCAACTCTTTTTCTTCATGTGCCAAAATAGCAACTGGTTCTTCTTCGAATGTCAGATCCGAACTCACTTCAATAGATTCAACTGGCAAAACATGAGATGGATCCGATCTATACCTTCTTAACATAGAAACATGGAAGACATTATGGATTCTATCCAATTCCGGTGGCAAAGCAAGCCGATAAGCAACTGGTCCAACCCTTTCCAAAACTTCATATGGTCCAACAAAATGAGGACTTAGTTTTCCTTTTCAACCAAATCTCAATATCCTTTTCCAAGGAGACACTTTCAAAAATACCTTATCTCCCACATTATACTCAATGTCTCTCCTCTTCAAATTTGAATAGGATTTCTGTCGGTCTGAAGCTGCTTTCAATCGACCCCGAATTATTTTCACTTTCTCTTCAGTCTCTCTAACCAAATCAGGACCAATTAACTTACCTTCACCAGTTTCATTCCAACATAAGGGCGTTCTACAACGTCTACCATACAAGGCCTCAAATGGTGCCATTCCAATACTGGATTGATGACTGTTGTTGTAAGCAAATTCCACAAGTTGTACAAATATGTCCCAACTTCCCGAGAAATCGATGATACAGCTTCTCAACATATCCTCAATAATCTGTATCACTCTCTCTGACTGCCCATCTGTCTGTGGATGAAATGCAGTACTAAAGTGCAATCGAGAACCCATAGCCCCATGCAAACTCTTCCAGAATCTTGAAGTGAACCGGGGATCTCGATCCGACACTAAAGAAATTGGGACTCCATGTAACTTCACAATCTCACGGATATACAACTCAGCTAACTTCTCAAGGGAATAATCCATCTGAACCGGAAGAAAATGAGCTGTCTTTGTTAACCGATCTACAATCACCCAAATAGCATCATGCTTTCTCTGAGTCAACGGCAACCCTGATACAAAGTCCATTGTCACCCTCTCCCATTTCCATTCAGGCACTGTTAAAGGTTGAAGCAACCCTGTTGGAACTTGATGCTCAGCTTTTACCCTTTGACAAGTGAGACATTTGGACACAAATTTCGCTATGTCTCTCTTCATACCAGACCACCAATAATGCTGTTTCAAGTCATGGTACATCTTTGTACTACCCGGATGTATAGCAAAAACCGATTGATGTGCTTCTTCCAAAATAATCCTTTTCAAACTATCATCATCAGAAACACACAACCTATCCTTGAACCAAAGACTACCATCACTTTTCACAAGAAAATCTCGGCTCTCTCCACTTCGGCAATCTGAAACAATCTTCTGAATTTTCTTATCCGCCAATTGAGCCTCCTTTATCTGATCCAACAATACTAGTCTCAACTGCAGCTGAGCTAATAATGCACCATCATTACATACTTCAAAACTAGCATGCAACGCTCTCAACTCAACAAGCAACGAGAGCGAATAAACAGCCAAACCTGCTAAAGATTTCCGACTTAAGGCATCGGCAACAACATTTGCCTTACCTGGATGGTAATCAATCAAACAGTCGTAGTCTTTAATCAGTTCTAACCATCGTCTTTGCCGAAGATTCAGCTCCTTCTGAACACCCAAATATTTCAAACTTTTGTGATCTGTGTAGATAAAACATATCTCTCCATACAAATAGTGGCGCCAAATCTTCAAAGCAAACACTATAGCTGCCAACTCCAAATCATGAGTCAGATAGTTAAGCTCATGCGGCTTCAACTGCCGAGAAGTATAAGCTATAACTTTACCCTCTTGCATCAAAACACACCCTAAACCACTATGTGAAGCATCACTGAAAATCACATATGGTTTATCTTCTATGGGTAAAGTAAGAATAGGTGCTTGAGTCAACATCTCTTTCAACTGCTCAAAGCTAGATTGACACTGATCCGTCCACACAAATCTAAATCCTTTCCGGAGCAATCGGGTGAGTGGAGTGGCTATCAAAGAAAAACCTTTCACAAAGCGTCGATAATAGCCTGCCAAACCCAGAAAACTTCTAACTTCTGTCACAGACTTTGGTGGACTCCAATTCAAAATAGCTTCAATTTTACTTGGATCAACTCTAATACCATCTGCTGAAATAATATGACCAAGAAAAGTCACTTGGTTAAGCCAAAACTCACACTTTGATAATTTAGCATACAACTATTTCTCTCTCAATATCTGCAACACAATCCGTAAATGCTTGTCATGTTCCTCCTCATTACGAGAATACACCAAGATATCATCGATAAAGACCACCACAAATTGATCCAAATAGGGCCTAAACACCCTATTCATCAAATCCATGAAAGCTGCAGGTGCATTCGTCAACCCAAAAGGCATTACTAAAAACTCATAATGCCCATACCTGGTGCGGAAAGCTGTCTTAGAAACATCTTCAACTCTCACTTTCAACTGATGATACCCTGATCTCAAATCAATCTTAGAAAACACTGATGCTCCCTTCAATTGATCAAAGAGATCATCAATTCTAGGCAAAGGATATTTATTCTTAATAGTTACTTTGTTCAATTGCCTATAATCAATGCATAACCTCATGGTACCATCCTTCTTCTTCACAAACAATACAGGAGCTCCCCAAGGAGAAACACTGGGGCGAATAAATCCTTTATCCAACAACTCCTGTAACTGCACCTTCAATTCTCTCAATTCAGCAGGTGCCATGCGATAAGGAGTGATAGAGATGGGAGTGGTACCAGGCAACAAATCAATACCAAACTCAACCTCTCTCTCAGGTGGCAACCCTGGCAACTCCTCTGGAAACACGTCTGGAAAATCTGCAACTGTGGTAATATCATTAAGTTGAGAACCCCCTACTCTAGTATCCACAACATGAGCAAGGTAAGCATCACACCCTTTTGTAATCAACCTTCTAGCTGTTACAGCTGATACAAACAAGGATGCAAGCTGTCTCTGCTCACTGGACACCATTACACTCCTACCATCAAAAGTTCTCAAAGTGACATATTTCTTTTGACAATCTACCACAGCTCCATGCCTAGACAACCAGTCCATGCCCAAAATCAAGTCATACTCTTTAAAAGGCATTTCAATCAAGTCTCCACAAAACTCCTCACCTTGCACCACAACTGCACTATCCCGGTGCACCCTGCTAACAACCACACTATGCCCTAACGGATTTGTCACCAACACATCAAATCCTAGGGACTCAGAATTCATTTCAGACACAGGAAAAATAGATGCACTAATATATGAATGAGTTGAGCCTGGATCAATTAAAGCAAGTACTGAAATGCCAAATAAAGAGAATGTACCAGCAATGACTGCAGAAGCATCTGGCTGTCTTTGCATTACATAAACTCATTGAGAAGGCCCAGCCTCATCTGGTCTAGTATCCCTGGATGAAGATCCCCCTCTCTGACTATAACCAGGTCTACCCCCCTCTGGTGAAACCTCTGCCCCCTCGACCACCTCTAAAACTAGGTCGAGAAACTGCAAAATCTGCCGGCCTCTGCTCTTGCATTTCTGGACACTCTCTAATAAAATGATCAGGAGAACCACATCTGAAGCACACAGCTGGTCCACTACTCTGCCAACAAGCACCTCTATGTGACCCTCCACACTGAGCACACACAGGTAGAAGGGATCTCTGAACTACAAGAGTCGGAGCACTCGCTACTGAAACTGTATGTCTCGATCTCAGTCTCTGTAACTGAACTGACCTACCAGCCTGCCTCTGACTCCGACTGATCCTGGGAACAAAACTTCCCCTACCTCTCTTCACAGATGAAGACCCTGCCTCAAACTGGGGTCTCCTAACCCTGGTCTCCTCCTCTGTAGCAGCTGCTGCAATATTTTGAGCTCTCTCCACACTCCTAGCTGCTGTAACAAGCTGGGAAAAATCCTGGTATCTCGAACCGGCCACAAGACACATAATTGAGGGTCTTAACCCCTCCTCAAACCTTCTACACTGGTCGATCTCATCAGAAATAATTCCCCCAGCGTAGTGGCTCAACCGGATGAACTCTAGCTCATACTCTGTAACAGACCGGTGATCTTGCCTCAAGGTCAGAAACTCCATCTTCTTCACATCTTTATACTCCCTCGGAGTATATTTCAGCTCAAACTCCTGTAGAAAATCACTGTAGGACAAAGTAGGTGGATCATCCAAAGCATGTGGAACTGTCTTCCACCAATCATATGCATCCTTTTGCAACAGTGATCGGGCATAATCAAATTTTTCTGCTGGAGTGGCTTGGAACTGAATGAAAATCCTTTAAACCTTATCCAGCCACTGCTCAGCTACCGTTGTATCAATAGTACCCAGAAAATCTTCTGCTCCATACTTTCTTAGTTTATCATACAGTCTCACTGGTATCATTAGCTGGGGTGGGGGTGGCGGTGGTTGCACTGGTGCCTGCCTCAATAAATCAACCATATGCCTAAGCCAAACTGGTGGAATCTCCTCACCAGCTGGTCTCCCAGACACAGAAACAGGTACCTCTCCAATTCTATCCACTCTAGCTCCATCATCAGGAGCTACACTCTCCGTACTACCCTCAACAGATTGACGTGAATGAGGATCCATTATAACCTATATCTGCAAACACAGCAGAATACACCTCATTAAAGATCAGAAACTGCTGACACCAAACATGTATTTTATTCAAAAACCCACTTTTCAAAATCAAAATACTCTTTTTCTTACACTTGACCTAGGTTGAGAATCTCAAACCTAGGCTCTGATACCAAAATAATTGTAACACCCCTATATCCCGTATACGTACCAAGCACGCTTATACGATCGTAAAATACATATACTGAATATAGGAAATGCCACAGTTTAAAAATACACAAATCATATCTTTAAAAATAAGTGAAACAAATTTCAACATTTAAAAGAAATACAAAAGACACTATATATAAAAACATTTAGTAATCCGCAGCGGAAGTTATTACAAACTTTTACAAGTTCAAATACTTAAAAATCAAAATATACAAAACATAGAATATATACATGATTGGCAGCTTTACTCTCCGATCTTTAAGCTCTAACCCAACTCTTCAAGCATAAACTCAACTAGATTTAGAAGAATCCTCCGTCTCAAACCTATCAACCCTATCACCTGCGCAATGAACCACAATCGCGTTGAGCCAACAACTCAGTGGTACAAACCATGATGGAATTATGCAATATATATATATATATCAATGATATGCAATCAACCAATGAAGATCATACTTATAAATGTTGCATCTCATTAATTCAATACTCATATCATCATCCATTATACTCATTCAAAACAGACACCTATGGGCCCAACTAGCATTTAATATGATATTCAAAGTTCAGAGTTGCTGCTTTGGTCAATAATCACAATAATCAAGCCCGTAGGCAATATACGTATCTCTCTATCCATGGATAGGGTAACAGACCCAGTCTCTTTGACCATCAACTCAACAAGCTTGAGGAGATCCTCAACCCGGCTAGACTGTTACCTGTAACAGACCCAGTCTCTTGGACCATCAACTCGACTAAATCGAGGAGATCCTCAACCAGGCTAGACTATTACTATTCATATATTTCATATTCACAATTTTCATAGTGTAACAGACCCAGTCTCTTGGACCTCAATTCAACTCAAATTGAAGAGATCCTCAACCCGGCTAGACTGTTACCTGTAACAGACCCAGTCTCTTGGACCATCAACCCGACTAAATCGAGGAGATCCTCAACCCGGCTAGACTGTTACTATTCATATATATTAGGCATGTCGCCAAATCCAGAACTCTGAAATTGAATCAACATATTAAACATACAATTATTTCATTTGCCTCTTTATCAATCTCTTTCTCAAATCGTATCTCATACTCAAATAGGCAATCATGCCTTATCAATTTCATTTGTATAACCATAGCCAACAACGATGGTTTTATTACATCTCCATTCACATCAAGACAATTCATCATCATACATATAGCACATTACATTCCACAAGATTCACAATGTACAAAATGTCAAATTATTCATATATATATATCAACAATGCCCTAACTCCTCAACACAGAAGGTTTTACACGCTCAACAACACGGGCGTGTTCCTGGGAGTGTAATACATTCTGCCTCTCAACAACATTGACACGTCCAACATCATGAGCGTGCTCATGGCCGTGTCAATTCCCCAAAAACACAGTGGCTATGACACGCTCAATAACACGGGCGTGTTACTGGCCGTGCCAATCCTACTGCCACACAGACGCTATGACATGCTCAGTATCCTGGGCGTGTCACTGCTCGTGTCACTCATCCAAAATACATAACCATCGACACGCCCAAAATCCTAGACGCGCCCTTGGGCGTGTCAGGCCAAAAACCCAGATTTCGACTAAAACAACAACACAATCAACAAATCACTTCCTTTCACCAAAATCCACTTCAATCAAAGTCATCTCAACATACCCAAAAATCACAACAAACTTACAAATACACCAAAACAACTAAAAACATACTTCTAACACAATTCAAAATCATCACCAAAAACCTAAAACACAACCACAAAACAATCACTTCCAACAACTTACTCTTTCCTTCAATCCATCCCCAAAACAAGAAATCAGTTACCCAAACACTCTTAAACCCATCTTAAACAAACATAAACACATACCATCCACAAACTCAACTCAAAAACTCAAAGAAATCAAAGAGTCAAGTGAAGAACTCACCAAGGATGAAGAAACTCTTAACTTTTCAACTTGATCTCTTAAAATCTTCCTTAGATCTTGAGTTTAGAGGTTCAAATCTCTCCCTTGTTCTCTTGTCTCTTTGTTAGCCGGCCAAAACAAAAGCAAAGGAAGGAGATGAAGATGAGTCATGGCAAGGAAGAAAGAAAGAAGAAAGAGAAACACAAAGTCAACTACTCTTTTCCTTAAAATCATCTCAACCAAGCAATTAAAAATATTAAACAATTCAAACAAACCTCCTCCACTCATTAATTTCCTTATTAATTAATTATTAATTCAAACACAAACAAATATCTTCTTCCACTATCTCCATTTTGACTTTCCATTGACTTATGTATATGTTGTATATACACTTATATACACAACATATACACTCTCTTCAAAAACCCTTTTCTCTTCCAATAAAACATATACAATAAATCCAATTATAATAATAATAAAACCCAAAACATCTAGGGTATATTTAGGGATATTACACACAGCCCTGGATTACGATAGTTCAAAAGCTTATGACAATCCGACCTACGTCAAAGATGAAGTATCTAGCAACGACTCAATCACTTGCTCACCAAAAACAATGGATCCCGAACAAATTCAAAGAATGGTGGATGATGCCCTCAACGCCAAGATGGAACAAATAAATGAGGCCCTAGCTGAGACCATGAAGAACCAATTGACTGCAATCTTAGAAAATCATGCCGAGGCATCCGCTAGCACTAAGAAGCCAAAGGACAAAGGGAAGACTAAAGTTGGTGAAGTAGTTTTTAATGATGAAAAGGTGATCATTGATGATGATGATGATTGGGCTCAATACTGCCAAGATCATCAAGACAAGAAGAAATAACCGAAGACTGTTGAAAGATCAACTATGGAGAAGACCGAAACTTTTGATTTCAAAAAGATGATTGCTGATTTAAAAAAGAAATTTGAGAAGAAACTAAAAACCAAGGAAATGTCTGAAGTTGACAAATTATTTGAGCTCGATGAAGAAGTCCTGTATAAGTTCAAGATGCCATCTTTCTTGAAGTTTGATGGAACCAAAAATCCTCATCTCCATGGAAGTAATATATCACTGCTATGCAGTCTGCTCGAGCTACTAGGGCTCAAACCCTAAGGTACTTCATGATCTTATTGGGCCCTGTTATCCAAAATTGGTTCAATACCTTAGATGATGGAACACAAAAGAGTTGGGATCTTCTTTACAAAGCCTTCATCCAACAATATGGATATAACATTGCGATGGAAGTTACCTTAATGGAAGTGGAGTCCATTAGGCAAAGATCGAATGAGAATTTTATAGATTATGTGAAGAGATGGAGAAACAAGGCTGCTTTGCTCAAGAAGAGGCTCGATGAATCCAATCAAATAAGGATGCTTATGAGAGGGTTGTTGCCTAGTCTTCGTGAGAGGATGTCTCATACACTCATTAGTGATTTCAAAGACCTTCTCCAAGCGGGTTTGCAAATTGAAGAATGGGAAAGAGAGAAGAACCATTTTTTAATAAGAAGGAACGCGAAAGGAAACTATCAATCTAGTAGCCAAAGCATGCAAAAGGCAGTCAATGTCAATGCTACTAACCAAGGAACAAGAAGACAGTTTTCAAAATTAGGGAAGCCGATGTCTTGGGTTCTCAATAAGCTTCAAAGAAAGGGATTGCTACAACCCTTAAATCTTTATCCTTTGCCTAACCATCTCCCACCTAATTTTGACATTAAAGCATTTTGTCAATTTTACCAAATGCAAGGGCACGACACAGATAGATGTGTAAGGTTGAGACATGAGATCCAAAATCTAATCGATAATGGGAAGCTACCTGAGCCCAATAAGCCAAACACTAAAGATAATTGTTACGCTCAAATTAACTCTACCACAAAGCGTCACTCGCAAGTATACGAGGTAGCTGTAGCAAAGGTGATCGCCCCAAGGTCGTTCTCTCAAGGAAGCTAAAGTGGATACTTGCTTATCAAATTAAAAGTAACAAGTAATTAAAGAAATTTAAATGGCAAAGTAATTTAGAAGATTGATTAAAGTTGAAAACAATAAAAGTAAATAAAAGCTGATGTTTAGATTCACTTGATAAAAGAGTCTAGGGTTTGCACTTCTCTACTACTCATATGTATGAACGGTTATTCCACTTAACTAATTTAATTCCTAAGATTAAATCTCAAACAACTTAATTAATTGAGTCAAGGAAATAAGCTCTCGCATTCAAACCTCTTACAACTAATCTTGTTATAATTGAATAATCTTTTTAATAGGTTATATCTCTAATTCACCTAAGTCCTTAATTGAATTATTCCAGTATTAGACTTCATCTCTCAATCCATCATCTAATACCTAAAACACACAATTGGTGGCCAATCAATTATATGTAACAATTTTTCATTCAATAAAGGCTAAAGAAATCAATAGTTAAGAGAATAACCAATTCATGCAATTCATAGCAAATCCATACAAACCCTAGACTAGATTAAATTAGTTCATGATGTTATCAAGCATACTCATCGCATTAATAATCAAAGAAATCAATTTAAACATGATAATGTTCATAAACAAAATTTCAATGAAACTAAAGAGACAAAGTTTAAGAATGAAACCAAGTTACAAACTCCTTGAAGCTTTTGATGAATCTCTTGATCGAATCTTGCAAGAATGATAAAACAATGGCTAGAACAATCTAATCTAATCTAGTTTTGGTCCAAAGTGAATCAAAATTAAAGAATACAAAAGTTCAAACCCTAAGATCTCTCTCAGTCGGCTAAGCTCTGCTCAAAATCGTCCAAACCCCCCTCAAAACCTAACTTTCTTTCTTCCTTTTATACGAAACGCGGCTTTAAAATTCGGTGCGCGTATATTTCATGAGGGACACGGCCAAGTCAGATGTGACTTGGCCGTGTGAGTGGCTTTTGGAGGGACACGGCCAGGTGACACGGCCGTGTCCCTTGCCAGTGTCTTCTACTGCTTCTTTTGGTCTTCTCTTCTTCTTTGCTGAGTGACACGGCCAAGTGGAGCTTGACTTGGCCGTGTGAGTGAATTGGGAGGGACACGGCCACAAGACACGGCCGTGTCCCTTGCCAGTGTTTGCTTCTGTGTCTTGAACTTCCTTTTAACTTGATATGGGACACGGCCAGTGACTTGGCCGTGTCCTATGCCCGTGTCAGCTACTGTCCCTTTTTATCTTCAATTCATTTCCTTGCCTGTTCTACCTGACACACAACTTACAAACAAAAACTTAAACAAGACATAAATAAACATCAATAATCAAAACATAAAACTTACCTAAAATTAGATCAAACACAACCTAAATACTAAAACAAACTAAAATTACACAATTAAAGAAAACACTAAACAAATCAATAAAAACTAACAAAAGACCTAAATAAAACAATAATTAACACAATAAACAAGACACAAACTATAACAAAAACTAATAAAACAACTACCCCACACTTAAAACTTTGCTTGTCCTCAAGCAAATTCACATGGCATAAATTAAAAACTCAAACAACCTTAACTATAATTCCAGTACATAGATGAAATACTTTAAGACTCAGACATAAATAATTGCATCTTACTTCAATCAAGGATTTTCTTAACTCATTCATTAATCCAGACATACAAATCTCACCTCTCATCTAAGTGTTTCACTCGATTTCATAGGTTAATTCACTCAAACCACTCATGACTGCATGCTACCATAAACTTGCTTAATTATCCAATCTCCCTCACTGATTTTCTCAAGAAATAATCCGAAGGTCTTTCATTTGGATGTAATGGGGCTAAGGTAAAGGTGTGAGAAAAGGAATTTAAGCTGGAGCATAAAGAAATGGAGTATCTAAATTAGACACTACTCTTACTAAGAAACTCATAACTCCCTCAAACAGCATACTCACCAACCCTTGATAATCTTACATATTTGCATAAATACATGAGTCAACATTCCTCTTTTGATAACCAATGCTAGAACATATATGAATTTTGTATATATATATATAACTTTTCTTTTATTTACTATCTTTTTTTTTTACTTTTATCATTCATTTTTTTTTTATTTTTTTAAATATATATATATATACAAAATTAAGAATTTAATGGAACATCTAGCTTAAAATGTAGAGGAAAAGAATAATAACTCTTAATAAAATATAATTTGCAAAGTATGCATTTCAACCCCCAATTAGCAATTCCATTAATTTTTTACTTGCTTACCCCACACTTTGAAATAAACTACCCTATTGTCTAATCATACAACTCCATTCCTTAATGCATAGGTATGATGATAATAAGAACATGTTAAGTTGAGAATTATGTTAATCAAACAAGAAACGGTCAATGGCTCAACTTGGCTTACTAAGGAAATCAATATAAAGGGAAGTCTCTTTAAGCTAAAGGGGCTAACCTAATTGCCTTCATCATTTTAAAAACTTGAGAATAAATCATAATGTGAGTTCAATAAGTATGCAAAAGCAAACTCTAGAGATGCAACATCATGAAGGTGCACACTTAAGAAAGGAAAATTAATTGACAATAATATCAAATTTTATGAGGCTCAAAGCTCACACAGGTGGTTTCACAAAGATTTACATGTCATGAATTGCAGAATGCGAAAATTAATCCCGATTGAATTCAAATGCACATTACTATGCTGATACCAAAGTCTCAACTATAATGCTAGAATCACAGCAAAGATCAATAAATTTTCAACAATTATACCATGCATAACAAACACACTAAACAAAACAACACGATAAGCACAACAAGAATTAAAGGAAAGCTTAAAGAGTACCCCACACTTAAAATTGACATTGTCCTCAATGGAAAACAAGAATAATAAATAAAAAGAGTTAAAGGACAACCTGTCTTCCATCGTACGTGGTGAGGCAAAATCCTAGCTTTCCATCACAAACACAAAAGTTTGATAACAAAAATACAATAAAATATCCAAACACAAAAGTTTTAACAGGAAAAACAAAAAAGGAAAAATAAAACAAAAGTACACTAAATAAAATAAAATAAAACAAGGAACACAAAGTCTAAGGAAAAGGCGGGCGAGAAGATGATGCAGCCGAGGGATGAAGACTCAGAATTTTGGCAAGGTTGCTGTTAATCTGATCCATCTGTTGCAACATCTCAATATGGTTTCGGTTCACCGTGCCTGTCAGTCCATCTATCTTTCCCTCCAATCGATCTACCTTGCCCTCCAGGGCCGCAATCCTCAAAAGTACGTTTTGATGTTCCGAGACCGGAGCATCCTCATCTAAATCAAGAGAATCCGAGTCGGACTCCCCTTCAACCCGGGCTCTCTTTTGCCTGTCTCCCTGTGCTTCAGGCTCAGCTGAAGGCATCACAAAAGTTCCCCTCCTACACACCACCATGTTCATCTTTGCCAATGTAGCTAAATCAAGAGAGTCATTACCCAATATCCTAGTCATACGAGTAGCACTCGGATCAAAATCCTCAACCAGGGCTACTGCTAGTGTGGTAACCAACCCTCCAACACAAATTGCCCCCTTTCTTCCGTTAGCCACAGAATCAAAAATATCGGCTAACCAATAGCCAGCACTGACATTCATCTCATTCAAAACACTATCAAGGAAAAATAATTCATTCAGCGCAACCACACCCGGGCTTTCCTTCCGGGCAAAGAATCCGCAGGCCATAAACCTATGCAAATATCTTATAGCAGGCTTTCTCAATCTAGATGCTTTAGCCGATTTGGCAACATAGGTACCAGAGCCCAAGGCTCCCCAAGCAAACTGTTGCCTAAATTCTTTGGGTAATGATCGTTCCCCATGCTGATGAAAACCATAAATAGCATTTAACTCATCAATATTAAGCACAAATGGTTTTCCCAACAACTTAAACATCAATTTCCTGCAAATTTTCTTATCATCCCTTTCCACCTTAAGGGATGTCAAAAATTCCAAAGTAAGCTCCTCAAACTGCAACGGTCTTAAGGTGACAAAAGTCTCCCACCCAAGGTATTGCACATATTTATAGAAATCAGTCCTAATTTTCAAGGCATCAAGCGATTCATCATTTACATACCTTGTTGGATAAAAACCCCTAGCCAAAAGACTTGCTCGTTTCGAAGGTACAGCGGATGAAGAAGAAGAAGCTCCTCCGGTGCTAGGCCTCTTCGCCTTGTGGTGTGAAACAGTCTTTGTTCTTGGCATCCTTAGGAATCTGAAAATTCAGCCCAAAACTGAATTAAAGCACAAGTATATGAGTAAAGATGGAGTTTTAAATGAATATGTCAAGATTTGTTGAAGAAATTTGATGCGGGAAGGAAAGAATTGGAAAATTGCAATCAAAACAATGGCTATGGCGATAAGAGAGAGTGAGAGAGAGAGAGAACGAGAGAGGGACGAAGAAAAGAGATTAGGGATTAAGAATGAAATCTGTGCAAAAATCGTGACTTTTAAAGTTAAAAAATGATGGACACGGCCGTGTTTATGTGAACTTGGCCGTGTCTGGTGTGTGAAATTGGAGAGACACGGCCAAGTCAAGCTAACACGGCCGTGTCTGAAGCAAAATGGGGGACACGGCCAGGTGACACGGCGGTGTCCCCTGGGTGTGTCCCATTCTGTGCAAATTGGCAAAATCGTTCAAATTTTTTTTTTTTATATATATATTTGAAAAATTTTGGCCGTGTCCAGTATGTGACACGGCCAAGTCCTTTGGCCGTGTCACCTACTGCCTTTTTATTTACTTTTTACAATTTTTTTTTTGTTTTTTTTAAACGATTTTTGCAAACCCTCTTTTATAAACACCCTGAAACACAAAGTAAAGAAAAACCGATTAAAGCACAATCCATTTATTGAAACCGAAAGTAAATCAAAACTCGCTAAACTGAAAATTACAACTACGAAAAATAAATGCAAACCGATGGGTTGCCTCCCATTTAGCGCTTCTTTAATGTCATATAGCTGGACATCATGCAAGGCTTAGGGATCATGAATCAAAGTACTGTCAATGACCCTCAATTCCTGAAGTCCTTCATTGTATGGCTTAACTCTTTGTCCATTCACTTTGAAAGTCTCACCTGTTCTAGAGTTAAGTAATTCAATTGCACCAGAAGGATATACCTGTGTTATCTCGAAAGGACCACTCCATCGAGACTTGAGTTTACCTGGAAAAAGATGGAGTCGTGAGTTAAAAAGTAAAACCTTCATACCTGGACTCAATGTCTTTCGCACTATAATTCTGTCATGAAGTGCTTTAGTGCGATCCTTGTAAATTCTCGAGCTCTCATAAGCCTCATTCCTCAGCTCATCTAACTCTGAAATTTGCAGAAATCTTTCTCTCTTCGCTTTGTCCAGGTCCAAATTCAGAGTCTTGATTGCCCAATATGCTCTGTGCTCCAACTCTACTGGTAAGTGACAAGCTTTTCCAAACACCAATCGATATGGACTCATACCAAGAGGGGTTTTGAAAGCAGTCCGATACGCCCATAGTGCATCGTGCAGTCTACTTGCCCAATCCTTCCTGGATGTGTTGACTGTTTTCTCCAAAATTCCTTTTAGCTGCTTGTTTGATGTTTCCACTTGCCCAGAAGTCTGTGGATGGTATGGGGTTGCCACCTTGTGCTTCACACCAGATTTGTGCATTAACTTCTCAAAAAGCCTGTTGCAAAAATGGCTTCCCCCATCACTGACTATCACCCTTGGTGTGCCAAACCTGCTAAGAATGTTTTCCTTCACAAATTTAACAACAATATTAGCATCATTAGTACGGGTGGGGATTGCCTCCACCCATTTTGAAACATAATCTATAGCAACTAAAATGTATTCATAACCAAAGGATTTGGGGAAAGGACCCATGAAGTCTATTCCCCACACATCAAACAGTTCAACAACAATAAATGACTGAAGGGGCATTTCATTTCTCCTCCCAATGTTACCTACTCTTTGGCAACGATCACAGCTCTTACAATAGTCTTGAGCATCTTTAAATAAAGTAGGCCAGTAAAAACCACTTTGAAACACCTTTTCTGCAGTCTTTCTTCCTCCAAAATGACCCCCACAGTGAAAGTCATGACAAAATTGAAGAACACTCAGTTGTTCTTCCTCAGCTACACACCTGCGAATTATCTCATCTTTGCATATCCGGAATAAATAAGGCTCATCCCAAAAATAAAACTTACTCAAGTGTAGAAACCTTTTCTTTTCCTGAAAGGACATGTTAGATCTCAAAATGCCACAAGCAAGATAGTTAGCAATATCTGCAAACCAAGGGGCATGAATTACCACAAACAGATGCTCACCAGGAAATTCCTCCAAATTTTTATGAATGCTATCAGATGCAAGATTTTCATTAAAGTAAGGTAATCTGGATAAATGATCAGCAACAACATTCTCACTACCCTTAGTATCCCTGATCTGGAAATCAAACTCTTGCAACAACAACACCCATCTAATTAATCGTGGTTTAGCATGCTGTTTTGTTAAAAGATATTTAAGAGCTGCATGGTCAGAATGCACAATAATTTTTGACCCAATTAAATAAGCTCTAAATTTGTCTAAAGCAAAAACAACAGCTAACATTTCCTTCTCAGTTGTGGTGTAGTTCATTTGTGCACTATTCAGAGTTAAACTGGCATAATAAATTACTCTCAAGTATTTGTCAACTCTTTGCCCAAGAACAGCTCCTACTGCATGGTTAGAAGCATCACACATGATTTCAAAAGGTAAAGACCAGACAGGAGCTACAATCACAGGTGCACTAGTCAACTTTTCCTTAAGGGAATTAAAAGCTTGCATGCATTGTGCTGTAAAATCAAATGGAACATCTTTCCCCAATAAATGGCACAATGGTTGGCTTATTTTGGAAAAATCTTTAATAAACCTCCTGTAAAATCCTGCATGCCCTAGAAAACTTCTTATTCCCTTAACTGAGGTAGGTGGGGGTAACTTAGCAATTAGTTCAATTTTAGCCTTATCTACCTCAATTCCTTTACTTGACACCACATGACCTAAAACAATGCCCTGAGTAACCATAAAATGACTCTTTTCCCAACTTAAAGTGAGGTTACATTCAATGCATCTCTCAAGCACACGAATAAGTTTATTGAGGCAATTATCAAAAGAATTACCAAAAACAGAAAAATCATCCATAAATACCTCAATAAAATCATCGATCATATCTGAGAAGACAGACATCATGCATCTCTGAAAAGTTGCAGGTGCATTGCACAAGCCAAAGGGCATACGTCGAAATGCATAAGTCCCAAAAGGGCAAGTAAAGGTTGTCTTGGACTGATCCTCTGGAGCTATTGGCACCTGATAATAACCTGAAAGGCCATCCAGAAAACAATAATGTGAGTGTCCAGAAAGTTTATCTAACATCTGATCAATAAAAGGAAGAGGGAAATGATCTTTCTTTGTAGCATTATTCAACTTCCTATAATCGATGCACATTCTCCATCCAGTAGTAGTCCTAGTAGGAACCAACTCATTCTTCTCATTTTTCACCACAGTGATTCCAGATTTCTTAGGAACTACATGTACTGGGCTCACCCACTCACTATTGGCAATTGGATAAATTACTCCTTCATCCAGCAATTTGAGCACTTCCTTTTTAACCACTTCACTCATATTTGGGTTAAGTCTCCTTTGGGTTTCCCTCACAGGTTTAGCTCCCTCTTCTAAAGTGATTCTATGCATGCACATGGAAGGGCTAATACCCTTGATGTCACTCAATCCCCATCCTATTGCTCTCTTCAATCTTTTAAGCTCACTCACTAACCTCATCTCCTCCCCTTCACTAAGTTCACTAGATATTATTACAGGTAAAGTGTTGTGATCTCCTAAAAACACATATTTCAGATTCTTAGGTAACTCTTTCAGCTCTAACTCTAGTGAGGGGTTCTTCTCTTCTTTTTCAATGGGAGAAAGCTCACAAACTGGATCATCCTTAAGCTCCTCTATTTCAGCACTTTCTAAGGTCTCAAGACAACTGGCTATTTCTGCATCAAAAATTTCCAAATCACTATCCAAGGTCAAAGCCAGCTCCAATTTATCAGCGGAACCTGTCTGCAAGAAAGCATCTGAAACAACTGCATCAATACAATCAATGAAAGAACAATCCTCATATAAGGCAGTTGTAGGAATAGGAGAAGTGTTAAAAATAGAAAATTCCACAGTTTGTCCCAAAACAGTCATTGATAATTTTCCATTCTTAACATCTATCAAAGTATTAGTAGTCGCCATAAAAGGCCTACCCAGCAAAATGGTGTGTGCAATTGGTGAAGAATTACCTACCTCCATGTCAAGAATAATGAAATCCACAGGTACTATCAAACCACCAACTTTAACTAACACATCTTCTATGACCCCTTTCGGGAATCTAAGAGATCTATCAGCTAATTGCAATACCATTTTTGTTGGTTTAAGTTCCCCTAGTTCTAAATCAAGATAAACAGAGTAAGGCATTAAATTCACACTAGCCCCCAAATCACACATGCCATCAGTACATTTCCCATTCCCCATAGCAATTTGAATAATAAAACTTCCAGGATCCTTTAGCTTAGGAGGCAGTTTATGCTGCAAAACAGCACTAGCTACCTCAGAAACTATCACCTTTTCGTTTGGCTCATAAGCCGGCATGTTCTTAATTGCTTCAAGTAAGGGTAAGTTGATACTTACCTTAGATAGCATATTGAAGATATCTGAAAACTGCTTATCTTTTTTATCATCCTTCAACCTGCTAGGAAATGGTATAGGTGGCCGGTATGGATTACTTGCCTTGTGCAAATCTGGTGTAAGGGACTTCTCCATTGATCCTTCTTCAGCACCTTTGTTCTCTAATTCTCCTTCCTTGTTCTTTTCTTGCTCACCTGCATTCACAGAGTTATTTTCAACATTATTATTAATTACCTTGCCACTCCTAAGAACAGTTACTGCTTGTGCCTGCTCAGGTTGACTTGGGAACTTCCCCTTTTGTTGAATCTGCATCTGTTGTGCAAGTTGCCCCACTTGGGTCTCCACCTTCTTAAAGGATGCTTCCAAGGAATCCAGTCTCTTGTTGTTCATCTCTTGGTTTTGAGCACTGACTTTGATGAAAGCTTGTAAACTGTCTTCCAAACTCTCTCTTTTAGGCTGTCCTTGATTTTGATTTGAGGATTGACCCTGCTGTTGGTTCTGTCTCTGGAGTAAATGGAATGGCTGTTGAGCATTATTTGTTGTCCAGGAAAAATTGGGGTGACTCCTCCAACCAGGATTGTAAGTGTTAGAGTAAGGATCATTCCTAGCTCGTGGTTGAAATCCCCCCATAGCATTAACTTGCTCAGCTTCATTCCCAAAAGTCTCATATGCAGAGGGACATATATTTGCTCCATGCCCAAATGTCCCACAGATTCCACACACCTCTTGAGTGGATGAAGAAACGTTGTTCTTCATGTTTAGCATCTGAACCTGCCTTGTCAACTCAGCTATTTGACTAACCATTTCAGTATTGGCTTCCAGTTGATTCACTCCCTTGCTTCTTCCCCTTACACTCTTCTGTTGAGAATTAGCTCCCAACATCTCAAAAATCTCATAAGTCTCATCAGCTGTCTTTTCTCCCATGGCTCCCCCAGCTGCATTATCAACAGTGTTCTGAAATTGCTGGGTGAGACCATCATAGAAAAACTGATTAAGGAGTTGAAGTGGGTAGTGATGATGCGGGCACTGGATCAATAACATCTTGAATCTGTCCCAAGCCTCATGAAATGGCTCTCCTTCAAATTGAGAGAATGTAGCAATCTTTCCTCTCAACTCAGCTGTCTTCTGGTGTGAATAGAACTTGCCCATGAATTTATTGTAAACTTGCTCCCAAGTTGTCAGTGAATTCTCAGGCAACATCATGAGCCAGCTCTTTGCCCTGTCCTTCAAAGTATAAGGGAAACATCGCATCCTCAACTGATCTTCTGAAAGTCCTCCCAAAGGAAAAGTGTTGAGGGTGGAGTAGAAATCCCGAATAAAATTCAAAGGATCTTCATTTGGAACTCCATAGAATGATGGCAGCATATTGTAATGGATGTTCTTCAATTCATAGTTTCTTGCTGCATCTGTCAGTCTTATGCAAGAAGTGGAAGTCCCAATGACAGGTCTAGCAAAATCTCTCATGGTTCTTTGTCTTTCTTCAGCCATTTTAACTGATGGTGTAGATTCTGACTCAAAATCTGAAGTGTCTTCCTCCGAAGTATCAAATCCGGTGTAGAGCTCAAACTCCTCTCTGCTCCTTTTTACTCTCTGAATTTCTGGAATGAATGGGTGCAGCTCTCCTTCGAGTGATCTCCTGCCTTGCATAAACAAAAATATCTAGAAAAGGAAACAATTAAAAGCAAAAGACAAATAAAATAAAATGAAAACAATGAAAAATAATCTAAAGAAATTTTGTTTTTATTATTATTATTTTTTATAAACAATTACGCCAATTAGCCTCCCCGGCAACGGCGCCAAAAACTTGTTACGCTCAAATTAACTCTACCACAAAGCGTCACTCGCAAGTATACGAGGTAGCTGTAGCAAAGGTGATCGCCCCAAGGTCGTTCTCTCAAGGAAGCTAAAGTGGATACTTGCTTATCAAATTAAAAGTAACAAGTAATTAAAGAAATTTAAATGGCAAAGTAATTTAGAAGATTGATTAAAGTTGAAAACAATAAAAGTAAATAAAAGCTGATGTTTAGATTCACTTGATAAAAGAGTCTAGGGTTTGCACTTCTCTACTACTCATATGTATGAACGGTTATTCCACTTAACTAATTTAATTCCTAAGATTAAATCTCAAACAACTTAATTAATTGAGTCAAGGAAATAAGCTCTCGCATTCAAACCTCTTACAACTAATCTTGTTATAATTGAATAATCTTTTTAATAGGTTATATCTCTAATTCACCTAAGTCCTTAATTGAATTATTCCAGTATTAGACTTCATCTCTCAATCCATCATCTAATACCTAAAACACACAATTGGTGGCCAATCAATTATATGTAACAATTTTTCATTCAATAAAGGCTAAAGAAATCAATAGTTAAGAGAATAACCAATTCATGCAATTCATAGCAAATCCATACAAACCCTAGACTAGATTAAATTAGTTCATGATGTTATCAAGCATACTCATCGCATTAATAATCAAAGAAATCAATTTAAACATGATAATGTTCATAAACAAAATTTCAATGAAACTAAAGAGACAAAGTTTAAGAATGAAACCAAGTTACAAACTCCTTGAAGCTTTTGATGAATCTCTTGATCGAATCTTGCAAGAATGATAAAACAATGGCTAGAACAATCTAATCTAATCTAGTTTTGGTCCAAAGTGAATCAAAATTAAAGAATACAAAAGTTCAAACCCTAAGATCTCTCTCAGTCGGCTAAGCTCTGCTCAAAATCGTCCAAACCCCCCTCAAAACCTAACTTTCTTTCTTCCTTTTATACGAAACGCGGCTTTAAAATTCGGTGCGCGTATATTTCATGAGGGACACGGCCAAGTCAGATGTGACTTGGCCGTGTGAGTGGCTTTTGGAGGGACACGGCCAGGTGACACGGCCGTGTCCCTTGCCAGTGTCTTCTACTGCTTCTTTTGGTCTTCTCTTCTTCTTTGCTGAGTGACACGGCCAAGTGGAGCTTGACTTGGCCGTGTGAGTGAATTGGGAGGGACACGGCCACAAGACACGGCCGTGTCCCTTGCCAGTGTTTGCTTCTGTGTCTTGAACTTCCTTTTAACTTGATATGGGACACGGCCAGTGACTTGGCCGTGTCCTATGCCCGTGTCAGCTACTGTCCCTTTTTATCTTCAATTCATTTCCTTGCCTGTTCTACCTGACACACAACTTACAAACAAAAACTTAAACAAGACATAAATAAACATCAATAATCAAAACATAAAACTTACCTAAAATTAGATCAAACACAACCTAAATACTAAAACAAACTAAAATTACACAATTAAAGAAAACACTAAACAAATCAATAAAAACTAACAAAAGACCTAAATAAAACAATAATTAACACAATAAACAAGACACAAACTATAACAAAAACTAATAAAACAATAATCCATCACCAAAATTCAATAGAGTACCACCACCGGCAACCATCATGATTGGAGAGGGTTTGCATGAAGATTTTGTCATGTCTTCTTTTCAAGATGTGGGTGGAGAAGCAACCTAGGAAAAGGAGGTATTCGATGAAGTTAAACAAGCTATGGTGGGTAAAGAAGTAACAATTTGTGTTGTCAATGGGTTTTGGGAATCAAGCGATAGTGATGATGATCTTACATCCAAGAAGGAGGAATGGACTTGGTCCGAGCCTGAAAAAGATGAAGTAATAAACACTAGCTCCGATAAGCCTTATGAAAGGCCACCACCTAAGGAGGTAGAAACTAATAAGGGTAAGGAAGTTTAAGTAGGAAATAAAGAAGAGGAAGATGATGTTGTGCTCAAGCAATTGAAAAGAACCCAAGCAAGTGTTAGCATTTGGGACTTATTAGCTACTTCTAAAAGCACCGAGAAACTATGGCCAAAGCCTTAGCTAGCATGCCAATTTCTACCTCCACAACACCAGAGGAGCTGATCAACTTCATAAAAATTGGAGTAATGAAATATGAAGATGTTCAAGAAAAGAGTGAAGATAATATGGGAGCAGTTTCTTTTTCGGATGCGGACTTACCGGAGGAGGGGAGATATCACATCCGCCCTCTCTTTATCAAAATAGAAGTCAAGGGGAAAAGGACTCCATGTGTAATGGTCGATGATGGATCCGCCATAAGTGTTTGTCCACTTAAGATATTGCCAAAGCTAGCCATGTCAACAAGAGATCTAAACCCGACCGAGGTAACAATTCGGGCTTATGACAACACTAAGAGACACGCCGAAGGGACTTTCAAAGCTGTTGTCAAGGTTGGTCCAATTGAATCTATTGCTTAGTTTAGTTTGTTGTTTTAGACATACCGGTTACCTTCGCCTTACTCTTGGGGCAACCATAGTTTCATCCTCTTGGTGGAGTTCCTTCCACCCTTCATCAAAAGATCAAGTTCCCCAACGGAGATGAGACAGTGGTCATTGAAGCTAAAGCTAATGAGATTGTTAACACTCTAATGATTGAGAGGCCTCTCAATGGTTTTCAAGTAGCTGCAATTTCTGATGAAGAAGTAGTGGACTCCAAAGTCTTGAATATGATGAAGAACATGAACTACCTTCCCGGAGCTGGTCTTGGAAAGGGTAAGGCCAGTTTGACAAAGCTGCCAGACTTTAGAACTCAAACTTCCAAGAAAGGGCTAGGATATGATGAAAACAACGATGTCCAGCCAAAGAAGAGTGAGAAGATGAGCATCCCACCACTTGAAGAGATCTTTGTCAAAGCTCTAGATATGGGACCACTCAAAGGAAAGCCCGAGCCAATCATGTTCAAGGGAAAGTTGATCTCGGGTTTTGAAATTTTTATAGATGTGCCCGAACTAGTGGAACAAGTGAAGAAAGAGCTCACCCTGTCAGCCAACAAAAGAACCCAATCCAAAAGAGAAAAATGAAGTTTCCCTGAAAACCAAGAAGACTCCGAAGGAGATTGCTGCCTTGGTTGAAGAAAAGTTTGAAGACATCTTGCCTTTTGATTTTGAGAACAATGATTTTGATTTTAATTTTAATTTGTCTGCTTTGTATGAGGATGATGATGTTTTCTTTTCCAAAATGAATGCAGTAAAGTCTGATTTTGCTTACTTATGTGATGTTTCTCCTGATGGTTGCATACATTCAAATAGCAGTTACATGAGCATCTTTAATATTAATTCTGTTAGCACACAATCATTAAATTTGGGAACAACCAAAAATCCTAAAAACATTAGCATAGCATCCAACCTTACTCCTGATGAGAGAGAGAGAGATTTGAAAAAATTTTCAAAAAATACGAAGAATTATTTGCTTGGTCTTATGAGGATATGCTTGGAATAGATCGAGACATAGCCGAGCATCATATTCCTACTTACACTCACATGAAACCTATCAAACAAAAGCTTAGGCGATTAAGACCTGAGTGGGCTGAATTGGTTAAAGAAGAGGTCACTAAGCAAATACAAGTGAAGTTCCTTGAAGTGACATATTGGCTAGCCAACATAGTACCTGTGCCAAAGAAAGATGGAAGGATAAGGGTCTGTGTGGATTATAGAGATTTAAACAAGGCTTCCCCTAAAGATGATTTCCTTTTACCTCATATAGATGTCCTCATTGATAGTGCAGCCTCTAGCGTGCTACACTCATTTGTAGATGGATTTTCTGGATACCATCAAGTGTTAATGGCCCAAGAGGATAAAGCCAAAACTGCTTTCATTACTACATGGGGTATATTTTGTTATAGGGTGATTCCATTCGGCTTAAAGAATGCTGGGGCAACCTACCAAAGGATAGCCACCACACTATTTAATGACATGATGCATAAAGAAGTTGAAGTATATGTTGATGATATGATGGTTAAATCAGATACAAGGGAACAACACTTCCAAAACTTAGAATTATTCTTCGATAGAGCTTTGAAATATAAGCTAGGATTGAACCCGAAGAAGTGTGTGTTCGGTGTTACCTCAGGTAAATTATTGGGACATGTGATTGGTCCGAATGGCATTGAGATTGATCCTAACAAAGTTAAAGCAATCAGGGATATGCCATCCCTTAAGACGGAGAGAGAAGTTTGGGGATTTATTGGTAAATTACAATACATTAGCAGATTTATAGCAAAGCTCACAACAATTTGCGAGCCTATCTTCAAATTGCTTAAAAAGAATCAGCCGGTCATATGGAATGAAGAATGTCAAAAGGCCTTTGAGCGAATAAAAGCGTATTTGTTGAATCCACCTGTTTTAAAACCGCCTAAACCCGGCAAACCTCTATTACTATACTTAGGAGTAGAAAAAGAGTTGATATGAGCCATGCTAGCCCAAGCAGATGAGTCAGGGATTGAGCATGCAGTTTACTATTTGAGTAGAGAGCTCCTACCTTATGAAATTAAGTATAGAATCATTGAAAAGACCTGTATAGCTGTGGTTTGGTCTTCTAAGAAGTTGCGGCACTACTTTCAATCGTATAGTGTGCAAGCAATTTCCAGGTTGGATCCAATGAAGTACTTAAGGGAGACACCCTCTTTGATTGGGAAATACGGTTGATGGTTGATAATATTAGAAGAATTTGAGATTGAGTATGTAACCAGGAAAACAATCAAAGGTAGAGCGATGGCAGAATTCCTGGCCCAACAACCATTACCAGATAATGAAGAGGTAATCCTGGAATTTTTGGATGAACATTTAGAGGCAATTGAAGTACAAGGGTGGAAAATGTATTTTGATGGAGCAGTAAACAGGAAAGGAGCAGGTTTGGGGGTTGTACTAGAATCGCCTAAAGGGGAACTCATCCCTTTAGCCAAAAAGTTGAAACTTAGGGTAACCAATAATATGGTGGAGTACGAAGCTTGTATTTTTGGTTTGAAAACCCTAACGACTATGAAGGTGGATAAGGTGGAAGTTTTTGGCGATTCGTTGCTAGTAGTATCCTAAGTAAATGGAGAGTGGGAGTTGAAAGAATAAAAATTAAAACCATACCACCATTACTTGACCATAATGAAGAAGAACTTCAAGGAGTGTAGGTTTGTACACCTATCAAGAGAAGAAAATCAGATGGTTGATGCCCTAGCCACATTTGCTTCGATATGGAAAAATTCTGCCAGCTTATTTCTTAAGCCTCTGATTTTGACCAGTTCATCAACTCCTTGCTATGAATATGAAACAATCATGGAAACTGATACAGACCATGATGCGTGGTATGACACTATAAGGCAATTTTTGGAAGAAAGAGAATACCCGATGGGGACAACAAAGAAAGAGAGAAGAGCCATAAGGCGGTGGTCATTGTAATATATCACATTCCATAGAGAGTTATATCGAAGATGGCCTAATGGGGGTGCATTTAAGATGTTTAAGAAAGCCTAAAGTGGAGCGTATCATGTCAGAAATACATGCGGGAAGTTGCGGTCTGCACATGAGTGGTTTGGCTCTAGTTAAGAAGATTATTCGGCAAGGTTACTACTGGTTGACCATGGAGAGAGATTATATTGAGTTTGTAAGGAAGTGCCAACAATGTCAGATGTATGGTAACTTGAATCACATGCCTCCTAAAGAACTGCATTCTATGTCTTCACCCTGGCCATTTGCCACTTGGGGTATCGACATTATAGGAGAGATACATCTGATAGCTTCAAATGGTTACTGTTTCATTATGGTAGCAGTTGATTATTTTTCAAAATGGGTCGAAGCTGAATCCTTCAACAAACTAGGTGCAAGTCAAATGGCTAGATTTATTAAAAAGAACCTCATCTGTCGGTGCGGGGGTCCCGTATAGTGTGATATCAGACAATGGGGTACAGTTTCAAGGAGTAGTTAAGGATTTATTCTCAAAGCACCAAATCCATCATCATAGATCCTCTCCTTATAGACCAAAGGCTAATGGCATAGTAGAAGCAACAAACAAAACAATTAAGCAAATTCTGTCCAAGATGACCAAGACTTACAGGGATTGGTCAGAGATGCTTCCCTTTACTTTATAGGGATATAGGACAAGTGTACGAACACCTACTGGAATAACACCGTTCTGTTTGGTTTATGGGATGGAAGCAGTGTTGCCAATTGAAATAGAAATCAAGTCATTAATAGTAGTCTTGGAAGCCAAACTACCTGAAACGGAATCAATAGCAAGCAGATACACACAGTTAGCTTTACTAGAAGAGAGAAGGTTAAAGGCACTGTGAGCGGGGATTTTTGCCCCCACTCCCGGTGGAATGATTCTTGCGACTTCGGCACTGTTTAGGCTTGGGGTCTTAGAGAACCCGAACTTAAGTCCAGAGAAAATGGAGTCGCCACCCGGACGGGCCGGGAAAAAGAAAGGGGTGGATGACTCGATTCCTAAGGAATCTCCAACCCCCTAATGGGTTCGGAAAGTTGGGTATGTATGGGGAAGGTGAGAAATGGCCCAGCACCCCCACAACGCCCGGTTCATTAGAACCGGCCTCCTTTACAGGTCTTAATATTATAAAAATATTAAGTATAACAACATTATCCATATTACACACAATAATTAAAAGAAAGCATCAATATATTAAAATCAAAGCAAGGTCCAAGCAAAACAAATAAATGGACACCTATCCAAAGATGGAAACATGTCCTTACATCACATGCCTGAATAGGACACCCACCGAAAGGTAGAAACATATCATTTACATTGGTTCTAAAATAGAAAAGCAATTTAAATTACATGATATTTAACTAATGAGGTACCCACCAAGTGGAAACATACCTCTTACAACATTTGGAAATCTAAATAAATTGGAAAAAGTAAATAATCATTCATCATAAATAAATCATCCAACAAAGGTATTAAACATCAAATAAAAAGTAAACATTCATCCATGAGAAATTAAATAAACCAAGTATTGAACATAAATAAATTAAAGCATATAAAATAAATCAAAGCATAATCAAATATGGAATTGTATAAGGCAAATAAAAATCCAAATTATAGCTACTGTTTCCATTTAGGGTTCTTTATTTCATGTGTTTAGGGTTTTAGAATTTATGGAATTAGGCTTCTGTTACTTTAAGAGAATCAAAATAGATTAGGGATTTTATATTTTTAAAGGTTGGTAAGACTCTTTAATTAACCAAACTAGGTTTTGTTATGTAAAATCATGAAACTAGGATTTAGACTCTTTAAAATACTTTAATTTATGGTTTTATGTTTACTGTGTGAAATTAAAATATTTGTGATTTTACGGTTTTAAAAGTTTTAAAGGATTAGGGCTTAGAAAAATTGGATTTAGGTTTTAATGGAGTTAGGGTTCACTTTTTTTGATTATAAAGTTGAATTAGGGTTTAATGTTCCTAGAATTAAGTTTTTAGAATTTGTAAATCAATTGAAAATTTTATGAAGTTTATGAAAGTAAACCAAACGAATTAAAGATTTTATAAATAGAAAAGATGTTTTTAGGACTTTTTGAAAGAAATAGAATTTTAATTTATGGTTTTGAAAAGAAACATGTTAAATTAGGGTTTTAAGATTTTAATGAAACAAAAATAACAATTGTAAGTTTTTTTTGAAAACAAAGCAACGAAATAAGGTTTTTAAACATTGAACAAAGGGAATCAAGGTTCAGGGATTTTTGAATTAAAAGAAGCAACTATATGAATTAAGCTACGATGAAAAAAAAAATTTAGGAGCTCAAACCTTGGTTCGTGAGTTACACCCAAAAAATTGCTTCTTGGATCAACAAAAACAAAGGCAGTTGATGCCTTTGATGAATTGTTTGAATTGCTTTTCTTTTCTCTCAAAAAAACAGCTTGATTAAAGTTTCCTTCATAGATTCGGTTTTTACTTTTTCAATTTTCCAGCTTCTCCCTGATTTTCTTCTTCTGCCTCCCTTATTTATAGAAGAATTCCATTCCTAATCCTAATTACTCACGGCATACAATATAGAATAAGAAAAGGAAACTAAAACCTAATTGTATTAGGTTTTGAAAAATTTGCGTCGAAAAATTTCGCTGGAAAAAAAAACTGCTGCAGAAAAATTGCGCTGGCGAAAAAAAATTACCGCAGAAAAAATTATGCTGGCAAAAGAGTGCGGCAGCTGCGGGTGAAATGGGGGCAAAATAGGCCTGCAGGCCATTTCGCCCGCAGGCAACTTCAGAGGGCGAAATGCCCATGGGCCCACGTTAACTTTCGGCAATGATTTTTTCGTCGTCGTTTTTTTGTCGCCGATTTTTTTATTTTTTATTTTTTTATTTTTATTTCTATATTTTTATTTTTTATTAATAAAAATTAGATACTAAAGCAAAAATTATTTAATTAAGATAACAAAAATTATTTTGAACTAATTAAAATATATTAGACGACACAAAAATTATTTTGGAGTAAATAAAATATATTGGACCGGACTGGGTCAAAAATTAAGGGTCTACAGTTTGCCCCCTGCTTAAATGATTTGAAACTTTTAGTGAAAGAGAGTGAAAAGCAACAAGACTTAATTTTTGAGATGGTGGAGGTTTTAGGTTCTGGACCCGATTCGAGTTTTGGACTCAAGGATAATTCTAGGTTCTGGACCTAAGGTAAATTTGGGTTCTAGACCCGATCTAAGTCCTTGGACTTAGAAATAAATTCTAGGTTCTGGACCTAAGAAAAATTTGGGTTCTGGACCCGAGCTAAGTTCTGGACTTAGAAACAAATTCTAGGTTCTGGAGCTAAGGAAAATTTGGGTTCTGGACATGAGCTAAGTTTTGGACTTATAAACAAATTCTAGGTTCTGGACCTAAGGAAAATTTGGGTTCTGGACCCGAACTAAGTTCTGGACTTAGGAATAATTCTAAGTTCTGGACCTAATGGTAATTTGGGTTCTGGACCCGAGCTAAGTTCTGGACTTAGAAATAAATTCTAGGTTCTAGGCCTAAGGAAAATTTGGGTTCTGGACCCGAGCTAATAATTTTTTATCTTTTCTTGCATGAATTTGATCTTTATTATTATTGTAGGTATGGGCATATGAACACAACCTCGTGAGGGTACCCGATATTTCTCGAGAGAGAGAGACGGGTATCCGAGATTAGATTTTTGGTTGTCCGATCGTGTGGACGTTCTCGGCTCTCATCATGTGCATACTCACCGCTATGTGTTGAGCCGCTTAACCTGGGACCGGGTAAAATAACATTAGTATGCTTTAAATTTTATATGAGAGTTTACTTACCTTATGTTATTTTGCTGGTGAATTCGGCCTGGTGGAGCCCAGAAGAGCGAGCAAACTGGTCTCCTTTGATGAGGGCTGCATTGTCTTTCCAACATTCTCGCCGAGTTATTGCTAGCCCAGTGTCTAGTGGCTGGTTTCTCAGGGAGAGAGTTTATGAATGGTTTCTCAGTCCAGACCAGCGGAGGGTTCCGATGCAAATCTCGGAATATACTTTAAATATTATGTCAATGCCGAAGGATGCATGGTGGTTGGCCCGACATGGTTATGGTGCCTACTCATTTCTCCATTTACCGGGTCCATTCTATGCCTATTTCATTCAAATAAGACTCTTGAGCTTTGATGTGTCTCCTATTGGTGTGCGGGAGATTTTTGACAAAAATGAGGGTAGAGATGAAGAAGAACATCATGGCACTGCAGGAGAGTCTGTTCCACATCTCGGGGCCAGTACTTCTCAGGTAAATAGTTGTGTCACCTGAGTGTGTCATCTTCTGTTTCTCCTCTGGTCTTCTTTGTTCTTTGAAGATGAGAGTGACACGGCCACGCTTCTGGGTGTGTCAGCTTTTGTGTTTTTTCTTTGGTTCTTCTTTGTTCTAGGCTTAGGATGGGACATGGCCAAGCTTGTGGCCGTGTCATGTGACACGTCCAGTGGCTTGGCCGTGTTGCCTGCCAGTGTCAGCTACTGTTTCTTTTCTTTATTTGCTTGGTCCTTCTTGACTTTGCCCTTTAGGTGAGACACGGCCAGTGGCTTGGCCGTGTCTCCTGCCCGTGTCATGTTTTGCCAAGATTTCCTTTGAGGTGACATGGCCAAGCTTGATTTGGCTTGGCCATGTCTTGCTTGATTCATGCTCTTCTTTCCTTGTTTTGATCTTCTAAGGGGATTTTTGCACTTTAACAACTTTTCCCTTGCAACTGTTTTTTCTTTCTTTGATTCTTCAATGATTGTTTTAGGCTGTTGGCTCATTTGATCATGAGGCAGGACCTTCCTTTACTACCCCTTCATTTGCTCATTCTAGCCTGCCAGATATGCCACCTCATCCGCAGGGTATAGATTTGAATTACCTGGTACGTTCCTTATTTCATGGTAACTTATGCTATATGTATGCATGATTATGTATGCTCTTACCTTTTTCTCTTTGGCTCACAGCGGATGCTTGAAGAACAAAATAGGAAACTTCAAGAAGAGTTGGCGGCAAGTCGTCAGCAGGCTTCTCATTCTTAAAATTTATATCATCAATCTGAATAACATTTTCAAGACTTCCAATTTTCAGGGGATGAGGGATCCCGGTGCTTCTTCATCAAGAGGCCCCCAGATTGATGACCATGAGATCCTTTCATTTGCTTCTGATGAGGACCATGACGGATCGAAACCTCAAGGTAATAGGGATTTTGGTGTTCCCACTTCGGGTGATCCCAGGATGAGTAATTTGCCTGGTTTTGGTGCTCCCGCTTCGGGTGGACTCGGGATGAGTGATTTGCCCCCTCCTCCAACAGGCGATTATTTTTTCAAGGCTTTATTTGATGACCTACCACCACCCTTTTAGTGATATGTAAATATTGTAGCAATTGTAAAATATTGTACAATAATGAAAAAATACATGTTTTAACCTTTAACGTAACCCCTTTTCTTTTCTTTTTTTTTCTTTACTGCATCTGTGAGCAGGGATTTCGGCACTATTTAGGCTCGGGGCCTTAGAGAACACGGACTTAAGTCCAGAGAAAATGGGGTCGCCACTCGGACGGGCCGGGAAAAAAGAAAGTGGTGGATGACTCGATTCCTAAGGAATCCCCAACCCCCTAATGGGTTCAAAAAGTTGGGTACGTGTGGGGAAGGTGAGAAATGGCCCAGCACCCCCATAATGCCCTTTTCATTGGAACTAGCCTCCTTTACATGTCTTAATATTATAAAATTCTTAAGTATAACAACATTATCCATATTACACATAATAAAAAGAAAGCATCATTATATTAAAATCAAAGCAATGTCCAAGCAAAACAAAACGAATAAATGGACACCAATCCGAAGATGAAAACATGTCCTTACATCCCATGCCTAAATAGGGCACCCACCAAAAGGTAGAAACATGCCCTTTACATTGGTTCTAAAATAGAAAAGCAATTTAAATTACATGATATTTAACTAATGAGGTACCCACTAAGTGGAAACATACCTCTTACACTACAAAAATATTTGGCATTTGCGACGTATATCTGCGATGGACTTGTTTCCGTCACAAATTTGCTACGGATTTGCGACGGATTTGCGATGAAAGGACAAGTTAGAGAAATTTTGAGAAATTGGTCGCAAATCGGTTGTAAATTCATAGTAAATCTGCGATGAAAATCATTCCGTCGCAAATAATCGTCGTAAAAGTTGGCGCGGATACTTGGCGCGAGAGAGACCCGCGTATATTTTTTCGCAAAATTTTTTCCGTCGCAGAATGGTTGTAGAAAACACTAAAAAAAGCAATTTGCAATGGAAATCTGCTACGGTCTTATTGCCGTCGCCAATTTGCGACGGTTGGTTGCAATGGAAATATTAAAACTACTGCCCTAAACCTAAATGTATTAACTCTTTCACTCTTCATTTTCCTCGCCCCTCCCTCCCTCTCCATTTCTTCTTTCTTTCTTTCACCCAACCAACTGTAACCCACCAGACCACCACCTACCCTACTCACGGCCTCACCATCACTCGATAGTGCTCAGTCTCAGTCTCACTAACCCACCACCGGTTACCACCACCCTCATCTCATGATTCTTAATCATTAAACCTAAAAGGCTAAAACCTAAAACCTTAAACATAAAAACCTTCACCGCCGCTGCTCTGCTGCTCCTCACGGCTCCTCCCTGTCCTACAAAATTCATTTGTTTTTGTTGCTGCTCTGCTCGACTGCTCCTCGTTGACGCCGTAGTTCAGGTAAGTGCACTTCTGATTATCAGAGGAAAAAAATCATTAGAGCTCCATTGATGAGTTTTGGAAAAGAAAAATCAGTTATTGGTTTAAGAGGAGAAAAGGTTAAGAAAAATTAGAGGGTGAGAAACGATTTTGAGAAAAATAAAAACCAATTTTAATTAAAATCCCCATGTTTGAAAGCTGCTTCTTCTCTCAAAATCAATTTGAATTAGAAGAAAGAAGCAGGAATCATAAGTTTGAAAACCCATTTTGGCGAAAACGTTGATCTGCAAAGCTTGGAGTTCCTAAAACAGAATCAATCGCAGTCTTGGATTCAATCTAAGGGCAGCAACAGGTAACTTCCAACCTTTTCTTATTTATTTATGTTTTCGTTGAATATTGATTCATTATGATGAATGGCATGGCTTGGGAACCGATTGAATATGTTAGGTTGCTTTGATCGATTTTGTTCTTTTAATGACTTCAGTTGTTATTGTTTGCGATTTCCTTTGTTTCTTTCATTTAAAAAAAAATGATTTCATTCTTTGGTTAAAAAATGTCGTTTGTTTTGATTTTGGGAACTTTGCTTCTCCTTCTCATCAAGTTTCTATTTTAATAAAACAGCAGCCATGAAATCTTGATGCAGTGAGTCTTTGGTGTTTGTGATTTAAAGAGTTTTGTTAAAATGATTTTATTTCTTCTACTGGTACCCATTTTTGCCGTTCAAATGAAATCCAGGTGCAAGACTTGATTTTGTTCTTCTGTTTTGAAATCCACTTGCTGTCTTGAATCAAACATCAGCAAAAATTCTGTTTAAGTTTCGATTTCTACCATTTCTATTTTTGTCTCTGTTTTGTCATCACTGTCAAATGAAATTTATGAAAATAATAACAAATCTCTTCCTCTCACATCTTCCCGAACATGTAAATATCTTCAAGTGCGATTCTCTTAATGATTTCTCTAGAATGAAATGACATTATCTTTTGCTCTATTTGAAGCTGCGATAAATATGGTGTATGCATGTGATGGGGTACCCCTCTTCAATGCCAAATTGCTTGCTAGTATTTATAAAGAATCTTGCTTTCCCATTCTTTCACTGCAATGCAATACTTCTTCTTCCTTTACATTGCTTTTTGCTTATTTCTCTTCTTTCATATACCATACATATATACCAAAATGATAAAGAATTGTTTTTCTGATATTATAAGAGCTCTTAATGCAATTGAAGGTTTTAGAAATGGGGTTTTTATTAGAATCATAAAGAAAGTTGTTTTTGCTACTTTCACTTGTATTCTTGCTTTAGGTATGTATATTTGTGCATCCCATTTTATCTCTCATATCAATATGCAAAACGCCCATAAATATATACTGTATATACACTTATTTACAATTATTTATCTAAAATCTATATATTTTTGTAGGAGGGGCTCTAGTGGGAACAATAGTAGGAGCCATGAAAGGGATGACAACAGAAACTGGGTTTCTTCATGGTTCTTCAATAGGAGCTGTTAAAGGTGCAATCACAGCCGTTCAATTGCTTGAATCACTTGCTGATGGTGAGCCACTGTCTAAGGTAAAACAAATTACTCATTTCACTTATTTTTTTATTTCTGCATTATTAATGCTTGTTCAGAAAGTCTAGTCTAGAAATTAACAAAGGGGAAGGCCATTTTCTGGCTTGTAACATCATGGTATGGTATTTTAGGAGTGGGCCAATTTCTGTTTCTATTTTTTGATTGATTTTAGCCAATAATGGAAAAACAATACTGCTACTCATTAAATGTATTTTGAATATTATTCTACATATAGGTTGCTTTGCTTTATAGCTTGGTGAATGGGAAGGTCTTCATGGAATGGGTAAGTCCAGCAGTGCTAAAAGCTTATCAATGGCAAGTAAGTAATACAGTATATAAAACTAACTTTTCATAAACAAACTTATTTATTTAATTAGTATAATAATGAAACATTTATATAATATGATTTTGTTTGATCAGATTAGTGCATTGGAAACCAGTTATAGAGAAATTTCAGACATATATGATACAAATGGAAATAGAGGGTTGTCCAAGAATTGCATTCAAATTCTTCCCCAACTAAAATTCCAACCTGGTTCCAACTTTGAAGAGGTTTCTTGTTCCATTTGTTTGTAGGTACGTACTGATTATTAATTTTTAATTTTTCAGGCAAGTGTGATGTTGTTTTGACTAATATTTTGGTGGGTTTTAGTTGGTCATTGGTGAAACATGCAAGTGACTGTTCATTGGTACATTTTAGGAAAATGAAATAATTAGCACAAAGGCTTGGAATGTAGAGTTCACAAAGTTGATACTTGACTTCCAAAGAAAACTTCAAGAAAGTTGAATATGGAGGTAAAATTTATTTCTCATTGATGCTTCAATGTGGTAATTTTCTTAATTGTGGTAACTTCATTTTATGTTTCCCATAAGGTATATGTCCTTAAGCATGAAAAAGACATGTTGTCAAGTGCTGGAAAAAGAGCTTCTGATGAAGTCCGTAGTTTGTCGGAGAGAGTTTATCGCTTGCAGGTATAGAAAGCAACTTCTTGTTTCTTGATATGATAAATGTTATTAAAGTTCTAACTTTGACTATAAATTCGGGCTAGTTTATAATTCCGTCGCAGATTTCAAGAATGTTATAATTATCTTTTCTTTTCAGGGGTATTCATCATTTTAAAACCAATTTGATTGCAAATGGTTTAACTGTTTCTGCTCCAAAATAAACCTGTAAAATGGTTAATAATTTCCTCATCTCATCTCTGTAAAAATTTTGACCAAAAGTTTCTCTGATATAAAGCAAGAATGGTAGGGCTCCTTGCTTACGTGGAGAGCTTTGCAAAAAAGAAGGAAAGGGCGGAAGGTTAAGTGTTGAATTGGATAATTGGCATTTTAACACCATATTAGGGCAGAGCCATCATATCCAGGTTCTAAAACTTTAGTTCCTTTTGAATGTACTTGTGTAATTATATAATTGTTTGACACTGAATATAAAGTTTCCAAATTCTTCCTTGGTTTTTCTTCATTCATCTACAGCTCTTACCTGCTTTACAGGTTTGAATACTTTTTCCTAGATCCCATAATTTCTTGCTGTCTTTGAATTCACTCTCTTTGCACGTTATACCCATTTGTAATCATGCCTATGCATAATGCATTATTGGCATCTCTATCACATGCTCGCGAACACTTGTCATCTCTTTGAAAATATCATGGAATTTTTTTTTGTTTACTTCCAATTATGCCCTCATACCATCTCCAGGCATTCAGAAATTGAATGGAAAACTAGAAAAGAATATATGCTAGGAATTTTCAGGAGATTTGGATGACCCAATCGTACCAACAAAGTATTTCACCAATGCACTGTATTGTCATGTCTTCATCTGATTCTATATTGCGTATATGTTTGTACAATGCAGGACTTGATTGACACATTCATCTTAATTCATATGTTGTCACAATCTATGATCCCCATTTTTTTTCTCTATATATCATATCTATAAACATTTTTAACTCCACATTTCTGTCATCTGTATTGCAGAGTCTTTGAAGACTCAAATCATTAATAGATCATATGATGAAGTTGCTATCTGCTTCTTTAATTTGATCTTGGGCCAATAATCCAATAACTCCTTAACTTTGATGATTTAATTGATGAAGTGACGACAAACAGCTTGTGTATATACAAAATTCCTGAGCAGCTACACGAGTTGAATGAAAAAGCCTACACACCACGGTGAGTATTACTTTGTTAACGTGTATCATATTATTCTTTTTCATTTACTCTTTTTAATATTATTTGCAGATTAATAATGATGATGCAAGTCATGATTCAATGGAAAATGATAATTGAAGATCTATATTGTTATTTTCAAGATAGATTATCTATAGTAGTGTTCTTAACACTTGTATAGTTAAATTGTAAAATATTTTATTCTATTGAAGATTAATAAAAGAATTATTTTTATCAATGTAATTAGTGTTTTTTATATTGTGTTTAAATGTTCCAAATGTATTTATAAAGTTCTCATAAAATTAATTGATAATACAAATAGTTTCAATAAAAATCAATATTAAATTACTACGAATTTGCTACGAATCTGCGATGGATATTTGAAATCTATGACGATATCTGCGACAGTTACTGTGACGGAATCTGTGACAGTAATCTGCGACGGAATCTGCAACGAATTTGGTACGGAAATCTGCGACAGAATCTGCGACGGCTGCCCTTTACCCACGAAAATTTAAGCGCGAGATTTGCAACCGCCGAGTGGTTGCAAATCCGTCACAATCTGCGATGGCCTGTCGCAAAATTGAAAATTGCAATGCCTTTTTTATTAACGGATCGTATCCGTCGCAAATCGGTCACAGATCGGTCGCAAGACTTGATTTGCGATGAATTTGCGATGGATCTGCAACGGATTCTGTCCGTTGTAGATAGCGTGTTTTTTTATAGTGTTACAACATTTGGAAATCTAAATAAATTGTAAAAGCAAATAATCATCCATCATAAATAAATCATTTATCAAAGATATTAAATAGAAAGTAAACATCCATCCATGATAAATTTAATAAGCCAAGCATTGAGCTTAAATAAATTAAATCATATAAAATAAATCAAAGCATAATCAAATATGGAATTGAATAAAGTAAATAAAAATTCAAATTATAGTTACTGTTTCCATTTAGGGTTCTTTATTTCATGTATTAGGGTTTTGAAATTCATAGAATTAGGCTACTGTGACTTTTTATGGAATTAAAGTAAATTAAGGTTTTATGTTTTAAAAGGTTGGTAAGACTCTTTGATTAACCAAATTAAGGTTTGAATGGTGAAATCATGAAACTAGGGTTTTGGATACTTTAAAATACTTTTGATTTGTGGTTTTAAATGATGGTTTCAAGCTTACTGTGTAAAATTAAAATATTTGTGTTTATATGATTTTTAAGGTTTTAAAGGATTAAGGTTCATAAAAAAAAATTAAGGTTTAAGGTTTTAAAGGGGTTAGTGTTCACTACTTTAGGTTTGGAGTTGAGCTAGGGTTTAGTGATTTTTGAATTTAGGGTTTCGGGTGATGAATTGAGTTTTTAGAATTTGGAAATCAATTTGATAATTTTATGAAGTTTTGTGAATTTAAACAAACGACTTAAAGTTTATAAGAATAGAAAAAATATTTGTTAAGGTTTGTTAAAAGAAACAGAACCCAGTTTAAAATTTTGAAAGAAACAGAATCAAATTTTGTTTTTGTTGAAAAATATGTTAAATTAGTGTTTTAAGATTTTAAAGAAGTAAAAATAACAATTTTATGTCTTTTGGAAAATAAACCAACGAAATAAGGTTTTTAACTTTAGAAAAATTAAATTAAAGTGATAAGGTTTTTAATTTTGAAAGACATAATTTCATGAATTAAGCTACTGTGAAAAAAATATAACATACCTCCTTTTGATGATTCCTCCAAAAAAAATTCTTCTTGGATGAACAAAAATAAAGGCAAGCTTTTTTGCCTTTGATGATTTGTTAATGCTTTGCTTCTTCATCTTTCAAAAAATTCATATTTGATTTCACTGCTTTCCTTCACATATTCGGATCCCACTTTGTTCCTCTTTCTTCTCGGTTTTCTTTCCTCCTTTTCTCTTTTTTTGTGTTGTTATTATAGAGGTTTTTTATGGTTTTTTCCTAGTTACTCACGGCTTTCAATATTTATTAAGAAAAGGAAACCGAAATCTAATTGTATTAGGTTTCGGAAAATTTGCGTCGAAAAAATTACGCTGGCGAAAAAAATCTGCCGCAGGAAAAATTGTGCTGGCAAAAAAATCTGCCTCAGCTGACTGCGGCAGCTGCGGGCGAGGTGCGCCTGCGGGCAGGCGAAATGGCTCCAGGCCATTTCTCGCAGCCTGACTTTTTTTTGTTATTTTTTTTTATTATTTTTAAATTTTTATTCATTTTACCATTTTTACTAAAATAAATATTAAAATTAATTAAGATACCATAAAAATTATTTTTGACTAACTAAAATATATTGGACAACACAAAAATTATTCTGGACTAATTAAAATATATTGGATCAGACTGGGTCAAAAATTAAGGGTCTACAGTTTGCCTCCTGCTTGAGTGATCTGAAACTTTAGTGAAAGAGAGTGAAAAGCAATAAGACTTAATTTTTGATGAGATGATTATTTGAATTTGTTTTGGGTTCTGGACCCAGTTTGAGTTCTGGACTTGATTCGGGTACTTGTACCAGAGATTGGATACTTGGACCTGAGCTTGAATTTGATTTGGGTACTTGGACCAGAGACTGATTTGATTTGGATACTTGGACCCTAGATTGGATTGAATTTGTGTACTTGGACCCGGGATTGGGTACTTGGACCCAAGATTGATTTTGATTTGGGTACTTGGACCCAAGATAGGGTACTTGGACCCGAGACTGATTTGATTTGGATGCTTGGACCCGTGATTGGATTGAATTTGGGTACTTGGACCTGGGATTGGGTACTTGGACCCAAGATTGATTTGATTTGGGTACTTGGACCCGAGATTGGGTACTTGGACCTGAGAATGATTTGATTTGGGTACTTGGACCTGAGATTGGGTGCTTGGACCTGAGATTGGGCACTTAGACCCGGATTTGATTTGGGTACTTGGACACGAGATTAGGTACTTGGACCCGAGATTGAGTACTTGGACCCGAGATTGGGTACTTGGACTCGAGATTGAGTACTTGGACCCGAGATTGAGTACTTGGACCCGAGATTGGATTGAATTTGATTTGGGTACTTGGACCCGAGCTTGAATTGATTTGGGTACTTGGACCTGAGATTGGGTACTTGGAACCAAGATTTGATTGAATTTGATTTGGGTACTTGGACCCAAAATTGGATTGAATTTGGGTACTTGGACCCAGGATTGTGTACTTGGACCCGAGATTGATTTGATTTGGGTACTTGGACCCGAGATTAGATTTGATTGGGGTACTTGGACCTGAAATTGATTTGATTTTGGGTGCTTGGACCCGAGATTGAGTTTGACTGACCTTTTATCATTTGAGAAATCTGACTGCTCCGGTTATTCTATGCATTGTGGTTTTTCACCCTCAAATTGGATCTTTATCCTTTGAGATCGGGTCTTCATCCTTGAAAATGAATCTTCATCTTTTGACATCGGGTCTTTACCCTTGAAAAAAGGATCTTCATCCTTTGAGATCGGGTCTTCACCCTTGCAAATGGATCTTCATCCTTTGAGATCGGGTCTTCACCGTTGCAAATGGATCTTCATCCTTGGAGATCAGGTCTTCACCCTTTGTAAATGGATCTTCATCCTTTGAGATTAGGTCTTCACCCTTGAAAATATGGATCTTCATCCTTTGAGATCGGGTCTTCACCCTTGTATGTGGATCTTCATCCTTTGAGATCGGGTCTTCACCCTTGGAAATGGATCTTCAACCTTGGAGATCGGGTCTTCACCCTTGCAAATGGATCTTCATCCTTAGAGATTGGGTCTTCACCCTTGAAAATGGATCTTCATCCTTTGAGATCGGGTCTTCACCCTTGCGAATGGATCTTCATCCTTGGAGATCGGGTCTTCACCCTTGAAAATGGATCTTCATCCTTTGAGTTAGATCTTCATCCTTGTATTGGGTCTTCACCCTTGGAAAATGGATCTTCGTCCCTGAAGATCAAGTCTTTACCTTTGTAAATGGATCTTCATCCTTTGAGATCGGGTCTTTACCCTTACAAATGGATCTTCATCCTTGGAAATTGAGTCTTTACCCTGGCTTTAGCGCTTTTAGCTAGATTGATCTCTTGTCTTTTGCATCTTCATTCTTTTGAGAGTTGTAATGTTCTTTTTGCAAAAATTCAGCTATTTTTAGTTGGCTCTCATTTCTTCTCCTTGCCCCCTGCGCGGCAAAATACAAGTGAGTTTGAAAATATTTGGTATATAAACTCTAAAAATTGAAAAGGAGAAACTTTGCCCCCTTTGTAGGCTTAAACCCATGATGTTTTTACTGGCATTGATTGATATTTTATCCATATAGTTCGTCGCACAAGCACGTATTTCTTATTTTACAAAATTACTGGAGCTTTCTCAAGCAATGGGCTTTCTATGCCTCCCTGATTTGACATCTTCTTTTGAATCTTTACTTCACAGAGTGTTTGCTGTTCACTTTGATAAAGAATAGACAATACAAGACAAGAAAGTATGATGTGATATGCTCATGTATGCATGATATGCATGATAATACTCACACCGGTTTCATTGACTCACAGGCCGAGGTGATCAGCAGAAGTATTCTCATTGACTCCTTTTCTATACTCCTTTACATTTATGGCTTTTTGTTGCGCTCTAATTAACACTACTATAACTACACTCGCAAGTATACGAGGCTGCTGTAGTATCTTGGTGAACACCTCAAGGTCATCTCACAAGGAAGCTAGATAAGCTAATTGATTATCAGATTGTAAATAACAAATTATTAATAAATTTAATTGCTAACAACTAATGAAGACAGATCGATTGGAGTTTAAAACAATAAAAGTAAATTGAGCTGATATATTGATTCACTTAATAGAAAGCTAGGGTTTGCACTTCTTCACTAACTTATATGTATGAATGGCTATTCCTCTCAACCAATTTAATTTCAAAGATAGATTTCAAGCAACTTAATTAATTGAATCAAGGAAATAAGCTCTCGCATTCAAACCTCTCTCAAATAATCTTGTTACAATTGAAATGATCCTTTTCTTAGGTTATATTTCTAATTCACCTAAGTCCCTAATTGAATTGTTCCAGCATTAGACTTCATTTCTCAATCCTTCATCAAATACCTAAAACACATAGTTGGTGGCCAATCAATTATATATTAACAGTAATCCATTCAATTAAGGCTAGAGAAATAATTTAGTTAAGAGCAATAACCAATTCATACAATCATAGTAGATCCATACAAACCCTAGACTAGATCAAATTAGTTCATAATAATGCTATCAAACAAATTCATCTCATTAAAATTCAAAGAAATCAATTTAGACATAATAGAATTCATGAATACAATTCCAATGAAACTTAAGAGATAAAGTTCGAGAACAAAACCAAATTACAAACTTTCTTAGCTTCTGAAGAATCTCTTGTTCAGATCTTTGCTAGAAGAATGTTGCAGTGGCTAAAACAAATTTAATCTAGACTGTTTGCATCAAAATGTAATTAAAATTCTCCAAGAAAAAAAAATGGAAGCTCAAAGGTTATTGTTTGACGGCTGATAAAATTCTGTAACCTAAAAACCCTAATCCTCTTATTTATATGAAACCTCGCTTAAAAATCCGCATTTTCTTTCTTCCTTTAGTCCATGGAGTGACACGGCCAAGCTGGTGGTCGTGTCACCTGAATGTGTCAGCTTCTGTGTAATCCTTCATCTTTGCTTCTTTGGAATTGAATGTGACACGGCCAAGCTCCTGGCCGTGTCATGTGACACGGCCAGTTGCTTGGCTGTGTCACCTGAGTGTGTCACCTCCTGATCTCTTCGTTCTTTGCTCTCTTTCCTTTGGTCTTCTTCCTTGGCTAAGTATGGGACAAGGCCAAGCCAGTTGCCGTGTCATGTGACGTGGCCGTGTCATGTGACACGGCCAGTGGCTTGGTCGTGTCACCTGAGTGTGTCACTTACTGCCAAATTTTCCTTCCTCTCTTGGTTCCTTGGTTTTGCCCTTAAGGTGAGACACTGCTTCATGCTATTTTTTCTTCCAAGGAAATATTTTGCACATTAACCTAAAACAAACACTTAAACAAACTTTAAACAAGAATCAAATAAACATTAACTAACAACACATAAACACCACACTAAAAACTAGAACAAAAATGACATAAACACTGAAATAAATTAAAACTATCGAAATTGATGAAATCACTAAATAAACATATTAAAACTACCAAAATACCTTAAGAAAACAATAATCATCATAATAAATAAGATACAATTCTATGGCAAAAACTAATAAAATAACTACCCCACACTTAAAACTTTGCTTGTCCTCAAGCAAATTCACATGGCATAAATTAAAAACTCAAACAACCTTAACTATAATTCTAGTATATAAGATGAAATCCTTTAAGACTCATCCATAAATAATTGCACTTTGCTTCAATCAAGATTTTCTTAACTCATTCATTAATCTAGACATAACAAATCTCATCTCTCATCTGAGTGTTTCACTCGATTTCAAAGGTTAATTCACTCAAACCACTCATGACTGCATACTACCATAAACTTGCTTAATTATCCAATCTTTGTCATTGATTTTTTCAAGAAATAATCCGAAGGTCTTTTATTTGGATGTAATGGGGCTAAGGTGAAGGTGTGAGAAAAGACATTTAAGTTGGAACATCAAGAAATGGAGTATCTAAATTAGACAATACACTTGCTAAGCAACTCGTAACTCCCTCAAATGGCATATTTACCAACCCTTGATAATCTCACATACTTGCATACTTAAAGAAAAGTACATGAGTCGACATTCCTCTTTGATGACTAATGCTAGAAAATATATGAATTTTGTATATATATATATATCTTCTCTTTTATTTTCTTTTTTATTTATATATATATATACAAAATATAAAATTTCATGGAACATCTAGCTTAAAATGTAGAGGAAAAGAATAATCGACTCTTAGTCAAATATATTGTGCAAAGTATGCATTTCAGCTCCAAATCTTACTAAAGCAATACTTTTTTTATTTTATTTTTTTTTAAAGATTGCTTACCCCACACTTATGAATTAAACCACCCTATTGTAAAATCATAAGAAACTCCATTCCTTAATGCAAGTATGATGATAATAAGAAAGTGTTGAGTTGTGAATTGTGTTGATCAATCAAGAAAAAGTCAAAGGCTCAACTTGGCTCACTAAGGAATTCATAATTAAGGGAGGTCATTTTAAGCTAAAGGGATAATCCTAATTTGCCTTCATCATTTTAAAACTTGAGATTAAATCATAATGTGAGTTCAATTAGTATGCAAAAGCAAGCTCTAGAGATGCAAAATCATGAAGGTGCACACTTAAGAAAAGAAAATCAATTGACAATAATATTCAGTCTATGAGGCTCAAAACTCACAAAGGGTGGGTTCTCAAATATTTATATGTCATGAATTGCAGAATGTGAAAATTGATCCTGAATGAATTTAAATGCTAATCTCTATGCTGATATTAAAGTCTCAAATATAATGCTAGAATCACAGAAAAGTCAATAAGTTTCCAACAATTATGCCATGCAGAACGCACGATATAACACACAAAGACAAACAAAACAAGAATTAAAGGAAAGCTTAAAGATTACCCCACACTTATAAATTACATTATCCTCAATGAAAACAAGAATAATAAAGAAAAAGAGTTAAGGTACAACCTATTTTCCATCGTTCCCTTGTGAGGCAAACTCTACCTTTTCATCACAAACAGTAATTGTTCAAAAACAAAATATAATATATAAAATAAAATATCCAAAATGTTAACATTAAAAACAAAAATGAAAAATAACAACGAAAATATGCTATAACTAAACACAAGAAAGTAAGGAATTGTCTTGAAATATTAGAGCCAATTTGATATACGGTGAAGGAGGATGTGAAGATGATGCAACCGAGGGATGGAGACTCAGAATCTTAGCAAGGTTGTATTGATTTGGTCCAAAAAAATAATTTTTCCATTTCAACGTGGAGACTCATTTAACAATTTTGTTTTTCCTTCATTCACCCACCATGACCGAACATCATCTAAAGAAGATAAAAATTCTATTTAAGAATATGGATGCCATTCATTGGAAGCAAATTTCATGGTCAAAGCACGATGTTTTATTGGACCACTCCTTCATACATGCCGTGGCTTCCTTTTGGGATACGGATTCTAGGGTATTTAGAATTAACGGCTTTGAAATATGTCCCTTGATTGAAGAATTTGAGGCCATCCTTGGATATCCAAATAATCAACAAATGGCATTGCCTACATTGATTTCCAAGACTCAACAGAAGATGCATATGTTATTTCAAATTCAAAAACCCTAAGTTCTTCGGTTGATGAGAGGTGAAAAAATTCTACTTGCTCCTTTGATTGACTTTTGTTTCTCTCATTTGGCCCCTACTAAGGCATGGGGACACATGCTTTGTCTTTGCTTGCTCGGCCAATTCTTGCTTATTTCTTCTGACAGTGATATTGATCAACGAGTATTGGATATTATGGACCAAATGGAAGGAGACTTGTCGCCGGTACCTGTGATCATATCCGAGACCTTAGTTGGATTAGACCGATTTAAATTATGATTGTCAACGAGACTGACTGGGAGTCTGTTGCTGTAGGTAATTACCTAAACTCCCTTTCAGGTTTTCAATTTATGTTTTCTTTTTTTCCTCCTTTCTTTATTGCTTTAACTTTTGCCTAGTCCGCCCATGTGGGTTTTCAGAACTAGCGAGCTGTCCTAATTTTTGCCTAAGCTGCCCTCGCAGGTTTTCAACTTAGCGGACTTTTTTTTTTAACTCTTTCTTCACAGATTTGGTTTCAAGAGCATCTTTGTTTGCTTGATACTCCATCCATGGACTTTTCCAGATACCTTCCATGTCATCATTCTACTAGGAAGCTACTCCATCCTGCCTCTTCATATGCTGACTGGGTTGACTGTATCCACTCACGCTCTGAAGTCAATATCAGTTGGTTGAAACCTTGGTGGAAGATTTCTCGTATCACCATGAAGACATACTTGATGTACGTTCCCCTTGCTGCTCTTCGTCAAGGTACATGCTATGATCCTCACCGACTTGGCCTTCAGTATGGAGCTGAGCCTCGTGATTCTGACTTTGCTCTTGACTTAGACATGCCTTGCTTGACTGAAGCCTACTTGGATCGGCCGAGGCAATGTTGGCCTGCACGTTACACTTATCGACTGCCATAGATTTTACATTTGTCAATTCAAAAAGTGTTTTGTTAGGATGAAAAATAATTAAAGTAATAAAAGATGCTTCTTTTCCATTTAAAATTTGTCATCACCTTTTGCTATTGTGTTTATTTATTTCATCCATATCTGGTCAAAAACTTATAACAGTGCTCACATTAATTGTGTTTTATTAAATTGGGGAACAACCAAACATAAAGCCAGCATACACAAGATCACTCATGTTGCAAACTAGCCCTTTCAGGTTTTCTAATTGACGATTTTCTCTCTCTTAGCCCTAATTGTTGCCTAGCCAGCCCCTTTTGGGTTTTCGGGACTAGCGGACTACTCTAACTTTTGCCTAGACTGCCCTTTTTGTGTTTTCAAACTAGTGAGCTCTTTCTTTTTTATTTTTCATACATAAAACTTTTGCAAACTGTCAATGTTTACTGGCTCACTAAACTCGTTCCCGTCCATGTTTGACAACTTCACCGCACCTTTGTTCATGACTTGTTTCACGACATATGGCCCTTCCCAGCTAGGTCTGAACTTCCCTCTTGAATCAGATACGTTAGGCTTACACTGCTTCAACACCAAATCCCCAACTCTGAATTTTCTGACCTTAACCCTTCTATTGTAGGTGTAATATCCTCATTTATGCCCTAGAAGTTTTGTATGTTGTTGTTATTGTGGTTGTTTCAAATTGCAAGATAAAGAATTGAGAAAAGAAAAGTATATGTGTTTTGGGAAGGATTTAGGGTTTAGAGAGAATGGTATATGTTGTGTATATGTTGATATATATAACATATAAATGGGTCAAAGAAGAGTCAAGGTGTTGGTTAGTGGAAGAAGATATTTTATTGTTGAGTGTGTAATTGCATATATGGGCTTATATAAGACAAAAAGTTAGTTATATGATTGAGGGCATTTTGGTAATTGCTTGGATAAAATCTCTTGGTGGAGATTTAAAGAAGAAAAGTCATTTGACTTTGTGGAATTTTCTTTTCTTCTCATGTTTGTGCCGGCCATTGATGAAGACAAAGGGAAAGAGAAGTGTTCTTGATGCTATACTCAAATTGAAGAAGGAATTGAGAGATTTGGTGAAAGATTTGTGGAATTTCCTCATCTAAGGTAAGTATTCTATTGTTTCCTTTACTTATTTTGGTAGTAGTGTTGAAGTTATGATTAGGGTGATTTGTGATTTGTTGGTTTGATGATTAGATGTGTTTGTGTTGTGTTCTCAAGTGTTGAATTGGTTTTAAGTTAAGAGTTTAAATAGGTGTTGTTGTTGGAAGTGGTGGATGTTGATTTTGAAAGATGGTGATTTTAGGGTTTTGAGATAGTTTGTGTTTAAGTGTAATATTAATGTGTTATGAGGTGATTTTTATGATGAATATGTGTTTAGAACATGGTTTATGTTCATTTGAAACATGTGGTATGATGTATATTAAGTTTAAATGCAATTGGGAAAGTGTTGGCTTTGGTTAGGGTTTTGGTTATGGGTGACACGGCCAAAAAGCTATGGGAAACACGGCCAAGACATGAAATTTTGAAGGTGTTGGATTGATTTTTGAGAGACACGGCCGTGTCCCCAAGCCATGTTTGCTACTGCCAAAGTTTGGTTGAGAGACACGGCCACAAGCTTGGCCGTGTCCCTTGCCCGTGTTGCTTACTGTCCAATTGGTTTGAGTGACACGGCCACAAGCTTGGCCGTGTCCCTCAAGTGGCTGCCCGTGTCCCTCAATTGTGTAGGTTAAGGTTTTACTTCCTTGTTCTTTTTGCATTGCTTTGGTTCTCAAAGGGTAGGTTGGTCCCTAAACCTAACCCTAAACATTTTAAATACACTTGAATCAATGAATGATATAATCAATTACATGTGTAAGGTTCTAAAGCTATGAATCATATCAATTGTTCTTTACCCTAATTGCATTGTTGAGATTGAATAATGTTATGTTATGCATTGTAAATGGTAATGTGTTTCATGAGTAATGAATATTGAAATGTATATCAAAGATGCAATGATAATTTAAATAAGACATGATATGAGACAATGCCATTGTGGTTGGCTATGATGTGATGCAATTGAAAGAAATAAGGCATGTTTGCCTAAATGTTGTTGAGAATTGAGAATGGAAATGATAATTGAATAATAAATGAATTGTGTGGCTAATGTGTTATTCCATTTTCAGAGTTGGTTGTTGGTGGCATGCCTAATAAGTGTAACAATCTCTTGAAGTTAGGTTGGATTGAATCCTTGAAGCCTAATTGAGATGTTACCACCCTTGAAGCTAGGTTGGGTTGGTTCTTGAAGCCAAGTTGGGTTGAAGCTTAGCATGCTTTGCTCCCCTTGAAGCTTGGTTGAACCTAATCCTTGAAGCCTAGTTGGGTTTATGATATTGATAAATGTGATGATAGAACCAAAACATTAACTCTGAAAATTGAATGGCATATTAGTGTGTCTTGGGCCCATGCTTGTCTTTGCTTAATGTTGATTATGAATGATTAAATGAATACTAATGAGGTATATGATAAGATGTTGAAATATGATATGTCTATTTATGTTGAGTTATGAAATGTAAATGCATGTTGTTAGTTTTGCATATATGATGTTACATGTATAATATGGATTGAGAATTGGCATTGCATTGCATCAAAGCAAAACATTAGCATGTTTTATCTTACTAAGCCGTTGGCTTAGCGCGATAGTGTTTGATCGCGCAGGTAATAGAGTTGGTAGAGTTGAACCCGAGAGTTCATCAAGACTGAGTGAGAGTAGACAGTGAAGAGTTGATTTTTGAGGACTTAAAGATCAGAGCAGACTTGCCAATCATGTATACTTCTTTTATATTTTGTAAAGTAATGTTTATAATGTAAATATGTACCTAATTTATAACTTCCGCTATGTAATATTTAAATGTATATATGTATATCTAACATGTTTATATTTTAAGTCAATGACTTAATTTCTATAATGTATAATGATTAGGGTATTGTATCAAGTTTAAAATGTTTTGAATGTTGAAGAAAACCGTAGCATCCCTATGTTTGGTGCACTTATGCTACATTGTTGTGGTTGTAGTGTGTGTGCATTGGATGTGGGGGTGTTACAGTAGGCCCGAGCTATCTTCTTTTGATACAGTTGGTGATGGTATAGTGCCTTTAACCTTCTCTCTTCTAGTAAAGTTAACTGTTTGTATCTGCTTGCTACCCATTCCATTTCAGGTAGTTCAGCTTCCAAGAATATTCTTAATGACTTGATCTCAATTTCAATTGGCAATACTGCTTCCATCCCAGTAGGTGTTCGCACACTTGTCCTATATCCCCATAAAGCAAAGGGAAGCATCTCTGACCAATCCCTGTAAGTCTTGGTCATCTTGGACAGAATTTGCTTAATTGTCATGTTTGTTGCTTCTACGGCACCATTAGCCTTTCGTCTATAAGGAAAGGATCTATGATGATGGATTTAGTACTTCGAGAATAAATCCTTAACTGCTCCTTGAAATTGTACCCCATTGTCTGATATCACACTGTGCAGGATCCCGTATCTACAGATGAGGTTCTTTTCAATAAATCTAGCCATTTGGCTTGCACCCAGTTTGTAAAAGGATTCGGCTTCAACCCATTTTGAAAAATAATCTACTGCTACCACAATGAATCGGTGACCGTTTGAAGCTGTCAGATGTATCTCTCCTATAATGTCGATACCCCAAGTGGCAAATGGCCAGGGTGAAGACATATAATGTAATTCTTCAGGAGGCATGTGATTCAAATTACCATACATCTGAAATTGCTAGCACTTCTTTACAAACTCAATACAATCTTTCTTCATGGTCAACCAGTAGTAACCTTGTCGAATAATCTTCTTAGCTTGGGCCAAACCACTCATGTGCGGACCGCAACTTCCTGCATGTATCTCTCACATGATGCACTCCACTTCAGGCTTTCTTAAACATCTCAAATGCACCCCATCAGGCCATCTTCTATATAGTTCCCCATAGAAGGTGATGTATTGCAATGACCACCGCCTTATGGCTCTTCTCTCTTCCTTCGTTGCCCCCGGCGGGTATTCTCTTTCCTCCAAAAATTGTCTTATAGTATCATACCATGCATCATGATCTGTATCAATTTCCATGATTGTTTCATATTCATAGCAAGGAGTTGATGAACTGGTCAAGATTAGAGGCTTAAGGAATAGGCTAACAGGGTTTTCCCATACCGAAGCCAATCTGGCTAGGGCATCAGCCATCTGATTTTCTTCTCTTGATAGGTGTAACAAACCTACACTCCTTAAAGTTCTTCTTCATCATGGTCAGGTAATGGTGGTATGATTTTAATTTTTCTTCTTTCAACTCCCATTCTCCATTTATTTGGGATACAACTAACAATGAATCGCCAAAAACTTGTACCTTATCCATGTTCATAATCATTAGGGTTTCCAAACTGAAAATACAAGCTTCGTACTCCACCATATTATTTGTTGCCCTAAATTTCAATTTTTTAGCTAAAGGGATGAGTTCTCCTTCGGGCGATTCTAGTATAACTCCCAAACCTACTCATTTCCTATTCACTGCTCCATCAAAATACATTTTTCCACCCTTGTATTTCAATTGCTTCTAAATGTTCATCTGAAAATTCCAAGATTACCTCTTCGCTATCTGGTAATGGTTGTTGGGCCAGGAATTCTGCCACCGCTCTACCTTTGATCATTTTCCTGGTTACATACTCAATCTCAAATTCTTCTAGTATTATCAACCATTGACCATATTTCCCAATCAAAGAGGGTGTCTCCCTTAAGTACTTCATTGGATCCAACCTAGAAATTGCTTGCACACTATACGATTGAAAGTAATGCCGCAACTTCTTAGAAGACCAAACCATGGCTATACATGTCTTTTCAATGATACTATACTTAATTTCATAAGGTAGGAGCTTTCTACTCAAATAGTAAACGTCATGCTCAATCCTTGACTCATCTGCTTGGGCTAGTATGGCTCCTATCGACTCTTCTTCTACTGCTAAGTATAGTAATAGAGGTTTGCCAGGTTTAGGTGGTCTCAAAATAGGTGTATTCAACAAATACTCTTTTATTCACTCAAAGGCCTTTTGACATTCTTCATTCCATATGACCGGCTAATTCTTTCAGAGAAATTTGAAGATAGGCTGTAACACACCCATACCCCATATATGCACACTACACACTACTACATCTGTAATATACGTATATCGGATACAAGAGTGCCACGGTTTATATTAAACAAACTAATCTTTCAATTTAACAACATTAAGAAAACTTAAAACATTCAAATTATATTATAAAGTACAATAGATAAAACGTTTATTTGATACGCAGTGAAAAATGTAGCGGTATTTACAAATACATATACATCAAAATCAAATTTTACAAAACATAAAGTTTATACATGTTTGGTAGTTCGTCTCTGATTTTTAAGCCCACAATCAACACTTCAGAGTCTAAACTCGACTCGGTCTAGCTGAACTCTCCGGTTCTACCCTGTCACCTGCGCGATGAACCACAATCGCGCTAAGCCATAGGCTTAGTGGTACAAACCACAACAACAATATCGTTTAAGGTAATGCTAATGTCACACATTCATATATCATATTTCAAACCTTACATTAAATCATATTATTTATTTGTTTTACCATTCATGAATCACATTTAAACAAAGACATGCATGGGCCCAAAAGAAACTAATACGCCATTCAACTTTCAGAGTTAATGTTTTGGTTTAATTATCACATTTATCATTATCCCAACTAGGCTTCAAGGATTAGGCTCAACCAAGCTTCAAGGGGAGCAAAGCATGCTAAGCATCAACCCAACTTGGCTTCAAGAACCAAACCCAACCTAGCTTCAAGGGTTGTACCATCTCAACTAGGCTTCAAGGACTAGACCCAACCAAGCTTCAAGGGGAGTTAAGCATGCTAAACTTCAACCCAACTTGGCTTCAAGGATTAAGCCCAACCCAGCTTCAAGAGATTGTTACTATTAGGCATGCCACCAACAACAAAACTCTGAAAAGTGAATAACACATTAGGCACACAATTCTTTCATTATTTCATTATCAATTCCATTCTCATTTTCTCATAATCATTTAGGCAAACATGCCCCAATTATTTAATTTGCATCATTATAGCCAACAACAATGGCTTCACATCTCATTATTAGGGTATACACAACCAATTGCATTGTATATATAATTTGAATGATCATCATATCTTTCACATTATGCAAATCATAATATTAATCCAATGTATCAACAATGTAATAGGTTATTTAACACATTTACAACCAAATGTGTTAAGTCCTAATGTCATATAAATTTATGCAATAATGTAGGGTTTGTACTTACCTCAAGAGCAACTCACACAACACCAAACTCCTCTTCCAAGAATCCTTCAACACTTGGATTAGGACAACTCAACTCTCTTCAAAATATAAACCAAAGGTGATCATACACACTCACTTAGAGATACACATGAGATAACATAAATAAGAACCAACTAGGGCCAACTCTAAACATGACACGTTCAACAACACGGGCGTGTCCCTGATCGTGCCCTAAACTCACAACACAGAAGCTTTGACACACTCAGTAACATGGGCGTGTCACTGGCCATGTCAATCCTCCCTCAACACAGTAGCTATGACACGTTCAATAACACAGGCATGTTACTGGTCGTGTCACCCATCCAAGAACACAGAACCATTGACATGCCCAAAGACCTGGCCGTGCTCATGGGCGTGTTAGGCAAAAAATCCTGATTCCTGCAACAACAACAACACATCCAACAAACCTCTTACTTCCACCATTTCACTTCAAACAAATTAGCTAAACACACCCATAAACCATAATAACCTGCAAAAACACCAAAACAATTCAAAACATACATCAAACACCAATTCACCACCATCATATACACACAACTCAAATACAACACTTGCTCTTCCACCAAACTTTCTCTTCAATCCAACCCCAAAAATCAACACCAAGAAGATTACACACCCTCAAATACACCATAATCAAATATACACATATCATCAACAATCAAACATCAAATCCACAACATAAACTTAAAAGAAAACAAGGAAATAAAGTGGAAAACTTACCAAAAGTGATGAAAACCCTTAGAATTTCAATTTGATCACTAGAAACATCCTTCAATAACAAGCTTGGAAAAATCAAAAACTCTCTTCCTCTCTTGCTATTATGATACCCGGCCAACAACAAATAAAGAAGAAGAAGAAAAAGAATAAATGGCAAGGTCAACCACTTCTTCTCTTTAAACCTCCACCAAGCAATTAAATATTAAAATAATCAAATATCTTCATCCACTTACTAATTCAATTTTCCATTTAATTAATTAAAATTAATTATTTCTTCTTTTGACCACCCATTTCTTTGACTTGTATATGTTGTATATATTTGTATATATACAACATATACACTCTCCTCTTTACCTCTTTTCTCTTTCCACTTAAACATATACATTTAATCCAAATACAACAATAAATATTCCAAAACTTTTAGGGTATTGTAGACCCTTAATTTTTGACCCAATCCGATCCAATGTGCTTTATTTAGTCCAAAATGATTTTTGTTGTCTAATTGGTCCAAAATAATTTTAATTAAATAGTTTTTGCTTTATTATCTAATTTTTATTAATAAAAAATAAAAATAAAAAAATAAAAATCGGAGTCGGAAAAAAAATTGGCAGCAAAAAGTGGTCGCGCGGGCCCGTCGGCTCAGCAGCAGCTCACCTGCAAGCCTACGGGCGTTTTGCCCCCAGGAATTTCCTGCAGGCTGGCACGCCTCCTGCGGGCTGGCACGCCACGGGCCCGCTGCCACAGTTTTCGTCAGCGCAAAATTTTTCGACGCAATTTTTTGAAACCTAATCCAATTAGGTTTTAATTTGTTTTTTTATTAATATTACTTACCTTAATTAATTAGGAATAAATAACCTTAAACCACTATAAAAAGGACCAAAGGCAATTGAAATTGGTGGGAGGCCGAGAGAGATGAAATCCAAAGGGAGTTTAGAAGATTTGAAACCAAATCAAGGAAGGAAAAGCAATAAATCAATTCAATTGATTTTTTAAGCGAGGAGCACCATGAATTAAGCAATTGAAAGGCAGCAAAGGCTTGTCTTTGGAGCTAGTTCATCCAAGAAGAGTTATTTTTTGGATAATCAACAAAAGAAGGTATGTTAAATTCTTTTTGATTTATGTAACACGGTAGCAATTCTATACAATTTAAGGTTTTCTAAATCAAAAATTTAGAACTTTAATTTAATTCTTCCAAGATTAAAACACTAAAACGTGACTTTCTTTTCTAAAAAGACTTAAAATTGTTATTTTTTCTTCTTAAAAATCTTAAAACTCTCATTGAACATATTTTTCAACAAAACCAAAATCAAATTATGTTTCTTTCAAATTTTTAAATTAGGTTCTATTTCATTCAAAAAGCCTTCAAAAACATCTTTTCTACTTATAAAAACTTCAATCCATGTGTTTAAATTCATAAAACTTCATAAAATTATCAAATTGATTTCTAAAACCCTAATTCAAATCTTTTACCCGTGACCTAAATTCTAAAACCCTAAATTTCAAAATTCAACTTTTAAACCTAAAATAATAAACCCTAATCCTTTTAAAATCTTAAACCCTAATTTTTATGAACACTAATACCTTTAAAACATAAAAAACATAAAAACATGGAAACCTAAAAAATTGCACAGTAGCTTGAAATTCAATAATCAAAAATCACAAATTTAAGTACTTTAAGGTATTCAAAACCCTAGTTTCATGATTTCATCATTCAAACCTTAATTTGGTTAATCAAAGAGTCTTACAAACCTTTTAAAACATAAAACCCTAATCTATTTTAATTCCATAAAAAATCACAGTAGCTATAATTGAACTTTTATTTACTTTATTCAATTCCATATTTATTTATACCTTGATGTATTTCTTATGCTTTAATCTATTTGAATTCAATAATTGATTTATTTAATTTATCATGGATGGATGTTTATTTTATATTTTATTTTAATACTTTTGATGAATGATTATTTACTTTTATCAATCAATTTAGACTTCCAAAAGTTGTAAGAGGTATGTTTCCACTTGGTGGGTACCTCATTAGTTAAACATCATGTAATTTAATTTACTTTTCTATTTTAGAACTTATGTAAAGGGCATGTTTCTACCTTTTGGTGGGTGTCCTATCTAGGCATGTGATGTAAGGAAATGTTTCCATCCTTGGATGGGTGTCCATTTATTTGTTTTCTTTTGTTTGGACATTACTTTGATTTTAATATAATGATGCTTTCTTTTTATTGTGTGTAATATGGATAATGTTATTATAATTAAGAATTTTATAATATTAAGACCTGTAAAGGAGGTCGGTTCCAATGAACCGGGTGGTTTGGGGGTGCTGGGCCATTTCTCACCTTCCCCACAGGTACCCAACTTTCCGAACCCATTAGGGGGTTGGGGATTCCTTAGAAATCGAGTCATCCATCCCTTTCTTTTTTCCTGGCCTGTCCGGGTGGCGACTCCATTTTCTCCGGACTTAGGTCCGTGTTCTCTAAGGCCCCGAGCCTAAACAGTGCCGAAGTCGCAAGAACCATTCCACCGGGAGTGGGGACAAAAATCCCCGCTCACAGTGGCAACTCCACTAGGGATAAGAGAAGTTGATTTCGTTGGTCTTTATATCATTCTATTCTTTCTTATAATGATATTATCCATTGCATCATCTTAGATTGCATCGTGTGTGTGAGTTATGATGCCCGTGTTACCCGTGTTATGTTATATAAGGGATACCATACTTTCACTCAAGGTATGGAGATCGAGCATGGCATAACCACTCATAGCCTTGTACCGTTTGGTATATACTTGATATGGGAACCTAAACCTTTTTACCCAAAGACTAAAGCTCATGTAATTGGCCTAGTTACTTTCCTTAGGTTTTACCCCAAATGCATGTTGTTTGACTATGGATAATTTATCTTGGTTTAAATCATGGCTTATTTGGTTTGTTCTTTTTCTAATATGACCCAAGTACATTTGCAAGCTCAAAATAATTTTTTTTTAAATCTAAAAGACCAAAGCTATTTTTCAAAACTTTTTAAAATGATCTTTGGACATAAGACTTTTTCAAATCAAAAATTCTTTGGACCATGGCCCAAATACTAAGCCCAAAATCCATTTTTTTAAAAATCTTTTACAATGGGCTTAGAAACAAAGCTATTTTCACCCAACCTTTTCTCATAAAAAGCTTGCAAAAATATTTAGGTCAATTATGAAATACCAAAAATCAATTGTGGGCCTAGTTTACACTAAGAATAAATTAACTATGGGCTTCTTTTTGGCATGAATCATTAGTTACCTTTTTCAAGTGAGAAATCTATCTATGATAAAACTCTTAATTTTGTTTTAATCCAATATAGCATAAAAGCTACTTTAGTTGGTTGAATGGATTAAAACCTAATTAATGGGAATTATCATGGATTGATTTCCATTTTCGAAAACATAACTATTGGTTGAAACGTCCGAGGGAATTATTCGAAAGCAAGGTACCCCATGTTGGTATTTTGTTAACCATATACCTAGGAAAAGAGACTCGCCACTCGTTTGTGGATGTTATAAGGTTGGAAGGAACATCCTATTTATCCTTATTTGTTTTTGGTGCATACATGCATACATTTGCATCTCATCTCATTGATCCTCTCTGGCTCACAGCCCTGGATTATGATAGTTCTAAAGCTTACAACAATCCGACCTACGCCGGAGATGAAGCATCTAGCAACGACTCAATCACTTGCTCACCAAAAACAATGGAGCCCGAACAAATTCAAAGGATGGTGGATGAGGCCCTCAATGCTAAGATGGAAGAAATCAAAGAGGCCCTAGCTGAGACCATGAAGAACCAATTGACTGCAATCTTAGAAAACCATGCCGAGGCATTTGCTAGCACTAAGAAACCAAAGGTCAAAGGGAAGACTAAAATTAATGAAGTAGCTTTTGATGATGAAAAGGTGGTCATTGATGATGATGATGATTGGGCTCAATACTACCAAGATCTTCAAGACAAAAAGGAACCGAAGGTTGTCGAGAAGGCAACTATTGAAAAGACCGAGACATCTAATGTTGAAAAGATGATTGCTGATTTAGAAAAGAAATTTGAGAAGAAGCTGAAAATCGAAGAGATGTCCGAAGTTGACAAGTTATTAGAACAAGATGATGAGGTCCCTTATAAATTCAAGATGCCATCATTTGCTAAGTACAATGGCACTAGAAATCCTCGTCTCCATGTGAAGCAATATATCACTGCCATGCAGTCTGCCCGAGCTACTAAGGCTCAAACTCTAAGGTGCTTCATACTCTCATTGGATCCTACTGTCCAAAATTGGTTCAATACCTTAGATGATTGTTGTGCTCAAATTAACTCTACCACAAAGCGTCACTCGCAAGTATACGAGGTAGCTGTAGCAAAGGTGATTGCCCCAAGGTCGTCTCACAAGGAAGCTAAAGTGGCTAATTGATTATCAAATTATGAATAACAAGTAATGGAGAAAATTTAAATTATTAACTAATTAAGAAGATTGATTGAAGTTTAAAATTAATAAAATTAAATTAAGCTGATGTTTTGATTTACTTGATAGAAAGGTCTAGGGTTTGCACTTCTCTCCTACTTATATGTATGAACGGTTATTCCTCTTAACCAATTTAATTTCAAAGATTAAATCTCAAGCAACTTAATTAATTGAATAAAGGAAAAAAGCCATCGCATTCAAACCTCTCTCAAATAATCTTGTTCCAATTGAAATAATCTTTTCCTAGGTTATATCTCTAATTCACCTAAGTCCTTAATTGAATTGTTCCAGCATTAGACTTCATCTCTCAATCCATCATCTAATACCTAAAACACATAATTGGTGGCCAATCAATTATATATTAACAATATTTCATTCAATAAAGGCTAAAGAAATTATTAGCTAAGAGAATAACCAATTCATACAATCATAGCAGATCCATACAAACCCTAGACTAGATCAAATTAGTTCATACTGCTATCAAACATACTCATCTCATTAATATTCAAAGAAATCAATTCAGACATGATAATATCCATAAATACAATTCCAATGAAAATAAAGAGATAAAGTTCAAGAACAAAACCAAATTACAAGCTCCTTGAAGCTTTTGTAGAATCTCTTGTTCAAATCTTGCAAGAAGGATGTATCAATGGCTAGAACAATCTAATCTAAGCTAGTTTAATCAAAGTATAATCAAAATCAAAGAAAACAAATAAGAAACCTTAAGTTCTTCTCTTTGACGGCTCAATCTGCTCTCAAAATCGCAAAAACCCTAAACCCTAGCATCTTTTTCTCTTTTATATGAATTCTCCGCTTTAAAAATCCGCTACGTCTTTGGTTCATGAGAGACACGGCCAAGTTGGATGAGACTTGGCCGTGTTGGTGGTCTTTGGAGTGACACGGCCAGTGACTTGGCCGTGTCCCTTGCCTGTGTTTGCTTCTGTTTAATTTTGATCTTCTTTTCCTTTGGAACTAATTGAGACACGACCAAGTTGGAGTGACTTGGCCGTGTTGGAGCCTTTTTGGAGGGACACGGCCACAAGCTTGGCCGTGTCCCTTGCTTGTGTCCTTCTCTGTGACTTGCTCTTCTTCTTTAACTTGGTATGGGACACGGCCAGTGACTTGGCCTTGTCCTTGCCTGTGTCAGCTACTGTGTCTTAGTCTTCTCCTTAGTTTGATATGGGACACGGCCAGTGACTTGGCCGTGTCCTCTGCATGTGTCAGCTACTGTCCATTTTTCCTTTAGTCTTGGTTCCTTGGCTTTTTAACCTAAAACAAAACTTCAAACAAACTTTAAATAAAAAGTAAATAAACAATAACCAATAAAACATAAACACCATACTAAAAACTAGATCAAAAACGACATAAACACTGAAATAAACTAAAACTACAAAAATTAATGAAAACACTAAACAAACCGATTAAAACTAACAAAATACCTAAATAAAATAATAATTATTATTATAAACAAGACACAAATCTATAACAAAAACTAATAAAACAACTACCCCACACTTAAAACTTTGCTTGTCCTCAAGCAAATTCACATGGCATAAATTAAAAACTCAAATAACCTTAACTATAATTCCAACATATAAGATGAAATACTTTAAGACTCAGCCATAAGTATTTGTAATTTACTTCAATCAAGGATTTTCTTAACTCATTCATTAATCCAGACATACAAATCCCATCTCTCATCTAAGTGTTTCACTCGATTTCAAAGGTTAATCACTCAAACCACTCATGACTGCATACTACCATAAACTTGCTTAATTATCCAATCTCTCTCACTGATTTTCTCAAGAAATAATCCGAAGGTCTTTCATTTGGATGTAATGGGGCTAAGGTAAAGGTGTGAGAAAAGACATTTAAGCTGGAGCATCAAGAAATGGAGTATCTAAATTAGACAATACTCTTGCTAAGAAACTCATAGCTCCCTCAAATGGTATATTCACCAACCCTTGATAATTCACACACTTGCATACTTAAAGAAAAATAATGAGTCGACATTCCTCTTTTGATAACCAATGCTAGAACATATATGAATTTTTGTTTACATATATATACTTTTTTTTATTTTCTCTCTATTTTTTATATCATATAATTTTTTTTAAAAATATATATGTATACAAAATATGAACTTTGCATAGAACATCTAGCTTAAAATGTAGAGGAAAAGAATAATCGACTCTTAATCCAATACAATGTGCAAAGTATGCATTCAACCCAAAATAGCAATACAATATTATATATATATATATATTTTACTTGCTTACCCCACACTTTGAAATAAACCACCCTATTATCATATCATAAAACTCCATTCCTTAATGCAGGTATGATGATAATAAGAGAATGCTAAGTTGAGAATTGTGTTGATCAAACAAGAAAAGGACAAAGGCTCAACTTGGCTCACTAAGGAATTTAATATTAAGGGGGGTCTTTTTAAGCTAAAGGGCTAACCTAATTTGCCTTCATCATTTTAAAACTTGAGATTAAATCATAATGTGAGTTAAATTAGCATGCAAAAGCAAGCTCTAGAGATGCAAAATCATGAAGGTGCACACTTAAGAAAAGAAAATCAATTGACAATAAAATTCAATCTTATAAGGCTCAAAACTCACACAGGTGGGTTCACTAAGATTTATATGTCATGAATTGCAGAATGTGAAAATTGATCATGAATGAATTCAAATGCTAATCTCTATGCTGATATTAAAGTCTCTACTATAATGCTAGAATCACAGAAAAGATCAATAAATTTTCAACAATTATGCCATGCACAACACACAATAAAACACACTAAGACAAACCAAAACACGAATAGAAAAGCTTAAAGATTACCCCACACTTTAGAATTTACATTGTCCTCAATGGAAAACAAGAATAATAAAGAAAAAGAGTTAAGTACAACCTGTCTTCCATCGTACCCTGGTGAGGTAAAACCCTAACTTTTCATCACAAACACAAATGTTCAAAAACAAAATACAAGAGAGCTTTAGGGTTTCTATTTATTTAAACTAAACATAAAATCAAAATTGCTAAATATAAAATTAAAAATATGAAAAAGAAATGCAAACCGATGGGTTGCCCCCCATTTAGCGCTTCTTTAATGTCATAAAGCTGGACATCACTGCAAGACTTAGGGATCGTGGATCAAAGTGCTGTCAATGATCCTCACTTCTTGAAATCCTTCTTTATATGGTTTAACTCTCTGGCCATTTACTTTAAAAGTTTTATTGGTTCGATAGTTAAGCAATTCAATGGCACTAGAAGGACATACCTTAGTTACCTCGAAAGGACCACTCCATCGAGATTTGAGTTTCCCTTGAAACAGACTGAGTTGAGAATTAAAAAGTAAAACTTTCATACCTGGACTCAATGTCTGTCGCACAATAAATCTGTCATGAATTGCCTTAGTGCGATCCTTGTAAACTCTGGAGCTCTCATATGCCTTTGGGTTAAAGCACCTTTGGGTCTCCCTCACTGATTTAGCCCCCTCATCTAAAGTCAGTGTCAGCTCCAATTTATCTGGGGAGTCTGTCTACAACATAACATCTGAAACAACTGCTTCAACACTATTAATTAAAGAACATTCCTCATATAAAGCGACTGTAGGAATAGGAGAAGTGTTAAAAATAGAAAATTCAACAGTTTGCCCTAAGACAGTCATTGACAACTTACCATTTTTAACATCTATTAAGGTGTTGGCAGTAGCCATGAAAGGCCTACCCAGCAATATAGTGTGTGCTAATGGTGCAGGGTTACTTCCTTCCATGTCAAGAACTATGAAATCCACAAGTACTATTAACCCACCAACCTTAACTAACACATCTTCTATAACCCCTTTCGGGAATCTAAAAGATCTATCAGCTAATTGCAACACCATTTTGGTTGGTTTAAGTTCCCCTAGTTCTAATTCTTTATACACAGAATAAGGCATCAAATTCACACTAGCTCCTAGATCACACATGCCCTCAGTCCCCTTTCCATTCCCCATACTAAGTTGAATTATAAAGCTACCAGTATCCTTTAGCTTGGGAGGTAGTTTTTGCTGCAGAACAGCACTAGCTACCTCTGAAACTATCACCTTTTCATTCGGCTCATACCTCTTTTTCTTGGTGATCAGCTCTTTGAAGAATTTTGCATAAGCCTGCATGTTCTTTATTGCTTCCAATAAGGGTAAGTTAATACTTACCTTAGACAGCATGTTGAAGATGTTAGAAAATTGCTTATCTGGTTTATCATCCTTCAACCTGCTGGGGAATGGTATAGGTGGCCGGTATGGATTGCTTGCTTTATGTAGATCTGCTGTAGGGGACTTCTCCATTGATCTTTCTCCAGCACCTTTGTTCTTTGGTTCTCCTTCCTTCTTGTTCTCTTGGTCACCTACACTCACAGAATTATCTTCAACATTATTGTCAATTACCTTACCACTTCTAAGAACAGTCACTGATTGTGCCTGCTCAAGTTGACTTGGGAACTTCCCCTTTTGTTGAATCTGCATCTGTTGTGCAAGCTGCCCTACTTGAGTCTCCACTTTCTTAAAAGATGCTTCTAAGGAATCCAGCCTCTTATTGGTCATCTCTTGATTTTTTGTACTGACTTGGATAAAAGCTTGTAAACTTTCCTCCAAACTCTCTATCTTAGACTGAACTTGATTTGAGGATTGGCCTTGTTGTTGGTTCTGTCTCTGGAGAAAATGGAAAGGCTGCTGAGAATTATTTGTTGCCCATGAAATATTTAGGTGATTCCTCCAACCAGGGTTGTATGTATTTGAATAAGGATCATTTCGGGTCCTTGGTTGAAATCCCCCCATGGCATTGACTTGCTCAGCTTCATTCCCATAAGACTCATATGCGGAGGGGTAAATATTTGCTCCATGCCCAAAAGTTCCGCAGATTCCACACGCTTCTTGAGTAGATGAAGAAATATTGTTCTTCATGTTCAGCATCTGCACTTGCCTTGTCAACTCAGCTATCTGATTTACCATCTCACTATTGGCCTCCAATTGGTTCACCCATTTACTTCTTCCTCTTACACTCTTCTATTCAGAATTAGCTCCCAACATCTCAAAAATCTCATAAGTTTCATCAGCTGTCTTTTCTCCCATGGCTTCCCCAGCTGCATTGTCAACAGTGTTCTGAAATTGCTGGGTTAGACCATCATAGAAAAACTGATTCAGAAGTTGAAGTGGGTAGTGATGATGTGGACACTGGATCAATAGCATCTTGAATCTGTCCCAAGCCTCATGAAATGGCTCTCCTTCAAATTGAGAGAATGTAGCAATCTTCCCTCTCAACTCAGCTGTATTTTGATGTGAATAAAACTTGCCCATGAATTTGTTATAAACTTACTCCCAAGTTGTCTAAGAGTTTTCGGGCAACATCATAAGCCATCTCTTTGCCCTATCCTTCAATGTATAAGGGAAACATCTCATCCTCAACTAATCCTCTATTAATTCTCCCAATGGAAAAGTGTTGAGGGTGGAGTAGAAATCCCGAATAAAGTTCAAAGGATCATCATTTGGAACTCCATAGAATGATGGCAGCATGTTGTAGTGAATGTTCTTCAACTCATAATTTCTTACTGCATCTGTCAGTCTTATGCAAGAGGAGGAAGTTCCAATGACAGGTCTAGCAAAGTCTCTCATCGTTCTTTGCCTTTCTTCAGCCATTTTAATAGATTGTGCAGATTCTGACTCAAAATCAGAAGTGTCCTCCTCTGTAGTATCAAATCCTGTATAAAGTTCAAACTCTTCCCTGCTCCTTTTCACTCTCTTAATTTTTGGAATGAATGAATATAGCTCTCCTTCGAGTGATCTCCTGCCTTGCATAAAAAAAATTTCTAGAAAAAAGAAATTATTAAAAGCAAAAGACAAATAAAATAAAATGAAAACTGTGAAAAATAATCTAGAATATTTTTGCCTAATAAACAATTATGCCAATTAGCCTCCCCGGCAGCGGCGCCAAAAACTTGTTGCGCTCAAATTCACTCTACCACAAAGCGTCACTCGCAAGTATACGAGGTAGCTGTAGCAAAGGTGATCGCCCCAAGGTCGTCTCACAAGGAAGCTAAAGTGGCTAATTGATTATCAGATTATGAATAACAAGTAATGGAGAAAATTTGAATTATTAACTAATTAAGAAGATTGATTGAAGTTTAAAACGAATAAAATTAAATTAAGCTGATGTTTTGATTTACTTGATAGAAAGGTCTAGGGTTTGCACTTCTCTGCTACTTATATGTATGAACGGTTATTCCTCTTAACCAATTTAATTTCAAAGATTAAATCTCAAGCAACTTAATTAATTGAATAAAGGAAATAAGCCATCGCATTCAAACCTCTCTCAAATAATCTTGTTCCAATTGAAATAATCTTTTCCTAGGTTATATCTCTAATTCACCTAAGTCCTTAATTGAATTGTTCCAGCATTAGACTTCATCTCTCAATCCATCATCTAATACCTAAAACACATAATTGGTGGCCAATCAATTATATATTAACAATATTTCATTCAATAAAGGCTAAAGAAATTATTAGCTAAGAGAATAACCAATTCATACAATCATAGCAGATCCATACAAACCCTAGACTAGATCAAATTAGTTCATACTGCTATCAAACATATTCATCTCATTAATATTCAAAGAAATCAATTCAGACATGATAATATCCATAAATACAATTCCAATGAAAATAAAGAGATAAAGTTCAAGAACAAAACCAAATTACAAACTCCTTGAAGCTTTTGAAGAATCTCTTGTTCAAATCTTGCAAGAAGGATGTATCAATGGCTAGAACAATCTAATCTAAGCTAGTTTAATCAATATATAATCAAAATCAAAGAAAACAAATGAGAAACCCTAAGTTCTTCTCTTTGACGGCTCAATCGGCTCTCAAAATCGCAACAACCCTAAACCCTAGCTTCTTTTTCTCTTTTATATGAATTCTCCGCTTTAAAAATCCGCTACGTCTTTGGTTCATGAGAGACACAACCAAGTTGGATGAGACTTGGCCGTGTTGGTGGTCTTTGGAGGGACATAGCCAGTGACTTGGCCGTGTCCCTTGCCTGTGTTTGCTTCTGTTTAATTTTGATCTTCATTTCCTTTGGAACTAATTGAGACACGGCCAAGTTGGAGTGACTTGGCCGTGTTGGAGCCTTTTTGGAGGGACACGGCCACAAGCTTGGCCATGTCCCTTACTTGTGCTCCTTAGTTTGATATGGTACACGGCCAGTGACTTGGCCGTGTCCTCTGCATGTGTCAGCTACTGTCCATTTTTCCTTCAGTCTTGGTTCCTTGGCTTTTTAACCTAAAACAAAACTTCAAACAATCTTTAAACAAAAAGTAAATAAACAATAACCAACAAAACATATACACCATACTAAAAACTAGATAAAAAATGACATAAACATTGAAATAAACTAAAACTACCAAAATTAATGAAAACACTAAACAAACCGATTAAAACTAACAAAATACCTAAATAGAACAATAATTATTATAATAAACAAGACACAAATCTATAATAAAAACTAATAAAACAATGTTGGAACACAAAAGAGTTGGGATCTACTTTACAAAGCCTTCATCCAACAATACGGATATAATGTTGAGTTAGAGGTTACTTTAATGGAAGTGGAGTCTATTAGACAAAGGCCAAATGAGAATTTTGTGGACTATGTGAAGCGATGGAGAAACATGGTTGCTTTACTCAAGAAGAGGCCCGATGAATCCGATCAAATGAGGATGATTATGAGAGGGGTGTTACCTAATCTTCGTGAGAGGATGTCTCATACACTCATCCGTGATTTCAAAGATCTTCTCCAAGCTGGTCTACAAATTGATGAGTGGGAAAGGGAGAAGAATCGCTTTTCAATAAAAAGGAATGAGAAAAGGAATTACCAGTCGGGCAATCAACGCACACAAAAAGAAGTTGATGTTAATGCCACTAGTGAAAGAGGAATGAGGTAGTTTTCAGATCTGGGGAAGCCAATGTCTTGGGTTCTCAATAAGCTACAAAGGAAGGGATTGTTACAACCCTTGACTCCTCGTCCTTTGCCTAATCCTCTTCCACCTAACTTTGATACTAATGCATTTTGCCAATTCCATCAAAGGCCTGGACACGAAAAGGACAATTACATGAAGTTAAGACATGAAATCCAGAATTTAATTGATAATGGCAAGTTGCCCGAGCCGGACAAGCCCAACACAAAAGATAATCTATTTCCAAGGTTCAACAGAGTGCCACCACCAGCAACCTTTATGGTGGGAAAAGGATTGGAAGAAGATTTCATTTTATTCTCTTTTCAAGATGGGAATGTTGAAGATGTGAAAGGAAAAGAAGCCTAACTCAATGAACTTTCCTTAGCTTGAATGTTGCTTTTCAATCTTACTTTATTTAATATTTTTGGAACTATTGTGTTTTTCAAATTTAAATTTGTTTGAATAAATTACTTTCAACATAAATTTTTGTTGGTCTTTGTTCATTTTAGTGCTCAACCAATGAGGAATTTAGCTTGATGTTTATAAATTAATGTGTCTAGGCATCATGACTCGAATGACTTTACTAGATGAGGGAATTACTTTTTAGAATTGAGTTGTGTATGCTTACTTAGAGAGGGCTCCTGCATAATTATCTTTGTTCAGGTCTGAGTCAGTCTTAGAACATGCTTTGACAAGCTTTCGAGGCGAAATTGAACTCTACTTATTTAAGAGAGAAATGATCTAGGCATTGTTTGGTTAGCCAACAACTAGTATCCACACAATTAAATATCAATCCCTAGTTGTCCCTTTGAGCCTTCATAAAATTTTAGCTTTCTTTTCATTGGCTTACAAACCCCAATAACCTACCTTCAGTTGTTGTGATACTTTTGACAAGTCTTATGATCACTAAGGTGAAGAGGCAAGAAGATCAAAGAAAGAAATGAATAGTCAAGACTATGAAGATAGTTGAAGTTCTCAAGACCATAAGGGTAGTTGATGTTTTCAAGACCATAAGGATAGTTGATGTTCTCAAAACCTTAAAGGTAGTTGAAGTTCCCTTAATGTCTCCAATATATCAAGACAACATCAATATTAGAGTAACAAATGATTTATCCCTGTTAAAGAAGATTTATGTTACTCCATTCATCCATTATTAGAAGCCCAAGCTAGTACAAATGAGACAACTCTTTTAGAGCTAGAACCAAACAAAAAAATATAAAAATAAACAAAAAAAAAGAGAGAAGAGAAAAGAGAAGAAAAAGAAAAAGAAAAAGGACAAAAGAAAAAGAAAAAAAAGAAAAAGAAAAAAGAAAAAAGAAAAGAAAAAGAAAAGAAAAAAAACAACAAGAAAAGAAAACTTAAACAGGCGGTTCAGAAAGCCAACTGAGTTCTCTTTTACCTAAGCAGCAAAAGGCTTCCATTTGGTTTATAAGGACATTTTGACTTGAATTGGTCCAACCCAACAAAAGATTCAATCAAAATCAATGGAAAATGGAGAAAGACCATCCAGTTCTTGAAAGTTCTGTACTTGATAGTCCTACAAGAAAGAAGGACAAAATGATAAAAGAAAGGGAAGAGTAAGGAAGAGAAAGAAAAGGGAAGAGTAAGAAAAATAAAGAGGAAAGAAAAGGGAAAAGAAGAAAAGAAATGAATTTGGGTCTTAAACTTTTTGCAAGGGCAAAGATTATCCTAATCAAGATCTAGATTAATGCAAAGAAGATAGAAAGAATTTGAGTCTAGAAAGATTGCCTCCAAGCTGCCTAAAATTCAAATTAGAAATTTGTAGTGTGAAGGTTTGTCCATTGTGTCACATCAGCCCTAACTTACAAATAGACTTCATTTAGCCCATGTCCCTTATAGACCCCATTTCAAGCCTATCAAAGACTTGTTGATCTCCCTTAGTAGGTAGAGTCTATTAGTGGAGATAGTTTGGATAAGCATGCATATGAGATAGACAATATTTAAACTCAAATGAGACCTTTGGCCAAGTAATGTGTATGTGCCTATCTGAAGTGCAACAATTCTTGCTTAAATAGAAATGATTCCCGAGTTTAGTACGGTAACTAGGGTTGTCATATTATAGATATGTTAATTTGGAAAATCAAGTCCTGAGGTACATTGACATTAATTTGGCAAAGCCAACATTTGATTTCAAAATGAAAAAAAAATGTTTTGTCATACAAAGCCTTCAAGTTAAGGAAAGTATGTTGAACCTCTAAATGACACATTGGGCAAAGGAAATTATTATTGGAAAAGTTGTGAAGAACCTACCAACTAACATGCTGAGGCATAGTTCGAAATGGATGCATCCCTGACTCTGCTGCTTGGGGTCTCCACCACTCATGTTTTCATCATCTTGAAGATAAAAGCCACAAATGCAAAGCTTTCGATCATTCCAATGCAAGGCTTGAACAAACGTCAAAACGGAATCAATAAGAACACTTCTGCTGATCACCTCAGTCTGTGAGTCAATGGAATGACTGTGAGTATTATCATGCATATCATGCATACATGAGCATATCACATCGCACTTTTTTGTCTTGTATTGTCTATTCTTTATCAAAGTGAACAGCAAACACTCTGTGAAATAAAGAATAAAAAGAAGATGTCAAATCAGGGGGGCATGGAAAGCCCGTTACTTGAGAAAGCTCCAGTAATCTTGCAAAGAGAAGAAATGCATGCTTATGCAAAGAACAAGACGGCAAAAACATCAATCAAAGCTTGCATGGATAAAATCTTTGGTTTGAGCCTACACAGGGGGCAAAGTTTCTCCTTTCAATTTTTTGAGTTTATATACCAAATAATTTTAAACTCACTTACAAATATTTTGCCACACAGGGGGGCAAGGAGAGGATATAAGGTCCAATTAACAATAGCTAAATCTTTGCGAAAAGGAAGAACAAAAGAATGGAACTTTAGAACTCTCGAAAGAATGAAGATGCAAAAGACAGAAGACCAATCCAGCTAAAAGAGCTGAAGCCAGGGTAAAGACCTGACCTCCAATGGATAGAGACCCATGTTTTAAGAGTAAAGACCTAATCTCAAAGGATGAAGATCCATTTGCAATGGTGAAGGCCTGATGTCAAAAGATGAAGATCATTTTTAAGGATAAAAACTCGGTCTCAGAGGATGAAGATCCAATTTGAGGGTGAAAAACCACAATGCATGGAATAACCAAAGCAGTCAGATTTCTCAAATTATAAAAGGCCAGTCAAACTCAATCTCAGGTCTAAGCACCCAAATTCAAATCAATCTCGGGTCCAAGTACCCAAATCTATTCAAGCTAGGGTCCAAGAACCCAATCTCGGGTCTAAGTACCCAAATCAAATCCATTCTCGGGTCTAAGTATCCAAATCAAATCAATTTTGAGTCCAAGCACCTATTCTCGGGTCCAAGCACCCATTCTTGGGTCCAAGTACCCAAATCAAATCAATCTCGGGTCCAAGCACCCAAATTCAAATCAGCTCGGGTCCAAGTACCCAATCCAGAGTCCAAGTACCCAATCTCGGGTCCAAGTACCCAAAATCAATTCAAGCTTGGGTCCAAGTACCTAAGCTCGGGTCCAAGCACCCAATCTTGGGTCCAAGTACCCAAATCAAATCAATCTCGGGTCCAAGTACCCAATCCCAGGTCCAAGTACCCAAAATCAATTTAAGCTCAGGTCCAAGTACCCAATCTCGGGTCCAAGTACCCAAAATCAATTCAAGCTCAGGTTCAAGTACCCAATCCCGGGTCCAAGTACCCAATCCCGGATCCAAGTACCCAAAATCAATTCATGCTCGGGTCCAAGTAACCAATCCCGGGTACAAGTACCCAATCTCGGGTCCAAGTACCCAAAATCAATTCAAGCTCGGGTCCAAGTACCCAATCCCGAGTCCAAGTACCCAATCTCGGGTCTAAGTACCCAAAATCAATTCAAGCTCGGGTCCAAGTACCCAAAACAAGTCACCATTTCAAAAATTAAGTCTTATTGCTTTTCACTCTCTTTCACTAAGGTTTCAAATCATTCAAGCAGGGGGCAAACTGTAGACACTTAATTTTTGACCCAATCAAATCCAATATGCTTTATTTAGTCCAAAATGATTTTTGTTGTCTAATTGGTCCAAAATAATTTTAATTAAATAGTTTTTGCTTTATTATCTAATTTTTATTAAAAGAAAATAAAAATAAACAAATAAAAATCAAAAAATAAAAATAAAAATTGGAGTAGAAAAAAAAATCGGCAGCGAAAAGTGGTCGCGCGGGCCCGTCGGCCCAGCAGCAGCTCACCCGCAGGCTTGCGGGCATTTCGCCCGCAGGAAATTTCTGCGGGCGAAATAACTTCCAGCAGGAAATTCCTGCGGCTGGCACGCCACGGGCCCGCTGCCACAGTTTTTGCCAGCGCAAAAGTTTTCGACGCAATTTTTTGAAACCTAATCCAATTTGGTTTTAATTTTTTTTTATTAATATTACTTACCTTAATTAATTAGGAATAAATAACCTTAAACCACTATAAAAAGAAACAAAGGCAATTGAAATTGGAGGGAGGCCGAGAGAGAGGAAATCCAAAGGAGTTTGTAAGATTTGAAACCAAATCAAGGAAGGAAAAGCAATAAATCAATTCAATTGATTTTTAAAGGGAGAAGCACCATGAATTAAGCAATTGAAAGGCAACAAAGGCTTGTCTTTGGAGCTAGTTCATCCAAGAAGAGTTATTTTTTGGAGAATCAACAAAAGAAGGTATGTTAAATTATTTTTGATTTATGTAACACAGTAGCAAATCTAACAATTTAAGGTTTTTTAAATCAAAATTTTAGAACTTTAATTTAATTCTTCCAAGATTAAAGCAGTAAAACGTGACTTTCTTTTCTAAAAAGACTTAAAATTGTTATTTTTTCTTCTTAAAAATCTTTAAACTCTCATTGAACATATTTTTCAACAAAACCAAAATCAAATTCAGTTTCTTTCAAATTTTTAAATTAGGTTCTATTTCATTCAAAAAGCCTTCAAAAACATCTTTTCTACTTATAAAAACTTCAATCCATGTCTTTAAATTCATAAAACTTCATAAAATTATCAAATTCATTTCTAAAACCCTAATTCAAATCTTTTACCCGTGACCTTAATTCTAAAACCCTAAATTTCAAAATTCAACTTTTAAACCTAAAATAATGAACCCTAGTCCTTTTAAAATCTTAAACCCTAATTTTTATGAACCCTAATCCCTTTAAAACATAAAAAAACATAAAAACATGAAAACCCAAAAAATTGCACAGTAGCTTGAAATTCAATAATCAAAAATCACAAATTTAAGTACTTTAAGGTATTCAAAACTCTAGTTTCATGATTTCATCATTCAAACCTTAATTTGGTTAATCAAAGGGTCTTACCAACCTTTTAAAACATAAAACCCTAATCTATTTTAATTACATAAAAAATCACAGTAGCTATAATTGAACTTTTATTTACTTTATTCAATTCCATATTTATTTATACCTTGATTTATTTCTTATGCTTTAATCTATTTGAATTCAATACTTGATTTATTTAATTTATCATGGATGGATGTTTATTTTATATTTTATTTTAATACTTTAGATGAATCATTTATTTATGATGAATGATTATTTACTTTTATCAATCAATTTAGATTTCCAAAAGTTGTAAGAGGTATGTTTCCACTTGGTGGGTACCTCATTAGTTAAACATCATGTAATTTAATTTGCTTTTCTATTTTAGAACTTATGTAAAGGGCATGTTTCTACCTTTTGGTGGGTGTCCTATCTAGGCATGTGATGTAAGGATATGTTTCCATCCTTGGATGGGTGTCCATTTATTTGTTTTCTTTTGTTTGGACATTGCTTTGATTTTAATATAATGATGCTTTCTTTTTATTGTGTGTAATATGGATAATGTTATTATACTTAAGAATTTTATAATATTAAGACCTGTAAAGGAGGCCGGTTCCAATGAACCGGGCATTGTGGGGGTGCTGGGCCATTTCTCACCTTCCCTACATGTACCCAACTTTTCGAACCCATTAGGGGGGTTGGGGATTCCTTAGGAATTGAGTCATCCACCCCTTTCTTTTTTCCCGGCCCGTCCGGGTGGCGACTCTATTTTCTCCGGACTTAGGTCCGTGTTCTCTAAGGCCCCGAGCCTAAACAGTGCTGAAGTCGTAAGAACAATTCCACCGGGAGTGGGGGCGAAAATTCCCGCTCACACGTATACTTTGGGATATTACAATTCTCCCCCTCTAAAAAGAAATTTCGTCCTCGAAATTACCTGATCTCAATTCTGAAATAGCTAGGGATACTGATTTCGCATCGCTTGCTCACTCTCCCATGTTGACTCTTCCTTTGTATGATTCTTCCAAAGAACCTTGACTGGTGGTACTTTCTTATTTCTCAACTCTTTCACTTCATGTGCCAAAATAGCCACTGGTTCTTCTTCAAGAGTCAGATCCGGACTCACCTCAATAGATTCAACCGACAAAACATGAGATGGATCTTATCTGTACCTCCGTAGCATAGAAACATGGAAGACATTGTGAATTCTATCCAACTCAGGAGGCAAAGCAATTCGATAAGCAACTGGTCCAACTCTCTCCAATACCTCATATGGTCCAATAAAACGAGGACTTAGCTTCCCTTTGTGGCCAAATCTTAAAATATTTTTCCAAGGAGACACATTCAGAAATACTTTATTTCCAACATCAAACTCTATGTCTCTTCTCTTCAAATCTGAATAAGATTTCTGCCGATCTGAAGCTGCTTTCAACCGATCCCGAATTATCTTCACTTTTTCTTCCGTTTCTTTAATCAAATTAGGACCAACCAATTTGCCTTCTCCAACTTCATTCCAACGTAGAGGCGTTCTGCATCTTCTACCATACAATGCCTCATAAGGTGCCATTTTAATACTAGACTGATAACTATTGTTGTAAGCAAATTCCATCATTGGCAAAAATTTGTCCCAACTTCCGGAGAATTCAATGACAAAGCTTCTCAACATGTCCTCCAAAATCTGTATCACTCTCTCTGACTGCCCATCTGTCTGCAGATGAAAAGTAGTGCTAAAATGCAATCGAGAACCCAAAACACCATGTAAACTCTTCCAAAATCTTGAAGTAAACCGAGGATCTCGATCAGACAGTAAAGAAATTGGGACTCCATGCAACTTCACTATCTCACTGATATACAGCTCAGCCAACTTCTCAAGAGAATGGTCCATTCTAACTGGAAGGAAATGAGCTGTCTTTATCAACCGATAAACTATCACCCAGATGGCATCATGCTTTTTCTGAGTCAACGGCAAACCAGTCACGAAATCCATTGTCACTGGTTCCCATTTCCATTCAGGCATCGATGAAGGATGAAGCAACCCTGTTGGAACTTGGTGCTCGGCCTTCACTCTCTGACAAGTGAGACATTTAGATACAAACTCTGCTATGTCCCTCTTCATACCTGACCACCAGTAATGTTGCTTCAAATCATAATACATCTTAGTACTCCCAGGGTGCGTAGCAAAAACCGATTGGTGTGCTTCTTCCAAAATAATCTTTCTCAATCTTGCATCATCAGGAACACACAATCTATCTCATCACATGAAAATCTCTACTCTATCCATTTTGCCAATCTGACACAACTTTCTGAATTTTCTCATCAGCCAATTGAGCCTCTCTAATCTGATCCAACAACACTGGCCTCAATTGTAATTGAGATAACAAAGCACCATCATCACAAAAGCTCAAAATTAGCATGCAACACTCTCAAATCAACAAGCAACGAGAGCGAATAAGCAGTCAAACCTGCTAAGGATTTTTGACTTAAGGCATCAGCAACAACATTTGCGTTACCAGGATGATAATCAATCAAACAGTCGTAATCTTTAATCAGCTCCAACCATCGTCTTTACCGAAGATTCAGCTCCCTCTGAACACCCAAATATTTCAAACTCTTATGATATGTATATATAAAACACTTCTTCCCATACAAGTAGTGTCGTCAAATCTTCAAAACAAAAATTATAGCTGCCAATTCCAAATCGTGCGTCGGATAATTAAGCTCATGCAGCTTCAACTGCCGAGAAGCATAAGCTATGACTTTACCCTCTTGCATCAAAATGCAACCTAAACCATTATGTGAAGCATCACTGTAAATCACATATGGTTTATCTTCCACAGGCAAAGTAAGAACATGAGCTTGAGTTAACATTTCCTTCAACTGCTCAAAGCTTGCTTGACACTGATGAGTAATCTAACTCCCTTTCGAAGTAATCTGGTGAATGGAGTAGCTATCAATGAAAAACCCTTCACAAACCGTCGATAATAGCCTGCCAAACCCAAAAAGCTTCTAACTTCAGTCACTGACTTCGGTGGACTCAATTCAAAATGGCCTCAACTATATTCTAATCAACTCTTATACCATCTACTGAAACTATATGACCGAGAAAAGTCACTTGATCAAGCCAAAACTCACATTTCGACAGCTTAGCATATAATTGCTTCTCTCTCAAGGTCTGTAACACAATTCATAGTTGCTTATCATGTTCCTCTTCATTACGTGAATACACCAAAATATCATCAATAAAGACCACCACAAACTAATCTAGATAGGGCCTAAACACCCTATTCATCAAATCCATGAAAGCTGCAGGTGCATTCGTCAATCCAAAAGGCATCACTAAAAACTCATAATGCCCATACCTTGTGCAAAAAGCTATCTTAGGAACATCTTCAGCTCTGACTCTCAACTGATGTTACCTTGATCTCAAATCAATCTTGGAAAACACTGCTGCTCCCTTCAACTGATTGAAGAGATCATCAATCATAGGCAAAGGATACTTATTCTTGATGGTCACCTTATTCAATTGCCTATAATTGATGCACAACCTCAAAGTACCATCCTTCTTCACAAACAAAACGGGTGCTCCCCACGGAGAAACACTAGGGTGAACAAACCCTTTATCCAACAACTCCTACAACTGCACCTTCAACTCTCTCAACTCAGTAGGTGCCATTCGATAAGGAGTAATAGAGATGAGAGTGGTACCAGGCAACAAATCGATACCAAACTCAATCTCTCTCTCAGGGGGTATCCCTGGCAACTCCTCCGGAAAAACATCTTGAAATTCCGCAACTGTAGGTATACTATCAAGTTGAGAACCCACTACTCTGGTATCCACAACATGAGCAAGATAAGCATCACACCCTTTTCTAATCAACTTTATAGCTGCAACAGCTGACACAAACAAGGATGCAAGTTGTCTCTGCTTACTAGATACCATCACACTTTTACCATCACCGGTTCTCAGGGTAACATACTTCTTTTGACAATCTACCACAGCTCCATGCTTAGACAACCAATCCATGCTATTGCAGGATCTGTAGTACCAAAGAAATCCTTAGCCCCATACTTTCTCAATTTATCATAATGTCTCACCGACACTTGTGGCTGTGGTGGTGGTGACGACTGCTGCACTGGAGCTTGCCTCAACAATTCTACCACATGACTTAGCCAAACTGGCAGAACCTCATCAGTAGCTGGTCTCTCTGGCATAGGAATAGGTATCTCTCCAGCTCTCTCATTCCTAGCTCCATCTCTACCCTTTTCAGGAGCTACACTCTCAGCACTACCTTCTATGGACTGACGTGATAGAGACGCCATCACTACCTATATCTGCAAACAAAGCAGAATATACATCATCAAAGATCAGAGACTACCAATGCCAAAACATGTATCTTATTTAAAAACCATATTTTAAAATCAAAATTTTCTTTTTCATATAATTTACCTAGGTTGAGAATCTCAAACCTAGGCTCTGATACCAAAACAATTGTAACACCCCTATACCCTATATACGCACACTACACACTACTACATCAGTAATATACATATATCGGATACAAGAGTGCCACGGTTTATATTAAACAAACCAATCTTTCAATTTAACAACATTATAAGAAAACTTAAAAGATTCAAATTATATTATAAAGTACAGTAGATAAAACATTTATTTGATATGCAGCGGAAAATGTAGCGGTATTTACAAATACATATACATCAAAATCAAATTTTACAAAACATAAAGTTTATACATATTTGGCAGTTCGTCTCTGATCTTTAAGCCCACAATCAACACTTAAGAGTCTAAACTCGACTCGGTCTAGCTGAACTCTCCAGTTCTACCCTGTCACCTGCGCGATGAACCACAATCACGCTAAGCCATAGGCTTAGTGGTACAAACCACAACAACAATATGCTTTAAGGTAATGCTAATGTCACACATTCATATATCATATTTCAAACCTTACATTAAATCATATTATTTATTTGTTTTACCATTCATGAATCACATTTAAATAAAGACAAGCATGGGCCCAAAAGAAACTAATACGTCATTCAACTTTCAGAGTTAATGTTTTGGTTTAATTATCACATTTATCATTATCCCAACTAGGCTTCAAGGATTAGGCTCAACCAAGCTTCAAGGGGAGCAAAGCATGCTAAGCATCAACCCAACTTGGTACAAGAACCAAACCCAACCTAGCTTCAATGGCTGTAACATCTCAACTAGGCTTCAAGGACCAGACCCAACCAAGCTTCAAGGGGAGTTAAGCATGCTAAACTTCAACCCAACTTGGCTTCAAGGATTAAGCCCAACCCAGCTTTAAGAGATTATTACTATTAGGCATGCCACCAACAACAAAACTCTGAAAAGTGAATAACACATTAGGCACACAATTCTTTCATTCTTTCATTATCAATTCCATTCTCATTTCCTCATAATCATTTAGGCAAACGTGCCCCAATTATTTCATTTGCACCGTTATAGCCAACAACAATGGCTTCACATCTCATCATTAGGGTATACACAACCAATTGCATTGTACATATAATTTGAATGATCATCATATCTTTCACATTATGCAAATCATAATATTAATCCAATGTATCAACAATGTAATAGGTTATTTAACACATTTACAACCAAATGTGTTAAGTCCCAATGTCATATAAATGTATGCAATAATGTAGGTTTTTTACTTACCTCAAGAGCTACTCACACAACACCAAACTCCTCTTCTAAGAATCCTTCAACACTTGGATTAGGGCAACTTCACTCTCTTCAAAATCTAAACCAAAAGTGATCATACACACTCACTTAGAGATACACATGAGATAATATAAATAAGAACCAACTAGGGCTAACTCTAAACATGACACGTTCAACAACACGGGCGTGTCCCTTATCGTGCCCTAAACTCACAACACAGAAGCTTTGACATGCTCAGTGACATGGGTGTGTCACTGGCCGTGTCAATCCTCCCTCAACACAGTAGCTATGCCATGTTCAATAACACAGTCGTGTTACTGGTCGTGTCACCCATCCAAGAACACAGAACCATTGACACGCCCAAAGACCTGGCCGTGCTCATGGGCGTGTCAGGCCAAAAATGCTGATTCCGGCAACAATAACAACACATCCAACAAACCTCTTACTTCCACCATTTCACTTCAAACAAATTAACTAAATACATCCATAAACCATAATAACTTGCAAAAACACCAAAATAATTCAAAACATACATCAAACACCAATTCACCACCATCACATGCACACAACTCAAATACAACACTTGCTCTTCCACCAAACCTAACACTTTCTCTTCAATCCAACCCCAAAAATCAACACCAAGAAGATTACACACCCTCAAATACACCATAATCAAATATACACATACCATCAACAATCAAACATCAAACCCACAACACAAACTTAAAAGAAAACAAGGAAATAAAGTGGAAAACTTACCAAAAGTGATGAAAATCCTTAGAATTCCAATTTGATCACTTGAAACATCCTTCAATCACGAGCTTGGAAAAATCAATAACTCTCTTCCTCTCTTGCTATTTTGATACCAGGCCAACAACAAAGAAAGAAGAAGAAGAAAAAGAATAAATGGCAAGGTCAAAAACTTCTTCTCTTTAAACCTCCATCAAGCAATTAAATATTAAAATAATCTAATATCTTCATCCACTTACTAATTCAATTTTCCATTTAATTAATTAAAAATAATTATTTCTTCTTTTGACCACCCATTTCTTTGACTTGTATATGTTGTATATATTTGTATATATACAACATATACACTCTCCTCTTTACCTCTTTTCTCTTTTCACTTAAACATATACATTTAATACAAATACAACAATATATATTCCAAAACTTTTAGGGCATACTTTGGGATATTACATAGACTCACAGATTGTTGTGAGCTTTGCTATAAATCTACTAATGTATTGTAATTTACCAATGAATCCTCGAACTTCTCTCTCCGTCTTAGGGGCTGGCATATCCCTGATTGCTTTGACTTTGTCAGGATCAATCTCAATGCAATTCAGACTAATTACATGTCCCAACAATTTACCTGAGGTAACACCGAATACACACTTCTTCGGGTTTAATCTTAGCTTATATTTCAAAGCTCTATCGAAGAATAACTCTAAGTTTTGGAAGTGTTGCTCCCTTGTGTCTGATTTAACCATCATATCATCAACATATACTTCAACTTCTTTATGCATCATGTCATGAAATAATGTGGTGGCCATCCTTTGGTAGGTTGCTCCAGCATTCTTTAAGCTGAACAGCATCACCCTATAACAAAATATACCCCATGTAGTAATGAAAGCAGTTTTGGTTTTATCCTCTTGGGCCATTAACACTTGGTTGTATCCAAAAAATCCATCTACAAATGAGTGTAGCACGCTAGAGGCTGCACTATCAATAAGAACATCTATATGAGGTAAAGGGAAATCATCCTTAGGGGAAGCCTTGTTCAAATCTCTATAGTCCACACAAACCCTTATTCTTCCATCTTTCTTTGGCATGGGTACTATGTTAGCTAGCCAATCTGGGTATTCTATCACTTCAAGGAACTTCACTTGTATTTGCTTAGTGACCTCTTCTTTAACGATTTCATCCCATTCAGGTCTCAATCGCCTAAGCTTTTGTTTGATAGGTTTCATGTGAGTGTTGGTTGGAATATGATGCTCGGCTATGTCTCGATCTATTCCAGGCATATCCTCTTCATATTTTTTAAATATTTTTTCAAATCTCTCTCTCTGATCAGGAGTAAGGTCAGATGCTATGCTAATATTTTTAGGATTTTCAGTTGTTCCCAAATTTAATGATTGTGTGTTAACAGAATTAATATTAAAGATGCTCATGTAACTGCTATTTGAATATATGCAACCATCAGGAGAAACATCACACAAGTAAGCAAAATCAAACTTTATTGCATTCATTTTGGAAAAGAAAACATCATCATCCTCATACAAAGCAAACAAATTAAAATCAAAATCAAGATCATTGTTCTCAAAATCATAAGGCAGGATGTCTTCAAACTTTTCTTCGATCAGGGCAGCAATCTCTTCCGGAGTCTTCTCGGCTTTCAGGACAGCTTCATTCTTCTCTTTTGGATTGGATTCTTTGCTGGTTGGTAGGGTGAGTCCTTTCTTTACTTGCTCCACTAGCTTGGCAACATCTGCAAAAATTTCAAAACCTAGGATTAACTTACCTATGAACATGATCAGCTCGGACTTTCCTTGGAGTGGTCCCATATATGGAGCCTTGACAAAGATCTCTTTAAGTGGTGGAAAGCTCATCCTCTCACTCTTCTTTGGCTGGACATCATTGGCTTCATCATATCCCAACCCTTTCTTTGAAGTTTGAGATCTAAAATCTGGCAACTTTGTCAAACCAGCCTTACTCTTTCCAAGACCAGCTCTGGGAAGGTATTTCAAGTTCTTCATCATATTCAAGACTTTGGAGTCCACTTCTTCATCATCAGAAATTACAGCTACTTGAAAACCATTGAGAGGCCTCTCAATCATTAGAACGTTAACAATCTCATTGTCTTCATCCTCAATGACCACTGTCTCATTTCCGTTGGGGAACTCGATCTTTTAATGAAGGGTGGAAGGAACTCCACCAAGAGGATGAAACCATGATCACCCCAAGAGTATGGCGAAGGTAACCGGTATGTCTAAAACAACAAACTCAACAATAGATTCAATTGGACCAACCTTGACAGCAACTTTGAAAGTCCCTTCGGCATGCCTCTTAGTGTTGTCATAAGCCCGAATTGTCACTTTGGTTGGGTTTAAATCTCTTATTGACATGGCTAGCTTTGGCAGTATCTTAAGTGGACAAACATTTATGGTAGACCCATCATCGACCATTACATAAGGAGTCCTTTTCCCCTTGACTTCTACTTTGATAAAGAGAGGGTGGATGTGGTCTCTCCCCTCCTCCGGTAAGTCTGGATCTGAAAAAGAAACTGCTCCCATATTAACTTCGCTCTTCTCTTGAACCTCTTCACATTTCATTACCCCTCCAATTTTTATGAAGTTGGTCAGCTCCTCCGGTGTCGTGGAGGTAGAGATTGGCATGCTAGCCAAGGCTTTGGCCATAGTTTCTCGGTGCTTTTTAGAAGTAGCTAATAATTCCCAAATGCTAACACTTGCTTGGGTTCTTTTCAATTGCTTGAGCACAGCATCATCTTCTACTTCAACTTCCTTTCTCTTTTCAGTTTCTACCTCCTTAGGTGATGGCCTTGCATAAGGCTTACCAGATCTACTGTTCATCACCTCATCTTCTTCAGGCTCGGACCAAGTCCACTCCTCCTTCTTAGATACAATATCATCATCACTATCACTTGAATCCCATAACTCATTGACAACATAAATTATTACTTCTCCACCCATCATAGCTTGTTTAATTTCACCAAATACCTCTTCTTCTTTGGTTGCTTCTCCACCCACATCTTGAAAAGAAGACATAACAAAATCCTCATGTAAACCTCCTCCAATCATGAAGGTTGCCTGCGGTGGTACCCTATTTAACTTTGGTAATGGGTTGTCTTTGGTGTTTGGCTTGTTGGGCTCAGGTAGCTTCCCATTATTTATTAGATTTTGAATCTCATGTCTCAACCTCACACATCTATCCATGTCATGCCCCTGCATTTGATGCAATTGACAAAATGCTTTAGTGTCAAAATTAGGTGGGAGAGGGTTAGGCAAAGGACGAGGATTTAAGGGTTGTAGCAATCCCTTTCTTTAAAGCTTATTGAGAACCCAAGACATGGGCTTCCCTAATTCTAAAAATTGTCTCCTTGTTCCTTGGTTAGTAGCATTAACACCGACGGCCTTTTGCATGCTTTGGCTACCAGATTGATAGCTCCCTTTTTTGTTCCTTTTTGTTGCAAAATGACTCTTCTCCCTTTCCCATTCTTCAATTTGCAAACTAGCTTGGAGAAGGTCTTTGAAATCACGGATGAGTGTATGACACATCCTCTCATGAAGATTAGGCAATACCCCTCTCACAATCACCCTTATTTGATTGGATTCATCAGGCCTCTTCTTGAGTAAAGCAGCCTTGTTTCTCCATCTCTTCACATAATCCACAAAGTTCTCATTCGACCTTTGCCTAATGGACTCCACTTCCATTAAGGTAACTTCCAACTCGACATTATAACAATATTGTTGGATAAAGGCCTTGCATAGCAAATCCCAATTCTTTTGTGTTCCATCATCGAAGGTGTTGAACCAATTCTGGACAACAGGGTCCAATGAGTGCATAAAATACCTTAGAATTTGAGCCTTAGTAGCTCGGGCAGACTGCATAGCAGTGATATACTACTTCACATGGAGGTGAGGATTTTCGGTGCCATTGTACTTGGAAAAGGATGGCATCTTGAACTTGTACGAAACTTCTTCATCTAGCTCAAATAGTTTGACAACTTCGGACATTTCTTCGGTTTTCAGTTCCTTCTCAAATTTCTTTTTTAAATCAGCAATCATTTTTTCAATATCAGAAGTCTCGGTCTTTTCAATAGTTGCCTTCTCAATAACCTTCGGCTCCTTTTTTGTCTTAAGGATCTTGGTAGTATTGAGCCCAATCATCATCATTATCAATGATCACCTTTTCATCATCAAAAACCACTTCACCAACTTTAGTCTTCCCTTTGTCCCTTGGCTTCTTAGTGCTAGCAGATGCCTCGGCATGATTCTCTAATATTGCAGTCAATTGGTTTTTCATGGTCTAATCTAGGGCCTCTTTTATTTCTTCCATCTTGGCATTGAGGGCCTCATCCACCAATTTTTGAATTTGTTCGGGCTTCATTGCTTTTGGTGAGCAAGTGACTGAGTCATTGCTAGATACTTCATCTCCGACATAGGTCGGATTGTTGTAAGCTTTTGAATTGTCATAATCCAGGGCTGTGAGCCAGAGAGGATCAATGAATTGCAAATGTATGCATGTATGCACAAGCAATAGAAAAACAAAGACAAATAGGACATTCCTTCCAACCTTATAACATCCACACACGAATGGCGAGTCTCTTTTCCTAGGTATATGGTTAACAAAATACCAACATGGGGTATCTTGTTTTCAAATAATTCCCTCGGACATTTCAACCAATAGTTATATTTTCGAAAATGGAAATCCATCCATGATAATTCCCATTAATTAGGTTTTAATCCATCCAACCAACTAAAGTAGCTTTTATGCTATATTGGATTAAAACTAAATTAAGAGGTTTATCATAGATAGATTTCTCACTTAAAAAAGGTAACTAATGATTCATGCCAAAAACAAGCCCATGGTTAATTTGTTCTTAGTGTAAACTAGGCCCACAATTGATTTTTGGTATTTCTTAATTGACCTAAATATTTTTGCAAGCTCTTTGTATGGAAAGGTTGGATGAAAATAATTTGGTTTCTTAGCCCATTGTAAAATGTTTTAGAAAAATGAATTTTGAGCTTAGTATTTGGGCCATGGGCCAAAGAATTTTTGATTTGTTTTTAGAAAAGTCTTATGTCTAAAGATCATCTTTAAAAATTTTGAAAATAGCTTTGGTCTTTTAGACTTTAAAGAAAAGTTTATTTTGAGCTTAAAAAATGCTTAGGTCATATTACAAAAAGAACAAACCAAATAAGCCATGATTTAGACTAACTATAGTCAAACAACATGCATTTGGGGTAAAACCTAAGGAAAGTAACTAGGCCAATTACATGAGCTTTAGTCTTTGGGTAAAAAGGCGTAGGTTCCCATAGCAAGTATATACCAAATGGTATGAGGCTATGAGTGGTTATGTCATGCTCGATCTCTATACCTTGAGTGAAAGTATGATATCCTTTACATAACACAACGGGTGTCCTAACTCATGCACACGATGCAATATAAGATGATGCAATGGATAATATCATTATAAGAAAGAATATAATAATATAAAGACTAATGGAATCAACTTCTCTTATCCCCAGTGGAGTCACCACTGTGAACGGGGATTTTTGCCCCCACTCCCGTTGGAATGGTTCTTGCGACTTCGGCACTGTTTAGACTTGGGGCCTTAGAGAACACGGACCTAAGTTCGGAGAAAATGGAGTCGCCACCCGGACGGGCTGAAAAAAAGAAAGGGGTGGATGACTCGATTCCTAAGGAATCCCCAACCCCCTAATGGGTTTAGAAAGTTGGGTACGTGTAGGGAAGGTGAGAAATGGCCCAGCACCCCCACAATGCCAGGTTAATCAGAACCGGCCTCCTTTACAGGTCTTAATATTATAAAATTCTTAAGTATAACAGCATTATCCATTTTACACACAATAATTAAAAGAAAGCATCAATATATTAAAATCAAAACAAGGTCCAAGCAAAACAAATAAATGGACACCCATCCGAAGACGGAAACATGTCCTTACATCACATGCTTGAATAGGAAACCCACCGAAAGGTAGAAACATGTCCTTTACATTGGTTCTAAAATAGAAAAGCAATTTAAATTACATGATATTTAACTAATGAGATACCCACCAAGTGGAAACATACCTCTTACAACATTACGAAATCTAAATAAATTGAAAAAAGTAAATAATCATTCATCATAAATAAATCATTCATCAGAGGTATTAAACATCAAATAAAAAGTAAACATTCATCCATGATAAATTAAATAAACCAAGTATTGAACTTAAATAAATTAAAGCATATAAAATAAATCAAAGCATAATCAAATATGGAATTGTATAAGGCAAATAAAAATCCAAATTATAGCTACTGTTTCCATTTAGGGCTCTTTATTTCATGTGTTTGGGGTTTTGGAATTTATGGAATTAGGCTACTATGACTTTAAGAGAATTAAAATAGATTAGGGATTTTATGTTTTAAGAGCTTGGTAAGACTCTTTGATTAACCAAACTAGGGTTTGTTATGTAAAATCATGAAACTAGGATTTAGACTCTTTAAAATACTTTTAATTTATGGTTTCAGGTTTACTGTGTGACATTAAAATATTTGTGTTTTTATGGTTTTTAAAGTTTTAAAGGATTAGGGCTTAGAAAAATTGGATTTAGGTTTTAAAGCAGTTAGGGTTCACTTGTTTTGATTCTAAAGTTGAATTAGGGTTTAATGATCCTAGAATTAAGTTTTTAGAATTTGTGAATCAATTGACAATTTTATGAAGTTTATGAAAGTAAACCAAATGAATTAAAGTTTTTATAAATAGAAAATATGTTTTTAGGCTTTTTTAAAGAAACAGAATTTTAATTTATGGTTTTGAAAAGAAACATGTTAAATTAGGGTTTTAAGATTTTAATGAAACAAAAATAACAATTGTAAGTTTTTTGGAAAAAAAAGCAATGAAATAAGGTTTTTAAACTTTGAACAAAGGGAATTAAGGTTTTGGGATTTTTGAATTAAAAGAAGCAACTAGATGAATTAAGCTATTGTGAAAAACAAAACAAAAAGAATTTAGGAGCTCAAACCTTGGTTCGTGAGTTACACCCAAAAAATTGCTTCTTGGATCAACAAAAACAAAGGCAGTTGATGCCTTTGTTGAATTGTTTGAATTGCTTTTCTTCTCTCTCAAAAAATTAGCTTGATTAAAGTTTCCTTCAGATATTCGGTTTTCACTTTTTCAATTTTCCAGCTTCTCATCGATTTTCTTCTTTTGCCTCCCTTATTTATAGAAGAATTCCATTCATAATCCTAATTACTCATGGCATACAATATAGAATAAGAAAAGGAAACTGAAACCTAATTGTATTAGGTTTCGAAAAATTTGCGTTGGAAAATTTTGCTGGCGAAAAAAAACTGCTGCGGAAAAATTGCGCTGGCAAAAAAAAAATTACCGTAGGAAAAATTGCACTGGAAAAAAAAGCTGCCGCAGCTGCGGGCGAAACAGGCCTACATGCTAGTTTGCCCATAGGCAACCATTTCGCCCGCAAGCAACTTCTGCGGGCGAAATGCCCACGGGCCCGCGCTGACTTTCGGCGACGATTTTTTCATTACCGATTTTTCTGTTGCCAATTTTTTTTATTTTGATTTGTTTATTTTTATTTTTTATTAATAAAAATTATATACTAAAGTAAAAATTATTTAATTAAGATAACAAAAATTATTTTTGACCAATTAAAATATATTAGACATCACAAAAATTATTTTGGACTAAATAAAATATATTGGACCGGACTGGGTAAAAAATTAAGGGCTACAAGCACTGTATTATCACCAACTGTATCAAAAAAAGATAGCTCAGGCCTACAATAGAAGGGTTAAAATCAGAAAACTCAGAGTTGGGGATTTGGTGTTGAAGCAATGTAAGCCTAATGTATCTGATCCAAGAGGGAAGTCATGAACAAAGGTGCAGTGAAGCTATTAGACATGGATGGGAACGAATTTAGTGAGCCAGTGAACATCGACAGTTTGAAGAGGTTTTATGTATAAATAAAAAAAAGGAAGCTCACTAGGTTGAAAACCCAAAAAGGGAGACTTACGCAAAAGTTAGAGCAGTCCGCTAGTTTCAAAATCCCGAAAGGGTGGGCTAGGCAAAAATTAGGGCTAAATGAGAGAAAATCAACAATTAGAAAACCTGAAAGGGCTAGTTGGCAATAGGAGTGATGTTGTGCATGCTGGCTTTATGTTTGGTTGTTCCCTAATTTCATAAAACAGAGTTAATGTTAAAATTGTTCTATGTGCACTGTTATAAGTATTTGACAAGATATGGATGAAATAAATAAACACAATAGCAAAAAGTGATGACAAATTATAAATGGAAAAGAAGCATCTTTTATTACTTTAATTATTTTTCATCCTAACAATACACTTTCTGAATTGATAAATGTAAAGTCTATGGCAGACGATAAGTGTAACGTGCAGGCCAGTTTTGCCTCAGCCGATCCAAGTAGGCTTCAGTCAAGCAAGGCATGTCTAAATCAGGAGTAAAGTCAGAATCGAGAGGCTCAGCTCCATACTGACGACCAAGTTGTCAAGGATCATAGCATGTACCTTGACGAAGAGCAGCAAGGGGAACATGCATCAAGTATGTCCACATGGTGATACGAGAAATCTTCCACCAAGGTACCAGACAACGGATGTTGACTTCAGTGCGTGAGTGGATCCAGTCAACCCAGTCAGCATATGAAGAAGCAGAATGGCATAGTTTCCTAGCAGAATGGCGTAGTTTCCTGGTAGATATATGGCAAAATCCATGGATGGAGTATCAAGCAGACAAAGATGCTCCTGAAGCCAAATCTGTGAGGAAAGAATTAAATTAAAAAAAAGAGTACGCTAAGTTGAAAACCCGCAAGGGCGGCTTAGGCAAAAATTAGGATAGCTTGCTAGTTTCGAAAACCCACATGGGCGGACTAGGCAAAAATTAGAGAAAAAAATATATATATATATAATAAAAAAAGTCCGCTAAGTTGAAAACCCACAAGGGCAACTTAGGCAAAAATTAGAACAGCTCACTAGTTCTGAAAACCCACATGGGCAGACTAGGCAAGAATTAGAGCAATAAAGAAAAGAAGGAAAAAAAATAAAACATAAATTGAACACCCGAAAGGGCAATTTGGGTAATTACCTGAAGCAGCAACGGACTCCCAGTCAGTCTCTTTGTCAATCCTGATTTAAGCTGGTCTAACCCAACTAAAGTATCAACTAAGATCACAGGTACCAGCGACAAGCCTCCTTCCATTTGGTCCATAATATCCAATACTCGTGGATCAATATCGCCGTCGAAAGAGACAAGCAAGAATTGGCTGAGCAAGAAAAGACAAAGCATGCATCCCCATGCCTTAGTAGGAGCCAAATGAGAAAGACAAAAATCAATCAAGGGAGCAAGTAGAATTTTTTCACCTCTCATCAACTGAAGAACTTCGGGTTTTGGAAATTAAAATAACATCTGCATCTTCTGTTGAGTCTTGGAAATCAATGCGGGTAATGCAATTTGTTGATTATTTGGATATCCAAGGATGGCCTCAAATTCTTCAATCAAGGGACATATTTCAAAGCCATTAATTTTAAATTTCCTAGAATCCACATTCCAAAAGGAAGCCATAACATGTAAAAAGGAGTGGTCCAATTTAACATTTTGAAAACACTTTAAGATATCAAGTTTTGACCATGAAATTTGCTTCCAACGAATGGCATCCATATTCTTAAATGGAATTTTTATATTATTTAAATGAAGTTCGATCATGGTGGATGAATGAAGAAAAATTAAAATTGTTAAAGAGAGTTTTTTACGTTGAAATGGAAAGTCTTTTAGCTTATGTATGAAATTAGGCATAAAAGGTGATTTATATAGGGAAAATAAGCTTTTCCAAAATTGATAAGGAAAAGGTGATGAGAAAAGGGCGGAACCATGTTGTATAAGGAAAGGAATTGGCGATGAATTTACTTTACCATGTTGCATTTGGCTTTTGCGGTGATGCTATATAAATATTGAAATATGAAAAAGAAAATATAATAACTGTGATGCAGTAACGAAAAAAAAAGGGTCAGTTACAATAAAGGCAGAAATTATGTATTATTATTTTTATGCTTATTGTACAATGTTCATACAATTGATACAATTTATACAATACTAAGAAGGTGGTGGTAGGTCATCAAATAAAGCTCTAAAAAAATTATCGCCTGTTGGAGGAGGGGGCAAATCTTTGGTCCTGAGTCCGCCCGAAGCGAAAGCACCAAAATCCCTATTACCTTGGAGTTTCAATCTGTCACGGTCCTCATAGGAGGTAGACAAAAGGATCTCATGGTCATCAGTCTAGGGGCCTCTTGATGAAGAAGAGTCAGGATCCCTCATCCCCTAAAATCGAAAGTCTCAAAAAATTTATTCTGAATGATGTTACAAATTTTCAAAATGAGAAGCCTACTGACGACTTGCGGCCAACTCTTCTTGAAGTTTCTTGTTTTGATCTTCAAGCATCCGCTGTGAGCCAGATAGGAAAAAGGTAAGAGCATACATAATCATGCATACATATAGCATAATTACCATGAAATAAGAGAACTTACCAGGTAATTCATATCAATCCCATGCGGATGAGATGGCATATCTGGTGGGCTAGAATGAGCAAATGAAGGGGCAGTAAAAGAAGGTCCATCCTCATGATCAAATGAGCCAACATCCTGCAACAATCATTAAAGAATCCAAAAAAGAAAGAAGCGGTGGTAAAGGAAGAATGGTAAAAGTTTTACCTGAGAAGTGCTAGCCCTGAAATGTGGAACGAACTCTCCTGCATCTCCATGATGTTCCCCTTCATCTCTACCCTCATTTTCTTCAGGAATTTCCCGTACACCAACAGGAGATACATCAAAGTTCAAGAGCCTTCTTTGAATAAAATGGGCATAAAATGCACCTGGTAGATGGAGAAATATCTCAACACCATAACCGTACCGAGCTGACCACCATGCATCCTCCGGCATTGACATAATATTTAAAGTATATTTTGGGAAATGCATTGGAACCCTCCGCTGCTCTAGACCAAGAAACCACCATAAACTCTCTCCAAGAAACCAGCCACTAGACACTGGGCCAACGATAACTCGGTGAGTATGTTGGAAAGATAGCGCAACCTTCATGAAGGGAGTCCAGTTTGTCCGGTCTTCTGGATTCCACTAGGCCAAAGTCACCTGCAAAATAACATGAGGTAAGTAAACTTTCATATAAAATTTAAAGTATACTAATATTATTTTACCTGGTCCCAAGTTAAGCGACTCAACATGAAGCGTTGGGTATGCACATGGTGAGAGCCGGGAATGTCCACGCGATCTGACAACCAGAAATTTAATCTCGGATACCCAACTCTCTCTCGGGAATACCGAGTACCCTCCCATGCCTACAACAACAATAGAGATCAAATTCATGCAAGAAAGGAGTGGAATTGACATTGGTAAAAGAAGAGTACCTTGACAACCGCCATCAGGCTGACAAAAGACTTTTTATTTCGGCAAATTTTATCATGACCATGGTAAAGACAGGTGAGACCAGCTTCACCCCAGCCATAAGATGGTACCGTTATGAATTAAGAAAGGGCCCTCAACACTGACAAGTGGATGGAGGATTCATTGCTGCCTAAGATGGTTGACCCAAGCAAATATAACAAAAATCCTCGAGCACACTGTTGGGCTAGGTCTCTGTGAACCTGTCCTTTGTAGTTCATCCAATAGCTACGAATCGGTTCAATTTTTATCTTAAAAGGCCCCTTATATGATGGTTCCATACCAATTAATTGCTGAATTTCTTCAAATGTTATTATATTGTTGGTCAAAGGAACCGAAACACCATCATATCAAAGGCCGATTATAGCAGTAAAATCGACCGGACCAATTGTCATCTCTCCAATAGGCAAGTGAAAAGTATGAGTTGTGTACAACCATCATTCTGCAAGCGCCTAGACTACACTCCGGACTATCAGATCCTCCTCGGATGGCAATTGTAAGATGAAGCTCTCAAAGCTGCAATCTCGGATAATCTGCCTTACCCGAGAAGGCACTACATCATACCATTGTCGGACTTTATAGATACACCCTCCGGCCTGAACAACTCAACGATCACGCTAACACGGAGCCAGGTAATATAATACCAGGTAAGTAAATGTTATTCTATCTGCTTTAATTAATTTATTTTTCCTAAATTTTCTAAAAATTAATAATATAAAAATAAAAATAAAAATAAAGACAAACATAAAAAATAAATAATATATAATAAATAATAAAATATATAAATAAATAATAAAAAATTAAAAAAATAATAAAAAAACAAAAACAAAAATAAAAGAGAAAAGAAGAAGAGAAAAATAAGTACCGCGCTCTTTTGGTTTGACTTTGATGAAGCGGCATCCCGGCTAGTAGATCTACATTTCCATCTTCATGATGCCAAATAAACTCTAATAATTCAGCATTAGAATGAGTTTCTAACCTTGAAGCATGCATTTTTTAAAAAAACTATATGCTAAATTTGAAAGAATTTGAGAGAATTATAGAAATTAAGGATTTTGCTGTGAATGAAATGAAGGAATTCGTTCGTGTTTATATAGAAAAACGGCAAGGAAAAAACAAAATTCAAAAGTAAGTTTTACTGTTCATGAATAGTAAACTTTACTATTGACTAATAATAAATTTTACTATTTATAAATAGTAAATTACTATTGACGAATAGTAAGTTACTATTTATGAATAGTAAATAGTGCATGAACAGAGACTACACAGTAAATAAATAGTAAATTCAATTATTCAATTTAATCATTCAAATGCTTGCATGTGTATAAATATTTTTACACGCAGCTGGCAAGGAAAAGACGTGCATAAAAATTAGTCAAACTTTTTGAAACCAAAAAAATTATTTCTTGCAGATAATTAAATCTTTATTAGCTCGGGTCCAGAACCCAAAATTATCCTTAGGTCCAGAACCTAGAATCTCTTCTAAGTCCATAACTTAGCTCGGGTCCTGAACCCAAATTATCCTTAGGTCCAGAACCTAGAATTTCTTCTATGTCCAGAACTTAGTTCGGGTCCAGAACCCAAATTATCCTTAGGTCTAGAACCTAGAATCTCTTCTAAGTTCAGAACTTAGCTCGGGTCCATAACCCAATTATCCTTAGGTCTAGAACCTAGAATCTCTTCTAATCCATAACTTAGCTCGGGTCCAGAACCTAAATTATCCTTAGGTCCAGAACCTAGAATCTCTTCTAACTCCAAAACTTAGCTCGGGTCCAGAACCCAAATTATCCTTAGGTCCAGAACCTAGAATCTCTTCTAATTCCAGAACTTAGCTCAGGTCCAAAACCCAAATTATCCTTAGGTCCAGAACCTAGAATCTCTTCTAAGTCCAGAACTTAGCTCCGGTCCAGAACCCAAATTACCCTTAGGTCCAGAACCTAGAATCTCTTCTAAGTCCAGAACTTAGCTCGGGTCCAAAACCCAAATTATCCTTAGGTCCAGAACCTAAAATTACACTTAGGTCTAGAATCTAAAATTATCCTTGAGTCCAGAACTCGAACCGGGCCCAGAACCCAAAACCTCAACCATCTCAAAAATTAAGTCTTATTGTTTTTCATTCTCTTCTACTAAAATCTCAGATCGTTCAAGCAGGAGGCAAACTGTAGACCCTTAATTTTTGACCCAGTCCCGTCCAATATATTTTAATTAGTCCAAAATAATTTTTATGTTGTCCAATATATTTTAATAAGTCTAAAATAATTTTTGTTTTGTCCAATATACTTTAATTAGTCCAAAATAATCCTTGTGTTATCTTAATTAAATAATATTTGCTTTAGTATTTAGTTTTTATAATTAATAAAAAATAAACAAATAATAATAAAAAAATAAATAAAAATAAAAATAGACGATGAAAAATTTCATCGCCGAAAAGGGGTCGGACGAAATGGCCCACAGGCAGTTTTGCTCTCGCAGCCTGTAAATTCCCATGGCAGTTTTTTTTTGCCAGCAAAATTTTTTCGCAGCAGTTTTTTTTGCTAGCGAAAATTTTCCAATGCAATTTTTTCCGAAACCAATTTTAATTTGGTTTCAGTTTTCTTTTCTTAAATAATGTTAGATTCCGTAAACAATTAAGATTAATCATCAAAATCATCTATAAATAGGACTATAAACAACACAGAAAAAGAGGAGGAAAAATTTAGAGGAAAAGGAGGAGGAAAATTAGCAATTGGACTTTTGAGAGAGCCAACAAGCAATTCAATGCATCTAAGGCAAACATCTTGCCTTTGTTCTTGTTCATCCAAGAAGTAATTTTTGATGGAACCAACAAACGAAGGTATGAATATCTAATTTTTTCACAGTAGCTTCAATCATTCAATTGTTTCTTTTGATTTTAAAAACCTTAATTTGTTTCTATGCTTTCCAAAAATATTAAAATTATTGTTTCTATTTCTTAAAAATCTTAAAACCCTAATCTACTTTCTAACTTTTCAAAACCTGAAATCGTTTCATTAATTTACCAAAACCCTAATCTGCTTTCCAATTTTCCAAAACCCTAAATTGAATCCTTTTCTTTATAAAAACCCTAAAAAAAATATCTTTTCTGTTTCTATAAACCTTAAATCATTTTGTTTATTTGCATAAAGCTTCAAAAAATTATAAATTATTTTTCCAAATTCTAAAATCAAATACATTCTCTGAAACACTAAAAACCCTGATTCAACTTCAAAACTAAGACATTAACCTCAAACTAGCTAACATTAAATCCTAGTTTTCTTAAACCCTAACTCCCTTAAAACCTTAAACCCTAATTTTTCTAAACCCTAATCATTTAAACCTTAAAATCTTATAAACCTAAATATTAAAATTCAAACACAATAAGCCTAAAAACAATAATTCAGTAGCTAATAATCATAAACCTAATGTTTTAAAGTGTCCAAACCCTAATTTCATGATTTGACTCTTCAAACACTAATTTGGTTAATCAAAGAACTTTATCACCCTCTTAAATTATAAAACTTCAATCCATTTCAATTCCTTTAAAACTTACAGTAGCTTAAACCCATAATTTCCAAAACCACAAACATATTAAATAAAGAATCTTAAATAGAAATAGTAGCCCTAATTTGAATCTTTACTTGCTTTATTTAATTTTATAATTGATTATGTAGTCTATTATATGCTTTAATTTATATTCAATGCTTTGTTGGTTTATTTAATTTCAATGATTGATTTATTTAATTTATCATGGATGGATGTTTATATTTTGATTGATATCTTTGATGAATGGTTATTTACTTTTATCGATTTATTTTTGATTTCCAAATGTTGTAAGGGGTATGTTTCCACTTGGTGGGTACCTCATTAGTTAAATATCATGTAATTTAAATTGCTTTTATATTTTAGCCCAATGTAAAGGACATATTTCTACCTTTCGGTGGGAGTCCTATTAGGCATGGATTTTGTAAGGGCATGTTTCCATCTTCAGATGGGTGTCCATTTATTTGTTTTGCTAGAACATTATTTTGATTTTTAATATATCGATGATTTATTTTGATTATTGTGTGTAATATGGATAATATTGCTATATTTAAGAATTTTATAATATTAAGACCTGTAAAGGAGGCCAGTTCCAATGAACCGGGCATTGTGGGGGTGCTGGGCCATTTCTCACCTTCACCACACATACCCAACTTTCTAAACCCATTAGGGGGTTGGGGATTCCTTAGGAACTTAGGAATCGAGTCATCCCCCCCTTTCTTTTTCCAGGCCCGTCCCGGTGGCGACTCCATTTTCTCCTGACTTAGGTCCATGTTCTCTAAGGCCCCGAGCCTAAATAGTGTCGAAGTCGCAAGAACCATTCAACCGGGAGTGGGGGCAAAAATCCCCGCTCACAGTTGGATTAAAGAGAAAAGGATTAAGTTTGGTGTAAGAGACAAGAGTTGTGGGTGTTGTGTAAGTTTTGAGTTGTGAAGAATGGTTGTGATTGTATTTTGATGTTTGTAATTGAGTTGTTTTAATGTTTACTCAAGTATTAAATGGTATGTTGATGGATTTGGTTGAGTTTGTGTGATGTTGATAAGGTAAAAGAAAGATGTTTGTTGGATGTGGCATTTTTGTGTCGATTTTAGGGTTTTTGGCCTGACACGCCTAGTAGCATAGCCACGTCTTTGGTTCTATTTTCTGGGTTGGTGACACATCCAGTGACATGCCCATGTCACTGAGCGTGTCACAGCTTATGTTTTATAGTAGGATTGACACCTCCAGTCACACGCCTGTGTCACTGAGCGTGTCATAGCTACTGTGTTGTTGGAAGATTGACATGTCCAGTGACACGCCCATGTCACTGAGCGTGTCATAGGTTCTGTGTTGAAGGAGAATTGACACGTGCAGTGACACGCCCATGTCACTGAGCATGTCAAAGCTTCTATGTTATGGGTTTAGGGTACGGTCAGGAACACGGCCATGTTGTTGAGCGTGTCAAGTGTATAGTTTGCCCTAGATAGTTCTCTTCCTTATTTTCTTATGTGTAATCACCTTTGGGTTAGGTTTTGAATAGAGTTGAGTTACCCAAGCCAAGGTTTGAAGGATATCTTGGAGGTTGATATAGTGGTGTTGTTGCTTTTAGATGTAAGTATAAACTTTGAATGATAGCATACATTTACATGACATTGGGACTTAACACATTTAGTTCAAAAATGTGTTAAGTTACTTAATATATTGTTGATGAATGAGTTATATGTTATGATATGCATAATGTGAATTATGATGATATATCAAAGCAATTGAGTAATATGTTGTAAATGATAAGATATGTGAAATCACAATGTAATAAATTGATATTGATACAAAAGAGAAGAATGAGAAAGGTAAGAAAAATGATGATATAATAAGGCGATGTGCCTAGTTTGATTATGAGAAATGAAATGAGAATGGAATTATGAAAGTAGTTGATAATGAAATAAATGAATAAATTGTGTGCCTAGTATTGTAATATCCAAAGTGATACCCTAAATTTTTTGGAAATATTATTTGTTGAGAATTAATTGTATGATTTTAAGTGTATTTATAATTAAGTGAGAAGATAGGAGGAAGGAGTGTGTATATGATATGTATATGGAGATAGATACATTATATGCAAGTCTATGTCTTAATATGTGTAGACCATTAATTTTTGACCCAGTCTGGTCCAATATATTTTAATTAGTCAAAAATAAATTGTATGGTATCTTGATTAATTTTAATATTTATTTTAGTAAAAAATGGTGAAGTGAATAAATAATAAAAAAATAAAAATAACAAAAAAAATCGGCGACGAAAAAATTATCGCCGAAAGTCAGCGCGGGCCCGTGGGCATTTCGCCAGCAGGAGTTTCCTACAGGCGAAATGGCCCGCTGGCCAATTCACCTGCCGCTGCCGCAGCCAGCTACGACAGCTTTTTTGCCAGTGCAATTTTTACGCAGCATTTTTTTTTCGCCAGCCAAATTTTTCCGACGCAAATTTTTTGAAACCTAATACAATTAGGTTTCGATTTCCTTTTCTTAATGAATGTTATATGCCGTGAGTAACTAGAATTAATAAATAATTCTTCTATAAATAAGGACTAAAACAACACAAAAAAAGGGGGAGAAAAATCAAGAAATTGGGGCGAAAATCTGAAGGAAAATTGAAACCGAAACTGAGGAAGAAAAGCTTTGAATCAATCTGATTTTTTAAGAGAGCGAACAAAGCTTGTCTTTGTTTTTGTTCATCCAAGAAGAAATTTTTGGTGGAACCAACAAACGGAGGTATGCATCAATTGTCTAAATTTTATTCTTCACAGTAGCTTGATCATCTAATTGTTTCTTTTAATTCAAAAACCTAAGAACCCTAATTCAACTTTTATAAAGTTTAAAAACCTTAATTCATTGCTTTGTTTTCCAAAAAGCTTCAAATTATTATTTTTGTTTCTTCAAAATATCAAAACCCTAATTTGCTTTCCAAATTTTCAAAATCCTAAATTGAGTTCTATTTCTTTCCAAAAGCCCTAAAAACATTTTTTTTGCTTCTATAAACTTTAAATCATTTTGTTTATTTTCATAAAACTTCATAAAATTATCAAATGTTTTTCCAAATTCTAAAAACTAGTTCATCCTCTAAAACCCTAAATTAAAAAATTCTAAAACCCTAATTCAACTCCAAAAAACAAAACAGTGAATTCTAACCACCTTAAAACCTTAAACCCTAATTTTTTCTAAACCATAATCCTTTAAAACTTTAAAAACCATATAAACACAAATGTTATAATTTCACACAGTAAGCTTAAAAACATAATTCAGTAGCTAATAGTCATAATCTAAATGTTTTGAAGAGCCCAAACTCTAAATTTATGATTTTACATCACAAACCCTAATTTGGTTAATCAAAGAATTTTACCAACTTCTTGAATCATAAAACTTTAATTCATTTTAATTCTCTTAAAAACATAGTAGCTTAAACCCATAAAATTCTAAAACCCTAAACACATGGAATAAAGAACCTTAAATGGAAACAGTAGCTCTAATTTGAATCTTTACTTGCTTTATTCAATTTTATATTTGACTATGCTTTGATTTATTTTATATGCTTTAACTTATTTAAGTTCAATGCTTGGTTTATTTAATTTATCTTGGTTGGATGTTTATTTTCTATTGATGTTTAATATCTTTGATGAATGATTTATTTATTATGAATGGTTATTTACTTTCATCAATTTATTTAGATTTCCAAATATTGTAAGAGGTATGTTTCCACTTTGTGGGTACCTCATTAGTTAAATATCATGTAATTTAAATTGCTTTTCTATTTTAAAACCAATGTAAAGGACATGTTTCTACCTTTCGGTGGGTGTCCTATTTAGGCATGGGATGTAAGGACATGTTTCCATCTTTGGATGGGTGTCCATTTATTTGTTTTGCTTGGACATTGTTTTGATTAATAATATATCGATGCTTTATTTCAATTGTTGAGTGTAATATGCATAATATTGTTATGTTTAAGAATTTTATAATATTAAGACCTGTAAAGGAGGCTAGTTCCAATGAACCAGGCGTTGTGGGGGTGCTGGGCCATTTCTCACCTTCCCCACATGTACCCAACTTTCCGAACCCATTAGGGGGTTTGAGATTCCTTAGGAATCGAGTCATCCACCCCTTTCTTTTTCCCAGTCCATCCCAGTGGTGACTCCATTTTCTCCAGACTTAGGTTCGTGTTCTCTAAGGCCCCGAGCCTAAACAGTGCCGAAGTCGCAAGAACCATTCCACCGGGAGTGGGGGCAAAAATCCCCGCTCACAATATGGACTAAAGAAATTTTAATTATATAAGTTAGTGGTAGTGGATATTTTGTTTAATTATATTATTATATTAAAGATAGTAGAAGATGACATAAGTGGGTTGAATATTATATTGTTGAATTGCTTGGTGGAGAATGATTTGGGGAAAGTGTTTGGTTAAAAGAGTGTGGTTTGACTTTGTTTCATCATCTTCTTCTTCTTCTTTCTTCTTTGGTCGGCTATCACCACCATCTTCAATAGGGAGAGATTTTGTTGCTTCCAAACTCAAGAGATTGAAGGATTTCAAGAGATCAAGTTGGAGTTTTAAGGATTTTCTTCACTTTTGGTAAGTTTCCAACTTGTTTCTTTGTTTTTCTTTTGAGTTGTGTTTATGGGTTTGTTGGAATGGTTTTTGTAGATGTGTTTTTGGTTGATTTGGTATGTTTGAGAGTGTTTTGTCTTGTTAACTTTGATTCTTGGGGTTGGATTGAAGATAAAAGTGTTAAGTTTGGTGATAGAGACAAGTGTTGTGGATTGTGTAAGTTTGAGTTGTGAGATATGGTTATGATTGTGTTTTCATGTTGGTAATTGAATTGTTTTAATGTTTACTCAAGTATTATATGCTATGTTGATGGTTTTGGTTGAGTTTGTGTGCTATTGATAAGGTTAAAGTAAGAGGCATGTTGGATGTTATATTGTTGTGTCGATTTCACGGTTTTTGGCCTGACACACCCAGTAGCGCGACCATGTCTTTGGGCGTGTCGTTGATTCTATTTTTTGGTTTGGTGACACATCCAGTGACACGCCCATGTTACTGAGCATGTGTGAGCATGGATTTTCGCCCCCACTCCCGGTGGAATAGTTCTTACGACTTCGGCACTGTTTAGGCTCGGGGCCTTAGAAAACACGGACCTAAGCCTGGAGAAAATAGAGTTGCCACCCAAATGGGCCGGGAAAAAGAAAGTGGTGGATGACTCAATTCCTAAGGAATCCCCAACCCTCTAATGGGTTCGGAAAGTTAGGTACGTGTGGGGAAGTTGAGAAATGGCCCAGCACCCCACAACGCCCGGTTAATTGGAACTGACCTCCTTTACATGTCTTAATATTATAAAATTCTTAAGTATAATAATATTATCCATATTACATGCAACAATTAAAATAAAGCATCATTATATTAAAATAAAAGCAATGTTCAAACATAGCAAATAAATGGACACCCATCCGAGGATGGAAACATGTCTTTACATATTTCCAAAATATAAAAGCAATTTAAATTACATAGAAATAAATTAATGAGTTATCCACAAAGTGGAAACATACCTCTTACAATTTTAATACTAAAACAAGTAAATAATAATCATGATAATAAAGAAAATATCCATCCATGATAAATTAAATAAATCAAACTAAGTAAATTAAATAAATCAACCATCAAAAAATATAATAAACTATATAATCAAATCTAAAATTAAATAAAGCAATAAACATATAAATTTTAAAGAATTTAAGGTTTTTGGAATTTAGGGTTTCGGAACTTAGGGTTTTATAAACTAAAGTTTTATAATTAAGATTTTGAAATTATGATTTTTAGTGTTTTTGAAACTAGGGTTTTGGAAACTAGGGTTTTGGAATTAGGGTTTTTGGATTTAACTTACTGGCTAAAAAAATATAATTTTGGACTTGGTGAAATAAATTAAGGTTTTGGAAAAATAATCAATATTTTGGAGTTTAATAATGAAATGGTTTAGGATTTTGGATAAAAATAGTTTGAGGTTTTGAGTTTTAATAAAATAACCTACGGTTGTTGAAGTTAAAGTAAACAAAATAAATTCTAACAATTAATTTAAATCCTCAAGGCTACTGGATAGTTATACATTTTTTATGAAACATGCAAGTGGGGCTACGAATCCATGTGTTAATTAAAGCAAATGATTAAAGTTATTGAAACAAAATCAATTTACTGCATGTTTCAAAGATAAAGTTACCGCATGCATGTTTTTATTAATCAAAGAAACGAAGCTACTGTAATCATGAGTAATTTATGATTAAAGATCAAACCTCCGTTCGTTGGTTCCTTCAAATTGATTTCTGGATGAACAATGTGAAGACAGTATGTACTCTGCCTCCTTCTTTGGTTTTCTTGATATTTTTGTTTGTGGTTTCCTTTGTTCTCTAAAAAGTTGTTGCTGTACTTCTCTCTTTTTTGTCGTCTCTTCTGCTTTGTGGTTTAATCCTCTGTTAATCTCAATTGTCGACCCTTGTTCCTGTTAATTCTCCCTTATTAATGTTCCCCCCTATTTTTTTAATGCTAGTATTTATAGGAAAATAAAGAGTCCTAATCCTATTTTAATAAGGAAATACCAATGGTTTAGGAAAAATCAAAAAACTGAGTAAAATAAGATTTGGTAAAAAAATCAGCAGCGCGGGCTGTCGGGCCCGTGGGCTGCGCTGGCAAAAATTGTGCTAGCAAAAATAGGCACGCGGGATGGTTGGCAACCATTTCGCCCCAGAATTGGGCCCTAGATTGTATCTATGGGGAATTGGGCACTGCCCAATTCACCGTAGACAATTTCTGAGGTGAAATGGGTTGCCGCTCGTCGCTCGCCGATCCGTCCAATTTTTTTTCATTTTTTATATTTTTAGTTTTACTAAAAATAACTATTAAATATTATTAGTAATTAAAATATTATTAAAATAAATAAAATACCACAAAAAAATATTTTGGGTTATCGGATTTGAATGGGTAAAAAATTAAGGGTCTACAGTTTGCCCCCTGCTTGAACGATCTGAGACTCCAGCAAAAGAGAGTGAAAAGCAATAAGATCTTTGACTGATTTTTGATGATGATGGGTTCTTGGATTTGATTTGGGTACTTCGACCCAAGACTTAACTTGATTTGGGTACTTGGACCTGAGATTGGGTTTGATTGGGGTACTTGGACTCGAGATTAGGTACTTGGACCCGAGATTGGGTACTTGGACCCGAGATTGAAATTGATTTGGGTACCTGGACCCAAGATTAGGTTTGATTTGGGTACTTGGACCCGAGATTGGGTATTTGGACCTGAGATTGAATTTAATTTTGGTACTTGGACCCGAGATTAGGTACTTGGACCCGAGATTGGGTTTGATTTGGATACTTGGACCCGAGATTGGGTACCTGGACATGAGATTGAATTTGATTTGGGTACATAGACCCAAGATTAGGTTTGATTTGGATACTTGGACTCGAGATTGGGTTTGATTTGGATACTTGTACCCGAGATTGGGTACTTGGACTTGAGACTGAATTTGATTTGGGTACTTAGATCCGAGATTAGGTACTTAGACCCGAGAAGGGGTGCATGGACCCTAGACTGAATTTGATTTGGGTACTTGGACCCGAGATTGAATTTGATTTTATTTGGATACTTGGATTTAAGATTGGGTTTGATTTGGATACGTGGACCAAAGATAGGGTACTTGGACCCGAGATTGAATTTGATTTGGGTACTTAGACTCGAGATTGGGTACATGGACCCGAGATTCGGTACTTGGACCCTATACTGAATTTGATTTGGGTACTTGGGCCCGAGATTGGGTACTTGGCCCTGAGATTGAATTTGATTTGGGTACTTGGATCCGAGATTGAATTTGATTTGATTTGGATACTTGCACCCGAGATTGGGTACTTGAACCTGAGACTGAATTTGATTTGGGTATTTAGACCCGAGATTGGGTACTTGGCCCCAAGATTAAATTTAATTTGGGTACTTGGACTAGAGATTGGGTACATGGACCCGAGACTTAATTTGATTTCGGTACTTGGACTCGAGATTGGGTACTCGACCCTGAGACTGAATTTGATTTGGGTACTTAGGCCTGAGACTGAATTTGATTTGGGTACTTGGACCCGAGATTGGGTACTTAGCCCCGAGATTGAATTTGATTTGGGTTCTTAAACCCAAGATTGGGTACTTGGACATGAGACTGAATTTGATTTGGGTACTTGGACCCGAGATTAGGTACTTGGCCCTAAGATTGAATTTGATTTGGGTACTTGGACCCGAGATTGGGTACTTAGCCCCAAGATTGAATTTGATTTGGATACTTGGACCCGAGATTGGGTACCTAGATATGAGATTGAATTTGATTTGGGTACATAGACTCAAGATTGGGTTTGATTTGGATACTTGGACTCGAGATTGGGTTTGATTTGGATACTCGGACCCGTTACTGGGTACTTGGACTTGAGATTGAATTTGATTTGGGTACATAGACCCGAGATTGGGTACTTGGGCCCGAGATGGGGTACTTGGACCCTAGACTAAATTCGATTTGGGTACTTGGACCCGAGATTGAGTACTTGGACCCGAGATTGAATTTGATTTTATTTGGACACTTGGACTTAGGATTGGGTTTGATTTGGATACTTGGACCCAAGATAGGGTACTTGGACCCGAGATTGAATTTGATTTGGGTACTTAGACCCGAGATTGGGTACTTGGACCAGAGATTGGGTACTTGGACCCTAGACTAAATTTGATTTGGGTACTTGGGCCCAAGATTGGGTACTTGGCCCCGAAATTGAATTTGATCTGGGTACTTGGATCCGAGATTGAATATGATTTGATTTGGATACTTGCACCGGAGATTGGGTACTTGGACCCGAGACTGAATTTGATTTGGGTACTTAGACCCGAGATTGGGTACTTGGCCTCGAGATTGAATTTAATTTGGGTACTTGGACCCGAGACTTAATTTGATTTTAGTATTTGGACCCGAGATTGGGTACTCGACACTGAGACTGAATTTGATTTGGGTACTTAGACCCGAGACTGAATTTGATTTGGGTACTTGGACCCGAGATTGGGTACTTAGCCCCAAGATTGAATTTGATTTGGGTACTTAAACCCGAGATTGGGTACTTGGACCTAAGATTAAATTGGATTTGGGTACTTGGACTCGAGATTGGATACTTGGACACAAGACTGAATTTTATTTGGTTACTTGGACCCGAGATAAGGTACTTGGCCCTGAGATTGAATTTGATTTGGGTACTTGGACCCGAGATTGGGTACTTAGCCCCAAGATTGAATTTGATTTGGGTACTTGGACCCGAGATTAAATTGGATTTGAGTAATTAGACCCAAGATTGGGTACTTGGACACGAGACTGAATTTGATTTGGGTACTTGGACTCGAGATTAGGTACTTGGGCCTAAGATTGAATTTGATTTGGGTACTTAGACCCGAGACTAAATTTGATTTGGGTACCTGGACCCGAGATTCGGTACTTGGCCACGAGATTGAATTTAATTTGGGTACTTGGACGTGAGATTGGGTGCTTGGACCTGCGACTGAATTTGATTTGGGTACTTGGACTTGAGATTGGGTTCTTGGCCCTGAGATTGAATTTGATTTGGGTACTTGGACCCGAGATTGGATTTGATTTGACTGACCTTTTATAAGTTGAGGATTTTGGCTTAACTAGTTGTTCCATTCTTTTATCCTTCCTTTTGCGAAAATTCAGCTATTTTCAGTTGGCCCTGCGTGGAAAAATATTTGCAAGTGAGTTTGCAAATATTTGGTATATAAACTTAAAAAATTGAAAGGGAGAAACTTTGCCCCCTGTGTAGTTTCAAACCAAAGATTTTTTCCATGCCAGCTTTGATTGATGTTTTTATTGTCTAGTTCTTTATACAAGCACGCATTTCTTCTCTTTGCAAAATTACTTGAGCTTTCTCAAGCAATGGGCTTTCCATGCCCCCCTTATTTGATATCTTCTTTTGATTGTTTACTTCACAGGGTGTTTACTATTGACTTTGATAAAGAATAGACAATACAAGACAAGAAAGTGCGATGTGATATGCTCATGTATGCATGATATGCATGAATAATACTTACAGTCATTCCATCGACTCACTGACCGAGGTGACCAGCTGAAGTGTTCTCATTGGTTCCTTTTAGATGCTCATTCAGGTCTTGCATTGGAATGACATAGTACACCACATTTATGGCTTTTATCTTTAAGATGCTGAAAATATGAATAATGGAGGCCCCAAACAACAGAGATACATCCATTTCAAGGTATGATTCAGCATGTCAGTTGGTAGCTTCTTCATGACCTTGCCATCAATCATTTCCTTTGCCCAATGTGTCCTTCGAGGTTTAATGATTCAACATACTTTCCTTAACTTGAATTCCCTCTCTTTTTTTAAAAAAAAAATTTGAATTTTGAATTTTAGTTTTGAAATCAAATGTTGGTTTTGCCAAATTAATGTCAATGTACCTCAGGACTTGATTTTCCAAATTAACATATCAATAACATGACAACCCTAGTTACCATACTAAAATCGAGAATCATTTCTATTTAAGCAAGAATTATTGCACTTCAGATAGGCACATACACATTACTTGGCCAAAGGTCTCATTGAGTTTGAATATGATCTATCTCATATGCATGCTTATTCAAACTATATCCACTAATAGGCTCTACCTACCAAGAGAGATCAATAGGTCATTGATAGGCTTGAAATGGGGTCTATAAGGGACACGGGTTTAAATGAAGGTCATTTTGAGATAGGAGCTAATGTGACACTATGGGCAAACCTTCACACTATAAATTTCTTGTTTGAACTTTAGGTAGCTAGGAGCAATCTTGTTAGACTCCAAATTCCTTCTATATCTTCTTGGCATTAATCTTGATCTTGATTAGGGCAGTCTTTTCCCTTGCAAAAAAGTTTGGTACTCAAATTCATTTCTTTTCTTCTTCTCCCTTTTCTTTTCTTTTTATTTTTCTTACTCTTCCCTTTCTTCGAGCATTTTATCATTTTGTCCTTCTTTCTTGTAGGACTGTCAAGTAAAGAACTTTCAGGAACTGGATGATCTTTCTCCTTTTTCTCTGATCTTGATCGAATCTATGGTTGGGTTGGACCAATTGAAGTCAAACTGTCCTTATAAACCAAATGGAAGCCTTTTGCTGCTTTAGGTAAAAGAGAACTCAGTTGGCTTTCTGAACCGCCTTTTTGGGTTTTATCATTTTTTTTCTTTTTTTTGTCTTATTTTTTTTCTCATTTTTCTTTTCTATTTTTCCTCTTCTTTTTTCTTTTTTTTCTTTTTTTTTGTTTTTTTTTTTTGGTTCTAGCTCTAATAGAGTTGTCTTGTTTGTACCAACTTGTATTTCTAATAATGGATGAGTGGAGTGACATAAATCTCCTTTAACAAGGATAAATCATTTGTTACTCTGATGTTGTCTTGACATATTGGAGATATTAGGAAAACTTCATCTACCCTTGAGAACTTCAATTACCCTTATGGTCTTGAGAATTCATTTCTTTCTTTGATCTTCTTGCCTCTTCATCTTAGTGGTCATAAGGCTTGTCAAAAGTATCACAACAGCTCAGGGTAGGTTGTTGGGGTTTGTAAGCCAATGAAAAGAAAGCTAAAATTTTATGAAGGCTCAAAGGGACAACTAGGGATTGATATTTAATTGGGTGGATACTAGCTATTGGCTAACCAAACAATGCCTAGTTCATTTCTCTCTTAAATAAGTAGAGTTCAATTTCGTCTCGAAATTTTATCAAAGCATGTTCTAAGACTGACTAGGACCTATACAAAGGTAATTATGCAGGAGCCCTCTCTAAGTAAGCATACACAACTCAATGCTATAGAGCAATTCCCTCACCTAGTAAAGTCATTCAAGTCATGATGCCTAGATACATTAATTTATAGACATCAAGCTAGATTCCTCATTGGTTGAGCACCAAAATGAACAAAGTCCAACAAAATTTTTGATGAATGTAATTTATTTAAATTTGAAAAACAAGATTGGTCCAATTAAATATTAAAGAAAGCAAAATTGAAAAGTAACATTCAAGCTAAGGAAAGTTTTTTAAGTTAAGCTTCTTTTCCTTTCACATCTTCAATTTTCCCATCTTGAAAGGATGATAAAATAAAATCTTCTTCCAATCCTTTTCCTACGATGAAGGATGCTGGTGGTGACACCCTGGTGAACCTTGGAAATGGATTACCTTTGGAATTGGGCTTGTTTAGCTCAGGTAGCTTACCACTGTCGATCAAATTCTGGATCTCATGCCTCAACTTCATACAATTGTCCGTATCATGTCTAGGCCTTTGATGGAATTGGAAAAATGCATTAGTATCAAAGTTAGGTGGAAGAGGATTAGGCAAAGGATGAGGAGCCAAGGGTTGTAACAATCCTTTCTTTTGTAGCTTGTTGAAGACCCAAGACAAAGGCTTCCCCAGATATGAAAACTGCCTTCTATTTGCTTGACCAGTTGTATTGATATCAGCTTCCTTTTGTGTACTTTGATTGCTAGGCTGATAATTTCCTTTCTCATTCATTCTTGCCGAAAAGTGATTCTTCTCCCTTTCCCACTCTTCAATTTATTGACCAGCTTGGAGAAGATCTTTGAAGTCCTGTATAAGGGTGTGAGATAGCCTTTCACGGAGGTTGGGCAGGACACCTCTGACGATCATCCTTATTGGGTCAGACTCATCAGGCCTCTTCCTTAGCAAACTAGCCTTATTTCTCCATCTTTTTCACATAGTCCACAAAAATTCTCATTTGGCCTTTGTCTAATGGACTCAACTTCCATTAAGGTAACTTCTAGCTTGACATTGTACCATATTGCTAAATGAAAGCCTTGTACAACATGTCCCAATCTTTTTGAGTACTTTCCTCTAAGGTGTTGAACCAATTTTGGACAACAGGGTCCAATAAGAGCATAAAGTACCTTAGAGTTTGAGCCTTAGTAGCTCGGGCAGACTGCATAGCAGTGATATACTGCTTTACATGGAGGTGAGGATTTCCGGTTCCATCAAACTTTGCAAAGGATGGCATCCTGAATTTGTATAGAACTTCTTCATCTATCTCAAATAATTTGTCAACTTCGGACATTTCTTCGGTTTTTAGCTTCTTCTCAAATTTCTTTTCCAAATCCGCAATCATCTTTTCAACATCAAACATTTCAATTTTATCCATAGCTGATCTTTTAAGAATCTTTGGTTCTTTCTTCTTATGTTGAGGATCTTGGAAGTATTGAGCCCAATCGTCATCATCATCAACGACTATCTTGTCATCATCAAAAGCTACTTCACCAACTTTAGCCTTCCCTTTGTCCTGTGGCTTCTTGGAGCTAGCAGACGCTTCGACATTATTTCCTAAAATTCCAGCCAATTGGTTCTCCACGGTCTCAGCCGGGGCCTCTTTTATTTCTTCCATCTTGGCGTTGAGGGCGTCATCCACCATTCTTTGAATTTGTTCGGGCTCCATCGCTTTTGGTGAGAAAGTGATTGAGTTGTTGCTAGATTCTTCATCTCTAACATAGGTCGGATTGTCATAAGCTTTTGAACTATCGTAATCCAGGGCTGTGGGCCAGAGAGGATTAATGATATGAGATGCGAATGTATGCATGCATGTATGCACAAACAAAAGACAAAGAAAGATAATTAGGACATTCTTTCCGACCTTATAACTTCCACACACGAATGGCGAGTCTCTTTTCTTAGGTATATGGTTAACAAAATACCAACATGGGGTATCTTGTTTTTGAATATTTCCCTCGGACGTTTCAACCAATAGCTATATTTTCAAAATGGAAATCAGTTCATGATAATTTCAATTAATTAAGTTCTAATCCATTCAACCAGCTAAAGTAGCTTTTATGCTATATTGGATTAAAACTAAATTAAGAGATTTATTATTAATAGATTTCTCATTGAAAAAGTAACTAATGATTCATGCAATAAATAAGCCCATGATCAATTATTTCTTAGTATAAACTAGGCTCACAATTGATTTTTGGTATTTCATAATTGACCTAAATATTTGTAAGCTCTTTTAGATGAAAATAATTTTGTTTCTAAGCTCATTGTAAAAAGATATTAAACAAAATGGATTTTGGGCTTAGTATTTGGGTCATGAGCAAAAGAATTTTTTATTTGTTTTTGAAATTATGTCCAAAGACCATTTTGAAAAGTTTTGAAATTAGTTTTGGTCTTTTGAACTTTAAAGAAAAATTTATTTTGAGCTTACAATGTACTTAGGCCATATTAGAAAAAGAACAAACCAAATAAGCCATGATTTAAGCCAAGATAAATTAACCATATTCAAACAACATGCATTTGGGGTAAAACCTAAGGAAAGTAACTAGGCGGGTTTTCAACTTAGCGGACTCTTTTATTATACTTTTTATATCACTCTAATTTTTGCCTAGTCTGCCCATGTGGGTTTTCAGAACTAGCGAGCTGGTCTAATTTTTGCCTAAGCTGCCCTTACGGGTTTTCATCTTAGTGGACCTTTTTTTTAAAAATTTTTTTCCTTTTCAATCTTTCCTCACAGATTTGGCTTCAGGAGCGTCTTTGTTTGCTTGATACTCCATCCATGGATTTTGCCAGATATCTGCCACGACACCATTCCGCTAGGAAACTACTTCATTCTGCTTCTTCATATGCTGACTGGGTTGACTGGATCCACTCACGCGCTGAAGTCAACATCCGTTGGTTGGTACCTTGGTGGAAAATTTCTTGTATCACCATGTGGACATACTTGATGTTTGTTCCCCTTGCTGCTCTTCGTCAAGGTACATGCTATGATCCTCGTCGACTTGGCTGTTAGTACGGAGCTGAGCCTTGCGATTCTGACTTTACTCCCTACTTAGACATGCCTTGCTTGACTGAAGCCTACTTGGATCGATTGAGGCAAAGCTGGCTTGCATGTTACACTTATCGTCCGCCATAGATTTTACATTTGTCAATTCAAAAAGTATATTTTTAGGATGAAAAATAATTAAAGTAATAAAAGATGCTTCTTTTCCATTTAAAATTTGTCATCACCTTTTGCTATTGTGTTTATTTATTTCATCCATATCTGGTCAAATACTTATAACAGTGCACATAGAATAATTTTAACATTAATTCTATTTTATTAAATTGGGGAACAACCAAACATAAAGCCAACATACACAAGATTACTCTTGTTGCCAACTAGCCCTTTTGGGTTTTCTAATTGATGATTTTCTCTCATTTAGCCCTGATTATTGCCTAGCTCACCCTTTCGGGTTTTTGGAACTAGCGAACTGCTCTAACTTTTGCCTAGGCTGCCCTTTTGGGTTTTCAACCTAGCGATCTCTCTTTTTTTAATTTTTTTTTTATTTTATACATAAAACTTCTTCAACCTGTCGATGTTCACTGGCTCACTAAACTCATTCCCATCCATGTCTGATAACTTCACTGCACCTTTGTTCATGACTTGTTTCATGACATATGGCCCTTCCCAGTTAGGCCTGAACTTCCCTCTCAGATCTGATACATTAGGCTTACATTGCTTCAACACCAAATCCCCGACTTTGAGTTTTTTTATCTTAACCCTTCTATTGTAGGACCGAGCTATCTTCTTTTTATATAGTTGGTGATGATACAGTGTCTTTAACCTTCTCTCTTCTAGTAAAGCTAACTGCGTGTATCTGTTCGCTACCCATTCCGTTTTAGGCAGTTCAGCTTTTAAGACCACTCTTAAGACTTGATCTCAATTTCAATTGGCAATACTACTTCCATCCCATAAATGAAAGAGAACGGTGTCATTCCAGTAGGTGTTCGCACACTTGTCCTATATCCCCATAAAGCAAAGGGAAGCATCTCTGACCAATCCTTGTAAGTCTTGGTCATCTTGGACAAATTTTCTTAATCGTCTTATTTGTTGCTTCTACTGCACCATTAGCCTTTGGTCTATAAGGAGATGATTTGTGATGATGAATTCGGTACTTCGAGAATAAATCCTTAACTGCACCTTGAAACTGTACCCCATTGTCCGATATGACACTGTAAGGGACCCTATATCTACAGATGAGGTTCTTTTCAATAAATCTAGCCATTTGGCTTGCCCCCAGTTTGTTGAAGGATTCGGCTTCAACCCATTTTGAAAAATAATCTACTGCTACCACAATGAAATGGTCACCGTTTGAAGCTGTCGGATGTATCTCTCCTATAATGTCGATACCCCAGGTGGCAAAGGGTCAGGCTGAAGACATATAATGTAATTCTATGGGAGGCATGTGATTTAAGTTACCGTACATCTGACATTGTTGGCACTTCTTTACAAACTCAATACAATCCTTCTCCATGGTCAACCAGTAATAACTATGTCGAATACTCTTCTTAACTAGGGCCAAACCACTTATGTGTGGACCGCAACTTTTCGCATGTATTTCTGACATGATACGCTCCACTTCAAGCTTCCTTAAACATCTCAAATGCACCCCATCAGGCCATCTTTGATATAACTCTCCATGGAATGTGATGTATTGCAATGACCACCGCCTTATGGCTCTTCTTTCTTTCTTTATTGCCCCCAGCGGGTATTCTCTTTCCTCAAAAAATTGCCTTATAGTATCATACCATGCATCATGGTCTGTATTAGTTTCCATGATTATTTCATATTCATAGTAAGGAGTTGATGAACTGTTCAAGATCAGAGGCTTAAGGAATAAGCTGACAGGGTTTTCCCATACCGAAGACAATGTGGCTAGGGCATCAGCCATCTGATTTTCTTCTCTTGATAGGTGTATAAACCTACACTCCTTAAAGTTCTTCTTAGTCATGGTCAAGTAATGGTGGTATGGTTTTAATTTTTCTTCTTTCAACTCACACTCTCCATTTACTTGGGATACCACTAGCAATGAATCACCGAAAACTTCCACCTTATCCACCTTCATAATCATTAGGGTTTCCAAACTGAAGATAGAAGCTTCGTATTCCACCATATTATTGGTTACCCTAAATTTCAACTTTTTGGCTAATGGGATAAGTTCCCCTTCGGGCGATTCTAGTATGACTCCCAAACCTGCTCCTTTCCTGTTTACTGCTCCATCAAAATACAGTTTCCACCCTTGTACTTCAATAGCCTCTAAATGTTCATCTAGAAATTCCAAGATTACCTCTTCGCTATCTGGTAATGGTTGTTGGGCTAGGAATTCAGCCACCGCTCTACCTTTGATTGTTTTCTTAGTTACATACTCAATCTCAAATTCTTCTAATATTATCAACCATCGACCATACTTCCCAATCAAAGAGGGTGTCTCCCTTAAGTACTTTATTGGATCCAACCTGGAAATTGCTTGCACACTATACGATTAAAAGTAGTGTCACAACTTCTTAGAAGACCAAACCACGGCTATACAGGTCTTTTCAATGATACTATACTTAATTTCATAAGGTAAGAGCTTTCTACTCAAATAGTAAATTGCATGCTCAATCCCTGACTCATCTGCTTGGGCTAGCATGGCTCCTATTGATTCTTCTTCTACTACTAAGTATAGTAATAGAGGTTTGCAGGGTTTAGGTGGTTTTAAAATAGGTGGATTCAACAAATACTCTTTTATTCGCTCAAAGGCCTTTTGACACTCTTCATTCCATATGACCGGCTGATTCTTTCTAAGCAACTTGAAGATAGGCTCACAAATTGTTGTGAGCTTTGCTATAAATCTGCTAATGTATTGTAATTTACCAATGAATCCCCAGACTTCTTTCTCCATCTTCGGGGCTAGCATATCCCTAATTGCCTTAACTTTATCAGGATCAATGTCAATGCCATTCGGACCAATCACATTTCCCAATAATTTACTTAAGGTAACACCGAACACACACTTCTTTGGATTTAATCTTAGCTTATATTTCAAAGCTCTATCAAAGAATAATTCTAAGATTTGGAAGTGTTGTTCCCTTGTATCCGATTTAACCATCATATAATCAACATATACTTTAACTTCTTTGTACATCATGTCATGAAATAGTGCAGTGGCCATCCTTTGGTAGGTTGCCCTAGCATTCTTTAAGCCAAATGGCATCATCCTATAATAAAATATACCCCATGTAGTAATGAAAGCAGTTTTGGCTTTATCCTCTTGGGCCATTAACACTTGATTGTATCCAGAAAATCCATCTACAAATGAGTGTAGCACGCTAGAGGCTGCACTATCAATGAGGACATCTATATGAGGTAAAGGGAAATCATCTTTAGGGGAAGCCTTATTTAAATCTCTATAGTCCACACAGACCCTTATTCTTCCATCTTTCTTTGGTACAGGTTCTATGTTGGCTGGTCAATCTGGATATTCTATCACTTCAAGGAACTTTACTTGTATTTGTTTAGTAACCTCTTCTTTAACCAATTTAGCCCACTCAGGTCTTAATCGCCTAAGCTTTTGTTTGACAGGTTTCATATGAGTGTAAGTAGGAATATGATGTTCGGCTATGTCTCGATCTATTCTAGGCATATCCTCATAAGACCAAGCAAACACTTCTTCATATTTTTTTAATATTTTTTCAAATCTATCTCTCTCATCAGGAGTAAGGTCGGATGTTATGCTAATGTTTTTAGGATTTTTGATTGTTCCCAAATTTAATGATTGTGTGTTAATAGAATTAATATTAAAGATGCTCATGTAACTGTTATTTGAATGTGCACAAACATCACACAAGTAAGCAAAATCAAATTTTATTGCATTCATTTTGGAAAAGAAAACATCATCATCCTCATACAAAGCAGACAAATTAAAATCAAAATTAAGATCATTGTTCTCAAAATCAAAAGGCAGGATGTCTTCAAACTTTTCTTCAACTAGGGCAGCAATCTCCTCCGGAGTCTTTTCAGCTTTCAGGACAGCTTCTTTCTTCTCTTTCAGATTGGATTCTTTGTTGGTTGACAGAGTGAACTCTTTCTTCACTTGCTCAACTAGCTCGGCTATATCTGTAAAAATTTCAAAACCCGAGATTAACTTTCCCATGAACATGATTGGCTCGGGCTTTCCTTGGAGGGCTCCCATATCTGGAGCTTTGACAAAGATTTCTTCAAGTGGTGGGAAGTTCATCTTCTCATCATTCTTTTGCTGGACATTATTGGCTTCATCATATCCCAACCCCATTTTGGAATTTTGAGTTTTAAAATCTGGAAGCTTTGTCAAACCGGCTTTACCCTTTCTAAGACTAGCTCTGGGAAGGTAGTTCATGCTCTTCATCATACTCGAGACTTTGGAGTCCACTACTTCTTCATTAGAAATTGCAGCTACTTGGAAACCATTGAGAGGCCTCTCAATCATTAGAATGTTAACAATCTCATTATCTTTAGCTTCAATGACCACTGTCTCATCTCCATTGGGGAACTTGATCTTTTGATGAAGGGTGAAAGGAACTCCTCAAGAGTAAGGCAAAGGTAACCGGTATGTCTAAAACAACAAATTCAACAATAGATTCAATTGGACCAACCTTGACAGCAGCTTTGAAAGTCCCTTCGGCGCATCTCTTAGTGTTGTCATAAGCCTGAATTGTTACCTCGGTCGGGTTTAGATCTCTTGTTTACATGGCTAGCTTTGGCAATATCTTAAGTGGACAAACATTTATGGCAGACCCATCATCGACCATTATACATGGAGCCCTCTTCCCCTTGACCTCTATTTTGATAAAAAAAAAAAGGCGGATGTGCTCTCTCCTCTCTTCCGGTAAATCCACATTTGAGAAAGAAACTGCTCCCATATTAACTTCACACTTCTCTTGAACCTCTTCACATTTCATTACCCCTCCAATTTTTATGAAGTTGATCAGCTCCTTCAATATTGTGGAGGTAGAAATTGGCATGCTAGCTAAGGCTTTGGCCATAGTTTCTCGGTCTTTTTTAGAAGTAGCTAATAAGTCCCAAATGCTAACACTTGCTTGGGTTCTTTTCAATTGCTTGAGCACAGCATCATCTTCCTCTTCTTTATTTCCTACTTCAACTTCCTTTCCCTTATTAGTTTCTACGTCCTTAGGTGGTGGCCTTACATAAGGCTTACCAGATCTAGTGTTCATTACTTCGTCTTCTTCGGGCTCGGACCAAGTCCACTCCTCCTTCTTGGATACTAGATCATCATCACTATCGCTTGAATCCCAAAGCCCATTGACAACACAAATTGTTACTTCTTTACCCACCATAGCTTGTTTAATTTCGCCAAATACCTCTTCTTCTTTGGTTGCTTCTCCACCCACATCTTGAAAAGAAGACATGACAAAATCTTCATGCAAACCTCCTCCAATCATGAAGGTTGCCGGTGGTGGTACCCTATTGAACTTTGGTAATGGGTTGTCTTTGGTGTTTGGCTTATTGGGCCCGAGTAGCTTCCCATTATCAATTAGATTTTGGATCTCATGTCTCAACCTCACACATCTATCCGTGTCATGCCCTTGCATTTGATGAAACTGACAAAATGCTTTAGTATCAAAGTTAGGTGGGAGAGGGTTAGGCAAAGGGCGAGGATTTAAGGGTTGTAGCAATCCCTTTATTTGAAGTTTATTGAGAACCCAAGACATTGGTTTCCCTAATTCTGAAAATTGTCTCCTTGTTCCTTGGTTAGTAGCATTGACACCGTGCCTTTTGCATGCTTTGGCTACCAGATTGATTGTTTCCTTTCTCATTCCTTCTTGTTGAAAAATGGTTCTTCTCTCTCTCCCATTCTTCAATTTGCAAACTAGCTTGGAGAAGGTCTTTGAAATCACGGATGAGTGTATGAGACATCCTTTTATGAAGGTTAGGCAACACCCCTCTCACAATCATTCTTATTTGATCGGATTCATTGGGCCTCTTCCTGAGTAAAACGACCTTGTTTCTCCATCTCTTCACATAATCCACAAAATTCTAATTCAACCTTTGCCAAATGGACTTCACTTCCATTAAGGTAACTTCCATCTCAACATTATATCCATATTGTTGGATGAAGGCTTTGTAAAGCAGATCCAAACTCTTTTGTGTTCCATCATCTAAGGTATTAAACCAATTTTGGACAACAGGATCCAATGAGAGCATGAAGTACCTTAGAGTTTGAGCCTCAGTAGCTCGAGCAGACTACATGGTAGTGATATACTGCTTCACATAGAGATGAGGATTTTCGGTTCCATCAAACTTCGCGAAAGATGGCATCTTGAACTTGTATGAAACTTCTTCATCTAGCTCAAATAATTTGTCAACTTCGAAATTTCTTCAATTTTTAGTTTCTTCTCAAATTTCTTTTCTAAGTCTGTAATCATTTTTTCAACATCAGAAGTTTCGAATTTCTCCATAGTTGATCTTTCAACAATCTTTGGTTCCTTCTTCTTGTCTTGAGCATCTTGGTAGTATTGGGCCCAATAACCATCATCATCAATGATCACCTTTTCATCATCAAAAACCACTTCACCAACTTTAGTCTTCCCTTTGTCCCTTGGCTTCTTAGTGCTAGAAGATGCTTCGGAATGATTTTCTAAAATTGCAGTTAATTGGTTCTTCATAGTCTCAGCTAGGGCCTCTTTTATTTCTTCCATCTTGGCATTGAGGGCTTCATCCACCATTCTTTGAATTTGTTTAGGTTCCATTGCTTTTGGTGAGCAAGTGATTGAGTCGTTGCTAGATTCTTCGTCTCCGGCATAGGTCGGATTGTTGTAAGCTTTTGAACTGTCGTAATCAAGGGCTGTGAGCCAGAGAGGATCAATGATATGAAATGCAAATGTATGCATGTATGCACAAACAATCAACAAATAAAGATAATTAGGATGCTCTTTCCAACCTTATAACATCCACACACGAATGGCGAGTCTCTTTTCCTAGGTAGAATTTTAACAAAATACCAACATGGGGTATCTTGTTTTCGAATATTTCCCTCAGACGTTTCAACCAATAGTTATATTTTTGAAAATGGAAATCAATTCATAATAATTCCCATTAATTAGGTTTTAATCCATTCAACCAACTATAGTAGCTTTTATGCTACATTGGATTAAAACTAAATTAAGAGGTTTATTACAGATAGATTTCTCACTTGAAAAAGTAACTAATGATTGATGCCAAAAACAAGCTCATGATTAATTATTCTTAGTATAAACTGGGCTCACAATTGATTTTTGGTATTTCGTAATTGACCTAAATAATTTGCAAGCTCTTTGTAAGAAAAGGTTGGCTAAAAATAATTTTATTTCTAAGCCCATTGTAAAAAGATTTCAGAAAAAATGGATTTTGGGCTTAGTATTTGGGCCATGAGAAAAGGAGTTTTTTGATTTGTTTTTAGAAAAGTTTTATGTCCAAAGACCATCTTGAAAAGTTTTGAAAATAGCATTAGTCTTTTAGATTTAGAGAAAAAATTATTTTAGCTTACAATGTACTTAGGTCATATCAGAAAAAGGAAACAAATCAAATAAGCCATGATTTAAGCCAAGATAAATTAACCATAGTCAAATAACATGCATTTGGGGTAAAACCTAAGGAAAGTAACTAGGCCAATTACATGTTTAGAGTTTTGGAATTTATTGGTTTAAGCTACTGTAAGTTTTAAGGGAATTGAAATGGATTAAGGTTTTATAATTTAAGGGATTGACAAGGTCTTTTGATTAACCAAATTAGGGTTTGAGGAGGTAAAATCATGAAATTAGAGTTTGGATATTAAAAAATTAGGTTTATGATTATTAGCTACCGGATCGTTGTTTTTAAGCTTATTGTGTTGAATTTTAAGGTTTTAAGGTTTTAAAGATTAGGGTTTAGAAAAATTAGGGTTTAAGATATTAATGGAATTAGGGTTTAAGAAAACTAGGGTTTAAGGTTAGCTTGTTTGGGGTTACTGTCTTTATTTTGGAAGTTGAATTAGGGTTTTTAGTGTTTCGAAGAATGTATTTGATTTTAGAATTTGGAAAAGCAATTTATAGTTTTATGAAGCTTTATGTGATTTTTAGAAACTATAAAGTGAGTTTGAGTTCGGATATTTAACAAAACATTTGGAATTTTGGCAAAGAATTAGAAGAAATCCAGTTTAGAATTATTAAAAGCTTTTGGAATTAAACAAAATGATTTAAGGTTTATAGAAACAGAAAATATATTTTTTAGGGTTTTTGGACATAAAAGGATTCAATTTAGGTTTTTACAATTTTGGAAAATTGGAAAACAGATTAGGGTTTTGGTAAATTAATAAAATGATTTAAAGTTTTGAAAAGTTGGAAAGTAGATTAGGGTTTTAAGGTTTTAGAAGAAATAAATTAGGGTTCTTAGGTTTTAGAAGAAACAGAAAATCAATTTTAAGGTTTTTGGAAAACAAGGAAACAAATTAAGGTTCTAAGCTTTAGAAAAAAGTAAATTAGGGTTCTAAGTTTTATTAAAATCAAAAGAAACAGTTTAATGATTCAAGCTACTGTAAAGAAAAAAAGAGATTAGATATTCATACCTTCATTTGTTGGTTCCACCAAAAATTACTTTTTAGATGAACAAGCACAAAGGCAAGATTTCTGCCTTTGATGGATTGATTGCTTGCTTATTCTTCTCTAAAAAGTCCAATCATTTTCATTGGCAAAAAGAATTTTTAATGTCTAATCGTTCCAAAGTTCAAGTCCTCTGTTGTTAATCCCCCCTTTCTGTGTTGTTTTTAGTCGTATTTATAGAAAATTTCAATGATTAATCTTAATTGTTTACGGAATTTATCATTAATTAGGAAAAGGAAACCGAAACCAAATAGAATTTGGTTTCAAAAAAAATTGCGTCGGAAAAATTTTGCTGGAGAAAAAAACTGCTGCGAAAAAATTTTGCTGGCGAAAAAGCTACTGCGAGGATTGCCGTGGGAACCTGTGAGCTGGGTGAGCGAAATTGGCTGCAGGCCATTTCACCCAAGGCCATTTCGTCTTAACTTTTCGGCGACGAAATTTTTTGTTGCCGATTTTTATTTTTGTTTATTTATTATTATTATTATTATTTATTATTTATTAAATATAAAACTAAATACTAAAACTAATATTATTTAATTAAGATAACACAAAAATTATTTTGGACTAATTAAAATATATTGGACAACACAAAAATTATTTTGGACTAATTAAAATATATTGGACCAGACTGGGTCAAAAATTAAGGGTCTACATAGTGGCCAACTCTTCTTGAAGTTTCTTATTTTGTTCTTCAAGCATCCGATGTGAGCCAAAAAGGAAAAGTGTAAGAGCATACATAATCATGCATACATATAGCATAAATTATCATGAAACAAGAAAACCTACCAGGTAATTCATATCAATGCCTTGTGGATGAGATGGCATCTCTGGTTGATTAGATTGAGCAAATGGAGGAGCGGTAAAAGAAAGTCCAGCCTCATGACCAAACGAGCCAGCAGCCTACAACAATCATTAAAAAAGTCAGAATAAGTTAAGAAAGAAGCGATTGCAATGGAAAAATGGTAAAAGTTTACCTGAGAAGTGCTAGCCCCGAGATGTGAGACAAACTCTCCTCCCTCTCTATAATATTCCTCTTCATCTCTATCCTCATTTTCCTCGGGAATCTCCCATACACCAACAGAGAATACGTCAAAGTTCAAAAGCCCTATTTTAATAAACTGGGTATAAGATGCACCCGGTGGATAGAGAAAGGTTTCAACATCATAACCGTGCCGAGCCAACCACCATGCATTCTTCGGCATTGATGTGATATTTAAAGTATATTTCGGGCAATACATCAGGATCCTCCACTACTCGAGACTAAGGATCACTGGTATACTCTCTCCGAGAAACCAACCACTAGACATAGGGCCGGCAATGACTCGGAGGGTATTTTAAAAAGGTAGTGCGGCATTCATTTAGGAAATCTAGTTCATCCGCTCTTCTGTGCTCCACCAGGTCAAATTAACCAACAAAAAGACATAAGGTAAGTGAACTTTTATATAAATTTTAAAGTATACTAATGCTATTTTACCTGGCCCCAGGTTAAGTAGCTCAAGACAAAGCGTTGGGTATGCACATGGTGAGAGCGGGGAACTTCTACATGATCTGACAACCAAAAATTTAATCTTGGATACCTAACTCTCTCTCGAGAAATACCAAGCACCCTTAAAAGGTTGTGCACCAAAAATTTAATCTTGGATACCTAACTCTCTCTCATATGCCCATGCTTACAACAATAATAAAAATCAAATTCATGCAAGAAAAGAATGGAATTGACATTGGTGGAAGAAGAGTACCTCGACAACCGCCATAAAGCCAACAAAAGACTTCTTATTTCTACAAATTTTGTTAATCCATGGTAAAGACAGGCAAGACCAGCTTCACCCTAGTCGTAAAGTGGTACCATACTCATATCTGTAAGGGCCTTCAACACCAATAAATGGATGGCAGATTCGATGCTGTCTAAAATGGTTGACCCGAGTAAGTACAGCAAAAATCCTCGAGCATATTGTTTAGTTGTATCTCTGTGAACTTGTCCTTTGTAATTTATCCAATAACTTTGAATTGGCTCAATTTTTATCTTGAAAGGCCCTTTAAATGATGGTTCCATACCAATTAGTTGTTAGATTTCTTCGAATGTCAGAATATCATTGGTAAGAGGGACAGGAAGGCCATAGTACCGGATACCAGTTATGGCTGTATAATTGGCCGGACCAATAGTCATTTCTCCTATAGGTAGGTGAAAAGTATGGGTCGTGTCCATCCACCATTCTGACAAAGCTTGAACTATACTCCGGTCTATCGGATACTCCTCGGATGGTAATTGCAAGATAAAGCTTTCAAAATCGCAATCTCGGATAATTCGTCTTACCCGAGAAGGTGCTACATCATACCATTGTCGGGCTTTGTAGACACACCCTCCGCCCCGGATAACTCAATGATCATGCTAACACGGAGCCAGGTAAGCCAACACAAGGTAAGTATATCATCATATCAATACCACTGATTTTTAGGCTAAATTTATTTTTAGTATATCTATTTACTTAAATTCTTAAATATATTCATCTAATTAATTTATTTTTCCTAAATATTAAGAAAAAAAGAAGAAGAAAAGAAACAGAGAAGGAAAACAAAAAAAACACAAAAAATGAAAAAATAATCTTAAAAAAAGAAGAAAAAAGAAAGAAAAACAAACAAAAACACAAACTATAAAAAAATAATTTGCTATTAAAATAAATAATTACCTTGCTCTTTTTATTTGAACTACGATAGAGCGGCGTCCCAGCTAGTAGATTTATATTTTCATCTTCATGCCCCCAGATAAACTCCAATAACTCAGTGTTAGATTGAATTCCTGATCTTGAAGCATGCATTTTTTCATCAATTCTATGCTAAACTCTCTAAACTCTCTTATATAAAAGATCAACTTTTATGAATGAAATAAAGGATCAGTTGCTGCTGTGAATGAATCGAAGAAATGAGCCGATTTATATAGAGAAATGGCAAAAGAAAAAGACAAAAATCAAAAAGAAAAATAGTATTCTCGTGAAAAAAAAAAGAAAAAGAAAATGTTACTATTGATAAATAGTAAATTACTATTTACAAATAATAAATGAACAGTGACAAATAGTCCATAAACAGTAACTACACAGTAAATAAATAGGAAACTCAACTATTCAATTTAATCATTCAGATACTTGTGTGTATATAAATATTTTTGCACTTTTAAAATATTTTTACATGCAGGGGGCAAGGAGAAAATATGTGCATGATAAAAATTAGCTAAATTTTTTTGCAAATTCCTTTAGTATCCTACTGACTACAACTATTTTTTACAAACAATTAAATCTCTCTTAGTTTAGGTCAAGAAACTAAATTTCCTATTAAGTCTGGAACTTAGATCGGGTTCAGAACCCAAATTACCCTTAAGTCCAGAAGTTAGCTCGGGTTCAAAACCCAAATTACCCTTAAGTCCATAACTTAGCTCGGGTTCAAAACCCAAAATTACCCTTAAGTCTATAACTTACCTCGGGTCCAGAACCTAAAATTACCCTTAAGTCCAAAACTTAACTTGGGTCTAGAACCCAAAATTACCTTTAAGTCCAGAAGTTAGCTTAGGTCCAAAACCTAAATTCCCTCTTAAGTCTAGAACTCAAACCGAATCCAGAACCCAACCCATCCTACGTCCAGAACCCAAGTCTTTTCTGAGTCTAGAACTCGAACCAGGTCCAGAACCTAAAAACTAAACCATCTCAGAAAAATTACGTCTAAGTCTTATTGCTTTTCACTCACTTTTGCCGTAGTCTCAGATCGTTCAAGCAGGGGCAAACTGTAGATCCTTAATTTTTTACCCAGTCTAGTCCGATATTTTTTTTAGTCCAAAATAATTTTTGTGGTATTTTAATTAAATAATATTTATTTTAGTATTTATTATTTATAATTTTTAATAAAAATAAAAATGGTAATTTGAGTAAAGTTAAAAATAAATAAAAAATAGGCGACGAAAAAATCGCTGTGAAAAATTTCATCGCCGAAGGAGAATCGGCCTGGGCCAATTCACTGCAGGAATTTCTTGCGGCGAATTGGCACCCGCCCACAGCAGTTCCCAGCCAGTGCTTGCAGTTTCCAAGCTGCAGCAGTTTTTTTGCCAGCGTAATTTTCCAACATAGTTTTTTCCGAAATCAAATTCTATTTGGTTTTGGTTTCTTTTCCTAATTAGTTTTAGTTTCCTTAGACAATTAGAAGTAGGTTTATGATTTTTCCTATCAATACCACATTGAAACACAGAATTAGGGGATCAAAAATTTGTTTTATTGAGCTAAACTTGGGACTTCTGACTTGGGAGGAAAAGAGGACAGAAACCCTAAGGAGCAAGGGACATTAACAATTATCAACCCATCAAAGGCAGTAACACTGCCTTTGTCATTGTTCATCCAGAAGCAAATTGTGGAGGAACCAACAAACGAAGGTTTGATTATAAATCTTTGTTTTGATGTTATTTACAATGTTTCTATCATTTGTTTTTGATATTAAGTCAGTAACCTTAATTATTAAACTTAGTAATATGTTTTACATTAAATCATACATTCATCCAGTAGCCATAGCCATTGATTAAAACTTCAAAACCCTAAAATTATTCTTCTATTTCTAGAAACTTTAAAACCCTAAATTGTTTCTCTCCCATTTTCAAAAATTTTAAAAACCATAAATTGTTTTCCCCGAACTATTTTCATCTAAACTCTAACATTTTGTCCAAAATTTCCAAATGTCTTCTTAAATCTCCAAACCCTAATCTTCTTTACAGTTCCTAAAAAACTTTAATCATAATTATTTTTATAAAACTCTAAACTATTTTCTTAAATCCTAAGAACAAATATGTTTTCCAAAATATCAAAAACCCTAATTTTCTCAAAACCCAATACAGTAAACCCTTATTTTCCTAAACCCTAAATTCTTAAAGCATCAAATCTTTATGAAAAATTCATCAACACCCTAAACCCTAATCTAGTGAATTTAAAACCCAATCTAGTAAATCTAAACTCTAAAACCATAATCCAGTAAACTTAAAATCACAATCCAGTAACCATGAATTATAAACCCTAATGTCTTAAGTTTCCAAAACCCTAATTTCATGATGTTTCCCTAAACCCTAATTTTATTAACCAAAAAACCTTACTACTTTCTTAAATTTATAAAACCCTAATCCATTCCAATTTTCTAAAATCTTTACAGTAGCCTAAATAATAATAATAATAATTCTAAAATCCCAAAACCCTAAATGTTAATTAAAGAACCCTTAATTGTGACATAAACCTAAAATTGTATCTTTGTTTCCTTTATTTAATTTTAGATCTGATTATGTAGTTTATTATATGTTTTCAAGGTTGATTTATTTAATTTGAATGCTTGATTTATTTAATTTATCATGGATGGACATTTTCTTTATTATTATGATTATTTTTTGTTTATTTTAGTATTAAAATTGTAAGAGGTATGTTTCCACCTTGTGGGTACCTCATTAGTTAAGTATTATGTAATTTAAATCGCTTTTATATTTTGGACTAATGTAAAGGATATTTTCAACCTTTCGATGGGTGTCCTATTTAGTTTAGACATGGATGATGTAAGGACATGTTTCCATCTTCAGATGGGTGTCCATTTATTTGCTTTGTTTGGACATTGCTTTGATTTTAGCATCATGATGCTTTATTTTAGTTGTTGCATGTAACATGGATAATATTGTCATATTTAAGAATTTTATAATATTAAGACCTGCAAAGGAGGTCGGTTCCAATGAACCGGGTGTGAGCGGGGATTTTCGCCCCCACTCTCGGTGGAATGGTTCTTGCGACTTTGACATTGCTTAGGCTTAGGGCCTTAGAGAACACGGACCTAAGTTTGACGAAAATGGAGTCGCCACCCGGATGGGCTGGGAAAAAGAAAGGGGTGGATGACTCGATTCCTAAGGAATCCCCAACCCCTTAATGGGTTCGGAAAGTTGGGTACGTGTGGGGAAGGTGAGAAATGGCCCAGTACCCCCACAACGCTCGGTTCATTGGAACCAGCCTCCTTTACAGGTCTTAATATTATAAGATTCTTAAATATAACAACATTATCCATATTACACACAATAAAAAGAGTGCATCATTATATTAAAATCAATGCAAGGTCCAAGCAAAACAAATAAATGGACACCCATCCGAAGATGGAAACATGTCCTTACATCACATGCCTAAATAGGACACCCACCGAAAGGTAGAAACATGTCCTTTACATAGGTTCTAAAATAGAAAAGCAATTTAAATTACATGATATTTAACTAATGAGGTACCCATCAAGTGGAAACATACCTCTTACAACATTTGGAAGTCTAAATAAATTGATAAAAGTAAATAACATTTCATCATAAATAAATCATTCATCAAAGGTATTAAACATCAATAGAAGGTAAACATCCATCCATGAAAAATAAACCAAACATTGCACTTGAATAAATTAAAGCATGTAAAATAAATCAAAGCATAATCAAATATGGAATTGAATAAGGAAAATAAAAATCCAAATTATAGCTACTGTTTCCATTTTGGGTCCTTTATTTCATGTGTTTAGGGTTTTGGATTTTGTGGAATTAGGCTACTATGACTTTTTTAAGAATTAAGATAGATTAAGGTTTTATGTTTTAAAAGGTTGGTAAGACACTTTGATTAAACAAATTAAGGTTTGAATGGTGAAATCAAGAAATTAGTTCTTAGACACTTTAAAACACTTTGATTTATGATTTTGAGTTATTGCATTGTGTTTTTAAGCTACTGTGTAAAGTTCTAAAATTTGTATTTGTATGATTTTTAAAGTTTTAAAGGATTAGGGTTTAGAAAAAAAATTAGGATTTAAGGTTTTAAGGGGTTAGGGTTTACTATTTTAGGTTTTGGAGTTGAATTAGGGTTTTAGAATTTTTGGATTAGGGTTTCGGGTAATGAGTTAATTTTTAGGATTTGAAAATCAATTTGATACTTTTATGAGGTTTTATGAAAAATAAACAAATGATTTAAAGTTTATAAAAGCAAAAAAAAAGAAGTAGTTTTTAAGACTTTTGGAAAGTAACAGAACATAATTTAAGAGTCTTGATAATTTGGAAAGTAAATTAGGGTTTTAGAGTTTTGAAGAAGTAAAAATAACAATTTTATGTCTTTTGGAAAATAAAGCAACGAAATAAGATTTTAAACTTTAGAAAAACTAAATTAAAGTTCTAGGGTTTTTGATTTTGACAAACACAATTTCATAATTTTAGCTACTGTGAAAAATATAACCAAAGAATTTAATACATACCTCCTTTTGATAGTTCCTCCAACAAATAATTCTTCTTGGATGAACAAAAACAAAGGCAAGCTTTGTTGCCTTTGATGATTTGTTAATGCTTTGCTTCTTCATCTCTCAAAAAATCAGATTTGATTTCACTGCTTTCCTTCATAGATTCGGATCCAACTTTGTTCCTCTTTCTTCTAGGTTTTCTTTCACCCTAATTTCTGATTACCTTTTGTTGTCTGCCTCCTTATTTATAGAGGTTTTTTTTTATTGTTTTCCCTAGTTACTCACGGCATACCATATTTAATAAGAAAAGGAAACCAAAACCTAATTGTATTAGGCTTCAAAAATTTTGCGTCAGAAAATTTCGCTGGCAAAAAAAATTGGCTGCGGAAAAAATGCGCTGGTGAAAAAAGTTGCGCAGCTGCGGGCGAGACAGGCCTGCGGGCCATTTCGCCCGTAGAAAAATTCTGCGGGGGAAATGGCCCGGGCCATTTCGCCGCAATCCAACTTTTTTTTTGCTTTTATTTTTTTATTTTTTATTTGTTTATTTTTATTTTTTATTAATAAAAATTAGACACTAAACCAAATATGATTTAAAAAATTATTTTGGACTAAATAAAAATATTCGACCAGACTAGGTCAAAAATTAAGGGTATACAGTTTTCTCCCTGCTTGAATGATCTGAAACATTAGTGAAACAGAGTGAAAAGTAACAAGATTTAATTTTTGAGATGGTGGAGGTTTTGGGTTCTAGACCCGGTTTGAGTTCTGGACTCAAGGATAATTCTAGGTTCTGGACCTAAGGAAAATTTGGATTTTGGACCCGAGCTAAGTTCTAGACTTAGAAATAATTCTAGGTTCTGGACCTAATGGTAAAATTTTGGTTGTGGACCCGAGCTAAGTTCTGGACTTAGAAATAATTCTAGGTTCTGGACCTAATGGTAATTTGGGTTTTGGACCCGGTTTTAGTTCTATCCGAGCTAAGTTCTTGGACTTAGAAATAAATTCTAGGTTCTAGACCTAAGGAAAATTTGGGTTCTGGACCTGAGCTAAATTCTGGACTTAGAAAAAAATTCTAGGTTCTGGACCTAAGGAAAATTTGGTTCTTTATCCTTTGCAAATGGATCTTCATCCTTGGAGTAAGGTCTTCACCTTTGAAAATGGATCTTCATCCTTTGAGATCAGGTCTTCACCCTTGAAAATGGATCTTCATCCTTTAAGATCAGGTCTTCACCCTTGCAAATGGATCTATATCCTTTGAGATTGGGTCTTCACCCTTGAAAATGGATCTTCATCCTTTGAGCTGGATCTTCATCCTTGTATTGGGTCTTCACCCTTGGAAAATGGATCTTCATCCTTGGAGATCGGGTCTTTACCCTTGTAAATGGATCTTCATCCTTTGAGATCGGGTCTTTACCCTTGAAAATGGATCTTCATCCTTTGAGTTGGATCTTCATCCTTGTATTGGGTCTTCAACCTTGGAAAACGGATCTTCATCCTTGGAGATCGGGTCTTTACCCTTGTAAATGGATTTTCATCCTTTGAGATCGGGTCTTTACCCTTGAAAACGGATCTTCATCCTTTGAGATCGGGTCTTCACCCTTGCAAATGGATCTTCATCCTTTGAGATCGGGTCTTCACCCTTGCAAATGGATCTTCATCCTTTGAGATCGGGTCTTCACCCATGCAAATAGATCTTCATCCTTTGAGATCGGGTCTTCACCCTTGCAAATGGATCTTCATCCTTGGAGATTGGGTCTTCACCCATGCAAATGGATCTTCATCCTTAGAGATTGGGTCTTCACCCTTGAAAATGGATCTTCATCCTGGGAGATCGGGTCTTCACCTTTGCAAATGGATCTTCATCCTTAGAGATTGGGTCTTCACCCTTGTAAATGGATCTTCATCCTTAGAAATTGTATCTTCACCTTTTTTAATGGATCTTCATCCTTTGAGATCAAGTCTTCACCCTTGGAAATCGGGTCTTCACCCTTGAAAATGGATCTTCATCCCTTAGACTTCAGGTCTTCACCCTTTGTAAATGGATCTTCATCCTTAGAAATTGTATCTTCACATTTTTTAATGGATCTTCATCCTTTGAGATCAAGTCTTCACCCTTGGAAATCGGGTCTTCACCCTTGAAAATGGATCTTCATCCTTTGGACTTCAGGTCTTCACCCTTTGTAAATGGATCTTCATCCTTTGAGATCGGGTCTTCAACCTTGCAAATGGATCTTCATCCTTTGAGATCGAGTCTTCACCCTTGCAAATGGATCTTCATCCTTTGAGATCGGGTCTTCACCCTTGCAAATGGATCTTCATCCTTGGAGATCGGGTCTTCACCCTTGAAAATGGATCTTCATCCTTAGAGATTGGGTCTTCACCCTTGAAAATGGATCTTCATCCTTTGAGATCGGATCTTCACCCTTGTAAGTGGATCTTCATCCTTTGAGATCAGGTCTTCACCTTTTCAAATGGATCTTCATCCTGGGAGATTGGGTCTTCACCCTTGCAAATGGATCTTCATCCTTAGAGATCGGGTCTTCACCCTTGAAAATGGATCTTCATCCTTTGAGATCGGGTCTTCACCCTTACAAGTGGATCTTCATCCTTTGAGATCAGGTCTTTACCCTTGAAAATGGATCTTCATCCTTTGAGATCGGGTCTTCACCCTTGTAAGTGGATCTTCATCATTTGAGATCGGGCCTTCACCCTTGCAAACGGATCTTCATCCTTGGAGATCGGGTCTTCACCCTTGCTTCAGCTCTTTTAGCTGGATTGATCTTTTATCTTTTGCATCTTTATTCTTTTGAGAATTCTAATTTTCTCTTTTTTTTATTCCATTATTTTTTGTTCTTCCTTTGCACTTTTGCAAAAAATTCAGCCCTTTTTAGCTAGCTTTCATATCCTCTCCTTTTCCCCCTGCGTGGCGAGATATTTGCAAATGAGTTTGAAAATATTTTATATATAAGCTCAAAAAATTTAAAAGGAGAAACTTTGCCCCCTGTGTAGGCTTAAACCCATGATTTTTCTATGCAGACTCTAATTGATGTTGTTGTTGTCTAGTTCTTCGCACAAGGACGTATTACTTCTCTTTGTAAGATTACTGGAGCTTTCTCAAGCAATGGGCTTGCTATGCCCCCCCTGATTTGATATCTTCTTTTGATTGCTTGCTGTTCATTTTGACAAGGAATATACAACACAAGACAAGAAAGTGTGATGTGATATGCTCATGTATGCATGATATGCATGAATGATACTTACATCGGTTTTATTGACTCATAGACTGAGGTGATCAGCAGAAGTGTTCTCATTGGTTCACTTTTGATGCTTGTTCAAGTCTTGCATTGGAATGATTGATGCATTTGTGGCTTTTATCTTCAAGATGTTGAAAACATGAGTGGTGGAGACCCTAAGCAGTATAGTCAGTGATACATCCTTTTCAAGCTATATTTCAGCATGTTAGTTGGTAGTTTCTTCATAACTTTGTCAATAATCATTTCCTTTGCCCAATATGTCATTTAGAGATTCAACAGTTCAACATACTCCCCTTAGCTTGAAGGCTTTGTATGACAAATATATTTTTTTCCCTTTTTTTTCTTGAATTTTGATTTTGAAATCAAATGTTGGTTTTGCTAAATTGATGTCAATGTACCTCAAGACTTGATTTTCCAAATTAACATATCTATAACATGACAACCCTAGTTACTGTACTAAATTCGGGAATCATTTTTATTTAAGCAAGAATTGTTGCACTTCAGATAGGCACATACACATTACTTGGCCAAAGGTCTCATTGAGTTTAAATATTGTCTATCTCATATGCATGCTTATCCAAACTATCTCCACTAGTAGACTCTACCTACCAAGAGAGATCAACATGTCTTTGATAGGCTTGAAATGGGGTCTATGAGGGACACAGGTTTAAGTGCAGGCCATTTTGAGATTGGAGCCGGTGTGACACAATGGACAAACCCTCACACTACAAATTTATTGTTGGAACTTTAGACAGTTGGAAATAATCTTGCTAGACTCCGAATTCCTTCTATATCTTCTTGGCATTAATCTGGATCTTGATTAGGATAGTCTTTGCCCTTGCAAAAAAGTTTGGTTCCCAAATTCGTTTCTTTTCTTCTTCTCCCTTTTCTTTATTTCTCTTACTCTCCCCTTTCTTTGAGCATTTTATCATTTTGCCCTTCTTCCTTATAGGACTGTCAAGTGCAGAACTTTCAAGAACTGAATGGTCTTTCTCCTTTTCTTTGATTTTGATTGAATCTTTGGTTGGACCAATTCAAGTAAAAAAAATGTCTTTATGAACCAAATGGAAGCCTTTTGTTGCTTTAGGTAAAAGAGAACTCAGTTGGCTTTCTGAACCACCTTTCTAAGTTTTATTTTTCTTTTTCCTTTTTGTTTTCTTCTTTTGTTTTTCTTTTTTTCTTCTTTTTTGTTTTCTTCTTTTCCTTTCTTTTTTTTGTTGTTTTTTTGTTTTGTTTTGTTTCATTTTTTTGGTCCTAGCTCAAACAGAGTTGTCTTGTATGTACCGACTTGGGCTTCCCATATTGTACGAGTGGAGTAACATAGATCTTCTTTAATAGGGATAAATCATTTTTTACTCTAATGTTGTCTTGATATATTAGAGATATTAAGTGAACTTCAACTACCCTTATGGTCTTGAAAACTTCAACCACTCTTATGGTCTTGAGAACTTCAACTATCTTCATGGTATTAATTTCTTTCTTTGATCTTCTTGCCACTTCATCTTAGTGATCATAAGACTTGTCAAAAGTATCACAGCAGCTCAGTGTAGGTTATTGGGTTTTTTATGCCAATGAAAAGAAAGCTAAAATTTTATGAAGGCTCAAAGGGACAACTAGTGATTGATATCTAATTGGGTAGATACTAGTTATTGGCTAACCAAACAATGCCTAGATCATCTCTCTCTTAAATAAGTAGAGTTTAATTTCACCTCGAAAGTTTGTCAAAGCATGTTCTAAGACTGACTAGGACTTAGACAAAGGTAATTATGCAGGAGCTCTCTCTAAGTAAGCATACACAACTCAATGCTATAGAGCAATTCCCTCATTTAGTAAAGTCATTCAAGTCATGATGCCTAGACACATTAATTCATGAATCATCAAGGTATATTCCTCATTGGTTGAACACCAAGATGAATAAAGACCAACAAAATTTTTGATGAAAGTAATTTATTCAAACCAATTTAAATTTTGAAAAACATGATTATTCCAATTAAATTTTAAAGAAAGTAAAATTGAAAAGCAACATTCAAGCTAAGGAAGGTCCGTTGAGTTAGCATCGAAGATACTTCATTTATTTAGACATATCAAGGGCAAGGATCATTAAAGATCACCATTTCATCATCCACATCATCATCCACAGTTAACCCAAACTTGTTTAGTAGTACATCCTTTTTAGCAGCTTCCCTCTCCATATCATGATGAGATGACAAGATAAAACTCTTCATGAAGGTTTCAAGAGGTGGCGCCCTTCCAATTTTTAGTAAAGGCTTATTCTTAGTGTTGGGCTTATCAGGCTCAAGCAGCTTTCCACTGTCAATTAAATTCTGGATCTCATGCCTCAACTTCATACAGTTATCCGTTTCCTGTCCAAGCCTTTGATGGAATTGGCAAAATGCTTTAATATCAAAGTTAGGTGGAAAAGGATTAGGCAAAGGGCGAGGAGTCAAGGTTGTAATAATCCCTTCTTCATTAGATTCTTCAACATTTTTGACAAAGTTTCCCCCAAGTCTGAAAATTTATGCCTCTTTGCTGGTTCATTTGCTGCATTTTTCTCAACACCTCTTCTTTTCTTTTGATTTTGCTCATTGAGGTGGTAGTCACTCCTATTATTCCATTTCAACAGCATATGGTTTGGCTGATCTTGTAGAATAGGAATTGATCCTCCATTTTTCATTTGATCTTTATTAGTGAACATGTCCTCCGTTGATGCTACCTTTCCCCTCTTTCTTATGTCAATGGGATATTCCTTATCAGCATTGTTGATGATCTCCATATTTAAATCAACTGGGTCTTCATAATTTCAACCAATTGGTCTTGTAGTTCGACCATCCTAGCTTTGACAACTTCATCGATTAAATCTCTTAGCCGGTTTGCATCCATCCTCCCAATGAATCACTTGAATCAAAAATCAATGTTGTAGATGATATCGTTGTAAGCTCTTGAATTATCGTACTCCAGGTCTATAACCCAGACAGGATCAATGATATGAGATGCATGTATGCATGTATGCATGAACAATCAACGAAGAAAGATAATTAGGACGTTCCTTCCAACCTTATAACATCCACACATAAATGGCGAGTCTCTTTTCCTAGGTAGGTGGTTAACAAAATACCAACATGGGGCATCTTGCTTTTGAATGATTCCCTCGGACGTTTCAACCAATAGTTATATTTTCAAAAAATGGAAATCAATCCATGATAATTCCCATTAATTAGGTTTTAATCCATAACTAAAGTAGCTTTTATGCTATGTTGGATTAAAACAAAATTAAGAGGTTTATTATAAATAGATTTCTCACTTGGAAAAGGTAACTAATGATTCATGCCAAAAACAAGCCCATGGTTAATCTATTCTTAGTGTAAACTAGGCCCACAATTGATTTTTGATATTTCATAATTAACCTAAATATTTTTGCAAGCTCTTTGTAAGAAAAGGTTGGGAGAAAATAGTTTTGTTTCTAAGCCCATTGTAAAAGATTTTAGAAAAAATGGGTATCAGGCTTAGTATTTGGGCCATGAGCAAAAGAATTTTTGATTTATTTTTAGAAAAGTTTTATGTCAAAAGACCATCTTGAAAAATTTTGAAAATAGCTTTGGTCTTTTGGACTTTAAAGAAAAATTTATTTTGAGCTTGCAAATGTACTTGGGTCATATTAGAAAAAGAACAAACCAAATAAGCCATGATTTAGACTAAGATAAACTAACCATAGTCAAACAATGTGCATTTGGGGTAAAACCTAAGGAAAGTAACTAGGCCAATTACATGAGCTTTAGTCTTTGGGTTAAAAGGCTTAGGTTCCCATAGCAAGTATATACCAAAAGGTACGAGGCTATGAGTGGTTATGCCATGCTCGATCTCCATACCTTGAGTGAAAGTATGGCATCCCTTACATAACACAACACAGGTAACACAGGCATCCTAACTCATGCACACAATGCAATATAATATGATGCAATGGATAATATTATTATAAGAAAGAATAGAATAATATAAAGACCAACGAAATCAAGTTCTCTTATCCCCAGTGGAGTCACCACTGTGAGCGGGGATTTTTGCCCCCACTCCCGGTGGAATGGTTCTTGCGACTTCGGCACTGTTTAGGCTCAGGGCCTTAGAGAACACGAACCTAAGTCCGGAGAAAATGGAGTCACCACCCGGATGGGCTGGGAAAAAGAAAGGGGTGGATGACTGAATTCCTAAGGAATCCCCAACCCCTTAATGGGTTCAGAAAGTTGAGTACGTGTGGAGAAAGTGAGAAATGGCCCAACACACCCACAACACCTGGTTCATTGGAACCGGCCTCCTTTAAAGGTCTTAATATTATAAGATTCTTAAATATAACAACATTATCCATATTACACACAATAAAGAGAAAGCATCATTATATTAAAATCAATGCAAGGTCCAAGCAAAACAAATAAATGGACACCCATCCAAAGATGGAAACATGTCCTTACATCACATGCCTAAATAGGACACCTACCGAAAGGTAGAAACATGTCCTTTACATAGGTTCTAAAATAGAAAAGCAATTTAAATTACATGATATTTAACTAATGAGGTACCCATCAAGTGGAAACATACCTCTTACAACATTTGGAAGCCTAAATAAATTGATAAAAGTAAATAACCATTCAACATAAATAAATCATTCATCAAAGGTATTAAACATCAATAGAAGGTAAACATCCATCCATGAAAAATAAACCAAACATTGAACTTAAATAAATAAAAGCATGTAAAATAAATCAAAGCATAATCAAATATCGAATTGAATAAGGAAAACAAAAATCCAAATTATAGCTACTGCGTCCATTTTGGGTCCTTTATTTCATGTGTTTAGGGTTTTGGATTTTGTGGAATTAGGCTACTGTGACTTTTTTAAGAATTAAGATAGATTAAGGTTTTATGTTTTAAAAGGTTGGTAAGACACTTTGATTAAAAAAATTAAGATTTGAATGGTGAAATCATGAAATTAGTTCTTGGACACTTTAAAACACTTTGATTTATGATTTTCAGTTATTGCATTTTGTTTTTAAGCTACTGTGTAAAGTTCTAAAATTTGTATTTGTATGATTTTTAAAGTTTTAAAGGATTAGGGTTTAGAAAAAAAATTAAGATTTAAGGTTTTAAGGGGTTAGGGTTTACTATTTTAGGTTTTGGAGTTGAATTAGGGTTTTAGAATTTTTGGATTAGGGTTTTGGGTAATGAGTTAATTTTTAGGATTTGAAAATCAATTTGATACTTTTATGAGGTTTTATGAAAATAAACAAATGATTTAAAGTTTATAAAAGCAAAAAAAATAGTTTTTAAGACTTTTGGAAAGTAACAGAACATAATTTAAGGGTTTTGATAATTTGGAAAGTAAAAAAATTAAGGTATACACCGGGTTTTGTGGGGGTGCTGGGCCATTTCTCACATTCCCCACATGTACCCAACTTTCCGAACCCATTAGGGGGTTGGGGATTCCTTAGGAATCGAGTCATCCACCACTTTCTTTTTCCCAGCCCGTCCAAGTGGTGACTCCATTTTCTCTGGGCTTAGGTCCATGTTCTCTAAGGCCCCGAGCCTAAATAGTGCTGAAGTCTCAAGAACCAATCCACCGGGAGTGGGGGCGAAAATCCCCGCTCATAGGTCTGGTGATCAATATCTGTAACTCATTGCTGGTACACTTGTCCTCCAACAAACACTTCGATGTGACCTACTAAAATGAATACAGGTAGGTGGAGCAGGCCTCTGAGCCACTAGGATCTAGGCACTAGCCACTGAGGCTTCAGGTCTCTGTCTCTGCCTTTGCTACTACGCTGATCTGCCAGACTACCCCTAGCTCCTACTTAACCTTTGAGGATAACCTCCTTGATCTCTATTCATTGATGAAGACCCTACCTCTCATATGCTCTAGCAGCTGCTGCAAGACCCTATGACTTCTTTATAAGTGCATAATTGATGATATTTTTCCCATATTTCTTAATATGATTATTATCCAATTAAGTTTAATTTGTTTGTTCAAGTGCATTTTGGGATTAATTTAAAAAATTCTTTGTATTTTGAGGCTTATGGTCATTTTGGAGGGAATTACGGATAAAAGTAGAGGAAAGTGCAAATTTCTTCAACTGACACGCCAATGGACATGGGCGTGTCAATGGATGTGCCTTTGATACTGCCATACAAAAGCATTGACACTCCCAGAGATATGGACGTGCCACTGAGCGAGCCTATTATAATGACTCATAGAAGCTGTGACACACCCAGTGATATGGGCGTGTCACTGGACGTGCCTTATATTCAGAATCCCGGTAGCAATGACATGCCTAGTGACATGGGTGTGTCAGGCTAAAATATCTACACTATAAAAGCTTAGTTGAAGAGCAAATTAGGGATCTGATTTTCATTCTTTACAACCTAAAGCCGACTTCTGGAGAGAAAAAGAGAGTTTTGAAGCTAAAATTAAGGGTGAAGACACATCCTACACAAGATCTAAACCAAGATTCAAGGATTCAAGTAAAGAAATACAAATCATTCGCAATGGATTGTTTGGATTCTTTTACTTATTTCTTTTGTTATGGTTTTTGGGTTTTAAACATGAACTAATTCATTCTCTATCAAGATTTTGCTGAACCCTAACTTTATTTTATGGATTGAATAATTTTATTTAATTAAATAATTTGATTCAGTTGTTTTATTCTTATGATGCTTATTATTTTATTTCTAATTGATAATAGCATGCTTATTGATTGGTTGCATTTTTCATATTATTGACTTGAGAAAGCTTGATATGAATAGAATACTCATAAGGATTGAGGATTGATTAGAGTGATAGAGATAGACTTACAAGATCCTTTGGTTTATGATTCCTTGTTCTTAATGCAATATCTACTTAATTATGTTTGAGAAGAGATTCCAGCATTCTACTTAATGATTAGGGATTAATTCACTTGAGAAAGGTTTTAGTCTAATTTAGAGGAATGCCAATTCAACTCTATTATTTGATTTAATTGAATTGATTTTCATAAATATATTTATGGCTAGGGGGATTCAATATCTAGATAGTATTTTCATCATCAATCCTTTTTGCACAACACTTCATCTCTCTTTATTTTGAGTTACTAAGTTAATTGTCTTTAATTACAAACTTCACAAAACTATTAATTTGCTAAACAACAATTAAAATTTGCACTAGTACATGGACTTGTCCCTAGTGGAATGACAACTCTCTCACTACTTTATTACTTGAGCGACCCGTGCACTTGTGGTATTGCAATAGCATAAGTTTGCACCATCATGTTTTTGGCGCCACTGCTGGGGACAACGATTTTCAATATTAGTAATATAATCAAGATTGTTGATTTAGTTTTTATTTTTCATTTGTTTTTAACATTGGTTCTTGCTTGTTGACTGTCATTTTAGGTATTTCTTCCCTTTTACGACCAGAGCTAGCTCCTCCCAACTACTTGAGTTAGACCCAGAGCTAGAGAGAACATCAAGAAGAAAGCGAAAGGAAGAAGGGGAGGTAATTCTGGAAGACGCAGAAATAAAAATAAATATGGAAATAGAATAAGAAGAAGTATTTGAAGTGATGGATGGAGCTGGACCAAGAATAATGCAGGAGTTTGCTAAGCCCAATCTCAATGGGGCTGATTCTAGTATCTGGAGGCTGAGAGTTGCTACAAACAACTTTGAAATAAAGGCAAATGTAATTCAAATGGTGTAGCAAACTTGTCAGTTCGATGGGTTTCCTGATGAAGATCCTAATGCACATATTGAGAATTTTCTGGAGATATGTGACACATTCAAGATAAATAATGTCTCAGATGATGCAATTAGGCTGAGGTTGTTCCCATTTTCCCTTAGAAATGGACCAAAGAAGTGGCTGAAATCTTTTCCTCCAGGAACTTTCAACACATGGGGTCAGTTGGCAGAGAAATTCCTAGAAAAATACTTCCCACCGTCCAAGACTGCTAAGTTGAGGAATGATATCTCATCTTTTCTGCATCAAGATGGTGAGACCCTTTATGATGCATGGGAAAGATTTAAAGGTTTATTGAGAAGGTGTCCTCATCATGGGTTTCCACTATGGCTTCAGATTCAAACGTTTTACAATGGATTAAATTATAGAAGTAAGCAATCCATTAATGCAGCAGCTGGGTGTACCATAAACAACAAGGCACCTGAACAAGCAAGGGATTTGATTGAGGACATGGATATCACCAATTATTAGTGGCAAGCCCTAAGGGAGCAAGGAAAGCTAAAAGTCATAGTTTCACACGAATTAGATCCTATGGTAGCTTTGATAGCCCAAATGGAAGCATTGAATAAAAAGATTGATTCTTTGGTCTCTTCTTCTGGGAAAGTAATGCAGGTGATGTCTTGTGAAGGGTGTGGGGGTGGATATCAAAGTCAAGATTGCCAAAGTGGCAACATGTTTTCTAGGCAAGAGCAAATAGATTACGTTGGAAATATGCCAAGGCAACAGCAAAACAACCCCTGCAACAACATGTACAATCTGGGGTGGATAAATCATCCTAATTTCTCATGGAATAATCAGAATAATCCAAGACCTCCCCCTGGATTCCAGCAGCCTCAACATCAATAGGCTGCCCCTCCAAGAAAGAGTAATTTAGAGGACATGATGCATAAATTTATAGCAGCTTCAGAAACTAGGTTTCAATCAACTGAAACCACCCTTAGAAATTAACAAGCCTCTATTCATAATTTGGAGAATCAGGTGGGGAAAATTGCCAAGCTACTCAGTGAGAGACCACAAGGGAGTTTACCTAGCAACACTGAGGCAAATCCTAAAGAGCAGGTTAAGGCAATTACACTAAGGAGTGGCAAAGAAATCAAGGGCAGTGTGGTTGAGAAAAGAGAAGAAGTGGCAGAAAAAGGGGCTGAAGTACATGTAAAAGAAGATGATCCTACTATCACTTCAGGACACAAAGCTGCAATAGAAAGTGAGAAAGAGAACCAGCCACAAGAAAGCAGCCCAATAATGAATAGAAAGTGAGAAAGAGAACCAGCCACAAGAAAGCAGCCCAATAATGAAGGAATACGACCTAGGGTACCATATCCGGCAAGGTTGAATAAGGACAAGAATGATGCTCAATTCGGTAAGTTCCTTGAACTTTTTAAACAATTGCACATTAATATTCCATTTGCTGAAGCTTTGTCGCGGATGCCTAAATATGCTAAAATTTTGAAAGATCTTCTTTCTTACAAAAGGAAACTTAAGGAAGTGTCTTTAGTGCATTTGTCTGAAAAGAGTTCGAAAATTTTGCAAAAGAGGTTACCTAAGAAGTTAAAAGATCTGGGTAGTTTTACCATTCCATGTTTGATAGGTAACCTTGAGGTTAAAAGTGCATTGGCTGATTTGGGGGCTAGCATAAGTGTCATGCCCTACAAAATGTTTAAAGAGTTAGGCATTGAAGAACCTAAACCAACACTCATGACCATCCAACTTGCTAATAAGTCAGTAGTCCACCGTCATGGCATTATAGAGGATGTGTTGGTAAAAGTCGAGGATTTCATTTTCCCCAATGATTTTGTTGTCATTGATATCGATGAGGATACAGATGTTTCACTTATTATTGGTAGGCCATTTTTAAATACAGCCCGTGCCCTTATCGATGTTCATGATGTCACATTAACTTTGAGAGTGGGTAGTGAAAAAGTTATTTTTAAAATACATGATGCTATGAAACACTCACTTATACTTGATGAGACGGATTCATGCAATGATATTATTGAGCATGAAATAGTCAATTATGTTACTAACATTGTTTCCAAGGATCTCCTTGAGTTGTGTTTATTGCAGGAAGATGTTGAGGATTAAGAAACAATGGAGCAGCTTGCTTTTCTTGAAGCAAGCAAATCATTCAAATGTCGAGCATATGAAACTATTTAGATGATAAAGGAAAAAAAGCCAACCCGTGTGCATTTTCCTTTTGGCAAGTTTAGATCATATCTTATCTTGTAAAAAGTGATTTTTTTTACAGACCATTCAACTTTGAGGTATTTATTTATCAAAATTGATGCAAAGCCTAGGCTAATTCATTGGGTCTTGTTATTGCAGAAATTTGTCTTGACGATTCAAGACAAGAAGGGAGCTAAAAATCTAGCAGTAGACCACCTTTCTCGCTTAGAGAATCCAACCTTGGAGAGGTTTAAAGAAGGGGATATTGATGATCATTTCCCCAATGAGCAGTTGTATGCCATGGTAAGTGAGGTAAGTAATTTAAATTTTGAAATACCTTGGTTTGCAGATTTTGCTAATTGTTTAGCTGTTAGAGAACTTCCTATGGACTTAACTTATAAAGATAAGAAGAAATTCTTTTCCTATTTAAAATATTATTTTTAGGAGGATCCCTTTCTGTTTAGATTATGTAAGGATCACATGATCCGACAGTGTGTGGCATGGCCCGAAACGATGAAGATTCTTAGTCAATGGCACGCTGGACCTGATGGTGGTCATATGGGAGCTAATAGGACTGCTCAAAAGGTACTAGAATTAGGATTTTATTGGCCCACTTTGTGTAGGGATAGCTACGAATTTGTGATCCATTGTGATAGTTGCCAAAGGACTGGAAACATTTCATTTCGTGATGAGATGCCCCAAAATGAAATTCTAATATGTGAAGTCTTTGATGTATGGGGGATCAATTTTATGGGATCGTTTCCAATTTCCTTTGGTAACAAATATATTCTTGTAGCTATAGACTATGTCTCTAAATGGCCTAAAGCCCAAGCCTTGGTAACCAATGATGCCAGGGTAGTGATGAAATTTATGAAAAAGTTATTCTCTTGATTTGGTACACCGAAAGCAATCATAAGTGATAAGGGTACTCACTTTTGTAATGTTCAGCTCAAGAAAGTTTTCAAAATATTAGGCGTTACACATAAGTTTGCTACTCCTTACCATCCCCAAACTAGTGGCCAAGTTGAGAACACGAACAGGGAGATAAAAAGAATTCTAGAAAAAACTATAGAGATTGGTCCGAGAAATTGGACAATGCTCTATGGGCTATTACGACTACATTCAAAACTCCTTTAGGCACTATGCCATTTAGGCTAGTCTATGGAAAAGCTTGTCATTTGCCTGTAGAAATTGAACATAATGCTTATTGGGCTATGAAACAGATTAACCTTGATTTAGCTAGTATAGGTGAAAGGAGGAAATTGCAGGTAAATGAGTTGGATGAGTGGAGATTGCAAGCCTATGACAATGCAAGAATGTACAAGGAGCGTACTAAGAGATGGCATGATGCTCGTATTAAAGAGCAAAAAGAGTTTCAAGTGGGAGATCAGGTATTATTGTATAATTCAAGGCTTTGACACTTTCCAGGTAAGTTAAAATCTCGATGGTCTGGTTCTTTTACAGTTAAGAAAGTTTTCCCCTATGGAGTGGTAGAAATAACTCATCTGGAAAAAGGAGATTTTAAGGTAAATGGGCATAGGCTCAAATTATACTTGGGCGGAGAAATGCATGACTTGAAGGAGGTTTCACACCTCCAAGACTAGGGAAACTTGCCCTGAATGTCCAACTAATATAGCGTTAAAGAAGTGCTGGGTGGGAGACAACCCACCGTTTTATTCGTTCTGTAATTTTTATGTCTTTAATTTCTATGTTTTTAGTTTGTATCTTCAGTTTTTATTTTTATTCTTCTATCATTGGTTGATGGTGCATTTTCCTTGCATTCATTTAAATTTGTAGAGGAAATTTGATTTTGAGGGGTAACTTAAGCATATTTTAGGACACGCCCGTGTTAGTGGGCGTGTCATTATTTTTAAGAGGCAGTAGCTACAATACGCCCAGTGACATGCCCGTGTCAGTGAACATGTCATTTTAAATAGGACACAATAGCTATGGCAGATTTAGGAATACCCCCGTGTCACTGGTCGTACATCAAAAAAAAAGAAAAATAAAAGAGGGCCAGCATGACCAAAGGACACGCCCAGAACACTGGGCTTGTCGTTTCATTGGTGTCACAGTACATGTGACACCCCCATTGACACTCTCGTGTCAATGGGTGTGTCATTTAATAACTCATCCAGTACCTATGACATGCCCATGGACACAGGTGTGTCCATGGGCGTGTCGTATACACTGCATCCCATCGCAAAGGGCGTGACACGTGCCGATGTCTTTAAATACGGCCCGAAGTCAATTTAAAAGCTAAAACACTTTCCTTTCTCCCTCATCTCTCATTTTCTCTCAAATTTCTTGCACTCCCACTGCCGCACTCACATACCCATTCACCCTAGAAGTGATTTTCACTCCCGTTATGCATTTTTTATACAGATCCACTGACTTTACGTTTGATTCCACACGTTTTTTGCATTTTTCAGGTATGAACTCTCACTTTTAAGATTTTTGTTTGATTTCTTTCATTATTTCTTATGGATTCCTTATATTATCTCTTATTTTCCTTAGCATTTCGAGATTTATGTGGCATTTGCTTTATTTTTCTTTATTTCAATTTATGCGGCGGTTGATTTATTTTGCTTTTATTTTGATTTTGATTCCGTTTTTGATTTATTTTGATTCAGCATTTGATTCATTTTGATTTACTTTGCATTTGAATTATCAATTGTTTGCTTTGTTTTGTTAGGCTATGGATACGAGGTTTCATTTGCGAATTTAAATAATTGCCTTTGCTGGAATTGATTCATCGCTCTTATTGGATTAGATAATTTTTTTTTTGGTCTATGTTGGTTAAATTTTTATTAATTTATGTTTGTTAAGCTTGTTTTCAATTAGGCGCTGGCATTCATTTTATTAGGATTTACATTGTGCTTTATCGTTATAATGCCGGTATTTTGGTAACCTTATGCCGGTCTTTTGTCAATGTTTTGTATCATGCTATCTTTGTTGTTATTGAGGAATTCTTGTTTGTTTTGCAGACAATGGGCCCTCGCAAACAATCATCCTCCAAGCTACCTGCCAAACGTGCATGAGGGGAAGGCAGTTCAAGCCAACCCGCTACACGACCAAGGAAAATCACAAATGCCTTAGATTCTCAAATGCCGAGGAAAGAAAGAGGTTTCAGCTTTTCGGCAACAAGGATTGGTCCCCACCTCGTGTTTTGGATTGGGAACCTATGGAGCTAGCCAACATTGCAGCCGATATTTGGGAACTGATCATCCAACCAAGATGGGAACAACTATTCTCCATCAATGAGCTTGCTTATAGAGAGCTGACATTGTAATTCTACTACACCTTTCAGTTCTGAAAGACCAAGGTTTCAATTACTGAGCCAACCATGAAATTCATATTTGGGGGGGGGGGGGGGGCAGAGATTCCACATGAGCATTAATGACCTTGGGTTGCATCTAGGGTTATACACTGTAGAGGAGGTACCGACTTTCAACTATCTTAATTTCGAGGTGGATTTCATCGAGTATGAGGTTGTTCCCCCTCAGGTTTGGAGGACCTTTGCACCCACTGCAGATAAATACTAGCCCAAGGTATCTAAGGCATCCAACTTTGAGTCCTTCCCCTGCCGAGTGGTGCACAATCTATTAGTTCACAATCTTACAGCTTGGCTGAGCAGCACAGGGGTGGTGAGCCTGAGAGATCTATTTTTCTTACACTATATGGTATAAAAGACCCGGTGCAATGTCACACATGCCATCACGCACTTCTTTTATGAGCAGTCTAAATAGGGAGCATCAGGTACATTGCATGGGGCATGTTTGCCACATGACTAGCTCATTGCTTGGGTGTGTTAGATGGATGCCTACCTATGACGGTGGATGGTTTGCCAAAACTATTGGGTATGGACACATTGAAGAGACTAAATCATGAGAAGTTAGCTAGGCTGCAAGCACCTCCTATGGATTCTGAGGCAGCCCCTTCTGCTCCTCCTTCAGACATACCACCACCCTCACCAACAGATTTTCCTGGGCCTTCATCCACTACTGCTGGGCCTTCTTCCACTACTGCACCTTGTTCTACTGCTGGGCCATCTTTTGTCCAAACCCCTACATTTTGAGACTGGCGCTAATCAGTTAATGTTGAGTGGGATGATGATAGGAAGCCCACTGATTTCGAATGATAGATTTATAGGATCGAAGGTAAGTTAAGGAATATCGAGCTGAATCAGAATAAAATCTTAACTCAGTAAAACCAGATGCAACAGTTCATGCATCAACAAACTACTTACTTCCAAGCCTAGCTGGATCACGAGATCTTGAGAAGGCAATGGCTGGAACAATCCATGTTAGAGTTCTGGAGGTATCAATGGTTTAACCATTCGCAGCCACCACCTCCACCATACCAGCCACCTACGCCTCCGATCGATGTGTCTGATGATGATGACAGTTATGATGCTAGCGGTGGGTAGACCAGCGGTGATGATTCCAGTGATGCACCGACGTCTGACTAGCCCACCTGTCATTTCATTTAATGACATACTTATTATTCTTGTTTTTTTTTGTTATTCCTTTTGGTCGATTGGATTTTATTTTATTTATTTTATTCTTATTTTTAATTTTAATTTTTTTAAAGAACTTTTTCTTTTGTTTAGTAATTTCATTTACTTATGTTTTAACTTTGTTTATGCATCATAGTTTCTGTTTTTGTAGAAAATTTGCCTTCACCATAATCTTGGAATCGTGCTCATATTTGTCCAATCATGGACATGGCAGGGTAGTTTTTCTCTCTCTTCATTATTTCTTATTTTGCTCACACATTGGGGACAATGTGCATCTTAAGTATGGGGAGAGGTATACTTTCTTGATTGAGCTACTATTATTTCATTATTGCCATTTGATTCATTTGTCTCAATTAAGTTATGCAACTTGTTTTTAGATTCAAGTAAGCTAGATTGCTATAATAGTGTGAATTGAAATGGTTCCTCTCCATATATTAAATTAATTTTTGATTTTCTAAATGACAATTTCTTATTGAGGATTGACTTGGCTATCTTGATCAATTGCTGAGGATCGACTGTAATAGCTATAATTAGGTAGTGGATTGATGGGAATTGGACACATATGAAGTTTAAAACCTTAGTTACATTTTTTAGCATGTTGTAATTCCTGAGATTCTTGAGTCAGACTTAATATGACATCTTTAACATCTTAAGTTCCTGACCCTTGAGCAGTTGAAAAAAAATATTTCTAATAAAAGGAGCTTTGAAAATTTATCCCTGTTCCGTAGATTTTCACTCTTGAATGGAAACAAATGAGTTGGAATCATAAATAGTGCTAGTAGCCATTTGAACGGTGAATCTAGCTGAGTAACCAGGGGTCGGCATCATAAATTTTTACCTTCGCGTCAAAAGGTTAGTATCAGTTCAAACAAGTTGGGCTCCTTAAATAATAAAAATGCACATATATATATATATATAAAGAGGGTTAAAGAACTTAAGAGAAAATTTACATTTTCGTACTTTGGTCATGACTTTTGAGTTTCTGAAATTTTATGCTCATTTTTTTAACTTTGGATCTTTAAGTTTTAGGTCTGTGAAATTTTTGTTTTGAAACTTCTTGATTCAGCTGTCAGACTGTGAATTAGTCTTTGGTTGAGAACTTCGGGTTTTCTTATTCGAGTATTGTCAAACTTCTCTTTTCTTTTTCGATATAGATGGGTCCATCATTTCTACTTATTATAGTGATTTAGTTTGCTTGAGGACAAGCAAAAACTCAAGTGTGGAGGAATTTGATAAGTGCATAATTGATGATATTTTGCCACTATTTGTTAATATGATTATTATCCAATTGTGTTTAATTTGTTTGTTCAAGTGCTTTTTAGGATTAATCTCATGAATTGTTTGTATTTTGAGGCTTATGGTCATTTCAGAGGGAATTACGGATGAAAGTAGAGGAAAAGAGCAAAATTCTTCAAGTGACACGCCTATAGACATGCCTTATATTCAGAATCCCAGTAGCAATGACACGCCCAGTGACATGGGGGTGTCATTGGGCATGTCAGGCTAAAATATCTACACTATAAAAGCTGAGCTGAAGCACGAATTAGGGATTCAATTTTCATTCTTTACAACCTAGAGCCGACTTCTGGAGAGAAAAAGAGAGTTTTGAAGCTGAGATTGAAGGTGAAGGCACATCCTACTCAAGATCTAAACCAAGATTCAAGTGAAGAAATACAAATCATTCACCATGGATTGTTTGGATTCTTTTACTTATTTCTTTTGTTCTCATTTTCTTGTTTTGAACATGAACTAATTCATTCTCTTTCTAGATTTTGATGAACCCTACCTTTATTGTATGGATTGAATAATTTTAGTTAATTAAATCATTTGATAGAGTTATTTTTATTCCTATGATGCTTAATATTTTATTTCCAATTGATAATAGCATGCTTATTGATTGGTTGCAATTTTCATATTATTGACTTGAGAAAGCTTGATATGAATAGAATACTCATAAGGATTGAGGATTGATTGGAGTGCTAGAGATAGACTAACAAGATCCTTCGGTTTATGATTCCTTGTTCTTAATGCAAGATCTACTTAATTATGTTTGAGAAGAGATCCCAGCATTCTACTTAGTGATTAGGGATTAATTCACTTGAGAAAGGTTTTAGTCTAATTTAGAGGAATGCCAATTCAACTCTATTATTTGATTTAGTTGAATTGATTTTCATAAATATATTTATGGCTAGGGGAATTCAATATCTAGATAGTATTTTCATCATCAATCCTTTTTGCACAACACTTAATCTCTCTTTACTTTAAGTTAAGTTAATTGTCTTTAATTACAAACTTCACAAAACTATTAATTTGCTAAACAACAGTTAAATTTGCACTAGTACTTTGCTTTGTCCTAGTGGAACGACAACTCACTCACTACTTTATTACTTGAGCGACATGTGCACTTGCGGTATTGCAATAGCATAAGTTCGCAGCATCACTTCTTTACACTCCTGGCATCTACAACCAACTGAGAAAAATCCTGGTACTGAGAGCCTACCACAGGACACATGATAGAGATTCGCATCCCCTCCTCAAACCTCCGGCATCAGTCAATCTTATCAGAAATAATGCCACCATCATACTGGCTCAACTGGATAAACTCAACCTCATACTACGTCACAGTCACGGTGTCCTTCCTCAAAATGAGAAACTCCATCTTCATGGCATCCTTATACTCTCTAGGTGTATACATCTTCTCGAATTCCAGTAGGAAATCATCATAAGTCAACACTGGTGGATAAACTATACCATGAGGAATCATCTTCCACCACTCATAGGCATCCTTCTGTAGAAGAATCTAGCATAGTCAAACTTCTTCTCTGGTCTAGAATGCAACTGAATGAGTACTCTTTGGACCCTATCCAAACACTACTTTGCTACAACTAGGTCTATAGTGCTAACAAAATCTGTGGCTCCAAACTTTCTCAGCTTGTCATACTCATGAGTCGGTAACTGCTACTATGGTTGCGGCTATGGTAACGACTGCGGCTGCTAAATCGAAGCCTATCTCAACAACTCCACAATATGCCATACCCAGCCTGGGAAAACTTCATCAGCTGCTGGTCTAACTGGCACAGAAGTAGATGCCTCTCCAATAGTCTCAACACTTGCTCCAACTCTACCCTCATCAGAAGCTGCAATCTCTGCACTACCCTTTGTAGACTGGTGCGTCCTAGATGCCATAATCACCTATATCTACAACTGCAACAGGAATTGCAACATTAGATATTAGATAAATTGTCAGTGTCAATGCATGTATCACAATTTAAAACCATACTTAAAATTCCCATTTCCTCTCTCTAGAAACCCACCTAGGTCGAGAACCTCAAACTTAAGCTCTGATACCTGCAGACCCTTAATTTTTGACCCAGTCCGGTCCAATATATTTTAATTAGTCCAAAATAATTTGTGTTGTCCAAAATAATTTTTGTTATCTTAATTAAATAATATTTGCTTTAGTATCTAATTTTTATTAATAAAAATAAAAAAATTAATAAACAAAAAAATAAAAAAAAATCGGCGACGAAAAATTTCATCGCCGAAAGGGGCTACCAGGCCAATTCGCCCCCCGCTGCAGCAGCCAACTGTGGCAGCTTTTTTGCCAGCGCAATTTTTTCGCATCAGTTTTTTTTCGCCTTGCGTAGTTTTTCAACGGCAGTTTTTTTTCGCCAGCGAAATTTTTCCGACGCAAATTTTCCGAAACCTAATACAATTAGGTTTCGGTTTCCCTTTCTTAATGAATGTTATATTCCGTGAATAACTAGATTTAACCATAGAAATTTTCTATAAATAAGACCAAAAAACACAAAAAAAGAGGAGAAAAAAAAAGAAAATTGGATCGGATTTGGGAGGAAATATTAAGACCGAAATTGAGGAGGAAAACTTTGAATTTTAAGAATTCCTTCTGGCAGTGAATCAATCTGATTTTTTTTTTAAAGAGCAAACAACAATTTAATCCATCAAAGGCAGCAAAGCTTGTCTTTGTTTTTGTTCATCCAAGAAGAAATTTTTGGTGGAACCAACAAACGAAGGTATGCATCAATTGTCTAATTTCTTCACAGTAGCTTAAATCATCCAATTGTTTCTTCAAAATAAAAAATCTAAGAACCTTAATTCACCTTTTCTAAAGCTTAAAAACCTTAATTCGTTTATTTTTTTTTCCAAAAGTCTTAAAGTTGTTATTTTTGTTTCTTTAAAATTTAGCAAAACCCTAATTTGCTTTCCAATTTTTCAAAACCTTAAATTAAATCTGTTTCTTTCCAAAAGTCTTAAAAAATATATTTTCTACTTCTATAAACTTTAAATCATTTGGTTTATTTCCATAAAGTTTCATAAAATTATCAATTGATTTTTCAAATTCTAAAACCTCATGCACTCCCTGAAACCCTAATTCTAAAATTCTAAAACCCTAATTCAACTCCAAAAACCCAAAACAGTAAATCCTAACTCCCTTAAAACCTTAAACCCTAATTTTTCTAAATCCTAACCCTTTAAACCTTAAAACCTTATAAACTTAAAATTCAACACAGTAAGTAGCTAATAGTCATAAACTCAATGTTTTAAAGTGTTCAAACCCTAATTTCATGATTTCACTTCTCAAACACTAATTTGGTTTATCAAAGAACTTTATCAACCTCTTAAATTCTAAAACTTTGCTCCATTTCAATTCTTTTAAAATTCACAGTAGCTTGAACCCATAAATTCCAAAACCCTAAACACATGGAATAAAGAATCTTAAATAGAAACAGTAGCCCTAATTTGAATCTTTATTTGCCATATTTAATTTTATATTTGATTATGCTTTGATTTATTTTATATGCTTTAATTTATTTAAGTTCAATGCTTGGTTTATTTAATTTATCATGGATGGATGTTTACTTTCAATGGATGTTTAATATCTTTGATTTATTTACAATAAATGGTTATTTACTTTTATCGATTTATTTAGATTTCCAAATGTTGTAAGAGGTATGTTTCCACTTTGTGGGTACCTCATTAGTTAAATATCATGTAATTTAAATTGCTTTTATATTTTAGAACCAATGTAAAGGACATGTTTCTACCTTTCGGTAGGTGTCCTATTTAGGCATGGATTATGTAAGGGCATGTTTCCATCTTCAGATGGGTGTCCATTTATTTGTTTTGCTTGGACATTGCTTTTATTCTTTTAATATAACGATGCTTTATTTTAATTATTGTGTGTAATATGGATAATTTTGTTATATTTAAGAATTTTATAATATTACCGGTTCCAATGAACGGAGCGTTGTGGGGGGTGCTGGGCCATTTCTCACCTTCCCCACATGTACCCAACTTTTCGAAGCCATTAGGGGGTTGGGGATTCCTTAGGAATAAAGTCATCCACCCCTTTCTTTTTTCCCATCCCATTCAGGTGGCAACTCCATTTTCTCCGGGTTTAGGTCCGTGCTTTCTAAAGCCCCGAGCCTAAATAGTGTCAAAGTCGCAAGAACCATTCCACCAGGAGTGGGGGCAAAAATCCCCACTCACAATACCAAAATAAATATAACACCCTTATACCTCATATACATATCCATTCTATGTAAATTAAGCAAATAAAGTATAAAGATGCCACATCCTGATAAAATAATAAATTTCACACTTCTAACTTAAAATCCCAAATGCTTAAAATGTATATTTAAATAGTGAATAAAATATTCTTTCTTAATTATAAATTAGAAAATAAGCATTTTATATGAAAATCTTTGGGAAAAATTTGCTAGAGTTTTGTCTATAATTTGGACATCCCAAATTTTCAGTAATTACACAACCTGCATAAAAACACTCATAATAAATGATACATCACAAAAATTTCCATCTCAACTTCTCAATTTCTCCAAAATTCCTCAAAAAAAATATATATACATAAATATATCAAACCACATACAAAACCCCACATTACACAATTTATCCAAAATATTATTTATAATTTACAATGTATACTACAAAAGCATAAACATAAGATACATAACAGTAAAATGTAGTATAATATAAAATATATACTCGAAGAAGCAGCAAAGACAACTCAATAAGAAATTTCAAATCTAGACCTGACTAGATTTAGAAGAACTCTCCGGCTTTGTTGGATCACCCCTGTCACCTGTGTGATTAATTACAATCGTGCTAAGCTAATAGCCTAGCATTACAAACTTTGATAAAAAATAAAGCTTTAATGCAATGCCAGTGCATAATTATGGGTGGGGATTTTTTCCCCCACTCCCATATGGAATGGTTCTTACAATTTCGGCACTGTTAGGCTCAGGGACATAGAGAACACAGGCCTAAAAATGGAGAAAATGGAGTCGCCACCTAAATGGGTCAGGAAAAAAAGGGGTGGATGACTCGATTCCTAAGGAATCTCCAACCCCCTAACTTTTTCTAAAAGTTAGGCACGCATGGGGAAGGTGAGAATGACCCAACACCCACACAGTGCCTGATTCATTGGAACTGGCCTCCTTTTCAGGTCTTAATATTATAAAATTCTTAAATATATGATATTATTCATACTACATGCAATCATAAGAATAAATAATCACTTTATTAAAATCACAACAAGTTCAAACAAAATAAATGAATAGGCACCCATACATGGATGGAGACATGCCTTTACAATTGTTCAATGTCCAAAAGAAAACAAATAAAATAGGATACCCACTGATTAGTGGAGATGTATCCTTTCCATTAATCTAAAACATAAAATAAAATAAATTACATAAAGCTCAACAAATGAGGTACCCATAACATGAAAACATACCTCTTACAATTTCTTGAGTAATTGATCAAACCAATTAAATCATTCAAGTAGGAGAATAAACATAAAATATCCATCATAAAATAACATGTATTAATAATCAATTATATATTAAACAATAGATGTACAAACTAGGATTTTTAATTTTTAAGTTAAGGTTTTAAAAATTAGAACTTGGATTTTAGGGTTTAGGGTTTAGAGAAATTAGGGTTTTTGGAAATTGATAAACATGATTTTGGAACTTTAGGGTTTAAATATTAAGCTACTATATATTTAAACTATGTGAACATAAGTTGAACGAATTATTGGAAAACAATTAAACAAGCTACTGGATTCGTTGAAGTTAAATAATCATGTACCATAAAAATATCAATTCAACATGTATAAGTTACTGGAACCCAAGCCAACAAGTTGTGGATTTATTTTGCAGGAATAATAAACAATATCATCAAGCTTCTCATGCAAAGTTTACATGGATTTAATTTAGGAGACATACCTATGTTTGAAGGATCCACCAAACTAAGAGAATTGATCCAAGCTTTTGCCTGCTTCAATCTTTGATTTTTGGCCTAGCAAAACCAAGGCAGTGTGTTCATTGCCTTTTTATAATTATGTATCCTTGTTACCATTTTTTCTAAAAAAGTCCCAGCAAAAAAATATCGCAAAAGTCTTGTCCAAAGTCCCAGCCCCCAAAAGTCAAGGAAAAAGAAAAGTCCCCCTATTTTTTAATCCTATTATTTATAGGAAATTAAAAAAAAACCTATTTGATTAAGGAAAAAATAAAAATTTCTAAATTAAATAGTGTTTTAATTTGATTAAGGAAATTAAATAGGCACGCGAGCGTTAGGCTCCAGCTCTTCTAGCTGGACTGACCTTCTGTCATCTAGGAATTTTGTCTTTCATCTAACCGCTTGTTCCATTCTTCAATGAATTCTGTTGACCATCTGTCATTTGAAAATTTTTGCTTTCTTCTAGCCGGTTGTTCCATTCTACAATGGATTGTGGGTCTTCACCCTCAAAAATGGATCTTCATCCTTAGAATCAGGTCTTCACCCTTCAAAATGGATCTTTATCCTTGGAGATTGGATCTTCACCCTTTAAAATGGTTCTTCATCATTGGGGATCAATTCTTCACCCTTCAAAATGGATCTTCATCCTTGGTCCTCGGATATTCATCCTTGGACATTGGGTCTTCACATTTCAAAGTGGATCTTCATCATTGTACATTTGGTCTTCATCCTTTAAATTGGATCTTCATCCTTTAGACTTTGGGTCTTCACCCTTTAAATTATATCTTCATCCTTTGGATATTGGGTCTTCACCCTTCGAAATGCAACTTCATCCTTGAACTTCAGGTCTTCACCCTTTGGAGATTGGGTCTTTGCCCTTTGAAATGGATCTTCATCCTTTGGAGATCAAGTCTTCACCCTTCAAAGTTGATCTTCATCCTTGGCATCGAGTCTTCACCCTTCAAAGTAGATCTTCATCCTTGGCATTGGGTCTTTACCCTTACAATTTTTCCCTTGTAGGCTCATATTGATGTTTGTGTTGTCTAGTTCCTTGCACAAACATGCATTTTTTATTTTACAAAATGACTCAAGCTTCCTCAAGTAATGGGCTTTCCATGCCCCCTGATTCCATATCCACTTCATCTTTGCTTCATAGAGTATCTGTTATTTACTTTGACAAAGAATAGACAATACAATACAACAAAATGCAGTGTGATATGCTAATGTATGCATGATATGCATTGATGATTCTTACAGTGGTTTCATAAACTCACAGAGTGAGGTAATCAGCTGATGTGTTTTCATTGGTTCCCTCCAAATGTTCATTCATGTCTTGCATTGGAATAACAAAGGCTTCACATTTATGAGTTTTATCTTTAAGATGTTGAAAACATGAGTCGTGGAGGCCCCAAACAACAGAGATGCATCCATTTCAAATTATGATTTAGCATGCCAGTTGGTAACTTCTTTACAACCTTGCAAATAATCCTTTATTTTTCCCAATGTGTCCTTCGAGGTTCGACTGTTCAACATACTTTCCTTAACTGGAAGGCTTTGTATGATAAAAACACACTTTTTTAAAATCTTAATAACATATTTTTGCTTTGTCAAATCAGTGTCATTATACCTCAAGACTCAATTTTCCAAATTAGCATATCTATAGCATGACAAACCTAGTTACCGTACTAAACTCGAGAATCATTTCCATTTAAACAAGAACTGTTGCACTTCAGATAGGCACATACACATTACTTGGCCAAAGGTCTCATCGAGTTTGAATATTGTCTATCTCATATTCATGTTTATTCAAGCTATTTCCACTAATAGACTCTACCTACTATGATAGATCATCATGACTTTAATAGGCTTGAAACGGGGTCTAAAAGAGATATAGTTTAAGTGCAGGCCATTTTGAGATTAGAGCTGATGTGACACTGCTGACAATCCTTCACACCAAAAGCATATGTTTGTGCCATAGGCAGCTGAGAGAAATCTTGTTAGACTCCAATTTACTTCTATCTCCTTGGAAGAAATATAGAACTAATTAAAATGATCTTCATCTATTCCTTTTGCTTTTGCACATACTCAGGACCCGTTTTTTTTGTCTTTTTGTCTATTTTTCCCCTTTCTTTCTCTTTTGTTTTTTATTTTTTTCTTTTTTTTTCTTTCTTTTTGGGTCCAACTCTAAAAGGATTATTTTGTCTACACCATTCTATGCTTCTGACTATGGATGAGTGGAGTAGAGTGAGTTTGCTTCAACAAGGATAAATCATTTGTTATCCTTATGTCATCTTAATAAATCTATGATATTAGGTCTAATTTAGGTGTCCTTCAAATACCCTTATGATTGTGACCATGCATTCCTTTCTTTGATCTTCTTGCCTCTTCACCTCTTAACGAAAAATATAACTTTGGCTCAGGCTCTACTGGTATATAGGGAACCATAATGATAAGACAGTGCGCCTCCCCACTATAACATAGGTGGCCCTCACCACCGATATCAGATCACAGGAATGGGCCTCCCCATCCTGGTTAACCAATGGGCCTCCCCATTGGCTTCAGTGGCCTCACCATTGAATAAAATATCATATAACAATAATGAGCAGTACTGCATGCGTTATTATAGTGCACCATACCCTTATCTACCACTCACACTATCCAGTAGAGCAAAAAGATTAAAATGATTCAATTTAAGTCTCAACTTCATTTTAGAATGTTCAAGAAATCAATTTAAATTCTCATTGCGCTTTGCCATTTATGCCGCGCACCACTTTCTTTGGTCAAACCGTTACTCTTTTTCACATATTTAACATCCACAATAAACACATCAAACATTTCAAAGCATTCCTCAAAAGATCACAAATTGACCAAATGAATAGTGTTGCGGCATGAAAAATCGGCAACGCAAAATGGCATGACCAAATGAATAGTAAAATATGGGTTTTCATCAAAATTTCAGTCCACTTCAGTCATGCATTTTACCAAGTAAATGATCTTATTTTTGGCTGAAATTTTACAGAAAACTTATTTCATATGTTGACTAATTGCATGTAAAATTTTGTTGAAAAATTCATTTGTTTGCTGCCTCAAACAACTGCCACAAAAATAGTCCAGAAGCTGTCACTTTGGGACCATTTCGGCCCAAACATTTGAAATGCATAGGATAGTTTATTTTTCTTTTGCAAATCGATATTATGGCTTCTTTAATAGTAAAGTGAAGATTCAAACACTTCCTTTTAACAATTTGTGCATGTTTAACTCAAATCAAACTAATTAAAGTCCAAACAACTTACCAAATCAACTTGCCAAATTTTCTCAAAACATTTGGTTTCAATTAAATTTAACAACCCAATTGCCATAAGAAAACAAGAACATAACTCAAATATTTAATTTAAACTCAATCAATATATTTAAACATCAACTTCAAAACTTCCATAAACCAAAGTTTGTAAGCAAATAGAGTTTCTTTTATGGTAAAGCACCAAATCAAAATTAATTATTCAAAGGTAAAGTACCAAACCTTATTTCTTTAATTCCTCTTAGCTTTTCCTTCTTCTCCTTCTTTAATTCTTTATTTCTCCTTCAATCAATTCCAGATACAACATAAACCTTAGAAATTCAAAATAATAAGTTATCCTCCATTTCTTTTCCAACCGAAACCCTAATCCAACCTTATTAATCTTTATACATCTTGATTCTTCCATTTAATCAATTAATCTCATAACTTACTTAATATTTTTCCAATTCCACATAAAGACTCTAATTCCCAAGCTCCCCATAAATATATAAATACCTAATTTTGATACTAAAATTAAAGTCTACATACTTGAAAACCTTAGAACTTACCTTAAAAATCAAATTTGGAGAAACTTGGAAGTCCTTTGGTGTTTCCCTTTGTTGGCCGAAATTTGTAAGTGGAAAAAGAGAGAGTTTGTTCATCATTTCACATATATTTATATGCAAAGGAAATGATGATCACCTTATGTGTTGGTTAAACCCTTTAAGACCACTTGTCCACCTTTCTCATTCTTCATTTATTACACATGCTAAATGGTTACTTTTGATTGGCCAACATTAGATTTTTATAGTTTTCTTTTCCTTTACTTCTTTCCACTTGTCCCACTTCCCATAGGATATCCTACAGTTGTCCCGGGTTACCCATCCGATCCCGACACGAAAACCGGGCCCACATTACGTTCCAGCGATTAATCGGTCATATCTTTTAAACCGTACAGTTTCACGAGTCAAACTACATATAGTTTTGATCCTCTCGACCTCTACTTTCTATTTATAAGGTCTATTTTAGGTTTCCAAGTCATTTGGAAAAATTACCAATAAGCCCTCGATTTTTTATTAAATTCCCTTTAGGTCCTATTTTTGCTCGGGTTTTCTCCGGCTCCGTTTCTACTGACGATAGTTTCATATTTAACCCCTTTCCATTCTCTACGTACTCACGTTTTTATTTCCTACCTTAAATTCATGTATAACTTTAATTGATAATGACCAAAATGCCCCTAGTCAGCATATCTTCTTTTTTCTTTAACGGGACATTTCCTGGAAAAATCGTTACACGTCGTTGCGATCTGATTTTTCTCTACACTCCATTTTTGGAATCTATTATATGCACTATTAAAAACATCCGGTGCAACTTTTTTTGAAATTACATCTATGTCCCCAAAACTTTTAAAAATTACAACTAGGTCCCTTTGGTCATACAACCTTATCTAGGGCTGTTATCAAGAATTATCTTCTCCTTTCCCCTTCTCTCGCTATGCACGTGACTACACTGCATAAATGCGATAGGCGGATGTGACAGATTAGTAATGATTTTAAGGTTGGATTGAAGAGATGATGGAGTTTAGGTCTGGATTGGTGAAGAGAGAGAATTTAAGGTTATTTGATTTTTGGTGTTTTGAAATCATGGTTTTTTATTGTGCAAATTAATTCCAAATTAGTTTTTTTTTATGCGTAAACGAGTATTTTAAAGTCAAATATTATATTTGGTTGAGTTTGATTAGAGTTTGACAATAGAAGTGTGATTCGGGATTTTGGAAAAGGGATTTTTCCAAAGTTGTACAATTGTTTAATTTTATTGTCTTAAGTGTGTTGTTTAGTGTTAAAAGTGATGAATATAAGCTTGAAATAATAATTGGATTTAGTTAGAATGAAAAAACCTTGAATGAGGGAAGGTTATGCCATTTTGGATTGATTTAAATGTGTTAAACTATGTTTTTAATAATATATATAAACTTAAAACGCCAAACGGAATGGGTTATTATGGTATTCCAAAGTTAAAGTGAGGTTAGCCTTAACTTTTGAATTTTTTCTTGGATGATTTTTAATTATGGATTAAGATTGGAAATGCCTTAGAATATTATACACCCTTAATTTTTTACCCAGTCCGGTCCGTTATTTTTTTATATAGTCCAAAATAATTTTTGTGATATTTTAATTAAATAATTATTATTTTAGTATTTATTATTTATAATTATTAATAAAAAATTATGAAGTTAATACAAATAAAAATAAATAAAATAAATAAAAATAAAATCGGTAACGAAAAAATAGACGACAAAAAAATTTCGTCGCCGAAGGTCCAATTGGCCAAGGCCAATTTGCCCACAGGAATTTCTTGCGGGCGAAATGGCCTTGGGCCATTTCGTCGCAGGAAATTCCTGCGGCGAATTGGCTGGCCGCCCAGCCAATTTCGCACCAGCTCTCGCAATTTTAGCCAGCAAAATTTTTCCAACGTAATTTTTTCCGAAACCAAATTCTATTTGGTTTCGGTTTCTTTTCCTAATTAATTTTAGTTTCCTCAAACAATTAGAATTAGGTTTATGATTTTTCCTATAAATAACACTTTAAAACTCAAAATTAAGGGGGGGGGGGAAAGAAAAATTGGTGATCAATAAATGAACTTTTAAACTTGGATTGGATCAGAGTAAAAAACAAAAAAAAAACCCTAGCCAGAGAAGATTAGCAATAAGCAAGCAATCAGGAATTCATCAAAGGTAGTCACACTGCCTTTGTCTTTATTCATCCAGAAAGCAATTTTCGTTGGAACCAACTACGCAGGTTTGATCTTTAATCATAGATTATATATTTACATAGCTTTGTTTTTTTTATTAATAAGAACATGCACACAGTATTTTGATGCTTAAATATGTAGTAATTTGATCTTTGCTTCAATAACTTAAATTGTTCCTTCTGTTTCCAAAAACCCTAAAATGTACTCTTCTGTTTTCAAAAACCTTAATAACCCCAATTTATTTCTTCTATTTTCAAAAACCTTAAGAAGCCTAAATTGTTTCTTCTGATTCCAAAAACCTTGAAAACCCTAAATTATTTCTTCTGTTTCACAAAAACCTCAAAATACCTCAAAAACCCTAATTTGTTTCTTCTGTTTCCAACAACCTTAAAAACCTTAAATCATTTCTTCTGTTTCCAAAAAGCTTTAAAAACTCTAAACTGCATTCCTCTAATGTTTTTCCAAAATTTCCAAATGTTGCCTTAAATCTACAAACCCTAATCTTCTTTATGTTTTCTAAAAATCATAATTATTATTATAAAAATCTTAACTATTTTCTTAAATCCTAAAATCAAATATGTTTTTCAAAATACCAAAAACTCTAATTCTGTCAAAACTAATACGGTAAACCCTAGTTTTCCTAAAACCTAATTCTTAAAACCTTAAAATCTTATAAATCTAAACCCTAAAGCCATAATATAATAAAACTAAAATCACAATCTAGTAGCTAAGAATTATAAACCCTAATATCTTAAGATTCCAAAACCCTAATTTCATGATGTTACCCCTAAACCCTAATATGATTAACCAAAAAACTTACTACTTTCTTAAATTCATAAAACCCTAATCCATTCCAATTTTTCAAAACCTTTACAGTAGCCTAAACAAATAACAATAATAATACAAAAATCCCAAAACGCTAAATATTAATTAAACAACTTAAAATATAAACAGTAAACCTTAATTTGTATCTTTACTTGCTTTATTTAATTTTAGATTTGATTATGTAGTTTATCATATGCTTTGATGGTTGATTTATTTAATTTCAATACTTGATTTATTTAATTTATCATGGATGGATGTTATCTTTATTGTTATTATTTATTTGTTTTAGTAATAAAATTGTAAGAGGTATGTTTCCACTTTATGGGTACCTCATTACTTAAATATCATGCAATTTAAATTGCTTTTATATTTTGGACCAATGTAAAGGACATGTTTCCACCATTCGCTGGGTGTCCTATTTATCTTAGACATGAACAATATAAGGACATGTTTCCATCCTCGGATTGGTGTCCATTTATTTGCTTTGTTTGGACATTGCTTTGATTTTTAATATAACAATGCTTTATTTCAATTGTTGTATGTAATATGGATAATACTATTATACTTAAGAATTTTATAATATTAAGACTTGCAAAGGAGGTTGGTTCCAATGAACTAGGCGTTGTGGTGGTGCTGGGTCATTTCTCACTTCCCCACACGTACCCAACTTTCTGAACCCATTAGGGGGTTAGGGATTCCTTAGGAATTGAGTCATCCACCCCTTTCTTTTTCCTGGCCCGTCTGGGTGGCAACTTCATTTTCTCTAGATCTAGGTTCGTGTTCTCTAAGGCCCCGAGCCTAAATAGTGCAGAAGTCGCAAGAACCATTTCACCGGGAGTGGGGGCAAAAATCCCCGCTCTTAGTGGCGACTCCACTGGGGATAAGAGAAGTTGATTCTATTGGTCTTTATATTATTCTATTCTTTCTTATAATAATATTAGCCATTGCATCATATTATATTGCATCGTGTGCGTGAGTTAGGACGCCCGTGTTACCCGTGTTGTGTTATGTAAGGAATACCATACTTTCACTCAAGGTATGGAGATCGAGCATGGCATAACCACTCATAGCCTTGTACCATTTGGTAAATACTTGCTATGGGAATCTAAGTGTAGACACTTAATTTTTGACCCAGTCCGGTCCAATATATTTTAATTAGTCCAAAATAATTTTTGTTATCTTAATTAAATAATATTTGCTTTATTATTTACTTTTTATAATTTTTAAAAAATAAAAATATAAAAAATAATAAATAAAAATAAAAATCGACGACGAAAAAATCATCGCCGAAAATCAGCGAGGGACGAAATGCCTCAGGCCATTTTGCCCGCAACCCGCAGCCACCTGCAGTAGCTTTTTTGCAAGCATAATTTTTTCGCAGCAGTTTTTTTTTTTGCCAGCGTAATTTTTTCGACGCAAATTTTTTCGAAAGCAAATACAATTAGGTTTCGGTTTCCTTTTCTTAATTAATGTTAGATTCCGTGAATAACTAGAATTAATCATAAAAATCTTCTATAAATAAAGACTAAAACAACACATAAAGGGATCATATTTTAGGGGGAAAATTTTGAGGCCAAAATTGAGGAGGAAAACTTTGAAAGATTTGAAGAATTTGGTGCGTGCCGCTATGCTATAGCAATTACCGCAAGTGCACGGGTCGCCCAAGTAATAAAGTAGTGAGTGAGTTATCGTTCTACTGGGGACAAGGCCAAGTACTAGCGCAAACCTTAACCGTTGTTTAGCAAATTAAAAACAACTAAATTAAAAACTGGAAGTAAGGGAAAATTAAATGTTATGCAAATAGGATTGATAATAATAATACTATCCAGATATTGAATCCCCCTAGCCTCAATGATATTTATGAACAATCAATTCAGTTAAATCATTCAATAGAGTTGAGCTGGCATTCCTCTAATTTAGACTAAAACCTCTCTCAAGTGAATTAATCCTTAATCACTAAGTAGAGTGCCGGAATCTCTTCTCAAAACACAATTAAATAGATCATGCATTAAGAACAAGGAATTATACACCAAAGGATCTTGTAGGTCTATCTCTAGTACCCCAATCAATCCTCAACTCTTATGAGTATTCAATTCATATCAAGCTTTCTCAAGTCAATAATATGAAAATGGCAACCAATCAATAAGCATGCTATTATCGATTGGAAATAACATCAAGCATGACAAGAATAAAACAACTCAATCAAATGATTCAACTAAATATAATTATTCAATTCATATAAATAAGCTAGGGTTCATCAATATCTAGACAGAGAAGGAATTAGTTCATGTTCAAAAACAAGAAAAATAGAGCAAGATAAATGAGTAAAAGAAACCAAACAATCCATGATGAATAATTTGTATTTCTTCACTTCAATCCTTGATTCTTGGTTTAGGGCTTGTACAAGATGTATCTCCTTCTTCAAACTCAGCTCAAAGCCCTCCTCTTTGCTTCAGTTATTGGCTCCTTCTCCCTTGTTCCAGCTCTCACGTTTCCAGCTCTAGCCTCCTCAAAAACTCTCTCTTCTTCTCTTTTTATTTTCCTCCAATGCTCAAGTCAATCTTCCAACTCACTTCCAACTCACCTTGTCTCCCACATTCCCTTTGTTCCATCTCTCTTTTCCTCAAATTAGGCAAGCTTTTCTTTTGTCTAATGTTACTTTTGACCAAAACTAGTCTTTGTTTTCCACTTGTCTGTAAAAAGAATTTGAACGTTTCAAAGTTGCCCTAGGTGACACGGCCAAGCTTGCTGGCCATGTCACCTTCTGTCCTTTCTTTCCTTGTTTTCTTCTAGGTGACACGGCCAAGCTATGAACGACTTGGCCATGTCTCTCAATTTTTTTTCTTTGGGACACGGCCAAGCCACTTGGACGTGTCCATCACTGCCTTCCTTCCTTTCTTTCTTTTCTCTTTGGCTTCATGGGGTGACACGGCCAAGCCATGAGTGGCTTGCCGTGTCTCATGCTTTTCTTTGGGACACAGCCAAGCCACTTGTCCGTGTCACCTTTTGCTTGTTTCTTTTCTTCTTTTGTTCTTTGGCTGGGCATGGGACACAGCCAAGCTTGTGGCCGTGTCACTTGCCAGTGTCAGCTTCTGTTCTTCATTTTTCCTTCTTTGCTTGGTTCTTTGGTTTTTGCTCTTTGGGTGAGACACGACCAGAGGCTTGGGTGTGACACCTGGCCGTGTCATCTTCTGCCTTGAAGAGATTTTGAGGGACACTGCCAAGCTTGCTTTGGCTTGGCCATGTCTTGCTTGCTTCATGCTTTTTCTTCATTGTTTTGATCATCCAAAGGAGTTTTTGCACTTTGAACTAAAACAAACACTTAAAACAAACTTTAAACCAAAATCAAATGAAACATTAACTAAAATCACATTAAAATCATACTAAATACAAGTATAAAAACACTCTTATCAAATACCCCACACTTAAATCCTTGCTTGTCCCCAAGTAAGGCTAAAATCAAAACAATCTAAACACAAAAATTTTGTCAAGCTCAAGAGTTATAAAATTGTATCAAGACTTCCCTATCCTTAAATCCATAATCGATATCAAATCAAACAAAATCGATACCAATGGAATTAAGTGGCTTTCCATGCATAACCTACATTGTCACTCCCTCACCAACTCTTAGAAAGTGTTTGATCAAGGTGGTGTTTACACTCATAACAATCAATGAAAGATTATTGCCATAGGCTTGCTTATCTATCAAATCTCCACCACTTAATTACAATCGAGCATCAATCAAAAGGTCTTTTATTGGGTTGTAATGGGGTTAAGGTAGAGGTATGGCATTTAGGAAATGTGAGCTTAATCATTAAGTTCAAGAGCACTTCAAGAATGAAGTAACTGATCATATGTATTACCCAACGGTTCCAAAACACCTTCCTCTAATCTACCCCTTGGCATTTACAGAACTTTTCAAGGGAACTCACTTATTACATCTTGTAACATATTCCAACCCTTTTAACAATTATTCTTATTTTTCTTCTTTTTATTTGATTTTGATTTTTTTTTGTGATTTGCAATCTTAAACCTACTAAATCTAACCCCACACTTAATTCAACGCAACGCTTGGTCATAAATGCTCTTAAAATGCTCTTGACCTAATGAAAGGGTAAGAGTTAAAACAACAAGGTTCAAGGCTGGTAGTGTTGCAAAAAATAAAGAAAAGGAAAAACGAAATAGGCTCAAAATTGGCTAACTAATGTTAAAAATAGGGTTGGTCTTTTTAAGCCAAAGTGGGTTCACCTAATTGCCTTAATCATCTTGAAGAGATTTTTGTCAAAGCTCCAGACATGGAACCACTCCAAGGAAAGCCCGAGACAATCATATTCATGGGAAAGTTGATCTCGAGTTTTGAAATTTTTACTGATGTTATCGAGTTAGTGGAGCAAGTGAAGAAAGAGCTCACCCTGCCAGCCAACAAGGAGCCACTCCAAAAGAAAAGAAGGAAGTTGTCCTGAAAGCCGAGAAGACTCTGGAGGAGATTACTGCCCTGGTTGAAGAGAAGTTTGAAGATATTCTGCCTCGTGATTTTGAGAACAATGATTTTGATTTTGATTTTAATTTGTCTGCTTTGTATGAGGATGATGATGTTTTCTTTTCCAAGATGAATGCAATAAAGTCTGATTTTGCTTACTTGCGTGATGTCTCTCCTGATGGTTGCATACATTCAAATAGCAGTTGGATGAGCATCTTTAACATTAATTCTGTTGATACACAGTCATTAAATTTGGGAACAACTGAAAATTCTAAAAATATTAGCATAGCATCCGACCTTACTCTTGATGAGAGAGAGGGATTTGAAAAAAATATTCAAATAATATGAAGAAGCATTTGCTTGGTCTTATAAGGATATGCCTGGAATAGATCGAGGCATAGCCGAACATCTTATTCCTACTTAAACTCACATGAAACCTGTCAAACAAATGCTTAGGCGATTAAGACCTGGTTAAACTCACATGGAATAGATCGAGGCATAGCCGAACATCTTATTCCTACTTAAACTCACATGAAATCTGTCAAACTCACTTAAACCCAGTAAACCCTTGTTACTATACTTAGCAGTAGAAGAAGAGTCAATAGGAGCCATGCTAGCCCAAGCAGATGAGTCAGGGATTGAGTATGCAGTTTACTGTTTGAGTAGAAAGCTCCTATCTTATGAAATTGAGTATAGTATCATTGAAAAGAACTGTATAGGTGTGGTTTGGTCTTCTAAGAAGTTGCGACATTACTTTCAATCTTATATTGTGCAAGCAATTTCCATGTTGGATCCAATGAAGTACTTAAAGGACACACCCTCTTTGATTGGGAAGTATGGGTGATAGTTGATAATATTGGAAGAATTTGAGATTGAATATGTAACCAGGAAAACAATCAAAGGAAGAGCAGTGACAGAATTCCTGGCCCAAGAACCATTACCGAATAGCGAAGAGGTAGTCTTGGAATTTTCGGATGAACATTTATAGGCCATTGAAGTACAAGGATGGAAAATGAATTTTGATGGAGCAGTAAATAGGACAGGAGTAGATTTGGGAGTCATACTAGAATAGCTCGAAGGGGAACTTATCCTATTAGCCAAAAAAATGAAATTCAGGGCAACCAATAATATGCTGGAGTACGAAGCATGTATCTTTGGTTTAGAAACCCTAATGATTATGAAGGTAGATAAGGTGGAAGTTTTTGGTGATTCATTGCTAGTAGTATCCGAAGTAAATGGAGAGTTGGAGTTGAAAGAAGAAAAATTATACTTGACCATGATGAAGAAGAACTTTAAGGAGTGCAGGTTTATGCACCTACCAAGAGAACAAAAACAGATGGCTAATGCCCTAGCCACATTGGCTTCGGTATGGGAAAATCCTGTCAGCGTATTCCTCAAGCCTCTAATTTTGACCAGTTCGTCAACTCCTTGCTTTGAATATGAGACAATCATGAAAACTGATATAGACCATGATGCGTGGTATGATATTATAAGATGGTTTTTAGATGAAAGGGAATACCTGTTGGGGGCAACAAAGAAAGAAAGAAGAGCCATAAGATGGTGGTCCTTGCAATACATCATCTTCCATGGAGAGTTATATCAAAGTTGGCCTGATTGGGTGCACTTGAGGTGCTTGAGGAAGCCTGAAGTGGAGCATATCATGTCAGAAATACACGCAGGTTGTTGCGGTCCACACATGAGTGGTTTAGCCATAGTTATAAAGATAACTCGGCAAGGTTACTACTGGTTGACCATGGAGAGAGATTGTATTGAGTTTGTAAAGAAGTGTCAACAATGTCAGATGTAAGGTAATTTGAATCACATGCCTCCTAAAGAATTGCATTCTATGTCTTCACCCTGGCCTTTTGCCACTTGGGCTATCGACATTATAGGAGAGATACATCCGATAGCCTCAAACGGCCATCATTTATTGTAGTATCGATAGATTTTTTTTAAAATGGGTCAAAGCCAAATACTTCAACAAACTGGGGGCAAGTCAAACGGCTAAATTTATTGAAAAGAACCTCATTTGCAGGTATGGGGTCCCGCACAGTGTGATATCAGATAATGGGGGTACAGTTTAAAGGAGCAGTTAAGGACTTATTCTCGAAGTACCAAATCCATCATCACCGATCCTCTCCTTATAGACCAAAGGCTAATGGTGTAGTAGAAACAACAAACATGACAATTAAGCAGATCTTGTCCAAGATGACCAAGACATACAGGGATTGGTCAGAGATGCTTCCTTTTGCTTTATGAGGATATAGAACAAGTGTGCGAACACCGACTGGAATGACACTGTTCTCTTTGGTTTACGAGATGGAAGCAGTGTTGCTATTTGAAATTGAGATCAAGTTGTTAAGAGTGGTCTTGGAAGCTGAACTGCCTGAAATGGAATGGGTAGTGAGTAGATACACATAGTTAGCTTTACTAGAAGAGAGAAGGTTAAAATCATTGTATCATCATCAACTGTATCAAAGGAAGATAGCTCAGGCCTACAATAGAAGGGTTAAGATTAGAAAACTCACAGTCGGGGATTTAGTGTTGAAACAATGTAAGCCTAATGTATCTGATTCAAGAGAAAAATTTAGGCCTAGCTGGGAATGGCATATGTTGTGAAACAAGTCATGAACAAGTGTGCAGTGAAGTTATTAGACATGGAAGGGAACGAGTTTAGTGAGCCAATGAACATTGACAGGTTGAAGAGGTTTTATGCATAAAAAAAAATAGCTCGCTAGGTTGAAAATCCAAAAGGAAGGCCTAGGCAAAAGTTAGAGCAGTCCGATAGTTTCGAAAACCCGAAAGGGCAGGCTAGGCAATAATTAGGGCTAAATGAGAGAAAATTGTCAATTAGAAAACCCGAAAGGGTAGTTGGCAATAAGAGTGATCATGTGTATGTTGGCTTTATGTTTGGTTGTTCTCCAATTTAGAATCTAGACATAGGTAATTACGCAGGAGCCCTCAGTATGTAAGCATATATAGCTCAATGCTATAGAACAATTTCGTCACTTAGTAAAGTCATTCGATCCATGATTTATAGATACACTAATATTAAAATATCAAGCTAAATTCATCAATGGTTGATGTTGCGCTCGAATTAAGTTCTACTACAAGCGTCACTCTCAAGTATACAAGGTAACTGTAGCAAAGGTGATCGCCCCAAGGTCGTTTCCCCAAGAAGGTGTAGTTCGTAATAGCTTGATTAGCAAGTAATTTAAAAGAGAGAGTTTGTTGTTTGGAATTGTAAAAGAACAATTTAAACCTAATATTAAGGAGTGTAGGGTTGATGTGTAAAGGTGATATAAGATCAAATCAATTCTTGGGAAGGTGCCTAGGGTTATAGGTCCAATCAATCAAAGCTTAATTCTCAATTATCCATTAACATAACCTTGTAAATTAATTTGTTCCTTAAGGTTAATTAGTCAATTACCAATTCATTAGTTCTCACATTCATGAAATAGCAATAACCAATTATTTTACATTACCAAATTAAATGAAACCCTAGAACTTATATTTCTAATTCATTCATAGGGTAGTCGATTGCATAATTCCGATATCAAATTTCACCTCTTGGTTCTTCATTCAATATCTAGAGATCAATAGGTAGCTAATCTATTAACCTAGCATACAATCCAATGAAATCAACCAACAACAAGGTACATCAATGGAAATATCAAATCAAAGCATTCAATCAAATATACTACAAACCCTAAGCATGGGTTTTTAGCTCAACATCATCAATTTAAAACATTCATTCAACTCAGTATAAATCAAATACAAATTGTTCATTGTAATATCAATTCTCTTAATACGACAAAAACAATATTGGAATGAATTAAAAGAGAGAATAGAAAAACCCCTTGTGAAGATGCCAAGAGTAGGATTACTAATCTTCCTCCTAGCTCCACTTGATGTATTTGATGAAGAACTCAAGCCCTCTTCAATGGTTGATTCCCCTTTTGCAATATGGAATGGAGCTTTCTCAAGTCACCAAGCCTTTCAATGATTATGCCTTTGGAAGATGGAATGGAGCTTTCTCAAGTCACCAAACCTTTCAATGAAGCTTCTTCAACATTCAAGAGCTTGTTAACCCAACTTATCCCAAAGAACCTCAAAGATCTTATCGATGGAAGATGGAGAAGATGAAGATGGAGGATGAAGATGAAAGGACAAGGAGAGTGTCACTCTCTCCTCATCCCAAAATATGTTTGCTCGCTCCTTCTCTTTTCTTTTCTCCCTTTCAAAACCCTAGCCGTCCTCTCCTTTTTCTCTGTCGTGCGAAAGAACTTAAATAGATATTAAGGGTGACACAACCAAGCTTGATTTGGCTTGGCCGTGTCTCTCATTTTTCTTTGGGACACAGCCAAGCTTGCTGGTCGTGTCCTTCACTGCCTTCTTTCTTTTCATTCTTTGCATTTTGCTCTTTTGGTGAGACACGGCCAGTGGCTTGGCCGTGTCTCATGACCGTGTTTGCTTCTGGACAAGCTTTGCTTGAGTGACAAGGCCAAGCCATGACAAGCTTGGCCGTGTCTCATGGTTTTCTTTGATTTCTTCTTCTTTCGATGAGGGACACGGGCAAGCCATGACAAGCTTGGCCATGTCTCATGGTTTTCTTTGATTTCTTCTTCTTTTGATGAGAGACACGGCCAAGCTTCAAGTGACATGGCCATGTCAATCAAACACAATCACAGACATGGCCAAGCTTGTGAGTGTGTCAAGTACTTTCTCTATTTTAGGATGAAACACGGCCAAGACAATGAGACATGGCCAAGCTTCAAGTGACATGGCCATGTCGATCAGACACACTCACAGACATGGCCAAGCTTGTGAGTGTGTCAAGTACTTTCTCTATTTTAGGATGAAACATGGCAAAGACAATGAGACATGGCCAAGCTTCAAGTGACATGGCCATGTCGATCAGACACACTCACAGACATGGCCAAGCTTGTGAGTGTGTCAAGTACTTCCTCTATTTTATTTCTTTCTTGGTTTCTTTTCTTTGGGTGAGACACGGCCAGTGGCTTGGCCATGTCTCTTGGGTGTGTCAGCTACTGTCTTGGAATTCTTATGAGTGACATGGCCAAGCTTGCTTTGGCTTGGCCATGTCTTGCTTGATTCATGCTCTTCTTGCACTGTTTTGATCTTCCAAGGGTCTTTTTGCACCTAAACCTAAAACAAACACTTTAAACACACTTAAAACAAAAATTAATCAAAACATTAACTAAAACACACATAAAATCATACTAAAAACAAATACAAAAATGATCTAAATAGTTGAACAATATAATGTTAAATGCAAACAAAATTATAAATTTAATAAAAATTAATTTATTCATGCAATTTTATTTTGAAAAACATAATTATTCCAATAAAATACCAAAGGAACCAAAATAAAATGAGCAACATTCAAGTAAGGGAGGTATGTTAATATGAGCCTCTTCTCTCTTCACATCTTTAATACTCTCATCTTTAAAGGAGGATAAGAAAAAATCTTCCTCCAATCCTTCTCACAAATTTAGGCAAATGATTGCTCTTGGTATTGGGCTTATCAGGCTCAAGCAACTTTCCACCGTCAATCAAATGTTGGATCTCATGTTTTAGTCATAAGCATTTCTCTGTCTTATGTCCTTGTGTCTGATGAAATATAAAAAATGCATTGGTATCAAAGTTTTGTGGCAGAGGATTGGGTAATAATCGAGGAGCTAGTGACTGTAACAACCCTTTCTTTTGCAGCTTGTTAAAAACCCAAGACAAAGGTTTTCCTAACGCTGAAAATTGTCTTCTATTTGCTTAACTAGTTGTTTCTTTGACATCCACTGCATTCTCTATACTCTGGCTGCTGGATTAATAATTCCACCTCTCATTCATTCTTCCAGAAAAATGACTCTTCTCCCATTCCCATTTTTCTATCTGTAAGCCAGCTTGGAGAAGATCTTTGAAATTTCTTATGAGAGTGTGAGACATTTGTTCATGTAGACTGGGTAGGACACCCCTTACTATCATTCAAATTTGGTCAGATTCATCTGGTCTCTTCCTAAGCAGTGCAACTTTATTTCTTCACCTCTTTACATAGTCAACAAAATTATCATTTTGCTTTTTATCTAGATAGTTTCCACCTCTATCAAGCTCACTTCCAATTCAACATTGTACCCATATTACTGAATGAAAGCTTTGTACATCATATCCCAATGCTTTTGTGTACTTTCCTTTAAGGTGTTGTACCTTGTAGACCCTTAATTTTTGACCCAGTTCGGTCCAATATATTTTGTTTAGTCCAAAATAATTTGTGTTGTTCCAAAATAATTTTTTTATCTTAATTAAATAATTTTTTCTTTATTATCTAATTTTTATTAATAAAAAATTAAAATCAAAATCAAAATCAAAAAATTAAAATTAAAATCAAAATCAGTGACGGAAAAATCGGCGATAAAGTCAGCGCAGGCTCGTGGGCATTTCGCCCGCAGGAGTTGCCTCGCCCACAGAATTTGCCTGCGCATTTTTTTCCCTAGCATAATTTTTCCGCAAAAGTTTTTTTTTCGCTAGCGAAATTTTCCGAAACCTAATACAATTAGGTTTCAGTTTCCTTTTCTTAATAAATAATGTATGCCTTAAGTAACTAGGAAAAAACCATAAAAACTTCTATAAATAAGTATAATTACAAAACAAAAAGGGGAGGCAAAAATTAAGCAGAAATGGGGATGGAAATTGAGAGAGTTTGAAACCGAATCTGTGAAGGAAAACTTTAATCAAGCTGATTTTTTTTAGGGAGCAGAAAAGCATTAACAAACGATTAAAGGCAGCAACTGCCTTTGTTTTTGTTCATCCAAGAAGAATTATTTCTGGAGAAACCATCAAAAGTAGGTATGTATTAATTGTTATTTTTTTCAAAGTAGCTAAGATTATGAAAGTGTGTCTTTCAAAATCAAAAACCCTAGAACTTTAATTTAGTTTTTCTAAAATTAAAAACACTAATTCGTTACTTTATTTTCCAAAAAGACTTAAAATTGTTAATGTTTACTTCTTCAAAATCTTAAAACCCTAATTGAACATGTTTTTCAACAAAACCAAAATTTGATTTTGTTTCTTACAACAAACCCTAAAAACACCTTTTCTATTTATAAAAACTTTAATTTGTTTTGTTTACTTTCATAAACTTCATAAAATTATCAATTGCTTTTTCCAAATTCTAGAAAATCTAAATATCCACCGAAACCCTAATTTTAAAACACTAAATCCAAATGCAACTTCCAAACCTAAAATAGTAAAACCCTAACCCCTTCAAAACCTTAAACCCTAATTTTTTCTAAACCCTAATCCTTTAAAACTTTAAAAACCATAAAAACACAATTTTTTTAATTTCACATAGTAAACTTGAAACCATAAATTAAAAGTGTTTTAAAGAGTCCAAATTCTAGTTTCATGATTTTACATCACAAACCTTAGTTTGGCTAATTAAAGAGTCTTACCAACCTTTTAAAACATAAAATTTTAATCTATTTTTAATTCCCTTAAAATCACAGTAGCCTAATTCTATAAATTTCAAAACCCTAAACACATGAAATAAAGAACCTAAATGGAAACAGTAGCTATAATTTAAATGTGTATTTGCCTTTTTCAATTCTATATTTGATTATGCTTTAATTTATTTTATATGCTTTAATTTATTTAAGTTCAATGCTTGGTTTATTTAATTTATCATGGATGTATGTTTACTTTCTATTGATATTTAATACCTTTGATGAATGGTTATTTACTTTTATCAATTTATTTAGATTTCCAAATGTTGTAAGAGGTATGTTTCCATTTAATGGGTACCTCATTAGTTAAATATCATGTAATTTAAATTGCTTTTCTATTTTAGAACCAATGTAAAGGACACGTTTCTACCTTTCAGTGGGTGTCCTATTTAGACATGGATGTAAGGGCATGTTTCCATCTTCGGATGGGTGTCCATTTATTTGCTTTGTTTGGACATTGTTTTGATTTTTAATATATCAATGCTTTATTTTAATTATTGTTTGTAATATGGATAATGTTGTTATACTTAAGAATTTTATAATATTAAGACCTGTAAAGGAGGCCGGTTCTAATGAACCGGGCGTTGTGGGGGTGCTGGGCCATTTCTCACCTTCCCCACACGTACCCAACTTTCCAAACCCATTAGGGGGTTGGGGATTCCCTAGGAATCGAGTCATCCACCCTTTCTTTTTCTCAGCCCGTCCGGGTGGCGACTCTATTTTCTCTGGACTTTGGTCCGTGTTCTCTAAGGCCCCAAGCCTAAACAGTGTCGAAGTCGCAAGAACCATTCCACCGGGAATGGGGGAAAATTTTTTTGCTCACAGTGGCGACTCCACTAGGGAAAAGAGAAGTTGATTCTATTGGTCTTTATATTATTCTATTCTTTCTTATAATGATATTATCCATTGCATCATCTTAGATTGCATCGTGTGAGTGAGTTAGGACGCCCGTGTTACCCGTGTTATGTTATGTAAGAGATACCATACTTTCACTCAAGGTATGGAGATCGAGCATGGCATAATCACTCATAGCCTCGTACCTTTTGGTATATACTTGCTATGGGAACCTAAGCCTTTTAACCCAAAGACTAAAGCTCATGTAATTGGCCTAGTTACTTTCCTTAGGTTTTTATCCCAAATGCATGTTGTTTAACTATGGTTCGTTTATCTTGGCTTAAATCATGGCTTATTTGGTTTTTTCTTTTTCTAATATGACCTAAGTATATTCGCAAGCTCAAATAAATTTTTCTTTAAAGACCGAAAGACCAAAACAATTTTCAAAACTTATCAAGATGGTCTTTGGACATAAAACTTTTTTTTGCTCATGGCCCAAATACTAAGCCCAAAATTCATCTTTTCTAAAATCTTTTATAATGAGCTTAGAAACAAAACTATTTTCACTCAACTTTTTCTTACAAAGAGATAGCAAATTATTTAGGTCAATTATGAAAATACCAAAAATCAATTGTGAGCCTAGTTTATACTAAAAATAAATTAACCATGGGCTTGTTTTTGGCATGAATCATTAGTTACCTTTTTCAAGTGAGAAATCTATCTATAATAAACCTCTTGATTTAGTTTTAATCCAATATAGCATAAAAGCTACTTTTGTTGGTTGAATGGATTAAAACCTAATTAATGGGAATTACTATGAATGGATTTTCATTTTTGAAAATATAACTATTGGTTAAGACGTCCGAGGGATATATTTAAAAACTAGATACCCCATGTTGGTATTTTGTTAACCATATACCTAGGAAAAGAGACTCACCATTCGTGTGTGGATTTTATAATGTTGGAAGGAATGTCCTAATTATCTTTCTTCATTGATTGTTCGTGCATACATGCATACATGCATACATTTGCATCTCATATCATTGATCCTCTCTGGCTCACAGCCCTAGATTATGACAGTTGAAAAGCTTACAACAATCCGACCTACGTCGGAGATGAAGTATCTAGCAACGACTCAATCACTTGCTCACCAAAAACAATGGAGCCCGAACAAATTCAAAGGATGGTGGATGAGGCCCTCAATGCCAAGATGGAAGAAATAAAAGAGGCCTTAGCTAAGACCATGAAGAACCAATTGACTGCAATCTTGGAGAACCATGCCGAGGCATCTGCTAGCACTAAGAAGCCAAAGGACAAAGGGAAGACTAAAGTTGGTGAAGCGGTTTTTGATGATGAAAAAGTGATCTTTGATGATGATGATGATTGGGCTCAATACTACCAAGATGCTCAAGAGAAGAGGAAAGAACTAAAGATTGTTGAGAAAGCAACTATTGAAAAGACCGAGACCTCCGATGTTGAAAAGATGATTGCTGATTTAGAAAAGAAATTTGAGAAGAAGCTGAAAGCCAAAGAGATGTCCGAGATTGATAAACTATTTGAACAAGATGAAGAAGTCTCGTACAAGTTCAAGATGCCATCCTTTGCAAAGTACAATGGCACCGAAAATCCTCATCTCCATGTGAAGCTGTATATCACTGCCATGCAGTCTGCCCGAGCTACTAAGGCTCAAACCCTAAGGTACTTTATGCTCTCATTGGACCCTGTTTTCCAAAATTGGTTCAATACCTTAGATGATGGAACACAAAAGAGTTGGGATCTACTTTACAAAGCCTTCATCCAACAGTATGGATATAATGTTGAGTTGGAAGTTACCTTAATGGAAGTTGAGTCCATTAGGCAAAGGCCGAATGAGAATTTTGTAGATTATGTCAAGAGATGGAGAAACAAGGCCGCTTTACTTAAGAAGAGGACCGATGAATCCGATCAAATAAGGTCGATTGTGAGAGGGGTGTTTCCTAGTCTTCATGAGAGGATTTCTCATACACTCATTCCTGATTTCAAAGACCTTCTCCAAGCTGGTTTGCAAATTGAAGAATGGGAAAGGGAGAAGAACCGTTTTTCAACAAAAAGGAACGAGAAAGGGAACTATCAATCTGGTAGCCAAAGCATGCAAAAGGCCGTCGGTGTTAATACTACTAACCAAGGAACAAAGAGACAATTTTCAAAATTGGGGAAGCCGATGTCTTAGGTTCTCAATAAACTTCAAAGAAAGGGATTGCTACAACCCTTAAATCCTCGTCCTTTGCCTAACCCTCTCCCACCTAATTTTGACACTAAAGCATTTTTTCAATTTCACTAAATGCAAGGGCATGACACGGATAGATGTGTGAGGTTGAGACATGAGATCCAAAATCTAATTGACAATGGGAAGCTACCCAAGCCCAATAAGTCAAACACCAAAGACAACCCATTACCAAAATTCAATAGGGTACCACCACCAGCAACCTTCATGATAAGAGGAGGTTTGCATGAAGATTTTGTCATGTCTTCTTTTCAAGATGTGGGTGGAGAAGCAACCAAAGAAGAAGAGGTATTTGGTGAAATTAAACAAGCTATGATGGGTGGAGAAGTAACAATTTATGTTGTCAACGGGTTTTGGGATTCAAGTGATAGTGATGATGATATTGTATCTAAGAAGGAGGAGTGGACATGGTCCGAGTCTGAAGAAGATGAAGTAATGAACAATAGATATGGTAAGCCTTATGCAAGGCCACCACCTAAGGAGGTAGAAACTAATAAGTGTAAGGAAGTTGAAGTAGAAGAAGATTACACTGTGCTCAAGCAATTGAAAAGAACCCAAGCAAGTGTTAGCATTTGGGACTTATTGGCTACTTCTAAAAAGCACCGAGAAACCATGGCCAATGCTTTAGCTAGCATGCCAATTTCTACCTCCACAACATCGGAGGAGTTGATCAACTTCATAAAAATTGGGGAAGTAATGAAATGTGAAGAGGTTCAAGAAAAAAGTGAAGTTAATATGGAAGCAGTTTCTTTTTCGGATGCGAACTTACCGGAGGAGGGGAGAGACCACATCCGCCCTCTCTTTATCAAAATAGAAGTCAAGGGGAAGAGGACTCCTTATGTAATGGTCGATGATGGGTCTGCCATAAATGTTTGTCCACTTAAGATATTGCCAAAGCTAGCTATGTCAACAAGAGATCTAAACCTAACTGAAGTGACAATTCGAGCTTATGACAACACTAAGAGGCATGCCAAAGGGACTTTCAAAGCTACTGTCAGGGTTGGTCCAATTGAATCTATTATTGAGTTTGTTGTTTTAGACATACCGGTTACCTTTGTCTTACTCTTGGGGCGACCATGGTTTCATCCTCTTGGTGGAGTTCCTTCCACCCTTCATCAAAAGATCAAGTTCCCCAATGGAGATTGGACAGTGGTCATTGAAGCTGAAGGTAATGAGATTGTTAACGCTCTAATTATTGAGAGGCCCCTCAATGGTTTCCAAGTAGCTGCGATTTTCGATGATGAAGCAGTGGACTCCAAAGTCTTGAATATGATGAAGAAAATGAACTACCTTCCTAGAGCTGGTCTTGGAAAGGGAAAGGCCGGTTTGACAAAGCTACTAGATTTTAGAACTCAAAAATCTAAGAAAGGGTTGGGATATGATGAAGACAACAATGTCCAGCCAAAGAAGAGTGAGAAGATGAGCTTCCCACCATTTGAAGAGATCTTTGTCAAAGCTCCAGATATGGGACCACTCCAAGGAATGCCTGAGCCAATCATGTTCATGGTTAAGTTAATCCCAGGTTTTGAAATTTTTGCAGAAGTTGCTGAGCTAGTGGAGCAAGTGAAGAAAGAACTCACCCTGCCAACTAACAAAGAATCCAATCCAAAAGAGAAGAATGAAGCTGTCCTGAAAGCTAAGAAGACTCTAGAAGAGATTGCTGCCATGGTCGAAAAAAGTTTGAAGACATCCTGCCTTATGATTTTGAGAATAATGATTTTGATTTTGATTTCAATTTGTCTGCTTTTGTATGAGGATGATGATGTTTTCTTTTCCAAAATGAATGCAATAAAATATGATTTTGCTTACTTGTGTGATGTTTCTCCTGATGGTTGCATACATTCAAATAGCAGTTACATGAGCATCTTTAATATTAATTCTGTTCACACACAATCATTAAATTTGGGAACAACTGAAAATCCTAAAAACATTAGCATAACATCCGACCTTACTCCTGATGAGAGAGAGAGATTTGAAAAAATATTCAAAAAATATGAAGAAGTGTTTGCTTGGTCTTATGAGGATATGCCTGAAATAGATCGAGACATAGCCGAGCATCATATTCCTACTTACACTCACATAAAACCTGTCAAACAAAAGCTTAGGCAATTAAGACCTGAATGGGCTGAATTGGTTAAAGAAGAGGTCACTAAGCAAATACAAGTGAAGTTCCTTGAAGTGATAGAATATCCAAATTGGTTAGCTAACATAGTACCTGTGCCAAAGAAAGATGGAAGAATAAGGGTCTGTGTGGACTATAGAGATTTAAACAATGCTTCCCTTAAAGATGATTTTCCTTTAACTCATATAGATGTCCTCATTGATAGTGCAGCCTCTAGCGTGCTACACTCGTTCGTAGATGGATTTTCCGGATACAATCAAGCGTTAATGGCCCAAGAGGATAAAGCTAAAGCTACTTTCATTACTGGTATATTTTGTTATAGGGTGATGCCGTTCAACTTAAAGAATGCTGGAGCAACCTATCAAAGGATGGCCACCACTTTATTTCATGACATAATGCACAAAGAAGTTGAAGTATATGTTGATGATATGATGGTCAAATCGGATACAAGGGAACAACAGTTCCAAAACTTAGAATTATTCTTCGATAGAGTTTTGAAATATAAGCTAAGATTAAACCCGAAGAAGTGTGTATTCGGTGTTACTTCAGGTAAATTATTAGGACATGTCATTAGTCCAAATGGCATTGAGATTTATCCTGACAAAGTTAAATCAATCATAGATATGCCTGCCTCTAAGATGGAGAGAGAAGTTCGGGGATTTATTGGTAAATTACAATACATTAGCAGATTTATAGCAAAGCTCACAACGATCTATGAGCCTATCTTCAAATTGCTTAGAAAGAATCAGCCGGTCATATGGAATGAAGAGTGTCAAAAGGCCTTTGAGCGAATAAAAGAGTATTTGTTGAATCCACCTGTTTTAAAACCACCTAAATCTGGTAAACCTCTATTACTATACTTAGCAGTAGAAAAGAGTCGATAGGAGCCATGCTAGCCCAAGCAGATGAGTCATGGATTGAGTATACAGTTTACTATTTGAGTAGAAAGCTCCTACCTTATGAAATTAAGCATAGTATCATTGAAAAGACATGTATAGCCATGGTTTGGTCTTCTAAGAAGTTGCGGCATTACTTTCAATCGTATAGTGTGCGAGCAATTTCCAGGTTGGATCCAATGAAGTACTTAAGGGAGACACCCTCTTTTAATTGGGAAATATGGTCAATGGTTGATAATATTAAAAGAGTTTAAGATTGAGTATGTAACCAGGAAAACAAACAAAGGTAGAGAGGTGGCAGAATTCCTGGCCCAACAACCATTACCAGAAAGCGAGGGGGTAATCTCAGAATTTCCAAATGAACATTTAGAATCAATTGAAGTACAAGGGTGGAAAATGTATTTTGATGGAGCAATAAACAGGAAAGGAGCAGGTTTGGGAGTTATACTAGAATCGCCCAAAGGGGAACTCCTCCCTTTAGCCAAAAAATTGAAATTGAGGGCAACCAATAATATGGTGGAGTATGAAACTTGTATTTTTGGTTTGGAAACCCTAATGATTATGAAGGTGGATAAGGTGGAAGTTTATGGTGATTCATTGCTAGTAGTATCCTAAGTAAATAGAGAATGGGAGTTGAAAGAAGAAAAATTAAAACCATACCACCACTACCTGACCATGATGAAGAAGAACTTTAAGGAGTGTAGGTTTATACACCTATCAAGAGAAGAAAATCAGAAGGCTGATGCCCTAGCCACTTTGGCTTCGGTATGGGAAAACCCTGTTAGCCTATTCCTTAAGCCTTTGATCTTGACTAGTTCATCAACTCCTTTACTGTGAATATGAAACAATCATGGGAATTGATACAGACCATGATGCGTGGTATGATACTATAAGACGATTTTTGGAGGAAAGAGAATACCCACCGGGAGCAACAAAGAAAGAGGAAAGAACCATAAGGCGGTGGTCTTCGCAATACGTCACATTCCATGGGGAGTTATACCAAAGATGGCCTGATGGAGTGCATTTGAGATGTTTAAGAAAGCCTAAAGTGGAGCACATCATGTTAGAAATACATGCGGGAAATTGCGGTCCACACATGGGTGGTTTGGCCCTAATTAAGAAGATTATTCGACAAGGTTACTTTTGGTTGACCATGGAGAAAGATTGTATTGAGTTCGTAAAGAAGTGCAAACAATGTCAGATATATGGTAACTTGAATCACATGCCTCCTAAAGTATTGCATTCAATGTCTTCACCCTGGCCTTTTGCCACCTGGGGTATCGACATTATAGGAGAGATACATCCGACAGCTTCAAATGGTCACAGATTCATTGTGGTAGCAGTAGATTATTTTTCAAAATGGGTCGAAGTCGAATCCTTCAATAAACTGGGTGCAAGCCAAATGGCTAGGTTTATTGAAAAGAACCTCATCTACAGATATGGGGTCCCACACAGTGTGATATCAGACAATGGGGTACAGTTTCAAGGAGCAGTTAAGGATTTATTCTCGAAGTACCAAATCCATCATCATAGATCCTCTCCTTATAGACCAAAGGCTAATGGTGCCGTAGAAGCAACAAACAAGACAATTAAGCAAATTCTGTCCAAGATGACCAAGACTTATAGGGATTGGTCAGAGATGCTTCCCTTTGCTTTATGGAGATATAGGACAAGTGTGTGAACACCTACTCGAATGACACCGTTCTCTTTGGTTTATGGGATGGAAGCGGTATTGCCAATTGAAATTGAGATCAAGTCATTAAGAGTAGTCTTGGAAGCTGAACTACCTGAAACAGAATGGGTAGTGAGCAGATATACACAGTTAGCTTTACTAGAAGAGAGAAGGTTAAAGGCACTATATCATCACCAACTGTATCAAAAGAAGATAGCTCGAGCCTATAATTGTAACACCCCTTCTCGGCCTACATGTATAAGCCGAGTAGAGGTACCACACTAACCTAATGTTGCTACCAATTTTACTTAGCCAAATTTTGGTTTCGATTTTTATAGAAATTTTGCCAGAGGTTCGCCTAGAAATTGGGTCCCAAGTGTCGACAAAACTGGTTTTTCTGATTTTTGAAAACATTTTTACACAAACCAATGTGAACACAATCAGTTTCAATACACTCCCAATGAATCCACCTTATACCCTCAACTACAAACCTGCAAGAAAAGTTCACACTTCTAATACAAAATAAAGTAGAGATTTATTCTTATTACATACTACTAATGTACAGTATAACATAGTAATTCTCAATCTTATATATACATATACATGCCACAACTAGCTAACTCATAATGGAAACTAGGAGATCTACCCTGAGCTGCTGTGGGTCTGGTCGTCGCTTTCCAAGATTTAGCTACTGCTCCGAACCTACGAGTCAAGGAAAAGTTAACTCGCTAAGCAATGTCGCTCAGTGGGTACTTTACCGATGAAAATATAGTTAAAACATGAAAGCATTTGAAATAAAAGGAAATAATTAAATCAATAATCAACCAATACTAAACCAATGGTAGTTATTGTACATACAGTGTAAATATGCTTTCAACAAATGTAAAAACCATAATTCAAACTCATTTTGCATTACATAGTTTTAAAAAAATAATAACCGGACTTTGGCTCTACTGGTATAGGGAACCATAGTGATAAGGCAGTGGCCCTCACCACTGTAACATAGGTGACCCTCACCACCGATATGAAATCGCAGGAATGGCCCTCACCATCTTGGTTATAACCAATGGCCCTCACCATTGGCCCCTAATGGCCCTCGCCATTGAGTTCGGATCATATCAATTCAATCACAATATCAAGCAGTACTGCATAAGTTAGTATAGTGCACCATACCCTTATCTACCACTCCCAACAACCCAGTAGAGAATAAAGATTAAAATGATTCAATTTAAGTCTCAAACTTCATTTTAGAATGACTCGAGAAATTATTTTAATTTCCGTTGCACTTTGCCATTTATGCCGCACACCACATTCTTTAGTCAAACCATTACCCTTTTTCACATTTTTAACATCAACAATAAACATATCAAACATTTCAAAGCATTCCTCAAAGAGTCACAAATTGACCAAATGAATAGTGTCGCGGCACATAAAATCGGCAACGCAAAATGGCATGACCAAATGAATAGTAAAATCTGGATTTTTGTCAAAATTTCAGTCCGTTTCAGTCATGCATTTGACCAGGTAAATGATCTAATTTTTGGCTGAAATTTTACAGGAAACTTATTTCATATGTTGAATAATTGCACGTAAAAGTTCGTTGAAAAATTCATTCATTAGCTACCTCAAACAATTGCCACAAAAAGATCCAGAAATCTACCATTTTGGGACCATTTTCGGCCCAAACATATGAAATACATGAGATAGTGTATTTTTCTTTTACAAATCAATATGAAGGCTTCTTTAATGATAAAGTGAAGATTCAAACACTTCCCTTTGATAACTTTTGCATGTTTAACTTAAATCAAACTAATTAAAGTTCATCAAATCAACTTGCCAAATTTTTCTCAAAACATTTGGTTTAAATTAAATTTAAACAACTCAATTGCCATAAGAAACCAAGAACATTACTCAAACATTTAATTTAAACTCAATCAATACATTTAAGCATCAACATCAAAAATTCCATAAACCAAAGTTTGTAAGAAGAATAAAATTTCTTTTATGGTAAAGTACCAAACCTTGTTCTTTTAATTCTCCTTTGCTTTTCCTTCTTCTCCTTCCTTAATCCTTGTTTCTCCTTCAAGAAATTCAAGAACACAACCTTAAATATAAACCTTAGCAATTTAGAACAATAAGCTATCCTCCATTTCTTCTCAAACTAAATCCTAATCTAACCTTATTAAACCTTAGAAACCTTGATTCTTCCATTTAATTAATCAATATTATCACTACTTAAATTTTCCCCAATTCCACCATAAGAACCCTAATTTCCAATCTTCCAATAGATATATAAATACTTAAAATTGATACTAGAATTGAATTCTACATACTTGAAAACCTTAAAACTCACCTTGAACTTGAATCAAACTTGACAAAATTTGGAATTCCTTGGTGTTCTTCCTATGGTGGCCGAAAGTTTGGAGGTGAGAGAGAGAGGTTTTGTTCTTCTTACTATGATATATATATAGGAGAAATGATGCTCACTTTTGGATTGGATAAATTCCTTAGGGCCATTTGTCCACCTCTTTTTCTTTTCTTCTTTTTATGACTTCTAAATGGCTAATTTCCATTAGTCCATTTGTCTCTTTCTTTTATTTATTTAAAACCCAAGCCCTTAAACTTTATTTTAATTATATTTTGGCCCCTCCACCTCCTTGTGCTGAAATTTTATGGTCGAAGGTGTGAAAAGACCAAAATACCCTCCAGCGATTAATCGATCGTAACTTTTAAACCGTACAGTTCCACGAGGCAAACTAAATATGGTTTTGATCCTCTCGACCTCTACTTTCTATTTTTGAAGTCTATTTTAGTTTTCCAAGTCATTTTGAAAAATTACCAATAAGTCCTTGACTTTTTACAAAATTCCCTTTAGGTCCTTCCTTTGCTCGGGTTTTGCCCGGCTCCATTTCTTCTGACGATCATTTCATATTCAACCCCTCGACGTCCTCTACTCACTCTTATGTTTATTTTCTACTTTGGATTCATGTATAAATCTTAATTAAAATGACCAAAATGCCCCTAGTCTACAAGTCTTTGTTTCTCTCTAACGAGGCGTTTTCTGGAAAAACCATTACACGTCATTGCGACCCAATTTTTCTCTACTCTCCATTTTTGGAGTCTGTTATGTGCACTATTAAGAATCTCCAATAGAACTTTTGGAAATTATAGTCACCTCCCCAAAACTTTTTGGAAATTATAGTCACCTCCCTAAAACTTTACATTTTTTCAATTAGGTCCCATTGATCCTATATCCTTATCTGGGGCCGTTGTCAGGAAGTATCTTCTCCTTTCCCCTTCTCTCACTGTGCACATGACTACTATGCATAAATGCGGTGGGCGGATGTGACAATAATAGAAGGGTTAAGGTCAAAAAATTCAGAGTTGGGAATTTAGTGTTGAAGCAGTGTAAGCCTAATGCATCTGATCTAAGAGGGAAGTTCAGACCTAGCTGGGAAGGGCCATATGTCATGAAACAAGTCATGAACAAAGGTGTGGTGAAGTTTTCAGACATGGACGGGAATGAATTTAGTGAGCCAGTAAACATTGACATGTTGAAGAAGTTTTATGTATGAAATAGATAAAAAATTAAATAAAAAATTTATATATATATAAAAAAAAGAGAGCTCGCTAGGTTGAAAACCCAAAAAGGGGTGGCCTAGGCAAAAGTTAGAGCAGTTCGCTAGTTCCAAAAACCCGAAAGGGCGGGCTAGGCAACAAGTAGGGCTAAATGAGAGAAAATTATCAATTAGAAAACCCGAAAGGGCTAATTGGCAACAGGAATAATCTTGTGTATGCTGGCTTTATGTTTGGTTGTTGCCCAATTTAATAAAGCATAATTATTGTTAAAATTATTCTATGTGCTTTGTTATAAGTATTCGACTAGATATGGATGAAATAAATAAACACAATAGCAAAAGGTGATGACAAATTATAAATGGAAAAGAAGCATCTTTTATTACTTTAATTATTTTTTCATCCTAACAATACACTTTCTGAATTGACAAATGTAAAATCTATAGTAGTCGATAAGTGTAACATGCAGGCCAGCTTTGCCTCAGCCGATCCAAGTAGGCTTCAATTAAGAAAGGCATGTCTAAGTCGGGTGCAAAGTTAGAATCACGAGGCTCAGCTCCATACTGACGGCCAATTCGGCGAGGATCATAGCATGTACCTTGACGAAGAGCAGCAAGGGGAACGTACATCAAGTATGTCCGCATGGTGATATGAGAAATCTTCCACCAAGGTATCAACCAACGGATATTGACTTCGCAGCGTGAGTGGATCCAGTCAACCCAATTAGCATATGAAGAGGCTGGATGGAGTAGCTTCCTAGCAGAATGATGATGTGGCAAGTATCGGGCCAAGTCCATGGATGGAGTATCAAGCAAACAAAGACGCTCCTGAAGCCAAATCTATGAAGAAAGAGTTAAATAAAAAAAGAAAAAGGTCCGCTAAGTTGAAAAACTGCAAGGGCAGCTTAGGCAAAAATTAGGACAGCTCGCTAGTTCTGAAAACCCACATGGGCGGACTAGGCAAAAATTAGAGCAATAAAAAATATAACAAAAAAAAAAGAAAAAGGTCCGCTGAGTTGAAAACCCGCAAGGGCAGCTTAGGCAAAAATTAGGACAGCTCGCTAGTTCCGAAAACCCATACGAGCGGACTAGGCAAAAATCAGAGCAACAAAGCAAAAAGAAAAAGAAAACCTATATTAAAAACTCGAAAGGGTAGCTTAGTTAATTACCTGAAGTAGCAATGGACTCCCAGTCAGTCTCTTTGACAATCCTGATTTAAGTCGATCTAATCCAACTAAGGTCTCGGCTAAGATCACAGGTACCGGCGACAAGCCTCCTTCCATTTGGTCCATAATATCCAATACTCTTGGATCAATATCCCCATCAGAAGAAACAAGCAACCAAGCAAGAAAAGACAAAGCATGCGTCCCCATGCCCTAGTAGGGGCCAAATGAGAGAAACAAAAGTCAATCAAAGGAGCTAGTAGAATTTTTTTCACCTCTCATCAACAGAAGAACTTCGGGTTTTGGAATTTGAAATAACATATGCATCTTCTGTTGAGTCTTGGAAATCAATGTGGGTAACGCCATTTGTTGATTATTGGGATATCCAAGGATGGCCTCAAATTCTTCAATCAAGGGACATATTTCAAAGCCATTAATTCTAAATACCCTAGAATCTGTATCCCAAAAGGAAGCCATGGCATGTAAGAAGGAGTGGTCCAATTTAACATTTTGAAAACATTTTAAAACATCAAGTTTTGACCATGAAATTTGCTTCCAATGAATGGCATCCATATTCTTAAATAGAATTTTTATCTTCTTTAAATGATGTTCGGTCATGGTGGGTGAATGAAGAAAAAATTAAAATTGTTAAAGGGATTCTTCACGTTGAAAGACAAAGAATTTTGATTTATGTATTAAAATATGGCATGAAGGGTGATTTATATACAAGAAATAAACATTTTCCTAAAGTGAAAAGGAAAAGGTGATGGGAAAGAATAAGACCATATGGCATAAGGAAAGGAATTAGCAATGAATTTCCTTTACCACGTTGGATTTGGTTTAGCAAATGAGGTGGATGTAAATTATGAAATTATGATGTACTATAATAAAAAAAAATTGTGTAGTAACGAAAAAAAAAAGAGGGGTTACGTTAAAGATGCAAATTGTATTTTTTTCATTATTGTGCAATATTTTACAATTGCTACAATATTTACATATCACTAAGAGGGTAGTGGTAGGTCATCAAATAAAGCCTTGAAAAAATCACCGCCTATTGGATGAGGGGGCAAATCACTTATCCCGAGTCAGCTCAAAGCGGGAGCACCAAAACCCAGCAAATTACTCATCTCGGGATCACCCGAAGCTAGAACACCAAAATCCCTATTATATTGAGGTTCCAATCCATCATGGTCCTCATCAGAAGCAGACGAAAGGATCTCATGGTCATCAGTCTGGGGGCCTTTTGATGAAGAAGCACCGAGATCCCTCATCCCCTGAAATCGAAAGTCTCGGAAACGTTGTTCGGATTTATGATATAAATTTTCAAAATGAGAAGCCTGCTGACGACTTGCAGCCAATTCTTCTTGAAGTTTCCTATTTTGTTCTTCGAGCATCTGCTATGAGCCAAGAAGGAAAAGGTAAGATCATCCATATTCATGCATACATATAGCATAAGTTACTATGAAATAAGTAACGTACCAGGTAGTTCATATCAATGCCCTGTGGATGAGATGGCATATCTGGCGGGCAAGAGTGAGGAAATGAAGGGGTAGTAAAAGAGGGTCCAGCCTCATGATCAAATGTGCCAACAGCCTGCAACAATCATTAAAGAGTCAAAAAAGAAAGAAGCAGTTGCAAGGGAAAAGTGGTAAAAGTTTTACTTGAGAAGTACGGTCCCCGAGATGTGGAACTGACTCTCCTGTATCTCAATGATGTTCCTCTTCATCTCTATTCTCATTTTCGTCGAAAATTCACCGCACATCAACAGGAGATACATCAAAGTTCAAGAGTCTTATTCGAATAAAATGGGCATAAAATGGACTCGGTAAATGGAGAAATGACTCGGCACCATAACCATACCGAGCCGACCACCATGCATCCTCTGGCATTGACATAATATTTAAAGTATATTCCAGGATTTACATCAAAAACCTCCGCTGCTCTGGACAGAGAAACCATTCATAAACTCTCCCCGAGAAACCAGCCACTAGACACTGGGCCAGTAATAACTCGGCAAGAATGTTGGAAAGACAGTGCAGCCTTCATCAAAGGAGACCAGTTTGCTCGCTCTTCTATGCTCCACCAAGCCAAATTCACCTGCAAAATAACATAAGGTAAGTAAAACTTTCGCATAAAATTTAAAGCATACTAATGTTATTTTACCTGTCCCAGGTTAAGCTGCTCAACACATAGCGGTGAGTATGCATATGATGAGAGCCGGGAACGTCCATAAGATCAGACAATCAAAAATTTAATCTCGGATACCCGACTCTCTCTTGAGAAATACCAGGTACCCTCACAATGTTATGTTCATATGCCCATGCCTACAACAATAATAGTAAAGATCAAATTCATGCAAGAAAAGAGTGGAAATAATATTGGTGAAGGAAAAGAATACCTCGACAACCGCTATCAAGCCAACAAAAGACTTCTTGTTTCAGTAAAGCTTATCAAGACCATGGTAAAGACACGCGAGACCAGCTTCACCCAAGCCTGAAGATGGTACCATTCTGAGATAAGAAAGGGCACCCAACACTGACAAGTGAATGGAGGATTCAGTGCTGCCTAAGATGGTCGACCCGAGCAGATATAACAAAAATCCTCGAGCATACTGTTCGACTGTGTCTCTGCCAACCCGTTCTTCGTATTTCATCCAATAACTACGAATTGGCTCAATTTTTATCTTCAAAGGCCCTTTATATCATGGTTCCATACCAATTAATTCTTGAATTTCTTCAAATGTTAAAATATCGTTGGTCAGAGGAACCGGAACACCATCATATCGAAGGCTGATTATGGCAGTAAAATCGATCAGACCAATTGTCATCTCTCTAATGGGTAAGTAAAAAGTGCGGGCTGTATCCAACCATCGCTCTGCAAGCGCCTGGACTACGCTTCGGTCTATCTGATATTCCTCGGATGGCAATTGCAAGATGAACTACTCAAAGCCACAATCTCGGATAATCTGCCTTACCCGAGAAGGCACTACATCGTACCATTGTCGGCCTTTATAAATACATCCTCCATCACGAACAACACAACGATCATGCTAACACAGACCCAGGTAAGTTAATACCTGGTAAGTACATATTATCCTATCTACTTAAATTAATTTATTTTTCCTAAAAAAATATTAATAAAAAATAAACAAAATTTAAAAAATAAAAGTAAACAATAAATAAAAAATAATAAAATAAAATAAAAGAAAATAAAATAAAAGAAAAAACAACGAAAAAAATCAAGAGAAATAAAAAAGAAAAAAATAATTACCTCGTTCTTTTGATTGGAACTGCGATGGAGCGGCATCTCGGCCAGTATATCTAAATTTTCATCTTCATGATGCCGAATAAACTCTAATAACTCGGCATTAGAATGAGTCCCTAACCTCGAAGCATGCATTATTTTTGAAAAATATGTGCTAAAATTGAAAGAAATTTGAGAGAATTATGAAATTGAAATCATGCTGTGAAATGAAATGAAGGAATGGTGGCTTTTTATAGAGAAACGGCAAGCAAAAAATAAAATTCAAAACTGTTCATGAATAGTAAATTTTGCTATTGATGAATAGTAAATTTTACTATTTATGAATATTATTACTATTGATAAATAGTAAAAGTACTATCTCTAATAGTAAATACTATTTGATACTATTTACGAATAATAAATTTACTATTTATGAATAGTAAATAGTGCATGAATAGTGACTACACAGTAAATAAATAGTAAATTCAAATATTCACTTTAATCATTCAAATAATTGCGGTTATATATATAATTTTACACGCATGGGGCAATAAGAAGACATATGCATTAGCCAAAAATTATTAGCTCGGGTCTAGAACCCAAATTTTCCTTAGGTCCAGAACCATGAATTAATTTTTAAGTCCAGAACTTAGCTCGGGTCCAGAACCTAAATTACCTTTAGGTCCAGAACCTAGAATCTCTTCTAAGTCCAGAACTTAGCTCAGGTCCAGAACCCAAATTTTTCTTAGGTCCAGAACCTAGAATTTATTTTTAAGTCCAGAACTTAGCTTGGGTCCAGAACCCAAATTACCTTTAGGTCCAGAACTTAGAATCTCTTCTAAGTCCAGAACTTAGCTCGGGTCCAGAACCCAAATTTTCCTTAGGTCCAGAACCTAGAATTTATTTTTAAGTCCAGAGCTTAGCTCGGGTCCAAAACCCAAATTATCTTTAGGTCCAGAACCTAGAATCTCTTCTAAGTCCAGAACTTAGCTCGGGTCTAGAACCCAAATTTTTCTTAGGTCCAGAACCTAGAATTTATTCTTAAGTCCAGAACTTAGCTCGGGTCCAGAATCCAAATTATCTTTAGGTCCAGAACCTAGAATCTCTTCTAAGTCCAGAACTTAGCTCGGGTCCAGAATCCAAATTTTCCTTAGGTCCAGAACCTAGAATTTATTTTTAAGTCCAGAACTTAACTCGGGTCGAGAACCCAAATTACCTTTAGGTCAAGAACCTAGAATTTATTTCTAAGTCTAGAACCTAGAATTTATTTCTAAGTCTAGAACTTAGCTCGGGTTCAGAACCCAAATTTTGCTTAGGTCCAGAACCTAGAAGTATCCCTAAGTCTAAGAACTTAGCTCGGGTCCAGAACTCAAATTTTTCTTAGGTCCAGAACCTAGAATTATCCTAGAGTCCAGAACTTGAACCAGGTCCAAAACCCAAAACCTCCACCATCTCACTAATTAAGTCTTATTGCTTTTCACTCTCTTTCACTAAAGTTTTAGATCATTCAAGTAGGGGGCAAACTGTAGACCCTTAATTTTTAACCCAGTCCGGTCCAATATATTTTGTTTAGTCCAAAATAATTTGTGTTGTCTAATATATTTTAATTGGTCCAAAATAAATTTTGTTATCTTAATTAAATAATTTTTGCTTTATTACCTAATTTTTATTAATAAAAAATAAAAATAAACAAATAAAAATAGGCGACGAAAAAATCATCGCCGAAAGTCAGCGCGGGCCCGTGGACATTTCGCCAGCAGAAGTTGCCTGCGGGTGAAATGGCTGCTGGAGAAATGGCCCATAGGCCCATTTCGCCCGCAGCTGTGGCAGTTTTTTTGCCAGCGCAATTTTTCCTGCGGCATTTTTTTTTTGCCAGCGCAATTTTTTCGCAACAGTTTTTTTTTCGCCAGCGAAATTTTTCTACTCAAATTTTTTGAAACCTAATACAATTAGGTTTCGGTTTCCTTTTCTTAATAAATAATGTATTCCGTAAGTAACTAGAAAAAAACCATAAAAATTTCTATAAATAATTATAATTACAACACAAAAAGGGGAGCCAGAAATTAAGCAGAAATGGGGACGAAAATTAAGAGAGTTTGAAACCGAATCTGTGAAGGAAAACTTTAATCAAACCGATTTTTTTTGAGGGAGCAGAAAAGCATTAACAAACGATCAAAGGCAGCAACTGCCTTTGTTTTTGTTCATCCAAGAAGAATTATTTTTGGAGAAACCATCAAAAGGAGGTATGTATTAATTGTTATTTTTTTTAACAGCAGCTAAGATTATGAAATTGTCTTTCAAAATCAAAAACCCTAGAACTTTAATTTAGTTTTTCTAAAGTTAAAAACACTAATTCGTTACTTTATTTTCCAAAAAGACTTAAAATTGTTATTTTTTACTTCTTCAAAATCTTAAAACCCTAATTGAACATGTTTTTCAACAAAACCAAAATTTGATTCTGTTTCTTACAACGAACCGTAAAAACACCTTTTCTATTTATAAAAACTTTATTTCATCTGGTTTACTTTCATAAACTTCATAAAATTATCAATTGCTTTTTCCAAATTCTAGAAAATCTAAACATCCACCGAAACCCTAATTTTAAAACACTAAATCCAAATGCAACTTCCAAACCTAAAATAGCAAAACCCTAACCCCTTTAAAACCTTAAACCATAATTTTTTCTAAACCCTAATCCTTTAAAACATTAAAAACTATAAAAATACAAATATTTTAATTTCACACAGTAAACTTGAAACCATAAATTAAAAGTGTTTTAAAGAGTCCAAATTATAGTTTCATGATTTTACATCACAAACCCTAGTTTGGTTAATTAAAGAGTCTTACCAACCTTTTAAAACATAAAACTTTAATCTATTTTTAATTCCCTTAAAATCATAGTAGCCTAATTCTATAAATTCCAAAACCCTAAACACATCAAATAAAAAACCCTAAATGGAAACAGTAGCTATAATTTACTTGTGTATTTGGCTTTTTCAATTTTATATTTGATTATGCTTTGATTTATTTTATATGCTTTAATTTATTTAAGTTCAATGCTTGGTTTATTTAATTTATCATGGATGGATGTTTACTTTCTATTGATATTTAATACCTTTGATGAATGGTTATTTACATGTATCAATTTATTTAGATTTCAAAATGTTGTAAGAGGTATGTTTCCATTTAATGGGTACCTCATTAGTTAAATATCATGTAATTTAAATTGCTTTTCTATTTTAGAACCAATGTAAAGGACATGTTTCTACCTTTCGGTGGGTGTCCTATTTAGACATGGATGTAAGGGCATGTTTCCATTTTTGGATGGGTGTCCATTTATTTGCTTTGTTTGGACATTGTTTTGATTTTTAATATATCGATGCTTTATTTTAATTATTGTGTGAAATATGGATAATATTGTTATACTTAAGAATTTTATAATATTAAGAAATGTAAAGGAGGTCGGTTCTAATGAACCGGGCGTTGTGGGGGTGCTAGTCCATTTCTCACCTTCCCCACACGTACCCAACTTTTCGAACCCATTAGGGGGTTGGGGATTCCTTAGGAATCGAGTCATCTACCCCTTTGTTTTTTTCGGTCCGTCCGGGTGGGGACTCCATTTTCTCCAGACTTAGGTCTATGTTCTCAAATGCCCCGAGCCTAAACAGTGCCAAAGTCGCAAGAACCATTCCACCAGGAGTGGGGGCAAAAATCCCCGCTCACATACCTATTTTGTACAACAAGATCCATTGAGAGCATGAAATACTTTAGAGTTTGAACCTTAGTAGCTCTAACAGATTGCATAGCAGTGATGTACTGCTTAAGATGCAAGTGAGGATTCCCTATACTGTTATACCTAGAGAAAGAAGGCATGTTGGACTTGGAAGGAACATTTTCATCTTGCTCAAATAGTATTTCCAATTCTGACACCTCTTCAGCCTTTAACTTCTTCTCAAACTTTTTTTCTAAATCAGTAATCATGCTTTCTACATCTGATGTTTTAGTCTTTTTTACAATTGATTTCTCTATAATCTTCATTTCTTTCTTTTTATTTAGAGGATCTTGGCAATATTAATCCCAGTCGTCATCATCACCAATCATTACTTTGTCATCATCAAAGGCCACTTCACCAACCTTGGCCTTTCCCTTGTCTTTCTGCTTCTTAGAACTAGTAGATGTGTCAACAATGTTCCCCAAAAGTGCAGCCAAATGGCTTTTTATAGTATCTGCCAGGACCTCCTATAGTTCTTCCATCTTGGAGTTGATTGTATCATCCACCATATTCTGAATCTGTTCAGGTTCCATTGCTTTTGATGTGAAACTAATTGAATTCCCACTTGATTCTGAGTTGTAAGTGGGGTTTTTGTCAGCCCTTGAACTATCGTACTCCAGGTATGTGAGCCAGAAAAGGTTAATGTGATGTAATGCAATGCATGTATGCATGTGTGCATTCATATGTAGCAAGCAAAGAAACTGTAACATCCTCTGATAATTCTCATAGAAAACTATTAGAGAATGTCACATAACATACTATTTATCTTATAACCATTTAGGACTCTTCATTTAAGAAATATCAATAGTGTTTTGATCAAATTATCGACACAGTTTCCTTTTGAAATTATCACTAAATAAAAATTTTCAAATATGAGATCATAACCTGTCATATAACATTTTATTTGTTTTCTTTTTCCAACATTCAATCCAATTCTAAAGTCTCCAAATAACATTATCTCCATTCATGTATCAAAGAGTCAATTATAAAATTAATAGTTCACAATACAATATATATCAAATATGGTAAAAATTTGAGGTCATTAAGTCTTTAAATATAATATTCTAACCATGCTTACAAATTTGTGCAATGTTAAAATATTATCAATTGTACTAAACAATACAACAATTCTATAAACAATATATATATATATGAATTATTCATTGCAGTACCATTAGTTCTTAATCTCTTCACTTTAAATCCTTAACTTCTTCATTCCATTATACCTGCGTGTCATAAACATTCTAACATGCTAAGCCAGAAGCTTAGTGGTGTTTATATAAATATATTTTTCACTTATAATTAAAGAAAATATTTATAAAATTATAGTAATAAAGCTGAATGTTAACAAAATATTTTAATAAATTGAATATTCGTATTAACAAACTATCACAATATTTTAATTACAAACAAAACATTTCAATAAATCGAATATTCGCAATAACAAACTATCACAATATTTTAATTATATAAAATAATAACTTTTAGTTTATAAAATCAATCACGCTATATTATATTTTCAATATTGCAACTTAACTCTTATTAAGCTATTTCGTTTATTAACATTATTCATATTACACTTATTACATTTTTCAGTAAATCTCACTTCTTAGATTTACATATAGGACATATACACTCAATTTTATAACTTTAGTACTTTTATTTAGTACTATAGTATGGTATGCTTATTTCAATATTTACTCTATATATATACTTTCAATTAGTATAACACTTAGAAAAATATTAATTAATTCAATATTTGCATATAACCATTTTTTTCAATACTTTAGTAATTTTGCTCAAAATATTTATATGAACTACTAATCACTTTCACACCATAACACAATAAGTTAATTTGAATAATTGACTTATAATAATATTTTGCATGTCTTTCAATATTCATAACATCATGTTTACATAAATTTTCTTGCCCTCATATACTGAATTGTAAATCTTAGGTCTGGATAGCAGGTCACTAATGGCAAATTAATATCCACTATAATGATATCGCCAAAGGCCCACTATGCCACAAATGCCCACTGTAAAGAATGGATCAAAGATCCTCTATGACTTAAAGCGTCTACTGATGGCATAGATGTCAATATCACTGGGAGATAAAAGTATCATCTATTGCATAGAGTGCCCACAATCACTATAAATATCTGCCCTTTTGCTAGGCATACAACCCAGAAACTAGATTTAACATCAGCATAATCGGGCTATATATTAACTTCATTGTTTGAAGTTAGTTTTTTAATTTTAATATTTATTATTATAAAACACTTCCACTTTAATTTATTTGCTTATCATTGTAAACTTATATATTATAAACAATTATAACAATTACTTCAAACACATTATCATATGAACAATCATATGTATTTACGTAACATTTGCATCCAATTAATTTAGTTAATCTTATTTATTCCTCAATTATTGTTTTTCAACTCACTTTCACATTTACTCTATTGTGAATGAAATCTAAATAGATTTCCACTTCCATTATTTAGTTCTTTCTTTAACAAAGTAAGAATCTATGAACTATGATTTCACTTCAAATTTGTATACATATATATAATGTATACACTACATTTAACACATTCATAAATATTGATAGATATATATACACTTCTCTAGTAATGCATTTCCATGTTATAAACTTTTTATTAATTTCTTGTAATATAATGAATACATTCTTCAATATCAATATTAATACATATATCACAAACTTGACTCTTGAGATATCATTTCACTAGAAAGTTATTTTTGAACATCACTAGATTCTTTCCTTTCACATTACTAATTCCTTTCTTTCTGTTACTATTAAGCCGTATTTATCAATTCATTAACATTTCTATATACACTCTATGAATTGTCCTCAATCACTAAATAATATTACAAGCAAGTATATGATGAATGTACAATATGTATATGTCATATTCTTATTTTTATCACTCTGTCACTTCTCACAGATATTTATTACTTTCATAGTTTCGTTATCAACATCATTTGGATTATCATAGACTTATCAATTTACAAAATTTGACTCTCTAAACACTTTTGTACATAATTAATGAATCGTCTTAAATCATAAAATGATATTGCTATTAATTATACACAAGGTATATGACTCGTATACCTTTACCACAAGAATTTCCATAAAAAAACTAATCACTTTATTCTTTTCTTATGTTTCCTTAACTTGCTCTTCGAATTATTTAAAATCAATAATACTTCATTAGTGTATCATTATTCATATCTTATTTCTCAAATCATCTTATCCTTTTGGATAAGTATTATAAAAACCATTAATCTCATACAATCATCTTTTAATCTTTCTCTATTATTCACTTATTTTAATTAATGAAGAACACTTTAACTGTCATAAAACGTATATCACTTTCCTCATAAAGATTATATTTACTAAACAAAATAAATATTATAACTTTTTCTTTAATTATATAACCATGTTCAAGTCTTAATTATCTGTAATATCCCTAAGTGTGCCTAGAAGTTGTGATAATATTGTTATTAGTGAATTGAATGTGTGATTGATAAGTGGTAATTGTGTATGATTTATTTGGAGGATAATAGAAGTTGAGAAAATAATGTATATGTGTGTAGTTGGAAGGAATGCATTGTGTAGAGAGAAGTGTATATGTAGTGTATATGGTGATATATATAACATATAAGTTGGTCAAAGGGCTTGGTCAAGGGAAGAAGATATTTTATTTGTGATTTGTGAAATTACCTATATGGGTATATATGTGACAAAAGTTTAGTTAAATGGATGAGGGCATTATAGTAGTTTTCTTTTGGATGAGTATTTAATGCATGTGGACTTTGTGTTTTCTTCATCATTTCTTCTTCTTCTCCTTGTGTTGGCCGGCTCCTTCATTGGCAAAGAAAAACAAAAGAACAAAGAAAGGTTTTGATGATTTTAAGCTCCAAAGTTGAGAGAGATTTCAAGTAGCTAAGTTGGATTTCAAGGAATTTTATCATCTTGGTAAGTTTTCTCTTGTTTACCTTGATTCTTTTTGAAGTTGTGTTTGGATTGAGTTATGTTTAGTAATAGTATGATTAAGTATGTTTGTAATTTGTTGAGAAGAGTTGAAATAGATTTGAAAAGGAGAAGTAAATTGGTGTTGGTGATGGAAGAGTAAGAGTTGTGTTTAGTGAATATTTTTCTGTTTTACAATTAGTAAAGGCTGTGACTTGTATGATTTTTAATTAATTATAGAAAAATGTTCTTGAAGTGAATTTTTGATATGTTGTGCCTCTATGAGTCTAGAATGACTGAAAAATATGTTGATTCGATTTTGGAATGGTTATGAGTTTAGAAAGATTATTTTTATTAGACCTGTTCCAGCAGGTACCTTAATTGAGACAGCTATATTTCGGGATTTTTAATAAAATGTAGAAAAATCATATCCAATTGAATTTTGGATATATTGTTGCTTAGTGAGTCTAGTATTTGAGAAAAATAATTTGGAACCACGTTGATTGAATTTGATTTATGGAATTCACAAAGTTCAGAACTGCTGCCAGGATGCAGGGCAATTGGGGCAGTCTGGTTAGGTGAACTATTTGACCAAGATTTTGTGTTCAGTTTGATCTGAAATTTTAAAGGAATGATCTTAAGATACAAAACTAAATTCTGTAAAAATTTTAGAATTTTTAGTCAAGTATATTATTTTATACAATTTTTCAAAATAAGGATAAAATGGAGTCTAAAACCAGAATGTACTATTCATATGGTCATTTTGCTAATATTCCTTTTGGATTAGGTTGTGAAGAGGTTGAATTGCCCTAATTTGTGAAGTGAAGAACTATTGAGTGGAGAAGAGTTTAGAGTGGTGTGAAATGTTATTAAGGTAAGTACCAATGTTGCATGATTGCATTGTTAATGCATATCACTAATGTATTTTGATGTGTTTATATCATTAATGATATGTATATATATAATTGTGTTATGGGAAAATGAAAGATGTGAATGATTTGATGAATATTAATGTATGAGAATACAATTGATTGAGTATAATTAAATAATATTAGGTAAATTATTACATTGTTAATCTAATGTGACTTGTATAGTGTGAAAGAGAAGAGGATCATTCAACAAGGTATGAGCTATGCAACTTTATTATGATAAACATTTTTATGAAGAATTACTTTAATGTACTTTGTAATGTTATAGCAATGATGCTATATGTATAATGTGAATCATGTGATTGAATAATGATATGTTCATTTGGTTAATGTAATTGATGTTGAGTATTATAATGATGATCCACATGATACTATATGAACAATACTATGATTTGTGTATTATGAATCTTGTGAATTGTATTGTGCTATATGAATAAGGTACTTTGTAATGTTATAGCACTGATGTTATATGTATCATATGGATTGAGATATGATATGTTGTGAAGCCATTGTGATTGGCTATGATGATCTAATTGAAAGAAATAAGGCATGTTTGCCTAGATGATAATGAACATTGAGATTGAAATTGATAATGAAACAATAAGTGAAATATGTGTTTAATGTGTTATTCAGTTTTTAGAGTTCTGGGTTTGGAGGCATGCCTATAAAATGAAAAAGGTAACAGTCTTGCCGGGTTGAGGATCTCTTCAAATTGAGTTGAATTGAGGTCCAAGAGACTGGGTCTGTTACACTATGAGAATTGTGAATATGAAATATATGATTGGTAACAGTCTTGCCGGGTTGAGGATCTTCTCATGATGAGTTGATGGTCCAAGAGACTGGGTCTGTTACACTATCCATGGATAGAAATATTGATATATGATGCCTACGGGCTTGATGATTATGATTATAGACCAAAGCAGTAACTCTGAACTCTGAATAACATAGTGGTGTCTGTTGGGCCCGAGTCTGTCTTTGTTGTCAATGTGATATACAAATGTTGAAAGAAATGGATAATGAAATCTTTGGTATATTTCATTGGACATGTGATTGATGATATGTAATATGTGCGTTGAAATATTGATTATGAGCACTAGTGATGAATCATTAATGTTGAATTGTGAATAAAGAAATGTTATGATTGGTATGATGTATAATGTGTGTATTAGCATTGATTGTGAATTCAATTGATGAATTATGGTTGATGACAATGATTGTCTTAATTGGAAATGTGACTTGTGATTGGTATGATGTATAATGTGTGTATTGAGATGTTGATTGTGAATATTAGTGATGGGTTGGACTTGGTAGAAATGCTATGTTTATATGTGTATAAGATGTGAGATTAGTTGAAAGATATGAAAGGTGCAAATGAATAGGGATAAACTTAATAAGAACTAAAAATATATGGAATTGAGATATCTTTATACGTTAGTGTTTCCATGATATATGTTTGTATTTTATATTTGTACTACTAAGCTTTCGAGCTTAGCGCGGATGTATTATCGCGCAGGTAGCTTGGTGGAAGACATGAAGTCTTTTGGTATGCCACGAGAAGAGTAAGATTTTGTCGAGACCAACTAGAGGGTAATGCATACATGTATCCACTTTAAGTATGTTATATTATATGTATAAATGAAGTTTTGATAAAGACAATAATTTGTAAGTGTTCTTTAAATTGACCTATTATGGTTTGAATTTTGTTACAGGTATTGAAAGGTAAAAAGAAAAGTGGCATCCTTATACTTTAAATACTTACTGTATGTATACTAGGTATATGTATAGTATTTATATGGAGTATTGGGGTGTTACATTATCAATCCATAACACTTTCATTTCTCATATTCTTTATCATCTTATTTTAGCATAGTTTAACCACATAACTATATAAACACTTTACACATAACTTTCTTACTTCAAAGTTTTCCCTTAGTGGATTAACCATTTAGATCCGCATATACTTTTAATTAATAAACAATTGGTTCATCATTCCAATTTCCTAAGTAGTATATTTTAGATAGTCGTTTGGCTATTAAAGACAAATCACTTCAAACACAAATATTTAACACTTCAATAAACCAAGTATCATAACCATAACTTTACTTCTAAGTTATCAAATCGTTTAGCCCTAAAATCTTCTAAGCCTTATATTTTCCAAACCCATCTTCCATTAGAAACATATTTGCTTGAAACGTTATGAATAATCACTTTCCTCTCATCATTACACTCTTTGTCTAATCTTAACTTTCAATATTTATCATTGCAAATACTTAACCCACACTTGTCATTTTCTACTCTTTTCCACATTTTTAACATATATATATATATGAATTCTTAGCACAAGGGTAAGAAATATAAACATATAAGCCTCATACTAGGCCCATAGATCACAAAATACAAGCCAAAAACATTATCCAGGTACCCCATGGCCGTGACATTTCAAATCCATGCCTGTGGGATACAAAATAAACCTGTCAAATGCCTTTGCAGATCCCCACGGTCATGGCCTCCAAGGCCCACGGCCGTGGTATACCAAACAACTTTGTTTCTTCAAAATTTTTAAACATACTGTCGCTTTTTCAATCCCACGGTCGCGACACTCAGTTGCCACGCCCATGGCATTGGTTTTGGATCTGCCTACATTGAAATTCTTCCTCCAGCAGTCCCAACTTTGATACCACGTCCATGGCTCCTTTAAGCCATGCTTGTGGCATCCTAAATCATGTTTTCTGCACTTTTAACTCCATAAAACACATTCATATTGAAGATCTAAGTTATAAATGTATCAAAATATAATTTTTGACATAAAAAGAGTTCATATCAAATACTTTAAGAAATAACTCATTTTGAGTGACTCAATCAACTAATTCAAACACTTAAACTCAAAGAAATTCAAATATTTGCAAATAAAGATATATAAACAAATACCTTGTAACACCTATATACTCTGTATAAGTACTATGCATATACCCCATATATATACAATATGCATATAAAATACAAGGATGTAACATTTTTAGTATTGTTTAAATCCCTTACCTTAGTTCCATATCAATTATATATTTTTAATAAAAGAACATTTACCAAACCATTATACTTTTGATTAAATTTCATATATATAAATTTACATTGTCTTTTCCAAAATTCACTTATGTACATATACATTTTTATCAAAACACAACATAATAAATTTGTACATGTATGCACCACCTTCTAGTTGGTCTTGAAATACTCTTATTCTTCTTGTGGCACAAGTGTTTGACTCCCATATCAACCATCTACTCACTGCATGATTTACACAACCGCGCTAAGCTTGAAAGCATAGTAGTACATTTAAATTGCATATGCGTACATTACAAAAAATATACTCACATCACTAACATCATTTATCATCATATGCTTATCATGTTTTTTTTTCTCATTTTCAATGCACTTTTCATATCTTTTCACTAATTTCATAATTTATATATATCTTTAACATAAGCCACAATTCGATGGCTTATCATAATATTCATGAAATAATACACAAAATTTCCACACCCATATACATATTACACATCACATTTTATTTCCATAATCTCATTTTCAATATCAAGACTTAGCTCTGCTCAAGTCTTTCAATAATTCATTTCTCATCATTTAGCATATTTTCTTAAGCCACATTCCTTTTTAGTAATTTGCATATGTATTGTGATCATATCATTCCATGATCACCATCATATATCTCATAATATTATATCTTACTATATTGTTCAATTATTCCATAAGTCATAATTCACATAAAAACAAACACAAGCATCGGCCCAAAGGATCTAATATGCTATTCAAATCTCAGAGTTACTATTTTGGTCCAAATTGACACCATGTGTCTAGCCCCGAAGACAAATCATATCACAATGAGGATAACTTCATATGTAACATCCCAACAAGGCTTCAAGGACTAGGCCCAATCTAGCTTCAAGGGACTGCTACATCATGTAACATCCCAACTAGGCTTCAAGGGCAAAGCCCAACACAGCTTCAAGGGACTGCTACGTCTTAGGCATGCCACCAAACGCAGAATTTTGAAAATTGAATAACATACTAGGCACACAGTTCTTTCATAATTCCATTCTCAATATCTTTCTCATTTTCCCATGATCAAGCTAGGCAAAATGCCTCAATTATCTCATTTATATAAATATAGCCATCACTAATTGCTTTACATAGCATCTTTAATGTATACATAACAAACTGCATTACCCAAACATTTTGGGTTATTATCATATCTTGCACATAGTTCACATTACATATAATGCATTTATGACATTATACAAATCATAACATATTACTCATGCACAAATAATGTAGTAAGTAACTTAACACATTTTCCAATCAAAATGTGTTAAGTCCAAATGTCATGCAAATATAGTCAATTAATCAAAGTTTGTACTTACCTTAGAAAACACTCCAAAATAAGCTTTAAAACTTTCTTTAACCTTCTCTTCTAAGTTGCCCTTCAACACCAGGGTTGGGCAAACTACACTCTCTCAATGCCTATACCAAATGTGAACATAAACAACCATTTAATATCACATTCTAAGGTATTCTTAACATCAAATCATTTAAATAGGAATTACAAATGAAAAATAACAAAAAAAAAGTTATTCTCAAGTGACACGCCCAACAACACGGGCATGTTAATGAGTGTGTCATTACCTCATTCATAAAGAAGCATTGACACATCCAATGGCATAGGCGTGTCACTGACCATGTCATTCATTTTGCCTCACAAAAAGTTTGACATACCCAACAACACGGGCGTGTACATGGCCATGTCAATTATCTTATCTCATAGTAGCTACTCACGCCCAAAGATATGGTCGTGTTAATGGTCGTGTCATCAACGTTAAACTCAGCACTGCTGACACGCATAACAACATGGTTGTGTCACTGGTCGTGTCAGGAAAAAGTTTTGCATTTCAAACTCTCAACCATATGAACACAATCATTCCAAACTCAATACTACAACACCCTTAATCATCATCTTAGTTTATATTCATAATTCACCCATGAATTCAACACTTATATAACTCCAACATATCATGATAATAATCATTATATAATTCATTTATACAATCATCCATGTATCAATTTACACAATTCCCAACTCATTTATACTAAACCTTACTCTTTTCCTTATCACCCTTATTCCTCAATTTCAACTACTCATCACCATCCTCACAAATAATCATATTTTCATCATCTAAGCACCAATTCAACATTTATACACTTCAACATTTCATTATCATCATATTATTCAATTAATCATCACTTTTTCTAACTAACCATATTGTAGACCCTTAATTTTTGACTTAGTCCAATCCGATAGTCCAAAATATTTTTTTGTGGAATAATATTTATCTTTATGATATTTAATAGTTATTTTTAGTAATAAAAATAAAAAAATAAAAAATAATGAAAAAATAAAAAATTGGACCGATCGGCGAGCGACCCGCGGCAGCAAGCCAACTGGGCTTCGCAGTAGCAATTGTCTGTGGCGAATTGGGCAGTGACCAATTCGCCACAGCTGAGCTTGCCCAATTCACCTAGCCCAATCCTCACAACAATTTTTGCCAACGCAGCCCTCAGGTCCATCAGCCGCGTGCACTCTCGATTTTTTTACCAAACCTTATTTTACCCGATTTTGTAATTTTTCCTAAACAGTTGGTCTTTCCTTATTAAAATAGGATTAGGTCTTTTATTTTCCTATAAATACTAGCATCAAACACACGGATTGGGGGTGGCAATTATTTGGAAAAAACTTTGGACTTTTAATCTTTTCGAGGGAGTGTGGAGACTTTTTGACTTTTATTGGATGATACAATGGACTTTTGGACTCTAAGAGAAACCCTAGCAACCAAGCATCAACATAAAATTATAAGCAAGAAAATAAAATAGAGAAAAAGAAAGACAAAGACACATAACTTGACAAAGGCAGTGAACACACTGTCTTGGTATTGCTCGACCAGAATTCCAGCGACACAATTATGGTGGAACCAACAAACGATGGTACATTCTTGATTGACTCAATATAATATGCTTTTGATAATTTTTAATATGGAACACATCTTGTCTTTGCCTAAGATTAATTCCATTAAGCCATACCCCTTTAGTTTGAATTCTTGTCACTTTATGTGGAGCATGAATTAATGATATTGTTTTGTTATTCAAATGAAACGAGTCCAGTAACCTATTAGCTTAAATTCTTTCAAGTGCGTGATTATTTAGCCAATATACCACAACACCTTTGTTTAAATTTTTTCATATAAATAGTGGCTTCATTCAAGTAGTTAATAAAATTTGTCATGGTAGCTTATTTCTTCCAACATCTAAACCCTAATCTTATTTTCATAAATTCCAAACCCTATTTACTAAACCTTAAACCATAACTTATAAAACCTAAATCCCAAAACCAAAACCATGACCTAAACCCTAATTTCTAAAATTAAAAACCCTAACATTATTTTCCAAAACCATAATCTATTTTCTCAAACCCTAATCACTTCTTAAAACTTGCAACCCTAAATTTTGTTTTCTTAAAATCTAAAATCATAATTAATTCTATCTTCCATACCTTCACGTAGTTTAATTTTTTTAAAATAATGATAATATTATTTGTTTTGCAAGTCAAAACCCTAGTTTAATTCCAAATACCTGTAAAATCATATTTCATGTTTGAAACTCTAATTTCCTATCTAAAAACCCTAAAAAACTCTAGAATTCCTAATTCAAAATGTAAACCTAAATATGTATCTTTATTTACTTTATTTTAATTTTAAATTTTATTATATAGTTTATTATATGTTTTAATGATTGATTTATTTAATTTCATCATTTGATTTGTTTATCATGCATGCATGATTTATTTATTATTATTATTTGTTAAAATTGTAAGAGGTATGTTTCCATGATTGGGTACCTCATTAATTAATCATTATGCAAATTTAATTTATTTTCATATTTTGGAATTAATGTAAAGGACATGTTTCCACCTTTCGGTGGGTTTCCTATTTAGTTTTAGACATAGACGATGTAAGGACATGTTTCCATTCTCGGATGTGTGTCCATTTATTTATTTTGTTTGGACATTATTGTGATTTTAATAAAGTATTTATTTATTCTTATGATTACATGTAGTATGGATAATATCATTATATTTAAGAATTTTTTAATATTAAGACCTGCAAAGGAGGATGGTTCTAATGAATTGGCATTGTGGGGATGTTGGGCCATTTCTCACCTTCCCCATATGTACCTAACATTCCAAACCCATTAGGGGGTTGGGAATTCCTTAGAAATTGAGTCATCCACCCCTTTCTTTTTTTTGGCCTGTCCGAGTGGCGACTCCATTTTCTCCAGGCTTAGGCCCATGTTCTCTAAGGCCCAGAGCCTAAACAGTGCTGAAGTCGTAAGAACCATTCCACCAGGAGTGGGGGCAAAAATCTCCGCTCACAGTGATGACTCCATTGGGGATAAGAGAAGCTGATTTCGTTGAACTTTATATTATTCTATTCTTTCTTATCATGATATTATCCATTGCATCATTTATATTGCATTGTATGTGTGAGTTAGGACGCCCGTGTTAGCCGTGTTGTGTTATGTAAGGGATACCATACTTTCACTCAAGGTATGGAGATCAATCATGGAATAACCAATCATAGCCTTGTGCCTTTTAGTATATACTTGCTATGGGAACCTAAGCCTTTCAACCCAAAGACTAAAGCTCATGTAATTGGAATAGTTACTTTCCTTAGGCTTTTACCCCAAATGTTTGTTGTTTGACTATGATTAATTTATCTAGGCTTAAATCATAGCTTATTTTGTTTGTTCTTCTTCTAATATGACCTAAGTACATTTGCAAGCTCAAAATAAATTTTTGTTTAAAGTTCAAAAGACCAAAGTGTTGCGCTCGAATTAACTCTACCACAAAGCGTCACTCGCAAGTATACGAGGTAGCTGTAGCAAAGGTGATCGCCCCAAGGTCGTTCTCTCAAGGAAGCTAAAGTGGTTAATTGATTATCAAAGTAAAAGTAACAAGTAATTGAAATGATTTAAATTTCAAAGTAATGAAGAGGTTTAATTGAAGTTTAAAACGATAAAAGTAACTAAAAGCTGATGTTTTGATTCACTTGATAAAAAGAGTCTAGGGTTTGCACTTCTTTACTACTCATATGTATGAACGGTTATTCCATTAACTAATTTAATTTCTAAGATTAAATATCAAGCAACTTAATTAATTGAGTCAAGGAAATAAGCTTTCGCATTCAAACCTCTTACAACTAATCTTGTTATAATTGAAACAATCTTTTTAATAGGTTATATCTCTAATTCACCTAAGTCCTTAATTGAATTATTCCAGCATTAGATTTCATCTCTCAATTCATCATCTAATTCCTAAAACACACAATTGGTGGCCAATCAATTATATGTTAACAATATTTCATTCAATAAAGGTTAAAGAAATCATTAGTTAAGAGAATAACCAATTCATACAATCATAGCAAATCCGTACAAACCCTAGACTAGATTAAATTAGTTCATGATGTTATCAAGCATATTCATCTTATTAATAATCAAAGAAATCAATTTAGACATGATAATGTTCATAAACACAATTTCAATGAAACTAAAGAGACAAAGTTTAAGAATAAAACCAAGTTACAAACTCCTTGAAGTTTTTGATGAATCTCTTGATCGAATCTTGCAAGAAGGATGAAACAATGGCATGAACAATCTAATCTAAACTAGTTTAATCCAAAGTAAAGTCAAAATCCAAGAAAACAAATGTTTAAACCCTAAGATCTCTCTCAGACGGCTGAATTTTGCTCTCTAAAAATCGTCACCCCCAAACCCTAACTTTTCTTTTCCTTTTATATGAATCGTGCGCGTTAAAAATCCGATGCGGGCTTGGAACATGAGGGACACGGCCAAGTCAGAAGTGACTTGGCCGTGTGAGTGTCTTTTGGAGGGACACGGCCAGGTGACACGGCCGTGTCCCTTGCCAGTGTTCTCTACTGCCTGCCTTTTGATCTTCTTTTCTTCTTGTTGAGTGACACGGCCAAGTGGAGCTTGACTTGGCCGTGTTGCACCATGTTTGAGGGACACGGCCACATGACTTGGCCGTGTCTGTAATATCCCCACATATGCCCTAGAAGTTTTGAATGTTGTTGTTGTTGTTGTTGTTGTTGTTGGTTAATGGGTTAGAATGTATGTGTTAATTGGCAAGAGAAAAGAAATTGGAAAGTGAATGCTTGTGTATATGTGTTTTGGGGAATTTTAGGGTTTAGAGACAAATGTATATGTTGTGTATATGATGATATATATAACATATAAATTGGTCAAATGAAGAGTCAAAGTGATGGTTAAGTGGAAGAAGATATTTTTGGTTGAGTGTGAAATTACATGAATGGGCATATAAGAGACAAAGGTTTAGTTAAATGGTTAAAGGGTGTTTGGTAATTTTCTTTTGGAAAACTTGTGGTGGAGATTAAAAGGAAAGTTTGACTTTGCTTCTTGATTTTTTTCCTCTTCTCTTCATGTGTGGCCGGCTTCTTCATAGAAAAAGAGAAACAAAGAGACAAGAGAGGTGTTCTTGATTCTTGAAGCAAATTGAAGGAAAAATCAAAGGTTTTGGTTGAAGATTTGTGGAATTTCATCAAATTAGGTAAGTACTCTCTTGTTTTCCCTTGTTAATTTTTGAAGTGGTGTTTGAGATAAGTTGTGATTGGTTAATATCATGATTTAGAATGTTTGAGATGTATTTATAAGTAGTGAAAGTGATTGTGAATAAATAAGGGTTAAATTGGTGGTGGTTTTGTTTGAAAATGGCAAATTAAGTGGAAGTTGTTTTTGAAAGAAGAAGATTGATGTTGGTTTTAGGATTTGATGTGGTAAGTGATTGAATATGTAATTGATATAGTGTTAATATGAATATTGTGATGAATAAGTATTAATAACATTGATTATGTCCATTTTGATGAGATTATGTTGTGTATAATGTGTTTGAATGCAATTGAAAGAGTTTTGGCTATTTTAGGGTTTATGCATAAGAGATACGTAATTTGGAGCGGTCGCTATTATTCATGTGCGGTCGCTATTATTCATGTGCGGTCGCGACTTAGGTCGGGCTTCTGGCCGCGAAACCTACTGTAATAAGGTTTCATTGTGTAATGGTATGGGGCGGTCGTACTCAGGTGAGGCGCGACCGCTAGAAAGGTTCTGTTCATCTTATTGGAAGCAATCTAATTCTACAACAAGATTCTCAAATACATGTTAAATAGATATCATTTGTCTAACATCATTGTTGAATAATGAGATGTGAGATGATATGGAATTGATAATACATATGATACTATATGAACCAAGCTATGTATTATGCATTGTGAATCTTGTGAATGGCAATTTGTTATATGAATAATGTACTTTGTAATGTTACATCAATGATGCTATATGTAAAATGTGAAGAAGAGGATGAAGTAATTGATTATAGATAGCTTGGTGGGAATAACTTTGAAGAGTGAAAAAGATGAGGATCATCCAAAAAGGTATGTACAATGCAATTTATAATTATGTGAATAATATGATTGAAGCATGTCTAAATGATATGATTGAATAATGACATGTTTGCCTAGTTAATGTAATTAATGTGGTATATATCAATGATGGAATATGACATGTAAAGGTTATGATGAGGTAAATGATTATGTATGTAAAAGATGAATTGCTATAATGTAGATTGAAAAGTAATGTGAAGCCATTGTGGTTGGCTATGTTAACTCAAATGTGATGTGAAGCCATTGTGGTTGGCTATGTTAACTCAAATGTGATGTGAAGCCATTGTGATTGGCTATGATAATTCAATTGAAAGAAACAAGGCATGTTTGCTTAAATGAAATGATAAATGAATTGAGAAAGTAATGTAAAATGATTATGTGCTTAATATGTTGATTCAACTTTCAGAGTCCTGTGTTTGATGGCATGCCTATAACTCATTGGATAGGCGAAATGGGAGGCCCGTAAGCCGAGTCCAATTTGAGAAATGTTTATGAATCACTGGATAGGTGAAATGGGAGGCCCGTAAACCGATTCCAGTTGTAAAATGTGAATATGGAATGATGGTGAAATGGGAGACCCGTAAACCACTTCCATTTGAGAATTTGTAACAGTCTAGCCGGGTTGAGGATCTCCCCATGTTAATGGGTTGATGGTCCAAGAGACTGGGTCTGTTACGCTATCCATGGATAGAGATATGATATAAATTGCCTACGGGCTTTATGATTATGATATTGGATCAAAACAGTGACTCTGAACTTTGAATGACATATTAGTATCTGTTGGGCCCGAGTCTGTCTTTGTTGTCCATGTGATAATTAAATGTTGAAATAAATGAGAAATGAGATCTATGGTTGCCTTTATTGCAAATGTGATTCGTATGATATGTAATGTGTATGTATTGATATGTTGATTGTGAGTATTGGTGATGGATTGTGGTTGGTGTTAATGATTGCCTTGTTGGAAATGTTATTCATGATTGGTAAATGGTGAATACTACTATGTTATGAAGTATGTGTGGAATATGTGTATTGAAATATTGTTAGTGAGTATTATTGATGAAAGGTGATGGGTGATAATGATATATATATATGATATATGATTTAGTTGAGATATATGAAAATACAATCTAAAGAAATGATATGATAAGCTAAAGTTATATGGAATTGATATATCATTATATGCTAATATAATTTATAATGTATGTGTATAATTTATATTTGTACTACTAAGCTCTCGGGCTTAGCGCGGTTATGTGATCGCGCAGGTGACCAGGTGGAAGATGTGAAGTCTTTTGTTATGCCACGAGAAGAGTAAGAGTTTGTCGAGACCAACTAGAGGGTGATGCATTCATGTATAATTTAATTATGACGTACTTCTATCAAGAATGTATTCATTTGTATATATATAAGATGTTTTGAGAAAGATAAGATTATTGTATATTTATAAGATCATTAAAAGTATATTGATTTTGTAAATGTTCTTTAAATTGAAGTATGGTGGTTTGGAACTTTGTTAAAAGTTTTTAAATTGCAACGAAAAGTGACATCCTTATACTTTATATATTTACTGTATGTATAGTACGTATATGGAGTATCAGGGTGTTACAATTATTTTGGTATCAGAGCTTAGGTTCGAGATTCTCGGCCTAAGTAGAAATGAAAAGAAAAAGTTTGAAAAGTTTAAGTGGAAGTAAAAAGGAAAAGTTTTGAAATGGAATTTGTAATACATGCATATGCATTGACACCTAGGTTGGTCTCGGACGTGGCATAATATGAATTGTAGAATATTTGTGTTATATGAGATGTTCAATATAGTTGATGATATATGTGTATACTATGTTGATGTGATGAGAAACCATGATTATTGGCAATGATGTGGGAAATGAATTATAACTGAGGCATAGTGCCTAATTGATTATGAGAAACGAATTGTGAAATGTAATGTGATATATGTGTATATTGATGATGTATATGAAAATGTTATGTCGTGTGCAACATGGAATATAATGTGGATGTTTATGAGTAATATTATATAGGACATAATATGAATTGAAACATAAAGAAATGAAAAGGGGAATAAAGTTGAAAATGAGTTGAAATCAAGATTAAGATAAGAGTATGTACTCTTTCCTCTACATTTTGAATATCTTTATTATAGAGTTTATGTTGGGTTTGCTAAATAGAGGAAATATTGTTGGATTGTTATTATGGAAAGTTATGTTATTTTAATGAGGAGAGTATGGTGGAATATTGAATGAGTTGATTAGTATAGACAAAGTGTGATTATTTAAAGTTTGGGGTATATATATATAATTAAGGTATTGTTTAAAGGAAAAAGAGATGATAGTGGTTAAGTAAGAATATAACTTAGTATTGTTACTATAATGCAAACATTGTGAATTCATTGTTAGAAATGTGAGATGCTTGGATATTGTGAAAGTTCATGGTAATGGTGGTGATATGTAATATTTGAAATTTTTTTTAATGAGCTTGATAATTGTGAAACATATATGTTTTGATATTGCTTTGTGATATATATATAAGATGTTTTTAAAGTTGATATTAAGAAAAGATGAGTTTGGCAAATTAAAGCTTGAGCGAATTAATAGGTTGAAAAGTTAAAATTTTAGTGGAAATTGTTAAAGATTATTGGGATGTTGATGGTTTAATGTATATACCATACATGGGCTAGGTGAAATGACTAATGTTGCACATGAAAGTATAGTGAATTGAGTAATGTGATTGATAGTATGAGAATTGGTTCTAAAGTAAAAAGGGAAGAGGATGAGTAAACGAAAATGAACCATTTTAAATCATTTTATTGCAAAGAGTAAAAATGGATATGAAAGTATATTAAATGCTTTTAAAGACGAAAGTGAAAGAGATGTCACCTTGGGAATATGACCAAGATGGATGTGAAATATTATTATAGTCAATATATATGTATATATGTTGTGTGAATAAATACTTTACATTATACGGGAAGAATTAGTATTGTAGCAGCTCAGCCCAAAGGCTCTGGGGGTTTCTCCGGATAGGAATGGCTCAGCAGGTGGACTAGGACGGTTGTTACAGTTATAAAGGAACATTTTTAGTGAATGTATGAAAAAGGAAAATAAAACAAGAGTATATAATTAAGGGTATACATGTATATGATATGTGAATTGAGTTTTCAATATGAATGAAATTATGATATATAAACAAATGTGTGAATCACATTATGAAGGTGACCTATGAATATGTATGTGGTATAATTATAGAATTAGTGATATGGAAATGATGTTGTATGTATTAGTGGACCTAAGAGATATTAGGTTTTGAACTGTGTAAAGCTAAATGGATTATATGATGGAAGTGAGTATAGAATGGACTTGAATAATATTGGACAGTGGAAATGGTTATAGTGAGCATTGAATTTGATAATCATATGATATTTAGAGTTTCAAAGTATTCATTTATGAAAAGTTCTATGTAAATATATATTATAAGAGATTGTAAATTGACTAGAAATGAAGTGACAAATAGAAATTGTATGGGAACTGAATATGATTGAATATGTATATAGTAATATTGTTGAAACCTGAATTAAGTTGATAAGGAATATGTTATTCTTGAGAAACACCTTAGCTTTGTGTTGGTAAAGACTAAGAATAAAATTATATAAGAACAGTATTGATTTGAAAGTTTCAAGCTTGAATATTAATCTCTTGAAGCTATGTGTTTTGTTCAGTATATTTGATCTGTTAATTCGTTATCCATGGATTTGGGTCTTGGATAAAATGATTGTAATACAAGTTTGGTGAGATTGAAAATTATGTTGGAAAAGTATAGTTAAAAGTTATGATGGATAAAGTTGTACCTTCTCATTTTATGTTAAGAATTTGGTTATAATTATGAAGGTAATAAGAGAAAAAGGAAATTATGGTAGTGTGTTAAGTTATGGGTAATATGACTGAAGTTATACTGAATATGTATATGGTATGTACTGAATAAATGGGTGGACTTGAGATATAAGTGAAAGAACTATTGGTAGTGAGTATGGTATAAAATTATTATGAGAATTGATGAGAATTATATTAAGTTAATTTGAAATGATTGGTTATCGTGATAGTTTGATTGAATATGGAGCGAAAGAGATCAGGAATTGTATATAAGTTTGCCCTAATGGAATTAGGTTATATATATATATACATATATAAATATTGTGAACTTTCATGATGAATTTGGATAAATTAATGGATGGTTAGAATTGAACAAGATTGGAATGTGAGTATATTGTGATAGATAGATCAATTGATCTGGTTTCGGCTAAGATTATGAATCGTTATTGAGATTTAATGTGTATAATTGTATCAAAAGTGTAATTATTTACATGATAATGTATATGATGTAAATTTTAAAGTGTGAGTGGACATGAATAGATGGAGTTATAGTAGTTATAAATCATGATAAAAAGGGAAAAGATTAGTTATTTATGAAATAAGTTGAAAAGTAATGTATTAATATGCAATTTAAATGAAAAGCATGCTAAGGAAATAACTCCATTTGTGAAAAATAAGGATTTTGTTATCCATTGAGGTTTGATAAATGTCTATTTAGACAGTGAATGTAATGACGGGATAATTAATGCTAAGATTTAAACCAATGATTTTTGAGGTTAAAGTTAAGAGAGTAATTACAAAGGAGTGAAGGAATAGAATATATTGAATATAAAGATTGGATGAAGTATAAGTGTATTATAAAATAATCTAATTCTTGTGTAAAAACTTTGATAAGAGATGTAATGAGTTCTTTTGAATGTTTGCACAAGAAAGTAATAAGATATCTAATTATATAGAATGTTGAGTTATGAAATTTAAAGAAGGTGGTTAATTTTAAAGGGAAGAGTTGAAGTTATATGATTTGATGACACTATGACTTGAGTATATAATTAACTTCATATGAAAGTTGAGATGGTATTTTGTTAAGTATGAATCGTTACGGTACTGATAATTTCGTGGACGAAATTATTTAAGGGGGAGAGAATTGTAATATCCCCACATATGCCCTAGAAGTTTTGAATGTTGTTGTTGTTGTTGTTGTTGTTGTTGGTTAATGGGTTAGAATGTATGTGTTAATTGGCAAGAGAAAAGAAATTGGAAAGTGAATGCTTGTGTATATGTGTTTTGGGGAATTTTAGGGTTTAGAGACAAATGTATATGTTGTGTATATGATGATATATATAACATATAAATTGGTCAAATGAAGAGTCAAAGTGATGGTTAAGTGGAAGAAGATATTTTTGGTTGAGTGTGAAATTACATGAATGGGCATATAAGAGACAAAGGTTTAGTTAAATGGTTAAAGGGTGTTTGGTAATTTTCTTTTGGAAAACTTGTGGTGGAGATTAAAAGGAAAGTTTGACTTTGCTTCTTGATTTTTTTCCTCTTCTCTTCATGTGTGGCCGGCTTCTTCATAGAAAAAGAGAAACAAAGAGACAAGAGAGGTGTTCTTGATTCTTGAAGCAAATTGAAGGAAAAATCAAAGGTTTTGGTTGAAGATTTGTGGAATTTCATCAAACTAGGTAAGTACTCTCTTGTTTTCCCTTGTTAATTTTTGAAGTGGTGTTTGAGATAAGTTGTGATTGGTTAATATCATGATTTAGAATGTTTGAGATGTATTTATAAGTAGTGAAAGTGATTGTGAATAAATAAGGGTTAAATTGGTGGTGGTTTTGTTTGAAAATGGCAAATTAAGTGGAAGTTGTTTTTGAAAGAAGAAGATTGATGTTGGTTTTAGGATTTGATGTGGTAAGTGATTGAATATGTAATTGATATAGTGTTAATATGAATATTGTGATGAATAAGTATTAATAACATTGATTATGTCCATTTTGATGAGATTATGTTGTGTATAATGTGTTTGAATGCAATTGAAAGAGTTTTGGCTATTTTAGGGTTTATGCATAAGAGATACGTAATTTGGAGCGGTCGCTATTATTCATGTGCGGTCGCTATTATTCATGTGCGGTCGCGACTTAGGTCGGGCTTCTGGCCGCGAAACCTACTGTAATAAGGTTTCATTGTGTAATGGTATGGGGCGGTCGTACTCAGGTGAGGCGCGACCGCTAGAAAGGTTCTGTTCATCTTATTGGAAGCAATCTAATTCTACAACAAGATTCTCAAATACATGTTAAATAGATATCATTTGTCTAACATCATTGTTGAATAATGAGATGTGAGATGATATGGAATTGATAATACATATGATACTATATGAACCAAGCTATGTATTATGCATTGTGAATCTTGTGAATGGCAATTTGTTATATGAATAATGTACTTTGTAATGTTACATCAATGATGCTATATGTAAAATGTGAAGAAGAGGATGAAGTAATTGATTATAGATAGCTTGGTGGGAATAACTTTGAAGAGTGAAAAAGATGAGGATCATCCAAAAAGGTATGTACAATGCAATTTATAATTATGTGAATAATATGATTGAAGCATGTCTAAATGATATGATTGAATAATGACATGTTTGCCTAGTTAATGTAATTAATGTGGTATATATCAATGATGGAATATGACATGTAAAGGTTATGATGAGGTAAATGATTATGTATGTAAAAGATGAATTGCTATAATGTAGATTGAAAAGTAATGTGAAGCCATTGTGGTTGGCTATGTTAACTCAAATGTGATGTGAAGCCATTGTGGTTGGCTATGTTAACTCAAATGTGATGTGAAGCCATTGTGATTGGCTATGATAATTCAATTGAAAGAAACAAGGCATGTTTGCTTAAATGAAATGATAAATGAATTGAGAAAGTAATGTAAAATGATTATGTGCTTAATATGTTGATTCAACTTTCAGAGTCCTGTGTTTGATGGCATGCCTATAACTCATTGGATAGGCGAAATGGGAGGCCCGTAAGCCGAGTCCAATTTGAGAAATGTTTATGAATCACTGGATAGGTGAAATGGGAGGCCCGTAAACCGATTCCAGTTGTAAAATGTGAATATGGAATGATGGTGAAATGGGAGACCCGTAAACCACTTCCATTTGAGAATTTGTAACAGTCTAGCCGGGTTGAGGATCTCCCCATGTTAATGGGTTGATGGTCCAAGAGACTGGGTCTGTTACGCTATCCATGGATAGAGATATGATATAAATTGCCTACGGGCTTTATGATTATGATATTGGATCAAAACAGTGACTCTGAACTTTGAATGACATATTAGTATCTGTTGGGCCCGAGTCTGTCTTTGTTGTCCATGTGATAATTAAATGTTGAAATAAATGAGAAATGAGATCTATGGTTGCCTTTATTGCAAATGTGATTCGTATGATATGTAATGTGTATGTATTGATATGTTGATTGTGAGTATTGGTGATGGATTGTGGTTGGTGTTAATGATTGCCTTGTTGGAAATGTTATTCATGATTGGTAAATGGTGAATACTACTATGTTATGAAGTATGTGTGGAATATGTGTATTGAAATATTGTTAGTGAGTATTATTGATGAAAGGTGATGGGTGATAATGATATATATATATGATATATGATTTAGTTGAGATATATGAAAATACAATCTAAAGAAATGATATGATAAGCTAAAGTTATATGGAATTGATATATCATTATATGCTAATATAATTTATAATGTATGTGTATAATTTATATTTGTACTACTAAGCTCTCGGGCTTAGCGCGGTTATGTGATCGCGCAGGTGACCAGGTGGAAGATGTGAAGTCTTTTGTTATGCCACGAGAAGAGTAAGAGTTTGTCGAGACCAACTAGAGGGTGATGCATTCATGTATAATTTAATTATGACGTACTTCTATCAAGAATGTATTCATTTGTATATATATAAGATGTTTTGAGAAAGATAAGATTATTGTATATTTATAAGATCATTAAAAGTATATTGATTTTGTAAATGTTCTTTAAATTGAAGTATGGTGGTTTGGAACTTTGTTAAAAGTTTTTAAATTGCAACGAAAAGTGACATCCTTATACTTTATATATTTACTGTATGTATAGTACGTATATGGAGTATCAGGGTGTTACAGTGTCCCTTGCCTGTGTCTGCCTCTGTGAAATTTGCTTCGTCTTTGCCTTTGGAATCAAGTGAGACACGGCCAAGTCAAGGTGACTTGGCCGTGTTGGGCTTCTTTGGAGGGACACGGCCAGGTGACTTGGCCGTGTCCCTTGCATGTGTCTGCTACTGGGACTTGGTCTTCAATTTAATCTTGGTATGGGACACGACCAGTGACTTGGCCGTGTCCTCTGCCTGTGCCAGCTACTGCCCATTTCATCTTCAATTCATTTCCTTGCCTGTTTTAACCTAACACAAAACTCAAAACAAACCTAAAACACGAAGTAAATAAACAATAATCGATAAAACATAAACACAAACTAAAAACTAGATCAAAAACGACATAAAACTAAAAATAAACTAAAACTACACAATTAAAGAAAACACTAGACAAACCGATAAAAACTAACGAAATACCTAAATAAAACAATAATTAACATAATAAACAAGACACAAAACTATAACAAAAACTAATAAAACAACTACCCCACACTTAAAACTTTGCTTGTCCTCAAGCAAAATCACATGGCATAAATTAAAAACTCAAACAACCTTAACTAAAATTCCAGCATATAGGTAAAATACTTAAAGAGACAGCATAAATAATCGCACTTTCCTTCAATCAAGAATTTCTTAACTCATTCATTAATCCCGACATACAAATCTTATCTCTCATCTAAGTGTTTCACTCGATTTCAAAGGTTAATCACTCATACCACTCATGAGTGCATACTGCCATAAACTTGCTTAATTATCCAATCTCCCTCACTGATTTTTCTCAAGAAATAATCCGAAGGTCTTTTATTTGGATGTAATGGGGCTAGGGTAATGTGTGAGAAAAGACATTTAAGCTGGAGCATCAAGAAATGGAGTATCTAAATTAGACACTACTCTTGCTAAGAAATTCATAACTCCTACAAATAGCATACTCACCAACCCTTAATAATCTTACATACTTGCACACTAAAAGAAAAGTACATGAGTCAAAATTCCTCTAAGGCTAGAAAATATATGAACTTTGTATATATAAATTTCTTTTTTTTTCACTTTTTCTTTTTCCTCTTTTTTTTTAGTTTATTTTATTTTATTATTTTATTTTTTTTAATATATATATACAAAGTATAAATTACATGGAACATCTAGCTTAAAATGTAGAGGAAAAGAATAATGACTCTTAATCAAATACAATATGCAAAGTATGCATTTCAACCCTCAATTAGGAATTCCATATATTTTTAGTAGTTTTTTTTTTTTTACTTACTTACCCCACACTTGAAATAAACTACCCTATTGTCAAATCATAAAACTCCATTCCTTAATGCATAGGTATGATGATAATAAGAACATGTTAAGTTGAGAATTGTGTTAATCAAACAAGAAACGGTCAATGGCTCAACTTGGCTCACTAAGGAAATCAATATAAAGGGAAGTCTCTTTAAGCTAAAAGGGCTAACCTAATTTGCCTTCATCATCTTAAAACTTGAGATTAAATCATAATGTGAGTTCAATAAGTATGCAAAAGCAAACTCTAGAGATGCAACATCATGAAGGTGCACACTTAAGAAAAGAAAATCAATTGACAAAAATGTCAAATTTTCTGAGGCTCAAAACTCACACAGGTGGGTTCACAAAGATTTATATGTCATGAATTGCAGAATGCGAAAATTAATCCCGAATGAATTCAAATGCTCATTTCTATGCTGATACCAAAGTCTCAACTACAAAGCTAGAATCAAAGAAAAGATTGATAAATTTTCAACAATTATGCCATGCATAACACAATACAACACACAGCGACAAACAAAACACGAATAAAAGAAAAGCTTAAAAAGTACCCCACACTTAAAATTGACATTGTCCTCAATGGAAAACAAGTATAATAAATAAAAAAAGAGGTAAAGGACCACCTGTCTTCCATGTACCTGGTGAGGCAAAAACCCTAGCTTTCCATCACAAACACAAAAGTTTTATAACAAAAATACAATAAAAATATCCAAATATAAAGGTTAACATGGAAACAAAAAAAACGAACAATAAGAACAAAAATACATTAAACAAAATAAAGCAAGGAACACAAAGTCTAAGGAAAAGGTGAGCGGGAAGATGATGCAGCCGAGGGATGAAGACTCAGGATTTTGGCAAGGTTACTGTTAATCTGATCCATCTGTTGCAACATCTCAATATGATTGCGGTCTACCGTGCCTCCCAGTCCATCTACCTTTTCCTCCAATCGATCTACCTTGCCCTCCAGGGCTTCAATCTTCCGAAGTATCTCTTGATGTTCCGAGACCGGAGCATCCTCATCTTGACCTAAAGAATCCGAGTAGGACTCCTCTTCAACCCGGGCTCTCTTTTGCCTATCCCCCGGTGCTTCAGGCTCAGCTGCAGGCATCACAAAAGTCCCTCTCCTATGCACCACCATGTGCATCTTCTCAAGGGTAGCTAAATCCAAGGAATCATTGCCCAAAATTCGGGTCATCCGAGTAGTACTCGGGTCAAAATCCTCAACCCGGGCTACTGCTAATGTAGTGATCAATCCCCCAACACAAATAGCCCCCCTCCTTTTATTAGCTACAGTGTCAAAAATATCGGCTAACCATTAGCCGACACTAATATTCATTTCATTCAAAACACAGTCCAAGAAAAATAACTCACTCGACTCAACCACATCCGGGCTCTCCTTCCGAGCAAAGAACCCACATGACATAAACCTGTGCAAATATCTCAAAGTAGGGTTCCGTAATTTTGATGCTTTGGCCGATTTGGCCACATAAGTACCCGAGCCTAAGGCACCCCAAGCAAATTATTGTCTAAAATCTTTGGGTATCGATCTTTCCCCATGCTGATGAAATCCATAGATATCATTCAACTGATCAATAGTAAGCATAAACGAATGACCCATTAATTTAAACATCAATCTCCTGCAAATTTTGTTATCATCTCGTTCCACTTTAAGAGTTGTCAAAAATTCTAGGGTGAGCTCCTCAAACTGCAAGGGTCTCAATGAGACAAAAGTCTCCCACCCAAGATATTGCACATATCTATAAAAAGCAGTTCTCATTTGCAAGGCATCTAAAGATTCGTCATTCACATACCTTGTCGGGAAAAAACCCCGAGCCAAAAGACTTGCCCTCTTGTGAGATAAAATTGAGGAAGATGACAAAGCTCCTTCGGCTCCAGATTTCTTCTTCTTGCAGTGTGGTACAATTTTAGTTCTTGGCGACATGAAATTTGAGAAATTAACACCCAAAACTGAATTAAATCAAAATAATATGAGTAAAGAGCAAGTTTTAAGTGATAATCTCAAGTTTTGTTGGAGTAATTCGAAGTTTTAACGGAAGAGATGGAGTTTTGAAAATAAAAATCAAGGGTTTTGGTGTTACAGAGAACGAGAGAGCGAGAGAGAAGAAGATAGAAAAGTTAGGGATTTATGAAATAAAACTGGGCAAAATCGGGCTTTTAAAAGGCAAAAATTGGAGGACACGGCCGTGTGAGTGCTGACCTGGCCGTGTCTGTGTGTGAAAGTGAAGGACACGGCCAAGTGAACACTCACACGGCCGTGTCTCATAGTTTTTGGGGGACACGGCTAGGTGACACGGCCGTGTCCCCTGGGTGTGTCCAAATCTGTATGGAATTGCAAAATTGTTCAAATATTTGAAGGAGTTTTGGCCATGTCCAGTGTGTGACACGGCCAAGGGACACGACCAAGTCCTTTGGCCGTGTCACCTACTGCCTTTTTATAAACTTTGAACATTTTTTTTCTTTTTTTTTTTGATTTTTGCAACCCTTCTTCGTTAAACACCCTGAAACACAAAGTAAAGAAAAATCGATCAAAGCACAGTCCAATTATTAAAACCGAACATAAATCAAAACTTGTTAAAATTAAAATTACAACTATGAAAAATAAATGCAAACCGATGGGTTGCCTCCCATTTAGCGCTTCTTTAATGTCATATAGCTGGACATCATGCAAAGCCTAGGGATCATGAATCAAAGTGCTGCCAATGACCCTCACTTCCTGAAATCCTTCATTGTATGGCTTAACTCTCTATCCATTCACTTTTAAAGTCTCACCTGTTCTAGAGTTAAGTAATTCAATTGCACCAGAAGGATATACCTGAGTTATCTCAAAAGGACCACTCCATCGAGACTTGAGTTTACCTGGAAAAAGACGGAGTCGTGAGTTAAAAAGTAAAACCTTCATACCTGGACACAATGTCTTTCGCACTATAATTTTATCATGAAGTGCTTTAGTGCGATCCTTGTAAATTCTCGAGCTTTCATAAGCCTCATTCCGCAGCTCATCTAACTCTGAAATTTGTAGAAATCTTTCTCTCTTCGCTTTGTCCAAGTCCAAATTCAGAGTCTTGATTGCCCAATATGCTCTGTGCTCCAACTCCACTGGTATGTGACAAGCTTTTCCAAACACCAATCGATATGGACTCATACCTAGAGGAGTTTTGAAAGCAGTCCGATATGCCCATAGTGCATCGTGTAATCTGCTTGCCCAATCCTTCCTGGATGTATTGACTGTTTTCTCCAGGATTCCTTTTAGCTGCTTGTTGGATGTTTCCACTTGTCCAGAGGTCTGTGGATGGTATGGGGTTGCCACCTCGTGCTTCACACCGGATTTATGCATTAACTTCTCAAAAAGCCTGTTGCAAAAATGGCTCCCCCCATCACTGACTATCACCCTTGGTGTGCCAAACCTGCTAAGAATGTTTTCCTTCACAAATTTAACAACAACATTAGCATCATTAGTACGGGTGGGGATTGCCTCCACCCATTTGGAAACATAATCAACAGCAACTAAAATGTATTCATAACCAAAGGACTTGGGGAAAGGACCCATGAAGTCTATTCCCCACACATCAAACAGTTCAACAACAATATATGACTGAAGGGGCATTTCATTCCTCCTTCCAATGTTACCTACTCTTTGGCAACGATCACAGTGCTTACAATAGTCTTGAGCATCTTTAAATAAAGTAGGCCTGTAAAAACCACTTTGAAGCACCTTTTCTGCAGTTTTTCTTCCTCCAAAATGACCCCCACAGTGAAGGTCATGACAAAATTGAAGAACACTCAGTTGTTCTTCCTCAGAAACGCACCTCCGAACTATCTCATCTTTGCAAATCCGGAATAGATAAGGTTCATCCCAAAAATAAAACTTACTCAAGTGTAGAAACCTTTTCTTTTCCTGAAAAGACATGTTAGATCGCAAAATACCACAGGCAAGATAGTTAGCAATATCTGAAACCAAGGTGCATTAATTACCAAAAATAAATGCTCATCAGGAAATGCTTCTAAATTTTTATGAATGCTATCAGATGCAAGATTTTCACTAAAGTAGGGTAATCTGGATAAATGATCAGCAACAACATTCTCACTACCCTTAGTATCCTTGATTTGGAAATCAAATTCTTGCAATAACAACACCCATCTAATTAAGCGCGGTTTAGCATGCTGTTTTGTTAAAAGATATTTAAGAGCTGCATGGTCAGAATGAACAATAATTTTTGACCCAATTAAATAAGCTCTAAATTTGTCTAAAGCAAAAACAACAGCTAGCATTTCCTTCTCAGTTGTGGTGTAGTTCATTTGTGCACTATTCAGGGTTAAACTAGCATAATAAATTACTCTCAAGTATTTATCAACCCTTTGCCCAAGAACAGCTCCTACTACATGATTAGAAGCATCACACATGATTTCAAAAGGTAAAGACCAGACAGGAGCTACAATCACATGTGCACTAGTCAATTTTTAATTAAGGGAATTAAAAGCTTGCATGCATTGTGCTGTAAATTCAAATGGAACATCTTTTCCCAACAAATGGCACAATGGTTGGCTTATTTTGGAAAAATCCTTAATAAACCTCCTGTAAAATCCTGCATGCCCTAAAAAACTTCTTATTCCCTTAACAGAGGTAGGTGGGGGTAACTTAGCAATCAATTCAATTTTAGCCTTATCCACCTCAATCCCTTTACTCGACACCACATGACCTAAGACAATGCCCTGAGTAACCATAAAATGACTCTTTTCCCAACTTAAAGTGAGGTTACATTCAATGCATCTCTCAAGCACACGAACAAGTTTATTGAGGCAATTATCAAAAGAATTACCAAAAACAAAAAAATAATCCATAAATACCTCAATAAAATCATCGATCATATCTGAGAAGACAGACATCATGCATCTCTGAAAAGTTGCAGGTGCATTGCACAAGCCAAAGGGCATACGTCGAAATGCATAAGTCCCAAAAGGGCAAGTAAAGGTTGTCTTGGACTGATCCTCTAGAGCTATTGGCACCTGATAGTAACCTGAAAGGCCATCCAGAAAACAATAATGCGAGTGCCCAGAAAGTTAATCTAACATCCGATCAATAAAAGGAAGAGGGAAATGATCTTTCTTTGTAGCATTGTTCGACTTCCTATAATCAATGCACATTCTCCACCCAGTAGTAGTCCTAGTAGGAACCAACTCATTATTCTCACTTTTCACCACAGTGATTCCAGATTTCTTAGGAACTACATGTACTGGGCTCACCCACTCACTATTAGCAATTGGATATATTACTCCTTCATCCAGCAATTTGAGCACTTCCTTCTTAACCACTTCACTCATATTTGGGTTAAGTCGCCTTTGGGTCTCCCTCACAGGTTTAGCTCCTTCTTCTAAAGTGATTCTATGCATGCACATAGAAGGGCTAATACCCTTGATGTCACTCAATCCCCATCCTATTGCTCTCTTCAATCTTTTAAGCTCACTCACTAACCTCATCTCCTCCCCTTCACTAAGTTCACTAGATATTATCACAAGTAAAGTATTGTGATCTCCCAAAAACACATATTTCAGGTTCTTAGGTAACTCTTTTAGCTCTAACTCTAGTGAGGGGTTCTTCTCTTCTTTTTCAATGGGGGAAGGTTCAAAAATTGGGTTCTCCTTAAGCTCCTCTATTTCAGCATCCTCTAAAGTCTCAAGACAACTGGCTATTTCTGCATCAAAAATTTCCAAATCACTATCCAAAGTTAATGCCAGCTCCAATTTATCAGAGGAACCTGTCTGCAAGAAAACATCTGAAACAACTGCATCAACACAATCAATGAAAGAACAATCCTCATATAAAGCAGTTGTAGGAATAGGAGAAGTGTTAAAAATAGAAAATTCCACAGTTTGTCCCAAAACAGTCATTGATAATTTTCCATTCTTAACATCTATCAAAGTATTGGTAGTTGCCATAAAAGGCCTACCCAGCAAAATGGTGTGTGCAGATGGTGAAGAATTACTTACCTCCATGTCAAGAACAATGAAATCCACAGGTACTATTAAACCACCAACTTTAACTAACACATCTTCTATAACCCCTTTCGGGAATCTAAGAGATCTATCAGCTAATTGCAACACCATTTTTGTTGGCTTAAGTTCCCCTAATTCTAAGTTAAGGTACACAGAGTAAGGCATTAAATTTACACTAGCTCCCAAATCACACATGCCATCAGTACATTTTCCATTCCCCATAGCAATTTGAATAATAAAGCTTTCAGGATCCTTTAGCTTAGGAAGCAGTTTATGCTGCAAAACAGCACTAGCTACCTCGGAAACTATCACCTTTTCATTCGGCTCATACCTTTTTTTCTTAGTATTCAGTTCTTTAAAGAATTTAGCATAAGCCGGCATGTTCTTAATTGCTTCATGTAAGGGTAAATTAATACTTACCTTAGATAGCATGTTGAAGATATCTGAAAACTGCTTATCTTTTTTATCATCCTTCATCCTGCTAGGAAATGGTATAGGTGGCCGGTATGGATTGCTTGCCTTGTGCAAATCTGCTGTAGGGGTCTTCTCCACTGATCTTTCTTCAGCACCTTTGTTCTCTTGATCTCCTTCCTTTTTATTCTCTTGCTCACCTGCATTCATAGAATTATTTTCAACATTGTTATTAATTACCTTGCCACTCCTAAGAACAGTCACTGCTTGTGCCTGCTCAGGTTGACTTGGGAACTTCCCCTTTTGTTGAATCTGCATCTGTTGTGCAAGTTGCCCCACTTGGGTCTCCACCTTCTTAAAAGATGCTTCCAAGGAATCCAGCCTCTTGTTGTTCATCTCTTGGTTTTGAGCACTGACTTTGATAAAAGCCAGTAAACTATCTTCCAAACTCTCTCTTTTAGGCTGACCTTGATTTTGATTTGAGGATTGGCACTGCTGCTGGTTCTGTCTCTGGAGCAAATGGAAAGGCTGTTGAGCATTATTTGTTGTCCAGGAAAAATTGGGGTGACTCCTCCAACCAGGATTGTAAGTGTTGGAGTAAGGATCATTCCTAGCTCTTGGTTGAAATCCCCCCATAGCATTAACTTGCTCAGCTTCATTCCCAAACGTCTAATATGCAGAGGGACATATATTTGCTCCATGCCCAAATGTCCCACAGATTCCACACACTTCTTGAGTAGATGAAGAAACATTTTTCTTCATGTTTAACATCTGAACCTGTCTTGTCAACTCAGTTATTTGACTTACCATTTCAGTACTGGCTTCCAGTTGATTCACCCCCTTGCTTCTTCCCCTTACACTCTTTTGTTGAGAATTAGCTCCCAACATCTCAAAAATCTCATAAGTCTCATCAGCTGTCTTTTCTCCCATGGCTCCCCCAGCTGCATTATCAACAGTGTTCTGAAATTGCTGGGTGAGACCATCATAGAAAAACTGATTAAGGAGTTGAAGTGGGTAGTGATGATGTGGACACTGGATCAATAACATCTTGAATCTGTCCCAAGCCTCATGAAATGGCTCTCCTTCAAACTGAGAGAATGTAGCAATCTTCCCTCTCAACTCAGTTGTCTTTTGGTGTGAATAGAACTTGCCCATGAACTTGTTATAAACTTGTTCCCAAGTTGTCAGTGAATTCTCAGGCAACATCATGAGCCAGCTCTTTGCCCTATCCTTCAAAGTAAAAGGGAAACATCTCATCCTCAACTAATCTTCTGTTAGTCCTCCCAAAGGAAAAGTGTTGAGGGTGGAGTAGAAATCTCGAATAAAGTTCAAAGGATCTTCATTTGGAACTCCATAGAATGATGGCAGCATGTTGTAGTGAATGTTCTTCAACTCATAGTTCCTGCTGCATCTGTCAGTCTTATGCAAGAAGTGGAAGTCCCAATTACAGGTCTAGCAAAATCTCTCATGGTTCTTTGCCTTTCTTCAGCCATCTTTACAGATTTTTCAGATTCTAACTCAAAATTTGAAATGTCTTCCTCTGAAGTATCAAATCCTGTGAAGAGCTCAAACTCCTCTCTACTCCTTTTTACTCTCTGAATTTCTAGAATGAATGGATGCAGTTCTCCTTCAAGTGATCTCCTGCCTTGCATAAACAAAAATTTCTAGAAAAAGAAATATCAAAAGCAAAAGACAAATAAAATAAAATGAAAAGCAATGAAAAGAATATGAAATATATTTTTTTTATTTTATTATTATTATTTTTTAAAAAAAAAAAACAATTACGCCAATTAGCTTCCCCGGCAGCGGTGCCAAAAACTTGTTGCGCTCGAATTAACTCTACCACAAAGCGTCACTCCCAAGTATACGAGGTAGCTGTAGCAAAGGTGATCACCCCAAGGTCGTTCTCTCAAGGAAGCTAAAGTGGTTAATTGATTATCAAAGTAAAAGTAACAAGTAATTGAAATGATTTAAATTGCAAAGTAATGAAGAGGTTTAATTGAAGTTTAAAACGATAAAAGTAACTAAAAGCTGATGTTTTGATTCACTTGATAAAAAGAGTCTAGGGTTTGCACTTCTTTACTACTCATATGTATGAACGGTTATTCCATTAACTAATTTAATTTCTAAGATTAAATATCAAACAACTTAATTAATTGAGTCAAGGAAATAAGCTTTCGCATTCAAACATCTTACAACTAATCTTGTTATAATTGAAACAATCTTTTTAATAGGTTATATCTCTAATTCACCTAAGTCCTTAATTGAATTATTCCAGCATTAGATTTCATCTCTCAATTCATCATCTAATTCCTAAAACACACAATTGGTGGCCAATCAATTATATGTTAACAATATTTCATTCAATAAAGGCTAAAGAAATCATTAGTTAAGAGAATAACCAATTCATACAATCATAGCAAATCCGTACAAACCCTAGACTAGATTAAATTAGTTCATGATGTTATCAAGCATATTCATCTTATTAATAATCAAAGAAATCAATTTAGACATGATAATGTTCATAAACACAATTTCAATGAAACTAAAGAGACAAAGTTTAAGAATAAAACCAAGTTACAAACTCCTTGAAGTTTTTGATGAATCTCTTGATCGAATCTTGCAAGAAGGATGAAACAATGGCATGAACAATCTAATCTAAACTAGTTTAATCCAAAGTAAAGTCAAAATCCAAGAAAACAAATGTTTAAACCCTAAGATCTCTCTCAGACGGCTGAATTTTGCTCTCTAAAAATCGTCACCCCCAAACCCTAACTTTTCTTTTCCTTTTATATGAATCGTACGCGTTAAAAATTCGATGCGGGCTTGGAACATGAGGGACACGGCCAAGTCAGAAGTGACTTGGCCGTGTGAGTGTCTTTTGGAGGGACATGGCCAGGTGACACGGCCGTGTCCCTTGCCAGTGTTCGCTATTGCCTGCCTTTTGATCTTCTTTTCTTCTTGTTGAGTGACACGGCCAAGTGGAGCTTGACTTGGCCGTGTTGCACCATGTTTGAGGGACACGGCCACATGACTTGGCCGTGTCCCTTGCCTGTGTCTGCCTCTGTGAAATTTGCTTCATCTTTGCCTTTGGAATCAAGTGAGACACGGCCAAGTCAAGGTGACTTGGCCGTGTTGGGCTTCTTTGGAGGGACACGGCCAGGTGACTTGGCCGTGTCCCTTGCATGTGTCTGCTACTGGGACTTGGTCTTCAATTTAATCTTGGTATGGGACACGGCCAGTGACTTTGCCGTGTCCTCTGCCTGTGCCAGCTACTGCCCATTTCATCTTCAATTCATTCCTTGCCTGTTTTAACCTAACACAAAACTCAAAACAAACTTAAAACACGAAGTAAATAAACAATAACCGATAAAACATAAACACAAACTAAAAACTAGATCAAAAACGACATAAAACTAGAAATAAACTAAAACTACACAATTAAAGAAAACACTAGACAAACCGATAAAAACTAACGAAATACCTAAATAAAACAATAATTAACATAATAAACAAGACACAAAACTATAACAAAAACTAATAAAACACAAAGCTATTTTTAAAACTTTTCAAGATGGTCTTTGGACATAAAATGTTTCTAAAAATAAATCAAAAATCCTTTTTTTTCTAAAATAATTTTACAATGGGTTTAGAAATAAAATTATTTTCACAACCTTTTCTTTAAAAGAGCTTAAAAATTATTTAGGTCAATTATGAGCCTAGTTTATAATAAGAATTATTAATCATGGGCTTGTTTTTGGTATGAATCATTAGTTACTTTTTTAAGCGAGAAATCTATTTATTATAAACCTCTTAATTTAGTTTTAATCCAATATAGCATAAAAGTTGCTTTAGTTGATTGGATGGATTGAAGCTTAATTAATAGAAATTATCATGAACTAATTTTCATTTTTAAAATAGAAATATTGGTTGAAATGTCCGAGAGAATTTTTTGAAAATAAGATACCCCATGTTGATACTTTGTTAACCATATACCTAGGAAAAGAGACTCGCCATCCATGTGTGAAAGTTATAAGGTTGGAAGGGATGTTCTACCCATCTTTGTTTATACATACATGCATACATGCATCACATGACATATCATTAATCCTTTCTAGCTCATAGACCTAGAATACGGCAATTCAAGAGCATGCAACAACACCACCTACAACATTGATTTTGATTCAAGTGATTCATTGGAAGGATGGATACAAACTAGTTAAGAGACATAGTCGATGAAGTTGTCAAAGCTAGGATGGTTGAGCTATGAGATCAATTAGTTGAAATTATGAAGACCTAGTTGCTTGAAATTCTGGAGATCATCAACAATGCTAATGAGGCATCTCCCATTGACATAAGAAAGAAGGGAAAGGCAGCATCAATGGGGAACTTGTTCATTAATAGAGATTGAATGAAAAATGAAGGATCAATCCCTATTCTACAAGACCAGTCGAACCATGTGCTGTCTAACTGGAGCAATAAGGGCCGCTACCACCCCAATGAGCAGAATCAAAGGAAAAGAAGAGGTGTTGAGAAAAATGTAGCAACTAAACCAGCAAAGAAGCATAAATTTTCAAACTAAGGGGAACCTTTGTCAAAAATGTTAGAGAATCTAATGAAGATGGATTTGCTACAACCATTAGCTGCTCGACCCTTGCTGAACTCCGTGCCTCCAAACTTTGATACCAAAGTTTTTTTTCAATTTCATTAGACTCAAGGGCACAAGAAAGATAAATGTGTTCAATTAATGCACGAGATCCAAAATTTGACTGATAGTGGAAAGCTGCCTGAGCCTGATAAGCCCAACACTATGAATAATCCTCTGCCTAAATTTGGAAGGGCGCCACTGCTTACAACCTTCATGAAGAGTTTGATTTTATCATCTTGTCATGATATGAATAGAGAAGCTGCTAAAGAGAATGTACTATTAAGCAAGTTTGGACTAACTGTGGATGATGAAGCAATGATCCTTGATGATAAAAAAAATTCTTGCCCTTGATTTGTCAAAATAAATGAAGTATCCTCGACTCCAACTCAACGAACCTCTCCTAACATGGAGTGTTGCTCTATTTATTTTGCTTTCTTTAATATTTAATTGGAACAATTATTATTTTTAATTAAGATTATTTGAATAAATAGTTTTCATCAAATTTTTTTTGGTCTTTGTTCATTTCGGTTCTCAACCAATGAGGAATCTAGCTTGATGTTCATAAATTAATGTATCTAGGCATCATGATTTGAATGACTTTACTAGATTAGGGAATTGCTTTATAGCGTTGAGTTGTGTATGGTTACTTAGAGAGGGCTCCTACATAATTACCTTTGCCTAGGTCCTAGTTAGTCTTATAACATGCTTTAACGGACTTTCAAGGCTAAATTGAACTTTGCTTATTTAAGAGAGAAATGATCTAGGCATTGTTTGGACATCCAACAACTAGTATCCACCGTATTAAATATCAATCCCTAGTTGTCCCTTTGAGCCTTCGTAAAATTGTAGCTTTCTTTTCATTGGCCTATAAACCCTAACAACCTACCCTTAGCCGTTGTTACACTTTTGACAAGTCTTATGATCACTAAGATGAAGAGGCAAGAATATCAAAGAAAGAAATGAATTCTCAAGACCATAAGGGTAGTTGAAGTTCTCAAGATGATAAAGGTAGTTGTAGTTCACCTGAATTAGACCAAATATCACAAATAAAGTTAGGACTGAAGCAGATTAATATCACTCCACTCATCCATTATTAGAAATACAAGTTGGTACAAACAAGACAACTTTGTTAGAGATAGAACAAAAAAAAAGATAAATAACAAAAAAGAAGAAAGAAGAAAATAAAATAAAACCCAAAATGGTTCAGAAAGCCAACCGAGTTCTCTTTTACCTAAAGCAGTAAAAGGCTTCCATTTGGTTTAAAAGGATAGTTTGACATGAATTGGCCCATCCCAACTAAAGATTCATTCAAAATCAAAGAAAAAGGGGAAAGACCATCTAGTTTTTGAAAGTCTTGTACTTAACAATCCTATAGAGAAGGACACTCAAAGCTCAAAGCTCTATCTTTTCATGATCCCAGCTACCTAAAGTTCCAACAAGCAGTTTGTAGTATGAAAGTTTGCCCATTGTGTCACATAAGCTCCAATCTCAAAATGACCTTCATTTAAACCATGTCCCTCATAGACCCAATTTCAAGCCTATCAAAGACCTGTTGATCTCTCTTGGTAGGTAGAGTTTATTAGTGGAGATAGTTTGGATAAGCATGCATATGAGATAGACAATATTTAAACTCAATGAGACCTTTGGCCAAGTAATGCTTATGTAACTATCTGAAGTGCAACAATTCTTGCTTAAATAGAAATCCTTCCCGAGTTTAGTGTGGTAACTAGGGTTGTCATGTTATAGATATGTTAAATTTGAAAATCTAGTCCTGAGGTAAATTGACATTGATTTCAAAAAGCCAATATTTGATTTCAAAATCAAAATTCAATATATATATATATATAAAGCCTTCAAGTTAAGGGGAGAATTTTGAACTATCGAACCTCGAAGGACACATTGGGCAAAGGAAATGATTACTGGTAAGGTTATGAAGAAGCTACCAATTGACATATTGAATCATAATTTCAAATGGATATATATCTGCTACTTGGGGCCTCCATTATTCATGTTTTCAATATCTCGAAGATAAAAGCCATAAAAGCGAAGCCTTCTGCCATTCCAATGCAAGACCTGAACGGGCATCTGGAAGAAATCTGTGAGAACATTTCAGCTGATAACCACAGTCTGTGACCAATGGAACCACTATAAGTATTATCTACACATATCATGCATACATCGCACTTTCTTGTATTGTATTATCTGTTCTTTGTCAAAGTAAACAACAGGTGCTCTATGAAGCAAACATGAAGCGAATATGGAATCAGGGGGGCATGGAAAGTCCATTACTTGAAGAAGCTCTAGTATTTTGTAAAAGAATAAATGTGTCCTTGTGCAAAGAACTAGACAACAAAAAACATAAATCAAAGCTTGCATAAAAAAAATCTTTGGTTTGAGCCTACACACGGAGTAAAGTTTCTCCTTTTCAGTTTTTTGGGTTTATATGAGTACAAAACTTGTTCAAACTACCTTTCAAATATTTTGCCATGTAGGGGGCAAGAAGAAGATATGAGGGCCAACTAAAAAGTAGATGAATTTTTGCAAAAGAAAGAACAAAAGAATGGAATAACCAGTTAAGCTAGAATTCTCAACTGATAAAAGGTCAGTCAAATCCAATTCAGTCTCAGGTCCAAGTACCAAGTCAACGGGCCCAAGTACCCAAATCATATCCAATCTCGGGTCCAAGTACCCAATATCGAGTCCAAGTACTAAAACTTAATCCAATCTCTGGTCCAAGTACCCAAATCCAATTCATTCTCGGGTCTAAGTACCCAGTCTTGGGTCCAAGTACTTAGTCTTGGTTCCAAGAAACCTAATTAAGTATGGAAACCTAGTCTCGGGTCTAAGTATCCAATCTCAAGTCTAAGTACCCAAACATAATTAAGACTTGGGTCTAAGTACCCAATCTCGGGTCTAAGTACCCAAACTCAATCTATTATCGGGTCCAAGTACCCAAATCCAATTTAATCTCGGGTATAAATACCCAATCTCGAGTCCAAGTACCCAAATCCAATTTAATCTCGGGTATAAATACCCAATCTCGAGTCCAAGTGCCCAAATCTAATTCAGTAACGGGTCTAAGTACCTAGTCTTGGGTTTAAGAACCCAAATTCAATCCAGTCTTGAGTCCAAGTACCCAATCGCGAGTCCAAGTACCTAAACTTAATCCAATCTTGGGTCCAAGTACCTAGTCACGGGTCCAAGTACCCAAATCAGATTCAATCTCTGGTACAAGTACCCAATCTCGGGTCTAAGTACCCAATCACTGATCCAAGTACCCAATTTAGTCACGGGTCCAAGTACCCAATCTTGAGTCAAAGTACCCAAATCTAACTCAGTTTCGGGTCCAAGCGCCCAAATTCAATTCAGTTTTGGGTCCAAGTGCCTAGTCACCGGTGTAAGTACCTAAATTAGATTTAATCTCGGGTCTAAGTACCTAATCCCGGGTTCAAGTATCCAATCTCAGGTCAAAGTACCCAATCTCGAGTCCAAGTACCCAAGTCCAATTCAGTCTCGGGTCCAAGTACCCATTTACGAGTCCAAGTACCCAAAGCGAATTTAGTCTTGGGTCCAAGTACCCAAATCTAATTTAGTCTTGAGTCCAAGTACCCAAATCAATTTCAATCTCAAGTCCAAGTACCCAATTTCTGGTCCATGTATCCAATTTACTCTCGGGTCCAAGTATCCAATTCAGTCTCGGGTCTAAGTATCCAATCTCGGATCTAAGTACCCAATCTTGGGTACAAGTACCCAACCTCAATTTAGTCTTGGGTCCAAGTACCCAAATCAAATTCAGTCTCGGGTCCAAGTACCCAAATCAAATTCAGTCTCAGATCCTAGTACCCAATCTCAGGTCCAAGTACCCAAATCAAATTCATCCTAGGTCCAAGTACCCATATCAAATTCAATCTCGGGTCTAAGTACCCAATCTCCAGTCCAAGTATCCAATCCCGAGTCCAAGTACCCAATCTTGAGTATAAGCACCTAATCTCGGGTCAAAGTACCCAAATCCAATTCAGCCTCGGGTCCAAGTACCCAGTTTCGAGTCCAAGTACCCAAATCAAATCGAAGTACCTATCCTCATCCAAAATATGTTCAAAATCATGTTTCTTTTCACTCTCTTCGACTGAAAGTCTCAAATCATTCAAGCAGGGGACAAACTGTAGACCCTTAATTTTTACTCAGTCCAATCCAAAATAATTTTTGTAGTACAATATTTATCTTTATGATATTTAATAGTTATTTTTAATAATAAAAATAAAAAATAAAAAATCGGACAGATCAACGAGTGACACGCGGCAGTTCGCAGCCAACTGGGCTTCACCGCAGCAATAATCTGAGTCGAATTGGGCACTGGCCAATTCGCTGCAGCTGCGCTTGCCAGTTCACCCAGCCTGATCCTCGCATCAATTTTTGCCAGCGCAGCCCGCGCCCTGCTGAATTTTTGACCAAACCTTGTTTTACCCGATTTTGTAATTTTTCCTAAATAGTTGGTATTTCCTTAATAAAATAGGATCAGGTCTTTTTGTTTTCCTATAAATACTAGCATTAAACACACGGATTAGGGGTGGCAATTATTTGGAAAAAAACTTTGGACTTTTAATCTTTCCGAGGGAGTGTGGAGACTTTTTTTTTATTTTTTTTGGCTTATACAACGGGCTTTTGGACTCTGAGAGAAACCTTAGCAACCAAGCGTCAACAAAAAAATTATAAGCAAGAAAATAAAATAGAGAAAAAGAAAGACAAAGACACATAACTTGACAAAGGTAGTGAACACACTGTCTTGGTATTGCTCGACCAAAATTCCAACAGCACAATTGTAGTGGAGCCAACAAAAGACGGTACATTCTTGATTGACTAGGTATAATATGCTTTTGATAATTTTTTATATGGAACACATATGATCTTTGACTAAGATTAATTCCAGTAAGCCAAACCCCTTTAGTTTGAATTCCTGTCACTTTATGTGGAGCATGAATTAATGATATTGTTTTTTAATCACATGAAACGAGTCCAATAAACTATTAGCTTAAATTATTTCCAGTGCATGATTATTTAGCAAATATACCACAACAGCTTCATTTAAAGTTTTTCATATAAATAGTAGCTTCATTCAAGTAGTTAATAAAAGTTTTCACGGTAGCTTATTTCTTCCAACATCTAAACGCTAATCTTAGTTTCATAAATTCCAAACCCTATTTTCTAATCCTTAAACTCTAACTTATAAAACCTAAATCCCAAAATTAAAACTATGACCTAAACCCTAATTTCTAAAAATAAAAACCCTAACCTTATTTTCCTAAAACCTAACCTTGTTTTCCAAAACCATAATCTGTTTTCTCAAACCCCAATTACTTCTTAAAACTTTCAACCCTAAATTTTGTTTTCTTAAAACCTAAAATCACAATTAATTCTATCTTCCATACATTCACAGTAGTTTAATATTTTTAAAATAATGATAATAATATTTGTTTTGCAAGTCAAAATCCTAGTTTAATTCCAAATAGCCATAAAATCATATTTCATGTTTGAAACCCTAATTTCCTATTTAAAAACCCTAAAAAACTCTAGAATCCCTAATTCAAAATGTAAACCTAAATATGTATCTTTATTTACTTTATTTTAATTTTCAATTCAATTATATAGTTTATTATATGTTTAGATCATTGATTTATTTAATTTCAACATTTGATTTATTTATCATGGATGGATGATTTATTTATTATTATTATTATTTGTTAAAATTGTCAGAGGTATGTTTCCATTATTGGGTACCTCATTAATTAATCTTTATGCAAATTTAATTTATTTTCATATTTTGAAATTAATGTAAAGGAAATGTTTCCACATTTCGGTGGGTGTCCTATTTAGTTTTGAAAATAGATGATGTAAGGACATGTTTCCATTCTTGGATAGGTGTCCATTTATTTGTTTTGTTTGGACATTGTTGTGATTTTAATAAAATATTTATTTATTCTTATGATTGCATGTATTATGGATAATATCATTATACTTAAGAATTTTATAATATTCAGACCTACAAAGGAGGCCGGTTCCAATGAACCGGGCATTGTAGGGGTGGTGGGCCATTTCTCACCTTCCCCACACGTACCCAACTTTCTGAACTCATTAGGGGGTTGGAAATTCCTTAGGAATCAAGTCATCCACCCCTTTCTTTTTCCCGGCATGTCCGGGTGGCGACTCTATTTTCTCTGGGCTTAGGCCCGTGTTTTCTAAGGCTCTGAGCCTAAATGGTGCTGATGTTGCAAGAACCATTCCACTTGGAGTGGGGGGCAAAAATCTCCGCTCACTCATATCACATGTATACTAAAAATCCATAAAAATTAACACAAGAAAAAGAGCACTTACTTGAATTCTTTGCCAAATCTTCAATATCCACCTTCAAATCTCTAAAAACTCTTATGAATTTAGTGTTATATGAACAAAATCAAACTCTTCTCTCTCTCTCTCTCTCTCTCAATTCTCACGTTCAAAGAGGAAGAAGAAGAAGAAGGTGAAAGAAAGCTCTCTTTAAATTTCCATCCTTATCTTATATATATATATAATTATTTTTTACCCAAATTTTTTCACCAATAATATTTTTCCTTCTTTTGACTTTCATTTATCCTTTCTCTGATCATTTTTATTTTTATTAGTCTCATTATTAATTAATTATTTAAAATTAACTTTTTCTACACCAATGTATACATCATGTATATGTGGTGTATATGTTGATATATGTATATGTCTTATATATTGTATTTATATTTCTCATATATTTCAAATACATAATATGTATATAACATCCTTCATACACATCTATCTCTTATTATATTTTCTTTACCTATTTCACCAATAAACTCTCTCATAACTACTATTCCAAAGTACATAAAAATCGGGGCATTACAATTCTCTCCTCCTTAAATAATTCCATCCTCGAAATTATCTAGTACGGTAATAATCCATCCTTAACAAAATAACATCTTAAATTTTCATATGAAATTAATCATATCATCAAATTATTATTTCATCGAATCATGTAACCTCTACTCTCCCCCTTAGGGTCAATCATCTTTTCCCAATTTCATAACTCATCACTATATTTTTTTTCTAAACAAAGCAATCGTGATAAATCATTACATCACCAATCAAATTATCATTAGACAAAAATCAGTTCATCTTATTAATATATATGCCTCACCCATCTATTATGTTTAAGATATTTTATCACTTCATCATTTTATAAATATACTCTCTTAACCTTAAATTTAAAGTTTATTGAATTATATCTTAACACTGACTATCCAGTCACTACAGTCATTTTCAGAATTGTATCATTGTTTATCTATCTCTTTCTTATATTTACAAATAGACACTTGTCAAACATTAATTGATAACAATTTTCTTATTTCTAATACACTTAATTTCTTCTTTAACATGTTCTTCGCTTAGCATTAACATTAATACAATGCCTTTAAACTTACTTTACTGATTATCAAATTTTTTTCTTTCATAATCATTTACAATTGATATACCTTAACTCATTTCATGACCATACACGTATCAAAATATTACATCATATACATTATCACATAACTCTCACACTCTTAATACAACTATAAATGTTAAATCTCAATAATGATTCGCAGCCTTAGCATAATCTAGATCAATTGATCTAACTATCACAATATGTAATATCCTAAAGTATACCCTAAAAGTGTTGGGGTTACTATTGTACTTGGATTCAATGTGTGTATTGAAGGAAAGAGAAAAGAAGAAGAAAGTCAAAAGGAATTGTGTGTGGTGGAGATTTAATGGTATTAATGTTATTATTATTATTATTATTATTATTGTTATTATTATTATTATTATTATTATATTTATATATATATGATAAGAATGAAAGAAAGAACTAGATCTTTCTTTCTTCTTCTCCTTCGTCTTCTTTTCTTAGTGAACGAGAGAGAGAGAGAGAGAGAGAGAGAGAGAGAAGCTAGAGAGAGAAAGATGATTTTGCTTCAAATTACACCAAGGATTAAAGGAATTTAAGAGTATTGAAGATGGAGATGAAGATTTGGCAACATATTCAAGTAAGTAATCATCTCTTGAGTTGAATTTATTGATTATACTTATATCTATAAGTTTTTATTTCCTTAGTTGGATTTCTTTTGGATTTGGGTTATGTTTGGTTTGATTGGTGTGTAAGTGGATGATAACAAGAGATTGAAGTATATAAATGTGTAAAATTAACATTTAAGTGATGATGAGTTGAGATAATTGTAAGGAAAATGATGAAATGTTGATTTGGGGTTTAGTTGGATGAATTTTCGATTGTTTGGTCTTTAAATTATTGTAGGACACGGCCAAGTCATGAGAGACACGGCCAAGTTGGGGAAAATTTGAGTGTGTTGAATGAATTTTGGAGAGACACGGCCACTGACACGGCCGTGTCCCTTGCCCGTGTTCGCTACTGTCTGAATTGTGTTGAGAGACACGGCCGTGTTCCTTGCCCGTGTCTGGTACTGGATTGTTGTGTTGAAAGACACGGCCACTGCCTTGGCCGTGTCCATTGCCCGTGTTTGCTACTGCTTGAATTGGTGTTGAGTGACACGGCCACGAACACGGCCGTGTCCCTTGGGCGTGTTGGCTACTGGATGTTTAAATTGAGAGACACGGCCACAGGCTTGGCCGTGTCCCTTGAGGGTGTTAGTTTTTGTGTTTGTTAATTGTTCTTCATACATTGTTGGATCTTCAATTGTCTTTTGTACTTACATACACTTGCAACAATAATGATCCAACCAAATGTATATAGAAGATTCTACATTAATGTATAATGTAAATTGTTTTGTATATAACAATGATGGTATAGGCAATGTGGAAGATATAATGATCATGGAAAAAGGTTTGTGCAATGCCATTGTTTATGTATTGTTGAGTGATAAATTGAATTGATCAATATGATTTGATGATAATGTTGATATTATATGAACTATGTTATGCTTTATGCATTGTCAATCTTATGAATTGTATTGTGCTATATGTAGATTAATGATGCATATGAATAATGACGTGTTATGTACAATGTGAAATATCATGTGATCATTGATGATGAATTACCTTAATGTTATGATTAAGGCTTGTTTGCCTAATTGATGATATAAATGTGCATTTGAATAATGAAGTGTTATATAGTGAAATGTTATAAAATGATGTGAAGTCATTGTTATTGACTATGATGATTAAAATATGAAGTGAAGCCATTGTGATTGGCTCTAATGATTCAAATGAGATATGAAGCCATTGTTATTGGCTATGGCAATTCAATTGAGAATGAAATGAGAATGAAAAGATTTTGTGTCTAATATGTTGATTCAAATTTCAGAGTTCTGGTTTTGGCGGCATGCCTAGAAAATGTGAAAAAGGTAACAGTCTTGCCGGGTTGAGGATCTCTTCAATTTGAGTGAGTTGAGGTCCAAGAGACTGGGTCTGTTACACTATATGAATTATTAATATGAAATATATGAAAAGTAACAGTCTTGCCGGGTTGAGGATCTTCTCGATTTAGTCGGGTTGATGGTCCAAGAGACTGGGTCTGTTACTAGTAACAGTCTTGCCGGGTTGAGGATCTCCTCAAGTTATTGAGTTGATGGTCCAAGAGACTGGGTCTGTTACACTATCCATGGATAGAGATATGAGATATATTGCCTACGGGCTTGATCATTGTGATTATAGACCAAAGCAGTAACTCTGAACTTTGAATAACATATTAGTGTGTTGTTTGGGCCCGAGTCTGTCTTTGTTGAAATATGTGATATGCAAATGTTGAAAGATATGACTAAAGAGATCTATGGCTGCCCTCATTGGAAATGTGATTCATGGTTGATGAATTGTGAATAAAATGATGTTATGAAATATGACTTTGTAATATGTGTATTGATATATTGAAAGTGAATATGGCTTGAAGTGTTTTATTGAGATATGAGTTTATGAAAATGTTGTATGATGTGTAAAATGTATGTAAATGTGAGAATTGTTTCCATGAAAGTTTGGATATGCCAAAGAAGGGTGATTTGTTGAAAATGATGTATATGTATATGTATATGAGATAGAAATGGTAAGTATTGTATTGTGAATGTTGTATATAGATATGTGTATAATTTCTGAGATTAGTGGGATTATATGAAGAATGTTTTGAGAAAGGAAAAACGGGATAAGCGAACTATAGAACATAATGCTAAGAACGTGAGGTATGATTATTTTGTAAAGTATATTTTAATGCTTATTTGTTTTACTAAGCTTTCTAGCTTAGTGTGGTTTTGTAATCGCGCAGGTTTTTATGCGGATGATCTAGAAGCTTAGTTGCTATGCCACGAGATGGGTAAGAGTGTCTCGAGACCAACTAGAAGGTGATGCATACATGTGTGATTTTTCATTATGCTTTATATTTTTATAAGAATAATGATTACTATAAATGTTTCTTAAATGAACATAATATTGCTTGAACTTGGATAAAGACTTTTAAATAGAAATTAAAAGTGACACTCTTATACTTCATATACGCATTGTATGTATACCAAGTATATGTATAGTGCTTATATGGAGTATGGGGGCGTTACACAATATACCAACGTCGCAGTCTTATTCGATTCAAGCAAACACTTAAATTATTTAGACTTATCATAATATTTCAATATGTAACCTAAGTCTATTAGGTCAAACTTATATTCGAATTCTGGTCTCTTCGGATCCATCATTTCAACTTTCTGAAATTAATGATTATTTATAACAAATCACTTCAAATTACTTTTTAATATTCATATATTTTTTTTCTATTATCTCTATACAATTTCCACATAATTCTCATTATTATCTCATACCATGTTCATTACCCATAGTTCATTCACTTAAACATCATTTCCATCAACTTATTCACATTATACCATTTTTGAACATATTCAATATAACTCTTAGTCACGTTTTATAATTTCTCCCATTTATCATCTCCTCACATTTTCATACTATTACTATATTTACATAATCACTTTCCTATCACATTATCCATAACTCATCACATTTTCACAATTCTCTTCCCTTTCCACACTTTCTATAATTATATAAAAATTTCTAACATAAATTATAAGATATAACTATGCAAACCATAAGTCTTGACCATGTTTCTTGAAGCATAACTATCAATCTCACCAAAACTATCCTACGACCATGTCATCTCAGGCCCATGCCTGCGGATAACAAAACTAATCTGCCAATATACCAAATAAATCATACGGCCATGGCATATTAATGGTCATGCCTGTGGCTTATAAATCAATACTGTCTCTCTATCATTCTTCTTCAAACATTTTCAGTCACAATGCTAAGTTCGTATCGTAAAGATCACATATTCATTCTCTAAACTTTTGCTACACAAAGAGATAACACATTTCATCTCTGTTTCAAAGCAATTTACTTTTAATCACTTCTGTTTCAAAATAATTTATTCTTGATCACTTGATCATCAATAGCTTAACTCATGTTTTTAACAATATTATTGTTAACATCTCTTACATATACACATTCATTCATATGCTAATTTTACACAATTTCCATTTATTACTCCATTTCTAATCTATCTCTTACAAAAATTTTCATTCATTTTTTTTTCACTTCCATACTTTCTTCATTATACTTCCCTTTTCCTTACAATCTCTTATTTATACACATATATATAGAACAATTCCACATGCATATACTTTGAGTCCAAAACACTATACAATCATCAAGTTCAGTTATTACAGTAATAATTTCACCTTCTAGCATTGCTCAGGTCCATTCTCAATCTCAATTTCATCACATGACCTAGCTCTGCACAGATCAAGACCTAATCTCTCTTAGGTCTATTAACACATGCAATATCATTCTCAATATCACTGGACAAGTAATTGTAGAAGGAAACAAACACACAATAACATTTTTTTAATCATCCACATAGACATTCATAATGTGACTTGCTTTCCAGATTTTCTTACATATCACAATTGCGTTCATAATGAAAAACTCATCATACATATCATATACATGTATACACATAATCATACAATTATACTCAATTCCTCTTCTACATACAATCTATACAAATTTAACATTTATCACATTTCAGAGAACATTATTATTTCTCTTTCTTTTGACATTACTTAGGTTATTTATCAACTCAACATATATATACACTTTAACCACAATATAATAACATCTTTTTTTTATTTAATCGCCCTTCTCTTAAATAATTTCCTTATATTTTTTATAACACTTCACATAAATCTTAGTCACATTTCCAATGTGACATCTCTCTCACATTTTTTAATGCATTTATCATACCCTTCATATCCATTTTCATCATTTCTAATCCAATTACCTAAAGTAACTCATTTTCACTTGCTTAATTATTTTCCTTTATTTCATAACAAATTTTTATATTATCAACCACATTACACATTACATAGTACTTTCATAAGCATTATTATTCATTCAAAATCACTCATATGCTTAATATACATTAAACTATCAATATTTAAGTAATCCTCATTAAAATTTCATTAAAACTCCAAACTCTCAACTTACTACTTTACTTAAACTTCAATCTACTAATCTCATTTTTAATATTTAACTTTAAAAATATTATTTATATAATAATATAACATCAAAACACATCATTTTCACAATTATGAAATCCCATTTCAAAAATCCAAATTTCACATATTGCCACCATTAACATGATATTTAACTACACTCAATCATATCACATTTCTAACATTAAAATCACAATATTTCCATTAAAACAACACTAATATATCTCCTCACATTAACCAACATTATCCATTTTTAAAAAAACTTAACTTTACATAACCAAACCCTAAATTTTCACACCTTGTCCATATCAACCAACGAACCAATATTCCACCATACTCTATTCATTTTAATATTATTTCTGCCTATTTCAACAATCAAACAATATTTTCTCTCTCTAGCAATCCAAACATAGCTTTTATTAGAAAGAGAACCAAGCTTTAGAGAAGAGGTACTTACTTAAATTTTGATGATTTTTTTTAACTCATTTCCAACATTATTCTCATATTCATTCTCTTATAACCTATTTCACTAACACATTTCAATAATCAATAATTTCAAAATTAGTTTTACTTAAGTAAACTCCAATTCTTTAATTTATCAATTAAAATTATACAAAATTTTCCATATCATTTCTTTCTCTAGCTTTACTTTCATGTAAAGCCTCATTCACACACTATCATCCAACTCATGTAATTCAAATATATCACATCACAAATCACATAATGCCACATCTGAGACCAACCTAGATGTTAATGCATATGCATGTATCACAAGTTTCATTTTTCCGAAATTTCCATCTCTTTTTTTTTTCAAAATCTTCTTAGGCTGAGAATCTCAAACCTAAGCTTTGATAATAAAATAATTGTAACACACATATACTCTATATAAGTACTATACATATACCCCATATACATACAATACGTATATAAAATATAAGGATGTCACATTTCAATATTGTTGTGGACCCTTAATTTTTGACCCAGTCCGGTCCAATATATTTTAATTAGTCCAAAATAATTTTTGTGTTGTCCAATATATTTTAATCAGTCCAAAATAATTTTTCTTATCTTAATTAAATAATATTTGCTTTAGTATCTAATTTTTATTAATAAAAAATAAAAAATAATAATAATAAACAAAAAATTAAAATTAAACTTAATCTGCGGGTGAAATGGCTTGCAGGCCAATTTTCACCCCGCAGCCAGCTGCGACAGCTTTTTTACCGGCGCAATTTCTCAGCAGCAGTTTTTTTTGCCAGTGCAATTTTTCCGCAGCAGTTTTTTTTCGCCAGAGAAATTTTTCCAACGCAATTTTTTCCGAAACCAAAAACAATTAGGTTTCGGTCTCCTTTTCTTAATTAATGTTAGATTCTGTGAATAACTAAAATTAATCATAAAAATCTTCTATAAATAAGGACTAAAACAACACAAAAAGGGAGGTGAAATTTGGTGATCGAAATTTAGGAGGAAAAAAGGACAATCGAGCGAATTGAAAAACTTGGAATCGATCAGACTTTTTGAGAGACCAAACAAGCAATTCAATCCATCAAAGGCAGCAAAGCTTGTCTTTATTCTTGTTCATCCAAGAAGTGATTTTTGGTGGAGCCAACAAACGAAGGTATGAATTTCTTTATTTGTTTCATTAATTTACAGTAGCTTCATCACTCAAGATTAAAAATTGTTGTTTTTGTTTCTTCAAAATCAAAAAATCATAGAACCTTAATTTACCTTTTCTAAAGCTTAAAAACCTTAATTCGTCTCTTTGTTTTTTCAAAAATCTTAAAATAGTGTTTTTTGTTTCTTCAAAATCTTAAAACCCTAATCTGCCTTCCAATTTTTCAAAAACCCTAAATTGAATCTGTTTCTTTTCCAAAAACCCTATAAAATATCTTTTCTGTTTCTATAAACCTTAAATCGCTTTGTTTATTTTCATAACGGATCATAAAACTATAAATTGTTTTTCCAAATTCTAAAATCAAATCCATTCTCCGAAACCCTAATTCTAAAACACTAAAAACCCTAATTCAACTTTAGAATCAAAATAGTAAACCCTAAACTAGCTAAGCTAAACCCTAAAGTTTTCTTAAACCCTAGTTCCATTAAAACCTTAAACCCTAATTCTTCTAAACCCTTATCTTTTAAACCTTAAAACCTTATAAACATAAATATTAAAATTCAAACACAGTAAGCCTAAAAACCATAATTCAATAGCTAATAATCATGAATCCAATGTTTTAAAGTGTTCAACCCCTTATTTTATGATTTCACTTCTCAAACACTAATTTGTTTAATCAAAGAATTTTATCAACCCCTTAAATCATAAAACTTCAATCCATTTCAATTCCTTTAAAACTTACAGTAGCTTAAACCCACAAATTCCAAAACCCTAAACATAGTAAATAAAGAATCTTAAATAGAAATAGTAGCCCTAATTTGAATCTTTACTTGCTTTATTTTATTTTATATTTGATTATGTAGTCTATTATATGCTTTAAATTATTTCAACGCTTTGTTGGTTTATTTAAGTTCAATGCTTGATTTATTTAGTTTATCATGGATGGATGTTTATTCTATATTTGATTAATATCTTTGATGAATGATTTATTTATGATGAATGGTTATTTACTTTGATTGATTTATTTAGATTTCCAAATGTTGTAAGAGGTATGTTACCACTTGGTGGGTACCTCATTAGTTAAATATCATGTAATTTAAATTGCTTTTATGTTTTAGACCAATGTAAAGGACATGTTTCTACCTTTCGGTGGGTGTCCTATTTAGGCATGGATTATGTAAGGGCATGTTTCCATCTTTGGATGGGTGTCCATTTATTTGTTTTGCTTGGACATTGTTTTGATTTTCAATATATCGATGCTTTATTTTAATTATTGTATGTAATATGGATAATATTGTTATACTTAAAAATTCTATAATATTAAGACCTGTAAAGGAGGCCGGTACCAATGAACCGGGCGTTGTGGGGGTGATGGGCCATTTCTCACCTTCCCCACACGTACCCAACTTTTTAAACCCATTAGGGGGTTGGGGATTCATTAGGAATCGAGTCATCCACCCCTTTCTTTTTTCCTGGCCCGTCTCGGTGGTGACTCCATTTTCTCCAGACTTAGGTCCGTGTTCTCTAGGCCCCAAGCCTAAACAGTGTCGAAGTCGCAAGAACCATTCCACTGGGGTGGGGGCAAAAATCTCCAATCACAGTGGAGACTCCACTGGGGATAAGAGAAGTTGATTCCATTGGTCTTTATATTATTCTATTCTTTCTTATAATGATATTATCCATTGCATCATATTAAATTGCATCGTGTGCATGAGTTAGGATGCCCGTGTTACTCGTGTTGTGTTATGTAAGTGATACCATACTTTCACTCAAGGTATGGAGATCGAGCATGGCATAACCACTCATAGCCTCTTACCATTTGGTATATACTTGCTGTGGGAACCTAAGCCTTTTTCCCCAAAGACTAAAGCTCATGTAATTGGCTTAGTTACTTTCCTTGGATTTTACACCAAATGCATGTTGTTTGACTATGGTTAATTTATCTTGGCTTAAATCATGGCTTATTTGGTTAGCAATTTTTCTAATATGACCTAAGTACATTGTAAGCTCAAAATAAAATTTTCTTAAAATCCAAAAGACCAAAGCTATTTTCAAAACGTTTTCAAAATGGTCTTTGGACATAAAATTTTTCTAAAAACAAATAAAAAATTCTTTTGTTCATGGCCCAAATACTAAGCCCAAAATCCATTTTTTCTAAAATCTTTTTACAATGGGCTTTGAAACAAAATTGTTTTTATCCAACCTTTTCTTACAAAGAGCTTGCAAATTATTTAGGTCAATTAAGAAATACCAAAAATCAATTTTGAGCCTAGTTATACTAAGAGTAGTTAATCATGGGCTTGTTTTTGGCATGAAACATTAGTTACTCTTTTCAAGTGAGAAATCTATGTATAATAAACCTCTTAATTTAGTTGTAATCCAATATAGCATAAAAGCTACTATAGTTGGTTGAACGGATTAAAACCTAATTAATGGGAATTACTATGAATGGTTTTCCATTTTTGAAAATATAACTATTGTTTGAAACATTTGAGGGAAATATTAAAAAACAAGATGCCCCATGTTCGTATTTTGTTGACCATATACCTAGGAAAAGAGACTCGCCATTCATGTGTGGATGTTATAAGGTTGGAAGGAACGTCCTAATATTCTTTGTTCATTGTTTGTGCCTACATCCATACATGCATGCATTTGCATCCCACATCATTAATCCCTTCATGCTCACAGCCCTGAAGTACGACAATTCAAGAGCATACAATGATACTAACTACAACATTGATTTTGATTCAAGTACTTCATTGGAAGGATGGATGCAAACCAGCTAAGGGACATAGTCGATGAAGTTGTCAAAGCTAGGATGGCCGAGCTACAAGATCAATTGGTTGAAATTATAAAGACCCAGTTGGTTGAAATTCTGGAGCTTATCAACAATGCTAAGGCAATATCCATGGAGAACATGTCCACTGATAGAGATCGAAAGAAAAATGAGAGATCAATCCCTATTCTACAAGACCAACCGAACCATGTGTAGTCTAAGTGGAGCAATAAGAGTGGCTATCACCCTAATGGGAAAGGCCAAAGGGAAAGAGGAGGTGTTGAGAAAAATGCAACAAACGAACCAACAAAGAAGCATAAATTTTTAGATTTAAGGGAGCCTTTGTCAAAGATGTTAGAAAATCTAATGAAAATGGATTTGCTACAACCATTGGCACCTCGGCCTCTACATAAGCCTCTACCACCAAATTTTGATGCCAAGGTTTTCTATCAATTTCATCAAATGCAAGGGCATGAGATAGATAAATGTGTTTGATTAAGGCACGAAATATAAGATTTGATTGATAGTGGAAAGCTGCCTAAGCCTGATAAGTCCAACATTAAGAATAATCCTCTGCCTAAATTTGGAAGGGCACCATCGCTTACAACCTTCATGAAGAGTTTTATCTTGTCACCTTGTTATGATATGGATAGAGAAGCTGCTAAAGATGATGATGAAGCAATGATCCTTGATGATGGAGAAAATCCTTGCCCTTGAGATGTCAAAATAAATGAAGTATCTTCGACTCCAACTCAACGAACTTTCCTTAGTTTGAATGTTGCTTTTCAATTTTACTTTCTTTTTTGGAACTATTGTGTTTTTCAAATTTAAAGTTACTTGAAATAAATTATTTTCATCAAAATTTTATTGGTCTTTGTTCATTTTGGGGCTCAACAAATGAGGAATCTAGCTTGATAATTCATGAATTAATATATTTATGCATCATGACTTGAATGACCTTACTAGATGAGGGAAATGCTCTATAGCATTCAGTTGTGTATGCTTACTTAGAGAGGGCTTCTGCATAATTACCTTTGTCTAGGTCCTAGTCAGTCTTAGAACATGCTTTGACAAACTTTCAAGGTGAAATTGAACTCTACTTATTTAAGAGAGAAATGATCTATTGTTTGGATTAGCCAACAACTGGTATCCACCCTATTAAATATCAATCCCTAGTTATCCCGTTGAGCCTTCATAAAATTTTAGCTTTCTTTTCATTGGCTTACAAACACCAATAACCTACCCTGAGCTGTTGTGATACTTTTGACAAGTCTTATGATAACTAAGATGAAGAGGCAAGAAGATCAAAGAAAGAAATGAATACCATGAAGATAGTTGAAGTTCTCAAGACCATGAAGATAGTTGAAGTTCTCAAGACCATAAGGGTAGTTGATATTTTCAAGACCATGAAGATAGTTGAAGTTCTCAAGACCATGAAGATGGTTGAAGTTCTCAAGACCATAAGGGTAGTTGATGTTTCTAAGACCATAAGGGTAGTTGAAGTTTTCAAGACCATAAGGGTAGTCGAAGTTCACCTAATATCTCCAATCTATCAAGATAACATCAGAATAACAAATGATTTATCCTTGTTAAAGGAGATTTATGTCACCCCACTCATCCATTATTGGAAGCCCAAGTTAGTACAAACAAGACAACTCTTTTAGAGCTAGAACAAAAAAAAAACAAACAAACCAAACAAAAAAAATAGAGAAGAAAAGAAAACAAAAAAAAAGACAAAAGAAAATAAAAAGAAAAGAAAAAAAAGAGAAAAATATAAAAGAAAACCCAAAATGGTTCAAAAAGCCAACTGAGTTCTCTTTTACCTAAGACAACAAAAGGCTTCCATTTGGTTTATAAGGATGGTTTGACTTGAATTGGTCCAACCCAACCAAAGATTCGATCAAAATCAAAGAAAAAGGAGAAAGACCATTAAGTTCTTGAAAGTTCTGTACTTGACAGTCCTACAAGGAAGAAGGAAAAAATTATAAAATGCTCAAAGAAAGGAAAGAGTAAGCAAAATAGAAAGAAAGAAAAGGGAGAAGAAGAAAAGAAATGAATTTGGGTACCAAACTTTATGCAACGGCAAAGACTGTTCCAATCAACATCCAGATTAATGCCAAGAAGATAGAGGGAATTTGGAGTCTAGCAAAATTCTCCCAATTGTGTAAAGTTCAAACAAGGAATTTACATTGTGAGGGTTTGTCCATTGTGTCACATGAGCTCCAATCTCAAAATGGCCTTCATTAAACCTGTGTCCCTTATAGACCCCATTTCAAGCCTATTAAAGACCTGTTGATCTCTCTTGGTAGGTAGAGTCTATTAGTGGAGATAGTTTGGATGAGCATGCATATGAGATAGATAGTATTTAAACTCAATGAGACCTTTGGCCAAGTAATGTGTATGTGCCTATCTAAAGTGCAACAGTTCTTGCTTAAATAGAAATAATTCCCGAGTTTAGTATTGTAACTAGGGTTGTCATGTTAGAGATAGATTAATTTGGAAAATCAAGTCCTGAGGTATATTGACATTAATTTGGCAAAGCCAACATTTGATTTCAAAATTAAAATTAAAAAAAAAGTGTTTTGTCATACAAAGCCTTCAAGTTAAGGGAAGTATGTTGAACCTCCAAAGGACACATTGGGCAAAGGAAATGATTATTAGCAAGGTCATGAAGAAGCTATCAACTGACATGCTGAGACATAGTTTGAAATAGATGAATCCCTGACTCTGCTGCTTGGGGTCTCCACCACTCATGTTCTCAACATCTTAAATATAAAAGCCATAAATGCAAAGCTTTCTATCATTCCAATGCAAGACTTGAGTGAGCGTCGAAAAGGAGTCAACGAGAATACTTCTGCTGATCACCTCGGTCCGTGAGTCAATCAAACTGCTGTGAGTATTATCATGCATACATGAGCATATCACATCACACTTTCTTGTCTTGTATCGTCTATTCTTCATCAAAGCGAGCAGTAAACACTCTGCGAAATAAAGAATCAAAAGAAGCCCATTGCTTGAGAAAGTTCCAGTAATTTTGCGAAGAGAAGAAATGCATGCTTTTGCTTAGAACAAGATGAAATACAAACGTCAATCAAAGCCCGCATAGAAAAATCATGGGTTTGGGCCTGCACAGGGGGCAAAGTTTCTCCTTTTCAATTTTTTGAGTCTATATATAAAATATTTTCAAACTCACTTACAAATATTTTGCCACGAAGGGGGACAAGAAGAGGATATAAGGTCCAATTAAAAATAACTGAATTTTTTAAAACGAAGAACAAAAAGAATGGAACATTAAAACTATCAAAAGAATGATGACGCAAATGACATAAGATCAGTCTATCTAGAAGAGCTAAAGCCAATATAAGACCTAAATTCTAATGAATGAAGATCCAGTTTAAAGGATGAAGATCCACTTTCAAGGGTGAAGACCCAATTTCTAAGGATGAAGATCTATTTTCAAAGGTGAAGACCAGATTCCAAGGATGAAGATCCAATTTCTAAGGGGAAAACCCAAAGTTTAAAGGATGAAAATCCACTTTCAATGGTGAAGACCCGATGTCCAAAGGATGAAGATCCATTTTCAAAGGTGAAGACCTGATTCTAAGGATGAAGATCCAATTTCAAAGGGTGAAGACTCGAAGTTTAAAGGATGAAGATCCATTTTCAAGGGTGAAGACCCAATCTCCAAGGATGAAGATCCATTTGCTAAAGGTGAAGACCTAATTCTAAGGATGAAGATCCAATTTCAAAGGGTAAAGACCCAAAGTCTAAAGGATGAAGATCCACTTTCAAGGGTGAAGACCCGATTTCCAAGGATGAAGATCCATTTTTAACGGTGAAGACCCAATCTCCAATGATCAAGATCCATTTGCAAGGTGAAGACCCGATCTCAAAGGATGAAGATCCATTTTCAAGGGTGAAGACTCGATCTCAAAGGATCAAGATCCATTTTCAAGGGTGAAGACTCGATCTCAAAGGATGAAGATCCATTTTCAAGGTTGAAGACCCGATCTCAAAGGATGAAGATCCATTTTGAGGGTGAAAAACCACAGTGCATAGAATAACCAGAGCAGTCAAACTTCTCGAATGATAAAAGGTCAGTCAAACTCAGTCTCGGGTCTAAGCACCCAAATTAAATTCAATATTGGGTCTAGAACCCAAATTACCCTTAGGTCCAGAACCTAGAATCTTTTCTAAGTCCAAAACTTAGCTTGGGTCCAGAATCCAAATTTTTCTTAGCTCCAGAACCTAAAATTTTCCTTAGGTCCAGAACCTAAAATTACACTTAGGTCCAGAACCTAAAATTATCCTTGAGTCCAGAACTCGAACTGGGTCCAGAACCCAAAACCTCAACCATCTCAAAAATTAAGTTTTATTGCTTTTCAATCTCTTTCACTAAAGTCTCAGATCATTCAAGTGGGGGGCAAACTATAGATCCTTAATTTTTTACCCAGTCCGGTCCAATATATTTTAATTAGTCCAAAATAATTTTTGTTTTGTCCAATATATTTTAATTAGTCCAAAACAATTTTTGTTATCTTAATTAAATAATATTTGTTTAATAATAATAAACAAAATAAATAAAAATAAAAATAAAAAAATCGACTACGAAAAATCGGCGAAGGAAAATTTCATCGCCAAAAAGGGTTGCGGCAAAATGGCCCGCAGGCCAATTTTTTCGCACAGTTTTTTTTCACCAGCACAATTTTTCTGCAGTAATTTTTTTTTGCCAGTGAAATTTTTCCAACGCAACTTTTTTCCAAACCAAATACAATTAGGTTTTGGTTTTCTTTTCTTAATTAATGTTAGATTCCGTGAAAAACTAAAATTAATCATAAAAATCTTCTATAAATAAGGACTAAAACAACACAAAAAGGGAGGTGAAATTTGGGGATCGAAATTCAAGAGGAAAAAAGGACAATCGAGTGAATTGAAAAACTTGGAATCGATCGGACTTTTTAAGAGAGCAAACAAGAAATTCAATCCATCAAAGGCAGCAAAGCTTGTCTTTGTTCTTGTTCATCCAAGATGTGATTTTTGGTGGAACCAACAAACGAATGTATGAATTTCTTTATTTGTTTCATTAATTTACAGTAGCTTCATCATTCAAGATAAAAAATTGTTGTTTTTGTTTCTTCAATATATCGATGCTTTATTTTAATTATTGTATGTAATATGGATAATATTGTTATACTTAAGAATTCTATAATATTAAGACCTGTAAAGGAAGCCGGTTCTAATGAACCGGACGTTGTGGGGTTGCTGGACCATTTCTCACCTTCCCCACACGTACCCAACTTTCCGAACCCATTAGGGGGTTAGGGATTCCTTAGGAATCGAGTCATCCACCCCTTTCTTTTTTCTCGGCCCGTCTGGGTGGCTACTCGATTTTCTCCGAACTTAGGTTCGTGTTCTCTAAGGCCCAAGCCTAAACAGTGCCGAAGTCGCAAGAACCATTCCACCGGGAGTGGAGGCAAAAATCCCCGCTCACAATTGTTTAAATCCCTTACCTTAGTTCCATATCAATTATATTTTTTTTAATAAAAGAACATTTAACCATTATACTTTTGATTAAATTACATATATATAAATTTACATTGTTTTTTTCCGAAATTCACTTACGTACATATACAATTTTATCAAAATACAAAATGATAAAATTGTACATGTATATACTACCTTCTAGTTAGTCTCGAAATAATCTTACTCTTCTCGTGGCACAACTGTTTGACTCCCAGATCAACCATCTACTCATCTATGTGATTTACTCAACCGCGCTAAGCTTGAAAGCTTAGTAGTACATTTAAATAGCATATACATACATTACAGAAAATCATACTCACATCACTAACATCATTTATCATTAAATTCTTATCATGTTTTTTTTTCTCATTTTCAATGTACTTTTCACATCTTTTCACTAATTTCATAATTTATATGTATCTTTAACATAAGCCACAATTCGATGGCTTATCATAATATTCATGAAACAATAAACAAAATTTCCACACCCATATACATATTACACATCACATTATATTTCCATAATCTCATTTTCAATATCAAGACTTAGCTGCTCAAGTCTTTCAACAATTCATTTCTCATCATTTAGCATATTTTCTTAAGCCACATTCCTTTTTAGTAATTTTATATGTTAGTTTATATTCATCTACTACAACACCCTTAATTATCATCTTAGTTTATGTTCATAATTCACCCATCAATTCAACACTTATATAACTTCAACATATCATGATAATAATCATTATATAATTCATTTATACAATCATCCATGTATCAATTTACTAAATTCCCAACTCATTTATGCTAAACCCTTACTCTTTTCCTTATCACCCTTATTCCTCAATTTCAACTACTCATCACCATCCTCACAAATAATCATATTTTCATCATCTAAGCACTAATTCAACATATATGTTATTCCAAGTTCAGAGTTACTGCTTTGGTCCATAATCATAATCATCAAGCCCGTAGGCATCATCTATATATATCTCTATCCACGGATAGTGTAACAGACCCAGTCTCTTGGACTATCAACTCGGCAAATCTCGAGGAGATCCTCAACCCGGCAAGACTGTTACTATAATTCACATTTCACATGTCACATTTATCAAGTAATAGACCCAGTCTCTTGGACCATCAACCCAACTAAATCGAGGAGATCCTCAACCCGGCAAGACTGTTACAAATCATATATCTCATAATCACAATTAGCATAGTGTAACAGACCCAGTCTCTTGGATCTCAATTCGTCTCAAATTGAAGAGATCCTCAACCCGGCAAGACTGTTACCTTTCATTTTATAGGCATGCCTCCAAACTCAGAACTCTGAAAATGAATAACATATCAGACACACAATTCATCTATTATTTCATTATCAATTCTCATCATCATCTAGGCAAACATGCCCCACTTAATTCAATTGAATCATCACAGCCAATCACAATGGCTTCATATCACATTATATCTCAAATCACATTTCAAGTTTCATCATTGATATATGCAACATCAATTACATTACTAAACAAACATATCATGAATCAATCATACCATACAGGCATGCTTCAATCATAAAATTAGAGTAATTCATCATCAATGATCTCATGATATTCCACATTATACACAACATGCCATTATTCATATGCATCATCAATCTACATATAGTACAATACAATTCATGAGATTGACAATGCATAAAACCTAACATGGTTCATATAATATCAACGTTATCATCAAATCATATTGATCAATTCAATTCATCACTCAAGTATACATAATCAATGACATTGCACGTACTTTTTCATTGATCATTATATCTTCCACATTTCCTATATTATCATTGATATATTCATACATAACAATTTACCTTATTCAAGAACTTAGAATCCTCCATATACATTTGGTTGGATCATTATCGTTTTAAGTGTGTTTAGGTACAAAAGACATTTGAAGATCCAACAATGTTTGAAGACCAAATAACAAACACATTTGCAAACACCCTCAAGGGACACGGCCAAGCTTGTGGCCGTGTCTCCCAATATAAACATCCAGTAGCCAACACGCCCAAGGGACACGGCCAAGCTTGTGGCCGTGTCACTCAACACCAATTCAAGCAGTAGCAAACACGGGCAATGGACACGGCCAAGCCAGTGGCCGTGTCTCTCAACACAACAATCCAGTACCAAACACGGGCAAGGGACACGGCCGTGTCTCTCAACATAAATTAGACAGTAGCAAACACAGGCAAGGGACACGGCCAAGCCAGTGGCCGTGTCTCTCCAAAACTCATCCAACACGGCCAAATTTGCCCTAACTTGGCCGTGTCTCTCATAACTTGGCCATGTCCTACAATAATTTAAAGACCAAACACTCGAAATTCATCCAAACCAAACCCCAAATCAACATTTCATCATTTTCCTTACAATTATCTCAACTCATCATCACTTAGATGTTAATTTCACACATTTATATACTTCAATCTCTTGTTATCATCCACTTACACACCAATCAAACCAAACATAACCTAAATCCAAAAGAAATCCAACTAAGAAGATAAAATCTTATATATATAAGTATAATCAATAAATTCAACTCAAGAGATGAGTACTTACCTGAATATTTTGCCAAATCTTCATCTCCATCTTCAATACTCTTAACATCCTTAAGAAATTTTGATGAAGATCACCTTTCTCTCTCTCTCTCTCGTGCTCTCTCTCTCTCTCGTGCTCTCTTGTCCACGAAGAAGAAGAACAGAAGAAGAAGAAAGAAAGAAGGTTCTCCTCTCTTCCTTCGTTCTTATCTCATATATATATATATAATAATAATAATAATAATAATAATAATAATAATAACAACAATAACAATAATAATAATAATAATAACAATTATACCATTAAATCTCCACCACACACAATTCCTTTTGACTTTCTTCTTCTTTTCTCTTTCCTTCAATACACACATTGAATCCAAATACAACAATAACCCCAACACTTTTAGGGTATACTTTAGGATATTACAATTCTCTCCCCCTTAAATAATTTCGTCCTCGAAATTATCCAGTATAATAACAACCCATTTAGAACAATTCACCATCTTAATTTCCATATGAAGATAATCGTATCTTACAATATAGTTTTATCAAATCTCATATCTTCTACTCTCCCCCTTAGAGATAATTATCTTCTCTGAAATTCATAATTCATCATTGTATAGGTATATATATATATATATCTTTACCTCTTATTACTTTCTCAACAAAGCAATCAAGATATCTCATAACATCTCCAATACATTTTATCTTTGTGCTAAAGTCAGATTATCACTTTAACTCTTTATAGATATTCTCTTAACTTTAACCTCAAAAATCATTAATCAATATCTTAGCATTGTTTATTCCATTCTTACCATCACTTTCAAAATAAACATTTACCAAACATCAATGGATAACTATATCCTTACTCTCATGAGTTTATTTCTCACCATGTACAATTAATATACCTCAATTTATTTATGTTCATTCATAAATCAGAATATTACATCATACACATTACCATTAAATCTTACACTCCCAATACAATTGCACATATTAAATCTCAATATTGCCTTGCAACTTTAATGAAACCTAGATCAATCGATTTATCTATCACAATATACTAACATTTCAACTTTATTTGATTCAAACCAACAATTAACTTATTGAAATTTATCATTGGATTTTACTATATATACTTATATATAACCTAAGTTCATTAGGTCAAACTTATATTCAAATTCTAATCTTTCCAAATTCATATATTCAATCAATATGAATCATGCTTATACATATACATTTCCTTATTTCAATAATTATATCATCATTTCTTATACTCATTCAAAATTTATCAATATTGCCAACAACTATAACTTCATAAACGAGCTTTTTCCCCCAACCAGGTTGGTAATCCAAGTTTGGTTGCCCAACACATTGGGTCCGCATGGTTCCACAGGAGGCAGATAAGTCCGTTCATTTATCTTTTCACAATTCATTTTCATAATCAATTAGGTACTCTACCTCCATTATAAGTCATTTCTAACATCATTGCCAATAATCATAGTTTCTCATTACATCAAAATAGTATACACGTATATCATTAATTATATTTAACATCTCATTATACAATCATATCATTTCCAACATTATTGATATATACATATTAATTTACATTATTCATACTCCCATAAATTTTAAGTTCATTCACATAATCACTTTACTCTGTAAATGTATCCTATATAATTTTCAGTCATGATTACAATTTCTTCCCTTTTATTATTTCTTCACTTCACCCAATATTACTATATTTATATAATTATTGTTCTATCACACAATTCATAGCTTAAAACATTATCACAATTCTCTTCCCTTGCTTTACTTCTCATAATTACAATTAAATTTTTAATATCGTAAATATAAGATATAACTTCACCAATCATATCTTTTAACCATGTTTCTGGAAACATAGTTATCCATCTCAGTTCTAAATCTGAAGATAATAAAACTAATCACTAATCACACTAACCAAATCATATGACAATGATATATTAACAATCACACTTAGGGGTTGTAAATCAATATTGTTCTTCTATTATTCAATTTCCAACCTTTACAATTATAATACTAACTTGTATCACATAAATTATATATTTATTCTCCAAGCTTTCATTACACCAAGAATTAACACATTTTAATTTCATCTCCAAAACAGTTTGCTTTTGTTGAATTTATCATTATTAACCCAACTCATGTTCAATAATATTATCTTTAACATTTCCTAAACCCAACCTTCAATTAGATACCAATCTTACACAAGTATCTTTCATTACTCCATTTCCAATCCATCTCTTCTAAAAATTTTTCAAATATATAACTCCTTCCTTACAATTTCTTATTACACACTTATACATAAAAATATTTCCACATAAATTCTTTGAGCTCCAACACATCTTATGATAGTCTCATTTAGTTATTACTATAACAGTTTCACTGTTCAATATTACCCAGGTCTATTCTCACTCCTAATACCATTAAACATGTAATGATATAAAATAATAAACATATTATCCACACCTTCATAGATCACATTCATATCAAAAGTTTATTTCACAAATCCTCTTTATATAAACACATAATTATACAATTTATTAAATTTCCCTTTTTCATATAGTTTATACCAATTTAATATTTATCACTTTCCTTTGACTATTATCATGCTCATTTGTTTATCATAACTTAAGTTATTCATTAACTTCAATAAATATATACACTCTACTTATGACCTTATTTCACAAGGAGCTTAATCACATTTCCAATGTGATATCTCTCTCATATATGTTTTTTTTTTAAATATCTTTAACATATTCTTCCTAGTCATTTTCATCCTTTCCAATCAAATTACTTAAAATAACTCATTTTCATTTGCTCAATTCCTTTTCTTTACTTTCAAACCAAATTTTCTTACTATCAATCACATCCCCTCAATTCCTAATACCTTCATGTGCACTAATATTCATTTCATATATCTCATGTATTACATACATTAAATTATCACTATTTACTTGGTCTTTATCCACATTCCATTTAAAACTATAAATTTCCAACTTACTAATTTACTTAAACTTCAATTTATTCATCTCACTCTCTTAATATCATTTTAAAACATCTTATATGAATATACCACCAAGCAACACCAAAACATATATGTTTCACAATTATTGAGCTCATTCCAAAAATCTAAATATCCCATATTACCACCATTAACATGAGCTTCCACAATATTCAAACATCTCACATTTCTCACCATGTTTGCATTAAAATAACAATACAAACAACACCAATATCTCTTTGTACTTAACCAACATCATCTCTTTTTCCTTTAAACAAAACCTTAAATTTGCCTATCCACACCTTCATTTATCACACTTAATCTATATCAATCAACTCATTCAATATTTCACCATACTATTATCGTTTAAACAATATATCTTTCCATATTACCCATTCAACAGTATTTACTCTTTCCAGAAATCCCAACATAAAGTTTATTAAAAAGAGATTCAAATATTAGAGGATAGATTACATACTTTAATTCTTAATTTTGTTTCTAACTCATTTCCAACTTTATTCTTCTAGCCATTTCTTTATAAATCAAACACATATCAATAATCAAACTTTTTACTTATAAACTCCATATCATTTCTTTATATCACAATCACCTCTCAATTATTAACATTTCAAAATTTACTTTCATATGAAACCTCATTTACATACTATCATTTATCTCATGTAATTCAAATACATCACAATTCACATAATGCCACGTTCGAGACCAACCTAGGTGTGAATGCATATGCATGTCTTACCAATTGCATTTCCAAAATCTTTTTTTTTTCAATTCTTATTTAAACTCTTCAAAAATTTTCTTTTTAATTTCACTTAGGCCGAGAATCTCGAACCTAAGCTCTGATACCAAAATAATTGTAACACCCCCATACTCTATATAAGTACTATACATATACCTGGTATACATACAATACGTATATAAAGTATAAGAATGTCACTTTTCGTTTTACTTTGAAACCCTTTATTCAAGTTCAAGCGATATTACATTAATTTAACGAACATTTACGAAAATCATTATTCTTATAAAAATACAACATAATTAAAATCACATATGTATGCATCACCTTCTAGTTGGTCTCGAGACACTCTTACCCTTCTCGTGGCATCACAGCTAGACTTCCAGATCAACCGCATAAATACCTGCGCGATTAAACATCCGCGCTAAGCCCGAAAGCTTAGTAGTACAACTAAATAATAAAATACACTTTACCAAAATTATCATACCTCATATGTTTAGCATTATGTTTTATTGTTCTCTTACCACGTTTTCCTTTCTCAATGCATTCTTCATAAGTTCCCACTAATCTCATATACATAAACATATACATTAATTCAACCAATTACCATTCAAAGACCTATTCAACACCTTTACGAAAGCAATTCTCACAAATTCCATATTCATTTATATATATATATATATATTACACATCATACTTTATTTTTATAAAATCATATATCAAGAAAGTCCCTCAAAACATATTCACCTTCAATACATCAATGCACATATTACAAAAGCATACTTCATAACATTATTGTATCCATAATTCATCAAACATGAATCATACTTCCAATAAAGGCAGTTGTAGATCTCATTACTTATTTATTTCAACATTTAATATCACATTGACAACAAAGACAGACTCGGGCCCAAACAACACACTAATATGTTATTCCAAGTTCAGAGTTACTGCTTTGGTCCATAATCATAATCATCAAGCCCGTAGGCATCATCTATATATATCTCTATCCATGGATAGTGTAACAGACCCAGTCTCTTGGACCATCAACTCGGCAAATCTCGAGGAGATCCTCAACCCGGCAAGACTGTTACTATAATTCACATTTCACATGTCACATTTATCAAGTAACAGACCCAGTCTCTTGGACCATCAACCCGACTAAATCGAGGAGATCCTCAACCCGGCAAGACTGTTACAAATCATATATCTCATAATCACAATTAGCATAGTGTAACAGACCCAGTCTCTTGGATCTCAATTCGTCTCAAATTGAAGAGATCCTCAACCCGGCAAGTGTTTTGTTAGTTTTTGTTATAGATTTGTGTCTTGTTTATTATAATAATTATTGTTTTATTTAGGTATTTTATTAGTTTAAATCGGTTTATTTAGTGTTTTTGTTAATTTTGTAGTTTTAGTTTATTTCAGTGTTTATGTTGTTTTTGATCTAGTTTTTAGTATGGTGTTTATGTTTTGTTGGTTATTGTTTATTTACTTTTTGTTTAAAGTTTATTTGAGTTTTGTTTTAGGTTAAAAAAGCCAAGGAACCAAGAATGAAGAAGAAGAAATCATCACAGTAGGCGACACTGGCAAGCGACATGGCCATGTCACTTGGCCATGTCTCTCCAAATATGCTCAAACACGGCCAAGTCATCACAGTAGGCGACACTGGCAAGCGACATGGCCATGTCAGGCGACACTGGCAAGCGACATGGCCATGTCACTTGGCCATGTCTCTCAAAAATGAAGCAACACGGCCAAGTCACCTCTGACTTGGCCGTGTCTCACCAATTCCAAAGGCAAAGAAGATTTAACACTCACAGTAGAGGACACTGGCAAGGGACACGGCCATGTCACCTGGCCGTGTCCCTCCATCAAGCTCCAACACGGCCATGTCCCTCATGACATGGCCGTGTCACTTAAGCAAAGAAGAAAAAGAAAGAAAGAAGCAGTAGCGGACACTGGCAAGGGACACGGCCATGTCACCTGGCCGTGTCCCTCCAAAAGGCTCTCACACGGCCATGTCCCTCATGACATGGCCGTGTCTCTCATAAAACAAGCGCGCACTGAATTTTAAAGCCGACGTTTCGTATAAAAGAAAAAAAGAAAGTGAGGGTTTGAGGAGAATCGACGATTTAGAGCAGTTTTTGAGCCATCAGAGATTAGAGCTAAGGTTTTAACATTTATTTTATTGATTTTGATTTGACTTTGGAAAAAACTAGCTTAGATTAAATTGTTCTAGCCATCAAGACATCCTTCTTGCAAGATTGAACAAGAGATTCTTCAAAAGCTTCAAGGAGTTTGTAACTTGGTTTTGTTCTTAAACTTATTCTCTTTATTTTTATTGAATGGATATTATCATGTCTATTTTGATTTCTTTGAACATTAATAAGATGAATATGTTTAATTGCATTATGAACTAATTTGATCTAGTCTAGGGTTTGTATGGATCTGCTATGATTGTATGAATTGGTTATTCTCTTAGCTAATAATTTCTTTAGCCTTGATTGAATGGAATATTGTTAATATATAATTGATTGATCACCAATTATGTGTTTTAAGGTATTAGATGATGGATCGAGAGATGAAGTTTAATACTTGAACAATTCAATTAGGGACTTAGGTGAATTAGAGATATAACCTATTAAAAAGATTATTTCACTTGTAACAAGATTAGTTGAAAGAGGTTTGAATGCGAGAGCTTATTTCCTTGACTTGATTAGTTGAGTTGTTTAAGATTTAATCTTTGAAATTGAATTAGTTAAGAGAAATAACCGTTCATACATATAAGTAGTAGAGAAGTGCAAACCCTAGACCATTCTATCAAGTGAATCAAAACACAGCTCAATTTACTTTTATTGTTTTAAACTTTAATCAATCTTCTTCATTATTTAGCAATTTATAAATCTCTTTATTACTTGTTAAACATAATCTGATAAGCAATTAACCACTTTAGCTTCCTTGAGAGAACGACCTTGGGGCGATCACCTTTGCTACAGCTACCTCGTATACTTGCGAGTGACGCTTTGTGGTAGAGTTAATTTGAGCGTAACAAGTTTTTGGCGCCGCTGCCGGGGACGCTAATTGGCGTAATTGTTTATTTAAAAAAAAAATTTTTTTTATTACATTTCAGATTATTTTCATTGTTTTCATTTTATTTAATTTTGTCTTTTGCTTTTGATATTTCTTTTCCTAGAAATTTTTGTTTATGCAAGGCAGGAGATCACTTGAAGGAGAACTTCATCCATTCATTCCAGAACTTCAGAGAGTAAAAAGGAGCAGGGAAGAGTTTGAGCTTTTCACAGGATTTGATACTTCAGAGGAAGACATTTCGGATTTTGAGTCAGAATCTGAAAAATCTGTTAGAATGGCTGAAGAAAGACAAAGAACCATGAGAGATTTTGCTAGACCTGTCATTGGGACTTCCACTTCTTGCATAAGACTGACAGATGCAGCAAGAAATTATGAGTTGAAGAATATTCATTACAATATGCTGCCCTCATTCTATGGAGTTCCAAATGAAGATCCTTTAAATTTTATTCGGGATTTTTACTCCACCCTCAACACTTTTCCTTTGGGAGGACTAACAGAAGATCAGTTGAGGATGAGATGTTTCCCTTATACTTTGAAGGATAGGGCAAAAAGCTGGCTCATGATGTTGCCTGAAAATTCACTGACAACTTGGGAGCAAGTTTACAATAAGTTCATGGGCAAGTTCTATTCGCACCAAAAGACAGCCGAGTTGAGAGGGAAAATTGCTACATTCTCTCAGTTTGAAGGAGAGCCATTTCATGAGGCATGGGACAGATTTAAGATGCTATTGATCCAGTGCCCACATCATCAATACCCACTTCAACTTCTGAACCAATTTTTCTATGATGGTCTCACCCAGCAATTTCAGAACACTGTTGATAATGCAGCTGGGGGAGCCATGGGAGAAAAGACAGCAGCTGAAACTTATGATATTTTTGAGATGTTGGGAGCTAATTCTCAACAGAAGAGTGTAAGAGGAAGAAGCAAAGGGGTGAACCAATTGGAAGCTAATAGTGAGATGGTAAATCAGATAGCTGAGTTAACAAAGCAAGTGCAGATGCTGAACATGAAGAACAATATTTCTTCATCTACTCAAGAAGCATGTGGAATCTGTGGAACTTTTGGGCATGGAGCAAATTTTTGCCCCTCTGCATATGAGTCTTTGGGTAATGCTGAGCAAGTCAATGCTATGGTGGGATTCCAACCAAGGGCCAGAAATGATCCTTACTCCAACACTTACAACCCTGGTTGGAGGAATCACCCAAATTTTTCTTGGGCAAAGAATAATTCTCAGCAGCCTTTCCATTTGCTCCAAAGTCAGAACCAAGAGTTGGGCCAATCCTCAAATCAAGGGAAGTCTAGGATAGAGAGCTTGGAGGAAGGTTTACAAGCTTTTATCCAAGTCAGTGCTAAAAATCAAGAGGTGACCAACAAGAGACTGGATTCACTAGAAGCATCTTTTAAGAAGGTGGAGACACAAGTTGGACAACTTGCACAACAGATGAAGATTCAACAAAAGGGGAAATTCCCAAGTCAAACTGAGCAGGCACAATCAGTGACTGTTCTTAGAAGTGGTAAGGAAATTTATAACAATGTTGAAAATGATTCTGTGAATGCAGGTAACAAAGAGAACAAGGAGGAAGGAGAGCCAAAGAACAAAGGTGCTGGAGAAAGATCAGTGGAGAAGTCCCCTACAGCAGATTTACATAAAGCAAGCAATCCATACCAGCCTCCTATACCATTCCCCAGTAGGTTGAAGGATGATAAAACAGATAAGCAATTTTCTAACATCTTCAACATGCTGTCTAAGGTAAGTATTAACTTACCCTTACTGGATGCGATAAAGAACATGCCGGCTTATGCCAAATTTTTCAAGGACCTAATCACCAAGAAAAAGAGGTATGAGATGAATGAAAAGGTGATAGTTTTAGAGGTAGCTAGTGTTGTTCTGCAGCATAAACTACCTCCCAAACTAAAGGATCCTGAAAGCTTTATAATTCAAATTTCTGTGGGGAATGGGAAAGGAACTGAGGGCATGTGTGATCTAGGTGCTAGTGTGAATTTAATGCCTTACTCTGTGTTTAAAGAATTAGGACTAGGGGAGCTAAAACCGACAAAAATGGTGTTGCAATTAGCTGATAGGTCTTTTAGATTCCCGAAAGGGGTTATAGAAGATGTGTTAGTTAAGGTTGGAGGGTTGATAGTACCTGTGGATTTCATAGTACTTGACATGGAAGGAAGTAACCCTTCACCATCTGCACACACTATTCTGCTGGGTAGGCCTTTCATGGCTACTACCAACACTTTGATAGATGTTAAAAATGGTAAGTTGACAATGACTGTCTTAGGGCAAACTGTTGAATTTTCTATTTTTAACACTTCTCCTAGTCCTACAACTGTTTTATATGAGGAATGTTCTTTCATTGAATGTGTGGATGCAGTTGTTTCAGGTGATTTCTTGAAGACAGACTCCCCAGATAAATTGGAGCTGACACTGACTTTAGAAGAGGGGGCTAAACCAGTGGGGAAGACCTAAAGATGCCTTAACCCAAAGGCATATGAGAGCTCAAAGAATTATAAGGATCACACTAAAACGGTTCATGACAGATTTATTGGGCGACAGACATTGAGTCCAGGTATGAAAGTTTTACTTTTTAATTATCGATTCAGTCTGTTTCTAGGTAAATTCAGGTCTCGATGGAGTGGTCCTTTTGAGGTAACTAAGGTATGTCCTTCTGGTGCCATTGAATTGCTAAACTCTAGAACCAAAAAGATTTTTAAAGCAAATAGACATAGAGTTAAGCCATATAAAGAAGGATTTCAGGAAGTGAGGGTCATTGACAGCACTTTGATCCATGATTCCTAGTCTTGCATGATGTCCAGCTTTATGACATTAAAGAAGCGCTTAATGGGAGGCAACCCATTAGTTTGAATTTCTTTTTCATAGTTATAATTTTATATTTTGCAATTTTGATTTTATGTTTAGTTTTAATAAATAGAAACCCTAAAGCTCTCTTACATTTTGAACATCTGTGTTTGATAGTTAGGTTTTGCCTCACCAGGATATGATGGAAGACAGGTTGTCCTTAAACTCTTTTTCTCTTTATTATTCTTGTTTTCCATTGAGGACAATGTAAATTCTAAAGTGTGGGGTAAGCTTTGAGCTTTTCTTTAATTTTTGTTTTGGTTGCCTTGGTTTGTTTATTGTGTTGTTGTTATGCATGGTATAATTGTTGAGAACTTATTGATCTTTTCTGTGATTTTAGCATTATAGTTGAGACTTTAGTATCAGCATAGAGATTAGCTTTTGAATTCATTCAGGATCGATTTTCACATTCTGCGGTTCATGACATATAAATCTTTGAGAACCCACCTTTGTGAGTTTTGAGCCTTATAGATTAAATGATTGATTTTCTTTTCTTAAGTGTGCACCTTCATGATTTTGCATCTCTAGAGTTTGCTTTTGCATTCTTATTGAACTCACATTATGATTTAATCTCAAGTTTTAAAATGATGAAGGCAAATTAGGTTAGCCCTTTAGCTTAAAAGACCTCCCTTAATATTGAATCCCTTAGTGAGCCAAGTTGAGCCTTTGACCTTTTCTTGTTTGATCAACACAATTCTCAACTTGACATGTTCTTATTTTCATCATACCTGCATTAAGGAATGGAGTTGATGATATGACAATAGGGTGGTTTATTTCAAAGTGTGGGGTAAGCAATAAAAAAAAATGATGATTGTTATTTGGGGTTGAAATGCATACTTTGCACATTGTATTTGATTAAGAGTTGATTATTCTTCTCCTCTACATTTTAAGCTAGATGTTGTATGTAAAGTTTATATTTTGTATATATAAAAAAAAAAAGAAGAAGAAGAAAAAGATATATATATACAAAATTCAAATATGTTCTAGCATTGGTTATCAAAAGAGGAAAGTTGACTCGTTATTTTTCTTTAAGTATGCAAGTGTGAATTATCGAGGGTCGGTGAATATACCATTTGAGGGAGCTATGAGTTTCTTAGCAAGAGTATTGTCTAATTTAGATACTCCATTTCTTGATGCTCTAGCTTAAATGTCTTTTCTCACACCTTTACCTTAACCCCATTACATCCAAATGAAAGACCTTCGGATTATTTCTTGAGAAAATCAGTGAGGGAGATTGGATAATTAAGCAAGTTTATGGTAGTATGCAATCATGAGTGGTTTGAGTGATTAACTTTTAAAATCGAGTGAAACACTTAGATGAGAGATAAGATTTGTATGTCTAGATTAATGAATGAGTTAAGAAAATCTTGATTGAAGGAAATTGCAATTATTTATGTTTGATATCTTGAAGGATTTCATCTTATATGTTGGAATGATAGTTGAGGTTGTTTGAGTTTTTAATTTATGCCATATGAATTTGCTTGAGGACAAGCAAAGCTGTAAGTGTGGGGTAGTTGTTTTGTTAGTTTTTGTTATAGATTTGTGTCTTGTTTATTATAATAATTATTGTTTTATTTAGGTATTTTATTAGTTTAAATCGGTTTATTTAGTGTTTTTGTTAATTTTGTAGTTTTAGTTTATTTCAGTGTTTATGTTGTTTTTGATCTAGTTTTTAGTATGGTGTTTATGTTTTGTTGGTTATTGTTTATTTACTTTTTGTTTAAAGTTTATTTGAGTTTTGTTTTAGGTTAAAAAAGCCAAGGAACCAAGAATGAAGAAGAAGAAATCATCACAGTAGGCGACACTGGCAAGCGACATGGCCATGTCACTTGGCCATGTCTCTCCAAATATGCTCAAACACGGCCAAGTCATCACAGTAGGCGACACTGGCAAGCGACATGGCCATGTCAGGCGACACTGGCAAGCGACATGGCCATGTCACTTGGCCATGTCTCTCAAAAATGAAGCAACACGGCCAAGTCACCTCTGACTTGGCCGTGTCTCACCAATTCCAAAGGCAAAGAAGATTTAACACTCACAGTAGAGGACACTGGCAAGGGACACGGCCATGTCACCTGGCCGTGTCCCTCCATCAAGCTCCAACACGGCCATGTCCCTCATGACATGGCCGTGTCACTTAAGCAAAGAAGAAAAAGAAAGAAAGAAGCAGTAGCGGACACTGGCAAGGGACACGGCCATGTCACCTGGCCGTGTCCCTCCAAAAGGCTCTCACACGGCCATGTCCCTCATGACATGGCCGTGTCTCTCATAAAACAAGCGCGCACTGAATTTTAAAGCCGACGTTTCGTATAAAAGAAAAAAAGAAAGTGAGGGTTTGAGGAGAATCGACGATTTAGAGCAGTTTTTGAGCCGTCAGAGATTAGAGCTAAGGTTTTAACATTTATTTTATTGATTTTGATTTGACTTTGGAAAAAACTAGCTTAGATTAAATTGTTCTAGCCATCAAGACATCCTTCTTGCAAGATTGAACAAGAGATTCTTCAAAAGCTTCAAGGAGTTTGTAACTTGGTTTTGTTCTTGAACTTATTCTCTTTATTTTTATTGAATGGATATTATCATGTCTATTTTGATTTCTTTGAACATTAATAAGATGAATATGTTTAATTGCATTATGAACTAATTTGATCTAGTCTAGGGTTTGTATGGATCTGCTATGATTGTATGAATTGGTTATTCTCTTAGCTAATAATTTCTTTAGCCTTGATTGAATGGAATATTGTTAATATATAATTGATTGATCACCAATTATGTGTTTTAAGGTATTAGATGATGGATCGAGAGATGAAGTTTAATACTTGAACAATTCAATTAGGGACTTAGGTGAATTAGAGATATAACCTATTAAAAAGATTATTTCACTTGTAACAAGATTAGTTGAAAGAGGTTTGAATGCGAGAGCTTATTTCCTTGACTTGATTAGTTGAGTTGTTTGAGATTTAATCTTTGAAATTGAATTAGTTAAGAGAAATAACCGTTCATACATATAAGTAGTAGAGAAGTGCAAACCCTAGACCATTCTATCAAGTGAATCAAAACACAGCTCAATTTACTTTTATTGTTTTAAACTTTAATCAATCTTCTTCATTATTTAGCAATTTATAAATCTCTTTATTACTTGTTAAACATAATCTGATAAGCAATTAACCACTTTAGCTTCCTTGAGAGAACGACCTTGGGGCGATCACCTTTGCTACAGCTACCTCGTATACTTGCGAGTGACGCTTTGTGGTAGAGTTAATTTGAGCGTAACAGCAAGACTGTTACCTTTCATTTTATAGGCATGCCTCCAAACTCAGAACTCTGAAAATGAATAACATATCAGACACACAATTCATCTATTATTTCATTATCAATTCTCATCATCATCTAGGCAAACATGCCCCACTTAATTCAATTGAATCATCACAGCCAATCACAATGGCTTCATATCACATTATATCTCAAATCACATTTCAAGTTTCATCATTGATATATGCAACATCAATTACATTACTAAACAAACATATCATGAATCAATCATACCATACAGGCATGCTTCAATCATAAAATTAGAGTAATTCATCATCAATGATCTCATGATATTCCACATTATACACAACATGCCATTATTCATATGCATCATCAATCTACATATAGTACAATACAATTCATGAGATTGACAATGCATAAAACCTAACATGGTTCATATAATATCAACGTTATCATCAAATCATATTGATCAATTCAATTCATCACTCAAGTATACATAATCAATGACATTGCACGTACTTTTTCATTGATCATTATATCTTCCACATTTCCTATATTATCATTGATATATTCATACATAACAATTTACCTTATTCAAGAACTTAGAATCCTCCATATACATTTGGTTGGATCATTATCGTTTTAAGTGTGTTTAGGTACAAAAGACATTTGAAGATCCAACAATGTTTGAAGACCAAATAACAAACACATTTGCAAACACCCTCAAGGGACACGGCCAAGCTTGTGGCCGTGTCTCCCAATATAAACATCCAGTAGCCAACACGCCCAAGGGACACGGCCAAGCTTGTGGCCGTGTCACTCAACACCAATTCAAGCAGTAGCAAACACGGGCAATGGACACGGCCAAGCCAGTGGCCGTGTCTCTCAACACAACAATCCAGTACCAAACACGGGCAAGGGACACGGCCGTGTCTCTCAACATAAATTAGACAGTAGCAAACACAGGCAAGGGACACGGCCAAGCCAGTGGCCGTGTCTCTCCAAAACTCATCCAACACGGCCAAATTTGCCCTAACTTGGCCGTGTCTCTCATAACTTGGCCATGTCCTACAATAATTTAAAGACCAAACACTCGAAATTCATCCAAACCAAACCCCAAATCAACATTTCATCATTTTCCTTACAATTATCTCAACTCATCATCACTTAGATGTTAATTTCACACATTTATATACTTCAATCTCTTGTTATCATCCACTTACACACCAATCAAACCAAACATAACCTAAATCCAAAAGAAATCCAACTAAGAAGATAAAAACTTATATATATAAGTATAATCAATAAATTCAACTCAAGAGATGAGTACTTACCTGAATATGTTGCCAAATCTTCATCTCCATCTTCAATACTCTTAACATCCTTAAGAAATTTTGATGAAGATCACCTTTCTCTCTCTCTCTCTCGTGCTCTCTCTCTCTCTCTCGTGCTCTCTTGTCCACGAAGAAGAAGAACAAAAGAAGAAGAAAGAAAGAAGGTTCTCCTCTCTTCCTTCGTTCTTATCTCATATATATATATATATATAATAATAATAATAATAACAACAATAACAATAATAATAATAATAATAACAATTATACCATTAAATCTCCACCACACACAATTCCTTTTGACTTTCTTCTTCTTTTCTCTTTCCTTCAATACACACATTGAATCCAAATACAACAATAACCCCAACACTTTTAGGGTATACTTTAGGATATTACAATTATCATTGTTATTATTAATTATTTATTTATTTAAAATTAACTTTTCCCACACTAATGTATACATCATGTATATGTGGTGTATATGTTAATATATGTATATGTCTAATATATTATATTTATATTTTCTATATATTTCAAATACATATTATATATATAACATCCTTCATGCACATCTATCTCTTATTATATTTTCTTTACCTATTTCACCAATATACTCTCTCATAACTACTATTTCAAAGTACATAAAAAATCAGAGCATTACATACCTCTTTTCAAAAATCCATTTCTTTCTCTTTTGCTTTTGATCACTTATTGATAATCTCATCTTTTCTATCTATTTCTCTTAGAAATTTATAACGAAAGATAGATTTCCCTTTATCCTTGATTAATTTGATGAAAGGGAGAAGAAAATAAAGAAGATGGTGATGGTGGTGATGAGAGGCGTGGAGAATGGAAGAAGAAATGAGAAATTTCTACAAACTTGCACACATGTACACATATATATAGTTTAATCAAGTGAGCACATGCTCATAATAACTATGGTACACCCTCACTTTAAATGTTTAATTCTAGTTTGATTTTTAAAATCTATCATTTACTATTTTCTACTTATATCATTTATACCATGTACTTAACCTTTCAAACTGAATTTTTAAATTTAAGTCAAGACACACGCCCGAGTCTTCTAATTCTCATGCCCGTGTGAAATAAACAACTTCGGTCACTTTGGAGAATTCCCTCAAAACAGTCCTAAAACCTATATCACTTTATATTTATCTAACACTCCAAACAAATATATAACACTCCAAACAAATCTCACTTATTACATATACACTTATTATAGAAAAATTTATTTAAAATTTTCAGGTCATTACAATTCTCCCCCACTAAAGAAATTTCATCCTCAAAATTTATTTATCATTCATAATTTGTTTCTTTCTTGAAATCTTCAATTTCAAGAAATTATCCTGATCTTTAATAAATAAATCAAGGGCACTCCAATGATACATTACATATTGTAATACACATTACATACAATAGAATATTTACCCACTTTTTAGATTCTCATAACTTAGACAGTTATCTTTGAGTTTTTTCCATAACCTCACATGCCATAATCGCCTCAACCGGTGCTTAGATACCACTAAATGTAACATCCTTTGATAATTTTTATAGAAAACTATTAGAGAATGTCACATAACATACTATCTATCTTATAACCAATCAAAACTCTTCATTTATGAAATATCAATAGTAATTTCATCAAATTATTGACACAATTTCGTTTTGAAATTGTCACTAAATAAAAATTTTCAAATATGAGATCATAACCTGTCATATAACACTTTATTTGTATTCTTTTTCCAACATTCAATCCAATTCTAACATCTCAAAATAACATTATCTCCATTCATATATCAAAGAGTCTATTATAAACTTAATAGTTCACAATACAATATATATCAAATATGGTAAAAATTTGAGGTCATTATGTCTCTAAATCAAAATATTCTAACCATGCTTACAAATTTGTACAATGTTAAAATATTATCAATTGTACTAAATAATACAACAATTCTATAAACAACATATATATATGAATTATTCATTGCAGTGCCATTATTTTTGAATCTCTTCACTTTAAAACTTTAACTTCTTCATTTCATTATACCTGAGTGTCAAAAACATTCTAACACGCTAAGCCAAAAGCTTAATGGTGCTTATATAAATATATTTTGTCACTTAATATTAAAGAAAATATTTATAAAATTATAGTAATAAAACTCAATATTAACAAAACATTTCAATAAATCGAATATTCACAATAACAAACTAAGAAAATATTTTAATTACATAAAATAATAACTTTTATTTTATAAAATCAATCACGCTATTTTACTTTTGATATTCCAGCTTAACTCTTATTAAGTTATTTCGTTTATTAACATTATTAATATTACACTTATTGCATTTTCAGTAAATATCATTTCTAAAATTTATATATAGGACATATACACTCAATTTTATAACTTTAGCACTTTGATTTAGTAATATAGTATGCTGCGCTTTATTTCAATCATTACTCTATATATATATTTTCAATTAGTATAACACTTAGAAAAATATTGATTAATTCAATATTTGCATATAACCATTTTGTTCAATGATTTAGCAATTTCACTCAAATTGCTTATATTCACTATCAATCACTCACGCTATTTCATAATAAGTCAATTTGAATAATTGACTTATAATAATATTTTGCATGCCCTTCAATATTTATAACATCTTGTTTACATAAATTTTCTTGCCCTCATATACTGAATTGTAAATCCTAGGTTTGGATAGTGGGTCATTGATGGCAAATTAATGTCCACTGTAATGATATGGCCAAAGGCCCACTATGGCACCAATGCCCACTGTAAATAATGGGATTAAAGATCCTCGATGAATCAAAGCGTCCATTGATGGCATAAAGGCCAATATCAATGGGGCATAAAAGTGTCCTCTATGGCACAGAGTGCCCATTGTCACTAAACAATTATAACAATTATTTCAAACACATTATCATATGAATAATCATATGTATTTACATAACATTTGCATCCAATTAATTAAATTAATCTTATTTATTCCTCAATTATTATTTTTCAGTTCACTTTCACATTTCCTCTATTGTGATTGAAATCTAAATAGATTTCCACTTCCATTATTTAGTTCTTTCTTTAACAAAGTAAGAATCTATGAACTATGAGTACACTTCAGATTTACATACATATATATAATGTATTCACCACATTTAACACATTCGTATATATTGATAGATATATATACACTTCTCTAGTAATACATTTCCATATTATAAACTTTTTATTAATTTCTTGTAATATAACGAATACTTTCTTCAATATCAATATATATATATATATATCACTAACTTGACTCTTGAGATATAATTTCACTAGAAAGTTATTTTCGAACCTCACTAGATTCTTTCTTTTCACATTATCAATTCCTTTCATTTTGTTACTATTAAGCAGTATTTATCAATTCTTTAACATTTCTATAAACACTTTATGACTTGTCCTCAATCACTAAATAATATTACAATCAAGTATATGATGAATATACAATATGTATATGTCATATTCTTATTTCTATCACTCTGCCACTTCTCACAAATATTTCTTACCTTCATTTTTTCATTATCCACATCATTTGGATTATCATAGACTTATCAATTTATATAAATTAACTCTCTAAACACTTATGTAAATAATTAATGAATCATCTTAAATCACTAAATGATATTGCTATTAATTATACACAAGGTATATGACTCGAATACCTTTACCACACAAATTTCCACAAATAAACTAATCTCTTTATTCTTTTCTTGTGTTTTCTTAACTTGCTCTTCAAATTATATAAAATCAATAATACTTCATTAGTATATCATTCTTCATATCTTATTTCTCGTATCATATTATCCTCTTGGATAGGTATTATAAAAACCACTACTATCATACAATTATCTTTAATTTTTTCTCTATTATTCACTTATTTAATCAATGAAGAACACTTTAATTATCAAAGAACATATATCACTTTCCTCATAAAGATTATATGTACTAAGCAAAATAAATATTATAACTTTTTCTTCAATTATATAACCAAGTTCAAGTCTTAATTATCAATCAATAACACTTTCATTTCTCATATTCCTTATCATCTTATTTTAGCATAGTTTAACCACATAACTATATAAACGCTTTACATATAACTTTCTTAATACAAATTTTTCCTTTAGTGCATTAACCGTTTAGCTCCACATATACTTTTAGTTGATAAACAATTGGTTCATCATTCCTATTTCATAAGTAGTATACTTTAGATAGCCATTTGGCAATTAAAGACAAATCACTTCCAACACATATTTAACACTTAAATAAACCAAGTACCATAAACATAACTTTACTTCCAAGATATCAAATCGTTAAGCCTTAAAATCTTTTAAGCCTTAAATTTTCCAAACACATCTTCCATTAGAAACATTTTTGCTTAACACGTTACAAATAATCACTTTCCTCTCATCATTACACTCTTTATATAATCTTAACTTTCCATATTTATCATTGCATATACTTAACCCACACTTGCCATTTTCTATTCTTTTCCACATTTTTAACACATATATATGAATTCTTAGCACAAGGGTAAGAAATATAAACATATAAGCCTCATAATAGGCACGTAGATCGTAAAATACAAGCCAAAAACATTATCCAGGTACCCATGGCCGTGGCATTTCAACCCCATTCCCATGGGATACAAAATAAAGCTATCAAATGCCTTTGTAGATCCCCACAGTCGTGGCCTCCAAAGCCCACAGTCATGGCATTCCAAACAGCTCTGTTTCATTAAAATTTTTAAACATACAGTCACTCTTTCAATCCCACGGTCGAGGCACTTAGTTGCCATGCCCATGGTATTGTTTTTGGATCTGCCTATAATGAAATTCTTCCTCCAATAGTCCCAACTTTGATACCATTCCCATGACACCTTTAAGCCACACCCGTGGCATCCCTAAAACATGTTTTCTGCACTTTTAACTTCATAAACACATACATATTGAACATCTAAGTTATAAATGTATCAAAATCATTTTTTTACATAAAAAGAGTTCATATCAAATACTTTAAGAAAAAACTCATTTTGAGTGACTCAATCAACTAATTCAAACACTTAAATTCGAAGAAATTCAAATATTTGCAAACAAAGATATATAAACACATACCTCTTTTCGAAAATCCATTTCTTTCTCTTTTTCTTTTGATCACTTGTTGATAATCTCATATTTTCTAACTAATTCTCTTAAAAATTTATAAAAAAAGGTAGATTTCCCTTTATCCTTGATTAATTTGGTGAAAGGGAGAAGAAAACAAAGAAGATGGTGATGGTATTGATGAGAGGCGTGGAGAATGGAAGAAGAAATGAGAAATTTCTATGCACTTTCACACATGTACAGATATATATAGTTTAATCAAGTGAGGGCATGGTCATAATAATTATGGTGCGCCCTCACTTTAAACCTTTGATTATAGTTTGATTTTTAGTCCTCTAAAACTGTAAAAATAATTTCCTCAGTAAATTTTAAAATCTATCATTCACTATTTTCTACTTGTATCATTTACACCATGTACTTAACCTTTCAAACTGAATTTCTAAATTTAATTCAAGACACATGTAAATTTAATTCAAGACAAATAAAATCTATCATTCACTATTTTCTACTTATATCATTATCATTGGATTTTCCTACGGTAAATTGGTTGGCCCACGACTAGTGCCCGCAGTAATTTTTTTGCCAGCACACTTTCGCACTCCCGTCCCGCATGCGGTTTTGCCAAAACCCTATTCTACTTGGTTTCAAATTTTATTTACTAAAGGTTTTTATTTTTTTTTAGCCAATTATGATTACGTTTATTATTTTTTCTTATAAATACCATAATAAAGATAAAAAAACTAAGGAGCTAAAATTGTTTACTTGACCTTGGACTTTTGGATTTTTCGGCCAATCTCAAGCTTGAATGATCAAGAGGCAGCAAATAATAACAATCCATCAAAGGCGGCCAATTCGTTTGTCCCCAGTGGAGTAGCCACTGTGAGCGGGTATTTTTACCCTCACTCCCGATGGAATGGTTCTTGCAACTTTGGCACTGTTTAGGCTCAAGGCCTTAGAGAACAAGGGCCTAAGCTAGGAGAAAAATGGAGTTGCCACTTGGACAGGTCAAAAAAAAAGAAAAGGGTGGATGACTCAATTCCTAAGAAATCTCCAACACCCTAATGAGTTTGAAAAGTTGGGTACGTGTGAGGAAGGTGAGAAACGACCCAATACCCCGACAATGCTCGGTTCATTAGAACCGGCCTCCTTTGTAGGTCTTAATATTATAAAATTCTTAAGTATAACAATATTATCCATATTACATGCAATAACTAAAATTAAGCATCATTATATTAAAATCAAAGCAATGTCCAAACAAAAAAAATAAATGGACGCCCATCCGAGGATGGAAACATGTCTTTGCATCGTCCATGTCTAAAACAAAATAGGACACCCACAAAAAGGTGGAAACGTGTCCTTTAAATTTTTTTCAAAATTTAAAAGCAATTTAAATTACGTGATACTTAATACATGAGGTACCCAAAATATGGAAACATACCTCTTACAATGTTTTAAAATCAAAACGAATCAATAAAAGTAAACATCCATTCATTATAAATAAATCACTCATCAAAAACATCAAACATCAATCAAAATATATAATAAATATTCATCCAATTTAAATAAAATAATAAATATATAACTTTAGGGGCACATGCATCAATTAGGGTTTCTTGGGTTTTATGTTTAACAATTAGGGTTTTGCATATACTAGTTTAATTAATTGAGAAACATTTAAAAGAAATAACATGGATACTGGATGTTTGAATATAAAGGTTAGATTTGAAATAAATTAGGGTTTGAATCTAAAGAATGGATTTTTTAGGTTTCGCAAGTTATATAAAAATAATATTGAAAATTTAGGGTTTAAATAAGTAAGATTGAAAATCATGAAAATTGGTTTTCAAATTAGGTATTTGAAAAAAATAAGCTACTATGATTTTAGAAAAATAGATTTGGTTAGGGTTTTAAGAAAACAGATCATTGTGGCTTTAGAAAAGTGTAATTTAGGGTCTTAGATTTTAAAAATATGTGCTACGGGTATTAAGACATTAGGGTTTTTGAAGAAATATTTTTAGGGTTTCAAATAAAGTTTGGATGGTTTGTAGAATAATTGATCAAACTGTATGACGAAACAGTTAATCCAACTTGGTGAAGCTACTGTAAACATAAATAAAGAAATAGAGATTCAAACCTCCGTTGTTGGTTCCACCATAATCTTTGAATTTTGGTTGAACAATAATAAAGATAGTGTAGGCTGCCTTTGATGGAATGTTTGTTGTTTACTCACTCTTGATCATTCAAGCTTGAGATTGGCCGAAAAAATCCAAAAGTCCAAGGTCAAGTAAAAAATTTTTGCCCTTTAATTATGTGTCTTTAATGTGGAATTTATAAGAAAAAATATTAAACCTAATCCTAATTTTCTAAAACAAATAAAAAACTTTTAGGAAATAAAATTAGAAACCAAGTAGAATAGGGTTTTGGTAAAATCGTGTGCGGGACGGGCGTGCAAAAGTGTGCTGGCAAAAAAAAAATTACTGCGGGTGCTGGGTGCGGGTCAGCCAATTAACCGCAGGATTATCACTATGAGCGGGCATTTTCGCCCCAACTCTTGGTGGAATGGTTCTTGCGACTTCCACACTGTTTAGGCTCAAGGCCTTAGAGAACACGGGCCTAAGCCCGGAGAAAAATGGAGTCGCCACCTGGACTGGCCTAGAAAAAGAAAGGGGTGGATGACTTGATTTCTAAGAAATCCCTAACCCCCTAGTGGGTTTAGAAAGTTGGGTACATGTGGGGAAGGTGAGAAATGGCCCAGCAGCCCCACAACCCTCGGTTCATTTGAACATGCCTCTTTTGCAGGTCTTAATATTATAAAATTATTAAGCATAACAATATTTTCCATATTACATGCAACAATTAAAATAAAGCATCATTATATTAAAATCAAAGCAATGTCCAAACAAAATAAATAAATGGACACCCATCTGATGATGGAAACATGTCCTTACATCATCCATGTCTTAAACTAAATAGGACACCACCGAAAGGTGGAAATGTGTCCTTTACATTGGTCCAAAAAATAAAAGCAATTTAAATTACATGATGCTTAATACATGAGGTATCCAAAATATGGAAGCATACCTCTTACAATGTTTTGAAATTGAAACAAATCAATAAAAGTAAACATCCATTCATTATAAATAAATCACTAATCAAAGGCATCAAACATCAATCAAAATATATAATAAACATTCATCCAATTCAAATAAAATAATAAATATATAACTTTAAGAGTACATGAATCAATTAGGGTTTCTTGGGTTTTATGTTTAACTATTAGGGTTTTGCATATACTAGTTTAATTAATTGAGAAACATTTTAAAGAAATAACATGGCTATTGGATATTTGAATATAACGGTATAGATTTGAAATAAATAAGCGTTTGAATATAAAGAATGGATGTTTTGGATTTAGGGTTTCGGAATATATATAAAAATAATATTGAAAATTTAGGGTTTAAATAAGTAAGATTGAAAATCATGAAAATTGGCTTTCAGATTAGGTATTTGAAAAAATAAGCTACTATGATTTTAGAAAAATAGATTTGGTTAGGGTTTTAAGAAAACAGATAATTGTGGCTTTAGAAAAGTGTAATTTAGGGTCTTAGATTTTGAAAATATGTGCTATGGGCATTAAGGCATTAGGGTTTTTGAAGAAATATTTTTAGGGTTTCAAGTAAAGTTTGGATGGTTTGTAGAATAATTGATCAAACTGTATGATGAAACAATTAATCCAACATGATGAAGCTACTGTAAACATAAACAAAGAAATAGAGATTCAAACCTCCGTTGTTGGCTCCACCATAATCTTTGAATTTTGGTTTAACAATTATAAAGATAGTGTAGGCTGCCTTTGATGGATTGTTGATGTTTGTTGCCTCTTGATCTTTCAAGCTTGAGGTTGGCGAAAATATCCAAAAGTCCATGCTCAAGTAAAAAATTTCAGCCCCCTAATTTTGTGTCTTTAATGTGGTATTTATAAGAAAAAATAATAAAACTAATCCTAATTGGTTATAAAAAAAAAAACCTTTTAGGAAATAAAATTAGAAACCAAGTAGAATAGGGTTTTGGCAAAATTACGTGCAGGACTAGCTTGCGAAAGTGCTCTGGCAAAAAAAATTACTGCGGGCACTGGGAGCAGGCCAACCAATTCACCGCAGGATTTTCACTGTGAGCAGGGATTTTCACCCCCACTCCCGGTGGAATGGTTCTTGCAACTTCGACATTGTTTAGGCTCAAGGGCTTAGAGAACACGGGCCTAAGCCCAAAGAAAAATGGAGTCGCCACCCGGACTGGCCTTGAAAAAGAAAGGGGTGGATGACTTGATTCCTAAGGAATCCCCAACCCCCTAATAGGTTTGAAAAGTTAGGTAAGTGTAGGGAAGGTGAGAAACGATCAAGCACCCCACAGCTCCCAGTTCATTTGAACCAGCCTCCTTTGCAGGTCTTAATATTATAAAATTCTTAAGTATAGCAATATTATCCATATTACATGCAACAATTAAAATAAAACATCATTCGAGGATATATAAATGGACACCCATTCGAGGATGGAAACATGTCCTTACATCGTCCATGTCTTAAACTAAATAGGATACCCACCGAAAGGTGGAAACGTGTCTTTTACATTGCTCCAAAATATAAAAGCAATTTAAATTACATGATGCATAATACATGAGGTATCCAAAATATGGAAACATACCTCTTACAATGTTTCGAAATCAAAACAAATCAATAAAAGTAAACATCCATTCATTATAAATAAATCACTCATCAAAGACATCAAACATCAATCAAAATATATAATAAACTTTCATACAATTTAAATAAAATAATAAAAATATAACCTTGTGAGCACATGCATCAATCAGGATTTCTTGGGTTTTATGTTTAACAATTAGGGTTTTGTATATACTAGTTTAATTAATTGAGAAACATTTTAAAGAAATAACATGGCTACTGGATATTTGAATATAAAGGCTAGATTTGAACTAAATTAGGGTTTGAATCTAAAGAATGGATGTTTTGGATTTAGGGTTTCGGAAGATATATAAAAATAATATTGAAAATTTAGGGTTTAAATAAGTAAGATTGAAAATCATGAAAATTGGCTTTCAGATTAGGTATTTGAAAAAATAAGCTACTGTGATTTTAGAAAAAATGATTTGGTTAGGGTTTTGAGAAAACATATCATTGTGGCTTTAGAAAAGTGTAATTTAGGGTCTTAGATTTTGAAAATATGTGCTACGGGCATTAAGGCATTAGGGTTTTTGAAGAAATATTTTTAGGTTCTCAAATAAAGTTTGGATGGTTTATAGAATAATTGATGAAATTGTATGATGAAACAATTAATCCAACTTGATGAAGCTACTGTAAACATAAACAAAGAAATAGAGATTCAAACCTCCATTGTTGGTTTCACCACAATCTTTGAATTCTAGTTGAACAATAATAAAGACAGTATAGGTTGCCTTTGATGGATTGTTGTTGTTTGGTGCCTCTTCATCTTTCAAGCTTGAGGTTGGCAAAAAAATCAAAAAGTCCAAGGTCAAGTAAAAAATTTCAGCCCCCTAATTTTGTGTCTATAATGTGGTATTTGCGAGAAAATATAATAAACCTATCCTAATTGGCTAAAAAAAACTTTTAGGAAATAAAATTATAAATCAAGTAGAATAGGGTTTTGGCAAAATCGTGTGCGGGATGAGCGTGCGAAAGTGCGCTGGCATAAAAAATTACTGCAAGAGCTGGGCGATGGCCAACCAATTCGCTGTAGGAAAATTTGTGGCGAATTGGCCCAAGCCAATTCAGCTTCAACGATGAAAATTTATCATGGTTGATTCTTCTGTTACCAATTTTTATTTATTTATTTTTATCTCCTTTTGATTTTCATTAAAAATAAAGATTGTAAGTAATTAAAATAAATATTACTTAATTAAGATACTATAAAATTTATTTTAGACTATTTATAAATCTCGAATTGGACTAGGTCAAAAATTAAGGGTCTACAGTTTACCCCCTGCTTGAGCGATTTGAGACTAAAACAAAAGAGAGTGAAAAGCAATGTGATTTTTGACTGGATTTAGAGCCATACTAGACTCCGTACTCAGGGTTGATTTGATCTCTGGACTTAAAAATAATTTGGGTTCTGGACCCAAGGTGAATTTAAGATTTGGGTTCTAGACCCTAAGTATGTTCTGAAATTAAAAATAATTTGGATTCTTGACCTGAGATGAATTTAGAATTTGGGTTCTAGACCCGAGGTAAGTTCTGGACTTAATAATAATTTGGGTTCTGGACCCGAGGTGAATTTAGGATTCGGGTTCTAAACACAAGGTGAGTTTATGATTTGAGTTATGGACCCAAGGTGAATTTAGAATTTGGGTTCTGAACCCAAAATGATTTTAGGATTTGGGTTCTGGATCCAAGGTGAATTTAGGATTCGGATTTTGGACCCGAATTGAATTTAGGATTTGGGTTCTGGACCCGAGGTAAGTTCTGGACTTAAAAAATAATTTGGTTATCTGCAAAAAAATAATTGTGGTAAGTAGGATACTAAAGAAATTTGCAAATAATTTAGCTATTTTTTACAATGCCTATATCTTCTTGCCCCCTACGTGTAAAAATATTTTAAAAGTGCAAAATATTTATATACATGCAAATATCTGAATAATTTTATTGAATAATTGAGTTTACTATTTATTCACTGTGTAGTCACTATTTACGCACTATTCACTAACTATTCTTTTACTATTTATCAATAGTAATATTTACTTTTTCTTTTTTTTCACGAGAATACTGTTTTTTCCTTTTTATTTTTTTCCTTTCCTTTGCAATTTTCCTTTATAAACCTAGACTCATTTCTACAATATTCATCCAAACTCACATATTTTGATATATAAATCAGAGTTTAGCATAGAGTTAAGGAGTAAATGCATGCTTCGATATCAAGATCTCGATCCAATGATGAGTTATTGGAATTCATTCGATGACATGAAAATGGAACTATAAGTCTACTAGTTGGGATGCAGCTTCATCCCAGTTGAAGCCAAAAAACTAAGGTAACAATGCAATTATTTATTTTAACAGCACAAATATGTATTTACTATTTTATTATATTTTTATTTTTTTTCTTTGAGATTTAGGAAAAATAAATTAATTAGAGGACTATGTTTAAGAATTTAATAAACAAATAAATAGATAGACTAAAAATAAAACATAATGAGTAAGTTTAGTATATGAATCAGTGGTATTGGTATGATGATATACTTACCTTGTGTTAACTTACCTGGTTCTGTGTTAGCATGATTGTTGCATTATCCAGGGTTGAGGGTGTGTCTATAAAGTTCGACAATGGTATGATGTACCACCTTCTTGGGTAAAATGGATTGTTTGAGATTGTAGTTTTGAAAGTTTTATCTTGCAATTACCATCTGAGGAGTGTCTGATAGATATGAGTGTAGTTCAAGCATTGTTAGAGTGGTGGATGGACACGACCCATACTTTTCACCTACCTATAGGAGAGATGACCATTGGCCCAGTCGATTATATAGCCATAACTGGTATCCGGTACTATGGCCTTCCAATCCCTCTTACGAATGATATTTTGACATTCGAAGAAGTCCAACAGTTATTCGGTATGGAACCATCATTAAAACAACCTTTCAAGATAAAAATTGAGTTGATTCAGAGTTATTGGATGATCTATGAAGGACGGGTTCATTGGGAAACAACCAAACAATATACTCAAGGATTTTTACTATATTTGCTCGGGTCAACTGTGAGCGGGGATTTTCGCCCCCATTCTCGGTGGAATGGTTCTTGTGACTTCGGCAGTATTTAGGCTCGGGGCCTTAGAGAACATGGACCTAAGTCTAGAGAAAATGGAGTCGCCACCCGGATGTTTTGGAGAACATGGACCTAAGTCCAGAGAACATGGCCTTAGGGGTGGATGACTCGATTCCTAAGGAATCCCCAACCCCGTAATGGGTTCGGAAAGTTGGGTACGTGTGGAGAAGGTGAGAAATGGCCCAGCACCCCCACAATGCCCGGTTCATTGGAACCGGCCTCCTTTACAGGTCTTAATATTATAAAATTCTTAAGTATAACAAAATTATCCATATTACACACAATAATTAAAAGAAAGCGTCATTATATTTAAAGCAAGGTCTAAGCAAAACAAATAAATGGACACCCATCCAAGGATGGAAACATGTCCTTACATCTTATGCCTAAATAGGACACCTACCAAAAGGTAGAAACATGTCCTTTACATAGGTTCTAAATAGAAAAACAAATTAAATTACATAATGTTTAACTAATGAGGTACCCACCAAGTGGAAACATGCCTCTTACAACATTGGGAAGTCTAAACAAATTGGTAAAATAAATAACCATTCACCATAAATAAACCATTCATCAAAGCTATAAAATAAACATCCATCCAGGATAAATTAAATAAATCAAGTATTGAAATTAAATAAATTAAAGCATAAGAGATAAATCAAAGCATAATTAAGTATATAATTAAATAAAGCAAATAAAAGTCCAATTATAGCTACTGTGACTTTTTATGGAATTAAAATAAATTAGGGTTTTATGTTTTAAAAGGTTGGTAAGACTCTTTGATTAAACAAATTATGGTTTGAATGATGAAATCATGAAACTAGGGTTTTAGACACTTTGAAACACTTTTGATTCATGGTTTTAAATGGTGATTTCAAGCTACTCTGTAAATTTAAAGTATTTGTGTTTTTATGGTTTTTAATGTTTTAAAGGATTATGGTGTAAAAAATTAGGGTTTAAAGTTTTAAAGGAGTTAGAGTTTGATATTTTAGGTTTAGAAGTTGAATTAGGGTTTTAGGGTTTTAGAATTAGGGTCTCGGGTGATGAATTTGTATTAGGATTTAGAAAGACAATTTGATGATTTCATGAGGTTTTATGAATTTAAACAAATGGATTGAAGTTTTTAAAAATAGAAAAGATGTTTTTTATGGTTTTTTGAAAGAAACAATACCAAGTTTAAAATTTTAAAAGAAACAAAATTTTAAATTATAGTTTTGTGGAAAAATATGTTCAATTAGAGTTTTAAAATTTTTAAGAAGAAAAAGTAACAATTTTAAGTCTTTTTGGAAAATAAAGTAACGTACTAGTGTTTTAACTTTGGAAAAACTAAACTAAAGTTCTAAGGTTTTTTATTTTAAAAAATAAAATTTCATAGATTATGCTACTATGAAAAAGTAAAACCAAAAAGAATTTAACATACCTCCTTTTGTTGATTCTCCAAAAATAATTCTTCTTGGATGAACAAGAACAAAGACAATTGCTGCCTTTGAATTGCTTAAATCGTGTCCCTACTGTTCTAGAAAAAGGTTGAATTGAATTGCTTCTTTTCCTTCCTTGATTTGGTTTCAAATTTTCCAAGCTACTGTTGGTTTTCGGCCCCCCACCCTAAATTAATTGCCTTTGGCTCTTATTTATAGTTGTTTGATGTGGTTTATTCCTAATTAGGTAAAGCAAGTAATATTAATAAAAAAAAGAAACCGAAACCTAATTGAATTAGGTTTCGAAAAATTTGTGTCGGAAAAATTGCCCTGCCGAAAAAAATTGCTGCAGGAAAAAATACGCTGGAGGAAAAAAACTACCGCAGAAAACTGCGGCAGTCGGCGGGCTGGGGCATCGCCCGTAGGAAATTCTGATTTTTATTTTTATTTTTATTTTTTGATTAATAAAAATTAGGTACTAAAGCAAAAAATTATTTAACAAAAATTATTTTGGACCAATTAGACTACGAAAATCATTTTGGGCTAAATAAAATACATTGGACCGGATTGGGTCAAAAATTAAGGGTCTACAGTTTGGCCCCTGCTTGAAAAATTTGAAACTTTAGTGAAAGAGAGTGAAAAGCAATAAGACTTAATTTTTGAGATGGTTGAGGTTTTGGGTTATGGACTCGGTTCGAGTTCTGGACTCAAAGATAAATTCTAAGTTCTCGACCTAAGGAAAATTTGGGTTCTGGACCCGGTTCGAGTTTTGGACTCAATGGATGATTCTAGGTTCTGGACCTAAGGAAAATTTGGGTTCTGGACTCAACGGGTGATTCTAGGTTTTGGACCTAATGAAAATTTGGGTTCTGGACCCGATTCGAGTTCTGGACTCAAAAATAATTCTAGGTTCTGAACCTAAAGAAAATTTTGGTTCTGGACCCGGTTCGAGTTCTGGACTCAAGGATAATTCTAGGTTCTCGACCTAAGGAAAATTTGGGTTCTGGACTCGAGAGATTTGGATACTCGATCCTAAACTAGACTCGGATACTTGATCCTATCTGGATTTGGATACTCGATCCTAAACTGGATTCGGATTGGGATACTCGATCCTAAATTGGGTTCGGATACTCGATCCTAACTGGATTTGGATTGGGATACTCGATCCTAAAATAGGTTCGGATACTCGATCCTAACTAGATTTGGATACTTGATCTTAAATTGGCTTTAGATACTCAATCCTAAATTGGGTTCGGATACTCAATCCTAACTGGATTTGGACACTTTATCCGAAACTAGATTTGGATACTCGATCCTAACTGAATTTAGATACTCGATCCTAAATTGGATTGGTATACTCGATATAAACTGGATTTGGATACTCTATCCTAAATTGGATTGGGATACTCGATCCTAAGCTGGATTTGGATACTCGATCCTAAACTGGATTGGGATACTCGATCCTAAACTGGATTTAGATACTCGATCCTAACTGGATTTGGATACTCGATCCTAACTGGATTTGGATACTTGATCCTAAAATGGATTGGGTACTTGGACCCAGGATTGGATTGAATTTGGGTACTTGGATCCGGGATTGGGTACTTAGACCCGATATTGATTTGATTTGGGTACTTAGACTCGAGTTTGGGTACTTAGACCTGAACTTGAATTTAATTTGGGTACTTGGACCCGAGAATGGGTGCATGGACCCGAGCTTGAATTGATTTAGGTACTTGGACCAGAGAATGGGTGCTTGGACCCGAGATTGAGTTTGACTGACCTTTTATCATTTGAGAAATCTGACTGCTCCGGTTATTCTATGCATTGTGGTTTTTCACCCTCAAAATGGATCTTCATCCTTTGAGATTGGGTCTTCATCCTTGAAAATGAATCTTCATCTTTTGACATCGGGTCTTCACCCTTACAAATGTGGATCTTCATCCTTTGAGATCGGGTCTTCACCTTGGCTTCAGCTCTTTTAGCTGGATTGGTCTTTTGTCTTTTGCATCTTCATTCTTTTGAGAGTTCTAATGTTCCATTATTTTGTTCTTTCTTTTTGCAAAGATTTAGCTATTTTTAATTGGACCTTATATCATCTCCTTGCCCCCCTGTGTGGAAAAATATTTGTGAGTGAGTTTAAAAATATTTGGTATATAAACTCAAAAAATTGAAAAGGAGAAACTTTGCCCCCTGTGTAGACTCAAACCAAAGATTTTATCCATGCAAGCTTTGATTGATATTTTTGCCGTCTAGTTCTTCGCACAAGCATGTATTTCTTCTCTTTGAAAAATTACTGGAGCTTTCTCAAGCAATGGGCTTTCCATGACCCCCTGATTTGACATCTTCTTTTAATTCTTCACTTCACAGAGTGTTTGCTGTTCCCTTTGATAAAGAATAGACAATACAAAAAAAGAAAGTATGATGTGATATTCTCATGTATGCATGATATGCATGAATAATACTTACAGTTGTTCCATCGACTCACAGACCGAGGTGATCAACAGAAGTGTTCTCATTGGTTCCTTTTTGATGCTCGTTCATGTCTTGCATTGGAATGATTGAAACCTTTGCATTTGTGGCTTTTATCTTCAAGATGATGAAAACACGAGTGATGGAGACCCCAAGCAACTGAGTCAGGGATACATCCATAGCATGTCGATTGATAGCTTTTTCATGACCTTGCCAATAATCATTTCCTTTGGCCAATATGTCCTTTGGAGGTTCAACATACTTCCCTTAACTTGAAGGCTTTGTATGACAAAAACATTTTTTATTTGATTTTTTGAATTTTAATTTTGAAATCAAATGTTATCTTTTCCAAATTAATGTCAATGCACCTCAGGACTTGATTTTTCCAAATTAACATATCTATAACATGATAACACTAGTTACCATACTAAACTCGGGAATCATTTCTATTTAAGCAAGAATTGTTGCACTTCAAATAGGCACATACTCATTACTTGGCGAAAGGTCTCATTTGAGTTTAAATATTGTCTATCTCATATGCATGCTTATCCAAACTATCTCCACTAATAGACTCAACCTATCAAGAGAGATCAACAGGTCTTTGGTAGGCTTGAAATGGGGTCTATAAGGGACATGGGTTTAAAGTGAAGGCACAATGGACAAACCCTCACACTATAGATTTCTTTTTTGAACTTTAGGTAGCTGGGAGCAATCTTGCTAGACTCCAAGTTCTTCCTATCTTCTTGGCATTAATTAGGATCTTGATTAGGACAATCTTTGCTCTTGCAAAAAGTTTGGTACCCAAATTTGTTTCTTTTCCTCTTTTCCCTTCCTTTTTTTTGTTTTTCTTATTCTTCCCTTTCTTTGAGCATTCTATCATTTTGTCCCTCTTCCTTGTAGGACTGTCAAGTATAGAATTTTCAAGAACTGAACAGTCTTTCTCCATTTTTCTTTGATTTTGATCAAATCTTTAGTTGGTTTGGACCAATTCAGGTCAAAATGTCCTTATAAACCAAATGGAAATCTTTTGTCGTCTTAGGTAAAAGAGAACTCAGTTGGCTTTTTGAACCATTTTGGGTTTTCTTTTTTCTCTCTTTTTTCTTTTTCTTTTCTTTTGTCTTTTTTGTTTTCCATTTTTTTTAGCTCAAACTGAGTTGTCTTATTTGTACCAACTTGGGCTTCCAATAATGGATGAGGGGAGTAACATAAATCTTCATTAACATGGATAAACCATTTGTTACTCTAATGTTGTCTTGATATATTAAGTAAACTTCAACTACCCTTATGGTCTTAAAAACATCAACTACCCTTATAAGGATGAGTCGTTGCCAGATACTTCATCTCCGGCGTAGGTCGGATTGTTGTAAGCTTTAGAACTATCGTAATCCAGGGCTGTGAGCCAGAGAGGATCAATGATATGAGATGCAAATGTATGCATGTATGCATAAACAATCAACAAATAAGGATAAATAGGATATTACTTCCAACCTTATAACATCCACACACGAATGGCGAGTCTCTTTTCCTAGGTATATGGTTGACAAAATACCAACATGGGGTACTTTTCTTTCAAATAATTCCCTCAGACGTTTTAACCAATAGTTAAATTTTTGAAAATGAAAATCAGTTTATAATAATTCTCATTAATTAAGTTTTAATCCATCCAACCAACTATAGTAGCTTTTATGCTATATTGGATAAAAACTAAATTAAGAGGTTTATTATAGATAGATTTCACACTTGAAAAAGGTAACTAATGGTTCATGCCAAAAACAAGGCCATGGTTAATTTATTCTTAGTGTAAACTAGGCCCACAATTGATTTTTGGTATTTTATAATTGACCTAAATATTTTTGTAATCTCTTTTTAAGAAAGGTTGGATGAAAATAATTTTGTTTTTAAGCCCATTGTAAAAGATTTTAGAAAAATGGATTTTGGGCGTAGTATTTGGGCCATGGGCCAAAGAATTTTTGATTTGTTTTTAGAAAAGTCTTATGTCCAAAGACCATCTTGAAAATTTTTAAAAATAGCTTTGGTCTTTTGGACTTTAAAGAAAAATTAATTTTGTGCTTACAATATACTTAGGTCATATTAGAAAAAGAGCAAACCAAATAAGCCACGATTTAGAGTAAGATAAACTAACCATAGTCAAACATCATGCCTTGTCTGAGTGAAGCCTACTTGAATTGGCTGAAGTAAAGTTGGCCTGCACGCTACACTTATCGTTTGCCATAGATTTTTACATTTGTCAATTCCTTTAGAAAGAGTATTATTAGGATGAAAAAATAATAAAAGTAATAAGAGATGTTTCTTTTCCTTTTTATTATTCGTCATCACCTTGTGCTATTGTGTCCACTTATTTTATCCATATCTGGTCAAATACTTACAACAGTGCACATAGAACAATTTTAATATTAATTATGTTTTATTAAATTAGGGAATAACCAAACATAAAGCCAGCATACACAAAATCACTTCTGTTGCCAACTAGCCCTTTCGGATTTTCTAATTTATGATTTTCTCTCACTTAGCCCTAATTGTTGCTTAGCCTGCCCTTTTGGGTTTTTAAAACTAGTGGACTACTCTAATTTTTGCCTAGGCTGCCCTTTTTGGGTTTTCAACCTAGCAAGCTCTCTTTTTTTTAAATACATAAAACCTCTTCAACCTGTCAATGTTCAATGGCTCACTAAACTTGTTCCCGTCCATGTCTGATAACTTCACTGCACCCTTGTTCATGACTTGTTTCACAAAATATGGCCCTTCCCAACAAGGCCTAAATTTCCCTCTTGGATCAGATACATTAGGCTTACATTGTTTCAACACTAAATCCTTGGCTCTAAGTTTTATGATCTTAACCCTTCTATTGTAAGCTCTAGCTATCCTCCTTTGATAAAGTCGATGATAATACAATGCTTTTAACCTTCTCTCCTCTAGTAAAGCTAACTGTGTGTATCTGCTCACTACCCACTCCTTCTCAAGCAGTTCAGCTTCTAAGACTACTCTTAACGACTTTATCTTAATTTCAATTGGCAACACTGCTTCCATCCCGTAAACCAAAGAGAATGGTGTCATTCCAATCGGTTTTCGCACGATTATTTTGTATCCCCATAAAGCAAAAGGAAGCATTTCTGACCAATCGTCTTGGTCAATGGTGCACGCGAGCTGTGCTATAGCAATACCGCAAGTGCACGGGTCACCAAGTAATAAAGTAGTGAGTGAGTTAACGTTCCACTGGGGACAAGGCCAAGCACTAGTGCAAACCTTAACTGTTGTTTAGTAAATTAATATTTTTGTGATGTTTTATAATTAAAGACAATTAACTTAAATAAATGAACATAATGATAAATTATGTGTTGTGTAAAAAGGATCGATGATAATGATACTATCTAGATATTGAATCCCCCTAGCCTCAATTACATTACATGATAGAGTTGAGTTAGCATTCCTCTAACTTAGACTAAAACCTCTCTCGAGCGAATTAATCCCTAATCACTAAGTAGAGTGCCGAAATCCCTTCTCAAAATGCAATTAAATAGATCATGCATTAAGAACAATGAAATATAAACCAAATGATCTTATAGGTCTATCTCTAGCACCCCAATCAATCCTCAACCTTTATGAGTAATCAATTCATATCAAGCTTTCTCAAGTCAATAATATGAAAATGGCAACCAATCAATATGCATGCTATCATCAATTGGCAATAATCATTAAGCATCATAAGAACAAAACAACTCAATCAATTAAAAGTATCCAATCATACAAATAAGTTAGGGTTCATTAACATCTAGATAGAGAATGATTTAGTTCATATTCAATAAACTTAATACAACAATAGCAACAATAACATTAAAATAAATTAAATGGAGAAAATAGAAAAACCCCTTTCAATGTAGCTTCTTGAATCTTCAGGAGTTATCAATGGAAGATGGAGATGTTGGAGAGGATGGAAATGGAGGATGAAGATGAAGAGTCAAGGAAAGTGTCACTCCCTCCTTGCCCAAAACGTGTATGCACAGCCTCCTCCTCTCAAACCTCTCTTTTCTGCCTCTGTTCTCTGTTTTCTACATAAAACTACAGCTCTCTCTGCAGAAGTCTCCCACTCCAGCCTCCTCTTCTTCTCCTTTTTAAACCAATCCAAGACTCAAGTCAACTCACACCAGCTCACCCCAATCTCCTTTGTTCCACACACTCTCTTTGTTTTGTATTTCTTTTTGCAAAAGTAATTGGTTTGTCTCCCAATTATTCCTCAATTCGTGCAAAAGAACCAAAGTTTTTCTTAGGTGACACGGCCAAGTCAAGAGTGGCTTGGCCGTGTCTCTTGTGCTTTTTCTTGCTTTCCATGAGGTGACATGGCCAAGCTTTGAATGGCTTGGTTGTGTCTCTTGATTTTTCTTGGGACACGGCCAAGCCAGTTGGCCGTGTCCCTCACTGGCTCTTTCTTTCTTTCTTTCTTTTCTTTCTTTTCTTTGGTGGTGAGGGGTGACACGGCCAAGCCAAGAGTGGCTTGGCCGTGTCTCATGTTTTTTTCTTTCTTGGGACAAAGCCAAGCTTCTGGCCGTGTCCCTTGCTGCTTGTTTGATCTTTGTGAGACACGGCCAAGGACACGGCCGTGTCATGTGACACGGCCAGTGGCTTGGCTGTGTCCCTTGATGGTGTCAGTCTCTGCTTCTTTTCTTTAGTTCTTTGCTTGGTCCCTTTTGTTTTTCTCCTTAGGTGAGACACGGCTAGTGACTTGGGAGTGTCACCTGGCTGTATCAGCTGCTGTCTTGAAGCTTCTTTAAGAGACACGGCCAAGCCAGCCACTTTTGGCTTGGCCATGTTTTGCTTAATTCAAGCTCTTTCTTCATTGTTTTGATCCTCCAAGGGAGTTTTTCCACTTTAACCTAAAACAAACATTTAAAACAAACTTTAAACCAAAATCAAATGAAACATTAACTAAAAAATCACATAGAAATCATACTAAAAAAAGTATAAAAATGCTCTTATCAGTCAACTTGGACAAAATTTTCTTAATTATCTTGTTTGTTGCTTCTACTGCACCATTAGCCTTTGGTTTATAAGGGGAGGATCGGTGATGATGGATTTTGTACTTCAAGAATAAGTCCTTAACTTCTCCTTGAAATTGTATCTCATTGTATAATATCATACTTTACGGGACCCCATATCTGCAGATGAGATTCTTTTCAATAAATCTAACCATTTGACTTTCCCCCAATTTATTGAAAGATTCGGCTTTGACCCATTTTGAAAAATAATCTACCACTTCTATAATAAAACGGTGATCGTTTGAGGCTGTTGGATGTATCTCTCTTATACTGTCAATCCCCCAAGTGGTGAAGGACTAAGGCGAAGACATAGAATGCAATTCTTCAAGAGGCATGTGATTCAAATTACCATACATCTGACATTGCTGGTACTTCTTTACAAACTCAATACAATCTCTCTCCATGGTCAACCAGTAGTAACCTTGCTAAATTATCTTTTTAACTAGGGCTAAACCACTCATGTGTGGATCACAATTTTCCGCATGTATTTCTAACATGATATGCTCCACTTCAGGCTTCCTCAAGCATCTCAAGTGCATCCCATCAGGCCATCTTCGATACAATTCTCCATGGAAGGTGATGTATTGTAAGGACCATTGCCTTATGGCTCTTCTTTTCTTTCTTTGTTGCCCTCAATGGGTATTCCTTCTCCTCCAAAAATCGGCTTATAGTGTCATACCACGTATCATGGTCTGTATCAGTTTTCATGATTGTCTCATATTCATAGCAAGGAGTTGATGAACTGGTCAAAATAAGAGGTTTGAGGAATAAGTTTACAGGATTTTCCCATACCGAAGCCAATGTGGCTAGGGCATCAGCCATCTAGTTTTCTTCTCTTGGTAGGTGTATAAACCTGCACTCCTTAAAGTTCTTCTTCACCATGGTTAAGTAATGGTGGTATGGTTTTAATTTTTCTTCTTTCAACTCCCACTCCCCATTTACTTGAGATACTACTAGCAATGAATCGCCAAAGACTTCCACGTTATCCACCTTCGTAATCATTAGGGTTTCCAAACCAAAGATACATGCTTCATATTCCACCATATTATTTCTTGCCCTGAATTTCAACTTCTTGGCTAAAGGGATAAGTTCCCCTTCGGTCAATTATAGTATGGCTCCTAATCCTGCTCCTTTCCTATTCACAGTCCCTTCAAAATACATTTTCCATCCTTATACTTCAATGGCCTATAAATGTTCATCCTAAAATTCCAAGACTACCTCTTCGCTATCTGGTAATGGTTGTTGGGCCAAGAATTCTGCCGCTGCTCTATCTTTGATTGTTTTCTTGGTTACATACTCAATCTCAAATTCTTCCAATAATATCAACCATCACCCATACTTTTCAATTAAAAAGGGTGTCTCCCTTAAGTACTTCATTGGATCCAACCTAGAAATTGCATGCACACTATAAGATTGAAAGTAATGCCGCAACTTCCTAGAAGGCCAAACCACAGCTATACAGGTCTTTTCAATGATACTATACTTAATTTCATAAGGTAGGAGCTTTCTACTCAAATAGCAAATTCTGTGCTCAATCCCCGACTCATCTGCTTGGGCTAGCATGGCTCCTACCAACTCTTCTTCTACTGCTAAGTATAGTAACAGGGGTTTACCGAATTTTGGTGGTTTCAAAATAGGAGGATTTAGCAGATTCTTTTATTTGATTAAAGGCCTTTTGACACTCTTCATTCCATAGGACCGGCTAATTCTTTTTAAGCAATTTGAAGATAGGTGCACAGATTATGGTGAGCTTTGCTACAAACCTGCTAATGTACTATAATTTACCAATGAATCCCTAACTTCTCTCTCCGTCTTGGGGGATGGCATATCCCTGATTGCTTTAACTTTGTCAGGGTCAATCTCAATGCCATTTGGACCAATCACATGTCCCAACAATTTGTCTGAGGTAACCCTAAACACACACTTCTTCGGCTTTAGCCTTAGCTTATACTTCAATGCTCTATCGAAGAATAATTCTAAGTTTTGGAAGTGTTGTTCCCTTGTATCTGATTTCACTATCATATTATCAACATATACTTCGACTTCTTTGTGCATCATGTAATGAAATAATGTGGTGGCCATCCTTTGGTAGGTTGCTTCGGCATTCTTTAATCTGAATGGCATCACCCTATAATTAAATATTCCCCATGTAGTAATGAAAGAAGTTTTGGCTTTATCCTCTTGGGCCATTACACTTGGTTGTATCCAAAAAATCAATCTACAAATGAGTGTAGCACGCTAGAGGTTGCATTATCAATGAGAACATTTGTATGGGGTAAAGGAAAATCAAAATTTAGGAGAAGCCTTGTTTAAATCTCTATAGTCCACACAGACCCTAATTCTTCCATCTTTCTTTGTCACGGGTACTATGTTGGCTAGCCAGTCTGGACAATCTATCACTTCAAGGAACTTTACTTGCATTTGTTTAGTGACCTCTTCTTTAACCAATTCTCCCATTCAGGTCTTAATCACCTAAGCTTTTGTTTGACAGGTTTCATATGGGTGTAAGTAGGAATAAGATGTTCAGCTATGTCTCGATCTATCCCAGGCACATCCTCATAAGACCAAGCAAATACTTCTTCACAATTTTTAAATATTTTTTCAAATCTCTCTCTTTCACCAGGAGTAAGGTTGGATATTATACTAATGTTTTTTAGAATTTTTGGTTGTTCCCAAATTTAATGATTGTGTATCAACAGAGTTAATATTTGACAACGAGAACCTTTGCTATTGCAATACGGCAAGTGCACGGGTCTCTCAAGTAATAAAGTAGTGAGTGAGTTATCGTTCCACTGAGGACAAGGCTAAATACTAGTGCAAATTTTAACCATTACTTAGCGACTCAATAGTTTTGTGAAGTTTTGTAATTAAAGATAATTAACTTAATAAATGAAAATAGAGAGAAATTGAGAGTTGAATAAATTGATTGATGATGATGATACTATCCAGATATTGAATCCCCTAGCCACAATTATATTTATGAAAATCAATTCAATTAAACCAAATGATAGAGTTGAATTGGTATTCCTATAAATTAAACTAAAACATTTCTCAAGCAAATTAATCCCTAATCACTAAGTAGAATGCCGGAATCTCTAATTAAATAGATCTTGCATTAAGAATAGGGAATTATAAACCAAAAGATCTTGTAAGTCTATCTCTAGTACCCTAATCAATCATCAATTCTTATGAATATTCAATTCATATCAAGCATTCTCAAGTCAATAATATGAAAATTGCTACCAATCAAGAAGCATGCTATTATTAATTGGAAATAAATCATTAAGCATCATAAGAATAAAACAACTCAATCAAATGATTCAATTTAATAAAATTATTCAATCCATATAATAAAGCTAGGGTTCATCAATATCTAGATAGAGAATAAATTAGTTTAGGTTGAAAATAAAAAAACTTGAACAAGAGAAATACGAAAAAGAATCCAAACAATCCATTGCGAATAATTTGTATATCTTCTCTTGAATCCTTGAATCTTGGTTTAGATCTTGTTTAAAATATGTCTTCACCCTCAATCTCAGCTCCAAAACTCTCCTCTTTCCTTTAGAAGTCAGCTCTAGGTTATAAAAATGAAATTTAGCTCTTTAATTCGTGCTTCAGCGCAGCTTTTATAGTGCAGATAATTTCGCCTGACAAGCCCATTGACACGCCCATGTCACTAGGTGTGTCATTGCCACTAGAATTTTGAATATAAGGCACGTCCAGTGACTGGGCGTGTCACAGCTACTGTGAAATATTGCAAAAGGCACACTTGGTGACATGCCCATGTCACTGGGAGTGTCAATGCTTCTGTATGCAGCATCAAGGGCAAGTCCATTAACACGCCTATGTCCATGGGCGTGTCCATTTATGAATTTTGCTCTTTTCTTCTACTTTCATCCGTAATTCCTCCGAAATGACCATAAGCTCAAAATACAGAGAATTCCTCAAATTAACCCTAAAATATACTTGAATAAACAAATTAAACTCAATTGGATAATAATTATTTTAAGAAATAGAAATAAAATATCATCAATTGTAAACTTATCAAATTCCCCCACACTTGAGTTTCTGCTTGTCCTCAATCAAACTAAATCACTGTAATAAGCAGAAGTGACAGAGCCCCTCTATATTCAAAAGGAAAAGAAAAGTTTTGACAATACTCGACTCAGAAAATCCCACGTTCTCAACCAAAAACTAATTCACAATCATAACAGTTGAATCAAGAAGTTTCAAAACAAAAATTTCACAGACTTAAAATCTAAAAATCCAGAGTTAAAAGATTGAGCATAAAATTCTAGAAAATTCGAAAGCCATGAACAAAGTACGAAAAATGTAATTTTCTCTTAAGTTCTCTAACCCTCAAATTTTTTTTATTTTAAATGTATATACATATATATATATATACATTTTAATGAGCCCGACTTGTTTGAACTGATACTAACCTTTTAACGAGAAGGTAAACATTTGTGATGCTGACCCCTGGTTACTCATCCAAAATCACCATTCAAATGGCTACTAGCACTATTCATAATTCCAACTCATTTGTTTTAATTCAAGAGTAAAAATCAGCGAAATAGGGATAAATTTTCAAAGATCCTTTAATTAGAATTACTTATTTATTTATATTTATTTTTTATTTTTTATTTTTTTAAACAACTCAAGGGTTAGAAACTTAAGGGTCATACTAAGTCTGAGTCAACTATCTAAGGAATTATAACATGCTCAAAAATGTAACTAAGGTTTTAAACTTTAGATGTGTCCAATTTGCATCAATCCACTACCCAACTATAGCTATTGCAATCGATCCTTAGTAATTGATCAAGATCACTAAGTTAACCTCAACAAGAAATTTTCATTTAGGAAATCTCAAATTAGTTCAACATATAAAGGGAAACCACATAAATTCACACTTATTACAACAATCTAGCTTACTTAAATTCAAAAAAACAATTTGCAGAAATTAATTGAGACAAATGAATCAAATAGAAAGAATGAAATAATAAAAACTCAATCAAGAAAGTATACCTCTCCCCCACACTTAAGACGCACATTATCCTCAATGTGTGTGCAAAATAAGAAATAATGAAGAGAGAGAAAAACTGACCTTCTAAGTCCATGAATGGATAAATATGAGTACGGTGCCAAGAGTATGGTGAAGGCAAATTTGCTTCAAAACAAAAATATGATTTCCATCATTCCCATATGCGATATGTAGGGCTCCTTCCTCCCATAATGCAATTGTAGCCCATGATTGAGAGGATGGACAGCATGCAACTTCGAAATGTACCTAATGTATGGCAAGCATAGGTAGCATCCTTGGATGAGCAATTGGCCAATGAGAACACGTGAAGGCTGTCTTGGGGTGATCCTCCAATGCTATAGGAACTTGTTTCTCTTCCTCCAGTCTACATGGGAATGAAATTGATGGCATAAAAGGATTTGGAGGTTCATGCAATTTTATCCAAGTTGATGCTTCAAAATTCTCCTCCTCCTTTATTTGACTCAGCTTCTTTATGTTGGATTGGATCTCCTCACCATTTTCTTCTTGATTAGTACATACATCAAATAAAGCACAAAAATTGTTATATATTACCTATTCATTCCTCAAATTTGTGATTACCTCAATTTGCTCCAATTGGCTAGGAAATTCCACCTTTTGGTGTGCTTGCAATTGATGTGCCAGATGCCTAACTTGAGTTTCCATCCTCTTCATTGATTCTTCCAAAGAATCAAACCTCTCATTACTCCCTTCCTGATTTTGTGTGCCTAGTTGAAGGTAAGCATTCAAATCATCTTCCACTATGTATTGCTTGCATTGAGCTTGATGTTGCGCGCTATTGTGAATGAAGGCATTCAATCTTTCCTCCAATGTGAGTTCCTTAGGTTGATCTTCATTTTGTGGGCTATTTTGAGTGAAGGCATTCAAACGATCTTCCAAAGTGGGTTCCTTAAGGTGATCTTGATTTTGTGCGTGTTTTTTAATAAAGGCATTTAACTTATCCTCCAATGTGGGTTCCTTAAGGAGGCTTGGTTGAAAATTGTTCTTGAGAGTAAGAACTTCCTTAGTAAGGCTGAAAATATTTTTGAGGTGGAATGTACTGCTAATTTTCCAAAGAAAAATTTGGGTGGCTTTCCAGCTTGGATTATAAGAATTGGAATATGGGTCATTTCTACCCATTTGCTGGAAACTTTGGTAGTCATATTCTTCCTCTTGCCATTCTTGGTATCATTTGAAACCAAATGAACATGTATTGGCACTATGTCTTGCATTGCCACATGCTGCACATATCTCTTGGCGTGGCATAGGTACTCTTCCTCTAGCATTTAGCATCATATGTTGATTCATTAATTCCGCGAATTTCCATGCCATGTCAGAATTATAGTCCCTATATAAACTCCCCCGTACTATGAAAACTGTATCTTTACAACAAAAAGAGCACTTAACAATTTAAAGAAAAACAAACAAACAATCAAATTAAAAACAAATTCAAAGACAACAAACAAACAAATTCAAAGAAAACAAACAAACTGTCTTGATTCAAATGAAAATAAAACTAAATCAACAGTCTTGATTATATTACAAATATTGAAAACCATTGTCCCCGACAGCGGTGCCAAAAACTTGATGGCGAGAATCTTTGCTATTGCAATACCGCAAGTGCACGGGTCGCTCAAGTAATAAAGTAGCGAGTGAGTTATCATTCTACTGAGGACAAGGACAAATACTAGTGCAAATTTTAACCATTGTTTAGCGACACAATAGATTTGTGAAGTTTTGTAATTAAAGATAATTAACTTAATAAATGAAAATAGGGAGAAATTGAGAGTTGAATAAATTGATTGATTATGATGATACTATCCAGATATTGAATCCCCCTAGCCACAATTATAGTTATGAAAATAAATTCAATGAAACCAAATGATAGAGTTGAATTGGTATTCCTATAAATTAGACTAAAACCTTTCTCAAGCAAATTAATCCATAATCACTAAGTAGAATGCCATAATCTCTTCTCAAACATAATTAAATAGATCTTGCATTAAGAATAGTGAATTATAAACCAAAGGATCTTGTAAGTCTATCTCTAGTACCCCAATCAATCCTCAATTCTTATGAATATTCAATTCATATTAACCTTTCTCAAGTCAATAATATGAAAATTGCAACCAATCAAGAAGCATGCTATTAGTAATTGGAAATAAATCATTAAGCATCATAAGAATAAAACAACTCAATCAAATGATTCAATTTAATAAAATTATTCAATCCATATAATAAAGCTAGGGTTCATCAATATCTAGATAGAGAATAAATTAGTTCATGTTCAAAATCAGAAAACTAGAACAAGAGAAATAAGAAAAAGAATCCAAACAACCCATTGCGAATAATTCGTATATCTTCTCTTGAATCCTTGAATATTGGTTTAGATCTTGTTTAAAATATGTCTTCACCCTCAATCTCAACTCCAAAACTCTCCTCTTTGCTTTAGAAGTCGGCTCTAGGTTATAAAAAAATGAAATCCGGCTCTTTAATTCGTGCTTCAGCGCAGCTTTTATAGTGCAGATAATTTCGCCTGACACGCCCATTGACACGCCCATGTCACTGGGCTGTCACAACTATTGTGAAACATTGCAAATGGCACGCTTGGTGACACGCCCATGTCACTGGGCATGTCAATGCTTCTGTATGTAGCATCATGGGCACATCCATTGACACGCCCATGTCCATTGATGAATTTTGCTCTTTTCTTCTACTTTCACCCGTAATTCCTCTGAAATGACCATAAGCCTCAAAATACAGAGAATTTCTAAAATTAACCCAAAAATACACTTGAACAAACAAATTAAACTCAATTGGATAATAATCATATTAAGAAATAGGAATAAAATATCATCAATTGTACACTGATCAATATTAAAGATGCTCATATAACCACTATTTGAATGTATGCAACTGTCAGGAAAAACATCACACAAGTAAGTAAAATCATACTTTATTACTTTCATTTTGGAAAAGAAAATATCATCATACTCATACAAAGTAGACAAATTAAAATAAAAATCAAAATCATTGTACTCAAAATCATAAAGCAGGACATCTTCAAACTTCTCTTCAACCAGGGCAGCAATTTCCTTTGGAGTCTTCTCAACTTTTAGGACAACTTCCTTCTTCCTTTTTGGATTGGGCTCCTTGTTGGCTGGCAGGGTGAACTCTTTCTTCACTTGTTCCACTAACTCGGCAACATCATCAAAAATTTCAAAACCTAGAATCAACTTTCCCATGAACATGATTGGCTCGAGCTTTCTTGGAGTGGTCCTATGTGTTTGGAGCTTTGACAAATATTTTTTCAAGTGGTGGGAAGCTCATCTTCTCATTCTTCTTTGGATGAACATCTTTTCTAGCTTCTTCATACCCCAACCCCTTCTTGGAAGTTTGAGTCTTAAAATCTGGAAGCTTTGTCATACCGGCCTTTCCCTTTCCAAGACCAACTCTGGGAAGGTGGCTCATGTTCTTTATCATGTTCGAGACCTTAGAGTCCACTATTTCATCATCAGAAATTATAGCCACTTTGAAACCATCGAGAGGTCTCTTTATCATTAGAGCATTAACACCCTCATTATCTTCAGCCTCGATGACACCGTCTCATCTCCGTTACGGAACTTCATCTTTTGATGAAGGACACCGAGAGAATGAAACCATGGTCATCACAAAAGTAGAGCAAAGGTAACAGGTATGTCTAAAACAACAAATTCAATAATAGATTCAAATAGACCAACCTTTATATCAGCTTTGAAAGTTTCTTCGGCATGCCTCTTAGTGTTGTCATAAGCCTGAATGGTTACCTCGGTTGGGCTTAGATCCCTTGTTGACATAGCTAGCTTTGGAGATATTTCAAGTGGACAAAAATTTATGGCAGACCCATCATCAACCATTACACATGGAGTCCTTTTTCCTTTGATTTCCACTTTGATAAAGAGAGGGATGATGTGATCTCTCCCCTCTTTTGATAAATCTGCATCTGAGAAAAATACCATTCCCATATTATCTTCGCTCTTCTTTTGATCTTCTTCACACTTCATTACTCCCTCAACTTTTATGAAGTTAATCAGTTCCTCCGGTGTTGTGGAGGTGGAAATTGGCATGTTGGCCAAGGCCTTGGCCATAGTTTCTCGGTGCTTTTTAGAAGTAGCCAATAAGTTCCAAATGCTAACACTTGCTTGGGTTCTCTTTAATTGCTTAAGCACAGTATCATCTTCCTCTTCTTTATTTCCCACTTCGACTTCCTTTCCTTTATTAGCTTCTACCTCCTTAGGTGGTGGCCTTGCATAAGGCTTACATGATCTTGTGTTCATTACATCATCTTCTTCGGGCTCGGACTAGGTCCATTCCTCCTTCTTGGGTACAAGATCGTCATCACTATCGCTTGAATCCCAAAACTCATTCACAACATAGATTGCTACTTCTTTACACACCACCATAGCTTGTTCAACTTTTCTAAATACCACTTCTTCTTTGGTTGCTTCTTCATCCACATCTTGGATAGAAGACATGACAAAACTTTCATGCAAACCTCCTCCAATCATGAAGGTGGCCGGTGGTGGTACTCTATTGAACCTCAACAATGGATTGTCTTTGGTGCTCGACTTATTGGGCTCGGGCAGATTCCTACTATCAATCAAATTTTGGATCTCATGCCTCAACCTCACACATCTACCATGTCGTGCCCTTTCATTTGATGAAATTGGCAAAATGCATTATTCTCAAAATTAGATGGGAGAGGGTTAGGCAAAGGACGAGGATTTAAGGGTTGTAACAATCCCTTCTTTTGTAGCTTATTAAGGACCCAATACAACGGCTTCCCTAATTCTGAAAACTATCTTCTTCCTCCTTGGCCAGTAGAATTAACACCAACTGCCTTTTGCATGCTTTGGTTACTAGACCGGTAGTTTCCCTTCTAGTTCCTTCTTGTTGAAAAGTAGTTCTTCTCTCTTTCCCACTCTTCAATTTGTAGACCCGCTTACAAAAGGTCTTTAAAATTTCAAATGTGTGTGAGACATCCTTTTGCAAAGGTTAAGTAACACTCCTCTCACAATCATTCTTATTTGATCACATTCATCGGACCTCTTCTTGACTAATGAACCCTTATTCCTCCACCTTTTCATAAAGTCCGCAAAATTCTCGTTTGGCCATTGTCTAATGGACTCAACTTCCATTAAGATAACTTCCATCTCGACATTATATCCATATTATTGGATGAAGACCTTGTATAACAGATCCCAACTCTTTTGTGTGCCATCATCTAAGGTATTGAACCAATTTTGGATAATAGGGTCCAATGAGTGCATGAAGTACCTTTGAGTTTGAGCCTTAGTAGCTCAGGCAGACTGCATAGCAGTGATATACTACTTTACATGGAGGTGAGGATTTTTGGTCCCATCAAACTTTGCAAAGGATGGTGTTTTGAACTTATACGAAGCTTCTTCATCTAGCTCAAATAGTTTGTCAACTTCGGACATTTCTTTGGTTTTCAGCTTCTTCTCAAATTTCTTTTCCAAGTCCGTAATCATCTTTTCAACATCAGAATTTTTAGTTTTCTCCATAGCTGATCTTTCAACAACCTTTGACTCTTTCTTCTTGTCTTGAGGAACTTAAAAGTATTAAGCCCAATTGTCATCATCATCAATGATCACCTTATCATGATCAAAAACCACTTCACCAACTTTAGCCTTCCCCTTGTCCTTTGGCATCTTGGTGCTAGGAGATGCTTCAACATTGTTTCCTAAAATTACAGCCAATTGGTTCTTCATGGTTTCACCCAGGGCCTCTTTTATTTCTTCCATCTTGGCATTGAGTGCATCATCCACCATTCTTTGAAATTGTTAAGGCTCTATTTCTTTTGGTGAGCAAGTGATTGAGTCATTGCTAGATTCTTCATTTTCAGAATAGGTCAGATTTTCGTAAGCTTTTGAACTATCGTAATCCAGGGCTATGAGCAAGAAAGGATTAATGAAATGAGATTCAAATGTATGCATGTATGCATAAATAATAAACAAATCCTTCCAACCTTATAACTTTCATACATGGATGGCGAGTCTCTTTTCCTAGGTATATGGTTAACAAAGTACCGACATGGGGTATCTTATTTTTGAAAAATTCTCTCGAACATTTCAAACAATACTTATATTTTAAAAATGGAAATCAGTTCATGATAATTCCCATTAATTAGGCTTTAATCCATTCAACCAACTAAAGTAGCTTTTATATATTGGATTAAAACTAAATTAAGAGATTTATTATAAATAGATTTCATACTTGAAAAAGTAACTAATGATTAATGCCAAAAACAAGCCCATGATTAATTATTCTTAGTATAAACTAGGCTCACAAATGATTTTTGGCATGCCTAAATAATTTGTAAGCTCTTATAAAGGTTGGATGAAATGCAAAAATAATTTTATTTGAAAAACCCATTGTAAAAAGATTTTAAGAAAAAATGAATTTTTGACTTTGTATTTGAGTCATGATGAAAGAATTTTTTGATTTATTTTTAGAAAAGTTTTATGTCCAAAGACCATCTTGAAAAGTTTTGAAAATATCTTTGGTCTTTTTGGATTTAGAGAAAAAAAAAATTATTTTGAGCTTACAAATGTACTTAAGTCATATTAGAAAAAGAACAAATCAAATAAACCATGATTTAAGCTAAGATAAATTAACCATAGTCAAACAACAAGCATTTGGGGTAAAAACCTAAGAAAAGTAACTAGGTCAATTACATGAGCTTTAGTCATTAGGTTGAAAAGGCTTAGGTTCCCATAGCAAGTATATACCAAATGGTACAAGGCTATGAGTGGTTATTCCATACTCGATCTCTTTAATTTGAGTGAAAGTATGGTATCCCTTGCATAACACAACACAGGTAACAAGGGCATCCTAACTCACGCACACGATGCAATCTAAATAATGCAATGGATAATATCATGATAAGAAAGAATAGAATAATATAAAGACCAATGGAATTAACGTCTCTTATCCTCAGTGGAGTCGCCACTGTTAGCAGGGATTTTGGCCCCTCTCCCAGTGGAATGGTTCTTGCGACTTCGGCACTGTTTAGGCTCAGGGCCTTAGAGAACACGGGCCTAAGCCCGGAGAAAAATGGAGTCGCCACCCAGGCTAGCTGGGAAAAAGAAAGGGGTGGATGACTCAATTTCTAAGGAATCCCCAACCCCCTAATGGGTTCAAAAAGTTGGGTATGTGTGGGGAAGGTGAGAAATGGCCAGCACCCCCACAACGCCCAGTTCATTGGAACTGGTCTCCTTTGCAGGTCTTAATATTATAACATTCCTAAGTATAACAATATTATCTATATTACATGTAACAATTAAAATAAAGCATCATTATATTAAAATCAAAGCAATATAAAAACAAAAAACAAATAAATGGACACCCATCCGAGGATGAAAACATGTCCTTACATCGTCCATGTCCAAAACTAAATAGGATACCCACAGAAAGGTGGAAATGTGTCCTCTACATTGGTCCAAAATATAAAAGAAATTTAAATTACATGATCCTTAATACATGAGGTACCCAAAATATGGAAACATACCTCTTACAATGTTTTGAAATCAAAACAAATCAATAAAAGTAAAAATCCATTCATTATAAACAAATCTCTCATCAAAGACATCAAACATCAATCAAAATATATAATATACATTCATTCAATCTAAATAAAACAATAAATATATAACTTTAAGAGCACATGCATCAATTAGGATTTCTTGGGTTTTATTTTTAACAATTAGGGTTTTGCATATACTAGTTTAATTAATTGAGAAACATTTTAAAGAAATAGCATGGCTACTGGATATTTGAATATAAAGGTTAGATTTGAAATAAATTAGGGTTTGAATCTAAAGAATGGATATTTTGGATTTAGGGTTTTGAAAGTTATATAAAAATAATATTGAAAATTTAGGGTTTAAATAAGTAAGATTGAAAATCATGAAAATTGGTTTTCAGATTAGGTATTTGAAAAAATAAGCTACTGTGATTTTAGAAAAATTGATTTGGTTAGGTTTTTGAGAAAATAGATCATTGTGGCTTTAGAAAAGTGTAATTTAGGGTCTTAGATTTTGAAAGTTTGTGCTACGGGTATTAAGTCATTAGGGTTTTTGAAGAAATATTTTTAGGATTTCAAATAAAGTTTGGATGGTTTGTAGAATAATTGATCAAATTGTATGATGAAACAATTAATCCAACTTGATGAAGCTACTGTAAACATAAATAAAAATATATAGATTCAAACCTCCGTTGTTGGTTCCACCACAATTTTTGAATTCTGGTTGAACAATAATAAAGACAGTGTAGGCCGTCTTTGATGGATTGTTGTTGTTTGTTGCCTTTTGATCTTTCAAGCTTCAGATTGGCCGAAAAAATCCAAAAGTCCAAGGTCAAGTAAAAAAATTTCAGCCCCCTAATTTTGTGTCTTTAATGTGGCATTTATAAGAAAAAATAATAAACCTAATCATCATTGGCTAAAAAAATAAAACATTTTAGGAAATAAAATTAGAAACCAAGTAGAATAGGGTTTTTGCAAAACCGCGTGCGAGATAAGCGTGCGAAAGTGTGCTGGCAAAAAACATTGCTAAGGGCACTGGGCGCGGGCTAGTCAATTCTAAAATAATTATTGACCCAGTCCGATCCGAGATTTATAAACAGTCTAAAATATTTTTTTTGGTATTTTAATTAAATAATATTTATTTTAATTACTTATAATATTTATTTTTAATAAAAATAAAAAGGGTAACAATAAAAAAAGATAAAAATAAATATGAGATGCACTTTCGGTGAATTGGCCCAAGCCAATTCGTATTCGGCGAAGAAAATTTTTCGTCTTCTAATTTAAATTGCTTTTATATTTTGGACCAATTTAAAGGACACGTTTCTATCTTTTGGTTGGTGTCCTATTTAGTTTTAGACATAGACTATGTAAGGACATGTTTCCATCCTCAGATGGGTGTCCATTTATTTATTTTGTTTGGACATTTCTTTGATTTTAATATAATGATGCTTTATTTTAATTGTTGCATGTAACGTGGATAATATTGGTATACTTAAGAATTTTATAATATTAAGACCTGCAAAGGAGGTCGGTTCCAATGAACCGGGTGGTGCGTCGCACCTAATGCTATAGCAATACAGCAAGTGCACAGGTCGCCCAAGTAATAAAGTAATGAGTGAGTTATCGTTCCACTGAGGACAAGGCCAAGCACTAGTGCAAATCTTAACTGTTGTTTAGCGAATTAATATTTTTGTGATGTTTTATAATTAAAGACAACTAATTTAAATAAATGCAAGCAAAGATAAGTTGTGTGTTGTGTAAAAAGGTTTGATAATAATGATACTATCCAGATATTTAATCCCCCTAGCCACAATTACATCACATGACAGAGTTGAATTGGCATTCCTCTAACTTAGACTAAAACCTCTCTCGAGTGAATTAATCCCTAATCACTAATTAGAGTGCCGAAATCTCTTCTCAAAACACAATTAAATAGATTTTGCATTAAGAATACGGAACTATATGCCATAGGATCTTGTAGGTCTATCTCTAGCACCCCAATCAATCCTCAACCCTTTTGAGTAATCAATTCATATCAAGCTTTCTCAAGTCAATAATATGAAAATGGCAACCAATCAATAAGCATGCTATCATCAATTGGCAATAATCATTAAGCATCATAAGAATAAAACAACTCAATCAATTAAAAGTATCCAATCATACAAATAAGCTAGAGTTCATTAAAGTCTAGATAGAGAATGATTTAATTCATGTTCAATACACTTAATACAACAACAACAACAACAATAACATTAAAATACATAAAAGGAGAAAATAGAAAAACCCCTTTCAATGTAGCTTCTTGAATCTTCAGGAGCTGCCAATGGAAGATGCAGATGTTGGAGAGGATGGAAATGGAGGATGAAGATGAAGAGTCAAGGAAAGTGTCACTCCCTCCTTGCCCAAAACGTGTATACCCAGCCTCCTCCTCTCAAACCTTTCTTCTTTGCCTCTATTCTGTATTTCATGCATAAAACCTCCAGCCCTCTACAAAAGCTTTTTTTCCCTTTCTTCTTCCTCTTCTTCCCTTTTTATTTCCCTCCAAAACTCAAGCCCATGCTTACCAACTCACACCAGCTCACACCACTCTCTCTTATTTCCCACTCTTATTTTGGCAAAAGTAATTGGTTTGTCTCCCACTTGTCCCTCAATTCATGCAGAAGAATTCAAGTTTTTATAGGGTGACAAGGCCAAGCCATGAGTGGCTTGGCTGTGTCTCTTGTTTTGCTTTGGGATACGGCCAAGCTTGCTGGCCATATCATCTTCTGACCCTCTTTCTTTCTTTCTTTTCTCTTTGTTTCATGAGGTGACACGGCCAAGCTCATGGCCTGTCATGTGACACGGCCATTGGCTTGGTCGTATCACTTGGGTGTGTCACCTTCTGTTTCTTCATTTTGCCAATTCTCTTCTTTGCTTCCAATGGGTGACACGGCCACTGGCTTGGGCGTGTCACCAGGCTGTGTCAGCTACTGCTTCTCTTCGTTCCTTCTTTGATTGGTTTTGTTCCTTGGGTGAGACACGGCCAGTGGCTTGGCCGTGTCATCTACTACCTTGAAGAAATTTTAAGGGACACGGCCAAGCTTGCTTTGGCTTGGCCATGTCTTGCTTGATTCATGCTCTTTCTTCATTGTTTTGACCATCCAAGGGAGATTTTCCACTTTAACCTAAAATAAACACTTAAAACAAACTTTAAACAAAAATCAAATGAAACATTAACTAAAAACACATAGAAATTCATACGAAAAACAGGTATAAAATTATCTCATCACCGGGCGTTGTGGGGGTGCTGGGCCATTTTTCACCTTCCCCACATGTACCCAACTTTTTGAACCTATTAGGGGGTTAGGGATTCCATAGGAATCGAGTCATCCACCCCTTTCTTTTTTTTTCGGACCATTCGGGTAGCGACTCCATTTTTCTCTAGCTTAGGCTCATGTTCTCTAAGTCCATGAGCCTAAACAGCGCCGAAGTCGTAAGAACCATTCTACCGGGAGTGGGGACGAAAATCCCCGCTCACAGTGTAGAAGATATAGGTATGGTAAAAAAATAGATAAATTTTTTACAAATTTCTTTAGTATCCTACTGACTACAATTATTTTTTATAGATAACCAAATTATTTTAAAAGTCCACAACTTACCTCGGGTCCAAATTCTAAATTCACGCCGGGTCCAGAACCTAAATTAAGTCTAGAACTTACCTTGGATTCAAAACTTGAATTAAGTCCATAACTTTCCTCGGGTTCAGAACATAAATTAAGTCCAAAACTCACCTGGGGTCCAAATCCTAAATTAAGTCCAGAACTTACCTCTGGTCCAGGACCTAAATTAAGTCCAGAACTTACCTCGAGTCCAGAACCCAAATTATTTTTTTAAGTCTAGAACTTACCTCGGGTCCAAAACCCAAATTATGTCCAAAACTTACCTTGGATCCAGAACCAAAATTATTTTTAAGTCTCGAACTTACATCGGGTCCAAAACCAAAATCTTAAATTCACCTTGGGTCCATAACCCAAATTATTTTTTAGTCTAGAGCTCAAACCAACCTTGAGTACGGAGTCTAGTATGGCCCTAAATCCACCAAAAATCACATTATTTTTCTCTCTCTTTTGTTTTAGTCTCGTATAGCTCAAGCAGGAGGCAAACTGTAGACCCTAAATGTTTGACCCAGTCTGAATGAGATTTATAAACAGTCTAAAATAATTTTTGTGATATTTTAATTAAATAATATTTATTTTAATTTCTTATAATATTTATTTTTAATAAAAATAAAAAAGGTAACAGTACAAAATGATAAAAATAAATAAATAAAAATCAGTGAAAATCCTGCAGCGAATTGGCTGGCCAGTGCCCAACGCCTGCAGCAATTTTTTTTGCCAGCGCACTTTCGCACGCCCGTCCCGTACGCGGTTTTGCCAAAACCCTATTCTACTTGGTTTCTAATTTTATTTCCTAAAAGTTTTTTTTTTAGCCAATTAGGATTAGGTTTATTATTTTTTCTTATAAATACCACAATAAAGACAAAATTAAAGGGCTGAAATTTTTTACTTGACCTTGGGCTTTTGGATTTTTTTGGCCAATCTCAAGCTTGAAAGATCAAGAGTGGGCAAACAACAAACATTCCATCAAAGGCAGCCAACACTGTCTTTATTATTGTTCAACCAGAATTCAAAGATTGTGGTGGAACCAACAACGGAGGTTTGAATCTCTATTTCTTTGTTTATGTTTATAGTAGCTTCATCAAGTTGGATTAAACATTTCATCATACAATTTGATAAATTATTCTATAAACCATCCAAACTTTATTTGAAACCCTAAATTATTCTACAAATTTTTTTTTAAATCCAGAAATTACCTCGGGTCCAAATTCTAAATTCACCTCAGGTCCAAAACCTAAATTAAGTCCAGAAATTACCTCGGATACAGAACTTAAATTAAGGCCAGAACTCACCTCGGGTCCAAACTCTAAATTAAGTCCAGAACTTACCTCCGGTCTAGAAGCTAAATTAAGTCTAGAACTTACCTCAGGTCCAGAACCCAAATTATTTTTTATGTCCAGAACTTACCTTGGGTTCAGAAAAAAAATTAAGTCCAAAACTTGCCTCGGGTCCAGAACCAAAATTATTTTTAAGTCTAGAACTTACCTCGGGTCCAAAACCCGAATCTTAAATTCACCTTGGGTCTAGAACCCAAATTACTTTTTAGTCCAAAGCTCAAACCAACCTTGAGTACGGAGTCTAGTATGGCTCTAAATCTAGTAAAAAATCACATTGTTTTTTGCTCTCCTTTGTTTTATTCTCAGATAGCTCAAACAGGGGGCAAACTTTAGACCCTTAATTTTTGACCCAGCCTGATAAACAGTCTAAAATTTTTTTTATATTTTAATTAAATAATATTATTTTTATATTTTAATTAAATAATATTTATTTTAATTACTTATAATATTTATTTTTAATAAAAATAAAAAAAGGTAAAAGAAAAAATTGATAAAAAATAAATAAATATCAGTGAAAATCCTGCGGCGAATTATTTGGCCAGCGCCCAGTGCCCGCAGTAATTTTTTTTACCTGCGCACTTTTGCACACCCGTCCCGCACGCAATTTTGCCAAAACCCTATTCTACTGGGTTTCTAATTTTATTTCCTAAATTTTTTTTATTTTTTTACCCAATTAGGATTAGGTTTATTATTTTTTCTTATAAATACCACATTAAAGACACAGAATTAAAGGGCTGAAATTTTTTACTTGACCTTGGGCTTTTGGATTTTTTCAGCCAATCTCAAGCTTGAAAGATCAAGAGTGAGCAAACAACAAACATTCCATCAAAGGCAGCCATCACTATCTTTATTATTGTTCAACCAAAATTCAAAGATTATGGTGGAACCAACAACGGAGGTTTGAATCTCAATTTCTTTGTTTATGTTTACAGTAGCTTCATCAAGTTGGATTAATTATTTCATCATATAATTTGATCAATTATTCTACAAACCATCCAAACTGTATTTGAAACCCTAAAAATATTTCTTCAAAAACCCTAATGCATTAATACCCGTAGCACATATTTTCAAAATCTAAGACCCTAAATTACACTTTTCTAAAACCACAATGATCTGCTTTCTCAAAACCGTAACCAAATCTATTTTTCTAAAATCACAGTAGCTTATTTTTTTCAAATACCTAATTTGAAAACCAATTTTCATGAATTTCAATCTTACTTATTTAAACCCTAAATTTTCAATATTATTTTTATATAGCTTCCGAAACCCTAACTCCAAAACATTCATTCTTTAGATTCAAACACTAATTTATTTTAAATCTAACCTTTTTATTCAAACATCCAGTAGCCATGTTATTTCTTTAATATGTTTCTCCATTAATTAAACTAGTATATGCAAAGCCCTAATTGTTAAACATAAAACCCAAGAAACCCTAATTGATGCATGTGCTCCTAAAGTTATATATTTATTATTTTATTTTAATTTGATGAATGTTTATTATATATTTTGATTGATGTTTGATGTCTTTAATGATTGATTTATTTATAATGAATGGATGTTTATTTTTATTGATTTGTTTTGATTTCAAAACATTGTAAGAGGTATGTTTCCATATTTTGGGTACCTCATGTATTAAGCATTATGTAATTTAAATTGCTTTTATATTTTGGACCAAAGTAATGGACACGTTTCCACCTTTCGGTTTGTGTCCTATTTAGTTTTAGACATAGATGATGTTAGGGCATGTTTCCATCCTCGGATGGGTGTCCATTTATTTATTTATTTTTATGCTTCTTCGATTTTAATATAATGATGCTTTATTTTAATTGTTGCTTGTAATATGGATAATATTGGTATACTTAAGAATGTTTTAAAATTAAGACCTGCAAAGGAGACCAATTCCAATGAACTGGGCATTGTGGGGGTGCTGGGCCATTTCTCACCTTCTCCACACGTACCCAACTTTTTGAACCCATTAGGGGGTTGGGGATTTCTTAGAAATTGAGTCATCCACCCCTTTCTTTTTCCCGGCCAGCCTAGGTGGCGAATCCATTTTTCTCCTGGCTTAGGCCCGTGTGTCTCTAAGGCCATGAGTGGGGGCAAAAATCCCCGCTCGTAGTGTAGAAGATATAGGCATGATAAAAAATTGCTAAATTTTTTATAAAATTTGTAATATCACATATAGTACCCTAAAATTTTTGAAAATGTTAATTGTTGTATTGGATTAAGTGATTTAAAGTGTATTTATGATTAAGTGAGAAGATAAGAGGAAGGAGTGTGTATATGTTGTATATATAGAGATATATACAATATATATACAAATCTATAGCTTATTTGGTCTAAAGAGACATTTTAATTATATAAGATAGTGATAGTGGATATTTGGTTTATTATATTATTATATTAGAGACAATGAAAGATGATGTAAGTGGGTTTTTATTTTATTAATTAAACACTTGGTGGAGAGTGATTTGGGGAAGATGTTTGGATAAAAAAGGTTGACTTTCTTCTTCTTTCATCTTCTTCTTCTTCTTTCTTCTTTGGTCGGCCATCACCACCATCTTCAAGAGGGAGAGATTTCGTTGCTTCCAAACTGAAGAGATTGAAGGATTTCAAGAGATCAAGTTGGAGTTTTAAGGATTTTCTTCACTTTTGGTAAGTTTCCAACCTGTTTCATTGTTTTCTTTTGAGTTGTGTTTATGAGTTTGATGGATGGTTGTTGTAGATGTGCTTAAGGTTGATTTGGCATGTTTGAAGTTGTTTTATTTTGTTAACTTTGATTGTGGGGTTGGATTGAAGAAAAAAAAGGGGTTAAGTTTGGTGAAAGAGTTAAGAGTTGTCGGTGTTGTGACTTTGAGTTGTGATATATGGTTGTGATTGTGTCGTGATGTTTGTAATTGAGTTGTTTTGATGTTTATTCAAGTTCATATGGTATATTGATGGTTTTGGTTAAGTTTGTTTGGAGTGAAAAAGGGTAAAAGAAAGATGTTTGTTAGATGTGGCATTTTGGTGTCGATTTTACGGTTTTTGGTTTGACATGCCCAGTAGCACAGCCATGTCTTTGAGCATGTCATTGGTTCTATTTTTGGGTTGGTGATACGAGTAGTGACACGCCCATATCATTGAGCGTGTCATAGCTTTTGTGTAGTAGCAGCATTGACACATCCAGTGACACGCCCATGTCACTGAGTGTGTCATAGCTTTTGTGTTGGAGGAGAATTGACACATGCAGTGACATGCCCATGTCACTGAGCATGTCAAAGCTTCTGTATTGTGGGTTTAGGGCATGATCAGGGACACGCCCATGTTGTTGAACGTGTCAAGTGTAGAGTTTTTCCTAAATAGTTCTTATCCTTATTTTCTTATGTGTAACACTAAGTGAGTATTTATAATCACCTTTGGATTAGGTTTTGAAGAGAATTGAGTTACCCTAGCCAAGGTTTGAGGGATATCTTAGAAGAGGAAGTTGATAGAGTGGTGTTGTTGCTTTAAGAGGTAAGTACAAACTTTCAATGATTGCATACATTTACATGACATTGGGACTTAACACGTTTAGTTGAGAAATGTGTTAAGTTAATTGATTATTATTGATGAATAAGTTATATGTTATGATATGCATGATGTGAATTATGCTGATGTATCAATGCAATTGAGTAATGTAGTGTATATGAAAAGAAAAATGGAATAATGTGATAAGATATGTGAAATCATAATGTAACAAATTGATATTGGTACAAAAGAAAGGAATGGGAAAGGTGGAAAATGATGATATATTAAGGCAATGTGTCTAATTTGATCATGATGAAATGAGAAATGAAATTATGAAAGTATTTGATAATGAGATAATTGAATAAATCATGTGCCTAGTATGTTATTCAATTTTCAGAGTTTTGGGTTTGGCGGCATGCCTATGAAATGCTGGGCAGGTGAAAAGACTAGGTCATAAGCCGGGCCCAGCTGATAAATGTGATGTTTTTAGGGGTAAAAAGACCGGATCATAAGCCTCAAAAATTGTAATAGTCTAGCCGGGTTGAGGATCAAGATACTGGGGCCTAAGGGTCTAGCCAGGTTGAGGTCCAAGAAACTGGGGCTGTTACATTATCCATGGATATATATATATTGCCTACAGGGCTAGAGACAAGGTATCATTATGGACCAAAGTAGTAACTATGATCTTTGAATAGCATATTAGATCCTTTTTAGGCTTATGTTTGTCTTTCGTTAAATGTCAATTATGAAATGTGATGCAAATGACTAATACGTTGAGTTATAATGTAATGAGTTGATATATTCATATGTATTGTGCATTAGCATCGCATTGATCTATATTGAATCAATGTTTGTACCACTAAGCTTTTTGCTTAGCGTGATTGTGGTTCATCGTGCTGGTGATAGGGTAGATCCTGTTGTGCCGGAGAGTTTGTCTAGACCGAGTCGAGTCTAGGCTTGAGTTTTTGAGATCATAGTCGTTAGTGGACATTAAGATTACAGACGAACAGCCAGCATGTATAAATTTCATATTTTTGTACTTATTGATTTTGATGTAAACATATATATATTCCACTGCATTTTTTGCTACTTATTAAACTAATGTTTTGGATAAACTTTTGGGGTAATGAAGATATATGAATATGTATTTTAGTAAGGAATATTTTATCTATTATTTTCTATCATATATGATTAAATATTTTAAGTTTACTTAGATTGATTTACAATGATTTGATGATAAAGTTTTAAAGATTGGTTTGTTTAAAATGGACTGTGACATTCCTGTATCCGGTATATGTATATCGCATGTAGTGTGTGTGTATGTGGTGTACGTATATTGGGTGTAGGGGTGTTAAAAATTTCTTTAGTATCCTACCGACTACAATTATTTTTTACAGATAACCAAATTATTTTTTAAGTCCAAAACATACCTTGGGTCCAAATTCTAAATTTACCTAGGGTTCAAAACCTAAATTAACTCTAGAACTTACCTCAGATCCATAACCTAAATTAAGTTCAGAACTTACTGTTGCGTTCGAATTAACTCTACCACAAAACGTCACTCGCAAGTATACGAGGTAGCTGTAGCAAAGGTGATCGCCCCAAGGTCGTCTCACAAGGAAGCCAAAGTGGGTAATTGATTATCAAATTAAAAGTAACAAGTAATTAAAGAAATTTAAATTGCTAAGTAATGAAGAGGTTTAATTGAAGTTTAAAATAATTAAAGTAACTAAAAGCTGATGTTTTGATTTACTTGATAGAAGGGTCTAGGGTTTGCACTTCTCTACTAATGATATGTATGAATGGTTATTCCTCTTAACTAAGTTAATTCCTAAGATTAAATCTCAAACAACTTAATTAATTGAGTCAAGGAAATAAGCTCTCGCATTCAAACCTCTTACAACTAATCTTGTTATAATTGAAACAATCTTTTTAATAGGTTATATCTCTAATTCACCTAAGTCCTTAATTGAATTGTTCCAGCATTAGACTTCATCTCTCAATCCATCATCTAATACCTAAAACACACAATTGGTGGTCAATCAATTATATGTTAACAATATTTCATTCAATAAAGGCTAAAGAAATCATTAGTTAAGAGAATAACCAATTCATACAATCATAGCAAATCCATACAAACCCTAGACTAGATCAAATTAGTTCATAATGCAATCAAATATATTCATCTCATTGATGTTCAAAGAAATCGAAATAGACTTGATAATATCCATTCAATAAAATTAAAGAGAATAAGTTTGAGAACAAAACCAGATTACAACTTCTTGAAGCTTTTGAAGAATCTCTTGTTCAATCTTGCAAGAAGGATGTTTTGATGGCTAGAACAATTTAATCTAAACTAGTTTTAATCCAAAGTGAAATGAAAATCAAGAAAACAAAACTAAAACCCTAAGTTCACTCTCTTGACGGCTCAAACAATTCTCCAAATCGTCCATAGCTCCAACCCTAACTTTCTTTTTTCTTTTTATATGAAACGTCGGCTTTAAAATTCATTGCGCGTTTGTTTCATTAGGGACACGGCAAGGTGATGAGGGACACGGCCGTGTGAGGGCTTGTTGGAGGGACACGGCCAGGTGACATGGCCGTGTCCCCTGCAGGTGTCCATCTCTGTTGCATTCTTGTCTTTCTTCTTCTTTTGATTGAGTGACACGGCCAAGTCATGAGTGACTTGGCCGTGTTGCACCATGATTGAGGGACACGGCCACATGACTTAGCTGTGTCCCTTGCCTGTGTCTGCCTCTGTGAAATTTTTGATCTTCCTTTCCTTTGGTAACAAGTGAGACACGGCCAAGTCAAGGTGACTTGGCCGTGTTGCTCTTGTTTGGAGGGACACGGCCACATGACTTGGCCGTGTCCCTTGCTTGTGTCTGCTACTGGGACTTGCTCTTCAATTTAATCTGGGTATGGGACACGGCCCGTGACTTGGCCGTGTCCTCTACCTGTGTCAGCTACTGCCCATTTCATCTTCAATTTGTTTCCTTGCTGTTTTAACCCTAAACAAAACTGGCAAACAAAACTTAAACAAGTATTAAATAAACAATATCCAACGAAACATAAATACATACTAAAAATTAAATCAAAAAATGACAGAAACATAGAAATAAACTAAAACTACACAATTAAAGAAAACACTAAACAAACCAATTAAAACTAACAAAATACCTAAATAAAACAATAATTAACATAACAAACAAGACACAAAACTATAACAAAAACTAATAAAACAACTACCCCACACTTAAAACTTTGCTTGTCCTCAAGCAATATTGCATGGCATAAATTAAAAACTCAAACAATCTTAACTAAAATTTCCAGCATATAGATGAAATACTTAAAGAGTCAGACATAAATAATTGCAATTTCCTTCAATCAAGGATTTTCTTAACGCATTCATTAATCCAAACATACAAATCTTATCTCTCAACTAAGTGTTTCACTTCATTTCAAAGGTTAATCACTCATACCACTCATGAGTGCATACTGCCATAAACTTGCTTAATTATCCAATCTCCCTCACTGATTTTCTCAAGAAATAATCCGAAGGTCTTTTATTTGGATGTAATGGGGCTAAGGTAAGGTGTGAGAAAAGACATTTAAGCTGGAGCATCAAGAAATGGAGTATCTAAATTAGACACTACTCTTGCTAAGAATTTCATAACTCCTTACATAGCATACTCACCAACCCTTAACAATCTTACATACTTGCACACTAAAAGAAAAGTACATGAGTCAAAATTCCTCTAAGGCTAGAAAATATATGAACTTTGTATATATATATCTCTTTTTTTTTTATTATTTTCACTTTTTTCTTTTTTTTTATTTAGTTTATTTATTTATTATATATATATATATATACAAAGTATAAACTTACATGGAACATCTAGCTTAAAATGTAGAGGAAAAGAACAATGACTCTCAATCAAATACAATATGCAAAGTATGCATTTCAACCCTCAATTAGGAATTCCATATATTTTTATTATTATTATTATTTTTACTTACCCCACACTTGAAATAAACTACCCTATTGTCAAATTATAAAACTCCATTCCTTAATGCATAGGTATGATGATAATAAGAACATGTTAAGTTGAGAATTGTGTTAATCAAACAAGAAACGGTCAATGGCTCAACTTGGCTCACTAAGGAAATCAATATAAAGGGAAGTCTCTTTAAGCTAAAGGGGCTAACCTAATTTGCCTTCATCACTTTAAAACTTGAGATTAAATCATAATGTGAGTTCAATAAGTATGCAAAAGCAAACTCTAGAGGTGCAACATCATGAAGGTGCACACTTAAGAAAAGAAAATCAATTGACAAAAATATCAAATTTTATGAGGCTCAAAACTCACACAGGTTGGTTCCCAAAGATTTATATGTCATGAATTGCAGAATGCGAAAATTAATCCCGAATGAATTCAAATGCTCATTTCTATGCTGATACCAAAGTCTCAACTATAATGCTAGAATTAAAGAAAAGATCGATAAATTTTCAACAATTATGCCATGCACAACAAACACAATAAACAAAACAACCACAATAAGCAAAACCAGAATTAAAGGAAAGCTTAAAGAGTACCCCACACTTAAAACTGACATTGTCCTCAATGGAAAACAAAAATAATAATAATAAGAGTCAAAGGACAACCTGTCTTCCGTCGTACCTGGTGAGGCAAAATCCTAGCTTTCCATTACAAACACAAAAGTTCAAAAATAAGAGTACAATATAAAAATAAAATATCCAAATACAAAACGTTAACATTAAAACAAAAACGAAAAATAAAACAAAAGTACACTAAATAAAATAAAGCAAGGACTGAAAATCTATGGAAAATGTGGGCGAGATGATGATGCAACTGTGGGATGGAGACTCAAGATCGTCGCAAGGTTACTGTTAATCTGTTCCATCTGCTGTAAGATCTTAGCATGGTTACGGTCCACCTTGCTATCCAGTCGATCCACTTTGCCTTCCAGGGCCACAATCCTCAGAAGTACCTCTTGATGTTCCGAGACCGGAGCATCCTCATCTAGACCTAAAGAATCCGAGTCTGACTCCTCTTCAACCCTGGCTCTCTTCTGCCTGTCCCCCGGTGCTTCAGGCTCAGCTGAAGGCATCACAAAAGTCCCTCTCCTATGCACCACCATGTGCATCTTCTCAAGGGTAGCTAAATCCAAGGAATCATTACCCAAAATACGGGTCATCCGAGTAGTACGCGGGTCAAAATCCTCAACCAGGGCTACTGCTAATGTAGTAATCAATCCTCCAACACAAATAGCCCCTCTCCTTTTATTAGCTACAGTGTCAAAAATATCGGCTAACCAATAGCCGGCACTAATATTCATTTCATTCAAAACACAATCCAAGAAAAATAACTCACTCGACTCAACCACACCCGGGCTTTCCTTCCGAGCAAAGAACCCACATGACATAAACCTATGCAAATATCTCAAAGTAGGGTTTCGTAATCTAGATACTTTGGCCGATTTGGCCACATAAGTACCCGAGCCTAAGGCACCCCAAGCAAATTGTTGTCTAAAATCTTTGGGTATCGATCTTTCCCCATGCTGATGAAATCCATAGATATCATTCAACTGATCAATAGTAAGCACAAATGATTTACCCATTAATTTAAACATCAGTCTCCTGCAGATTTTCTTATCATCCCTATCTACCTTAAGAGTTGTCAAAAATTCTAGGGTAAGCTTCTCAAACTGCAGAGGTCTCAATGAGACAAAAGTCTCCCACCCAAGATATTGTACATATCTATAAAAAGCAGTTCTCATTTGCAAAGCATCTAGAGATTCGTCATTTACATACCTTGTCGGGAAAAAACCCCGAGCCAAAAGATTTGCTCTCTTTAAAGATAAAATTGAGGAAGAGGAAGAAGCTCCTTCGGTATTAGATTTCTTCTTCTTGCGATGCGAGACAGTTTTAGTGCTTGGCATCTTGAGATCTGAAAAATTAACACCCAAAACTGAATTAAATCAAGATTATATGAGTAAAGAGGAAGTTTTAAGTGATTATCTCAAGTTTTGTTGGAGTAATTTGAAGTTTTAATGGGAGAGATGGAGTTTTGAAAATAAAAATCAAGGGTTTTGGTGTTGCAGAGAGCGAGAGAGCGAGAGAGAAGAAATAGAAAAGTTAGGGATTTATGAAAAGAACTGGGCAAAATCAGGCTTTTAAAAGTCAAAAATTTAGGTGACATGGCCGTGTGTGCCTCGACTTGGCCGTGTTGGTGTGTGAAAGTGAAGGGACACGGCCAAGTGGAGAGCACACGGCCGTGTCTAATGATCTTTGGGGACACGGCCAGGTGACTTGGCCGTGTCCCCTGGGTGTGTCCTATTCTGTGCAAAATTGCAAAATCGTTCAATTCCATTTTTTTTAAGAATTTTGGCCATGTCCAGTGTGTGACACGGCCAAGGGACATGGCCAAGTCCTTTGGCCGTGTCACCTTCTGCCATTTTTTTAATTTTAAACACTTTTTTTTTTCAACGATTATGCAACCCTTCTTCGTTAAACACCCTGAAACACAAAGTAAAGAAAAACCGATCAAAGCACAGTCCATTTATTGAAACCGAACATAAATCAAAACTCACTAAACTTAAAATTACAACTATGAAAAATAAACGCAAACCGATGGGTTGCCTCCCATTTAGCGATTCTTTAATGTCATATAGCTGGACATCATGCAAGGCCTAGGGATCATGAATCAAAGTACTGTCAATGACCCTCACTTCCTGAAATCCTTCATTGTATGGATTAACTCTCTGTCCATTCACTTTGAAAGTCTCACCTGTTCTAGAGTTAAGTAATTCAATTGCACGAGAAGGATATACCTGAGTTATCTCGAAAGGACCACTCCATCGAGACTTGAGTTTACCTGGAAAAAGACGGAGTCGTGAGTTAAAAAGTAAAACCTTCATACCTGGACTCAATGTCTTTCGCACTATAATTCTGTCATGAAGTGCTTTAGTGCGATCCTTGTAAATTCTCGAGCTCTCATAAGCCTCATTTCGCAGCTCATCTAACTCTGAAATTTGCATAAATCTTTCTCTCTTCGCTTTGTCCAAGTCCAAATTCAGAGTCTTGATTGCCCAATATGCTCTGTGCTCCAACTCCACTGGTAAGTGACAAGCTTTTCCAAATACCAATCGATATGGACTCATACCTAGAGGAGTTTTGAAAGCAGTCTGATATGCCCATAGTGCATCATGCAATCTGCTTGCCCAATCCTTCCTGGATGTGTTGACTGTTTTTTCTAGAATTCCTTTTAGCTGCTTGTTGGATGTTTCCACTTGCCCAGAAGTTTGTGGATGGTATGGGGTTGCCACCTTGTGCTTCACACCAGATTTGTGCATTAACTTCTCAAAAAGCCTGTTGCAAAAATGACTCCCCCCATCACTGACTATCACCCTTGGTGTGCCAAACATGCTAAGAATGTTTTCCTTCACAAATTTAACAACAATATTAGCATCATTAGTACGGGTGGGAATTGCCTCCACCCATTTGGAAACATAATCAACAGCAACTAAAATGTATTCATAACCAAAGGAGTTGGGGAAAGGACCCATGAAGTCTATTCCCCACACATCAAACAGTTCAACAACAATATATGACTGAAGGGGCATTTCATTCCTCCTCCCAATGTTACCTACTCTTTGGCAACGATCACAGTGCTTACAATAGTCTTGAGCATCTTTAAATAAAGTAGGCCAGTAAAAACCACTTTGAAGCACCTTTTCTGCAGTCTTTTTTCCTCCAAAATGACCCCCACAATGAAGGTCATGAAAAAATTGAAGAACACTCAGTTGTTCTTCCTCAGCTACACACCTGCGAACTATCTCATCTTTGCATATCCGGAATAGATAAGGTTCATCCCAAAAATAAAACTTACTCAAGTGTAGAAACCTTTTCTTTTCCTGAAAGGACATGTTAGATCTCAAAATACCACAAGCAAGATAGTTAGCAATATCTGCAAACCAAGGTGCATTAATTACCACAAACAAATGCTCATCAGGAAATGCTTCTAAATTTTTATGAATGCTATCGGATACAAGATTTTCACTAAAGTAGGGTAATCTGGATAGATGATCAGCAACAACATTCTCACTACCCTTAGTATCCTTGATTTGAAAATCAAATTCTTGCAATAACAACACCCATCTAATTAAGCGCGGTTTAGCATGTTGTTTTGTTAAAAGATATTTAAGAGCTGCATGGTCAGAATCCACAATAATTTTTGACCCAATTAAATATGCTCTAAATTTTTCTAAAGCAAAAACAACAGCTAACATTTCCTTCTCAGTTGTGGTGTAGTTCATTTGTGCACTATTCAGGGTTAAACTGGCATAATAAATTACTCTCAAGTATTTGTCAACCCTTTGCCCAAGAACAGCTCCTACTGCATGATTAGATGCATCACACATAATTTCAAAAGGTAAAGACCAGACAGGAGCTACAATCACAGGTGCACTAGTCAATTTTTCCTTAAGGGAATTAAAAGCTTGCATGCATTGTGCTGTAAATTCAAATGGAACATCTTTTCCCAACAAATGGCACAATGGTTGGCTTATTTTGGAAAAATCCTTAATAAACCTCCTGTAAAATCCTGCATGCCCTAAAAAACTTCTTATTCCCATAACTGAGGTAGGTGGGGGTAATTTAGCAATCAATTCAATTTTAGCCTTATCCACCTCTATCCCTTTACTTGACACCACATGACCTAAAACAATGCCCTGAGTAACCATAAAATGACTCTTTTCCCAACTTAAAGTGAGGTTACATTCAATGCATCTCTCAAACACACGAACAAGTTTATTGAGGCAATTATCAAAAGAATTACCAAAAATAGAAAAATCATCCATAAATACCTCAATAAAATCATCTATCATGTCAGAGAAGACAGACATCATGCATCTCTGAAAAGTTGCTGGTGCATTGCACAAGCCAAAGGGCATACGTCGAAATGCATAAGTCCCAAAAGGGCAAGTAAAGGTTGTCTTGGACTGATCCTCTGGAGCTATTGGTACCTGATAGTAACCTGAAAGGCCATCCAGAAAACAATAATGTGAGTGTCCAGAAAGTTTATCTAACATCTAATCAATAAAAGGAAGAGGAAAATGATCTTTCTTTGTAGCATTGTTCAACTTCCTATAATCAATGCACATTCTCCACCCAGTAGTAGTCCTAGTAGGAACCAACTCATTATTCTCATTTTTTACCATAGTGATTCCAGATTTCTTAGGAACTACATGTTCTGGGCTCACCCACTCACTATTAGCAATTGGATATATTACTCCTTCATCCAGTAATTTGAGCACTTCCTTCTTAACCACTTCACTCATATTTGGGTTAAGGCGCCTTTGGGTTTCCCTCACAGGTTTAGCTCCCTCCTCTAAAGTGATTCTATGCATGCACATGGAAGGGCTAATACCCTTAATGTCACTCAATCCCCATCCTATTGCTCTCTTTAATCTTTTAAGCTCACTCACCAACCTCATCTCCTCCCCTTCACTAAGTTCACTAGATATTATCACAGGTAAAGTGTTGTGATCTCCTAAAAACACATATTTCAGGTTCTTAGGTAACTCTTTCAGCTCTAACTCTAGTGAGGGGTTCTTCTCTTCTTTTTCAATGGGGAAAAGCTCACAAATTGGGTCCTCCTTAAGCTCCTCTACTTCAGCACTTCCTAAGGTTTCAAGACAACTGGCTATTTCTGCATAAAAAATTTCCAAGTCACTATCCAAAGTCAATGCTAGCTCCAATTTATCAGAGGAACCTGTCTGCAAGAAAACATCTGAAACAACTACATCAACACAATCAATGAAAGAACAATCCTCATATAAAGCAGTTGTAGGAATAGGAGAAGTGTTAAAAATAGAAAATTCCACAGTTTGTCCCAAAACAGTCATTGATAATTTTCCATTCTTAACATCTATCAAAGTATTGGTAGTCGCCATAAAAGGCCTACCCAGCAAAATGGTGTGTGCAGATGGTGAAGAATTACTTACCTCCATGTCAAGAACAATGAAATCCACAGGTACTATCAAACCACCAACTTTAACTAACACATCTTCTATAACCCCTTTCGGGAATCTAAGAGATCTATCAGCTAATTGCAACACCATTTTTGTTGGCTTATGTTCCCCTAATTCTAAGTCAAGGTACACAGAGTAAGGCATTAAATTCACACTAGCTCCCAAATCACACATGCCATCAGTACATTTTCCATTCCCCATAGCAATTTGAATAATAAAGCTTCCAGGATCCTTTAGCTTAGGAGGTAGTTTATGCTGCAAAACAGCACTAGCTACCTCAGAAACTATCACCTTTTCATTCGGCTCATACCTTTTTTTCTTGGTATTCAATTCTTTGAAGAATTTAGCATAAGCCGGCATGTTCTTAATTGCTTCAAGTAAGGGTAAATTAATACTTACCTTAGATAGCATGTTGAAGATATCTGAAAACTGCTTATCTTTTTTATCATCCTTCAACCTGCTAGGGAATGGTATAGGTGGCCGGTATGGATTGCTTGCCTTGTGCAAATCTGGTGTAGGGGACTTCTCCATTGATCCTTCTTCAGCACCTTTGTTCTCTAATTCTCCTTTTTTTCTTCTTTTCTTGCTCACCTGCATTCACAGAGTTATTTTCAACATTATTATTAATTACCTTGGCACTCCTAAGAACAGTCACTGCTTGTGCCTGCTCAGGTTGACTTGGGAACTTCCCCTTTTGTTGAATCTGCATCTGCTGTGCAAGTTGCCCCACTTGGGTCTCAACCTTCTTAAAAGATGCTTCCAAGGAATCCAGCCTCTTGTTGTTCATCTCCTGATTTTTAGCACTGACTTGGATAAAAGCCTGTAAGCTTTCCTCCAAACTATCTCTCTTAGGCTGACCTTGATTTGAGGATTGGACCTGTTGTTGATTCTGTCTCTGGAGCAAATGGAAAGGCTTCTGAGCATTATTTGTTGTCCAGGAAAAATTGGGGTGACTCCTCCAACCAGGATTGTAAGTGTTGGAATAAGGATCATTTCTGGCTCTTGGTTGAAATCCCCCCATAACATTAACTTGCTCAGCTTCATTCCCAAAAGACTCATATGCAGAGGGACATATATTTGCTCCATGCCCAAATGTCCCGCAGATTCCACACACCTCTTGAGTGGATGAAGAAATATTGTTCTTCATGTTTAGCATCTGAACCTGCCTTGTCAACTCAACTATTTGACTAACCATTTCAGTATTAGCTTCCAGTTGATTCACCCCCTTGCTTCTTCCCCTTACACTCTTTTGTTGAGAATTAGCTCCCAACATCTCAAAGATCTCGTAAGTCTCATCAGCCGTCTTTTCTCCCATGGCTCCCCCAGCTGCATTATCAACTGTGTTCTGAAATTACTGGGTGAGACCATCATAGAAAAACTGATTAAGGAGTTGAAGTGGGTAGTGATGATGTGGACACTGGATCAATAACATCTTGAATCTGTCCCAAGCCTCATTAAATGGCTATCCTTCGAATTGAGAGAATGTAGCAATCTTCCCTCTCAACTCAGCTGTTTTTTGGTGTGAATAGAACTTGCCCATGAATTTATTGTAAACTTGTTCCCAAGTTGTCAGTGAATTCTCAGGCAACATCATGAGCCAGCTCTTTGCCCTGTCCTTCAAAGTATAAGGGAAACATCTCATCCTCAACTGATCTTCTGTAAGTCCTCCCAAAGGAAAAGTGTTGAGGGTGGAGTAGAAATCCCGAATAAAATTCAAAGGATCTTCATTTGGAACTCCATAGAATGATGGCAGCATGTTGTAGTGAATGTTCTTCAACTCATAATTCCTTGCTGCTTCTGTCAGTCTTATGCAAGAAGTGGAAGTCCCAATGACAGGTCTAGCAAAATCTCTCATGGTTCTTTGTCTTTCTTCAGCCATCTTTACAGATTTTTCAGATTCTGACTCAAAATCCGAAATGTCCTCCTCTGAAGTATCAAATCCGGTGTAGAGCTCAAACTCTTCTCTGCTCCTTTTCACTCTCTGAATTTCTGGAATAAAAGGGTGTAACTCTCCTTCGAGTGATCTCCTGCCTTGCATAAACAAAAATTTCTAGAAAAAGAAATATCAAAAGCAAAAGACAAATAAAATAAAAAGAAAACAATGAAAAATAATCCTAAGTATTTAAATTTTTTTTTAAAATAAACAATTACGCCAATTAGCTTCCCCGGCAGCGGCGCCAAAAACTTGTTGCGTTCGAATTAACTCTACCACAAAATGTCACTCGCAAGTATACGAGGTAGCTGTAGCAAAGGTGATCGCCCCAAGGTCGTCTCACAAGGAAGCCAAAGTGGGTAATTGATTATCAAATTAAAAGTAACAAATAATTAAAGAAATTTAAATTGCTAAGTAATGAAGAGGTTTAATTGAAGTTTAAAACAATTAAAGTAACTAAAAGCTGATGTTTTGATTTACTTGATAGAAGGGTCTAGGGTTTGCACTTCTCTACTAATGATATGTATGAACAGTTATTCCTCTTAACTAAGTTAATTCCTAAGATTAAATCTCAAACAACTTAATTAATTGAGTCAAGGAAATAAGCTCTCGCATTCAAACCTCTTACAACTAATCTTGTTATAATTGAAACAATCTTTTTAATAGGTTATATCTCTAATTCACCTAAGTCCTTAATTGAATTGTTCCAGCATTAGACTTCATCTCTCAATCCATCATCTAATACCTAAAACACACAATTGGTGGCCAATCAATTATATGTTAACAATATTTCATTCAATAAAGGCTAAATAAATCATTAGTTAAGAGAATAACCAATTCATACAATCATAGCAAATCCATACAAACCCTAGACTAGATCAAATTAGTTCATAATGCAATCAAATATATTCATCTCATTGATGTTCAAAGAAATCGAAATAGACATGATAATATCCATTCAATAAAATTAAAGAGAATAAGTTTGAGAACAAAACCAGATTACAACTTCTTGAAGCTTTTGAAGAATCTCTTGTTCAATCTTGCAAGAAGGATGTTTTGATGGCTAGAACAATTTAATCTAAACTAGTTTTAATCCAAAGTGAAATGAAAATCAAGAAAACAAAACTAAAACCCTAAGTTCACTCTCTTGACGGCTCAAACAATTCTCCAAATCGTCCATAGCTCCAACCCTAACTTTCTTTTTTCTTTTTATACGAAACGTCGGCTTTAAAATTCATTGCACGTTTGTTTCATTAGGGACACGGCCAGGTGATGAGGGACACGGCCGTGTGAGGGCTTGTTGGAGGGACACAGCCAGGTGACATGGCCGTGTCCCCTGCAGGTGTCCACCTCTGTTGCATTCTTGTCTTTCTTCTTCTTTTGATTGAGTGAAACGGCCAAGTCATGAGTGACTTGGCCGTGTTGCACCATGATTGAGGGACACGGCCACATGACTTGGCAGTGTCCCTTGCCTGTGTCTGCCTCTGTGAAATTTTTGATCTTCCTTTCCTTTGGTAACAAGTGAGACACGGCCAAGTCAAGGTGACTTGGCCGTGTTGCTCTTCTTTGGAGGGACACGGCCACATGACTTGGCCGTTTCCCTTGCTTGTGTCTGCTACTGGGACTTGCTCTTCAATTTAATCTGGGTATGGGACACGGCCAGTGACTTGGCCGTGTCCTCTGCCTGTGTCAGCTACTGCCCATTTCATCTTCAATTTGTTTCCTTGCTGTTTTAACCCTAAACAAAACTGGCAAACAAAACTTAAACAAGTATTAAATAAACAATATCCAACGAAACATAAACACATACTAAAAATTAAATAAAAAAATGACAGAAACATAGAAATAAACTAAAACTACACAATTAAAGAAAACACTAAACAAACCAATTAAAACTAACAAAATACCTAAATAAAACAATAATTAACATAACAAACAAGACACAAAACTATAACAAAAACTAATAAAACACTTACCTTGGGCCCAGAACCTAAATTAAGTCTAGAACTCACCTCAGGTCCAAAACCTAAATTAAGTCCATAACTTACCTCGAGTCCCAAACCTAAATTAAGTCCATAACTTATCTCGGGTCCATAACCCAAATTATTTTTTAAGTACAGAACTTACCTCGGGTCTAGATCCCAAATTATTTTTAAGTCTAGAACTTACCTCAGGTCCAAAACCTAAATCTTAAATTTACCTTGGTTTCAGAATCCAAATTATTTTTTTAGTCCAGAACTCAAACTAACCTTGAGTACGGAGTCCAGTATGGCTCTAAATCCAGTCAAAAATCACATTATTTTTTGCTCTTTTGTTTTAGTCTTAGATAGCTCAAGCAGGGACAAACTGTAGACCCTTAATTTTTGACCTAGTTCGATCCGAGATTTATAAATAGTTTAAAATAATTTTTGTGGTATTTTAATTAAATAATATTTATTTTAATTAAATAATATTTATTTTAATAAAATAAAAAGGTAACAGTAAAAAAAAGATAAAAATAAATAAATAAAAATTAGTGAAAATCTTGTGGCAAATTGGCTGCCCAGCGCCAGCAGTAATTTTTTCAACCAGCGCACTTTTGCACGCTGGTCCCGCATGCGGTTTTGCCAAAAACCTATTCTACTTGGTTTTTAATTTTAATTCCTAAATGGTTTTTATTTTTTTTAGCCAATTAGTATTAGGTTTATTATTTTTTCTTATAAATACAACATTAAAAAAAAGGGCTGAAACTTTTTACTTGACATGGAATTAAAGGGTTGAAACTTTTTACTTGACCTTGGACTTTTGGACTTTTTCGGCCAATCTCAAGCTTGAAAGATCAAGAGTGAGCAAACAACAAACATTCCATCAAAGGCAGCCATCACTGTCTTTATTATTGTTCAACCATAATTCAAAGATTATGGAGGAACCAACAACTGAGGTTTGAATCTCTATTTCTTTGTTTATGTTTACAGTAGCTTCATCAAGTTGGATTAATTATTTCATCATATAATTTGATCAATTATTCTACAAACCATCCAAACTTTATTTTAAACCCTAAAAATATTTCTTCAAAAACCCTAATGCCTTAATACCCGTAGCACATATTTTCAAAATCTAAGACCCTAAATTACACTTTTCTAAAACCATAATGATCTGTTTTCTCAAAACCCTAACCAAATCTATTTTTCTAAAATCACAGCAGCTTATTTTTTTTCAAATACCTAATTTGAAAACTAATTTTATTGATTTTCAATCTTACTTATTTAAACCCTAAATTTTCAATATTATTTTTATATAACTTCCAAAACCCTAAATCCAAAACATCCATTCTTTAGATTTAAACCCTAATTTATTTCAAATCTAACCTTTATATTCAAACATCCAGTAGCCATATTATTTCTTTAAAATGTTTCTCAATTAATTAAACTAGTATATGCAAAACCTTAATTGTTAAACATAAAACCCAAGAAACCTTAATTGATGCATGTGCTCCTAAAGTTATATATTTATTATTTTATTTAATTTGGATGAATGTTTATTATATATTTTGATTGATGTTTGATGTCTTTTATGAGTGATTTATTTATAATGAATGGATTTTACTTTTATTGATTTGTTTTGATTTCAAAACATTATAAGAGGTATGTTTCCAACTCTGCCTATACATGAGTTTCTTGTGTATAGCCGGTCCCAAGCCCGGGTAAAGGAGGAGGGTTGCGGTAGGTTGGAGAAAAATGTGAAATACACTAGACGGATTAGATTTTTGAAAGTTAAAGAAGCTTTGAAGAAGATGAAAGTTGGTAAAGCCTGTGGACCAGATGAGATACCTATTGAGGTTTGGAAATGTTTGGGAGATACAGGAGTTACATGGTTGACATCTTTGTTCAATAAGATCTTAAATTCAAAGAAAATGCCTAATGAATGGAGACAAAGTAATTTGATACCTTTTTTTTAAGAATAAAGGAGATATTCAGAATTGCTCAAATTATAGAGGTATAAAGCTTATGAGCCACACTATGAAATTGTGGGAAAGAGTTGTGGAATACCGTTTGCGGTTAGATACTTGTGTCTCCTCAAATCAGTTTGCCTTTATGCCTGGTCGATCAACTATGGAAGCTATTTTTCTTATAAGAGATTTGATGGAAAAGTATAGAGAGATGAAGAAGGATTTACATATAGTTTTTATTGACTTGGAAAAGGCGTATGATAGAGTCCCTAGAGAAGTTTTATGGTGGGTCCTAGAGCGTAGGGGAATATCTATACGATATATCCAAGTCTTGAAGGATATGTATGAGGGAGCTACCACCAGTGTCCACACCGTGGGAGGGGATACTAAGGATTTTTCCATTTCTATTGGATTACACCAAGGTTCAGATTTGAGCCCTTATCTTTTCACCTTGGTCATGGATAAGCTAACAAGACATATATAGGATGACATCCCTTGGTGTATGATGTTTGCAGATGATATTGTATTAATAGATGAGACTCAAGCAGGGGTAAATCAAAAGTTAGAGTTATGGAGAAGCACTTTGGAATCTAAGGGTTTTAAGCTAAGTAGGACTAAGACTGAGTATATGCATTGTAGATTTAATAGTGAGAATAGAGAAAGAGGCAAAATTATTCTAGACGGAATAGCAGTGCCTCATAGTACTTATTTTACATATCTTGGATCTATTCTTCAAGAAGATGGGGGCTGTGAAGCTGGTTGGATGAAGTGGAGGGGTGCTACAGGAGTTCTATGTGATCGAAAGATGCTAATTAAATTAAAAGGAAAATTTTACCGCACTGTAATACGGCCTGCTATGATGTATGGTAGTGAGTGTTGGGCAGTAAAAGGACAACACATGAGTAAAATGCATGTTGCGGAAATGAGAATGATAAGATGGATGTGTGGTCATACTAGGATGGATAGAATCCGCAATAAGTGCATTAGAGAAAAAGTGGGGGTAGCACCTATTGAGGATAAGATAAGAGAGCATAGATTGAGGTGGTTTGGACATGTGAAACGAAGACCTAGCGATGCACCAATTAGAAAAACCGAACAAGTTAGAGTAGATATAGCTAAGAGAGGCAGAGGTAGGCCTAAACTGACTTGGTCAAAAGTGGTCCGAAATGATCTTATGATGTTATATCTACCAGAAGAGATAACCTTAAATCGTATTGACTGGAAAAGAAGAATCCATATAGCCAACCCCAATTGACTTGGGATTAAGGCTTTGTTGTTGTTGTTGTTGTTGTATAAGAGGTATGGTTCCATATTTTGTGTTCCTCATGTATTAAGCATCATGTAATTTAAATTGCTTTTATATTTTGGACCAATGTAAAGGACACGTTTCCACCTTTCAGTGGGTGTCCTATTCAGTTTTAGACATGGATGATGTAAAGATATGTTTCCATCCTCGGATGGGTGTCCATTTATGTATTTTTTTTAACATTGCTCTGATTTTAATATAATGATGCTTTATTTTAATTGTTGCATGTAATGTGGATAATATTGTTATACTTAAGAATTTTATAATATTAAGACCAGCAAAAGAGGCCGGTTCTAATGAACCGGGAGTTGTGGCGGTGTTGGGCCGCTTCTCACCTTCCCCACACGTACCCAACTTTTCGAACCCATTAGGGTGTTGGGGATTCCTTAGTAATCGAGTCATCCACCCCTTTTTTTTTTCTGGCTCGTCCGGGTGGCGACTCATTTTTTCTCCAGGCTTAGGCCCGTGTTCTCTAAGGCCCTGAGCCTAAACAGTGCCAAAGTCGTAATAACCATTCTACCGTAAGTGGGGGCAAAAATCCCTGCTCACAGTGTAGAAGATATAGGCATTGTAAAAATAGCTAAATTTTTTACAAATTTCTTTAGTATGCTACTGACTATAATTATTTTTTGTAGATAATCAAATTATTTTTTTAGTTCAAAACTTACCTCGGTTCCAAATTCTAAATTCACCACAGGTCCATAACTTAAATTAATTCCATAACTTACCTCGAATCCAAAACATAAATTAAGTCCATAACTTACCTCGGGTCCAAAACCTAAATTAAGTCCAGAACTTACCTCAGGTCCAGAACCCAAATTATTTTTTAAGTCCAAAACTTACCTCGATTCCATAACCTAAATTAAGTCTAGAACTTACCTCGGGTCCAGAATGCAAATTATTTTTAAGTCCAGAACTTACCTCGGGTCCAAAACCCAAATCTTAAATTCACTTTGGGTCCAGAACCCAAATTATTTTTGAGTCCAGAGCTTAAACCATCCTTGAGTACGGAGTCCAGTATGGCTCTAAATCCAGTAAAAAATGACATTATTTTTTGCTCTCTTTTGTTTTAGTCTCAGATAGCTCAAGCAGGGGGCAAACTGTAGACCCTTAATTTTTGACCCAGTCCGATCCGAGATTTATAAACACTCTAAAATATTTTTTGTGATATTTTAATTAGATAATATTTATTTTAATTACTTACAATGTTTATTTTTAATATAAATAGAAAAGGTAACAGTAAGAAAAGATAAAAATAAAAAAATAAAAAACAGTGAAAATCCTGCTGCGAATTCGCTGGCCAGCGCCCAGCGCCCGCAGTAATTTTTTTTGCCTGCGCACTTTCGCATGCCCATCTTGCATGCGCTTTTGCCAACACTCTATTCTACTTGGTTTCTAATTTTATTTACTAAAAGGTTTTTACTTTTTTTTAGCCAATTAGGATTAGGTTTATTATTTTTCTTATAAATACCATATTAAAAACACAAAATTAAAGGGCTGAAATTTTTTACTTGACCTTGGACTTTTGGATTTTTTAGCCAATCTCAAGCTTGAAAGATCAAGAGTGAGCAAACAACAAACATTCCATCAAAGGCAGCCAACACTGTCTTTATTATTGTTCAACCAGAATTCAAAGATTGTGGTGGAACCAACAATGGAGGTTTAAATCACTATTTCTTTTTTTATGTTTACAGTAGCTTCATCAAGTTGCATTAATTATTTCATCATACAATTTGATCAATTATTCTACAAGCCATCCAAATTTTATTTGAAACCCTAAAAAAATTTCTTCAAAAAACCCTAATGCCTTAATACGCATAGCACATATTTTCAAAATCTAAGACACTAAATTACACTTTTCTAAAGCTACAATGGTCTATTTTCTCAAAACCCTAACCAAATCTATTTTTCTAAAATCACAATAGCTTATTTTTTTCAAATACCTAATTTGAAAACCAATTTTCATGATTTTCAATCTTACTTATTTAAACCCTAAATTTTCAATATTAATTTTATATAACTTCCGAAACCTTAAATCCAAAACATCCATTCTTTAGATTCAAACCCTAATTTATTTCAAATCTAACATTTATATTCAAACTACAAGTAGCCATGTTATTTCTTTAAATTGTTTCTCAATTAATTAAACTAGTATATACAAAACCCTAATTGTTAAACATAAAACCCAAGAAACCCTAATTGATGCATGTGCCCCTAAAGTTATATATTTATTATTTTATTTAAATTGGATGAATGTTTATTATATATTTTGATTGATGTTTGATGTCTTTGATGAGTGTGTAGACCCTTAATTTATGTTTTATTTAGTCCAAAACGAATTTTGTTGTCTAATTGGTCCAAAATAATTTTTGTTAAATAATTTTTGCTTTAGTATCTAATTTTTATTAATAAAAAATAAAAATAAACAAATAAAAATAAAAAAATAAAAATAAAAATAAAAATCAGAGTCGAAAAAATTGGCAGCAAAATAATAATAACCACCCGTGACCCTAATTCTAAATCGTAAAATCCAAAATTCAACTTTTAAACCTAAAATAATGAACCCTAATCCTTTTAAAACCTTAAAACCTAATTTTTTATGAACCCTAATCCTTTTAAAACATTAAAAAACATAAAAACATAAATTTTACACAGTAGCTTAGAAACCTAATAACCAAAAATCACAAATCAAAGTATTTTAAAGTGTCTAAAACCCTAGTTTCATGATTTCATCATTCAAACCTTAATTTTGTTAATCAAAGAGTCTTACCAACCTTTTAAAACATAAAACCCTAATCTATTTTAATTTCATAAAAAGTCACAGTATCTATAATTGAACTTTTATTTGCTTTATTCAATTCCATACTTGATTATACTTTGATTTATCTCTTATGCTTTAATTTATTTAATTTCAATACTTGATTTATTTAATTTATCATAAATGGATGTTTATTTTAAATTTTGATTAATAGCTTTGATGAATGATTTATTTATGATGAATAATTATTTACTTTTATCAATTAATTTAGATTTCCAAAAGTTGTAAGAGGTATGTTTGCACTTGGTGAGTACCTCATTAGTTAAACATCATGTAATTTAATTTTCTTTTCTATTTTAGAACCTATGTAAAGGGCATATTTCTACTTTTTGGTGGGTGTCCTATTTAGGCATGTGATGTAAGGACATGTTTCCATCCTTGGATGGGTATCCATTTATTTGCTTTGTTTGGACATTGCTTTGATTTTAATATATTGATGCTTTCTTTTAATTATTGTATGTAATATGGATAATGTTGTTATACTTAAGAATTTTATAATATTAAGACCTATAAAGGAGGTCGGTTCCAATGAACCGGCCGTTGTGGGGGTGCTGGGCCATTTCTCAGCTTCCCCACACGTACCCAACTTTCCTAACCCATTAGGGGGCTGGGGATTCCTTAGGATTCGAGTCATCCACCCCTTTCCTTTTCCCGGCCCGTCCGGGTGGCGACTCCATTTTCTCCGGACTTAGGTCCATGTTCTCTAAGGCCCCGAGCCTAAACAGTGCCTGTAATATCCCAAAGTATACCCTAGAAGTTTTGATATTATTGTTGTAATTGTATTGAATGTGTATATGTTAAATTTTAAAGAGAAGAGAGCTTTAAAGGGAAGTGTATATGTTGTGTATATGGAAATATATACAACATATATACAAGTCAATGTGATGTTCAAAGGAAGAAGATATTTAGCTATTTTTAATTAATTAAGTTAATTAGTGGAAAATGAGAAATTAAAATGAATGGAAGAGATTAATTTGGATTATTTAATATTATATTTGCTTGGAGGAGGTTTAAAGAGAGGAGTATTTGACTTTGGTTTCTTGATTTTCTTTCCATTTTCTTCCCTTTTCCTTTTGTTGGCCAGCCATCTAAAGCAAGAGAGAGAGAGATTGAGTTTTGTGATCCAAGCTCAAATTGAAGGAAGATTCAAGTGAAGAAGTTGAAATTTGAGAAGTACTATCAACTTTGGTAAGTTCTCTCTCTTGATTTATCTTGTTTATTTTAGAATTATGTTTGAGTTTGAGGGTTTATTGTTGAGGATAGGAGTGTGTGTTCAGTATGTTGTGTTTAAGAGTATTTGATTCATTTGATTGTTGGATCTTTGAGTTTGGATTGAAGAAAACAGTAAATTGGTTGGAAGAGAAATTGTGTGATTGTGTTTAAGGGTTTGTGGTGATGATTTTAATTTGTGATTGATATATGTTTTGAGTTGTTTTGATGTTTTTGCAAGTTTGTTATGGTTCTTAGGTATGTTGAGCTAAGTTTGTTTGAAGTGGATTTTGGTAAAAGAAGGTGAATTGTTGAATTAAGTGTTGTTGTGGCCGAAATCTGTGTTTTTGGCCTGACACGCCCATAAGCACGACCAGGATTTTGGGCGTGTCGATGGTTCTGTGTTTTGGATGGGTGACACGAGCAGTGACACGCCCATGTCATTGAGCGTGTCACAGCTTCTGTGTAGTAGTAGTATTTACACGTCCAGTGACACGCCCATGTCACTGAGCGTGTCATAGCTACTGTGTTGGTGAGGAATTGACACGGCCATGAACACGCCCATGTTATTGGACGTGTCAATATTTCTGTGAGACAGAATATATTACACGTTCAGTGACACTCCTGTGGTTCTGAGCGTGTCAAAGCTTCTGTGTTGTGGGTTTAGGGCACGGTCAGGGACACGCCCGTGTTGGTGAGCGTGTCATGTCTAGGGTTTGCCCTAGTTAGTCTTATTCATTTTATCTCATATGTATTATTCCTTTTGGATTAGGTTGTGAAGAGGTTGATTTGCCCTAACTTAAGTGGTGAAGAAGGGTTGGAAAGGAAGTGTATAGATTTGTATAAGTGGTGGTTAAGGTAAGTACAAGTTACATTATTGCATCTATTCATATAATGTTGAGACTTAACATACATTTGATTGTAAATGTGTTAAGAAATCTCATGTATTGTTAATACTTGTTAATAATGCTATGTTTGATACAATGTAAATATTAATGAGCATCTAAATTGTGGATTAATGCCATTGACTATGTACAACTAAATGTGAAATGAGATGTGAAACCAATGTGATGGTTTATAATGATGCAAATGAATTATAATTGAGGCATGGTTGCCTTATGAGAAATGAATTGAGAAAGAAATGTATAAATATATAAATGGAAAGATTTTGTGTCAAATGTGTTATTCAACCTTCAGAGTTCTGGGTTTGGCGGCATGCCTATGAATCACCAGATAGGTGAAAAGACCGGGTCGTAAGCCGATTCCAGTTGAAAAATGTGAAATGATAAATATGAAATGTGAATTAAAAGTAACAGTCTAGCCGGGTTGAGGATTTCCTCGGGTTTATCCGGGTTGAGGTCCAAGAGACTGGGTCTGTTACTAGTAACAGTCTAGCTGGGTTGAGGATCTCCTCGAGTTTAGCGGGTTGAGGTCCAAGAGACTGGGTCTGTTACACTATCCATGGATAGAGATATATATATGATGCCTACGGGCTTGATGATTATGATTATAGACCAAAGCAGTAACTCTGAACTTTGAATAACAAATTAGTGTCTTGTGGGCCCATACGTGTCTTTGTGTCAATGTAAATCATAAAATGATGAAATGTAGTCTTATGAATAATATGAAAATATCATTTGTGAATATTATATGAATTGTTGAAATGTGTGACATTGGCATTGCATAGAAGCATGTTATTATTGTAGTTTGTACCACTAACCGTTGGCTTAGCGCGATTGTGATTCATCGCGCAGGTGACAGAGAAGAATCGGAGAGTTCTGCTAGACCGAGTAGAGTCTACATTTTGAGACTTTGAGAGTGGAGCTTAAAGATCGAAGACACTGCCAAACATGTATATATTTTATGTTTTGTAAAACTTGAGTTTTGATGTATAAACATTTGTAAATATTTGTTATACTTTCCGCTGCTTTTAATTAAACATTTTATCTTTTAGTCTTTTATAATTTCTTTTAAACGATTTAAACTTGTTAATGTTTTTTAAAAAAAATGAGTCATTATTTTCTTTATTATGGCATTTCTATATTCAGTATACGTATATTACGATCTTATTAGCATGCTATGTATGTATACGGGATAAGGATATAGGGGTGTTACAGTGCCGAAGTCGCAAGAACCATTCCACCGGGAGAGGGGGTGAAAATCCCCGCTCACAGTGGCGACTCCACTGGGGATAAGAGAAGTTGATTCCGTTGGTCTTTTTATTATTCTATTCTTTCTTATAATAACATTATCTATTGCATCATTTTAGATTGCATTTTGTGCTTGAGTTAGGACGCCCATGTTACCTGTGTTATGTTATGTAAGGGATACCATACTTTCACTCAAGGTATGGAGATCGAGCAAGATATAACCACTCATAGCCTCGTACCATTTGGTATATACTTGCATGGGAACCTAAGCCTTTTAACCCAAAGACTAAAGCTCATGTAATTGTCCTAGTTACTTTCCTTAGGTTTTACCCCAAATGCATGTTGTTTGACTATGGTTAGTTTATCTTAGTTTAAATCATGGCCTATTTGGTTTGTTCTTTTTCTAATATGACCTAAGTATATTGCAAGCTCAAAATAAAATTTTCTTTAAAATCCAAAAGACCAAAGATATTTTTAAAATTTTTCAAGATGGTCTTTGGACATAAGATTTTTTCTAAAAATAAGTCAAAAACTTTTTTGGCCCATGGCCCAAATACTAAGCCCAAAATCAATTTTTCTAAAATCTTTTACAATGGGCTTAGAAATAAAACTATTTTCACCCAACCATTTTTTACAAAGAGCTTGCGAAAATATTTAGGTCAATTATGAAATACCAAAAATCAATTGTGGGCCTAGTTTACACTAAGAACAAATTAACCATGGGCTTGTTTTTGGCATGAATCATTAGTTACTTTTTCAAGTGAGAAATATATCTATAATAAACCTCTTAATTTAGTTTTAATCCAATATAGCATAAAAGCTATTCTAGTTGGTTGAATGGATTAAAACCTAATTAATAGGAATTATCATGGATTGATTCCCATTTTCAAAAATATAACTATTGGTTGAAACATCTGAAGGAATTATTCGAAAATAAGATGCCCCATGTTGGTATTTTGTTAACCATATACCTAGGAAAAGAGACTCACCATTCGTGTGTGGATGTTATAAGGTTGGAAGGAACGTCCTAAGTATTCTTGTTTGTCTATTGTTTGTGCATACATGCATACATGCATACATTTGCATCTCATATCATTGATCCTCTCTGGCTCACAGCCCAGGATTACGATAGTTCTAAAGCTTACAACAATCTGACCTACGCCGGAGACAAAGTATCTAGCAATGACTCAATCACTTGCTCACCTAAAACAATGGAGCCCGAACAAATTCAAAGGATGGTGGATGAAGACCTTAATGCCAAGATGGAAGAAATCAAAGAGGCCCTAGCTGAGACCATGAAGAACCAATTGACTGCAATCTTAGAGAATCATGCAGAGGCATCTGCTAGCACTAAGAAACCAAAGGACGAAGGGAAGACTAAAGTTAGTGAAGTGGTTTTTGATGATGAAAAGGTGATCATTGATGATGATGATGATTGGGCTCAATACTACCAAGAGGTTCAAGAAAAGAAGAAAGAGCCGAAGGCTGTTGAGAAGGCAACTATTGAAAAGACCGAGACATCCGATGTTGAAAAGATGATTGCTGATTTAGAAAAGAAATTTGAGAAGAAGTTGAAAACCGAAGAGATGTCTGAGATTGACAAACTATTTGAACAAGATGAAGAGGTCCCTTATAAATTCAAGATGCCTTCCTTTGCTAAGTGCAATGGCACCGGAAATCCTCATCTTCATGTGAAGTAGTACATCACTGCCATGCAGTCTGCTCGAGCCACTAAGGCTCAAACCCTAAGGTACTTTTTGCTTTCATTGGACCCCGTTGTCCAAAATTGGTTCAATACCTTGGATGATGGAACACAAAAGAGTTGGGATCTACTTTACAAAGCCTTCATCCAACAATATGGATATAATGTTGAGTTAGAAGTTACTTTAATGGAAGTGGAGTCCATAAGGCAAAGGCCAAATGAGAATTTTGTGGACTATGTGAAGCGATGGAGAAACAAGGCCGCTTTACTCAAGAAGAGGCCCGATGAATTCGATAAAATAAGGATGATTGTGAGAGGGGTGTTGCCTAGTCTTTGTGAGAGGATGTCTCATACACTCATTTGTGATTTCAAAGACCTTCTCCAAGATGGTTTGCAAATTGAAGAATGGGAAAGGGAGAAGAGCCGCTTTGCAACAAAAAGGAACCAGAAAGGGAGCTATCAACCTGGTAGCCAAAGCATGCAAAAGGTCATCGGTGTTAATGCTACTAACCAAGGAAAAAGGAGACAATTTTCAGAATTGGGAAAATCGATGTCTTGGGTTCTCAACAAGCTTCAAAGAAAAGGATTGCTACAACCCTGAAATCCTCATCATTTGCCTAACCCTCTCCCACCTAACTTTGACACCAAAACATTTTGTCAATTTCACCAAATGCAAGGACATGACACGGATAGATGTGTGAGGTTGAGACATGAGATCCAAAACCTAATTGATAATGGGAAGCTACCCGAGCCCAATAAGCCAAACACCAAAGACAATCCATTGCCAAAATTCAATAGGGTACCACCGCCGGCAACCTTTATGATTGGAGGAGGTTTGTATGAGGACTTTGTCATGCCTTCTTTTTAAGATGTGGATGAAAAAGCAATCAAAGAAGAAGAGGCATTTGTCAAAATTGAACAAGCTATGATGGTGGAGAAGTAGCAATTTGTGTTGTCAATGGGTTTTGGGATTCAAGTGATAGTGATGATGATATTATACCCAAGAAGGAGGAGTGGACTTGGTCCGAGCCTGAAGAAGATGAGGTGATGAACACTAGATCTTGTTAGCCTTACACAAGGCCACCACTAAAGGAGATAGAAACTAATAAGGGGAAGGAAGTTGAAGTGGAAGAAGATGATGTTATGCTCAAGAAATTGAAAAGAACCCAAGCAAGTGTTAGCATTTGGGACTTGTTAGCTACTTCTAAAAAGCACCAAGAAATTATGGCCAAAGCTTTAGCTAGCATGCCCATTTCTACCACCACAACACCGGAGGAGTTGATCAACTTCATAAAAATTGGGGAAGTAATGAAATGTGAAGAGATCCAAGAAAAGAGTGAAGTTAATATGGGAGCAGTTTCTTTTTCTGATGTGGACTTACCGGAGGAGGGAAGAGACCACATCCGCCCTCTCTTTATCAAAATAAAAGTCAAGGGGAAGAGGACTCCATGTGTAATGGTCGATGATGGGTCCGCCATAAATGTTTGTCCACTTAAAATATTGCCAAAGCTAGCCATGTCAACAATAGATCTAAGCCCAACCGAGGTGACAATTCGTGCTTATGACAACTCTAAGAGGTATGCCGAAGGGACCTTCAAAGCGGCTGTCAAGGTTGGTCCAATTGAATCTATTATTGAGTTTGTTGTTTTAGACATACCAGTTACCTTTGCCTTACTCTTGGGGCGACCATGGTTTCACCCTCTTGGTGGAGTTCCTTCCACCCTTCATCAAAAGATCAAATTTCCCAAAGAAAATGAGACAGTGGTCATTGAAGTTGAAGATAATGAGATTGTTAAAGCTCTAATGGTTGAGAGGCCTCTCAATGGTTTTCAAGTAGCTGTAATTTCTGATGATGAAGCAGTGGACTCCAAAGTCTTGAATATGATGAAGAACATGAACTACCTTCCCGGAGCTGGTCTTGGAAAGGGTAAGGTCGGTTTGACAAAGTTGCCAGATTTTAGAACTCAAACATCCAAGAAGGGGTTAGGATATGATGAAGACAATGATGTCCAGCCAAAGAAGAATGAGAAGATGAGCTTCCCACCGCTAAAAGAGATTTTTGTCAAAGCCCCAGATATGGGACCACTCCAATGAAAGCCCAAGCTGATCATGTTCATGGGTAAGTTAATTCCAGGTTTTGAAATTTTTACAGATGTTGCTGAGCTAGTGGAGCAAGTGAAGAAAGAGATCACCCTGTCAACCAACAAAGAATCCAATCCAAAAGAGAAGAATGAAGTTGCCCTAAAAGCCGAGAAGACTCCGGAAGAGATTGATGCCCTGGTCGAGGAAAATTTTGAAGACATCCTATTTTATGATTCTGAGAACAATGATTTTGATTTTGATTTTAATTTGTTTGCTTTGTATGAGGATGATGATGTTTTCTTTTCCAAAATGAATGCAATAAAGTCTGATTTTGCTTACTTGTGTGATGTTTCTCCTAATGGTTGCATACATTTAAAAAGCAGTTACATGAGCATCTTTAATATTAATTCTGTTAACACACAATCATTAAATTTGGGAACAATTGAAAATCCTAAAAATATTAGCATAGCATCCGACCTTACTCCTGATGAGAGAGAGAGAGATTTGAAAAAATATTCAAAAAATATGAAGAAGTGTTTGCTTGGTCTTATGAGGATATGCCTGGGATAGATCGAGACATAACTGAGCATCATATTCCTACTTACACTCACATTAAACCTGTCAAACAAAAGCTTAGGCGACTAAGACCTAAATAGGCTGAATTTGTTAAAGAAGAGGTCACTAAGCAAATACAAGTGAAGTTCTTTGAAGTGATAGAATATCCAGATTGGTTAGCCAACATAGTACCCGTGCCAAAGAAAGATGGAAGGATAAGGGTCTGTGTGGACTATAGAGATTTAAACAAAGCTTCCCCTAAGGATGATTTTCCTTTTCCTCATATAGATGTTCTCATTGATAGTGCGGCCTCTAGCGTGCTACACTCGTTTGTAGATGGATTTTCCGGATGCAATTAAGTGTTAATGGCCCAAGAGGATAAAGCCAAAACTGCCTTCACTACTACATGGGGTATATTTTGTTATAGGGTGATGCCTTTCGGCTTAAAGAATGCTGGAGCAGCCTACCAAAGGATGGCCACCACACTATTTCATGACATGATGCATAAAGAAGTTAAAGTATATGTGGATGATATGATGGTTAAGTCGGATACAAGGGAGCAACACTTCTAGAAATTGGAATTATTCTTCGATAGAGCTTTGAAATATAAGCTAAGATTAAATTCAAAGAAGTGTGTATTCGGTGTTACCTTAGGTAAATTGTTGGGACATGTAATTGGTCCGAATGGCATTGAGATAGATCTTGACAAAGTTAAAGCAATCAGGGATATGCCTGATAGGGGGAGAAAACTTAATTCCCCTAAAGCCTAAATCATGCATAGATCACTAGATTATTCAAATTAAATTGCAAAGGGCAGAATATGTGTACCTGGCATCATTGTTTATTGATTCTGGAGACAATTCTGGGGTTTGTCGCCTTCCAGGGGATGCACACTTTAGGTTATGTGGAAGCACTACTGAAGGAACGTAATGTTCTCTAAAAGTTGTGTTCCCCTGGAGACCACGACCCCTTATTTATAATTGAATAAATTGATTAATTTCTATTTTGGTCCTTCAACAAAATAGAAATTACTTAATGGTCTCTACACTTATAATCCTATTACGAGTAGGACACCTCAATAGTCAACAATCCTAATTTGATCAAAACTTTAATTTGACTATCTTAATTTGACTACAATACACATTTAATATTTAAATATATTTAGCCCACACTTATGATTAATTAGAGGATTGATTTTAACAATATAAAATTAATTCTAACAATCTCCCACTTGGGCTAACATATATTAATTATAAATGTATATACCTTTATGAGCTCATAAAAGCAGTCATACTGAAGGTGCCTCAAACAATCTCGTCCATTGATTATATCGATAAAGGACTGAAGGGCCAGTCGCCACATTCATCTTGACTCAAACCACCATCAATCACATTACCAATAATCTCAAATGACATATATCAATAATAGGAGTGTAGCACGGAAGCTACATGCTATATGATCCAATCATGTCTGTTTCCAACTGGTCAATCTTAAGTGAGATCAAACATAAATATAATACAGAGTGTAAAACACATAATAAAATGAAAGAAAAACTCTTTTTTCTGCAGAAACTGAATGTACTTTTCAAAATATATCCAATGCCAAAGAGAGCAAACATAAAACTTAATGCAAACTTAATGAACAAACTCCCACTGAAACTAAATAGTCTCAAATAATGTGACACCCATATGAGCAGTGTGCTCATGAAAAACTTTCGGTATCACAGCCTTAGTGAGTGGATCCACAATCATGGAGTTTGTTCCAATATGCTCTATGGATATTTGTTCACTCTGTACCCTCTTCCTCATAGCCAGAAACTTAATCCCGATATGTTTCGATTTAGAAGAGCTTCTATTGTTGTTGGAGAATAAAACTGCTAAGTTATTGTCACAGTATAACATCAATGGCCTTTCAATGCCACTCATAATGCGCAGCCCTGTGATAAAGTTCCTCAGCCAGATTGCTTGATTGGATGCCTCATAGCTTGCTACAAATTCTGCTTCCATGGTGGAGGTAGCTACTAGAGTTTGTTTCGCACTCTTCCAAGAAATAGCACCACCAACAAAGAGATATATGTAGCCTGACGTGGATTTTCTACTGTCTTGGCATCCAGCAAAATCAGAATCAATATACCCAATGATCTCAAGTTGATCTGATCTCCTGTATGTGAGAATATGTCCCTTCGTTCTCTGAAGATATCTCAAGACTCTTTTGGTTGCTTTCCAATGATCCATTCCTGGATTGTTGAGATATCACCCTAACATGCCAACTATGTATGAAATATCTGGATGAGTGCAAACTTGAGCATACATCAGACTCCCAACTGCTGACGCATAAGGAATCTTCTGCATCTCCTGAATCTCAAGTTCACCCTTTGGACACTGATCAAGACTGAATTTATCTCCTTTAGCAACTGGGGTATCAATTGGTCTACTGTTGTGCATACTAAATCTCTTGAGCACTTTCTCAATATAGCCCTTTTGTGATAATCCAAGAATACCTCGAGTACGATCTCGATGTATTTGAATCCCTAATACAAAAGAAGCTTCACCTAAATCTTTCATCTCAAAGTGTATTGAGAGAAAGACTGGTCTCGTGCAGCAAGTGCTTACAATTAGTAGCTAGCAATATGTCATCCATATATAAGACCAAAAAGATAAACCTACTCTCACTGAACTTGTGATACACATTATCTTCCACAACATTTGTCTCAAAATTGAAAGAGACAACTATTTCATGGAACTTGAAGTACCACTGACGAGAAGCTTGCTTGAGTCCATAAATGGATTTCTTTAATCTGCATACCAGTCGCTTTGGGTCTCCAGACACAAAGCTTTTTGGTTGCACCATATAGATGGTTTCATCAATGTCTCCATTGAGAAACGCAGTCTTCACATCCATTTGATGCAACTCAAGATCAAAATGTGCAACTAGAGCCATGATTGTCCTAAAAGAGTCCTACGATGAAACCGGAGAGAAGGTCTCTTTATAGTCAATCCCTTCTTTCTGAGTGAAGCCTTTAGCTACAAGACGAGCCTTATATCTTTCCACATTACCATTAGAATCCCTCTTGGTCTTAAATATCCATTTGCAACCAATAGGTTTCTTTCCTTCAGGTAACGGGATAAGATCCCAAACTTGATTGTCTTGCATAGATTTATATTCTTCACCCATTGGCTCAATGCACTTGTGAGAGTTAGGATCCTGCATGACATGATGAAAGCTGATTGGATCATCTTCCACCATGTCTACAGTGTCCTCATGTTCCTGAAGATATACTACATAATCATCTGGAATAGCATTTCTTCTCTCTCTAGTGGACCTCCTTAAAGGCACATGTTCTGGCTCAAATTCTTGAGGTTGTTGAGCTTGTACTTGAGGAAGAATGACTTCTTTATCCTGATGAGGAAGTTGTTCAACATTGTCTTGTATTGGAACTTGATGTGCTTCTGGAACAGTGATAAGCGTAGGAACTAGAACACTGCTAGGAGTAATGATGGGAATCGACATTGAGTGTTCCTGACTCAATCCCTCCTCAAAGACAATGTTTCTAACCTTACTTCTCCCCCTTAAACTCAACATCCTCAAAGAATTTTGCAATTCCAGTCTCAAAAATAGTCCTGGTAGTAGGATTATAAAACTTATAACCCCGTGATCGCTCAGAATATCCAATAAAGTAGCCGCTAATAGTTTTGGAGTCCAATTTAGTTTCATTGGGCCTATAAGGCCTAGCCTTAGCAGGACATCCCCAAACATGAAGATGCTTTAGACTGGGCTTGCGTCCAGTCCAAAGCTCATAAGGTGTTTTTGCAGCTGCTTTAGATGGTACTCTGTTAAGAAGATAAGCTGCTGTTTTCAATGCTTCTCCCCACAGAGATGCAGGCAAGGAAGAATGACTAATCATACTCCTTACCATATCCATAAGAGTCCTATTATGCCTCTCAGATACACCATTCATACTGGGTGTACCAGGCATGGTGTATTGAGGAATTATACCAAAGTCCTGTAGGAAAATAGCAAATGGTCCTGGACGTTGTTCACCTGAACCGTCATATCTATCGTAGTACTCACCACCACGGTCAAATCTAACGCATTTATTCTTCTTTCCAAGTTGGTTTTCAACTTTGGCCTTATAAGATTTGAAAACGTCTACAGACTCTGATTTCTCATGAATGAGATATAGGTACCCATAACGTGAGTAATCGTCTATGAATGATATGAAGTATCTTTGGCCATTCCTTGTTGCTATAGGGAATGGACCACAGATGTCCGTATGTATCAATTCTAAGATGTTCGATGATCTGTTGGCACCTAGTCTCTTTTGTTTAGTCTGTTTACCTTTAATACACTCAACACAGGAGTCCAAATCTGTGTAATCAAGTGTGTTTAGGATATCATCTGACATAAGATGTTCTATTCTAGATTTGGATATGTGACCCAAATGTTTGTGCCAAAGTTCAGCTGAATTATCTACATTTAGCTTCCTTTTGGTACCTATAGTACTAACCTGCAGGGTTTCATTATAAGAATCATTAATATCCAACATATATAGATTATCACATGCATTTAAGAAGACAGTACCAAAATTTTTTTAATCCATAGATAGAGTAAATGAGTTGTCTCCAAATGAACAAGTAAAACCAGATTTGTCCAAATAAGAAACAGAAATTAAATTTCGTCTAAATGTCAGAATAACAAAAGTATCTACAAGATCCAAAAAACATCCAGTTCTTAAACACAATCTAATATGCCCAATTGCCTCCACTTCCACCGGATCGCCATTTCCCACATAGACGTATCTTTCACCGTCAGTTGGCTTTCAGTAGCTCAGGCAACCCTGCAATGAAACACTTATATGAGCGGTAGCACCAGAATCCATCCAATAAGTGTTTCCAGGAGCTGAAGTTAAATTAACCTCAGAACAAACTAAAATAAGGTACTTATCCTTCTTGATACGCCATGTGGCATATTTAGGACAGTCCTTCTTTAAGTGTCCAGACTTGTTGTAGAAGAAGCATTTTATTTCCTTAGGCTTATTTTGCACAGGACCTTTATCAACAGTTTTATTCTCAGCAGTCTTCTTTCTTTTCTTGTTTTTGTCCTTAGCTGCTGAAGAGACCAGATGAGCACTCTCTCTCTTAGTAGCAAACATTTTTTCCTCCTTATCCACACAATGAGCAATGAGCTCATTAAGAGTCCATTTGCTTGGCTGGCAGTTATATGAAGTCCTGATCTGCCCATATTGTGGTGGAAGAGAATTCAAAGCTAGATGGACTAAAAAATCATCTGGTAAAACCAAATCTAGAACCTTTAGCCTCTTGGCTATTTGAGACATGCTCAGTATATGCTCCTGAACAGTACCGTTGCCAGCATACCTTATGGAGGTGAGTTTTGCTAAAAGCGTTCCCACTTCGGCCTTGTCATTTTTGACATAGACGTTCTCCAGCTCAGCAAGATATTTTTTAGCATTACTTTCCTTAGCAGAAATGGCTCCCCGAACATGCTCTGGGATTCCCTGCTGCATGATCATAAGACCTAAGCGGTTATAACGCTCCCACTTCTCATATTGAACCCTCTGAGCGTCTGTGCTCACTTCAGTAAGAGGAGCAGGTTCGTTTATCCTGAACGCAAGGCCTAAGTCCATACAACCCAAATAAATCATGATTCTTGATTTCCATGAACCAAAGTTTGACCCCTCAAGCATAGGGACAGTGTTAGGATTATACGGCATGCTAGCTGGCATCATAGAAAGTGACAAAAAAATTTAACATAAGTTCACTATCCACTAAATAATTGAAACAAACAATAATAGAGTTCAAATAATGGAAATAAGATACCGGCACAATATTAATATTTTCATCTTTGGACATAAAATATTAACTGTAATTGGCATCTCAATGCAGCAATCAAATATTGACAATTCAATCCTGTCAAATATTAAACCTTCCTTTGGGCCGATTTATTATCCACATGGATGAAAACATAATAATTATCACATATTTATCACTGCACATGTATTCTCAATTCATCCAGATAGCAACCTTCCTTTGGGCCGGTTTACTACCCGCAATGCATTTTAATACACCTGTCTAATATCCCAAATAAATCAATTTACACAATAGAGGTCACTTTGGCGACTTTTTGCTTCAATTAACTTATTATTAAAAATATTAGACACAATCAGGACTAAAATACCAAAATTAAAACTCAATAAAATTCTCAAATTATAATAAATTGATTGCAATATTTATATTAAATAAAATTCTCAAAATAATTAAAATCAAATATTGCAATAAAAATAAACTTTAATTAATTAAAAAAATATTTGGGCCAAAAATAAATAAACAAAAAATTTTGGGCTAAAAATTAAATAAATTAAAAGTTTTATGGGTGAAAACAGGAATTACAAAACTTTTTGGGTCAAAATCGGATTATCAGAAGCTAGAGGACATGTTTGTAATTTTAAAATATATATATTATTTTTGCTTTTTACCCGGTCCAGAGACGCGCGGTTGGCTTTTTAAAACGCACCATTCTGGCTCAAAATGGTGCCGTTTTGAGCTAGGTCTGCACATTGCTCCAAATGCAGCGCCTTGGTTCAAAATGGTGTCGTTTTGGCTCAAAGCGATCTGCTCCAAATGCAGCAGATCCCTTCGTCGCCGCCCGCCTCCAGTTTTTGATCCAGCGCCGTCCACCACCGGTGACAGCCTCTAGACGGTTACTCGACCACCAAGCATCCTCTGGCCATCCTTATCGGCAACGAACGACCATGGATCAAATGAAAAACGCAAAATCGCAACACCGGCCAAACGATTTCCACCGTTCTCCACCGCCAATGACCACCTTATGAGGGTAACCCAAAGAATTTTAGAAATTGTTCTTCAAGAACACGAAAAACAGTTTCTTTTTCTAAAAATTAATTAAACTGGCTAATTAACGAAAAACCAAATCAAACCAAAATTGATTTCAAATTACTAAATTGGATTCCAAATTAATTTAACATAAGAAAATTACAATCACCGAATTAATTTTCTAGAATCAAAATAATAATCAATACCGCAATTTAATCAGAAAATCTAGCAACCTAGCACAGGGCTCTGATACCAATTGATAGGGGGAGAAAACTTAATTCCCCTAAAGCCTAAATCATACATAGATCACTAGATTATTCAAATTAAATTGAAAAGGGCAGAATATGTGTACCTGGCATCATTGTTTATTGATTCTGGAGATAATTCTGGGGTTTGTCGCCTTCCAGGGGATATACACTTTAGGTTATGCGGAAGCACTACTAAAGGAACGTAATGTTCTCTAAAAGTTGTGTTCCCCCGGAGACCATGACCCCTTATTTATAACTGAATAAATTGATTAATTTCTATTTTGGTCCTTCAACAAAATAGAAATTACTTAATGGTCTCCACACTTACAATCCTATTACGAGTAGGACACCTCAATAGTCAACAATCATAATTTGATCAAAACTTTAATTTGACTATCTTAATTTGACTGCAATACACATTTAATATTTAAATATATTTAGCCCACACTTATGATTAATTAGAGGATTAATTTTAACAATATAAAATTAATTCTAACAATGCCAGCCCCAATGACGGAGAGAGAAGTTCAGGGATTCATTGGTAAACTGCAGTACATTAGCAAATTTATAGCAAAGCTCACAACAATCTGTGAGCCTATCTTCAAATTGCTTAGAAAGAATTAGCCGGTCGTATGGAATGAAGAATGTCAAAAGGTCTTAACCAAATAAAAGAGTATTTGTTGAATCCACCTATTTTGAAACCACCTAAACCCGAAAAACCTCTATTACTATACTTAGCAGTAGAAGAAGAGTCGATAGGAGCCATGCTAGCCCAAGCAGATGAGTCGGGGATTGAGCATGTCGTTTACTATTTGAGTAGAAAGCTCCTACCTTATGAAATTAAGTATAGTATCATCGAAAAGACATGTATAGCCGTGGTTTGGTCTTCTTAGAAGTTGCCGCATTACTTTCAATCGTATAGTGTGCAAGCAATTTCCAGGTTGGATCCAATGAAGTACTTAAGGGAGACACCCTCTTTAATTGGGAAATATGGTTGATGGTTGATAATATTAGAAGAATTTGAGATCGAGTATGTAACCCGGAAAACAATCAAGGGTAAAATGGTGGCAGAATTCCTAGCTCAACAACCATTACCAGAAAGTGAAGAGGTAATCTTGGAATTTCCAGATGAACATTTAGAAGTAATTGAAGTACAAGGGTGGAAAATGTATTTTGATGGAACAGGAAAGGAGCAAGTTTGGGAGTTATACTAGAATCGCATGATGGGGAACTCATCCCTTTAGCCAAAAAGTTGAAATTTAGGGCAACCAATAATATGGTGGAGTACGAAGCTTGTATTTTCGATTTAGAAACCCTAATGATTATGATGGTGGATAAGGTGGAAGTTTATGGTGATTCGGTGCTAGTAGTATCCCAAGTAAATGGGGAGTGGGAGTTGAAAGAAGAAAAATTGAAACCATACCACCATTACCTGACCATGATGAAGAAGAATTTTAAGGAGTGTAGGTTTATACACCTGTCAAGAGAAGAAAATCAGATGGCTGATACCCTAGCCACATTGGCTTTGGTATGGGAAAATCCTGCCAGCTTATTCCTTAAGCCTCTGATCTTGACCAGTTCATTAACTCCTTGCTATGAATATGAGACAATCATGGAAGTTGATACGGACCATGATGCATGGTATGATACTATAAGGCAATTTTTGGAGGAAAGAGAATATTCGCCGGGGGCAACAAAGAAAGAGAGAAGAGCCATAAGGAGATGGTCATTGCAATACATCACCTTCCATGGAGAGTTATATTGAAGATGGCCTGATGGAGTGCATTTGATATGTTTAAGAAAACTTGAAGTGGAGCGCATCATGTCTGAAATACATGCGAAAAATTGCGGTCCGCACATGAGTGGTTTGGCCCTAGTTAAGAAGATTATTCGACCAGGTTACTATTGGTTGACCATGGAGAGAGACTGTATTGAGTTTGTCAAGAAGTGCTAGCAATGTCAGATGTATGGTAACTTGAATCACATGCCTCCTAAAGAACTGCATTCAATGTCTTCACCCTGGCCATTTGCCACCTGGGGTATCGACATTATAGGAGAGATACATCCGATAGCCTCAAACGGTCACCGTTTCATTGTAGTAGCAGTTGATTATTTTTCAAAATGGGTCGAAGCTGAATCCTTCAACAAGCTGGGTGCAAGTCAAATGGCTATGTTTATCGAAAGGAATCTCATCTGCAGGTATGGGGTCCTGCACAGTGTGATATCAGACAACAGAGTACAGTTTCAAGGAGCAGTTAAGGATTTATTCTCCAAGTACCAAATCCATCATCATCGATCCTCTCCTTATAGACCAAAGGCTAATGGTGCCGTGGAAGCAACAAACAAGATAATTAAGTAAATTCTGTCCAAGATGACCAAGACTTACAGGGACTGGTCAGAAATGCTTCCCTTTGCTTTATGGGGATATAGGACGAGTGTGCGAACACCTACTGGGATGATACCGTTCTCTTTGGTTTATGGGATGGAAGTGATATTGCCAATTGAAATTGAGATCAAGTTATTGAGAGTAGTCTTGGAAGCGGAGCTACCTAAAATGGAATGGGTAACAAGCAGATACACACAGTTAGCTCTACTGGAAGAGAGAAGGTTAAAGGCACTGTATCAACACCAACTGTATCAAAAGAAGATAGCTCGGGCCTACAATAGAAGGGTCAAGGTTAGAAAATTTAGAGTTGGGGATTTGGTGTTGAAGCAATGTAAGCCTAATGTATCTGATCAAAGAGGGAAGTTCAGACCTAGCTAGGAAGGGCCATATGTCGTGAAACAAGTCATGAGAAAAGGTGCGGTGAAGTTATCAGACATGGATGGGAATGAATTTAGTGAGCCAGTAAATATTGACAGGTTGAAGAAGTTTTATGTATGAAAAATAAAAAAGAGAGAGCTTGCTAGGTTGAAAACCCAAAAAGGGTGGCCTAGACAAAAGTTAGAGCAGTCCGTTAGTTCCGAAAACCCAAAAGGGCGGGCTAGGCAACAATTAGGGCTAATGAGAGAAAATCGTCAATTAGAAAACCCAAAAGGGCTAATTGGCAACAAGAGTGATCTTGTGTATGCTGGCTTTACGTTTGGTTGTTCCCCAATTTAATAAAACATAATTAATGATTAAATTTATTCTATATGCACTGTTATAAGTATTTGACCAGATACAGATGAAATAAATAATCATAATTGCAAAAGGTGATGACAAATTATCAATGGAAAAGAAGCATCTTTTATTACTTTAGTTATTTTTCATCCTAACAAAACACTTTCTGAATTGACAAATGTAAAATCTATGGCAGTCGATAAGTGTAACATGCAGGCCAGCTTTGCTTTAACCGATCCAAGTCGGCTTCAGTCAAGCAAGGCATGTCTACGTCAGGAGCAAAGTTAGAATCACGAGGCTCAGCTCCATACTAGTCGGTGAGGATCATAGCATGTACCTTGACAAAGAGCAGCAAGAGGAATGTACATCAAGTATGTCTGCATGGTGATATGACAAATCTTCCACCAAGGTACCAACCAACGGATATTGACTTCAGAGCGTGAGTATATCCAGTCAACCTGGTCAGCATATGAAGAAGCAGGATGGAGTAGCTTCCTAGCAGAATGATGATGTGGCAGGTATCTGGCAAAATCCATGGAGAGAGTATCAAGCAAACAGAGACGCTCCTAAAGCCAAATCTGTGAAGAAAGAATAAAAAAAAAAAGGTCCACTAAGTTGAAAACCCGCAAGGGCAACTTAGACAAAAGTTAGAGGGATAAAAAAGAAGAAGAAGAAGAAGAAGGATTACAGTAAAGTGGAAAATTGTATGTTTTTCATTATTGTACAATGTTTTATAATTGCTACAATATTTACATATCACTAAAAGGGTGGTGGTAGGTCACCAAATAAAGACTTGAAAAAGTCGTCGCCTGTTGGAGGAGGGGGCAAATCACTCGTCCCGAGATCATCCAAAGTAGAAGCACTAAAATCCCTATTGCCTTGGAGTTTCAATTTGTCATGGTCCTCATCAGAAGCAGGCGACAGGATCTCATGGTCATCAGTCTGGGGGCCTCTCGATGAAGAAACATCGGGATCCCTCATTCCTTGAAATTTGAAGTCATGAAATTTTTTTCGGATTGATGATATAGACTTTCAAAATGATAAGCTTGCTGACAACTTGCAGCCAACTCTTCTTGAAGTTTCTTATTTTGTTCTTCAAGCATCCGCTGTGAGCCAAGAAGGAAAAAGGTAAGAGCATACATAATCATGCATACATATAGCGTAAACTATTATGAAATGAGGAACGTACCAGGTAGTTTATATCAATACCCTGTGGATGAGATGGCGTATCCAGCGGGCTAGAATGAGCAAACGAAGGGGCAGTGAAAGAGGGTCCAGTTTCATGATCAAATGAGCTAGTAATACAAACTTGATAACAATAAAACTCAAATGCAATGCCAATGCATAATGCATATGGATATCACATCATTCCATTTTCTCATACTTTTCAAATATTTCAAAATCCACAATTCTCATAAAACAAACACAAGCATGGGCCCAAAGATAACTAATATGCTATTCAAAATCCAGAGTTACTGTTTTGGTCTATAATGAGACCATGTGCCTAGCCTCAGAGGCAATATATCAATGTAATAATCCAACTAGGTCTAAGCTTACGACCTGGTCATTTCACCCAGCCTAGCTTCAAGGACTTATTTTTTAGGCTTACAACCTGGTCATTTCGCCTCAAAAGTATTTTTACAATGACGCCCAGCGTCTAGCCCGTAAGCAAATCATAGGCATGCTGCCAAACACAAAACTCTAAAAATTGAATAACATACGAGGCACACAATTTATTCATATTTCTCATTTATATCGATATCAATTCATTTCATTATGTTTCCACATATCTCATTACATTATACAACATTTTTGCATTTGCAACACAATACCCAATTACATTGGGTATTTCCACATAATTCACATATTAATCACATTTAATGTAATCTAGCCAATACCAATAGCTTTTTAACAATGCACTTAATGCATACATAACAAATGGCATTACCCAAACACTTTGGGTCATTTTCACATAATCCACATATTTCATATTTTACACAATTTAGCCATTATTAATGGCTTTCCACAATGCATTTAACACATATATGACATTACAAATGTCATAGTGCATTATTCATACATAACCAATGTAACAAGTAGCTTAACACATTTTCCAACCAAAATGTGTTAAGCTTAAATGTTATGCAAACACAACCAATGTATTCAAAGTTTGTACTTACCTCAAATAGCAACCAAAATAAGCTTAAAACAACCTTCAATCCTATCCTTCCAACTTTCTCTTCACTACTTGGATGAAGCAAATCAACCTCCCTCGATGCCTAAACCAAATGTGATAGCAAATAATCATTTAGTATCACATTTAATGGCATTTCCAATATTAAACCATAATTAAACCCCATCCAAGCAAAAATCCAAAATTTAAGGCTAACCTCACTTTAACTTTGGATTCTCATATTAGGCCATTCATTTTAATATATTAAGTTTATTTATATTATTAGAAACATATTTTAATACATTTAAACTATTTACATTACAAAAACACACTCTCATACATAAAACTTAAAATGGCATAACCTTCCCTCATTGAAGGTTTTCCTTTCCAACACAATCCATTAATCATTTTAAGCTTATATTCATCACTTATGTCACCAAACAATAAGATTAAACCAATAAAATTATACAATTCAACAACTTTGGAAAAATCATTTTCCAAAATCCTAAATCACCCTTCCATTCTCAAACTCCAACCAAACTTAACCAAATCTATCATTTGACTTTAAAATCCTTGTTTATGAATCAAAACAACACATTTGGAATCAATTTACACAATTAAAACACATTATTCCAAGAATTCAAATTTTCCATATCCCTAAATTCTCTCTCTTCACCCAACTCATCCTAAACTTAATCCTTTCTTCCATTTAACTTGAAAATCATTAATAATCAATAAAAATAGCTTCATTCATACCAAATTAAACAATTAAATCATGCTAATAGAAAATATCAAAATCCACATATTCATACTTTCATAGAAAATCAAAAATTTAAAAAAGAAGATTACTAACCTATTGGAAATCCACCAAAACTTCAATTAATTCTTGAAAATTATTGTCAAAATGAGTATTTGGATGAAGAAAAACCTCTCCCATGGAGACATGATATTTCATTTTTTTTTAAGAAGAAGACTAGTTTTAGTTTCTCTTTAATTTCATCCTTTAATTATAACCATATATATATTAATATTTTAATAATTAATTAATTATTTAAAAAATTAAAAGTCCAAAAATCTCTCTTCTATTCAAAAATTATTTATTTTTGAATTAATTTAATAATTTTAAATTTTTAAGGTTTAATTACCAAAATACCCTTTTTACTTTGACTTTTGACATTTCTTTTAAAAAGTGTTGACTCTTATATGTTACGTATATTTTACATATATATCATATTTATATTCCAATTTTTTATTTAAAATCTCTTCATTTTTCATTTAAAACCATTAGTTTAATTTATCCAATTTAATTATAATTTATTTTATTGAATTTTTAAAAATTAGAAATTTTCAAAAATAATTTGGGATATTACAAAGGTACTAACAACGGATGTTAACTGTAGCACGTGAGCGGATCTAGTTAACCCAGTCGGTATATGAAGAAGCGGGATGGAATAGTTTCTTAGCAGAGTGATGTCATGGTAGATATCTAGCAAAATCCATAAATGGAGTGTGGAGCAAACAAAGACGTTCCTGAAGCTAAAACTGTAAGCTCAAGAAAAAAAAGTGGCCCCTTAGGTCGAAAATCATATAGGATGGCCTAGGCAAAAATTAAGGCGGTTCGCTAGTTTCAAAAACTCACAAGGGACGTCTAGGAAAAAATTAGAACCTATATAAAAGAAAAAAAAAAGGGCCTAAATTGAAAACCTAAAAGAGCAGTTTAGATAATTAACTGAAGCAACAATGTACTCCCGGCCAATCTCCTTGACAATCCTGATTAAAGTTGGTCCAGTCCAACTAAAGTCTCAGCTAAGATCATGGGTATCGGCGACAAGCCTCCTTCCATTTATTCCATGATATCCAATACTTATGGATTGATATCGCCATCGAAAGAAACAAGCAAGAATTGGCCAAGCAAGCATAGACAAAGTATACATCCCTATGCCTTGGTAGGAGCCAAATGAGAAATGCAACAGTCAATTAAGGGACCAAGCAGAATTTTCTCACCTTTTATCAACTGTAGAACTTTAGGCTTTGAAAGTTGAAATAATATTTGTATCTTTTGATGAGTTATGGAAATCAATATTGGCAACACCATTGGTTGATTGCTTGGATATCCAAAGATTGCCTCAAACTCTTCAATCATGGGACATATCTCAAAGTCATTTATCATAAATGTTCTAGAATTCACACTCCAAAAGGAAACCATGGCATGTAAAAAAGTATGGTCCAATTTAATATTTTGAAAACACTTCAAAATATTGATTTTAGACCAAGATATTTGCTCTCAATGAATGGCTTTCATATTTTTAAATAAATCCTATATTTTCTGCAAATTGAGTTCTGTCATTGTTGAAGATTAAAGGAAACTTAAAATTGTTGAAAGGAATTTTGATGCTAAAATTAAAATTCGTGGAAAATTTCCTGGCTTCTCTATGGGTCATAGAACGAAAGGACAATTTATATTGGGAAATTGGCTATACCAAAGTTGACAAGGAATTCCTTGAGATCGAGACGCGCAAGGATAGGAAATCAACGATGAAATTGTTTTGAGTTGCCGCGTTACTTTTAGTTTTATGAATCATTGCTACTTTAGGATTCTGAATTATGAGAGGAAGTAACAATGATTATACCATAGTAATAATAATGATCATAATATTACAAAATAAGAAAACAAAAAATATAATATAAAAAAAATTTTGAAAGTCAAAAGTTGCATTAAAAGTGCAAATTATAATTATTATAATAATTATTATTATTAATATAATATTTTCTCAATTAATACAATAATGATGGATCACTGAGAAGAAGGTGTTGGACCATAAACAAATAAAGCTCTAAAAAAGTCATCACCTATTGGAGGATGATGCATATCATCTTTCTCGAGTCTACCTGAAAAAGGAGCACCTGAACCTCTATTATCCTAGAATTCAGGTCTATAACGGTCCTCATCAGAAGTAGACGACGGAATCTTATGGTCATCGGTTTGAGGCCCCCTAGAAGATGAAGCACTAGGATCCCTCATTCCTTGGAACCGGAAATCTCGAAAGTCTTGCTTCGACTGATGATACAATTTTTCAAAATGGGCAACCTGCTGGTGACTAGCAACTAACTCCTCTTGCAGTTTCTTATTTTGTTCTTCAAGCATCCACTGTGAGTCAAAAAGAGAAAGCGTAAGAGCATACATAATCATGCATACATGTAGCATAAATCACAAAGGAACAGGATAACCTACCAGGTAACTCATATCAATGCCATGCGGATGAGATGGCATCTCTAGTTGATAAGAAAGAGCTAATGGAGGAGCAACAAAGGAACGTCCAGCCTCATGACCAAATGAGCCAATAGCTTGCAATAATCATTAAAATAGTCAAAGTAAGTTGAAAAAGAAGTAATTGCAATGGCAAAATGGTAGAAATTTACCTGAGAAGTGCTAGCCCTGGGATGAGGGATGGACCCTCCTCCCTCTCCATGGTACTCCTCTTCATCACTATCCTCATCTTCCTTGGGAATGTCTCGGACACCAATAGGAGATACGTTAAAGTTCAAGCATCCTACTCGAATAAACTAGTATATGATGCACCCGGTGGATAGAGAAAGGTTTGAACATCATAAGCGTGCCGAACTAGCCATCACGCATTCTCTGGCATTGATGCGATATTTAAAGTATACTCCAGGAAATTTATCGGGATTCTCTGTCACTCGGGACTAAGGAACCACTCATACACCCTCTCCCTGAGAAACCAGCCACTAGACACAGGACTAGAAATGACTGGGCGGGTATGCTGGAAAGGCAGTGCGGCATTCAAGGAAGAAGTTCAGTTAGTTTGCTCTTCAGTTTTCCACCAAGCCAAGTTGACCTATAGGATGACAGAAGATAAGTAAACTTTTTACCTAAATTTTAAAGTATACTAATATTATTTTACCTGGCCTCAGGTTAAGCGACTCAAGAGATAGCATTGGGTGTGCACATGGTGAGAACCAGGAATTGCTGCACGATCTGACAACTAAAAATTCAACCTCGAATACCTGACTCTCTCTTGGGAAATGACAGGCGCCCCTACAAGATTATGCTTATATGCTCATACCTGCAACAACAATGAAAATCAAATTCATACAAGTATAAGAATGGAATTAACAATGGTGGAAGAAGAGCACCTTGACAACTGCCATGAAACCAACGAAAGACTTCTTATTCCTGCAAATCTTGTCTAGTCCATGATAGAGACAGGCAAGGCTAGCTTCACCCCAGTCGTAAAGGGGTACCATATTCATATCGGTAAGGGCCCTCAACACTGACAGATGGATGGCAGATTCGGTGATGCATAAAATGGTCGACCCAAGCAAATATAGTAAAAATCCCCGAGCATATTGTTTGGCTATTTCTCCATGAGCCTGTCCTTCATAGCTCATCCAATAATTCTGAATCGGCTTAATTTTTATCTTGAAAGGCTCTTTTAGTGACGGTTCCATACCGATTAACTGTTGAATTTTTTCGTGTGTCAGAATATTATTAGTAAGAGGGACTGGAAGCCCATAGTACAAATACTATTTATGGCTGTAAAATCAATTGGGCCAATGGTCATCTCTCCTACAAGTAGGTGAAAAGTATGGGTCGTGTCCATCCATCACTCCGACAATGCTTGAACTACACCCCTGTCTATCGGACACTCCTCAGATGGTAATTGCAAGATAAAGCTTTCAAAATTGCACTCTCAGATAATCCATTTTGCATGAGAGGATGCTACGTCATACCATTGTCAGGCTTTATAGACACAACCTTCGCCCCGGACAACACAGTGATCATGCTAACACAAATCTAGGTAAACCAACACGAGGTAAGTATATCATCCTACCAATACCACTGATTCATAGCCTAAAATTACTCGTTATGTTCTATTTTAATCAATTAATTTATTTATTAAATTCTCAATAATAGTTCATTAATTAATTTATTTTTAATATTTCCTATTTTTTAGTACTAATAATAATTAATAATTAAAAAATAAAAACTAATAATAAAATAAAATAACAAAATGAAATGAAATGAAATGAAATAAAATAAAATAAAATAATGAATACATATTTGTGCTATTAAGTTGCAATGTTACTTTAGTTTTTTGACTTGAACTGCAATGAAGTTGCATCCCAGCTAGCAGATTTATAGTACCATTTTCATATCATCGAATAAATTCTATCAACTCAACAATGGATCGAGGCCCTGATCTCAAAGCATGTGTCCTCTTCATTTGCTGATCAACTCTCTGCTAAACTTTCTGCTTACTTCAACTAAGAAAATATATAAATAATTTGTGAATGAATGTAAGTGTGCATGAGTATTGAAGAAATGAACTGTTTATATAGGCAAAGTGCAAAGAAAAAGAGAAAAGGAAAAAGGGAAAAAACAATAATTCCCGTGAAAAAAAAAGAGCCTACAGTGAATCTCACTATTAGTGAATAGTGAGGAAATAGTGAATGAATATTAAATTCAATTATTCAATTCAATTATTTAGATATTCATATGTCTAAAAATAATTTCGTACTTAAATTTTTTTTCAAGCAGGAGGAAAGAGGATATAGGTATGGTAAAAAATAGCTAAATTAGTTGGAAAAATTTTTGATATCCTACTTACTACAATCATTTTTTATAAATAATCCAAATTATTTTCGAGTCCAAAACTCACCTTGGGTCCAAAATCCAAATTATTTTCTAGTCCAAAACTCACCTCGGATCCAGAATCCAAATTATTTTTGAATTAAGAACTCACCTCAGGTCCAGAACTCAAATTATTTTTGGGTTCAGAACTCACCTCAGGTCCAGAACCCAAATTATTTTGAGTCCAAAACTTACCTCGTGTCCAAAATCCAAATTATTTTTGAGTCCAGAACTTACCTCAGGTAAAAACCCAAATTATTTTCGAGTCCAAAACTCACCTCGGGTCTAGAACCCCAAAATTATTTTTAAGTCTAGAACTTATCTCGGGTCTAGAATCCAAATTATTTTATTTTCGAGTCCAAAACTCACCTCGGGTCCGAAACCCAAATTATTTTTGAGTCCAGAACTCACCTTGAATCTAGAACCCAAATTATTTTTTACTCCAGAATTCACTTTGGGTCCAGAACCCAAATTATTTTTTGAGTCCATAACTCAAACCAACTTTGGGTATGGAGTCCAGTCTAGCTTTAAACCCATTCAAAAATAACATTACTTTTCACTCTCTTTTGTTGTAGTCTTAGATCTCTCAAGTAGAGGGCAAACTATAAACCCTTAATTTTTTTATCTAGTTCAGTCCAAAGAATTTAAAATAGTCCAAAATAATTTTTATAGTTTATATCGTTTATTTTAATATTTATTATATATTTTGATAATGTAATATTCATTTTACTTATTATTTATTATTTATTTATTTTATTATTTATTTATAATATTTATTTTAATATAATATTTATTTATTTTATTTATTTTTAAATATATATAAATAAAATATATGTACAAATAAAAAAATTGACAACGGCATAATTGATGACGATTGAGGCAAACACGACGAATTGGCTTGGGCCAATTCGCTGCAGGCTTGCACCCCAACCCACAGTTTTGCCCGTGCCCAGTAGCAGCTCGCCCCCAGCTCGCCCAGCACCAGTCTCGCTCGGGCCTAGGCATAGTTTTCCCCAAAATCTTATTTTACTTGGTTTTTTATTTAATTTCCAAAATAATTTTTAGTTTTCTTAACGTACTAGATTTTTTATTTTAATTGCTTATAAATGCCATATTTAAAACACATAGAAAAGGATAGAAAAGGGAGGGAGATTGGACTCAAGAATCATTCGAGCTTCTATACAAGCAATAAACAAAGGCAGTATACACACTGTCTTTGCAAAAGCTCATCCAGAATTCACGTTTAAACAATTTTAGTGGAGTCAACAAATGATCGTATGCTTTAAATTAAATAAATGCTATATATTTTGATTGTTTTAAACATTTAATAAGTTTGTTCTTCATCTAAACTAAAGTCACTGTATGCAATTTCTTATTGAATCAGTAGTTGTTAGTTTGCATGGAGTGCATATTATTGTTTTGCTAAATCATAACCTTTAGAACCAGTAAACCAGTTCGACCTAGGATTTTGTTTGTATTTCTTTATCTCGTAGCTATTTAATCATTGTGTTACTCAGAAATCACATTAAGGTTTTTTATATATAAAACCATACAGTAGCATCTAAACCTCTTTTAAAAAATATATTCACAGTTTATATAAACCTTAAAATCTTTTATTAGTTTTTCACAAACACTAAACCCTAATTCATGTAAAATCTTAAGCTACAAATATTATTTTTATAAATACCAAACCCTAATTTATTTCTTTCTAAAAACCCTAATTTGATTAACTAGAAACCCTATTACTTTCTTAAAACTATAAAACCCTAATCAAATATATTTTTTTAATTCCTTACAGTAGGTTTAGTATTTTAAATAATAATAATAATAATTGTGTTAATTCCAAGATATCAAAAACCCTAAATGTTATTTAAGAAACCCTAAATTTAGAAATAAACCTAAACTTGAATCTTTATTTGTTTTATTCAAGTTAGAAGCATGTTTATTAATGTTTTCATTAGCGATTTAATTATATCTTTGATTTATATCTTCGATGAATGATTTATTTATGATAAATGGTTGGTTGGTTATTTTTATTAATTTCTTTTGGTTTTAAGAAATCGTAAGAGGTATGTTTCCATGATTGGGTACCTCATCAATTAATTTTCATATAATTTAAGTTGTTTTTATATTTTGAGAAAATATAATGGACACTTTTCCACCTTTTGGTGGGTGTCTTATTTAGTTTTAGATATTGGATAATTATAAAGGCATATTTCCATCAATGGATGAGTGTCTATTTGTTTGTTTTGTTTAGACATTGTTGTGATTTTAATAAAGTATTTATTTATTCTTATGATCTTATGTAGTATGGATAATATTATATTAATTAAGAATTTTATAATATAAAGACCTGAAAAGGAGGCCAGTTCCAATGAATCGGGCGTTGTGGGGATGCTGGGTCATTCTCACCTTTCCCACACATACCCAACTTTTCGAACCCATTAAGGGGTTGGAGATTTCTTAGGAATCGATTCATCCACTCCTTTTTTTCCCAGTCCATCTGAGTGGTGACTCCATTTTCTCTGGGCTTAGGCCCATGTTCTGTAAGGCCCAAAGCCTGACAGTGCCGAAGTCGCAAGAATTATTCCACTGGGAGTGGAGGCAAAAATCCCCGCTCACACATTTCTATTTTAATATTTCTCATATCATCTCCTCATGTTCATATATCATTCATTTATCATTCCTTTTCATATTTATCAAGTGATCCTTTTCTTATTGCATTTTTATATTTCTCATTTAATTTGTCAATTCCTCATTACTACACAATTAATTTTCACTTTTAGATTACATTTATCAATTTTATCACAATCATTTATTTTTCCATATTTTCCTTATTTTTCATATTTTTAAATATTTTTCACAATTTTATATTTATTTCCCACATTCCACATTTTATCCTTTTCAGATTTTTTGTTCATAAAATTTCATATCCATGAGTCACATTTATAATGTGACTCATTTCCCACGTTTACTCACAAGTTATAAGTGCATCCACATTGGACAACACACCATATATATATATATCCATTTTGGATTGTTGCCATTTTGACACCTAAGACATAGCTATGCCACTAGGCATAGATTATGTGCAAAATCATATTTGCAAGAACATTATACACTCATAATGCTCACTTGCATTTAATGAAAATAGAATGTTTAGTAATATGAACTAACCTTATGACTTTTCCAAGCTATACCTTAAACTTCTCCTCTTTTACCTCTTTAATCTACACATACATAATTCAACAATAAGCAACATTACTGTAGACCCTTAATTTTGACCCCAATTTGATACGGTCCTAATTAAAGGATGCCAAAATAAATTTGATTCGACTTTAAAATATTTAACTAGTTTATAATTTTTTAAGAAGTCGGTTCGAATTAAAGAGGCATAAATTCAATTAAAAAACCCTAAAATCAATTTGAATCGGCCCAAATTAAAATTGTTCAGTCCATAAGTTAAAAAGGCCAAGAATAATTCGAGTCAAATGGGCCAGGGAGACATGAGCGTGCCTCATGTCAATCTGGCAGCCCAGATGGACATGAGGTTGGACTCATGTCGACCTGGGCAGCCCAGGTCGACATGAGGTTGGACTCATGTCGACCTAGGGCAACCAGGTCAACATGGTTTCAATGAATTTCCTAATTGAACTAAAATTTGTTTTAAGGACGGATTAATATTAGGGTTAAGGATTATGGGTGAGGTTTGCCTATGAATATGAACGTTTCAAAATTTAGAAAGGTAGCAATTAAAATTAATAAGGGTTGGTAATTAAGATTATGAGAGATTAAACAACAAAACAGAAGAGACGACAACAAACAAAGAAGAACAGCAGCAGCTTTTTTTTGGAGAATGAAGGAAACAACAAATAGAAATATCAAAACAACTAAAGAAGAAGGCAGAGTCCATACTGTCTTCACATTGTTCATCCAGAAATTGATTTTGTGGTGGAACCAATGATGGAGGTTTGATCTTTAATCATAAATTATTCATGCTCATAGTAGCTTCGTTTCTTTGATTAATAAGAACATGCATGCAGTAACTTGATCTTTGAACACACAGTACCTTGATCTTTGAACATGTAGAAAATGACATTTATTTCAATAACTTTAATCGTTTGCTTTAATTAACACATTGATCAGTTGGTATTCATAACCCCACTTGCATGTTTCATAAAAAACTTAAAACTATCTAGTAGCTGTTGAGGATTTAAATTAATTATCAGAATCTATTCTTTTACTAAAACTTCAAGAACCGTAGGTTATTTTATTGAAACTCAAAACATTAAACTATTTCGATAAACTCCAAAATATTGATTATTTTTCCAAAATCTTAATTTATCTCCCCAAATCCAAAATTATTTTTAAGGCAGTAATTTAAACCCTAAAAACCCTAATTCCAAACCCTGAATTCTAAAACCCTAGTTTCAAAAACCATAATTTTAAAATCCTAATTACAAAACTCTAGTTTCTAAAACCCTAAGTTCCAAAAAACCTAATCTAAGATGCAAATTCTAAATTTATATATTTATTACTTTATTTAATTTTAGATTTGATTATATAGTTTATTATATGCTTTGATGGTTGATTTATTTAATTTCAATACTTGATTTACTTAATTTGATTTATTTAATTTATCATGGATTGATATTTTATTTATTATTATGATTGTTATTTGTTTGTTTTGGTATTAAAATTGTAAGAGGTATGTTTCCATATTTTTGGGTACCTCATTAATTAATTTTTATGTAATTTAAATTGCTTTTATATTTAGGACCAATGTAAAGGACATGTTTCCACCTTTCGGTGGGTGTCCTAATTAGTTTAGACATGGACGATGTAAGGAAATTTTTCCAGGCCCATTCGGGTGGCAACTCAATTTTCTCCAATGTTCTCTAAGGCCCGAGCATAAACGATGCAGAAGTCGTAAGAACCATTCCACCGGGAGTAGGGGCGAAAATCCCCGCTCACAGTGGCCACTCCACTGGGGATAAGAGAAGTTGATTTTGCTGGTCTTTATATTATTCTATTCTTTCTTATAATAATATTATCCATTGCATCATTTAGATTGCATCGTGTGCATGAGTTAGGATGCCCGTGTTACCCATGTTGTGTTATGTAAGGGATACTATACTTTCACTCAAGGTATGGAGATCGAGCATGGCATAACCACTTAGAGCCTCATACCATTTGGTATATACTTGCTATAGGAACCTAAGCATTTTAACCTAAAAACTAAAGCTCATGTAATTGGCCTAGTTACTTTTCTTAGGTTTTTACCCCTAATGCTTGTTGTTTGACTATGGTTAATTTGTCTTAGCTTAAATCATGGCTTATTAGGTTTGTTCTTTTTCTAATATGACCTAATTACATTGTGAGCTCAAATAATTTTTTCTTTAAAGTCCAAAAGACCAAAGCTATTTTCAAAACTTTTCAAGATGGTCTTTGGACATAAAACATTTTCTAAAAATAAATCAAAAAAATTCTTTTCTCAAGACTCAAATACAAAGCCCAAAATTCATTTTTTCTAAAATCTTTTTACAATGGGCTTAGAAACAAAGTTATTGTCATCCTACAATTTCTTATAAAGAGCTTGCAAATTATTTAGGTCAATTACGAAATAACAAAAATCAATTGTGAGCCTATTTTATGCTAAGAATAATTAATCATGGGCTTGTTTTTGGCATGAATCATTAGTTACTTTTTTAAGTGAGAAATCTATTTATAATAAATCTCTTAATTTAGTTTTAATCCAATATAGCATAAAAGATACTTTAGTTGGTTGAATGGATTAAAACCTAATTAATGGGAATTATCATGAACTGATTTCCATTTTCTAAAATATAACTATTGGTTGAAACATCCGAGGGAATTATTTGAAAAACAAGATACCCCATGTTGGTATTTTGTTAACCATATACCAAGGAAAAGAGACTCGCCATTCGTGTGTGGAAGTTATAAGGTTGGAAGAGACATTCTACTTATCTTTGTCTATTGTTTGTGCATACATTTGCATCTCATATCATTAATCCTTTCTGGCTCACAACCCTAGATTACGACAGGTCAAAAGCTTAGGACAATCCGACCTATACCGGAGACAAAGAATCTAGCAGCGACTCAATCACTTTCTCACCAAAAGTAATGGGGTCAGAACAAATTCAAAGAATGGTGGAAGAAGCCCTTAATTCCAAGATGGAAGAAATAAAGGAGGCCCTGGCCGAGACCATGAAGAATCAATTGGCTGCAATTTTAGGGAACAATGTCGAAGCATCTGCTAGCACCAAGAAGCCAAAGGACAAAGGGAAGCTAAGGTTGGTGAAGTGGCTTTTGATGAAACAAGGTAGTCCTTGATGATGATGATGACTGGGCTCAGTACTTCTAAGATCCTCAAGACAAAAAGGAGCGGAAGGTTGTGGAGAAGACAACTATTGAAAAGACCGAGACATCTGATGTTGAGAAGATGATTGCCGATTTAGAAATGAAATTTGAGAAGAAGCTGAAAATCGAAGAGATGTCCGAGATCGACAAACTATTTGAACAAGATGAGGAGGTCCCTTATAAGTTCAAGATGCCTTCCTTCTCTAGGTACAATGGTACTGGAAATCCTCATCTCCATGTGAAGCAGTACATCACTGCTATGCAGTCTGCCAGACTCTATTGTCCAAAATTGGTTCAACAAGTTAGAGGAAAGTACTCAAAAAGATTGGGACATGTTGTACAACTTTCATTCAACAATATGAGTACAATGTTGAGCTAGAAGTAACCTTGATGGAAGTTGAGTCCATTAGACAAAGGCCAAATGAAAATTTTGTGGATTATGAGAAAAGATGGAGAAATAAGGCTGCGTTGCTCAAAAGAAGGCCTGATGAATCTGATCAAATTAGAATGATTGTGAGAGGAGTGTTACCTAGCCTTCACGAATGGATGTCTCATATACTCATCTGTGATTTCAAAGATCTTCTCCAAGCTAGTCTGCAAATGAAGAGTGGGAAAGGGAGAAGAATCACTTTTCGGCAAGAAGGAATGAGAAAGGAAATTATCAGCCTAGCAATCAAAGCATGCAAAAAGAAGTTGATGTTAATGTGATTGGTCAGGGAAATAAAAGACAATTCTCAGAATTGGGGAAACCTCTATCTTGGGTTTTCAGCAAGCTACAAAAGAAAGGGCTATTACAACCATTGGCTCCTCGATCGCTACATAATCCCCTGCCACCAAACTTCAATGCTGAGGCCTTCTGTCAATCTCATCAAATGCAAGGGCATGAAATGGATAAATGTGCTCGTCTAAGGTATGAGATCCAAGATTTGATTAAGAGTAGTAAGCTACCCGAGCTGGATAAGCCTAATACCAAAAGCAATCCTCTGCCTAAGTTCAACAGAGTGCCACCACCAGAAACTTTTATGGTAGGAGGAGGATTGGAGGAAGATCTTCTCTTCTCCTCCTTTCAAGATGGGAATATTGAAGATGTGAAAGGAGAAGAAGCATAACTCAACAAACTTCCCTTGGCTTGTTTATTTTTCTTATTTTATTTTCTTTATTTGGTGTTTTATGGAACAATCATGTTTTTCAAATTTAAAGTTGTTTGAATAAATTATTTTTGTCAAAATTTTGTTGGTGCTTGTTCATTTTGGTGCTCAACCAATGAGGAATCTATCTTGATGATTCATGAATTAATATATTTATGCATCATGACTTGAATGACTTTACTAGGTGAGGGAATTGCTCTATAGCATTGAGTTGTGTATGCTTACTTAGAGCATAATGACCTTTGTCTAGGTCCTAGTCAGCCTTAGAACATGCTTTGTCAAACTTTCGAGGCGAAATTGAACTCTGCTTATTTTAAGAGAGAGATGATCTAGGCATTATTTGATGAGTCAATAACTAGTATTCACCCAATTAAATATCAATCCTTAGTTGTCCCTTTGAGCCTTCATAAAATTTTAGCTTTCTTTTCATTGGCATATGACCTCAACAACCTACCCTGAGTTGTAATATTTTTGACAAGTCTTATGATCACTAAGGTGAAGAGGCAAGAAGATCAAAGAATGGAATGCATAGCCAAAGTCGTAAGGATAGTTGATGTTCTCAAGATCATGAAGATAGTTGAAGTTCTCAAGACCATAAGAGTAGTTGAAGTTCTCAAAACCATAAAGGTAGTTGAAGTTCACCTGAATTAGACAAAATATCACAAATAAAGTCAAGACTAAAGCAGATTAATACCACTCCACTCATCCCTCATTAGAAATACAAGTTGGTACAAACAAGACAACTCAGTTAGAGCTAGAACATAAAAGAAAAAAAAAGAAAAGAAAAGAAAAGAAAAAAAAGAGAAAAAAAGAGAAAAAAAAGAAAAACAAAAGAAAAAAAAGGAGAAAGATAAAACCTAAAAGGCAGTTCAGAAAACCAACTGAGTTCTCTTTTACCTAAAGCAGCAAAAGGCTTCCATTTGGTTTATAAGGACAGTTTGACTTAAATTGATCCAACCCAACCAAAGATTCAATAAAAAATCAGAGAAAAATGAGAAAGACCATCTAGTTCTTGAAAATTCTATATTTGACAGTCCTACAAGGGAGAAGGACAAAATAATAAAATGCTCAAAGAAAGGGAAGAGTAAGAAAAATAAAAAGAAAGAAAAGGGAGAAGAAGAAAAGAAACGAATTTGGGTACCAAACTTTTTGCAAGGGCAAAGACTGTCCTAATCAAGATCTAGATTAATGCCAAGAAGATAGAAGGAATTTGGAGTCTAGCAAGATTACTCCCAATTGTCTAAAGTTCCAATAAGCAATTTGAAGTGTGAAGGTTTGTCCTTTGTGTCACACCAGCTACAATCTAAAAATGGCTTTCATTTAACCCGTGTCCCTTATAGACCCCATTTCAAGCCTATCAAAGACTTGTTGATCTCTCTTGGTAGGTAGAGTCTATTAGTGGAGATAGTTTGAATAAGTATGCATATGAGATAGACAATATTTATACTCAATGAGACCTTTGGCCAAGTAATGTGTATGTGCCTATCTGAAGTGTAATAATTCTTGCTTAAATAGAAATGATTCCCAAGTTTAGTATGGTAACTAGGGTTGTCATGTTATAGATATATTAATTTGGAAAATCAAGTCCCGAGGTACATTAACATTGATTTGGCAAAGCCAATGTTTAATTTCAAAAAAAAAAACAAAAAAAAATTCAAAGCCTTTAAGTTAAGGGAAGTATGTCAAATCATTAAACCTCAAAGGACACATTGGGTAAAGGAAATGATTATTGGCAAGGTCATGAAGAAGCTTCCAACTGACACGCTGAAACATAATTTGAAATGGATGTATCCCTGACTCTGCAGCTTAGGGTATCCACCACTCATATTTTCAACATCTTGAAGATAAAAGACATAAATGTGAAGCATTTTGTCATTCCAAAGCAAGACCTAAACGGGCATCTGGAAGGAGGCAATGAGAACACTTCAGTTGATTATCTCGGTCTGTGATTCAATAGAACCATTGTAAGTGTTATTCATGCATATCATGCATACATGAGCATATCACATTGCATTTTCTTTTATTGTATTGTCTATTCTTTGTCAAAGTAAACAACAAACACCCTGTGAAGTAAATAATCAATAGAAGATATTGAATCAGGAGGGCATGGAAGACCCATTGCTTGAGGAAGTTCTAGTCATTTTGCAAAAGAAAGAAGAGATGAATGCTTATGCAAAGAATAAGATAAAATACAAATATCAATCATAGCGTACATGAGAAAAATTATTGGTTTGAGCCTACACAGGGGGCAAAGTTTCTCCATTTTAATTTTTGAGTTTATGCGCATACAAAATATTTTCAAACTCACTTTCAAATATTTTGGTTCAGAATCCAAATCTAGTTTAGGAACGAGTACCCAAATCCAGTTTACGATCGAGCATTCAAACCCTATTTAGGGTCGAGAATCGAAATCTAGTTTAGGATTGAGTATCCAAATCTAGTTATGATTGAGTATCCAAATCCAGTTTAGGATCGAGTATCCAAACCCAGTTTAGGATCGAGCATCAACATCTAGTTTAAGATCAAGTATCCAAATCTAGTTTAGGATAGAATATCCAAATCTAGTTTAGGATTGAGTATCCAACTCCAGTTTAGGATCGAGTATCCAAATCCAGTTTAGGATAGAGCATCCAAATTTAGTTTAGGATCAAGTATCCAAATCTAGTTTAGGATCGAGTATCCAACCCAGTTTAGGATTGAGCATCCAAATCTAGCTTAGGATCGAGCATCCAAAACTAGTTTAGGATTGAGCATCCAAATACAATTTAGGATCGAGTATCGAAATCCAGTTTAGGATCGAATATCCAAACCCAGTTTAGGATTGAACAAGCAAATCTAGTTTAGGATCAAGTAACCAAATCCAGTTTAGGATCGAGTATCCAAATCCAGTGTATGATCGAGTATCTAAATCCAGTTTTGGATCGAGCATCCAAATCTAGTTTCATGTCAAGCATCTAAAATCTAGCTCGGGTCCAAAACCCAAATTACTCTTAATTCCAAAACATAGCTTGGGTCCAGAAGATGGCAGAAATATCAAAACAACCAATGAAGATGGCAGTGTCCATACTGTCGTCACATTGTTCATCCAGAAATTGATTTTTTGGTGGAACCAACAACGGAGGTTTGATCTTTAATCATAAATTATTCATGCTCACAGTAGCTTCGTTTCTTTAATTAATAAGAACATGTATGCAGTAACTTGATCTTTGAACATGTAGTACCTTGATCTTTGAACATACAAAAAATTGACCTTTGTTTCAATAACTTTAATCGTTTGTTTTAATTAACACATTGATCAGTTGGTATTCGTAACCCCACTTGCATTTTTCATAAAAAACTTAAAACTATCTAGTAGTTGTTGAGGATTTAAATTAATTATCAAAATCTATTCTTTTAATAAAATTTCAAGAACCGTAGGTTATTTTATTGAAACTCAAAACCTTAAACTATTTTTATCCAAAATCTTAAACCATTTCATTATTAAACTCCAAATATATTGATTATTTTTCAAAAACCTTAATTTATCTCCCCAAATCCAAAATTATTTTTTAAGGCAGTAAGTTAAACCCTAAAATCCCTAATTCCAAACCCTGAATTCACAGTAAGTTAAACCCTAAAAACTCAAAATTTAAACCCTGAATTCTAAAACCCTAGTTTCAAAAGCCCTAATTTCAAAACTCTAATTACAAAACTCTAGTTTCTAAAACCCTATGTTCCAAAATCCTAAGTTCCAAAAACCCTATTCTAAGATGAAAATAATAAATTTATATATTTATTACTTTATTTAATTTTAAATTTGATTATATAGTTTATTATATGTTTTGATGGTTGATTTATTTAATTTCAATGCTTGATTTACTTAATTTGATTTATTTAATTTATCATGGATGGATATTTTCTTTATTATTATGATTATTATTTATTTATTTTGGTATTAAAATTGTAAGAGGTATTAATTAATTTTTATGTAATTTAAATTGCTTTTTATATTTTGGACCAATGTAAAGGAAATGTTTTCACTTTTCGGTGGGTGTCCTATTTAGTTTAGACATGGACGATGTAAGGACATGTTTCCATCCTCAAATGGGTGTCCATTTATTTATTTTTTTTGGGCATTACTTTGATTTTAATATAATGATGCTATATTTTAATTGTTGCATATAGCATGAATAATATTGTTATATTTAATAATTTTATAATATTAAGACCTGCAAAGGAGGCCGGTTCCAATGATCCGGGCATTGTGGGGATGCTGGGCCCATTTCTCGCCTTCCCCATACGTACCCAACTTTCTGAACCCATTAGGGGGTTGAGGATTCCTTAGGAATTGAGTCATCCACCCCTTTCTTTTTCCCAACCCGTCTGTGTGGTGACTCCATTTTCTCTGAGCTTAGGCCCGTGTTCTCTAAGGCCATGAGCCTAAACAGTACCGAAGTTGCAAGAACCATTCCACCGGGAGTGGGGGCCATGAGCCTAAATAGTACTTTGTCAAACTTGCCTATAATTAATTTCTAACCATAGAATCATTACTTACATATTGAAATAACATTAAATTCATCAATTCCAATAATTATCTTCATCCATATTGAAAACCCTAATTACACATAATCATCCAAAAATCATAATTCCATCAACTTTGTTATTTTAAACTAATTAACTATCAATTCATCATATTCTCACCATTTTAATGTCATTTCTAATTATTTTAGAAATTTAACACACTTTCTCTCACTAACCCCAATTATACATAATCATAACACTATAGATAATAAGCTTGAGATAGAAGTAATTACTTGAATCCTTTGATAATCTCTTCAAAACTACTATAAATCCTCTTAGCTCCTTGTAGTATTCAATATGTAGAAAATTCAAACTCTACTCACCCTCTCAAGGTTCACATTAATGAAGAAGACAAAGAAGAAGAAGAAACCTTTTCTTTAATTCTCATACTTATTCTTTATATATATATATAATAACATAAAAATTTCCACCAATAATATTTCTCCTCTCTTTAACTTTTTCTCATCTTTTGTTATTATTATTATTTTTTTATCATCATCATCATCATCATCATTGTAGACCCTTAATTTTTTACCCATTCAAATCCGACAGTCCAAAATAAATTTTATGGTATTTTAATTATTTAAATAATATTTTAATTACTAATAATACTTAATAGTTATTTTTAATAAAAATGAAAAGTAAAAGATATAAAAAATGAAAAATATAAAAATCGGACGGATAGGCGTGCGGCAAGGGAATTCATCGCAGAAAATTTCTGCGGCGAATTAGGCACTGCCCATTTTTCTGCAGAGTTCTGCGATGAACTGGCTTGCCCAGCTAGCCTGGCCCACGCCAGTAGCCAGCAGCAATTTTTTCGCAATGCACAGTCTGCAAGCCTGGCAGCCCGCGCGCGCTGCCAATTTTTTGAACAAACCTTGTTTTACATTATTTTATAATTTTTTTCCTAAATAGTTAGTATTTCCTTATTAAAATAGGATTATATTTTTTTTCCTATAAATACCACTTTAAACACACTAGAAAGGGGGGACAGAACATGAAAAAACCTTAAAGGAAGAGAGGAGGAAAAACCCTAGAAGAACAACATAAGTTTTTTGAGAACGAAGGAAACAACAAACAGAAATATCAAGACAACCAAAGAAGAAGGCAGAGTTCATACTGTCTTCACATTATTCATCCAGAAATTAATTTTTTGGTGGAACTGACGATGAAGGTTTGATCTTTAATCATAAATTATTCATGTTTACAGTAGCTTTATTTTCTTTGATTAATAAGAACATGCAGTAACTTGTTCTTTGTTTTTATAACTTTAATTGTGTGCTTTAGTTAGTACATTAATCTGTCGATATTCGTAACTCCACTTGCATGTTTTATAAAAACTTAAAACCATCCAGTACCTATTGAGGGTTTGAATCAATTGTCAGAATCTAGTTTGTTTACTAAAACCTCAAGAACCATA